>OX578281.1:47431819-48744319 GCA_951217055.1 Gerris lacustris
TATCTCATATCAACTAAATGAGATAGAGAAATTGGGCTAAAGACAGTTTTAAAGAGCATGAAAAAACCTTTCAATATAACTGATTGATTTTCAAATTATCAGCTTCTAAGTAACTTTTAATTCCTATTACATTTTTATTTTTATTTTTAAAGACCACGAAATTCCAGAGCTTTTTTCTCTTAATTGAGGAAAGTTAGCAGGGCCTATTAATAAATGGGCCCAGTGGGCCATGGCCTAGGGGCGCTGAGGTTTTGGGGCGCACGATGTTAGACGCAGGGCCGGCGACAAGGGGGGGGGCAAGTGGGTCAATTGCCCAGGGGCCCAGGCTTTCAGGGGGCCCGGGATTGTGAAAAATGTTATAAATAGAAACTCTGTGGGCGGAATTATTTTAATAAAATTATTTTTTTGGAGATAAGAATGATAAGGGAGATAAAACCAACAAAGAGTTTAAATCAGGGTGAGAACGTTATGAGATGTTATGGTTTAGACCTCAGAGCTCTTCATTTTGGACTGAAGGAGATCCAAGTGTTAATTACAACTTAAAAGTTATCTTATCTAATCGGTTTTAGCTGTGCTTGATAAGGAAGTCTGTTTCGAACTTAACTAGTCATACTTTCATTTCTATCTCTGTCGATTGTTTTTGCTAAATAATAATATGTATTTCTCTTTCTGCCTTAATCCTCTTTACTTGTTTTCCCCTATCACAGCCTCTTATTAATAAAATTATCAAGCTCAGTTCTGTACAGTTATAGCTCTCGTGCGAGGTGGTCGTGTCATTTGTTGTAAATTTTCTTTAACCCCCCCCCCCCCCCCCAAAGAAAGCTCTAAAAAAAATAATTATCGATAATGGATCCGAGAATTCTAAAACATAGTTCATTTAAATTCGAAATACCTTCAGTAAGCTCGAAAAATATGTCCTCGTTTTAATTATTATTTCTCAGATTTCAAAAATTGACAGAAATCCGTTTCAAATATCAGGAAACATTTTTGTTCCGTCTCTGTCTGTCTATCGCTCTATTTTTGCGAACCAACTGTGAACATTGACTGACTTAAGACTTAAAATCAATGCACAATTTACTAACTGATTTTTTTAATTACCTAAAATTTCCCCCTATCACTTTCCATCCCTCCCCTGCATATGGGCCCGAACCGCTCATTTGCCCAGGGGCCCGAGAATCCTGTCACCGGGCCTGGTTAGACGCCAATGTCAGTGGCGGATTTACGGGGGGGGCTTCCGGGCTGAAGCCCCCCCAAAATACTGGAAATTGAAAAGTTTATCTGGCTGAATCCTAGTAAATAAGCATCTGCATATCGGGCTAAAATTATGACTCTGTGATTAAATTTAAATTTTAAGTATATTTTCTTACTATCTTAACGCCAACAGCGAAGATAAAAGGGACACGGGAGTGCTGTGCAAATAAATATTAAAACGATTGGCCTAGGCTGGAGGGACAGGGAAGTGTGTGATATTGGATAAAGTCGTATTAGGGAAATTAGTGCTAACTCCTTTAACTAAATACAAACATTCTTTAGAAGTATTTAAAGATCATGTTTCTAAAGGAAACCACCAGTTATCTTGTATGAAAGCTACAGAGTGACGGAAACTTGGACTACATGACATACAACGAAATGAAAGAAAATTCAGAGCCCTGCTAAGATTTCGTGTAGACGCAGGTGATAAGATATTACCACCACCTTAAATCAGCTCCTAAAAATGAAACTTTTATAAGCAAGACAACCCAAAACGCCATAGTTGCGGTTCGTTAATTATGGATGAAATCGTCAAAGAAGTTAGACATTCAAACTATTATTCCTTAATTGCTGAAGAAACAAGAGACACCAGTTCTGTTGAACAACTCACAATATGCAAGATTTCTTGACTTGGAGTCTTGCAAAAAATAAAAGAGGTATTTGTTGGCATTGTAGAGGCCACAGAAAGAACTTGAAGAACTAATTCTTTAAAAATATTGAAAAACTAGGCATAGATTTAAATTTTTTGAGATACCAGGCTTGTGAAGGAGGTTCTAATATGGCAGGAAAATTTAAAAGAGTTCAAGCTCGCATTCTAGAATTAAACCTTTTTAGTCATATATATAAATATATATATGTTCATTGTTCTTCACATCAATTAAATCTTGCTCTTACACATGCAAGTAATGAGCCTATGATCAGAAATGATTGCTAAAGATTCTTCAAAAAGAGTAGGTACTTCTTTTGAAAAACATCATTAAAGAGCATGACCCGGATGTGATGAGACAAAAACTGATAACCCTTTGTGAAATTCGCTTCATTGAAAGGCATGATGCTTTAACATTTTTCTATATGTGTTTGGGGCTGCTGTAGTTTTCTTCGAAACTATCGAAGAAGTTCCTCTAACCATCCACAAAATCTGCGGGCATTTTATTTGCTATGCTTCAGTTTGAATTTGTTTTAACTTTTCACATCTTAGGAACAGTCCTTGATTTGCCTGCTGCTTTATCAAGAGACGTCCAGAGCCCTTAGTGTTGATCTTAATCTCTGCTACAATATGGCAAACAATTTATGAGAATGCTCTTAAAGTAGCCTCAGAACATAGATTGAAGTTATATGTCCCCGCATAGCAGGTGAACAAGTTCATCTATCAAACATTGGCGATTCAAACCCAAAAGAATACTACAGAAAGAGTGTTTTCATATTATTTATTGACAGACAAATTAGTGAACTATCAGACTAATTAGTGAATGTGATGCACTCCAGCTCATGGCGATTTAATGCTTTTGGCTGGAATCAAACTGAACATAATTCCAGCCAAATCTCTCAATCATAACGGTGATCTGGAAAGCATTGTCATTGCCGCTGAGAAGTACGCTGGAGACTGGAGAAAAACTCAGATATGAGATTGAATTGTGGATTTTGGCGAGAACACTACGGAGAGAGCAAAAGGATCGACCTTTTTCAGCAGCTGAGCGTTCAGCGGCCCAATCAGAAGGTGTTATCCAAACATCAAAAACTTCTTCATTTCATCTCAATTGTATCCTGCCAGTGACAGCATGTACTGTACTGGAGGAAGAAGCTTTTTAACATTGGAATTAATCATGTCATACCTGAGGTCACAATGGTAGAAGACCCGTCTGAATGGATTAGCCCTTATGAACATTCACAAAAATAGCAACGTGTTGAACCCGTCAAATGTTATTGACAAGTTTGCAAGTGTTCATCCCAGACGAATGAGATTAAATTAATATGTTTTGTTGGTATTTTAGAGTAACTAGGCTAATAAATCTTGACATATCATGACTTTTAATAAAACTTAAAATATTTGTGTTTAGTTTTTTCAGCAATTAGACTAATAAATCTAATTTATTTTATATCATGTACATTTTATATATGATATTGGTAAAATAAATTTATTTCTTAATTAAGTGAGAACATAATTTAATTCCTTTTAAACATCAAGTGAAAGGGATCAACACTATAAATATTTTGTAATATCATTATGGTCAATACAATCTAAAAACTAGTTCTTTTTATCTTAACCATGTTTGTTTCTGACTTAAGAGTTAGTTATTAAAAATGCTAAAAATTCATAGATTTGCAATTAAAAAACCAAACATTTTCCGGGGGAGGGCCCCCGGACCCCCCTTCCTACGGGGAAAATCCTTACCCCCAGAAGCCCCCCCCCAAAATATTATCCTAGATCCGCCACTGGCCAATGTTAAATAGAGTTTAGGCGGTCGGCCGTCACAACCTTAATATTAATAAAAAGCCTGAGCAACGTTTTTATACTAAACAAATTAGTCTAAGGAAAGAATACATCCCTATATCTATATATATAAAATCCAAATACCACTTACTCACTGACTCACTGACTGACACATCACGATATCTCTGAAACCACTGGACCTACGACCATGAAATTTTGTAGGTGTGTTCCTCTTACCTCCTAGGTGCTCGCTAAGAAATATTTTAAAAATCCGCCATCTTGATTCAAGATGGAGCCATTTATATACAAAATTCGACAAGACGATATCTCGGGAACCAATTGTGCTAGAACCTTGAAATTCAGAAGTTGGCTTCCTTTTATGAAATTAGTAACTTTTGATAAATAGTGTACCAATCGGACATATTGATTCAAGATGGCGGCCATACATATATAAAAGTCATCATGTGTGTGCATGTTCTTTATACAAATCTACAGTTTTAGTCCGATCTCGATGAAAATTTGCACACTTGACCTTCAAAGCAAGGGGAAAATCACTGTCTACATGAATTTTCGAACTATAACTTTTGGTTCAAAGGGGTACGGGGTACAAGTAATGAATACCCTATATCTTCATGATGCATATCGTTGAAATGCTCTTTAAGAGTACAGTAATTGTTGTTATGCGTACAGTTTTGTCATATTTTCATTTAGGAGGGGGGTATAATTAAAAAATATAGCTATATGTTATATAAAAAGAAGTGTATCCGTATGAGGGTATGGTATGTCTTTTATCCTAATTTGATGAATATTTACACACTTTTTCTTCAAAACAAGGTTAAGGTCACTGCCTACATGAGATTACGAAATTAATATTTTGGTACACAGGGGTACGGGGTACAAGTGATGAATACCCTTCATCTTCATGATGCATATCGTTGAAAAGCTGTTTAAGAGAAAAGTAATTGTTCTTAAGTTCAGTTTTGTCTTATTTTCATTTAGAAGGGGGAGAGGTAAAATTGAAATTTATATCTATATCTATATATGTATATAAAAGTCAACATATATGTGTACATATATGCATGTTCTTTTATACATTCCGATCTCGATGAAAATTTGCACACTTGACACTTGACCTTCAAAGCAAGGGGAAGGCCACTGCCTACATGAGATTACGAAATTAAAATTTTGGTACACAGGGGTACGAGGTACAAGTGATGAATACCCTTCATCTTCATGATGCATATCGTTGAAATGCTCTTTAAGAGTACAGTAATTGTTGTTATGTGTACGGGGTACAAATGACAAAGTAATGGATACACTTCATGATACAAATCGTTGAAAAGCTGTTTAAGAGAAAAGTAATTGTTCTTAAGTACAGTTTTGTCTTATTTTCATTTAGAAGGGGGAGAGGTAAAATGGAAATTTATATCTATATCTAATCTATATCTGTATATATATATAAAAGTCAACGTATGTGTGTGTGTGTTTGTTCTTTATACAAATCTACAGTTTTAGTCCGATCTCGATGAAAATTTGCACACTTGACCTTCAAAGCAAGGAAACAATCAAGGTCTACATGAATTTTCGAAATTTCAATTTTGGTACACAGGGGTACGGGGTACAAGTAATAAATACGGGGTCAAAGTAATGAATACCCTTCATGATGCATATCGTTGAAAAGCTCTTTAAGGCTACAGTAATTGTTGTTATGTACACTTTTGTCATATTTTCATTTAGGAGGGGGGTAAAATAGAAAAATATAGCTATATCTTATTTGTTCTTTATACAAATCTACAGTTTTAGTCCGATCTCGATGAAAATTTGCACACTTGACCTCAAGTGAAAAAAAGGGGAAAATCAAGGTCTACATGAATTTTCGAAATTTCAATTTTGGTTCAAAGGGGTACGGGGTACAAGTAATGAATACCCTATATCTTCATGATGCATATCGTTGAAATGCTCTTTAAGAGTACAGTAATTGTTGTTATGCGTACAGTTTTGTCATATTTTCATTTAGGAGGGGGGTATAATTAAAAAATATAGCTATATGTTATATAAAAAGAAGTGTATCCGTATGAGGGTATGGTATGTCTTTTATCCTAATTTGATGAATATTTACACACTTTTTCTTCAAAACAAGGTTAAGGTCACTGCCTACATGAGATTACGAAATTAATATTTTGGTACACAGGGGTACGGGGTACAAGTGATGAATACCCTTCATCTTCATGATGCATATCGTTGAAAAGCTGTTTAAGAGAAAAGTAATTGTTCTTAAGTACAGTTTTGTCTTATTTTCATTTAGAAGGGGGAGAGGTAAAATTGAAATTTATATCTATATCTATATATGTATATAAAAGTCAACATATGTGTGTACATATATGCATGTTCTTTTATACATTCCGATCTCGATGAAAATTTGCACACTTGACACTTGACCTTCAAAGCAAGGGGAAGGCCACTGCCTACATGAGATTACGAAATTAAAATTTTGGTACACAGGGGTACGAGGTACAAGTGATGAATACCCTTCATCTTCATGATGCATATCGTTGAAATGCTCTTTAAGAGTACAGTAATTGTTGTTATGTGTACGGGGTACAAATGACAAAGTAATGGATACACTTCATGATACAAATCGTTGAAAAGCTGTTTAAGAGAAAAGTAATTGTTCTTAAGTACAGTTTTGTCTTATTTTCATTTAGAAGGGGGAGAGGTAAAATGGAAATTTATATCTATATCTAATCTATATCTGTATATATATATAAAAGTCAACGTATGTGTGTGTGTGTTTGTTCTTTATACAAATCTACAGTTTTAGTCCGATCTCGATGAAAATTTGCACACTTGACCTTCAAAGCAAGGAAACAATCAAGGTCTACATAAATTTTCGAAATTTCAATTTTGGTACACAGGGGTACGGGGTACAAGTAATAAATACGGGGTCAAAGTAATGAATACCCTTCATGATGCATATCGTTGAAAAGCTCTTTAAGGCTACAGTAATTGTTGTTATGTACACTTTTGTCATATTTTCATTTAGGAGGGGGGTAAAATAGAAAAATATAGCTATATCTTATTTGTTCTTTATACAAATCTACAGTTTTAGTCCGATCTCGATGAAAATTTGCACACTTGACCTCAAGTGAAAAAAAGGGGAAAATCAAGGTCTACATGAATTTTCGAAATTTCAATTTTGGTACACAGGGGTACGGGGTACAAGTAATGAATACGGGATCAAAATAATGAATACCCTTCGTGATGCATATCGTTGAAAAGCTCTTTAAGGGTACAGTAATTGTTGTTATGTATAGTTTTGTCATATTTTCATTTAGGATGGGGGTAAAATGGAAAATATAACTATATCTATATATAGAAAGAAGAGTATCTATATAAGAGAATGTCTTTTATACAAATCTACAGTTTTATCCTAATTTGATGAATATTTACTCACGTTCCCTTCAAAGCAAGGGGGAGGTCACTGTCTACATGAATTTTCGTAATTTAAATTTTGGTACAAAGGGGTACGGTGTAAAAGTGTCAAAGTAATGGATTCCCTTCATATCATGCATATCGTTGAAAAGCACTTTAAGAGAGAAGTAATGGTTGTTAGGTACAATTTTATTTAGGAGGGAGTAAAATGGAAATTTATAGCTATATATATAAAAATCAACGTATGTGTGAGTATGTTCTTTATACAAATCTACAATTTTAGTTCGATGTCAATAAAAATTTGCCCACTTGTCCTTCAAAGCAAGGGGAAAATTACAGCCTACATGAATTTTCGAAATTTAAGTTTGGTACACAGAGGTATGGTACAAGTAATGAATACGGGGTCAATGCAATGAATACCCTTCATGATGCAAAAGCTCTTTAAGAGTACAGTAATAGTTTTTATGTACAGTTTAGTCATATTTTAATTTAGGGGGGGGGGGGGGAATTTAGGATATTTGTAATTAGCTTATCAAAGAGGAGAGGAGGGGGTATAGAAATAGGTGGGAGAG
Organism: Gerris lacustris; assembly: GCA_951217055.1. NCBI lineage: Eukaryota > Metazoa > Arthropoda > Insecta > Hemiptera > Gerridae > Gerris > Gerris lacustris. The sequence continues at coordinate 47,439,506 of OX578281.1, forward strand.
ATAGAATCTAGATATTCTTGCATAGTAAAATAATTTATATGTTTCATTATGGTTGTTTATAAACTTATCTAATTATAATAACACTCCGTAGCGAAGCACGGGTACCCAGCTAGTATGTATATAAAAGTCAACATATGTGTGTACATATGCATGTTCTTTTATACAAATCTACAGTTTTATTCCGATCTCGATGAAAATTTGCACACTTGGCCTTCAAAGCAAGGGGAAGGTAACTGTTTACATGAATTTTCGAACTATAACTTTTGGTTCAAAGGGGTACGGGGTACAAGTAATGAATACCCTATATCTTCATGATGCATATCGTTGAAATGCTCTTTAAGAGTACAGTAATTAATGTTATGCGTACAGTTTTGTCATATTTTCATTTAGGAGGGGGTAAATGTAGGATATTTGCAAATGATCTTATCAAAGAGGTGGGGGATATAACTAGGAGGGATAGAATCTAGATATTCTCGCATAGTAAAATAATGCGATCGCATAGTAATTTGTATGCTTTCCTGGTAGTTTATAAACTTATCAAATTTAAAAACACTCCGTAGCGAAGCACGGGTATCCAGCTAGTGTGTATATAAAATTAAAGTTTTGTCTGAATATTGGTCAGAATTCAAAAATTGTTGAATACTATTTCATTTTATGCATTTCGAAAACCGAATCCGGCCTTAACTTTTTTTGTGTACGTCTGTGCCACCTCTCCGACTTTATTAGCGCAAAACTGGCGAAACGAACTGGCTGTTCGATCAATCTTTTCAGAGGTGAGTGCAAGCATGTTGCGCATGTTGTAGGCTTGGTTTCATCGAAAAATATTGAATAAAACCAAAGTTATTAACAATTAAAAAAAAAAAAATCGGTCCACGACAACTCTGATAAACTTTCTCATATACGAGTTCATAATTACTTAGCGCGGTTTTTTTCAATTTATTATGTTTCGTTGGTACATTTAATTATTATAAACATTTCATCGAAATGTATCATAAAAATCACTTCTCCTCGGCAGGGAATCGAATCCGGCCTCTCACCGTCCACTTTTAAAGCCATTTTCTAAAGAACTAGAGTTTTCCCGGGAAAATGGCTTATATCGTTAGATTTATATTTAAATGGACTACATTTATGAATTTTTAAATCAAAATCGTCGGAACCGTGCGAGAAATAATTTTTTCCCATGTTATCTCAGAGTTTTTGGGGGTAGAACCCCGAAATTTAGAGCTAAAATTCATTCCTCGTTTTTCTTCACATCAAAATCGGCCCAGTAGTTTAGGCTCCAGGCGTCTGCACTGTCAGACGACAGACGCAGAGAGACATTTTTTAAAAACCACTTTTTTGGACTCAGGAGACCTCAAAACGTGAAAATCCATCAAAATCTCAAAACCGAATTTTCTTGCCATCACAATACTCTCTCTATGATGATATATGAGGAAGTAAAAAGTAAAAGAAAACCTAAAATAAATAAGGTTGACCCAGCATATAACCAAAACCCTCAGACTCGCTAATCAACATGTTTTGGTACTTCTAGACCTCCTATAGACTCGCGTTTTTTTTGCATTTGGTCAGAAATTGTCCTAAACCGACTGGAAAAATTCGAAGAGTTAAAAAAAATAAACATAAAATAAAATACCCCTTAAAAAATTAAAGATGGTGGACACAACTTTAAAGTTTATTTTGCGCCTAAGCAATAGCAGATTGCACCAGCGAGCAGAGTTAAGGAAAAATTAAAAGAAAATCATTATTTGTATAATTAAAGCAAGCGTCTTACTAAAGTCTCTCATTACTCTTACTTTTGATTCTAAAGTAATTGGAACCGTACAGACAGACAAACAGACACAGGAATGAAACTATTAAGAGTTAAGGGGTAAAAAGGGTATCTTATGTACATAGTAATGTTATCATTTATATTGGACTATTTCCTATAGGCTAAACTATAACCATATAACCTGTATAAAAAAATTAAAAATATAAACACTAACTGGCTTAACCTAAATAAATTAAATACCAAATGGTACTTTCCAAGCCTTTGAATAAGCAAAGTCAGTGGCGGCGATTGGATTTTGAAATTGTGGGGGCGAGCTTGCCACACCGGGGGGTTTGGGGGTAAGGAGTAGCCCCTACCAAAATGGGGGGTCAAGGAAAATTTTTAAAAACTAGGTGCAAAATGATAAGTTTTATGAGTATTTGAGGCTAATTTTTTAGATTTTTATTTGAATTTAAAAGTTTCGTAAATAAAGTTTAAACAAAATTTTAAAACAGAAAAAATCAGGTCCATTAGTCTAATAATAAAAGTACAATATTATTTTAAAATCCAGCTAGAATATATTGTGTTTTACAAACAAAACATGGCTAATTTAATCTTATGAATTGGCAAAAAAAAAATATTATCTATAAAAAAAGTAAAAAGAACTATTCGCGGTTCAGACAAATTATTCCCACATATTACGGCGCAGGGTTGGAAAGTAAAAGTGTTCGTTAAATATTTACATTAACTATGTAATTAAATAGTAAAAATTAAAAGTACATGCAACAATTGCATAAACAAATGGTAAATTAAACAAAAACAGTGTTCAAAGCAAAATTATTAAGTTATTCAAAATTATTTCCCTAAAAAATTGGGAGAGAGCGGGAGGGCGGAATTAATAGCAAAACGCTCAATGGAGTGGACTTCTTATTCCTTTGTATTCCGTTGACTCCTAATTCCTTCTTATTCGCGCTTCTGTAACTAGTTACAGTACCGTGAATACTGCTAGCGCTAAACATGTCAGGACGGTGTCGCTCCTCGTTCTCGGTACAAGAACCGATACAGATATACATACCAGACTCGTTCCCTTATTGGTACAAGTTCCGGTAAGGTTAAAGACTCTGGCACTGTCGGAACATACTGAACCTTAAAAACATTTCTCAATTGCAAATGGTTCAGTATAAAAAATAATTTTTCAAATTTTTAAGGCGCCCCCTGCCTCGTGGCGCCCGGGGCAACCGCCCCGGTCGCCCCACCCTCGCGACGGCCCTGACATATTGAATATAAGAAAAAAGTTGATCATGATGAGTTTATAGTGAAAGAGTATCAGGGCCGCTGAGAGGATTTGCGGGCCCCTGGGCAAGTTAGCACCTGGGCCCCTTTTAACAAATAAGGGGGGGTCCGGGGGTCCTCCCCCGGAAAAAAATTGTAAAATTTAATTACCAAAATATGAGTTTTAAAGATTTCTGAGGGAAACTTTGTCCTTAGAGGAAAAGATGTTTGGTGGGGACAAATTTTGATGTTAAACTAAGATGGGCTAAAAAAAACCAAATAAGTGAGTAGTTTTGTAGCTGGTAAGTATCATTAAAAAACCTTCTTTTACACTTTATAAAATGCATTATATGAAATAAAACATAATGTAAATTGTTTGCTAAAATAGTGAGATTAAGAAAAAACAAATCAAAATGATTAAGTTACGCATCTTCTTTTTATACAAAAGTTGCATTACTAGGAAAAAATATTAATATCAATATGCCAATATGATTTGTCTGTCAGTTTCTCTCCTATAAATCAACATCGACCATATTGAATAAGATAAGTACATAACTAAAATGAAACACTAAAGTTCAAACTTCCATACTTATGACACATTTGGAATAATTTTATGTTCTTCACAATTAGTGATGAACTTAGCATCTGGGCCCCTTTGAACAAATAACGGCGGGGGGTCCGGGAAATTTTTTTAAAATTTAAGAGCAAAAGGATGAGTTTTAAGAATTTCTGAGGGCAAGTTTGTCCAAAAAAAAAGATGTTTGGTGGGGACGATTTTCAAATACATATCTACTGCTGGTTATGTTTGTATTTGTGTCTGTTTAATTTCCATTGCTTGAATCAACTTTGCCTCACAAACTTAGCTAGGTCATTAGGGGCCGTCGCAAAAAAAAAAAACAAAAAAAAAAAAATTAAGAAAAAAAAACAAAAAAACATTTGCGTTCAGAACTGAATGGTGTCCCCTTAGAAGTATAATTCCAAGTTAGATTTTATTATGCTCTCAAGGGGCCTCTACCGAATTGGTACAAAGATAGTAGTTTCATGTTTTTTTTTAGATTTGGGGGCCCCTTGGCTCCGGGGCCCACCCGCAATTCGGGCCTATTATAGTTATGCCACTAATCACAATATCCATCTTGCCTTTTTAGTTGTTAAAAATCCAGAGCCGCCCCTGGAAACCCGGGGCTCAAGGGGGCCCGAGCCTGTCCCTCCCAAACTTAGCTAGGAAATTGGGGCCCCACGCCAAAAAAAAATTCATGAGAAAAGAAAAGAAAGAAACATTTGAAGAACTGAATGGGGTCCCCTTTACAATAGTATAGAAGTATAATTTTAAGTTAAATTTTATTATGCTCTAAAGGGGCCCCTACCGACATTGATACAAATATAGTAATTTCATGTTTTATTTGGATTTGGGGGCCCCTTGGTACCGGGGTCCCGCGATTCGGGCCCATAGTTATGCCACTAATTACAATATCCATCTTGCCTTTTTTTATTGTAAAAAAACCAGAGCCGTCCCCCAGAGGCCCGGGCCCCCTAGAGACCCGGGCCCCTGGGCATTTGCCCCCCTTGCCCCCCCCCCCCTGTCGGCGGCCCTGAAGAGTATGTTTGTTAAAAGAGTTTGGATTGAAATAGGACTGTTTTCTTCCTACCCGGCCAATTAATTTAAAATATTATAAAATATATCTCTTCCCTACTCTACAGCTTCTGCTGGTATCAGGGTGAAATTTTACATGATTATATTTTATTTATTTACAAAACAAAGTGACATTTTTGACATTATGTATTTTTGTTATATATGTCAATGACATATATAACAAAAATAATCAAAACAAGTCAAGTAACAGGCTTCCTTAATAACACTTGTTCCCGTCTTTTGAAGCTTACGTTTACGCGAGCGTTGCGCGTGAACGCTTGGGCGGATAACGTTTTCCGATGAACTCAGCCTGGGCATTGGTAAAATGAACATGTGTACCAAATTTCAACTAACTCGGTGATCTTTTTTTACTCAAGTTATCGTCATCTGTAGATTTCGTGACGGATTTTGCGTGACGGTGATTTTGAGACGGTTATTTTGTGACTGTGATTTTGATTAAGGGCTCATTTTTGTTACAAGGTCCTAAGCTACTTAAGCTTAATGTATATTTCAAATTTCAAAAGGCGCTCTTAAGAGGAAGCAGAGATACGAGGGTGAGAAAAACCGGATGAATTGAGTTACACTGAATGCTTACCTTGGCCTTGCGGCCCTTGCGCTTATAGATAAGTTATTCGGTGACATATTAATTTATTAAATTTGTTTTCTTACCTTTACTTTATAACGAGTTATATTAAAGTGTCAGAATAAGTACTTAGAAACCATTCGATTGTTAAACCGTCTCAAAGGATAAAGGATAAGGGTAATAGTGTCATAGTGTGAAAAAAGCGCAGAAAGGAAGTCCCTTTGTTTCTTTCTATCTTACCTACTTCCTCTTTCTCATTTACTTCCTTTATCTCACCCTACACCCCCTCATCTCTTCTCACAATGTGCTCTCTGTTTCAGTTCATCTTATTTTCTTTCTCAACGTCTCCAATCAGTTTTATTTACCCTATTCCATTCTCTATCTATTCCCGAGGTACCCCTATTTATCAGCTTGCGCCTTTCTGTTGGGCGATTTCATTGGCAGCTGTAGGTATTACTATCAATGTAGTTAACAACCATTTAGGCATTAGGGCCTCTCTACGATAACTTTGTAGCATGCATTGTTATTTAAAACAGGGAATTATCTATATACCTACTATGTTTCCTTGAACATACAATTAAATATTTAAATGTATATTTATTCGCAGAAAAAATATAAAGCTCTTTACATAAAATAAGTTTATAACTATACAAGGTGGCCAATAAGTCCCGCATTTGACTTTACCTGTTTTTTATGAAAAAACCTTTGTCATTAGACCTTGCTGAAACAGCACTGCTAAAATTTGCCAGGGTAAAAAATATAAATGCGAATATGTTTAAAGTAAACCAAATATACCTTATATATTATAACCTTAGCATATTGTACCTAGCTCTCCTAGTAACCGCAACTGCTCGGTGGAGGGGAGCTTTTCGGCTCTTAACAGAATAAAATAAGTGAATAGGTCTTTAAAGCGTAATGACAAGCTCAACAGTTTACTGTTATTATACACGCAAAGCGACATAACGCTAGAAAATTAACTATTCCGATTTAATCGACCATTTTGCCAGAGCAAAAGCAAGAAAAAAGGCAATCGTATAATGGTCGATCCACACACGCGGTGTACGTCGAATACCCAACATTTGTTCTATCTGATTATTTTAGTCTTATATTATTATTAGTATTTATTATGAAGTATTATTATTATTTATTTTTGTTAGTTAGTAATTAGTTTGGATATTATGGTGTATTAAATTGAGTTCCAAAAATCCATTATTCGTTACTAAGAAAAGTACTCCAAAATATAATAATTAATTAAATGTATTAATAAATATTATATATTAATTATTTAGACAATTTATTATTTCAAAAATTAGCTTTTTACTCTAATGATAATTATTACGCTTAATTATATAGCAATATTATATTCTATGATGATATTAAACATATAACATATTTGTATAAGCATACAAATAAAGGGTGAGGGGGGGGGGGGCGCATCGTGACGGGGTGCCCAGGGCGCAGTGAACGTCTAAAACGGGCCTGTCTACACTGTGCAGTCAACCCTCTTTTGTCTGTATATTTCTTTCAAGGCCTTATCCACTAAGACCATTCATAATAATAATAATAACACTTAAAACACACTAATGTTTATTAATTTATCAAAATACAATAATTAAAGATAGACATGTATAAAACATACATATAAAATAGACATTAAATTATTTCGTTATTTTTACATTGTTTTTATACTATCACGTAAACCCAAAAGTGATTGAAATGGAATAAGTGAATTCAAAAATAAAATATGAATTAAATTGAAATGTAATTTAATTAAATAACAAGTTTTGTAAGTATAGATAAGTGCGAGTTCAAATATTTTATCGCATGATCATTGTTTTTACTAAATGAGTAATATATTTTTTCCGTGGTAGGCTGTGAAATAGTAACTTTAGAGCCTAAAAAACATAGCTAAAATCCATTTTTTCATTACGTGGACTTAAAAAATCTTTATCTACGATTGATACGAAATATAAACATTATATCTTTGTTTAGATGCGTAGAAAGTGATTCTTTACGTACTTGTATTCATTGCGCATGCGCGTCTCATAGTTCTGAAGAATTCCTCTTCTTTACCACACTAGTGCGGTAAAGAAGAGGAATTCTTCAGCTTTACGCACGATTAGCAAGTTTGTTTACATTTAACAAAACTAATTTGCTGTTCTTTTATAAATGTAACTGTTTATATCGAGTTTTTAGTGAAAAACAATGAGTGAATCAAGTGACTTTGACGAAAATGTGGAGAATAATACTCCTCCAGAAATAATTAATTCGGCAAAAAATACAACTAATGAATTAATGCCATCTTTATCAAGAGAGAGATACGAACTTACATACAGCAAGTTTATTTTTTTCTTTATTTATTATTTAAATCTAACAATCGTAGATAAAGTACGGTACGCAACTCGTGCGAAAACGGCATTTTGCATTGCTCGTGTGGTTTTACCACCCTCGCTGTCGCTCGGGTGCAAACTCCACACTCGCATGCAAAATGCTACTTTCCGCACTCGACACGTAATGTACTATTTCATTACTCCTAGCTGTAAAGAAAAAATCTTTTACGTCCTAGGAACTAAAAGATTTTTATTTTCCGGCGGGTTGTTGTCAAAACTTCCGTTAGTAGCGCTACAGTCTTTGTAGAAATGCTTAGTACGATTTAATTCCGCTAGATGTCAATGCGTTTTATTTATCTTTTCTTATAGTGTAACCTCTTTTTAAGGTTTCTTTTTTTTAAATATTAAGTATGTACTAATATTTGTTATTATTATATTGATTATTTATTAATATTTAATGTTTTTTCATTGTCTGCTACCTCGGAAAAAATAGCATATGCTACGCGACTGTGAAGTGTTTTTTCTTTACCTTGGCAATATTTACTGTCTCGCTTTGCTCGACAGCTAGGACTCACTTCACAGCCTAGTAACATAATATACTATTTTTAATATATATACCTATATATTTACAAAGTGTTCACATAATATTATTATTAAATTACATTTGATTATACAAGTACTTAAAAAAAATTGATAAACAAGAAACAAGTTTTTTTGTTTACGGCACAAAATGTAGGTATTAAACTAATACAGGAAAAAATTATAATTATAAATGTAAGTTAATATTAGTAACACAGAAAGGCAATTTTTTGAATTAACAATTGGCAATATGAAATATGTATTAATAATAATGTAGTGCATAAAATGGAATATGCTTTAAAATATCTAATAAAAGTGATCTAATTATTATTAATTTCGTAAAAGATAAATTAGTTATTTAGGATGAGTCTGTATGTTGGTGTTGGTTCATAATAATTAAAGAGGACTAGATAGTAAAGACAATGCAATTTACAAATTATTGTTCCACGTAATAAGCAATCTTTTAACCTATTATCTTGTTAAACGAGATATCTACGAGTAAAGGGTAGAGCAGTGCCGGATCTAGGTTTTTTCTTAGGGGGGGCAAAAGCAGATTTTGCCGCCCTTTCCACACAGGGGTAGATCTAGCAGTAGAACATGGGGGGGGGGGGACTTGGGGGTATAGTTTAAAATCTAACTTGGGGGTCCGGGGGGCATCCCTCGGAAAATTTTATAACATTAGGTGCAAAAATGGTGAATTTTAAGCGTTTTGGAGAACCTTTTTTTAGAGCTTTTTCAGCTAAAACTACAGTAAATTTAATTGCGTTTAAAATACTAATTAATAATGATAATTTCTATTTTATTTAACCTGTAACACTATACTATGCTATTAATTCTTCCACATTCATTAGGAGGGGTGCCCCTCCTGCCCAAAAGGGGGTTCGGGGGCCTCCCTCTGAAAATTTTAGAAAATTAGGTTCAAAATGGTGAATTTTAGGCGTTTTGGAGAACCTTTTTTTTTAGAGCTTTTTCAGCTAAAACAGCAACTTAAAGTTTGTTTAAAATTGTTTCTGCAGAATTTTGAAACATTTATTATCTATATTATCTAATTTTTGAAACATATAGGTATTATCTAAATCGGGTTTTAGACTTAAAAAAATTATTTTTTATCTGTAAGACTATACTATGCTATTAATTCTTCCAGTTTCATTATGAAATACCTTCACAACTTCCTATATAGCAACTGAATCAAGTAGATACACACTCAACTAAGCATATAAACAAACATCCATTAAAGTATGCAAATAAACAAACAAAAAAATAGTTATATTTGCATCCTACATAAAAATGTAAGTGGGAATCCCAGTTAGCAATTTTAATATCAACTTGACTATTGCTCCATACCTAAGGCAACCATATTTATTCCAATAATAATATAGGTTTGTTTTGATTTGTTGGTCTTCAAATAGATGTAATAACTTATTTAAATTAATTAATGTTGTAAAATGTTTACGTTTTATTGTTTTATTACATATTACATATTATCATGTAATATATTAATTTGTTAATATTGGAAATATATTACTGTTTATTTATTGATATTTTTTGCTTCCAACCTCACCGAAGGTAACAGAAGCTATGTGATCGTTCTGAAGAACGACAAATTTTTAGGTCTCCGATTCCGATTTCAAAAATTCCAAGACAGATTCAGACATCAGGGAACACTTTTGGGTCCGTGTCTGTCTGCCACTTTTTTTTGCGAACCAACATATCTTAAAAACTACTCGTCAGATTTGAATGAAGTTTGGATGGTAGGTCATGATTAGCCTAATGTTGGTCCCATATAAGTTTCAACCTTTTGCGCCAACTTGTTTCTCTTCCACATGCGCACAAACATACTTTTATTTAAACCTACAGCTTCAAAAGTACTTTTCAGATTTGTATGAAACTATTATAGTTTATCGAAAGTAACCCGCAGATAGCCCCAGGTTAATATGAATCGTTTACGTTCTTTAATTTTTGCTAAATTGATACTTTAATTTGGGTAAAAAATCCAAACAATTTTGACAGATTAAAAAAAACGGGAAGACAATGAAACAAAATAGACAATAATGGCTTTAAATGCATAAAATCAATAAAGTACGTAATAGGATGCGAGGAAGGGATGTGCCATATCAATTCAACGTATTTTTACGAATATCTCGCTTCCTATGGCTCGGAGACAAATTAAAATTATTATCAAAAAGCAAAACTATTAAATTTCCCACAAAAAAGGTCTCATTCATTTTTTACGTAGAAAGAACGGTTTAGCAAAAACTTAGTTCTACTATAACTTGTATTGTGATTGTTTTTGCACGACTTTTTACGTGATTTTGTGAATATCTCGCTTCTTCTGACTCGGAGACCAATTGAGGATCAGATCAAAATTTTACACAAGAAACAATATGTTCATTTTTTACGTACAACGAACCGTTTGGATAATAATGCGCTCCGAAGTTTCCCTAATTGAGTTCCTACGGCTCGGAGAAGCCGTAGGAAGCGAGATAATTCGTATAAAAAAGACCAGTCAGCACCATGACTTAAGCGAATTTTCAAAGAAATCTGCGTATTATTGGATTATGATAATATAGAAAAATTTTGGTTTAGAATTTGGATGGACGAAAAAAAAAAATTGGTACCCAAAATTTGACCCGTAAATGGACTCCAAAAAGTATTAATAGTATTATTATTTGCGTTAACAGTTTGAGTCTTTCTTGACACATCGAACTTCTTAAATAGTTTTTGATAAACTTCAATATGCTTAAGTTTCTTTCACATCAACTGTAAAGAAAAATAGGGTAAACGAAGTTAAGGGTGAGCTATATCAGATTGGACAAGATAACTGTAATTATATTACATATAATTAAAAATTACAATTCACCTATTTTTTTTTTTTTTTTTTTTTTTTTTTTTAACTTTTTATTATTTTTCCTTTATTTATCATTTTATTTTTCCACCTCGTTTTGCCGCCCCCGGCCGTGCCGCCAGGGGCGCTTGCCCCCCGCAGCCCCCCCCCCCCCCCCCCCCCCCCCTAGATTCGGCACTGGGGTAGAGTAAAGACGCGCATCGTGTTTGCAAACGTTTGCAAACAGGGATGCGCGTCCGGTGTGGACGGCACCGCGCGAACTAACGAATGCTTATTAGTGTTCGCGGGTGCTCCGGCTAGAGTCGGTACATCAAAGGATGTTTGCTGTTTGTGCGCGTTTGGTGTGGACGCGTTTTGAGCAAAATCGCAAACAGCCTGTGGTTTGACTTGATAGGTTTTATTTTTTTATTCATATTGTTTATGACTAAGTATAGCATCTAATAACTATATAATATATACTAATAATATATACCTACTAGAGGTCCACCAAGAATTCATGGAAATCTGAGGAGTGCGCTAGTGTCGTTTTTTGGTGTCATGTATAGTCTGGTTTTAATAAAATAGACCACTGTCAAAAAACACAGTGTTGTTCTTTTGTTATTAATAATTTAATTTTTGATAACTTCAATAGGTTCTTCAATGTACCTGATAAGAAATCACTAATAATATACCATAATATCTTTATATTATTATTTATTGATTTTTCATAGTAATATTCTTTAAATCTAAATAGATTTTCTTCATCCTTAATCTTATTTTTTTTTCCTCTTTATATCTGAATTTGATTTGTTACTTTTTTATTTCTGTTTGTAAATAGTTTGTAAACTTTATATCTAGTCCTGTAATATTAAAAGTTGATTTGTATTACAATAAAATTAATATCTATTTTATAACTTCAAAATTCCATTATAAAAATAATGAGATTCTAAGATAAGTTTCACGGTTATTGGTTATTTGATTTATAAAAAATATAATGGGGGAAAACAAACTAGAAATTCGCTTATTATTTTGATTAATTGTCACGGAGAGCAATCATTTTTATAATAACAAATACGTATTAGGTTTGTTTCAACCCCGTTTTTTGTAGTGTCCTTTGCATTTGCATTATCCCGTGGATTTGTGGATCGTACAAAAATCGTTTAGGATAGTTGTGACTATAATTCGTACTGTATAAATAAAAACAAACAAAACAGGAAACCGAACAGATTGGAAACCTTCCTGTTGTTATTCGTGAGATTTGACATAACCGCGCATGTCGTACAAACTAGAAATGGGTATTGTCTTAACACCCGACTGTACAGACTTCGGCAATACTCGGAAGTTCCGACTTTAAACGAAGCTAAGCTTTCAGTTTCTCCCGTGTTCATGACTTCTTGGTCGACCTCTAATTATTAAACTAGGTAATATTCTTCGGAATTTTTTTAATCCCTTATAGCCTTTATTGATTTGATATAATGAAAAAAGATAAATGAGTTGATAAATCCAAGATTAAAAATACCATATTAAATAGATATAAATATACAGATGACATATAAGTTCAAAAATGCGTCATACTATTACTATTTATTGAAATAAGCTTATTACTAAAGGCACAGGCCTAAGGGCCCGAGCCTCCTATGGGCCCGTGTAAGACTAAATTATACATTGATATTTATCTTTATTCCTCTAAAAGAACAGATTTCTATTTGTATGAAATTTCTTTATGAATGATGATGATGTAGTAGTGTATAAGAAAATAATGAAGAATAACTGGGAACAAGGACAAACGTTTGCAACACATGTTTGTCCAGAATGCGCGTCCGGTGTTTGCGTCGTGTTTGCGGTTGTTTGCAAACCCTATGTTTGCGAATGCGCGTTTGGTGTGTACGAGGCTTTAAAGTTGTAGAGGAGCAATTGCAGTGTAAGTGGTATAGTCTGTAGAGCGGACCCGATGATTCCCGAGTGAGATTCGACTTTCTTCGGCGACTTTTTTTGTGTCCCGAACGTCTACAGTCTTCGCACAACTAGAATCGACGCGTTGACAGCGCGGGAAAAACTAGCAAAAGGGGGGACGAGCCAATGAGAGCTTGAGATTTTCCCGGACAAAAGGTCGGGCCAACTAGGCAAAGATAAATGTCTCTAGTGGAGGGGAGAGGCCCTCTGGATAACAGTACAAGAAGGCTTCGTAGTGGCTTTATTTTTTCCCCCAGAGAGGTTGGCCAATCTGTGTGTCACTCAATTTCCCGCGCTGTCAACGCGTCGATTCTAGTTGTGCGAAGACTGTAGTATAGTGTCATGGGTATGACCCCCACGCCATAGTCCTCTGATTTACATATGGCTCACTAATGCGATCATATATTATCAGCATACTTGCTTTGGCGGTACATTGTACAAAGGAAGTGAAGGTGTGAATGAAAAAGGGCTTTAATAAGGCCTAATAGCTATAGGTTAGAACGCACGTGGTTCGTCCTCCCCCTCCCCTGCTCCCCTTCTATATACTAGTACTGGTACTAGGACTTACTACTACTACATTTATCCATCCTATTATAACCAACACGTTATTTGACACTGAACGTAGAGGGACAGATTTAGATTGCGTGCGTGCGGGTCTATGCTTAAGATATGGTGCGGGCCCTCCAGCCTGTCGCTTATTAGACAAGCTATTGGGGGAACCTCTTGAAGAGATCTGGGATACCTCCCTTGGGGAAATTTTAAGAAATCAAGAATTAAAAAGATATTGTTCTAATCTCTGAAGGCTTCGAAAAAAAAATTGTCACGCATTAGAAGTGAAATTTCTGATCTGAAACAGTTGAAAGTTGAAGAAACAGAAAGTTGACCAGTGCGTATACTTAAAAACAAAATGTGCGTATTTAAATGTGCGTACTTAAAAAATAACTAGTTCGCCATCTTGAACTGCCCGCCATATTGGATTTAGAATGCCTTCACTTAACTAATCATGCATTGCATTGTCATCCAAACTAAACGTGTATGCAAATTTCCAATTCAATCGGTTGAGGATAACTGCTTTAAAATTCAGTTGCAATTTTTGACCCCTCAGTTGCGATTTGACCCCGAACATACATACATACAAACAGTGCAAGTTAAATAAAAAATGTAAAAATAAAATATTTTAGCGAATAATGAAGAAAAAACATGAAAAAAACATTTACATACCTATATATAATATTAGTATTATGTATCTAATATCACGCTATTACGCGTACATCTCCCAGCCCGGAACGGAGGGTTAAGGGGTTTTTAAAAATGTAACGTCCTCAAATTGACCAACAAGTTGATTAACAGAATGATACAAAATCAGAATCAAGGTGAAATACAGATTTTATTTTACAACCCAAATTGCATTGAAGTTTAAAGAAAATAATTTACTTAAGTATACTGCTACATCCTACACAAATTAGGCTATCAAAAATGATATTGCAGTTTAAACAGTGTTTGATGCATAAACTAAAAATCATGCAGTTTTTTCATTTTTCAAAGTGTTACACTTTACTACTGAGCGAACCATCGTAACCTTCCGTAACCGTACATACATTTGAACTTTAAAGAATGTGTACCTAGGTTATTTTTTTTATAGGGCTTTATTGTGAAAAAGAAATTGCAAGAACTGTACAACTTCATAATTAAAACCCCTCCAAAAATGTACTTACAGTTATTTATTTAGCGACCTAATATAATTATCCTTTACACACACACTCGAACAACTGAAACCATTACATTCTTCAAAGTTGAAATATAAAGAATATTCAGTAAACAGCAAAATTGAAACATTGTTTTATTATTCCCCCAATTTTACTCGGGGCGCAACTTGCGCTTTGAACCCTACTGCTGGGCACCCCTGAGTATAATTAATAAATAAATAAAGTATAGTAACACTGACAGTGAATCAACATTTTCCATACATATAATAATATGCACATATGTACTTTTATTCAATTTTTTGGTTTCTAGTAAAAAATGCATTGATGTATTGTACTGTAATATCTACTTCATTTTCTATCCCTTATACCTTTCCCCCTGTTTGGCGCCCTCATCAGTTATTTGACGCCACCTGCAGCCGCGTATATAGGTAGTTCGCAGGATTCACGGTCCGGCCCTGACAATATGGCATGGAAAATTAAAACCTTTCCGCAATATATTTTTGTAATCTACTCTTCAATACCTTTCATTTGATACCTCACTCAAAATTTAAAAAAAAAATTTCCCCGTGACAGCAATTAGTCGCGATCTAGGATTTTCAGTTAATAAGATCGAATTGCTATTTTTATTTTTTCTATGGCCCAGCATAACGCACTTATTGCATATTTTTAGAAACAGTGGAAAAATAATTTTTTTAAATTATTAATTTTTTACCTCTCTGTATGACAAACAAGCCCACCAAATTTCATTTTGATATTAGCCGCCATTTTTAAATAATTAATTATGAATTTTAATCTTTGACGGTTAATAATACCGAAAGTATATAAATAGGTGTTTAATATATAGGATATCGTTGGAACCGGAAAAAATTAAGGAACAAATATAAAATTAAACCGATGAAATTCCATTAATTAGTTAGTTTAAAAGTTATAAGCGAATATAATTATTTATTATTTATTAGTGCGATAATTTTGATGACGTCAAAGTTTGTTTACATCTGTCAAAATACCGCCAAACTTCAAATATTTAAATAAAATATAGGTATTTAATTACTAAGGTTTTTTTAAAGAATGATAATAAATCAGTTAAATAAATAAATTAAGTTAATAAATTAGTTTATAGAACGGTCATCCAAGTATTGACCACGTCCAATGCTGCTTCCTCCTGCTGCGAAGCAACAGGAGAGGCCACTTCAGTGGCCACGTATTTTTACCCCCCCCCCCCCCCCCAAAAAAATATGTCGGGCAAAACTAGGTATCTAATTACTTATTTATTTATTTTTTTGACTGTCACAACACTACTACTTTAAAATGTGCTGCGGAATTGCATACTTAAATTTCAGTTTTTGGGTGCGCCACTCACCCTACAGACCCTAATTCTAGGATAATTCAGTTTTAATGGACAGTACACTAAATGCCGCATTGACTTGAAGTGTTTGTTGAAAGGAGGGAACTCTTTCTTTGTATATGTATTCTTATTGGTGTAGAGTTGAGCTTTTGGTTGATAAGCTCCGCCTCTTCCCACCCATCTGCCACACCCACTTTTCCCCGCCCATTAGTTTTACAGTTTTTTTATTTCACATATACAGTACAGGGCATTTTATAAGAATTCAGGTTTTATAACAATTTTTAACTACTTATAACTTACTTATAACTTCTTACTTACTTATAACTACTTATAACTTCTTAATATTTAAATTAAATTATTTTTGTCTAAGGATCTATTTTACAGTCAACAGTTTTGAAGGATTGTAGGTAAGGAAGGATTTTTTTTAGGTTTCACGTTTCGAATCGTAAAGTTAACTATTTAATACCTACCTAATAACCTAATAAAATAAACTATGTATTGAAACTAAATGAGGCATGGAAAAATTTACCGACCTAATTAATTGCCCGCCAATTTGGCGGCGCCAAATTATTACAAATCAATTGAAAAAGCCTTTGTGTATATAAACCTAATATAAAAATATAAAGACAGATGAGTTGCCTATATGCTACCTAGATACAGAGCTAAGAATATCTTAGTTCTCAATTTAAACAAATAATAATAATATTTATCGAAATAATTATAATAATAATATATTGGTTTAGGAAGAAGCGTGGTCATTTTCATTTAAGACTCAGAAATGTTCAGCCAGTGTTCAGAAAGAAAACTAACATTTTTACATTTAGCAAAAGTTGGTTTAAAAAAAATAAACGAATATGCAGGGTTGGGACGGGGCACCCAAGATATACATATACGCTTTTTCTTCGTTTTAGGTAGTAGGTAGGACCGGACAATATATATATATATATATAATCGAAATGGTAGGGCCGGAGGATTCACGGCTAGCACATTTGATTTGACCAAAATATAGATGTTAGGTACTTACAAGTTACAAGATACAAATAATGAATAACGATATAAAGAAAACACAAAAATGACACGACAAAAAAAACCCTTCTTGTTTGTCAACTGAACTGAAACGGCAACCGGCAACACATGGCATAGTAGGTAAATGGTAAGTTGTATATTGAAAATTAGGACAAGGGATTCACCGTAACATGGGACTGGGACTTGGGACTATCCAAACTTTCCAGAATTATTGAGGCACGAGAGAGACGAAGTTACCTAGTATTCTAAGAAATCTGGCTTGTTATACGTTCCAACATTTTTATGGAAAATCGACATTATTTTAAAATTTTAAAATTTTAATCGACCGCGATAACCGTATTTTTACATACGATAATGAATTAATTACTAATTACCGTGCCCGTACATGACTAAGAATTAACGAATGTTTACGGTAATTACCGTACAGTTGGCAACCCTGTCTAGCACTCTGCCTGGGTAAAGGGACCTAACTCCTCGCCCTGGTCTACGGACTGAAAGGAGAGCATTGGCAGGGTCATTGGGGGCAGTTCCCGATGTCCGCTCAACTATGATGATTTAATATTTTTTACAGTTTAATATATTTCATAAATCATGCAAAATTATGTAACTCAAATGGGTAAAAACAAAGGCAAAAGAAGTTCGTACTGCATAATGTCGGCTTTTATTCGATATTTATCTTACTTTACGACACGGAAACAGTCTTTAATCGCAAGTTTCATGAAATTGAGAAAAGTAGGTAATACCCCAAGATGCGGGACAAATGTGTAACCAATAAGTAACATTAATACGATAAAATGTATTGAAAATTTTTAGTATAAAATTTGCAATTTTACATAAAGAAAACGATCGTACAGAAACCGGTGATTATCGCCTCACGTACTTACGTGAAGCGCACTTTACTTGTTTGAATTAGATAGAGAGCATAAAATATTTTACACATTATAATTGAAGCGAGCGTAGCGAGCTTCCTACATTCAACGAAATATGCTCCGTGTCTGTCTGTCTGAAACGTACGACGATAACTTGAGTAAAAGTTGACTAATTTTGATGAAATTTGGTACACATGTTCATTTTACCAATGCTCAGGATGAGTTCGTTAGACAACGTTGTCTGCCTAAGCGTTCGCGCGCAACGCTCGCGTAAACGTGCACTTCAAAATTAAAATTGGAATTTCAGGACGGGAAAAAATTCTCACTTTATCAATTCGATGAGACGAACATTTTTTTTAGTAAAACCAACAGCGACACCGTTATGAATTAATAAAGATCGTTAAAACTATTAAAGCGGACCTAAACGTTAGATGTGGGGTTAGAGGAATAGTAAGAATGCAGGGTTTTCTTAGTACTAGCAGCTGTACTACTATCATAACCTATATCTATCAACTCATCATGATTCATGATTATCTATTTTTCAATATTTAATACATATTTATTACCATACGCTCGCTTCAATGATAGAGCCACGCGATGCCTAGTTATTAACAAATAAATCAGATAGATATGACTATAGAAGTCGTAAAATTACCCATTTGGCGTAGCTAGGGGAATTTAACACCCCCCCCCCCCCCCCCCCCCCCTGTACTACAAACCCACCACTAATAGGCTAGTATAATGGTGACAGTCAGATAGAGAGCGGTATTTATACTCGTATTCTAGGGACATGGGACATGGGACTACAGCCCTCTCTAACTACCTACTGTTTACTGTAACACAAAGATGCTTTTATACGCTCAGATGAAAGGAGAATGATTTTTCAATTTCATGCGTATCGATGAGCTTTTTCTCAACATGCCTATATCCTAACAAGCGTATATAAGGTTTTTGAATTATTCTGAGAGTAGCAGAAAAAGCTTTACACATTATAATTATTAAAAAATAAATCAGGTAGATATGGCGAGAAGTTTTAAAAGTAAGCTCCCCGCACTGTAAGCCTATACCACTTGTAGGCTTGTATAGTAGTGGGACAGGCAGATAGAGCGGGACGAGGGACTACAGATCTCTCCATAATATTATTTTCCACGCTGCGGCAATGACTTTGGGGTAGGTGGTGGTGGGGGGGGGGGGGGGGGGGGGGACAGCTGTCCCCGGGCGAAGCATCGTGGGGGTGCCAAATTGAATTCGGTGCTCATTGTTTTTGCTCGTCAGGATTTTGTTGATTTGTGTTGGCTCGATTCACATCGATGGAGGGGGCGCGAAAAGCGACTTTGTGTCGCCTGGGTGCCATACAAACTCTATGCTCTCTGGTCAATGAGAATTGGCTAATGAGAATTGCCAAAATAATGCACCCTATCTCATGTAATTGGAATTCCTTCTCTACGGTAGTATTGGGATACGGGATACCAAGAAATTTCCACCCGGAAATTGCTAACCCTTTAGGGTAGAGCTTCACCTTCACCCTAGAGTTATATACCCTTGTAGTTGCAGTCTCCAACCTCAAAGATTTTTTTTCGATAAATTTAATTCTCAGTTGGAGTAAACATACAGCCTTTATGAGTTGAAAGAAATACAATGATTTAACAAATTATACTGAAGAGTGTTGGCTTCCGCGGCTAAGGAACTTATTTGTCACCCAATTTAAGCATTTATATTTTGATGCTGCAGATAAATATTCTCAATTCTGTTTTAATAAGTAGGTACTTATACAAAAAATTAAAATTAAAATTAAAAAAAATAAAAATCTGAAGATTAAGATGGAAATTAAGATTAGTTGGAAATTAATAGTCCGATATTTAGAGATTAAATTATTTATCATACCTTAAACTATCAATGATCTAAACTTATAAGATAAGAGAAAAAGGATGATATAAGAAAGGGAGTGATCACTTTAATGGGATCCATACTCGGTTAACAGATATAGCAACATTTAGCCCAAAAACTCCTGAGAATTAATGGCTTTGCAGAACAACTACAGCTGTTGTTGAAAAACAAGTTTCTTTTAAGAAGTAATTTTAAGAAATGAATGAAATGGAAGGGCAGCTGAGGGGGATGAATGTTTAGTTAATCGTTCTTGATGGTGCCATGAATGGTATGGTATAGATTCAAAGAAGGTCGGAAATCGTGTAAAGTGTAAAGACAATCCTTGCATTGAGGAAAACTATCAAACTCGATGGACGACACTCAACCCGCCCAAGTGAACACCCTTGTGTGGTCAAATATACGGTTGACCAGAAATGGTCGAGGAGTGCTGAATATTATTTGGCTCATTGCAGAAAATTCTTATTGAAAAATTACACATGCGCCTTATTACTGCGAAGTCAGTCCCTCTAATATATAACCATCAGGGTGTGTGAAACAATTTGGGATTTTCAACAAGAAAAAGTCGTTTTCTTGTTCAGAGCAAGAAACACCCGCATGGAAATAGCCGATGAGATAGCTAGAGAGGGTATTATACAACCACAACCAATTATTTAGTAGGTATATGAAGTAGTGCTCTGTTATTATTTTTCTTATATCATGTAACACCTAGCTAGTACCACCATCACCATATTAAAAATATAAGTGAAAACTTGGGATCCAGTATAGCCAAGTGGTTAGCGTACTTGCAACTCCTCTTGAAACCAAACTCAAAACAGACATATCTGATGAGTTCGAATCCTAGCAAGACAAGATATTTCCACACTGATGATCACATAGACACATAGAGTAGATAAATAGAGTGGCTGAGATCGGGTCTTGTATAATAACCTAATTTTGAGTTGATTGGGACGTAAAGAAAAAGCAGAAAATGAACATATTGATCTTAATTTTTCAATTCTAACAAAGTTGTAGAAAATATGATAAATGTCGAACAGATCGGTTAGTGAATATGTATAGAGATCTTGGAAGGAAAGGAAATATAGAATATCTGGCTGCTGAAATTATTAATAACGGGTGCGCTATTCTTGAAGAAGTTATATCTCATTAGAAGAGGCTTAAACGATTCATTCTCCACTATACATTACTCATGTCATAAACCAAGAAGTGGACATACCTTTAACTTTAACTTTAATTTCTTGCATTTATTCTATACATCGTCTTATATATTCTTTGGCTTTAGCTACTGCGGGTCAGCATTAACCAAATAAAAAGAGAAATTAACAAAATAAATACATATAGTGTGAATTACTAATTAGCCACTGGAAATTTTTGAAAAATTATAGTAGAATATATGTTACAAACCTTCTGAATCTATAGGATCTTTAAAAAAGGATCCTTTTAAATGCACTTAAGGAGTGTTAAAAAGAAAAGAGAAGAAACCATACTTATTTGAACAGGGTCTTTGTCCTTAGATCTCTAACCATGTTAAAGGAAAACTATCCTATAGGGTTGGTTCATCCTAGAGGTTAGCATGACCCTCTAGTTTAAAAGACAAGGTCTGTAGCTCAGGCTGTTGTAGGGTTTTATTTACCCTCGTCCCCTGAGTAGAATGATTCATCGGCAGCCTGACCCTCTTTTTTTGCCTACTTGTCTACCCACCCACCATTCCTGTTTTGTAGGCCATTAGATTTCCTTTCCAACCACCATTTTGTTGGACGAACGATGCTTGTTATAGTACTATAGTTGGTTGAAGGGCATTTATATTGTCAATGATCTTTTATCTTTATTAGTATTTTGTTTAGAAAATGAATACTATATTGCCAGTAGTTTAGGCTCCATGCGTATGCATATAGAATAAAAACTACAGACAGACATTTTTTAAAGACCACTTTTTTGCTCGTACAATGAGAAAGTAAAAAGGAACGCCTCTCCACAAATTGAATTTGAATTGTTAAAGTTTATGGCTTGACAGTAAATTGTTTTATCTCGAAGTCATAGAACCATCTTACGAGAACTTTTTCTGAAATTAATATTATGTACCTTTTTATGTTTGGGAAATTATAACATTATTACTTGTTTTAAAAAAATTGAATATTATTTGTTCAAATTATTTAAAAATAAATTAGTCCCGCATTTTTTTTTCTCAAATGCCTTGTTGTCTTGAGGGTTACAAACCTTAGTTTTTCTTTAACATCATTATTACCCCCACAACTTTTTTTTCACCCATGCAAGTTCTAAACCAATTTTTTTTTTTATATTATCATAAGCTAATAATACGCAGATTTCTTTGAAAATTCGCTCATTAAGTCATGGTGCATGACTGGACTTTTTTTTAAATTACAATATTTAAATGCAGTCGAAAAAACATAATTAGAAAATAGAATCTCAAACTTTTTTTGCCCTTTAGATCCCTTGCGCTAGATAGATCCTTCTAGATCTTAGATCCCTTCGCCTGAAGATGCAGTAGTGGTCTAGAGATCTTTTCGTCACATAATCTTTATATTTAATTTTATTCTTTGATCTCCACTCAATTTAATTTAATTCATTCTCACATTTAATATTCATTATTAATTTACTTTTATACATTTACAAGTGCAACTATAACTACTAATCCTTAATCATTTCTCCCAGCCGAAAGGAATAGTCACTGGACTATTACCTTTCTCACGTTACTCATTGCCAAAATATAAACCTTATTGCCAACAATAAACCACTGTAACACTTATAACATGAATCTATGTAGTTGTGTTAAACAATAAAGATAAAAAAAAAAAAAAAAATCCCTTGCGATTTATTGTTTTTTATTAGACCGTGACTAATGTTTAAATTAATAAATATATATTAACTTCAATTTTTTTTTTTTTGACAACTTGTACAGTGCTGCACGTTGAATCGGGCTATTTGTAAGAAATCGGTCCTATATAAATCGAATAGAACTTTCTTATATATAGATATTGAAAGTGTCTGTATTTAAATTCCAGGTGTTCAACAGGTGGTTGTTTATTGATTTTTTTCAAAGAAAAAATCAATTTTACGAGTGTTATTATCAGTCTCTCGGATACTAGAAACTGGATTTTTCCTAGGACAACGGCTTATGACTTCAAATTTGTATTTAAGTTACATTTTATAATTTTTAATCAAAACCGTCGGAATTGTTTTCGTGAAATGCATTTTTTATTGTTTTTTTTTTTTAATTTTGGGGGTTAGTGCCCTTAATTTAGAGCTAAATAGCTAAAATATTATCTCCCGATTTCGCCTCAGGTATCATTATTCTAAACATGCATGTGACATTTAATTGAATTCGGCCTATAGTTGTTTAAGTCTCCTGCACAGACCACAGAGAGATATTTTTTTCGCTATCACAATACTTTCTCTATATAGTATATACAACGTGTATGAAAAAGTAAAAACATTTTTTTTCTGAATAATAATCGGAAAGTATTACATGAAAAAAAAAAAAAATAAATAAAAATAAAATATAAGTAGGTACCAAACTGAGTTTCTATACTCTAAATCGTAACTCCAATTTTAAACATTTATTTAACAAACATTTGTTTATTAAAATTAATTTCGATCACAGAGAGATTTTTTATTATAATTTTTTTCCAAGATATTTAAAGGCTTGCCGGTGCCCTAAAATAAATGGAAAAACTATATTCCTTAAAAAGGTTCCTACGATTTTGCTTAAAAAATTCTAAAAAATTGTCCTTTAAATGTAACCGTTTAAGTTATTCTCTTGGAAAGAACGATAGTTTCCAAGATATTGATAAAAAATAAAATTTGTACCTGCAGAAATTGAAACAGAAATGTAAACAACTATATACCTTAAGTATAGGTATATATATTTATAATTAATTTTATACATAATAGGGCTATCCACTATCTTTAATTTAACGTACTAAACTGTGTTGTCAGTTAAGTTGGTTAAATTATTCTCCATTTTTAACAACGAGTGAGTTAAATGAAGTTTGACAAAATCGGGTTGAGATCATGGAGGTAGGAAAATAGATGAGAAAATAATGTCTTTCTCCATGGTTGTGTTTAGGAAGGTTTTAAGTGATTGTTATGCGTGATGATTGTGATTAGGTAGGTAATCTCAGGGATAATTAGGAAGAAATAATAAATTATCCCTAAAATTACAAATCCTCCCTAAAATATTGGGGTAATCTAATCTAAAAATTGTCAAATGGTGCATGCATAAGCCACTAAAAGCGCCAATAATAAAAAGCGCTAATCAATTTTTAACATTTATCTCGTTAAACAAAGATCGGTCAATACCCCTAAATAAAAGATTTTTTTAAATTTTTTTTTTTAAAATAAACGTTCAAAAACAGCATTTTAAGCAGTTTTAGATATAAACCCATGTACTACTTTTTATTTTATTTGTAATTTTATAGCACCCTCAAATCCTGACGGGGGGGGGGGGGGGGGGCTCAAGCCCGATAGCCCCCCGTTCCTACGCCACTGATTACCACACTTTGTATACATAATAAGAAAGTTGTGTTTGAGTGTGTCGCATCGAGGTTTGTATTTTTTGCTTGAATTTCCTAAATAATTAGAATACCATACAACCCTTTAGCCTACATATTACCTATATGAAACAAAATAAATTTTCATCTGCTTACTGAGTTTCTAGTAATTTTAATCTAATGCTCAGAAAAAAAAGAAAAAAAATTCTATCCTATTCATGAAAATGCAATTAAATCGTTTTCTCTTGTTATGCTCTTCCATTTTTTATGTCATCGCTTAAATGGAATGAAATTATATAATTATTTACTACAATATTCGCTTCTTCTCTCCCCCTTTGGCTAATGTATGAAGGAGATTAACGAATCCTAAAGCTCTCCAACCCTTGATAATCCTCCTTTATATACAATGCTATTCTTTTTAGAATTGGTGTTTTTACCACCTTACTCGGCTTTTTCCCTAATTGGCTTTTTTTCCCCTAAATTCCTTAATTTTCGATTCATTTTTTTATAATTGGCTGACCATATGCGGGATAACTGGTTTTTTTAAAGCTTCATATTATCTTTTATAGAATAGAGAATAAAGGCCGATTTAGACAGGGAGAGTTTCTCATACACAGCCTTCGAAAAACTGTGCCTGATTCAAGAAAATTTGTACGTGTAAACTAATCGTACAATCGTACGATTATTATTATCGTATAATATCTTACGATTTGGAGCTCGGGGAAATTGCTTAGAGCGATTTAGACGGGGAGAGTTTCTCATACACCAGCCTTCGAGAAACTGTGCCTGACAAGAAAATTGTTACTTGTAAATTTATCATACGATTATCGTATACTATCTTACGATTTGAAGCTCGGAGAAATTGCTTAGGCATTTAGATAGGTAGAGTTTCTCATACTCAGCCTTCGAGAAATTGTGCGGCTGTCGAGAAAATCGAACCTTCAAGAAAATAGAGATTTCGGGCATCAGTGCTGAAATGAACTTTGTAGGGGAAGTTTCCGTATAATTACTAATTACTGATAATATGCTGCAAGAATTAAGAAGGCGGAGAAGAAATAAAAGTGTTTGAATAAAATAATGAGTAGGTATAATGATGCAATCATTATATACTCAATCAACTTGGTGCTTCAGACACTCTTTGCAAGGAAGATAATAAATATTACATAAAAATGTAATGTCTCATGAAGGAAAAATTTAGATATTTGTTTGATAACAATATTCTTGATTTTGGTTGCTTGCATTCCACTGGTATTCATGGCTATGATAAATTTCAATAAATTTTAACTTCATTTGATCTAAAGTTGATTAATTTTGTCATTTTTTTTAGCGCCCAATGCAAAGAACACGCTGCCACTGAAATGCAAAAACCGTTTCATACGAGTTGGTATCGAATATTTTATTAGAAACGTATGAGTTATAAAGAAAGATCGATTACATTAATCAAAATTGTAGAGCGAGTATCGAATTAAATAATCTCGACTTGTGTAAACAGCTCTAGCTCTACTCATAATTATTAAATTATTTTATTTTATATTCCTCTAAAACACTTTCTGTTTTTATTTCAGGTGTTACTTCTGATATCAGTGGACTATTGTGAGTACTCATTTTATGCATCATTTTTTTTTTCATACTGAAACCTTTCGCGTTTGACGCTTTTATAGGTACTCTGCGAAAATATCGGTATGAGCTTAGATTATATTAGTTTATGTTACAACTATATCGGTATGAGCTTAGATTATATTGGTTTGTGTTACAACTATCAACTATATTGTATGAGTTAAAATTAGGTATATCGTATATCGGTGTATGTTTATAACTTGCAACTTGCAACTGCATCTAGTATCGGTGGAAATTATTAATTAACTTAATTATTTTTAGATATTTTAAATGTTTAACGTCCTAACCATAAGGATATAATGTTATTGTCGCTGGCCTTACTAACTAGCGCAATAAGTATTGTAATTCTTTTAACGCAGACAAATTTTTGCTTTATTTCTGGTAAAAGAAATAACAATTTTACTTAAACCTTTCTCAAGAATAATACAAAACAAAATTGACAAACTGTCAAACTAAATTATAAACATTGCAGGCTGTGCCCGCAACATGGCTCCCCGAAATGTGCAACATTTCCTACTCTTCTTGCTCTTCGTCGGGGAATCGAACCAGCACCACTAAGTTTGTGGATAGGTTTTTCTAGACTGGATCCATTGGCAAACCGAAGTAACACCTTTCTCACCAACCCACGGACTTTGATTCATTTCCTGCATTCTTGCTAATGGCCACATTCCTCTACAAATGACGATATCTCCTACTCTCAAATTATGTTCTGGCGTTTTCCATTTCGACATCGGATTTAACATTGCCAAATATTTCTTTTTCCATCGCGACCAGAATTTGTTTGCAAGATGTTGCACTCGTCGCCACTGTTTCCTAAAGTAGATATCGCCTGAATCGAAGTTATCTGGTGGTGGAAATAGTGGTCTGGGATTTATCTGTGTTGCATGGTTGGATATTAGTGCTTCTATGGCTTGAGTGTCTAGTAAATTTGTTATGTTCAGAGGCCTATCATTAACAACCCTCTCGCATTCCTTCAACAAAGTGCGAAGACCATCTTCGCTAAGTAAACCTGAGTGTTGTAAGAAGAGCACATACAAAATTCTTCTTGCTGTGTGGAGTGAATTTATAAGTGACTCTGTACAGAGCGAGTCAGCTACGACTAAAAATATAACACTAGAAGCTAAACAAACGAAAATAACGCCATACCTCTTGAACTGCTTCCTGCCGTCTTCGTCAGCAAATGGCCCGAAACAATCTACTGCTGAATAGGTGAAAGGGGCTGCAGGTTCCACACGATCTAATGGCAGGTTTGACACTTTCTGCACATGCCCTCCCATTCTCTGGCACCCCACACAACTGAAAATAAAACTCTTTTCCACTGTTGAAAATGAACATCTAGTTATCCCATAACCCTTGGATCTTAGGCAATTAATTGTACCAATTCTGCCGTGATGATTTTTTTCATGATGGTGTTTCACTGGTAACCTGAATAAGCAGTGACCCCCTGGTAGTGTTATTGGGTGTTTTTGAGCCTCGTTGTGTATGATGCTATTCTTTAAGCGCCCACCAACTCTTAATAACTTGTTTTCATCCAAAATTGGACAAAGCGCTCCAATGTTACTCTTTCTTTTTTCCTCACCTTCTCCTTCTTCTTTGTGTTCTAATTCCTCTTTGAAAACCTCCTTTTGAATTAATTTAAATATTTCAGTCTCTGCCATTCTCATCTTATCAGGATTCCTAGCTCTTGGAAAAGAGCTATACCTCCCCAGACGAAATGACAGGCTAGTATACTGTGACTTGGCTGAAACATTATGCATTTTAACCTCTGGATCTTCATCAAGAAACACTACTACCTCTGAATCTTGACTTTCCCAGGATGTTTCGTTTTCACAGAGATATGTTGGACCTTTAAGCCAAATAGGCTTAAAGAAGGTATCTGCTATTGGCCCTTTCTTCAGCGTGTCTTCCACAAACTTCACATAATCTGCTTTGTACTTCGGACTTTTCTCAAATTTTGATCTTAGTAAGTTTAACCTTTCTTTATTGTCTGGAAGACTCACCGCCTCGTATTTAAAGGGAAGTGGTAATGCGTAGAGTTTATCTTTTCGATGTTGAACGTTTTCTTCATGGCCTTTCATATATCCTTTATCTTCTTCCAACATGGCTAATCTTCTACCATCGACTTCCTTATCTGGAAAGTCCAAACTAAGCCAAGGATTAATCAATTCCTGAGTTTTCTCTAAGATGCTGAGCCTACTCGCAATCCTACAGGAAACAGCTTGACTTTGGTTACCTTCTTTAGTAGGGCCAATGATACCCCAGCCAAGAGTAGATCTCACTCCATAAGCCTCTCCTTTGTTACCTCGAAGGACCTGTAAGGGACAAAGGGCCTCTGGGCAATTGTTACCGATCAAAAGTCCGACCTCTAGGTCTTTACGTAATGGTGATATTTCGCTTGCTATACCTCTTAGATGTTGTTGCTTCTTTGCCATCTCAGGCGTAGGGATGTCTTCATAGGAGCATGGAATCTCGACTTGACTGAACAATTTACCTGGCAGTTCCATGCGTTTTCCTTTCAATCCTTCTATGACTACATCTTGAACCCGATAGCAATCCATAGTGGTAGAATTAAGAAGTGTTCTTACTTTCAGCTGAGTTCTCGTTGCTGGAAGCTGGAGATCTTTCATCAATTTTTCCTGTATAAAACACGAATCACTTCCATCGTCTAATAAGGCATATGTCTCTATTTTGAGATCTGGGTTGTTTTTATTATACATAACCACGGGCAGTACAAAAGACGTTGTTCCGCAATACTGGCTAATGGTGTTGCGAGCATTACTTGTAGAAATAAGTGGCTTTTGATCAACCTCCTTAACTGTACCCATATCATTCCTATTTCTGTCAAGAGTTACCTTCGATCCTAACTCCTTAGGGGTCTTCTTTTCTACGGTAGGACCTTCTTCACGGTGGAGGCATGTAGGGTGGAGTTTTCCGCAGATATCACATTTCATCCGCTGTCTGCAACCTTTTGCATTATGGGAAATTCCTAAGCATGAAAAACAAAGAGCTTGTTCCTTAACAAACGAAAAGCGTTCTTCCGGGGATAATTTCTGAAATGCTGTACATATTTCTAGTTTATGGTCATTTTGATTACAGAACTTGCAATGTAGGTTCGAGCCACCTACACCGGTAACAAAGGCATTTGACCTTGATGGAATTTTAATATTAGGCTTATTACTTTGGTGTTGTGGTTTGAACAAATTATCCCTGAACGATTGGTTTTCCTTTGTAGTTATTGGTTGAATCAGACTACTGCTGTACACCGGGTGTCTGCGTACTTTAGCTATACCTTGTACAAACAGAGCAAGGTCTGATATTGTCTCATTGCCGCTTAACGCAATTGCCCTCTTAATCCACGATTGGTGGTATTTAAAGGGAAGTCTTTCGACAATTTTTCGTAAGCACATTTTAGTACTTATTTCCCTTAGAGATTCCTTATTAAGAACTTTACAAGCAGTATTGAGTGCATCTGAAAATGCTGTCAATGCTACATGATCAGTTAGACCTAATTTTGGACCATCTGTTAATCTCTTGACCCACGCCTCAGTAATTGCTACCGGACTTCCATACCGTTCTTCTATTAACTCCATGATGTGTACGTAAGATAAAGCAATATTGCTTTCCACTACCTTCAATACTTCGCCCTCCAGAAATTTCCTCAAGAAAGTTTTCTTATAACTATCTGGGAGAAGCCCATCTTCTAAGTGGCTCCGTACTTCTTCTCTAAAAATAGGAAATTTGTCACTTTCCCCGTTGAACTTAAACGGCTCAACTAGGCTCAGAATATGTAGCTTATCTGTTAAAGAAGAGAAACCGTTAGAATTTACCTGTTGAAAGGAAGATGTAGTTGGTAGTTCTTCCTTCTTAGTCACTTTCCACTCGCGACATAGAGATGAGCCTCGCGATGAACCTCCGAGATATTCCTTGACTCGGCTGTCGTAGGATCCTTCACCTTGTTTCCTTGAAGAGCCCTTCCTTGAGTCCTTTTCTTGGATGATATCTCGAATTTTCTTCTCGAGGTCGTCTGCTTCTTTGCGAGCTGCCTCCGCTTTACTAAGAAGCTCAATAGGTATCTTCGACTTAGAACTTGTTGAACTTATACGTGAACCGGCATGTCTAGAAGCTGTAGTTAACGTTGCCAAATTAATCTTGGCTTTCTTTATTTGATCCTCTACGTCCTTTAAGTAAATATTATATCCATCGACGATTGAACAAACCTTTCCGGCCTTCTGATAGGTGTCGCTTAGTAGTGCCAAGTTTTCTTCTAAAAGAACCCTTTGTTCCTTAATGTCTTTAAGAAGAAACTTGAGCTGACTCCTAGGAACATCCTGCAACTTCAGTAGAGCATTTACTTCACCTAATCCCTTTGCAATCTTATTCTTGAAGGACTTGAGCCTTTTATCTAGTTGTTCTTTAAAATACTCAAGCCCGACATCTGTCATTTTTCTTGATCTGGTAGGTAAAGACATTATTAGATAGATTAAATTTACTTACGTGTAAGTTTCCAGATAGAGAATCTTTGTCGAACACACTTTGATAATATCGATTAAGCTGTTATTTCTTTTACTGTCGCTGGCCTTACTAACTAGCGCAATAAGTATTGTAATTCTTTTAACGCAGACAAATTTTTGCTTTATTTCTGGTAAAAGAAATAACAATTTTACTTAAACCTTTCTCAAGAATAATACAAAACAAAATTGACAAACTGTCAAACTAAATTATAAACATTGCAGGCTGTGCCCGCAACAGTTATGATACAATTGATATCCATTAGCAGAAATTGTATTTAACATTATTAATCTATCATCCCCTAGTTTTAAGTTTAAGTTAAGGTTGCAATTTTTTACTATCACCGCACTACGATATAGGAGGTTAATTTCTGTGTCACATCCATTTGCTGAATTGTTCTTATAGCTTGTTGTAAATAAAAATCTATGATATAAGTTGTTAGGCCTAAAATAATTATAATTAAAAATAGCAATTTTTTATAATAGTGATGGCAATATATATTAAGACAAAAAAGAAAACACGGAGATCGGCAAAAACAGGAAAGCAATAGAAGGTTCAAAAAGTAAAAAAAAAAAAAAAAAAAATAATAATAATAATAATACCATAAAAAAAAGAATAAACGAGTATTAGTTAGGTGGTATAATTTAGGCACATTTTCAGAGTAATTGTTTATTTCAATTTTGTGTAAAGTCAGTTTGGGCATTTATGATTTTGTTTGATGGCATTATACAATATAATTTTGGTATGAAGTACGGTTTGTTTCCTTGTATATTATTCTTATTGTTATTGGTCGTAGGGTCTATACAAAAAAAAACAAGTAAGACGCGCTTCACGTAAGTACGTGAGGCGATAATCGCCGGTTTCTGTACGATTAAGTTAAAATTCTTAAGTGCAAAATTTGAATAGTTGCATATTCTTTTTCTACACTTCAAGACCTTTAAATTGGTGAATAACATGTCATGGTGAATAAAAACTTTTTTTAGTCGTCCGCCATCTTGAAAATAAATCATCTGTGGATGAGTGCAGAATCTCAACTGGTGAACCGATTTCAAAAAAGGTAGATTCAAACCTACGGTCTCAATCCCGTCTTGTCCCGGTCCGATCACGCTCGGTCTAACCCATTCCCACAGTCCGGTCAAACCCCAGTCAACTGAAGGCTGAATCTCCTCTCTTCAACATGCCGCTATAAATATTTATTATCTTTTCTTATTATTATCGCAATTTAAAGGGTCAAACAAAGTCATAATAGAACCCTTTGATCACTAACGTATTCGATTATTTTTTCGTCATCCATAACGATAAAAAATAGTCTGCCAATTAGTGTTTCACATTTCACACTTCCTCGCGTGCTATAACTTACTAAAATAATGTTATACTTTTACAAATCATTATTGTAAAAACCGTTGTTTTAGTAAATTCAATTTTTTCCCTCCATTTATTTTTAAATCTGTCAAGATTGTATTGAATGTTTACATAAATAAAAGTATCACATCAGGGGTGGCGCCCCCCAAATTTGGAGATAAATTTCATTTCTCGATTTCACCTCGGGATATGATTTTTCTAAAGATGTATGCCAAATTTCGTAAAAAAGTCAGCCCAGATGGTTTAGGCTCTACGCGTCTAAACAGACGACAGACAGACATTTTTAAAAACCTCTTTTTTGGCTCAGGTGACCTAAGCCAAAACGTGTAAATCCATCAAAATCGAATCTACGCGCCATCACAATAATTTCTCTTTATATGAAAAAGTAAAAATGAGCACAGAAAGTTAAATCTTGTATATATGGTACTAACAATGAGCTAATTATGATCTACCATCAAAATTTAATTAAAATAGGACAATTGTTTTTAAGATATGTTGGTTCACAATAATTAGCGACAGACTGACAGAAAGACGAATAATGTATGTGAAAGAACTAATAATGTTCCCTGATGTCTGTAAAGGGTTTCTGTATAGGAATTTTTGAAATCGGACACAAAAAAAAATCCGTTCTTCAGAGCGATCACATAGCTTCCGTTACCTTTGGTAAGCTCGAAACCAATATTAAACAACAATGCAGAAACGAAAACAAACAAATAGAACAATATAATAAAAAGGGGGGTTTAGCTTCTGATAAGAGGCGACCGAGACCGAGGGTTGATTGAAGGTGGATTGACTGTAGGCCGTCCACACTATTGGTCAGGTCCCAGTCCGCTCAGGTCAGGCACGGATCGGAGGTGTGAGTGAATGCTCCCATTTATAAACATAGAAAGGGATCCTGATCGAGCGGACCGTACCGTGACCAGACAGAACCGAGACCGTAAGTGTGAATCTAACTTAAATTTTGTTACCACCACTCTAATTGGCAGACAGTGTTACATGATTAAAATATAATTTTAGCACAAAGCATCCACATTTTTTCATCGGATTAGTAGGTACTTTTGAAGATATCGTTGTAAATAAATGTATGAGAAACAAATAGGTTGAAACTGATATGGAACCAACGATGGGCTAAATATGTCCTCCCATCCAAATTTCATTATAATCCACAATAATAACACTGTGGCGTATCCAGGGGGCACAGGGGGCACGTGCCCCCCCCCCCCTCCCCCCCCCCCCCCAGACTCAATAAAAAATTTTGCCGTATTTTTTTTTTTTTTTTTTAATATTTATTTTTTACATTCACCTCATATTCAATTTCACCTCAGAAATTCATAAAAACGCTGTTTTGAGAGGTCATATTTTCAAAGGCGCCTATGACTTACAGTAAGATATTGTACTGCAGTCTGCAGTAAGCATCAGCATAACATTTTCTAACGAATACGTTCTAGTTGGGCGCGGAGATTTTTTTTGTTTATTAGTTTATTTTTTTGGGGGGGGGGGGGGGGAAGCTGCTTTGTTGATTAAGTAGTCCCCTTTACATGTTACCACTACGAATACCCCCCCCCCCTCATCTAAGACAGAATGTGCCCCCCCCCCCCAGACCAGCCGCTGGATACGCCACTGTAAGAACAACTCATGGCACTGGTATGATTTTATTTAACACGTGCTTTAAAGGGTAACCTATCTATTTTATCTTCTTATAAATAAATGTGAAATTTCAAATATAACTAAATTACAATATAAATTATTTACAATAAAGAGACACAACTAACTATAATTGCTAATAGTTTTATATAAATAACATTTATTTATAAGAAGATAAAATAGATAGGTTACAAGTAGGTTACCATAATCAATGACCATGCTGCACTTAATTTATTCGTTATTTCTTATTTAAAAAGTTTTAAATTTGTTTAATGTATATGTATGTTTTTTATAGTTTGTTTAAATAGATGTTTAAGTGACAGTTTTTTAAAGTTATTAAATATAGACGAATAGTGACGAACCAAAAATAATGGTGATATATAGGAAAAAAAATGTTTTTGTAACGATCTCAATCTAAGGTAAGATTTAAGATTTATAGTTTTATATAGGTATTTTTGAATCTTGTATAAATGTATACAACTTTGTAAATTTAGAAAAATGGTGTTAATGTTGTGGGCCTGAAGATGACCAGGTTAATTGGTCGAAATATAGCCGTTGAGATGAAGAGGTAGAAGTTTTTGTTTTTACCCTAAAATGACCTAAAATACTCAATTACTATCACTTCTATTTACAGGGCTAAGTCAGTATTTTTTAAGCTATTTCTATCCTAGACATAGTTGGCTAATTGGATATAATATTTGTATCACACGTTAACATTAATATTAACGTGATACAAATATTATGTCCAATTAGCCAACTATGTCTAGGATAGAAATACCTTAAAAAATATTCAAAATAAGGAATTAATAAATTGATTCAATTGAATAACATATTGTTAGAAATTTGTTACAGAATTATTTTAGGTTTTGTGTTAGTTAAATAATGTATTTTAAAATGAGTCCATGACAATTGAGGCAGACTAGTAAGTTGGTCCTGATTCAACTACCTAAAAGTTCAACTCGTGAATTGAAATAAAGGTAGGTTGGGCCTTTTTCAAGATCCTGTCTGGTGGAAGCGATAAGACAGAGGCGCTGAAGATGAAGAAGACGGGCCGAAGATGAGGTCATAGGTTACACACAAGTGGTTTACTGTACGAGAGGCTCGTGCTATGCCTGGCCTGAGGGTGCCTCGTGGAGACAGGAGTCACATTTCGCTGCCGTGTGGCGTACTACTAGAGTACGGAGCCGGTCGGAGCTCGGAGCTACAGCCTGCTAGCGAGGGTCTGTAGCTGTACTGTAGTCTGAGCTGAGGCCAGGGGGTTGCCTTTCAATTCTACGTGAAAGACTGAGTGCGCATGTACGATAACTCACTCAGACACAGGGGCCCGGCGCTGTTGCCAGATCTAACACCCTTCAAACACTGAAACCTCTGCCCGGCTCTCCTCTATACACGGGCCAAAGCTTCTCTCTCTCTCTCTTTCTCTTGACTTACTCTACTCTGCTACCCAACAAATTTAGACAGCTCTCTCCCAGCGCCAGCCTTCAACCACAGCCGATAACATTTCACGTACTCGATCACAATACCTTCGCATCAAAACAACAAAGAATCTGCAACGTTGCAACATCTTGCAATTCAAGATTTCATTCATTACATCGCATTTATAAATAAATAAATCACATTAAACCAACAGTATATATACTACGAGCAGTATACCACTGCTTTCACAAATCATGAAAAATTTACAAATTTATATAAAAAAAAAAAACTATTAAAGTTTTAACTAAATTTTATATTTCACAAGTAAAGGTCTTGAAAGCCTGAAAGTGCATGAACATAATTATGTGAAAGTTAAGAAAGGACTTTTTTTTAGAGATAAACAGAAATTAGAGCTACTAGCTACTCCCTATTTATTCATATATCACTTGTTTCAATTTGTAATTATTCTTCTACTTATTCACCAACGTAAAATTTCAATAATATTTCATTGTTGTAGAAACCTTTTTAAAGTTAAACTATTTAAAAATAACAATAAATGTATTCAAAATATAATCGGTACAGTTTAAGTTATAAACTATAATGAGACATGTCACCAGAAATGTTATTACACTTACACTAATCTAAATAAGTATAACTCCTTATTATTAATTTCCAAAAATAATTTACTGTTGAAGCAGATTATAAATGTTATTAGAACTGGAATTACTGTTAGTTTTGCGTTTGACCTTTTCAAATGTTATTACTCAAATAATATTGTCATTCGAATATTTAATATTACACATATGTTCTTCATTATTATTATTTTTTTTTAACGTAGTATTATGAATATAAAGACAATTATTAGGTAACACACACTCAAATAAATATAAAAGTGTTTTCTAACATCACAAGAGGTAATTACGCGTATAAAGAGTAATCACAATTATTAATAAGTACAGTTATTAATTAAACTTTTAGCTTGCTTTAACCCCTTACCCCTGTTTAGAGCTTAGCAAACTACTGACAAAAACTTCGGACAACAAGCTTACTTTACTGTTAAGCCTTTTCCAAGGCTTCTTAGTCGATTTCCCGGGATAAAATTAGATTCCGCGATATGAAAAAAGAAAACAAGTAAGATACAAAATTAAAATAAGAACAAATGAGAAATAAAAATTGGGGATAGGGATAGAGGGTTGAAAATATGATTAAAGAAATTAATTACTTAAATAGAAATTGATTCTTATATTTGACTGATTCTCGCCATTCGCAATCCTCAATGTTTTTTAAATTCACAGTTCCACACAGTTATAAAATTAAGAAGTTTTTCTTAGTTGTAGTTTGTGTCAGACCGAATTTTTCTCCTTCTCTATTACTGTGATAGGTTTATATTGTCCTTTATATCTTAGTCTTATACTATGGTCAGAATTATTTACTATTTTGTTAATATTAAAAAAGTATTATTCTTTAAAGTTTAAAGAAATATGCCTACATCTACCATTTAATATCTATTGTTTCAAAAATTTTGCTTCCGAGCTTACCTATAAGGTAACGAAAGCTATGTGATCGTTCTGAAGAAATACAATTTTTTTATGCCTCCGATTTCAAAAACTAAGACAGAAATTAGGGAACATTTTCGGTTTCATGTCTGTCTGTCTCTCAATTTTTGCGGACCAACATATCTTTAAAACTACGCCTCCGATTTTAATTATTAAATTTGGATGTAAACAAGTAATATAAAGAGGGAGTAGCTAAAATTTTTGTTTATCTCTAAAATGAAAGTCCTTTACAAACTTTTATATAATATGTGCACTTTTGGCCTTTAAGACAATTACTTTATACATGTAAAATTTATGGTAGGTCATAATTAGCCCAATGATGGTCCCATGTAAGTTTAAACGTCTGCGCCCCTTTGTTTCAATTCAATGGGCGGCACAAACATACATTTATTTACACCTATATCTTCAAAAGTATGCTCATTTGATTTTTATAAAATTTGGATGGTTTGTCGACAGTAGCCTTCAGGTAGCCCCTGATTAATTTCAACCGTCTGTGCTCTTAAAATTTTGCTAAATCGTTACTTTAAGCCCGGGCCTGAAATAGTCTAATAGTCATGTAAAATTTCAATTTGATACAAGCAGAAGTTTTTGTGTATTGAAGTGAGACATTTTATAATAGTTGTATAGGAAATTTCCGGGGCGTGTAAGTTAGTAGACTAGTAGTATAGGCAACCGGCTCTCTAACTGCCATAACAATCATCCTATTCCTTTTTAACTATAAACTTCTTCAAGACAAACTATTTACTACTTTCCGAATACAAGGTGAATTTTTGAACCTCTCTGAGATACAGAGATATCGCATTTTATATGTTATATCCTATAATCATTGAAAACTAATTATACTAGAACTTTATTTGATCTATTTTCAGTGATTATTTGTAAAAATAAATCATAAAAAAATAGATTTATTAATAGGAAAAAAAAAAAAATATATACAAAGAGTAAATTAAACTAAACATAATTCTAAAGTAAAAAAAAAAAATATTAGTAAATTATTAGCCAAGAATAAAGAATTTCTTAGGCACCAAATTTAACTGAATATCATCATACATATATACTGACTGAGAGACTTGAGCTTGATGCATATTTAGTTGAATGTATGAAACTCGCTCACTACGCGTACGAGCGTGGGTTGCACTTCTTATAACATCACTAGCTAGACTAACATTTACAACCACTAGAAGAAACTTTTTACAAACAATAAAAATCATTCCTCTCAGGCTTTGAGGACACTGAAGGGACAGAAACTAGTACATAAGCACATGCAATGCACAAACCGTCGACATGGTTAGATTTCGCACTCACGAAAATAAGAAAGTAAGGCTAGGGTCTTCTAGGACCCCACCATACACTCGGAGGGTTTATTCACTTCAATGATAGAGCCACGCGATATCTAGTATGCATATGCATATATTCAATTATTTTCTTAGTTATCAGTATATTCTATTTCTATGAAGTTAATGTTGAAGGACTTCCCTCTTAAAAAGAAAATATATCGTGATCGGCTTTAGTTTTTTTCTTTTTTCACTCTTTCATTTTTGTCGGCGAAGCGTGAAACATATTATTAGTGAACGCAGGCCCCTATTAGAGTGCGCGGCTTCTTTAATGAAATGTTCTATATAGGGTGAGGGTGAGGAACTGAACAATTTGAGGGTTGAATTGTTGTATTTTATACTTATTCATATATGTATGTGTGTGTGAGTGTACATTCAGGAATGTATTGACTAATATTTCATGATGTTTCGTTTCGTGTGGGGGGAGAAGGAGGGATCTCTGAATAGAGTTGTAGGGTGAAGTCCAGTGAAATTATAGCAATAATATATTCTCAAGCTATATAAACAACTATTTATGTATTTATTTCCAATTAAAAATGTCTAAAGTGGAGCTGTTCCACTTCACCCTTTTAGTATACATAATGCTAATTAATTGCTGAATTTTATGTAGTTTCTACAAAAGCTGTAGAAACATTCTTCAATAAAATATAATATAGCTCTTCGAGGCCCTTTAAAACTTAAGGAGGTAAGAAATATTTAAGTTTGGTTTTTAAACGGATGAAACGGATATTGGACAAAAATGTAGTGCAATAGACTGATTTAAAATAGTTATTTTTATGATTAAGGATCTGTCAACCAATTGTATTAGAAACATTTATTATTTCCTATGGTGTTTTCTTTCTCTGGACTATTGAAAAGTATTATGTTAACTAACGTAACGAAACCTTTTATAGATTGTGGTTTAACAGTAAGCTTATTAGTTATATAATTCCAGTTTTATTTAGTAAGAGTAAGCTCCACTAAGTCTTGGTTGAAATATGGGAATAAAAAAAACAACTTACGTTTTTTAAAAGAAAAGCTCGGAAAAACCTTCTCTCTATTATATCTATGTTGTATAAACATGTATAAAAGAAGGTTTTAAATAATTAAATGGCTATTTTTATGTATAGATAAATCAATTCGTATTTCATTAAAACTTTTTTTAATGTTAGTATATTATATTGGCACTTCTTTAGATTGTTACTGTTACTCCCCTTATAAAAAATACCGAGGAGAGTAACAATCTAAAGAAGGTGTACGGAATGTTTTTCTTTAGACTGTTACTCCCTTTATCAAAACAGAAGTGGGATATTCCTTTGTCCAAAAGTATATTGAACTAAACATCCCTTATCTTAATAGTTATTTATTCAAAGTCATTTTCATTCTAAAACAACTTAGGGGAGTAACAATCTAAAAAAAGTGCCAGTTATCTTTAATATGAAAACTCTATTCTGATTAAAATAAGTAATAATTATTGATCTTTAATAATTCGCGTTTATCATTTGGTAGATAGTCTCTCTGGAATGTTTGTAGTCTAGTAATTCACTCTTATTTTTGTTGTGCATACGTTTGCCTCAAATTCTACTTTTATAAATTGTTTAATAAACTTATTTTTCTATAAAATATATTATTATGTGTAAATAAGCATTTTAGTAAAACAAGTAAAAGTTTCGTTTGTTGCGGTTTACCCATAATATTATTTTCAAATATTGTAGATATGGTAAACAGCAAGACGACTCCCAATTTTTCTACCGGACACGCAAACTTGTTATAACAACATCTAAATATAGGATTCCATTTCCATTTACAAAAAGGTAGTGAAGATGATGGGTTAGACGTCCTTTGGAGCGGATAATACTTCTGGGTCGAAATACCCTTACATGTCACCTGGGGGGCGTCGTCTATAACGGCCTGGCTTATAAGTAGAAAATTTAATTTAGCTAGAGGTTAGGGTGGGACTAGTAAATCATAAGATCCTAACCCCTATGAGAGATAACTTAGCCCTAGGCGATGAGGCCAACTGCCTACGTACCTAATAACAGATGCATTATACATATACATTGCCTATTTTTATCAATCTTAAAAGCAAAAAATACTAAGTAATTGAAGATGGCAAAATGACATTAATGGCGTTACTAGCAGCTTATACTCCCTTTCCTACCACACAATAATTCTGGGATACAAAATCCAGAACTGTTATTTTTATACTCGTTAACTTCCTACTTAAGTCGATTTTTTTTAGTCGAAATTGCAATTTTTTGTCTACCAATCTATCAATCTAACATTGTAATTTAGTAATTACTGACAAACCTCGACTTACGAATTTGGATCGTTCCCGCAACTAAATTCGTAAGTCATTTTTTTTTGCAATTTGAATTCCCTTTTACTTGTGTTTCGTATACATACTCGTATTTAATTAAATTAATAAATAAAGGCATATTTAGATAACTTCGTTTATTTGTCTAAATCACAATTATTGTTACCATAATTTTAACTTAACCAATGGTTACAAACTAAATATATTATAGGTATAATAAATATATATTAGGTATAACAAATATATTAGGCAATAAATAGGTATTTAATCTATATACGATGGCAGATAAACTGAAACTGGACTAGTTAAAATTATATAAATTATTGCGATTTAGCTAAATAAAAAAGTAAACTGCCAATTGGTGTGGCACATAGCTTCCTCGCATGCTATCACGTACTTTTTGATTTTAGGCTTTTACAAGTTTTACAAGCAATTATTCTATAATTTGTTTAATTGTTTCCCCTGTTTTTTTAATCTGTCAAAATTGTTTTTATGTTTACTTGAATTAAAGTATCAATTAAACAAAAGTTAAGAGCTCAAACGGTTCAAAGTAATCTGGGGTTATCTGAGGGCTACTTTCAATAAACTATAAAAGTTTCATAAAAATAAGATAAGTACTTTTGAAGCTATAGGGGTAAATTAATGTATGTTTGTGCACATGTGGAAGAAAGCAAATAAGCGTAGAAAGTTGAAACTTATATGGGACCAACAATGGGCTACTCATGACCTACCACCCAAATTTCATTAAAATTGTACGTGTGACGTGTAGTTTTTAAGATACGTCGGTTCGCAAAAATTGAACGACAGACCGACGGACCGACAGACAGACAGACAGACACGGAACCAAAAATTTTCCCTGATGTCCGAAACGGAGACCTAAAATTATTTCATTGTAGAGATGTATAGTGGACTTCTTTAGAATTTCAAACTAAGGCGAAGGTATTTATTGGAATAAAAGTCCTGTTTTTTGAAGAAAGATTTTTTTAATTCATCAGAGCTTTCGCTCAGGGAACCTGAGCATCATCTAATACATCATTTAATGCTCAAATATTCTTTTAATTTTAAATTAATTTAATTTACTTTCACCGATGGTAAGAACCTATGATCACTTATTTGCATTTTCAGTTCGAATTATTTTTGTTGTTTCCTAATTTTTAGTCTAACATTTTCTATAATGGTTTATATTTTTTTTATTTATTTGTAGATTATCACTGATGATCCTCAGGTTCCCTGAGCGAAAGCTCTGATGAATTAAAAAATATTTCTTCAAAAAACAGGACTTTTATTCCAATAAATACCTTCGCCTTAGTTTAAAATTATTTCATTCTTCAGAGCGATCACATAGCTTCCGTTATCTTCGGTAAGCTTGGAAGCAATAAAAACAATTCTGACA
Organism: Gerris lacustris; assembly: GCA_951217055.1. Taxonomy (NCBI): domain Eukaryota; kingdom Metazoa; phylum Arthropoda; class Insecta; order Hemiptera; family Gerridae; genus Gerris; species Gerris lacustris. The sequence goes on from OX578281.1 coordinate 47,480,892, forward strand.
GATTAAAAAAGCGAGGGGGGAAATTTTGACAATAATATAGGCTGTAAAAGCATAAAATAATAATTCAAGTCTACGAAATATGACGTGTGTAAGCTATGTGTCACACTAATTGACAGACTATTTTGAATGTGACGCTGTGCAAAATATCCAATAAATATTATAATCTTTAAATGTTGCCTCAGTACAGTCTACACCCTTATCTATTTTATTAAACCCCCAGTCGTGGCAAGGTCAAGCCCAGTGCTCCCTGGCACGTACAATAGGCTAGAAATAACATAAAAAGACTGTTGCATTTTATGTTATAATCGATCACATCGAGTAGATGAACTAAGCGTCCGATCCCTCGTCCTGTAATAACCTAATATTAATATTGTGTTCATCGTTCATCGGATAAAAGAAACAATAAATAACACTAATAATAAAATAATATACTCAAAGCAATATTACTGATTCTTATCAACACATTAAATTGCGAAAACTAGGTATCGCAGCGAAAATATTTATTCTATAAACCCCACCTAAAATTATTATTGAAGAAAGTTATTTCTTATAAGTACTTATATACGTCAGAACGGCCCTATAAGTAATTCAAACGAAATAAAGTATAGGGATGGACATATATATACTCTGTATAGCGTGTAGTTACACTCTACACTGAGCTTGTTTAACTTGTTTGTGTAGGATGCGGATGTTACATGGAATATTCCAAGAAGAAACTCTAAACGTTTCTTATCTACTCGTTCCTACTAAAATATGACTCAATGGTAAAAATGATCGAGCAATTGACGTCTCTTTTTTTATTACAATTTTATAACGATTCCTTATATTTTTTTCTTCCTGGAATCGCTTAAAATATAATTTATAACCGTGTATTTTTTGCTTCCGAGCTTACCGAAGGCAACAAAAGCTACGTGATCGTTCTGAAGAATGAAAATATTTTAAGTCCGATTTCAAAAATTTCAGGACAGAAATTCGTTTCAGACTTCAGGGAACATTTTTGATCCCGTTTTGGTCGGTCTGCCGGACTGTAGGTTTGTCGTTCAATTTTAGCAAATCAACATATCTTAAAAACTACACATCCGATTTTAATGAAATTTGGATGGTAGGTCATATAATTAACCCATTGTTGGTGTTGGTCCTATATAAGTTTCAACATTCTGCGCCCATTTGTTTCTCTTTAACATGCGCACAAACATACATTTATTTACACCTATATCTTCCAAAATACTCTTCTTTTTTTATGAAATTTGAATAGTTTGTCAAAAGTAGCCTGCAGATAGCCCCAGATAAATTTTAACCGTCTGCGCTCTTTGCATATTGCTAAATTGATACTTAAATTCATATAAAATATCAAAACAATTATGACAGTTTTCAAAAATTCGGGGGAAAATTAAATAAATTCGACAATAATTGGCAGTAAAAGCATAATATCATTAAAGTATACGAAAGTATTTTTTAAACTATTCAGTTATTTAAACATAATCGACCATACAACGGGTAATTTTCCACGATTTGTTTCCTTTTATTAATGACTAGCATGCCCCGTCATGGCTTCTCCCTATATTATCTATATTATCCCTATATGGCTTCGTCTATATTATTTAATATCTTCGAAAAAATAATAATTAGGTTAATGGGTTAGATTAATATATAGGTTATGTTATAGGCAACTATACTCATTTAAAATTACTGATAGTCCAGGAGATAGCGTGAAATAGCAAAAAAGTGTCTGACTAACATCAAGCTAGAATTTTGGGTTTGAGTACAAGTTGGTGGAGAGCTGTGAACAATGTGATTTTCATGATCCTGAGTACAAAGATAGTTTGTAGACCGAAAGTCTATAGTTGATGTTAATTTGGCCCTTGCTATGGTGTCACTTTGATTTGTAGTAATATTTGAATAACTATAACCTATTTTTCCGGAAATCATTTTATTGGAATCATAAGTTATTTCAGTTATTTCTGGTTCTGGTGCCTAGAATTTTCAATAGAAACCATAGATGTTCCCTTGACGCTTTTATCATGATAAATACACAGTATGTGCGAAGTATCTTACTACTAGTATATATAGTATATATACTAGAGGTCGACCAAGAAGTCATGAACACGGGAGAAACGGAAAGCTTAACTTCGTTTAAAATCGGAACTTCCGAATAGTGCCGAAGTCAGTACAGTCGGGTGCTAAGACAATAACCATTCCTAGTTTGTATAACATGCGCATGCGCAGTTATGCAAAATCTCACGAATAACAACAGGAAGGTTTCCAATCTGTTAGGTTTCCTGTTTTGTTTGTTTTTATACAGCACGAACTATAGTCACAACTGTTCTAAATCCAAATGAAACTCAGAAATAAAGAGGAAGAAAAAAAAATAGATTAAGGAAAAAGAATATCGATTTAGATTTAAAGAATATTATTATGAATAATCAATAAATAATAATATAAAGATATTATCGTATATTATTAGTGATTTCTTATCAGGTACAGTGTTGCCTGTTGCAAAAAATATAGAAGTTATCAAAAATAAAATTATTAATAACAGAAGAACAACACTGTGTTTTTTGACCGTGGTCTATTATATCAAAAACTGACTGTACATGGCGACACTAGCGCACTCCTTTCATTTCCATGACTTCTTGGTCGACCTCTAGTAGCATATTATATAAAAGGGAAACATTTGTTTGTATGTTGAATGTTTACAAAAACCACTTAACCAAACATCTCGAAAATTTGTCAGTAGCTTTATTATGCATTCCGAAGTATTGTAGGCTTTATAAAGATAAAAAAAATATTTAAAGGTGTAAATAATAGATCATTCGCTAATCGCTAATTCGCTATAATTCAATAATAGTACTTGTTATAAGAAACAATTCTTCGAAGAAAAAACATAAATCGCTATTGCTAGCAACAATCGCTATTAGATGAATATAGACAACATTTCTAATTTGGACGTAAAAAAACTCTTAATAAGCCCCGTTTACACGGTGATAGTGCTCCCACGATAGAACTATCATGTCAGTATACGTCATAGAACTATCGCGGAGGTGTGCAGTCTACACGGTGAGAGTTAACATACGTGACAACTTGTTGTATTGTACTCAAAGTTACACCCGTATCCTACATTTTTTACTTGGATACGGAAATAAAGCATTAAATATTTTATAATGTTACATGTACAACAAAAGGAATATTCATATTGTCGAAAACAACAAAATCTGATATCAAATGTGAAGCAAGCTATCATATTTGCTAGCTTTTAGATCTCTTATTATGTGATATAAAAGTATAAACAAACATTATGCAAATTAGCGTCTAGTATCTAGCGTGGTAGTTCTTAAATCTGCCGCGTGAGTATACTCTGACTCCTGTGATAGAACACTCAACTATCTAGTCAAGTCAGACGAGATAGTGTGATGGCTGATAGTCCTATCTCGACAAAATCTACCACGCAGTCTACACGGTGATAGTTAATGCGATAGTTGCTATCATGATCTCAACTATCACCCAGTAAACGTGGCTTTATCGTGCCACTGGTACTATCATAGAAAATGTTGTGATGTAATTATTTAATAAAATGTATTTGAATTGCTCATTACCACTGATCAAACGATCGTCAAATTTTAGCATCTGGTTAACGCTCGTAAATACTCGTAGGAATTCTTGGGTACAGTAAGCGAATGAAATGGAAATAAAGAATGAATCAAATAAAACAGGAATGAACTGGTTACGTGTGCTAGCTATTGAGACATCGATTTTTATTTACCCACGCGGAACGAAATATAGCTTGTGAACCACCGAACAATATACATAGCAATAATAAAAATAAAATAATAAGAATAAAAAAAAACAAAATGCCAATAAAATGGCAACAGTGCCACTCTAGGAGTGACAATTATTGTATGTTGGACTTTCAAAGACGGGTAATTCAGAAAGTTTATATACTATTACCATATAATGGTACCTTTAACAAAAAAAAAGAATGATTGTTTTCTGAAGTTCTTTATATTAAGGATACTCTTAAAAAACAGAAGTGTTTTTTTAGTTCTAGGCAGTATAAAATATAATAATTCATACTTCTATATATTACCTATGATGGTGCGCAGGCGAGCCGCGACGGGGGATGCTAGTATATTAATAAAATGACTCCAGCGCCGGGATTCGAACCACGGGCCTCCTATATTTCCAGTATAGACGCTCTAGCCGACTAAGCTATCACTGGAGAATAATTTCCTCTGTCGTTAACGATGAAAAAATCGTGAAATATTATACGTTTTACGGTCGATTAAGTCCTAATTCCTGAATAGTTTAAAAAAAATATAATAGCATACAAAGATAATCTAGAATGGGGACAAAGAGTACTAAAATATATCTGGGAATACTTGCGTAAGTTATTATTTTTAAGAAGAGATTGTTATATCCTTCTTTTCTTCATGAATCAATTAAAATTTTAATGAAACTTTTAATAAACAAATTAATTATTGTTTTCTAATTTCATAATAATACATGTAATTAGTTAATTAATATATAAGATTTTATTTGTGAAGTTTATAATAAATCAAATGATATAGTTATTATATTATGAATATGACCCTATATTTTTATTGTTACCGCATACCGCGCTCCTAATCTAACGATTTAGTCTGAGCATAGAATAGATATGGGTCATTTTCAAATAAAATGTACCTTTAGGGAAATCAGTTTGGCTACTTTATAGAAAATTAAAATAAGCCTTAGACATGATAATATTGATTATTCTGACACATCAGGGACTTAGGATGACATTTTCGTTCAAGAACAGTCAGTTTTCAAATTTATTTACATACATATGACCATATATACATAAAAAATCACATTTTTGTCGTAATGAGTGTTACTATCATAAAAACGGTATTTTTTTAGATTTTGTTTCTCTGTTTTTATGAAACGTTACTAAATTGTATATATGACGTAAATATTCTCTTTCATCCCACCAGAAATATTTTTTAGACCTAAAATATTTGTAATTTTTTAAAAAAAAGTAATGAGTGTTACATTTATTATCTTTGAATGTTTCCTCAAAGCTTCAAAAATGTAAAGGATACGTTTTTAGTGCATTGTAATAAAAGTTTTTATTATAAAGAAGAAGAAAAAATCATTTTTCTTTATTAAAAAAATAGTTGGACACGGCTACCCATAAGAATTTGTTGTTATTCAAGTAACACTCATTACATTATGGGAACACTCATTACACATTTATATATTGGACCTAGAAAAAATTAAATTTTAACACAAACTTTAAACATTAAACTTTTATTTACAATTTTTGTTTACATGCGGCAAATTTATTTTTTGTAGAAACATTAAACTAACCATTTTTTTAAGTTTAAAATATACAGTATTGTAGAACTAACGGAATAGTAACACTCATTACAGTTACAGGTAACACTCATTACATTTGTAACTTTAAAAAATCTTTCCACGGAAACTATGTTTCTTAATTAAACCAATTTAATGTGTACTGATTATATTAATTAATAACTACTTAATCATATTAATAACATATATAAATGTTGATTACAACTACAAAAAATTATGGTAACACTCATTACAATGAATAAAAATACTCACCATTTTTTTTTAGTGAAATATTAATTGTAGAGAAGAATAAAGTGCTATCAATCTAAAAAAGTCGTTGATTACTGACTTAAATGTCTTCTTAACATAAACAAACCCTAATTCCTCCTTCTTTCTTTCATACTCACCCTCTAATTCTGCCAACTCTTATCGGTAACAGTCATTACAAAACCCTTGGGTCATTCATATAAATATATTTGTTTCGTTTTGTACTAAGGTTTTATTTTTTCCTATCCCATTTATATAAACTTGGATATTTTATTGGTTAAAAAAAAAAAAATATAATGAAAAAAAACTTATGAAAAAAATGAATAAAAATCACATTACATGTTATAAAAACTACTGTGGGACGTAACACTCATTACAATTTTTAACATTACAATTTTTTGAAGCAAGAAATTTTCACCTTATAAACCATAAAATGACCCTGATTAACACAATAATAAACAGACATCTGATCAATAAACCTAAAGGTTTTTTTATTTTTCATTAATATGAATTTTTTTAGTTACAATAAAATTGTAAAATCTTGGGACAGAAAAGGTACATTTTATTTGAAAATGACCCATGTAATATATATGGGCCTCCTATATTTCCAGTATAGACGCTCTAGCCCAGTGGTTCTTAACCTTTTGGTAACCACGGCCCCCTTAAAATCTCCAATTATAATATATATAGTACCTAAATACCTTTCGCGGCCCCCCGGTTAAGAACCACTGCTCTAGCCGACTAAGCTATCACTGGAGAATAATTTCCTCTGTCGTTAACGATACCTAGTCCCGAATTGAGCTTTCAATTTTTTTCACAAGTCTAGGAATCGACATTTATGATAATAGAACTAGACCGAGAAATAACTCTTATAATTAATTATAAAGTACTCAATTAGTACCTGTACCTAGTACAATCATATTAGAAATTTATTTTTCAAGATTTTGGTAGTATTCATACTACGGAAATTTTAAATTTTAATTTAAATCAAATTATAATTATTATTAACAACGGGAGGCAGACAGAGAAATATAGACTCCAGCGCCGGGATTCGAACCACGGGCCTCCTATATTTCCAGTATAGACGCTCTAGCTAAAAAATTATAATTATCCCGTTGTTCATAATAATTAAAATTTGATTTAAATTAAAATTTAAACTTTCCGTAGTATAAATACTACCAAAAACTTAAAAATTGAATAATCATTTTAAATGCAGTTATATAATGTTAGTCAAGGCTTTTATTTATGAATTGGAGGCTTTTAGTTAATATCATATTCCATAAATTATGTAGTTATTAGTTAGATATTGAATAATTGTGTTGATTCAAGGTATTGTCTCGATAGTTTTGCTTTAATACAGACTTTCATAGTTCAGATTATTGTATCAAGTGAAAATTCACTTAAGATAACTGCGTATGGAAATTAACCTTTAAAACCAAAAATAAATTTCACGAATCATTAAATAATGTTTCAACTCTTTAGCTTTATTCATGCGGCTATATTTTTGTCAAGGTGCCGATCATCAAGAGGTCTTTGATGCAACACCTTTCATTTAAACGAATAAAAGACTTTAAAAGTTGGCGTTTGGCAGTGTAAGAGAAGTTTCGTATACTTAACGCATGTTAAATAATCGCTTGTGCCTTTAAATTGGTTAATATCAAACCCGGCACCTCGATTCCCCTTTCAACCCTGACTCTGTACTCTACACCTTTGCTTCTACTTCCCCTTACTCTTTCATCTTAACCAAGCCTAATCAACACAGCCAGCTAATCAACTTGGGCTTTGCCTTACCAAAAGCCTCGTGCTCGTGCCTCTGACACCAACGCTATCGATCTTAATTTAAGTTAGTTCCCCTATAAGAACGGAAGAAAGTAGAAAATTGCAAACAGAAAATCTTAATCTCCTATACTTTGTTAGGCAGTTGCAGCAGCTTACTAAGGCGGGAGGGGTTAGTGTGGCCCTCACCTCCAGAGTACTGCAGTGTATGATCCTAATAAGGAGTTTCAAAAAGAAAAAATACGTGTGGTGTCGTGGGACACCCGGTAGGAACGTTCCTTACGCTTTATATTAAATATAAATTATATAATTACAGTGCTAAGTATATGATACTAACTACTTATACATGGCGGAGTTAGAGTTAGAATAAGAGACAGAATTAAAAGTAACTATTTGTACTAGCGGAGTTAAGGCAAAATTAAAAGAAAAACTTTTTATTATCTTTGAAAAGAGCGTCTTACAATAAATTATGTATTGTAAATTGAGAAAAAAATTAATTTTGATTAGTTTACAGTTAAAGGAGATAGTTGTAGAGAAGAAAAGAACTGTCCCATCAGACTCCGTCGGCGAATCTCCGATTAAAATATTATAATATAAAATATAAATCACCAACACTAAAAAACTTCTGCTTGTATCAGGTTGAAATTTTACACGCCTGCTTCAATTGCACTTAAGGTGCTGTGTAAGAAGTTTTATTTAAATAAACTGACATACTGACATTAGGTTTTTACAGTATTCGTTTATATGTTCAATTCTATAATAAAACTTGTACTTATTGTTCACTCGGGTGCTCTTATTACATCTGGCGCAGTCGGAAAATTAAATCGGAGAAAGATGAATAATGCATTGATGTGGTGTTATTAAGAAGTTACATAATTATCTGTCAAAACCATAAAACAAATTAATAAAAGAAAATGGGCCCAAAGAAAAATCGAAAGACAAGAGGGGATAGTTTTGATAGAGAGTCTGATAGGTCAGAGACTACCAACAAGAAAAACGTTCAGCCATCAACTAAAGCATCTTTGGAGGAACGTATGAGCCGATTTCGTTTTCCCAGTTTTGACCCCAGTGAGGAAGAATGGGAATATTATATGTTAAGATTTGAAAATGAATTAGCGATTCATGGATTTTTATCTGATATAATTCCTGAAGTAGTGAGAAGACAACTATTTTTAGCCAGAATAGGTCCTAGAGGATTCAAAATCGTTGTGGACCATTTCCGCCCTATAACTGTAAATGAGATTCCTTATAGTGATCTTAAAAATGTGCTATACAAGTATTATACAAAGAGCTCATGTGTGTTAGCTGAAAGAATGACATTTACAGCAAGTAAACGCAGAGAAGACGAGTCTGTCACACAGTTCCTGGCAGGACTAAGGGCAAAGGCTGGTAAATGTGAATTTGGTGCTTCATTGGACGAACGACTGAGGGACCAACTGGTTATCGGGATTAATAACACCTACTGGCAGCAAGAGGTATTAAAATCACACCCGTCGAATGAAGCATCATTGGAGCAAGTGGAACAGACGCTTATAAGCCTAGAAAAAGCACTCACCCAGCAAAGAAGAATAAAGGAATTAGGGTATGGTACTCCTAACTATCAAATGAGCGCAAACAAAGTAACTGATCAGCCAGTTATCCGAGATAAGAGGCAACTTTGTCCTTCAAAATTAGAGCGGGGAGTAGACTGCTTTGGGTGCCGTGGACGAATGCACCGTAATGGGGAGAAATGTCCAGCTTTAGGGCAAGTCTGTTCAGCGTGCAAGGGCAAAGATCATTTTGCACGGGCATGTCTTAAAACAGGCAGAGCAGTAGTTCAAGGTGGACGCATTAAAGATAGAAGAGCTGCAAGGAAAATAGAATGTGCTGATGAGGAAGACAGTTTGTATTCGGATACTCTTTATGAAATAAATACTGTAGCGAAAGGTTCAAAGGGATTTTTGGATGTCATAATAAATGGCAAGAAAGTAGAAATGCTCTATGATCCGGGAGCTTGTGAAACGGTTATCAGTAAAGCATTATGGAAGAGGATTGGTTCACCTTACATCACACCTACTAAAAGTCTGAAGGCATATACAGATGTTGAAATTGAAACATTGGGGAAAGCCACAGTAACAGTGTCAGCATTTGGGAGAAAAAAAGTTCTATCATTGTACGTAGTAAAAGCGTACGAAGTACCATTGTTTGGATTTTCCTGGACCTTAGAATTCAATCTGCCTCTACCTCCTGGTTTGAGAATATGCTCGGTAAAAACCAAAGAGTTAGACAAAAACGAAGAAATAAGCAAATTAAAAGAAGATTTTGGGGAATTATTTAAAAATGAGTTGGGAAGGGTGCAAGGATATAAAGCTAACATTCACATGAAAGAAGAGGCTACTCCGAAAGTGTTTAAACCACGTCCAGTCCCATTTTCTCTAAAAAAGAAAGTAGAAGAGGAGTTAAAAAGGCTTGTTGACATAGGGGTGATAGAACCAGTTGATGCTGCGACACCAATTGAATGGGCATCTCCTATAGTGGTAGCGCCGAAACCAAATAATAAAATTAGATTATGTGCAGATTTTAAAGTGACAATTAACAAACATATTATAGTTGATAGACATCCTCTGCCACGGTTTGAAGAAATCATGGAAAAGTTGACAAATGGAAGAGAGTTTAGCACTATTGATTTACGAGATGCATACTTACAATTAGAAGTGGAAGAAAAGTGTAAGAAATATTTTGTTATTGCCACGCACGTAGGGTATTTTGCATACAAGCGGTTACCTTTTGGAGTGTCTTCGGCCCCTAGTATTTTTCAAAGATTGATGGATACTGTCTTAGAAGGAATACCAGGAGTTACCTGCTACCTCGATGATATTATAGTAACAGGGCGCTCAAAAGAGGAACACATTCGAAATCTAAGAGAAGTGCTGAAGAGGTTGCAGTTTCACGGATTGCGGGTAAAAATGGAAAAATGCAACTGGATGAAAGAGGAAATTACATACCTAGGTCATAGGTTAAACTGTGAAGGAATACACCCCACAATGGAGCACGTGGAAGCTATAATGCAAATGCCAGCCCCGAAAACTCAAAAAGAACTCAGATCGTTATTAGGCAGTGTGAACTACTACAGTAGGTTTGTTCCTCGGTTGCAGTCAGTATGTGCTCCTTTGCATCGATTGCTGAAAAAGCATTCACGCTGGGAGTGGACAAGAGAGGATGATAAGTGTCTCAAAAAGTTGAAGGAAGCTATTACAAAAGCGGGAACATTGACACATTACAATCCAGAAAAAGAAATTATTGTTGCTGCTGATGCAAGTGAAGAGGGATTAGGCGCTGTTTTGTTACAAAGAGAGAGTTGCGGAACAGAAAAGCCAATAGCTTTTGCCTCTAGAACACTACAAGCAGCTGAGAAGAAATATTCAACCTTAGATCGAGAAGCATTGGCAATAATGTTTGCTATAAATAAATTCCACCAATATATTTATGGCCGACTATTTGTCTTAAGAACAGACCACAAACCTCTGGTATATTTACTAGGAGAGAATAGTGAAATTCCGAAGACAGCAGCTAACAGGCTCACAAGGTGGGCCTTGCAACTAGCTGCATATTCCTATAAAATTGAGCATGTATCTGGGACGGAGAATGCAGCAGCAGATACTCTATCTAGGTTGCCAGCTATAAGCAATAAGTCAGAAATGGAAAAGAAAGATAATGAATGGGACAACCATTTATTCCAAATGAGAATGCAAGATATGCCAGTTACAATGAGAATATTGCAGAAGCGTACATCAGAAGATCAGGTCCTCTCAAAAATAATTCGTTTTTTGGAACAAGGCTGGCCAGAAAAGAAGGTCATACAAGAGGCAGGCTTAGAACCTTTTTACAATAAGCAGGAAGAACTTTCGTTGGAAAAGGGAGTAATGTTGTGGCAGGGAAGAATAGTAGTACCAAGCTCTTTAAGAAGTAAGATTTTAGAAATGCTCCATGCAGGCCACCCTGGCATTGTAGCCATGAAGTCCATTGCAAAGTTCCAAGTGTGGTGGCCTAATTTAAACGACAATATAGAAGCATTTGTGAAGGAGTGTGCAAAATGCCAACAGGTACGTCCAAGGGAGGTAGAAGCTCCATTATATTCGTGGTCTATCCCGGCAGAACCATGGTCACGGTTGCATATTGATTATGCAGGTCCGGTAGAAGGTTTGCATTGGTTGATTGTTATTGATGCATACAGCAAATGGCTAGAAGTGTTACCAACCAAGTCAACGACAGCGGGAAAAACGACAGAACTTCTAAGAACACTCTTTGGACAATTCGGAGTGCCTCGCACTATTGTGTCAGACAATGGACCGCAGTTTACTAGTAGTGAATTCGCGGACTTCTGTAAGGGAAACAACATTATCCACATCAGAGTGGCACCTTATCACCCTAAATCGAATGGGTTGGCAGAAAGAGCTGTCCGCACCTTTAAGGAAAGATTTAAAGCTTCGGGCCCAGGAGATAGAAATTTAAGATTGGCACAGGTTCTTATGGCATATAGGAATGCGACACAAAGTTCTACAGGTAGAAGCCCAGCAGAGCTGTTGTTTGGCAGAAGGTTAAGAACATGCCTAGATTTGTTGAAGCCGAATGTAGAAGGAAAAATGGACCAATCAATAGTCAAACAGAAGTTAAGCCACGATCAACATGTGAAAGAAAGGAAGTTTGAGGTGGGAGATCCAGTTTGGGTCCAGGTAGCTGGAGGTAAAGGCTTTATTGCAGGGCAGGTTACAGCCTGCACTGGACCATTATCCTACCACGTTGAAGTAGAGGGTGTAGAGAAGAGGTTCCACGCAGATCAGATGAGGAGCAGAAGACCGCCAAATCTGAGAGCTACAATAGAACAGGAGCAAGAAAGGGGGGAGAAGATGTAGTATACTTGACAATCATGTCAAAACATACTGACATTAGGTTTTTACAGTATTCGTTTATATGTTCAATTCTATAATAAAACTTGTACTTATTGTTCACTCGGGTGCTCTTATTACAGTTAGAACGTAAGATATTGGTGAAAACGCTGTTTTCTTTATTTTAAACGTTGAGGTCCGCTTTAATAAATTTAGCGATCTTTATCACTTCATAGAAGTGTCAGTGTTTGTTTTACTAAAAAAAAAAAAATTATAAAGTTGTTTGTCTCATTAAATAGATGAAGTTAGAATTTTTCCCCGTCCTAAAATTCCTATTTAAAATTTGAAGCTTACGTTTACGTTAGCGTTGTGCGTGGACGCTTGGGCGGATAACGTTGTCTAACAAACTCAGCCTAGGTATTGGTAAAATGAATATGTGTACAAAATTTCAACTAACTCGGTCATCTTTTACTCAAGTTATTGTCATCGGTATAGATTTCGTGACGCTTGGTTGCGTGATGGTGATTTGGTCGTTTTTTCGGATTCACTCCCGGGCTCCAGAACGTGCCATAAGGAACTTCGTTCCAATAAAATAAAGTGTATTGTCAATATGACAGCAATTGCTAATAATTTTATTTATAAGAATATTAGTCGATATTGTTAGTTATTTTTTATGGTTACTTTTTACCTTTGGAATTTTATTTATTTGCAGGAACAGCATCTTTTATTTTATTTTTCTTTTAATTTTATTGAATTTTTCCAATTAGAATATATTTCATTGTTAAGCAATAAATATATTTGATTTTAATAAAGCTAACGTGACTAATAGTATATTATGTTACAAGGCTGTGAAGTGAGTTTTTTCTTTACCGCGGCAATTACATTTACTGTCGAGCGAAGCGAGACTAGTAAATGTAATTGACAATGAATAAACGTAACGAATGTATTAGACAATGAAAAAACATTAAATATTAATCACTAATCAATATATTGTAGCATAACACAAAGTTTGGTCTTAAAACTCACACTCGTTTATTTACAAAAACCAAAACAATCTTGACATCTCAAAGTGACAGTTGATAAACATAACAATAAATAATACTCTATTCTACATTTCTCCCCCCTTTAAAAAAAAGCTCTAACAAGAACACAAAAATACAAAATAATTTTTTTTTTTTTCTTTTTAAGAAAAGGAACCCTTCCGTAATTGGTCGGTATGCTTCCGTTCAACTTTTCCATCTCGGCGTACTTTGTAGGAAAGCTCTCCTGTACGTTCTTCTATTTTTCCTGCTTCATACCCTTTTCCATCCTTTTTAAGCACCCATACATTTTCTCCAGTTTCAAATTCCTTGATTTTCGATCCTTTCGACCGGTCATGATACTCCTTTTGCCTCACTATCTCTTCATCCATGTTTCTTAGTACGTCAGGCTTCAACAAGTCTAATCTTGTAGTTAATCGCTTTCCGAAAATCATCTCTGCAGGCGCTTTCCCCGTAGCCCTGTTGGGTGTGTTTCTATATGACAATAAAAACGCTTGAAGCCCAACATCAACATTTAGTCCCGCTTTCTTATTAATTTTTAGTCTATCCTTAAATGTTCTTACGAACCTTTCAGCAAGACCGTTTGATCTTGGATGATAGGGAGCTGTTCTTATGTGCTTGATGTTATTATTCTCACAGAACTCTTTGAATTCCCCTGACGCAAACTGTGGGCCATTGTCCGACACTATACTAATTGGCAACCCAAAACGACAAAATATTTTCCTTAATGCTGAGACTGTGTGTGCTGTTGTCATTGAATTTGATGGAACAACCTCTAGCCATTTTGAATGAGCATCTACAACGATCAGCCAGTATTTTCCTTGGAATGGCCCGGCATAATCGATATGTACTCTCATCCACGGTTTCGGAGGGGCTGACCAGGAAAATAATGGGCTCTCTACTTCTTTTGTTCGTACCTCCTGACATGGCACGCATTCCCGAACGTAGACTTCAACTTGTTTGTCAATCCCTGGCCACCATATATAAAATTTTGCCGCCGCTTTCATTGCAATAATTCCAGGATGACCTTCATGTAAAATCCCTAACATTATTTTCTGCAACTCTAAAGGAACAACAATTCGCCCCATCCACAACATTACACCTTCTTCTTAGAAATGATCCTAGATACCTCGAAGATTCCCGTGCTCTTCCCTCGTCGGTTTGGGCACCCTGGTTATGTGTTAGACTTATACTACCTGAACTCGCAGCACTGTCGTGATGTCTATTTGACTGCCTCCTCGATGTAATAGGAGTTTCGCTCACTGACTCTTCCTCGTCTGACCCATGAACTTTTTCCGCGTTCCTTTTGTTTACTCTCTTATCGGGGCCGTCCGATCCACCACTTTCGTTATGCTTCTTTTTACTTTCTCATATAAAGAGAAAGTATTGTGATGGCGCGAAAATTCGATTTTGAGATTTTGATGGATTTACACGTTTTGAGGTCCCCTGAGTCCAAAAAAGTGGTTTTTAAAAAATGTCTGTCTGTCGTCTGTCTGTCGTCTGTCGTCTGTCTGTCGTCTGTGCAGACGCCTGGAGCCCAAACTACTGGGCCGATTTTGACGAAATTTGGAATACATGTTCAGAAAAATCATACCCCGAGGCCAAATCGAGAAATGAATTTTAGCTCTAAATTTGGGGGCACTACCCCCCAAAAACTCTGAAAAAACACGAAAAAAAATTATTTCTCGAAAACGGTTCCGACGATTTTGATTAAAAAATTCTAAAATGGATTCCATTTGAATACGAATCCAACGATATAAGCCGTTTTCCCGGGAAAAATCTAGTTCCTGAGATATTAGCTTAAAACGCGGACGGAGAGAGCCCGGGTTCGATTCCCCGACCAGGAGAAGTTATTTTTATGATACATTTTGATGAAATGTTCAATAATATTTAAATGTACATTTGAAAACTAATAAATGGAAACACTGGGCTAAGTAATTATAAACTCATATATGAGAAAGTTTGTCTGAGTTGTCTCGGACCGATTTTTTCTTCCTTTCATCCTCGTCGCCAAAATGTAGCATAACACAAAGTTTGGTCTTAAAACTCACACTCGTTTATTTACAAAAACCAAAACAATCTTGACATCTCAAAGTGACAGTTGATAAACATAACAATAAATAATACTCTATACTACATATATAATAATAACAAATATTAGTACATACTTAAGACTTAAAAAAAGAAACCTTAAAATGAGGTTACACTATAAGAAAAGATAAATAAAACGCATTGACATCTAGCGGATTTTTATCGTACTAGAAGCATTTCTACAAAGATTGCAGCACTACTAACGGAAGTTTTGACAACTACCCGCCGTAAAGAAAAAATCTTTTAGTGCCTAGGACGTAAAAGATTTTTTCTTTACAGCTAGGAGTAATGAAAAGATTTTTTAAGTCCACGTAATGAAAAAATGGATTTTAGCTATGTTTTTTAGGCTCTAAAGTTACTATTTCACAGCCTACCACGGAAAAAATATTTTTATTGTTATATTTTTATACAGTTGTGTGAAAAAAAAAAAAATAAAATAAAAATAAAAAACTAAAAACACCTGTCTCTCTCTGATGAAGTCAGATTTTATAATTGTTTTCGACTTAAATTAAAGTTGAAACGTTTCGTTGAATGAATTATTAATCTAAAATTTGTTTTACACATCTTCAGCTGTCTATAGCCACTTATATTCAGAATTTGAAGGATGTACCGTATCGTATTAAATTATTATCCATAATTTAAGTTTTAAGATAATAGAAGAGATATAAAGAAAGTTATATTTGTTTATAAATTAAGCTATATTTGTTTGTAATTTTTTATAATATTTTGAGAGATAAATTCAAATATGTTGAAAGAAATAATAAAAAAAGATCTTACTTCGTGCGACGATTATAGATAGGTTAAAGACTTATGCAGCTAGGCAAATCTTATTGTTAATATTTTCTATAATTCTTAATAAGAGATGTCCATTGCCAAGGCTAGAAGTAACAGTGGTTAGTGGTTAAATAATTGAAGTTATAGGCATGCCTTGTGAGCATAACTTTTCCAATTTACAGTGAGCTTATTGATGGCAAGAAGCGAGACGGTGTTTGGCTTCCTATCGTATATATCGTACTTTATGAAGAGTAGCTGACGTGCCTTGTTTGTACTTACTTTCCTTTTACTACCTCTCATGTTTCCACTTGCTGGTCATAAAAACCGAGGGGGCTCGTGGGAGCCGTCGGGAAAACCTTTCCCCTTTCTAAATGGAATCTTTCACAGTTACAGAAAAGGACTGCCTTTCCTGACTCCCCAGGAAAGGGGTCCTATTCAGAGATGGCAAAGTTTCTTACCGGCAGAATTCTGACTTTATATATGATACCAAAACTGCGTTTCCTTATTCTCTAAGTCTAAACTTAGTATAAATGCTGAAAAGAGAGATGCTTTAAAATTAATAGTATACTTAAAAAATCCCCTCCAGAACGCCAATAGCTAGAGGGCTGAAAATTTAAATGGATAGTCCCTTTACCTCTAAGGTGCTCGGTGCTCGCTAAGAAACTGTTTTATGCCATTTATGGGCGGAAATATGGCGGACGGCGGACGCAACTTTCAGTTTTTTTGGAGGCTTATTGAGGCTAAACGGTAAGTCGTATCGAAAAACAGATTGCGCTAGCGGCAACTATTTTTAAAAGATCTACAAAGTTGGTCCTATGTCTTTTTGTCATACCTCCATCGGTTCTACCTTAAATAGAGCTAAATGTTTGTGCTCTTTTGGCGTCCGCAATTATTGACCGATTTAATTTATGATTGGGGTGCTTAAATCTCACACAAATGCTCTTTAAACCGAGTATTTATTATTCTATTAATTTGTTGTAATATTCTAGTATTTATAAAGAACAAACAAATTTAAAAGTAAATATATATCTTTATATTTACGTTTTAACGATACTGATTTTTAATAGCTTATTTTAAATATATTTATTTTATACTTGTATTATAATGTTCAAGTTCAAAATAAGTATAAAGGAAAGTTTAACAAATATTAAATAATAAAGTTTGTTTTATTTACATTAATTCGAAGAGTTAATAGTACATTACGCGTCGAGTGCGGAAAGTAGCATTTTGCATGCGAGTGTGGAGTTTGCACCCGAGCGACAGCGAGGGTGGTAAAACCACACGAGCAATGCAAAATGCCGTTTTCGCACGAGTTGCGTACCGTACTTTATCTACGATTGTTAGATTTAAATAATAAATACAGAAACAAATAAACTTGCTGTATGTAAGTTCGTATCTCTCTCTTGATAAAGACATTAATTCATTAGTTATATTTTTTGCCGAATTAATTATTTCTGGAGGATTATTATTCTCCACATTTTCGTCAAAGTCACTTGATTCACTCATTGTTTTTCACTAAAAACTCGATATAAACCGTTACTTTAATAAAAGAACACCAAATTAGTTTTGTTAAATGTAAACAAACTCACTAATCGTGCGTAAAGCTGAAGAATTCCTCTTCTTTACCGCACTAGTGTGGTAAAGAAGAGGAATTATTCAGAACTATGAGACGCGCATGCGCAATGAATACAAGTACGTAAATAATCACTTTCTACGCATCTAAACAAAGATATAATGTTTATATTTCGTATCAATCGTAGATAAAGATAAATAAATATGTCTGTTTTCGCATAAACACACCTTGGAACCTGTATGTAAACAATACATCCTCCTACTCCTTAAACTTTCAATACAGCGTTTATTATCATATTATTATTAGAGAATTTTTCTTTTTAAAGGATGTTGAAAGTTATATTAAGGCGGGGCGGGAAGCGATGTCAAACTCATACTCGGTGAGCCAGTAGCGTACACAGAAATTTTTTTCGGGGGGGGCCCAACCTAATTTAACTTATATGCGGGTTTAGCATACCCCATAATTTATTATAATTGTAATTTCTCCCCCTTTTCAACACTCTAATTTCAATTTCTAACCTCATATTTAATTAAATTAAAATCCTATGAGGTAACACCTCACTATGTGATGTGATCGTTCTAAAGAACGATTATGTCTCCGAGTCCAATAATTCCAAGACAGAAATCTGTTCCAGTTATCAGACATTTTTGATCCCGTTTCTGGCTGTTAGTCTGTCTCTCGCTCAATCATGGCGAACAATTCTTAAAAAACTACTCTTTCGATTTTAATGAAATTCGGATGGCAGTTAATTAGCATATATAAAAAGTCCATTGTTGGTCCTATATAAGGTCCAATCTTCTGGTCCCATTTCCCTCCACCACATTTCTCCACCTGCCACCATTTCTCTTCCACATGTGCACAAACATACATTTATTTACACCTTATCTTCAAAAATATTCATCTGATTTTATAAAACTTATCTGATAGAAGCTCACAGATTAATTTTAACTGTCTGCGCTGTTTAAATTTTGGTAAATTGATACTTTAAATCATGTAAAAATCAAACCAATTTTGACTAATTTAAAAAAGGAGGGAAAATTGAGTAAATTTAACATGAATAAAGTATCAATATAGCAATATTTTAAGAGCGCAGACGGTTGAAATTATTCTTGGGTTATCTGCGGGCTACTTTAAACAAACCATTAAAATTTCATAAAAATCAGATGAGTACTTTTGAAGATATAGGTATAAATAAATGTATGTCTGTGCGAATGTGGAAGAGAAATAAATAGGTGCAGAAGATTGAAACTTATACGGGACCAGCAATGTTATAACCTGGCTAATTATGACCTACCATCAAAATTTCAATAAAATTGGACGAATAGCTTTTAAGATATGTTGGTTCGCAAAAATTGAAGGACAGGCGGACACGGGACCCAAACTGTACCCTGATGTGGAACAGATTTCTGTCTTGGAATTTTTGAAATCGGAGACATAAAAATTGTTCGTTCTTCAGAACTGTCACATATCTTCCGTTTCCTTTGGTAAGCTCGGAAGCAAAGCGTGAGCCATACTGCAAAAGCAAACGTGGATTTGGAGCACATACGAATTTCAAATTTTTATCTAGAAGAGAATTCTTCTCTAAGAAAATTAAATACCTATTGCAAAACAAAAGAATCATTCCCTCATTCGCTGGGTAATTACATGGGACATTTAACATCAAATGTTTTCTGAACGCTTTTAGAGTTTTTAGATTTAAATTTACTATTACTATGTAATATGAATCAGTTTTTTCACAAAATGATAAACCGATTTATTTATATTGCCTCTGTTTTCCCACTACATGTCGACGAACACTAGTTCGACCTGAGTCAGCAAGAGGGGAATGCCGCATAGACAAGAGGACCCACGTAGCGTTCTACACACAATCCTGGTCCAAAACAAAAATTTGCTACTGAAATCCACAACCATCATTTTCCCGTTTAAGCCAGTCTAGTGTGCATATTTTAATTCAATTAATTTAATTCCATCGGCAAAAGTTCGAGTTGACTCGGGCCTCATTTAATTTAATGTGCTTAACACCTAGGCCGAGCCGGCAATCGTCTATTATTCAACGTATCCCAATTTATTTTTATGCATAATTTCCATCGACAAAATCGGGCCTACTAGCAATCAGGCCGATTCATTGTACTCATCCTAATCAATGCAATGCACTTAATTCTATAGCAAAAAATCCGGGCCTAGCTGTCAATCGGGGCAGTCTATTTTTACGAATCCAAATTCAATTCATTGCATTAGGATTCGTAATGAATTGAAGCTGTCCTATAATGCAATCTAAGCTATTGAACTGGACTAAACCCAAAAAAAATCATTGAATTCAATTGGCGAAAAATCGGGCCCAGCAAAAATCAGGTCGATCAAGTTTAATGTTTTTAGTTCCACTGGCAAAAATCAAGGCCTTGTCGGCAAATGAGCCGATTTATTTCATGAATAAATGGATGGGATGGAATCTAATTCCATCAGCAAAAATCTCGGTCCAGCCAAAATCGGGCCGCTATAGTGTTTAAAAGTTTTAGTTTCATCGACAAAAATCCGGGCCCAGCCGACAGTCGGGCCGGTATAGTGTTTTATAAATTCAATTCCATCAGCAAAATCCGGGCCCAGCCGACAGTCGGGCCGGTATAGTGTTTAATAAATTTAATTCCATCGGCCAAAATCCGGGCCCAGCCGACAGTCGGGCCGGTATAGTGTTTAATAAATTCAATTCCATCAGCAAAATCCGGGCCCAGCCGACAGTCGGGCCGGTATAAGTGTTTAATATATTTAATTCCATCGGCAAAATCCGCCCGGTATAGTGATTAATAAATTCAATGCCATCGGCAAAATCTGGGACCAGCCGACAGTCGGGCCGGTATAAGTGTTTAATATATTTAATTCCATCAGCAAAATCCGGGCCCAGCCGACAGTCGGGCCGGTATTGTGTTTAATAAATTTAATTCCATCGGCAAAATCTGGGCCCAGCCGACAGTCGGGCCGAGCTTATTTGGCGTGATTAAGTGTATACACACCATAAGATAATACTTAATAATTCCTTTTATTGGAAAATATTTACAGCCAATTCGAATGCATCTGTCATTACTGTGTTTTTTTGGTTTTAAGTGAATGGCGGGTCTCAGGTATGTAATCATTTCGGGGGGGGCCAGGGCCCCTTGGGCCCCCCCCTGTGTACGCCACTGCGGTGAGCTACGAGATATAGTTCGCTGTAATCCGCTGTCCCTACTCCTACAATTAGTATACCGATTTACCGCACCGGTCGCTGATTTCTTCAGAAAACCTAGCCTACGTCTGCTGCTGGATGGATCTGACAATTACGTCTTCATTTGACCTTCACCCTTCTTTTGTCTGCCTAATAAAAGACATAATAATATGACATCTCCCTTCCATATGTAATTCCCTTTCTAATCAAAATCAAACCTTACATTGTCGTGTCGTTCTCTCTCTTTTTTTGTCGATCGCTGACCGTTACCGTTCGTTCCCTTTAGTCCGCCCACCCTGATTTTGAATGTTGTTTTAATTGTCACTATTTTCCATTGGTTCATTAATAAAAAATTAACGGGGAATATATTTGTTAATCTGCATGAAGACTTGAGTGTACGAATGTTTTAACTAACGCACAAAAAAGTTTACTAATAAGTAGGTTTAAAATTTCGTTTGAATGTATATTCATGTCTTGTCAACTGGTCAAATTATGAAATGGTTTTTTTCCACTATTTTATGGTATCGTCGTCTTGTTTTATAAATTAGTCTGAATTTTGCCATCTTTCTACTTCACAGATACCTTATAAAATTAACAATTAG
Organism: Gerris lacustris; assembly: GCA_951217055.1. Lineage (NCBI taxonomy): Eukaryota > Metazoa > Arthropoda > Insecta > Hemiptera > Gerridae > Gerris > Gerris lacustris. Next base: position 47,502,407 of record OX578281.1, read on the forward strand.
AACTATTTATTCGGTGAAATTTAATAATTAATAAAACTTGATAACAAAGAGGACTGGGGGAACATACAACAATTTACTTTTACTACAATTTACCTTTTTCTTCCGAGCTTACCGAAAGTAACGGAACTATACGAACATTTTTCCAAGACAAATCCGATGACATCAGGGAATATTTTTGGTCCCTTGTCTGTCTGTTGCTCAATTTTTATGAATCAACACGTCAATAAAAACCACTATTCCTATTATTAAATTTGCATGATAGGTCAAAAAAGTTCATTGTTGGCCCCATATAAGTTTCAACCTTCTGCGCTCATTTATATTTCTTCCATCATGCGCACAAACATACATTTATTTACATATCTATATATATCTTCATATTCATAAGTATAGTTTTATTTTTATAAAATTTGGATAGTTTGTCGCATTATGAGCAAGTAGTCTCCTATTTAATTTTGAGTGTCTGGGCCATATTATCTGCAACATAGATTTTTTTTTTTTTTTTTTTTTTTGTGATGTAGTTTAATTTATATAATACAATTGTTTTACCTCAACCTTAACTACTTATATTTCAAATAATTTAGAGTACTAATAAATAATAAAATGCGTTCTTGATGTTTTATCTTTGTTATTATTATTTCTCAAGCCCAGCAGTACCATTTTTTCTTATATTACTAATAATGTACAATGTAATTTATATCATGAATACTAATTTACTATGTATTTACTATTTACTAATGACTACTATAATTTCCATTTCATGTTAATTAATTTATTCTACATTTAATCCAATATATTAGCACTATGGTACAGCCACTGAATCTTATTATATTTATAATATAGATATATTTAATATATATATATATATATATATATATATATATATATATATATATATATATAAATATTTATATGTGTGTGTGTGTGTATAATATATAATAATAATAATAATATATTACATACTAATAATAATAATATAAAAAAATATTTTCTCAAGAAACACATTATGAGCCTAAGTAAACACTTATCATTTGTTTGTATCATGCAATCAGCATAAGTACCTTATAATTAGTTTGGCATGAATACTAAAGGGGTTATTTATTTCATTTTTCAGAGTTACAGTAAATTTATTTCATCCCCATTATGTAACCCTATAATTTGATTTACTGTTAATAATAGGTCCAATATATAATACATTGAAATATAAACGCAGTTATGAACAAAGTGCACCCCCCTTTGCGCGTGTTCTGTTCTCTAACTGTAGAATTTCTTTTTTTGTGATTTCTTTTGGTTTAGATATCTTGTAGCAGTGTTAATCACATCATGTAATGACGTGTTATAGCAGTGGAATGTTTGGGGGTAGCTAAAAATGCAGCTATTCCTCATCAAGTCTGTTGCAAGTCGCAGAGAAGATGGTAAATTGTTAGTAGTTCTCCACATAAGCTGCAAGTTGGTGTTTCATGCGCGACATGTGAAATTAAAAGCTATTTTGAGTTATGTAAAAAGAAAACATGGGTTATCCTTGTTGTGTCCTGTGTGTCAAAAGCTGTGGATTAACCTTGTAAGTCCGATTTGAAGTCTTGCCAATGTAATTTTATCTATAATATATTTAGTCTTCCAGTCTAAAAAAAAGGGTTTTATACATTTCAGTTTGGTATTTTTGCTGTTGTTACATTCTTCATACCTTTTATTTATCTACTTTGTTCTTAAAACGTTTAATTTTAGAACTTATAATTTTTTTAATATTATTAAGTTATTACAGTGTGTCGAACGATAAATTGGTGAAAAAGGCAAAATTTTTTCATTGAAATTTCATCTTCTAGGGTTCAGCCCTGCTTGAATGGAAACTAATTAATATCATAATTTTAGTTTCGAAAAATCAAGTAGGTATGTCTTGGAAATTTACAAAAAAGTTATTTTTCTCACTAGTAAAGTGCTTTTCTAGGAGATACGACAAAACGTTATCAAAAAAAGTTGTTCAGAAGGAAAAACTGAGTAATAATACAAAATTTTAAAACCCTCCGCACCTACTTTGACATTTTGTATTTTTCCATTCCATATTTTGCCTATTGTACTGTTAAAAATAGTTAAAACTAATAATTTTAGTTGTGTTTTCTGTGCCATAAAATAGATTACAAATTTCGAAAATACCAAAATTCGAAGTTAAATTTATTTGTGAATTATTTGCGTTGTCCCGAGCTCCACGACAGTTACCTTAGTATCGCTTTGTTTATTATTTACTTTTATATTTAATTGTCTTTAGACAGAAGTGGATTGATATTCTTTGTACAGTTTAAATATATACCGGAATTCGTTCCCATTGACTTTCGTTCATTTTTATTATAGTATGTTAGCTACAGCGTTTTACTTTTATTATTCTTATTTCTTATCATAATTATCTAAATGTCTTAACAAACGATTGAAAGTAATTTCAAAGATTTCGAAGACATACTTGTTTTTTCGAAACTAAAATTATGACATAAATTAGTTTCCATTCAAGCAAGGACTGAACCCCAGAAGATGAAATTTCAATTAAAAATGTTTAGTTTTTTTCATGTATATTTGACCTATTCATCCATCGATCCGGGGACATACTGTATATTTTTTTGTTAATAAAATATTTATAATGACAATAGTTTGCCCAACTCTGGTTTACTAAATTTTAAAATTGACATCATTTTCTTAGTCATGTCAAAGCCACAATAATTTAGAAATAACTACTACAAGGTGTAAAGTTAGTGGATTTATTCAATCTCACAATTGATCTTTTCTATAAAATATCTAGATTTATCAACTTATTTCTTATTTACCGAGGAGCTAGATTTGTTTAGTTTAATTTCCAATTGTTACTAATTTTTTGTTTAAGAGTTCTTCGTTTCTAAATCAGATTTTTTCATATTAATTTTTTTTTACTATACATTTACTGATTTATCACTAAAGTTTTACAACAAGGGATCCAACTCTAGAATTTCTTTTTGTGCTTTTTTTACATTTTACTTTTTCTCGTCGTATTTTTTAACTTCTTAAGAATGTCTTTTCGTTTTAATCTTGTGAAATAAATGAGTGTTGAAGTTAACGAGGCCGTGTCCCGTTTTTTCCCCCTTTCTAGCAAATTACTTTCAAAGCTGTGAAATCCCGAATTTCCAAAAAAACGGGGAAAAAACTTTTAAAAGAAAGGGAGAAAAAAGCTTTACTCGAGGGGGAAGAGAAGGTCGTAAGAATTCATTTACGAAGCAGACTAATGACTTGCTTGACCGGAAAGAACAAAATCAATTTAGCTTGAAAATCTATCTATATTTGCGGTTACATCAATATTAGTCACGTTCCTATACCACAAAACCTTTATTTGTAAGCCATCCTGATCAATAAAATTTAATATGGTTCAGTGATTTTCTCTTCCATAAATAAACAAATCTGTATCGATCGTAGCACAGTTAAAAGTAATTACATAGAGAATAGTAATTTTACATACCTAATTATAAAGAAACCTCTTCGAGCTTCTATATATATATCCTTAGGTAAATATAGAGAAATTTAGGGAATTGATTTATTATTGCTTTCTGTATGTATATTATGGTAGGTAAACAGTTTCAACAAAATATAAATATAATTAACAGCTTGGAAATCCGTGTCACGAAGGGGTTGAAGTTCGACGTTTCGCTTCCACTACTGGAAGCGGGTGTGGTGGCATCGTGATGTTTACTTGAAGCAACAACAAGACATACTGACGACTGGAGTGAAGGACGGCGTATTTATACTAGCTTTCTGGAACGTAGATTGTACCTGGATTCCCCGGAAAATTTAAACAATTTAGGAAATTTAAATATAATTTCTATTTTTTATGCGGTGGGTTAATTATAACTGCTAGAAAGCTAAAAAAAACTCTCCATCTTTAATCAATATATTTTAATACACCCTTGAAAACTGAATGTTCAAATTTATAGTTTATGTCGATAAACCTACTGCGCTAGCTGAATTATAGCTACATCAAATCTTAGCTCTTAGCCCTTAATGACCAAAATATTATAAAGTTAATGAAAATCATTTTAAAAGGTTTAAACAGATACGAAGGCAAATTTGGAAATTTTAGGTTTTCATTTGTTAAGTAAATTAATTAAGGTGGTTTCCCACTTCCCACAGTGCGCGAGTGGATGAATACAAACTTCCCCTAACATGTTATAGATCCCCCCAAGTTTCATTAATTTATCAAGTGTCATTATTAAAAAAAAAAATAAATAAATAAAGGAAATTATTAATTTAATATAAAGCAAATAAAAAAAAAAACTGTCAGAGTCCCGCTTCTTCGAATTAAGGCAAAGGATGGAGGCTACATTAGTAACGTCAGACCATTCATCACTTACTAGGTGACAAATGCATTAGATGGAATGTCTTTCTTTGTGTCTGGTAAATTGGGCACTACAGACTACAGATATTATATATGAGGTAAAGTCTGCAACTCTCCTAAATTACACACCCCACCGGGCATATTTCTATTAAATATAGGATACTTTTTTTACCACATTTATACAATCACTTCCTGCTGTTTTGACTTGGGTAAGAACCCTTTGTACATCAGAAGAAGGAATGTGCAAATCAGGGTCCAAATAATTTGGAATTGGTGCAGCAATTTAGGGCGTGATACTAAACAGAGAAGGATGAAGCTTGGTTTCTTATTATCTTCTTGTGTTAGTGAGTATATAGTGTAGAGCACAGTGTACAGTATTTTCAGAATAAAGCTTATTTTATAGTGAGCTAATGATAGGACCAGCATTTATGGTATTTGATACAAGGAATTGCTTAGCTTGGGATACCCACTAGGGTGGGCCGAAAAAAAAAAAAAAATTGAATTTGAAAAAGTCCAACCTCGTAAAACTTGTGTATGCATTAGAAACTATCATACGTAAAATTTTGGCGCGATCGAATGACACTTAGGTGGTGCACTATCGCTTTAAATAATAACACTATTTTTAAGAAATGTTTTGTATTTTATTTTTTTAAAAATATTTTAGTTGTTTTTATTCACTTATTAGCATCTATTTGCTCTTTGCTGACATATTATTTGATTGCAGGAAGAAAAAAAAATTAAACAAGTTAATTATAGATTGAAATAAGTCGGTACATACATAATACATATGAGTACCGAGTACCATTGAGTTATTCCAAGGATATTATTAGGAGCTGCATAACACTAATTTCTCTATTATCTTTGGAAAACTCAATGGTATACATATGTATATACCGACTTATCTCAAATCTCAATCTATAATTAACTTTTTCAATTTTTGTTTTCCTGCAATCAAATAATATGTCAGCAAAGAGCAAATAGATGCTATTAAGTGAATAAAAATAACTAAAATATTTTTAAAAAATTTCTTAAAAATAGTGTTTTTAAAGCTTTGAAGCGATAGTGCACCACCTAAGGCTAGGAACACACGTATCGGTTGGATTGGCCCGATGTCGTGCCGATGTCGGGTCCGCACCCTGCCACACGTGGACGATTTCATTCCGATCCGATCAAATTCAGTCAGTGTAATTTCTGCGATTGGCCTAGTTATATCTTAACGTTTTTATATAAAATTATATTATAACCCTATATTTATAATGATTCGTAAAAAATTATGCTAATTTGGCTTCTGTACCGGCGGAATCGCCGACACCGCAAGAACAACAGGCGTATATATTGGGTCTACCCAATCATTCAGAGTTTTCTCCCACAGGATGGGGCGAGATTCTATCGCAGTTTTTTAATAATTCACTGTCTATTTCATCTTCTGTCATTGCTAATATTGCATATAAATTAAATTAGATGAAATTATACGTAAAGAAAAACACGTGCCACCCGGCACGTGTAAATTGTAAATAGCTCCATACAAACCAATGCAACACCACACCTTCCATCCAATATCGGGCCAATCCATCCGATACGAGTGTTCCTAGCCTAAGTGTCATTCGATCGGGCCAAAATTTTACGTATGATAGTTTCTAATGCATACACAAGTTTTACGAGGTTGGACTTTTTCAAATTACAAAAACATTTTTTTTTCGGCCCACCCTAATACCCACTTATACTTCACACTGTCGACCCTCTTCTAAATCCAAAGCTGGCAATGGCAACCGATTAAAACATTTCTTCAATAATCTACTGTCATCCTAATTGGTGAATTTTATTTATAAATACCAAAAGTTGTTGGAGTATTTTGGCGGAAACATGAGGAATATTAAATTCTTCCCTAACTATTTAATGTGGGGTGTTAGCTTTAAGTGAAAAGATACCCTTGAAAAAACAGCTTTCAAAAACTAAGGACACAATATTGTTGTAAGAACACCGCCGCCTATTAAGCCGTCTTCTCAAAGCTGTTACTCCTTCCCTCCTAAATAATTGAAACACGAAAACTCTTCCAAATTAGGTTAAATTTCCTAATTGTTTCTCTTCCTTAATTTATTTTTAAAACAAATTTAGGCCATTCTTAAGATAATCAGCTCTTTGACAAAGACGTTCATTATAAACGTAGTTTTTCATTACGAGTCATCCCGCGGAAGCCTATATGCACTAAATTATATAGATCAATTAATTATTTTTTCTCGAACTCTTTAATTCTAGATCTAATACTACTCTAATATATATTATACTATTCTGTATTTATTTATTGATTAACATTCCTCTCCAAGTATTCTTCCTATCATTATATTTTTTTTGTTTAATAGGTCATTTGAGCATTAGATATCGCATTTTTTTATACATTAAATAAGGGATAGGAAGGAGCTACTTCAAAGTTTTCCTCGCACATATTATAATTTACACGGAAAATATTCGCGAAGTATATAATGCACACTCCACTTAACGCCTTGTAATATTCAAGCATAATCGTTTGCGTCAAAGAGAGTAAGGGGGGAGGTAGAAAGCTCTACCAAAGCCCCTCTTCATTATTCATATTCTCTGGCTTGGTTAGGCTCCTCGCTATGACAGAAAAAATTCTGTTTTTTTTTCTTCGTCGAATATTTAGTGAAATAAAAGTGGATTGTCACTCGTATTTCCACCTTCACATAGTGACAGTCTTGTCACACTGCCACTATATGTAGCACAAACTATAAATAATACTATAACTAAATACTGAAAGAAAGTCCCCTCTTTAAAAGAGAGAAAAAAATCTATTTTTAAAATAAAAAAATCGGTCAGACAAACTCAATCAAAATTTTTTCATAACTGTACATTGCGACTACTATATATTTAAATCCCTGATTAATTAAAAAAGAAAATAAATCATAAAAATAATGAGACCGGAGTTGTTTAAATGGTCTATTTACTTTTTAGATTTCGTGGTTTGGACTTCAGTTATAGGAGAATTGCAAGTATCTTAATCTCTCGGACATGGGCTCATCCTTATAACTATTTCAACGTTATTATCCGTCTTGGTGGTTTTCAGGACGATTTGAGTATTTTAGCAGGATGTCTGTTTGTCTGTGTTACGCATAAACTCCCTCAGGTTTCAAGCTAGAAAGTTGGTTCAAAAATCAGTCCTTACATCCAGTTGTGCTGCCCGGAAAATCATAAATTTGTGAAGTTATCATAAACCATTTTTCTAGGTCAGCAAAAAAATCTAAATATTGCACAATCAATACCTCTCTAAAATACAAACATTTCTACTGAAGAAATAAAATATTAAAAGTATTTCAACGACATTAAAAGAATATTAAAACGAAAGTTTTAATATCTGCCGTAATTTTAAAAGTATCGACTTTTAAACTTTAAAAATTAAACGCTAAATAATTTTGGAATTATTTCGCCCTTTGAGCTGACAGTCAAACCAATTATACCAATTTTTTAAAAATAAATAAGTCCTCTATCTCTATATCACAACTTAATATTTGGCTACATTTTGGAATTATTTGGTGAGGAAAAGTTTCGAGACACCCCCGTCCGATGTTTACTTTCCCATATAAAGAGAAAGTAGGTATTGTGATGGCGTGAAAATTCGATTTTAAAATGTTGATAGATTTGCACGTATTAAGTTTGAGTCCAAAGAAGTGATTTTAAAAAAATGTCTGTCTGTTGTCTGTGCAGACGCGTGGAGCCTAAACTGCTGGGCCGATTTTGACGAAAATTGCCCCCCAAAAACTGTAAAAAACCATGAAAACAAATTATTTCTCGAAAACGGTTCCGACGATTTTGTGAAAAAATTAAAAAATTTATTCCATTTAAATCTTATGATATAAGCCAATGTGGGAAAAATCTAGTTCTTGAGAAAATAGCTATAAATACGGACGCAGCATAAAAATAAAAGTTATTTTTATGATAAATTATGAATAATCTTCAATATAATAATTAAATGTACCTAGTACCTACGAAACTCGACAACTGTTAGGCTCATAGGGTTCACACCTTATATGAGGATCTAAGAAAATTGATTACCAAAAAAATGTCTGAATTGAAGGAAATATATATTACCCAAAGGACCACCTTAAAAAGGAAAATAAACGGATACGAACAAAAGATAGGTTTAACGAACGAGCATTATAATATGAAAAATATATAATAAGTGGCACACGCCATGATGAGTAAATTGGTTACCAGCAGTTGTTTTACATGAGTATTGAAGTTTAATTACAGATAAATTTAATAGATCATAAAAAAGTGAATTTAATGTAAGTGAAGCTTCATTCACACACGCATTCATACAAGTTACAAGTTAAGTTAAGTTATACAAAAAAATATCAAATTATTTCACACCAAAACAATCATTCGCACACACTGAAGTTAAATTAAAGATACATAAAGATTAAAATAATGAATTAAATTATAAACGAACTTAGCTGTTGATGTCTGGCAGCATGCCGCGACGTAAGTGGTAAGTTCCGACGTCTTCTTCCTGGACTTGATGAGAATCGAAGATGTGTGATTTAAGTTGAATAAAAGATGTAAAAGCTGAGGGCCCTGAGACTAAATTAATTAAAATATTAGTAAATGATACATGTAGTTGGAGGTTGGAGACACGTGCACGTGTCCGAAGCGCTTCTACCAAGCGAAGCGTCTGCTAGCAGGTCCTGAGTTCGAATGCGTATAGAACGTATGCTAAGCTACATATAATACGTAAAAACATATGTTCGACGTAAATACGTCTGGGGGAAGATATCCGTATTCCAGCGCAAGCAAGAAGAGTGATGCCCTTTCTGAACGTAATGACAAAAACGAAAGAGGTTGCATCGTGGTTATCCCGGTAAACAGTCTCCTTACGTTATTTATAAACAAATATCAAGTTAAACGTAATTTTAGAGTAGAAAGTATTGTGTCGGTTAGAAGAAATCGTATGCTAAATAGTGTCATAGTTAAAGAAAAGAATACAATATAAATAATAAAGGAAAAAAAAAATATATAATTAACAACTGTTGGTCTCCAACAATAACTAATAAATGGAACACACTGGGCTAAGTAATTGTATACTTATAAGAAAGTTTGTGCGAGTTGTCTCGGACCGATTTTTTTTTCTCCGTTTATTGTGTCTAACGAACTTTTTCAATTTCGATATCATAATCATATAATAAATTTGTATATTCATATTATAAATATTATCCTTAACAATATGTTTATTAAATTCTCGTTATAAACATATTATGTATTTAGAAGTCTTAAACATCAACTAAATGGAAGGTACAAGAATCTTTAGATTGTATTAAGTTAATCCTCATATCTTAGCAATAATGCTTACCAGTTCAGTGATCAATTACAGACCCCCTTAATTGGGATCAATCCAAAAAAATGTATACCTTATCCTAGGCCCTAGGATACCATTTTTAATTACCTTTTATTTCTATAAGATGATCTGACTACAATGTATTAGACTATTTTTTAAAATAAATTATACCAGACCAAAGTTATCTTGAGATAAAAAACCGATATCAAAAGAAAGTATGGGGGGGGGGGGGGGGGAGGAGCGTTAAGATGTAGTTCTTTTCTTTTTCATAAAAGATTACCTCCGCAGTACGGTTGGGTCGGGAGGTAAATGCACCGGAATTTTCAAAGCTTCTTTTTGACACCACGGTTCTAAAGGAAATTCCCTTGGTGCCCCATGTTCAATGTTCATTCCAAGCAAAACTCACTCCCTCTTTTTCTTTCAGATGTCGTATACTTTTTTTCTGGTAAGCACAAAACACTTCTTCCCTTTGACTGTCATTGTAAGCGGAGTACCTTCACAGTTTTTTAGGCTTTTTTCAGGCTATAAGCTTATTTTCTTTTCACCATTTTGTTGTACTTTATTCATATTTGTGCATAACGCTCAAAAATCCCTTTAAAGAAGGTTTACTAATTCCAAACCAATTTAAGAAAAGACAACGATTATGGAGAAAAAATAAACATCGATAGAAACATATTATCCAAATTAAGTTATAATTTGAATTATATAGTCACTAAGCCTATATAAGCTAATTTATTCAAGGCAAGGGCATTTTCGTGAACTTTTTACTTTAACTTTAGCCCATTCAACCGGAGTTTAAAGGCTATAAAGTCAGACATGAATTAATATATATACACTATACTGACGAACTAAAACCTCATGACCACGCCAAATTACTGATAAAACTATCAACCAGTGACCCTCAAACGTTTTACAACATTTTAATGAAAGTTGTATTTTTCCACGCCACCTTCTTACAGCTAAACGCTTTACTCATTCATTGTTACTTGGTTACGGAAGGAAATGGAAGCCATGTTTTTTTTATGCCTCCGATTTAAAAAATACAATACTGAAATTCGTTTCGGACCTTCAGGGAACATTTTAGGTTCCGTTCTGTCGCTCAATGTATGAGAACCAATAACATATCTTAAAAACTACGCGTCCAGTTTAATTAAATTTGTAACCTCCTGCACCCATTTGCCAATTGGTGTGACACATAGCTTCAATGCATCCTATCACGTAAGTTATTGTTTTTATGCTTTTACAAGCCATTATGTCTAATTAGACGTAATGGCTTGTAAAATTTTTAATTGTTTCCCCAGTTTTTTTAATGTCAAAAGTGTTGATTTTTTACATGAATTAAGGTATCAATTTAGCAAAAGTTAAAGAGCGCAGATGGTTCAAATTTAATCTGGGGCTCTATATCTGCGGGTTACTTTCGATAAACTATAAAAGTGTCATACAAATCAGATACATTTAAAGCTATAGGTGTAAATATATGTATGTTTGGGCGCATGTGCCAACAAATCAGCGCAGAAAGTTGAAACATATAATATGGGACCAACAATGAGCTAAATATGACCTACCATACACATACAAATTGCATTAAAATCTGACGTGTAGTTTATAGGATATGCTGGTTAGTAAAAATTGAGCAACAGACTGGCATACATACCTGGTACCAAAAATGCTCCCTGATGTCTGAAACGGAAGCAATAAAAATTATTTGATAGATTTAAAAAAGGGGACCTTTAACTTTAAATAAATAAGACAATTTTGAAATGTCAAAGCATTACATAAATAAAGTTCGTAATAGGATTCGAGGAAGCTATGAGCCACACTATTTTAAATGGTAATAATAAAATTTATCCTTTTAAGCACTCGCAATTCAGCGATTAATACGAATTACCAGGTATAAAAATGCGAACCCCTCCAGTCCCAATATAGTATTGGCTTTATTGGACCGTTAAATTAAAATGCTAATCCAGAGAGTATGGTAAAGGTTAACAATTCATATCTTGACGAAGCCCTTTCTGCCCATACGATACCGATTTGAGAGAAAAAAAACACTGTTTATGCGACGTACAATATTTAAAAGCTAGAGTTAGCTGAAAGAGGGATAAGCAGCCAGTTTGATAGAGAAACGAGTGTTGACTGCCTAGCCTACTGCCTACTTCTGGATTGTGTTGGCTACGTAGCGGTGTTATCACAAGACCCTCTCTCCCCACTCTTGCCTTTATCTTAATAGCTAAACCCGCAGCTACACACGACACACACACACATCACACAGTCACCAGACTAAACAAGGCTCTTGTTTTCGTCACACTCTACTCGACGTCTCGTTCCTTTTTTTATCTTTAAACAAGCCTTTCTCTCTTTCAACTCTTTACTCTTTGAGCATTAGGCTCGGCCCAAAACAACTCACTCTTTGATGAAACCCTGTCTACAAATCTTTTGAAAAATGCAGATATTTCAAATTATGTTGACTGATAAATATCCTACGTCGTTTCATTAAATAGGAATCTCGTGGATTATCATGCTTCACAAATTCATAAATAGGACATTCGAATGATTATATCATTTCATAATTTTTCAATTTTGTATTTTATTACGAGGACTATATAGTCCTTGTAAAAGTGGAAATTACAGTCAAGGTACAACTTAATTACTACGGATATAACTGGTAGGAGACTTGAGTATACACGATAATACTATAACTCCAATTGAAGGCGCCTTGAAAGTACTATTGTTAACATTAGAATTCATTACCTGTCATTACCCGTTCCTGTTCACCATGCCTCAAGTACCATACTCCTGTTCACCATTCCTCTGGCTGTATAATGTGTATAGAGAGTGTAATTCTACATGGTTTATAACTTCTTTCCTTATTTTTAGCAAAAAATAAAAAAAAAAAAAAAAATTCCCAGTCTCAAAATTCGACTACAATTCACGAGTAGGAATTTGTCAGAATTCCTTCATATTTTTATATCCTTCAATTTTAAAATTTGATAAATCGATGATACAATGATTCTTGACAATACATTGTTCATGGGGTTTCTATAGATTGTTCAAGAGTGTAAAGATTTGCTTCATTTCTCCAGTATTTCTTTTTTTTCAAATTTAATTAGATATGTACCCAAAATTTAGACTAAAAATATCGCAGAATATCTTGGGCTATGAAAAACGTTTTACTGAGTAACACTACAGTAATTCATTTCATCTTCGTCAAATTCTGCTAATAACATAGACTCTAAATTGTGTAAAAAGTTTAATTTAATACTGTAGAAGTAAATAAAGAGGCTTTGACTTTAGAAGTGAAGTAGACGTAGAGGCTGCACAGGGTCGCTGGGAGTCAGGAGGCCAAGCCAAAATAAGCGCCTTGTATGCAAATAGGCTCACCATATCCCCTCCAGCCTATAACTTCAATTCTAATTTAATATTCTACCTTCATACGCTCAACTTACTCCCTTAAAACTTCTCTTTCTCTTCTCTTCCAACTTTTGGTATTTCTAATCTTCTAGACCAAGCGTATAAACTCAGACTTCATGACCTGGATTTATCATCCACTTAGCTAAGTAGCACTAGTTTACAAAATTCACTTTAGGGTAAGCTTTCGATTTCTTAAGCATAGAACACACCTAGATCAAATGTCGCGCGACTTTTGTATTAATACATGTTTTACAAAAGTCCGCGACGGTTCCTCGACTAATTCTGATGTTTTGGACATACGATACAAATATCACGAATATGGGGTTCTACTCTACCACCACACTATACCATTTACTCTATCCACTTTTTTATCCACCATACTCTACCTTTAACTACCTATTCAAATGTCCTATCCTTTACTTTAGTATATAGTCGGTGGGTAGAGAACTACTCTATCAATAAAGCTTATGTACTAGGCTTTGAGCGATAACTCCTTTCTAATATTTATTATAAAAATATTAATGATTTATCAATCTAGAATCTATCTAGGAACTAAATAGTAGTGTAAAGTGGATGTTACCATATATTAATGTAGGAAAAAGTTTAGTTCATGAGAGAATTTTGCCTGCCGCTTGGAAGCATGATCATTTGGTCAACCAGGGAAAGCTGAAAGTTGTTGCACAACCTAGTGATCCATGATACGTAGATCATAGATTTAAGGAATACTTGTAAAAAAAGTGTAATTTGCTTGTTAAAATATGTGTGTGCTTGTGTTTTATATGTGTTATTTGTGTGCTGTGTAATTAATTATGGGTAATTTGCTTGTTAAAAATATAAACATATTTATCCCAACAAAAACACTAATGTAAAAAAATAAGCCAAGTATCGCTTAAAAAGTTGGGAGATCATGGTTTAGCCAAGTCTTCCAATGTCCGAGTAAGTTCTACTATGTCTAATTAATTTAGACCACTAATTTATCCAGTGCAAGTACATGTTTGTCTGTCTCTCTCTCTATTCTCTTTCCCAAATCACTCTACACGTTTAAATTTAATAACATTTTCTAACTTGGCAAATACACTAAAATTAAATGCAGTGTCGTTTACAAATTTGTACCCTTGTGCTACGACGCTCAAATGAAAAAATAATATTTATTTGATTTAAGTTTATGCTGTGTATTTGCCAAGTCAGAAAATATTATTAAATTTAAACGTGTAGAGTGATTTGGGAAAGAGAATAGAGAGAGGGACAGACAAACATGTACTTGCACTGGATAAATTAGACCTAGTAGAACTTACTCGGACATTGGGAGACTTGGCTAAACCTATGATCTCCCAACTTTTTATGCGAGACTTGGCTTATTTTTTTACACTAGTGTTTTTGTTGGGATTTCATTTCTTTTTGTAAGTAATTTTTCACTGCCCCAAGCAAATTTTCTTTTTTCTTCCTTTGTTCTTGAGTCTTTTTTCTTTCTTTGTTCTTGTTAATCTTTCGTGTAACTTCTTCGTCGGTGGGTGTTCAAATTAAACTAAATAGAATTATCTGGAGTAAATATGTTTGCACTTTAAGATAACTGTCAATCAATACTGTCAAATCAACCTCAACGAATGATCTCAACATCACTTCCTAGTTTTAACGTTCTCTACTAGGTAGCTCTAGTGGCGATGTTTACAATTTTTTACAATATTTTGAATAGACGGTTTTTCTATAAGCCTTGAATGGGACAATGAACCAGAATTTTTCGGATTTTTTAATTTTTCCTTTATTTGTACAATAAACTCTACCTATATACAAAATTTCAAGTTTCTAGGACTGTTTGAAGTGCCCTGAGAATTATGATGAGTGATTCAGTCAGTCAGTGACAAAATAACAAAACTTTTGGCTCATAATATATCTTATGAACTACTGTGGGTAGAGGTATGAAATTTTTATTTCTGGTTCAGTTTGCCATGAACTCTAGCTTAAAATTAATTTTATATATCTAAGTATCTTCAATAGGATAATAGAGGGGGGTCCAAATTGCCGTGAGTTGGTTCCAGTAAAGGATGGTACCGCTGTGCTCGACTTGGCGGGGATACTGCCGTGCCCCCACATTGATAATAAATACGCTTTACTCTTAATACAAGCCTTTTTTGTAAATTTGATTATTTTCCAATTTTTGCCACCAAAAAACCAAATACATTCGAAACTCGTATCGTAGAGGTATTCGGTATTCTCTCTAATGATTACATAAAAAAAACAGTCTTCTTGTAAAGAATTTTCAACTGCTGTGTAATATAAACATAAGATATTTTCCACCCGGGATAAAAGGAAAGTATAGGTTTGATATTATATCAGTGTATTAGGTAAGATAAGAAATTGAACTAGATAAATTTGTTTAAAGAAGGTTTAAAGGTTAGAAAAAAATCAAAAATATTTAAATATGTATGAACAATGATGTATTTTTACATATAATACACAAAATATATCTTAATTTAATCATTTTATATTCATATAGAGGCACAAAATCCATGATTCTATACTATATACAATCGTATACAACAAAAACAAAAGGAATGGCATATGCGCAAATCTCAAGTAATATAAATACATTAACAAAACAAAATACACTCATAAATTAATCATTTATTATTTTTTCTGGCTCATCTAAATATATAAGTAAATTGTTAAAACTGAAATAACAAAAATAAATACATAACAATTCTTTTTAGAAAATAGAAACTAACGAGAAAGGGTGAGCTTTTAAAAATGATAGAGTTGCAAGTACAGTTTAATAAAATATTGTACAAAAATGCAGGATAAATTGTCGTTGTACAACTTAATATACAATTTTGGTAGTAATTCATGCTTTATTGGCTTGTACTTCATAGAATCATAGATATTATAAAATTATCAGTCGTTTTGTTTTAATATTAAGAATAATTACATATCGTTTTATAATATGTACATTTTAAAACGTTTTAAGCTTAAATTTATAAATACATAATGTACAATCGCGCATATTACATACGTATACCACAATATCACATGGGCAGGCAGTGACTTATTGATGAAACAAAAAATAGGCACATTTTTATTGAATTGTCTAGGCGACAAATTTTAGTTCATGAAAAAAACTGTATAGTATAAGCATTATTAATATTATCCGTATGCATTGAAATATGCCCGAATATTCCACTTATTTGATAAAATAACAAGAATAATATGTAATATATTTACAGATAAGTAACTATACAATTTTTATTTGAATTAATTTTGTAGTTTTTTCTCTTCAAAAAGAAGTTCTGTGAGTTGATCCTAATGTTTTGGAAATGAATAGGCTTAATTATCAGACACGCAATTTCGACGACATAATTGGTCATTAATTAAGGCTTTCATTTGGAGTAGACTAGGGTGTCCTCTAAAATAGGTCAAGATTATCCAAAGTGCACTTGTTAAAAACCTTTACAAGATCTATTAGGAGAGGATCAAATAACCATTTGTAGTACTATGGTTTATTGACTAGAGGTTGTGGGAGGAATGCTATTTGGGTGAAGGAAGAAATTGCTGATGAAGCAGAGGATTGAACCAAGGATGGGGTGGAGTGGAGGGATTAGGAGGCCCACACCTCGATAAATCTAGTGCGCATGTTTCCTCTTTTTTACCTAAATCTTTCTTTACAGTGGACAGCTTTGGTTTTTTCTCGGGTATATCCTTCTTCTCGTCCAGCCCCTTCTTCTTGCCTAGATCGGTTATGTCCTGTATGGCCTTGAGACCAGGAACCGGTCTCTTGCATCCCCTCATCAATTCGATGGACACGACTGGAGTGATATCTCGTCGCCGTTTTGCCTCTTCTGGATCAGGATTTTCGTGGGTTATCTGACATCCGCCGATTTCTTTTCCTTTCGGGTTCGACATCTTTCTCATTTCTTCAAGTTTCCGTTTCAGTCGATTGACTTCCTCATCTAACTTGGAAGAATCACCTTTATTATCCTGATGTTTATTAGCCGTTTCATCCTGTTTAGGCTCAGGGCCAGGTTTTGACATCCCTTCAGATCCGTTTGCACAGGTGGGAGACTTTTTGGTCGAGTGCTCACCATTCACACTGCCACCTTCTTTAAAAGGTGTTGGTTTAGGAGATTTACTCACCAAACTACTAGGAGGTGTATTAATCGACTTCGGTCTGTCTTTCGCATTTGAGGTTGTGTCGGGAATAACAAGGATCTGATCTTTTACAAGACAGGTTGTTTGGGGTGCATTATTTATATTATTTATTAATTTTCCATTTTTAACGCCATCTTCGACCTTGGGCGACGAAGGCTTTGTAGGAACTGACAACACGATATTTGTATTTTTCTGAGGCACCATTATTGGTGACTTAGGTGAAATATTTTTAAGGGTCTCTGAGTCTTTCTTGACTGAGATTCCATTCGGAATATTTTGAAGAAATTTGCATTTTTCGCGTTTTTCACTATGATGTTTTTTCCCATTTGCAACTGGACTTTGTAGATGACTGTTAGTAGGAAAACTACTTTTATTAAAGAATCCAACTTGAGGAGGAATATTATGATGGGTTGAATTTTTAATAGTGGCATTAATTGCATTATGAAGAGCCAAATTAACAGCTGGGCCAAGGTTATCAGAAGGTTTTGCTCCATTAAGCTTGGTAGTCACTGTCAGTTGACTGGACAAGGTGTTGGGAAGCGTTGGAGTCGGAGAAGTGATTCCTGGATGAGCGGGACTGCCCGGTGGTTTGCTTTGGAACCTGTTATTGAGCCAACTAGCCAGTCTGCTTTCTGTCTTCTGTCCCACTTGTACGACACCGTTTCCAGTTGGACTCCCCGGAAATTTGTACAATTGTTGGATGCGGTGGTCCATTACACCCATATCGTTAAAGAAATGTCGGCCTTGTCCCACGTTCCCGTTACTCTTCCTTTTATTGCCATTTACTCGTCCATTCATATTGTTCGCGATATTGTTGATCTTGTTAGGGCACTGCGCCTTACTATTAAGACTAGTTTTACTCGTAGCATTTACTTTACTTGGGGATACACTGTTTTCTTTACTTGCTTTTTGGATGAAATTATTTGCCGCTTTTTGTTGAAGCTCGCTGGCGATTTTATTTAAACTCATCCTTGCATTAGAGCTGTTCTTGATTTTAGAAGCATGATTGACTTTAGGCGCTTGACTACTCTCAGGTACGGTAACAGCTTCCTTCTGATCTTCAGCCATTGTTGCCTCTTTCCCTACTCTGCAGGTACTAAGAGACAAGAGTACTTCAACTGGAAGTTCATCTTGTTTAGGAATTTTAGGTGAAATTGGCTTCTCGATCGGCTTTACATTTGGAAGTTCCTTTGTTGAGCTTTGCAACGTTGGAACTGAAGTTGGATTACTACTCTTTTCTTTGTGATTATTATTATTATTAATATTATTTTTGGGCGGAGATTTAATTGAGCTTGAATTCAGACACTTATTTTCAGGTACAACTTTCGAATTTTCAATAACAGGGAGAGTAGGGACTTCTTTTTTCGTATCAATTGTTTCTGGCTTTGTACTCTCGGTAACAGTTTTTGGCATAGTTAAAGCAGGCGCTGAGATCGTTGCGGGAGAGTCCGCACTTAGAGTGAAAGGACTGTTTTCGACGATTTGCTTCAATACAGGTGTAGGCGGCTTTTTCTCTGCGGTTTCTACAGATAAGTTGGCCGCCGAAAGAACTTGTTTATTCCTTTCGAGAGAAGAATACACTTTTTTATCACTTTTGGGAGAGGAAGCTGGTTGATTTTCCTGAGGAACCGCTTTAATTGAAGATTTTGTCTTATTGTCCTGTTTCTCTTGAATAGTTTTACCCTCAAATGGCATCACTGTTTCAATTACATCCGGTATCCTGTAGTAAAACCTCATAGGTCCATTCTGAAAATAATAACAATAATTTATAAACAAATTTATGCGCAGGATCAAACGTTAAAAGAGCAAAATATTTAATTTAAATGGCTTGTAAGAAACTCAATAACTCAATTCAAAATAAATAATTAATGCTTACCCTTTTCCATGTGTAGATATAAGCAACATCCATCAAAGAGTACGAATCTGGCAAAAATTCTCTTTTGTAAATGATCTCAACCTAAAACAAAATAAAAATAAAATACATTTTAGGTGCCATTTGAAATTAATATTAACATACAAATAATTGGGTTGATTTTTATAGTAAAAAGGCTGAGAAGGACACGATAAACAAGGACCCTTACATAGTTTTTACTTTTATTCCTTTTATATCTTGTGGTACATCTAAAATTGAAATGAACGCGATACAAAATAAATATAGCAAAGGAAAGAACCCTAAGTAAAAGCTGCATGCAGGGGCAGGCTCATTGATTTTCTTCCGAAACCACTTAGGGTGTCGACACATTTACCATTCCGTCGTCTCCACACACTTAGGTATTTCAAAATGCTAAGTAAGACTGACAATTCACTTAAATTGCTTTAACAGCTTTAAATGAGAACGAGGACTTTGTGAAAAAGTTAAATGGACCATTTATAAAATGAAAAATCTCTATAATAAGATCAGACGTGAAAAAAAAAAATAAATAAATAAAAATAAATAAAAAATAAAAAAAAAAAAATGAAAAAAAAAAAAAAAAAAAAAAATACATAGATGTAAATGTAATATTTACTATTGAACAATTGAACAATATATTATATTCACAGTATTTTGAACAAGATTTAAGTTAATGAGAAACTTACATTGGCTGATCGAGGTAAATTGTATTTTTGACGTAGAAACTTCTTCAAATGAGCCATTTTAAAAATAGCGGGACATTGAAGATATCTCTTGTTGTTATTATTGCTTGCACTTGATGTACTGGGAGTATCCTGAAAAAAAAAAAAATGTAAATGTATTTAATGATAAATATGGGGACTCAGTAATGGTTTGTAAAATGTTTGTGTTTTTTCTTTTGAAAAATATTAACTTAGCTTCTAACTTGTTAGGAACTTAACAGATATTTTCTTAACTTTTTCCGACTTACTTTATACCTTTAAATTATCACACCCTTTCTATGTTTATGCTTTTTTTAACTTAGCAAAACCTAACTTACTACCAACGCTATTTTACTATATTTTAAAAGATTGTCACATTCTCAAGATTGTAATAATTATATGGAATAACTATTTAGAATAATAATAGTAATGCAATAAAATGAAATATTTTAGGATTAAATAAGGTTTGCTATGTATTGTCATATTCCAATTATTATCATCGAGCTTACTTAATTCATAGAATATTTAATTATCTTTATGCAAAATCAATTATTGATCGACATGAATATAAAAAGCAAATTTGTTCATATAATTTCACAGTTCCTTAGTTCCATATATAAAAAGGGAAAAACTATAAAAGCAAAGAACAAAATAGATGGATTGAAGTGGGCGCGGGGGCGGAGGTGGCCATGAATAAAGGATGGTAATAAATCTGTGCTGGGGAGGACGGCCGACAGGTAGAAGGGCCTTCCGCCGATACGGACCCTGTAGCATACAATCTAAACCAGTTGAACCCGATCTCAACATACATCCTAGTAGAATCCGGTACCAACCAGATGCAGATATGTTTAGGATTTACAAGGGCCTCTTGGAGGTGAAGCAAAAGCCTTGGTCCTTTAAGGGGCTTCTCTTTAATAAATTCGAAGAAGGACTAGAAAAAAGATCTTGCTACTTGGTATAGAAGACCCACATGAAATGCTTACACTGCATGTCTCTAGAGTAGAGTAGAAGTTTATTATAGCTTGATTGATTATCAATTTGTCAATTGATAATCAATCCTGACCCATGGTTCAGGATCATTCATCAACGAAACTGAACCTCCCTCCTCACTAAAAAGTTTTTGCGTAACCGAACGCTAAGTATGCTTGCAGTGTTAAACAATAAAAATAAAAAGAAACAATAATCAGCCTCAAATATTGTCGCATGTCACATATTATATTTGTAACTAGTTCAGTTAAACCATTTCTTCTCTTAATATTAAGCAATTTCTTCATTATTTCAGTTACGATTTACATACAGGATATAGCACAATTACATACTTAATGTGCTGAAATGGACGCTAAGGGACTGAGAAAAACTTGTTATTATACTTCTTACAGGAGGGAGAAATCTGAAACTGATATTTTCCTAACTTTTTCTGACTTATTTAGAAACATGGAGAGGGTGTGATAATTTAAAGTGTTACTTCATACTTTAAATTATATCACACCCTTTCTATGTTTCTCCTATAGCTCAACAGAACCTTACTTACTAGCAGGGGTGTCCATCCCCCCCAAGTATGATGGCGCACTCCCCCCCAAAACAAACTAACCTTTGCACCCCCCATAAAAAAAAAATTCAACGAATAAACAAAAAAATCTCAACTGTTTTAGAACGTATTCGTTAGGAAATGTATATGCTGCAATACAATATGCAGTACAATATTTCACTGTTAGTCATGGGCGTCGTCTGCAGTTAATTATTGGGGGGGGGAGGGGATTTATGGAGGGGGGTCCGGGGGTCCTCCCCCAGGAAAATTTTGAAATTAAGACCTCTCAAAACAGAGCTTTTATGCATTTCTGAGGTGAAATTGAATATGAGGATCAAACGGCTACAACTTTTAAACTAGGAAAAATTCAGAAAAATCTTACAGGTAAAAGTTGAAGTACATAAGGCGTAGTTAATATATATATAAAAAAAAAATGATTCCACCCTTCTAAAGGTCCATATTGACCCTTTGAACAATATGGCCCTATGAAGAATGTGGTTTCCCTTTACCCCAGGGAAAAATGTCCATTTTGTAACGCGATATATAATTTATATATAAGTATTGCACATAAGCTCTAAGCATTTATATTTAAACGATTTTTTTTTTTCGATGCATTATTTCGATGCGATTTTTTTTGCGTTGGGTTTTATTTTTTCGGGGGTTGGAAACGCGATATATATTTGTGAACAACATTTTAATACCTTTAAAATGATACCCAACTTCAAATTTTGAAGAAATAAAAATGTTGGGTCTTAAATTTCTAAAATTTGACTCTTTTATATCAACTTCCGGAAATATCATAGGATCAAAGTGATGTATATTTTTGCCTTATTTTTAGGACCGCTTCTAATGGGGTAGTGAGGATTTTTTTTGCGTTTTGTTTTAATTTTTTGTATGCCACCATTTTGGAAACGCGATATATATTTGTAATCTAATTTTTAATTCCTTTGAAATGATACCTATAACTTAAAAATTACAAAAAATATAAATTATTGCGATCAATTCGCAATTGATAGCTGATGGCAGAAGTTTTAAGTGTTTAACTCTTATTTCTGTTTTTGGACAAAAAAGTTTGACTTTCAAATCTGTAGCTTCAGTATGTTGGGATCTTGGGGGACTTCAAGATGCGACGGACGGACTTATGAACTACCAAAAGCATAAGGGTTTCTAGGATGACCTCGAAACCCTAAAAATAAGTACTGGATTTTTCCAATTTTTTTCCAATCCCCCCCAAATTTTTTCAATTCCCCCCCAATTTTTTTTTCAATGGCGCAACTTGCGCCATCCATCCCCCCCGTGGACGGCCCTGACCAACGCTATTTACTATCTTTTAAAAGATCGTCATACTCTTAGTGTTCAAACATTCTTAAACAAAGAAATTCCTTTTGCGAAATAAAGAAAAAATTATTTTAAAAATGAGCTAAAAAATGAGAGAAGTTGAGAGTAAATATTGATCTTTGCTTCGCAATACATTTAAAGTTGGGTTGTCCGAAACTTTCAGTCCCAATCCCAATATTTGAGTTATTCTGTGTGAAATCTCTTTAAGTCTCAATAATACCTCTCACCCTCGACCGGTTTCAGTTCTTCCCCCTCGGAAGCTTTTCAAAGTCTCGATCTCTATGGCAGTTGCTCAAATGCCTAACTCTGTTCCCCACGCCGTGCTTTCCTCACAATAACCTAATCAAAATTAAACATTCCGTAGTGAACTTTAATCTCCTCTTAAAATAATTCTAAACAAACGACTAAATACTGTAATAAAATCTAATAACAATTCACAAATAATCTCTGAGTTGGTGTTATATCACATAGTATGTATAACAATATAAATCAACATTCTTTAATAATCTCAATATCATCGTCTTTTATTTAATAAATAGTAAAATGTTCCTCCTCTTTGATTCCTCCTCCAATCACCATCAATCATTGATGATAGCCATAGCTGTGTAGTTTACATATTTAAGCAATAGAAATAAAATGTTTGTTTACCTGGTGAGGGGGAGGGCAGGTAACGGAAGACCATTCTTCTCTTTCTCGTTCTCTGTAACATAAACAAATTACAAATTATATAAAAACAACATTATAATTTTTCGTATAACATAATTATAAAGTAACTAAAAAATAACACAAATATTAATAGATTTTTATACAATTGAAGTTCATTTATTTTTCCTCTGATATACTCAACCAATACTATATTTTAATGGAGTAACATAAATAGTTTCTCCAAGTAAATTAAAGTTCGTTTAACTAACAGAGCAGACTTCAGCAATCAAATCGTTTTAAGCAAATATAAAGCTGATGATAAGTTCACTGATGAACAATTAAGCAGGTTGACATCGGACTGTACAAAATACTAAATTTTGCCAATAAACATATTAAGCTTATATCTACTCTTCGATATTTATTCATTGAAAATTAAAATCATTTACATAAGTAATGAATATGAATAAATAAAAGCACCAGATAAATTGGTCATTATAAGATAATTTATTATAATTATATATATATATATATATATATATATATATATATATATATATATATATATATATATATATATATATATATATATATATATATATATATATATATAGTAATTAGATATATATCAATAGTAATTAGATATGATTAGCCTTTAATATGATAATATTACATATGTAGATAGTAATTAATTACACTAAACTATTATTTATAAGTATTAGTGCGGTTTATCTATAATGTTTTCAGTGACGAAAAAACGACCAATTCGGACATATTTTTTTCTTGAGAATGTTAACTTTCTCGATAAATTCATAATATGCTAAATTTTAAAAGAATTATAATCAAACGAAAATTAGATAAATACATTTGTATTTTTTAAATCAATGCATGGCGTTTCTCAGGAACTCTGAACGAAAGTTTTAAACTTAATTTCATAATTCATATTAAAAAGTAAACTCAACAATATTATGTTATGGCTTAACCACACATCTTCCCTTATACAAAATAGAACAGTTTTTCTTCCAAAATAATCATTAATTTAAAAAATGACTAAGGTAACAATATTATTATTTATTAAATAAGCGAATGAAATCACTTAAAAGCTTTTCTTTATGTTCATTATAAATGTAAAAGATTCTTTCAAGCATAAAGTTATTTGATATTTTTCAGTTGAATAACTTTTCCTTTATATCAGGAAAATGGACCAGAGGGGAGGAATATATAATAAAACAATTTCAACAGTTCCTCAATGAGATGAAATTATCAAAAAAACATATTAATTTATCAATGGGTTTGTTTCGAGATCTAAGAATTACGTTGATAGAAGTTTCAAAGGGTTAGTCCCTATAGTTGGAGTCAGAAGTTTTCCATTTAAAAGGGTTGGAAGGTCTCGATCCCGAAGCATCCCAATATAAGCTTTTATATTATAATACCCTTCCTCGTCCTTTCAGCTCGATTAGGTTACTTATAAACCTTTCTTCTATTGGCGACATTAAGTCTCTCTCCTTTCTTTTATTTTATCCATAAAAAAAAATTTCTTTAATTTTCTTTTCGCTTTAAATATACTTATTTTAATTAGCTTATTTTTTTGTACTGTGCAATCATCATTAAGTCGTTATAAATATAAAATTTAAATATTAGAGATTATCTAAATTAAAAAAAAAGCTAAACCAACATTTTTAGTCAAAGCGATTATTTGTATCAAATTAGATTAGTTAATTTAAATTCTTATATTATTTAAATGCAAAGCGGTAAGCGTGAGCTTTTCTAGATTACTTGACTTCATAAAATATGTTTTTATAAATATAAAAACTTAAAAAAAGGGGTAGTAGCTTAAAAAATGTCCACGATCACCAACGTCAGCAAAATTAAAAAAAAATATAAGTTGATAAATCGATCTAAAAGCAAGGGACATGATAACTAGATAATCAGTAATCTGTGTAATTGGTTACTTAGATGTTTTGATAACAATTACTCGATGTAAGATAACAAGGAATGAAAAAAAGTCATTCCAACAATGTTTTTTTATCTAATCAGATGTTAGGACATCTAAGGAATCACGCACTGCAACATCACCCCACCCTATTTCGTGTATCTTCTCTTCATTCCACATTATCTTCTTCAGCCCTTCATTTCCTCTATAATTCTTCCACGCAACATAACTAATCTACCCATCTATCATGTCCCTGTCTCGTTAACAGTGAACTGGCTTTCCCCTTTTAGTTTTATTCAGTTTGATTAAGTCCTTTACTAATAACAACTATACCTACATATTTGTGATTTGTGTTCATATTATGAAATATATACACTAATGACAACTATACCTACATATTTGTGATTTGTGTTCATATGAAATATATACACTATCTCATTTCACTACAGGATTATTTATATTCAGGCGATATTTATGATTTAATGTAATTCTTATAAAAAACTAACTAGCCTTTCTAGTAGGGCTTGAAGTGACACAGATAGGTTGTTTTTGATATTATATCCGACCTCTCTAGCGCCCTCTAGTACCAAATAAACAGGTCAAGTGTGTGCTTGACTTACATGCCAAATTTCAAAGTGATCGGACGAAAGGTGTAGCCGTGAGACAGGCGACAGGACGGACGGACAGACACACGCAGGAAAATATAAGGGTCCTTGGTTTTGTCTATACCAGGGGTTCTCAAACTTTTTCTTCCATAGACCCCCTGTAGAAATTTTATTTTTTTCATAGACCCCCTACCTAAGTGTGTGTGTGCTACCACAGACGACTCATTTTAAAACACATAGTAATAGGAAAATGAGGGGAAATTGTACAGAAGAAAGAAACTGAAATATCAATAATTATATCTATATTTTTAATGATTAAATTTAACATTCCCAAATCAGAATTAAATTTTAAGAAAATAGTAATGTGTATAGTATTTTAGGTTTTACTGAAAACAGCATAAATATGTTTAAATATCGTGGGTAATTTACCAAAACCACAAATATACTAATCTGAAATGTATATGACGTCTGGAAAAATGCTCTATTTTCCGATGTTGAGGGTGAAAATTTGGAAGTATGAAATTTTTCCGATTCGTTGTTGGCAAAATATTGACGATATACCTTATTCACATCATTTTTAATTATAATATAGCTTTATAGTTTAGTAAAAACACGATAAAACAAATAAAATAATATATTCTTAGCAGGGGAGCGCCGCGCTCCCCCGCGACCAATTGTGTAATAAACATGAGTGCGACCACTCGAGGGTTAACATAAGTTACTGTTCAAAAATAAAAATTGTACAGTGAATAACACTCAGATTACATTTAAAAACAAGCTAGTAACATGTTTTTGCCGGTTGAAGGGGGTAGGAGGTATGGTGGGGGGTTTTAATTTCGGGATTAAACTCTCATATCAAAACATTGGTCATATTTTATAAGTTATCAAAACATACTTTTTCATTACTCATGCTCACTTCCTCCCCAAATCTAGTTTATATTTACTTATTATTTTTATTACAATACGAATACCTTAATATTCATTTATAAATATTATTTTATTTATTATTAATAATATTATTTTGTTCATTTTATTTATTTATTTTTTTTATTCATTTATTTTAATTATTTTTATTTTTTATTTATAAATTTATTTCTTACTAAAGAGACATCCATAGACCCCCAATAGACCCCTTGGTGGTCATAGACCCCCCATGAAGTCCCATAGACCCCCAGGGGGTCCACATGGACCCCTTTGAGAATAGCTGGTCTATACGGACCCTAAAAAGGTGTTTTTGATTAAGTACCCTGTTATCACGAGTATTTTTTTACGTGAAGACCAAACCGAATAAAAATCCAAGCTTGTAGATGACACTTTAGAGATGGTACTCTACTATGATTTTTTTTCGATCCGAACCCCTTCAACCCTAGAGTTATAAGACTCCAAAGTTATGCAAAAACCTTAATATTTTCTCGAATTTAGGGTGCTCATTTCAAAGACTAAATACAAATTAAGAGAATACTTAATTCAATTGTATTAAATTATTACGGACCTTTTTTTTATGATCGACCCGAATCCGGGTTCTACCTAATTCAGACTTTATTCCAATTTGCTTCCTAATTCTGGTAGCCAAGGTCAATTATATGTTTTGTCGGCTTATAGATCGAACGACACTCTACCCCCATGTCATCTATTTCTTCATTATAGTTCTATAAATTATTTGGCAGGCCCAAGCCTTCCGAAGATTACTAATTATTTACATTTCATTTTAACTTTATTTGGGGGCCGGTGTAGCCGAGGGGTTAACGCACTCGACTCTGAAACCAAGGTCTAAACCCCGGCTGTGAGTTCGAATCCCAGCGGGGAAAGATATGTTTCACACTGATGATCTCATCGATTAGATGAGTAAAGTGGCCGGATAACCCCCGTCCTGTAATAACCCTGGCAGTTGATCGGGACTAAAACCCCAAAGAAAAAAAAAAAAAAACTTTATTTCAATGTGAGTGTTGTCTAAATGGCATTTCTTTAGATTGTTACTCCCCTTACTAAACCTTTGTCCCAAAGTACATTGGACTTGACATCCCTTTGTCTTAATAGTTATTTATAGTCAAAGTCATTTATATTCTAAAAAACATAGGGGAGTAACAATCTAAAGAAATACCGTCTAAATTATCTTGCATATACCTATACTCATTGATAATAGAGATTAGATAAACAATTACTAAATCCTTTTTATGGAAACAAATGTAATATTAGTCTGTACATCCTTTAGAACAAAACTGATAAAGTTATAAGATTAATGGTAAACAAATAATAGGTAGAGGAATAGTAAAACAATGAAGTATTTGTAATTATCAGTAAGAGTTTCGTTTACAAGTTCAATCATTTTAAACAATAAAGAGTTCTGATTATGGTAAACAATAGAATGGCAACAAAATACAGCGACCAAACAACTGTATTTATAATTCAATTATTTACTTTCTTATTTTTATATAACATGTATTAATTAATTAGATCTAGATCTTATAGATTTTCTAAACGTACACCGTTAAAGTAAAATAGTTTATTGTAACGTTTAAAATCTTTTAATTTTTCATCAACGTTATCAATTAAGGACAATTAATAATTTTATTGAGTAATTAAAAGGTTACATTGTTTTTGCAACAGATTTCTTCTTAATTTGTTAATTTAAGATCTTGAGGAGGGGAGTTTGACTTACCGCTCTTATACACGAAAATAATAAAAACATTTAAATTCTGCCCGGGGCCAAACTACCAAAATGTTAATAAAACCGGCATTAGAGCTGACAGAGAAAAGCAGCCAATGAATACTAACAAGAGAAGCTTTTGCGGCGGGGCTTACAGGAGGCGCTAAGCCCCCGTATAAAGCCATGGGGTGATTCACCTCGTTCCTTCAAGCCTCCTTGGGGAAATAACTTTACTAAAATGAGCCTACACGTCTGAGCTACCCGTACAATTTAAAACTGAAAACCACCAGCTACCGCAGTGACTTTGAGGTTTACTTCATAAAGACGAAAGAACCTTACAAAGTCTTCTCCAACGCCTTATGAATCATATCTATATGAAAGTTACAATATTCAAACTAAGCCATCGGTACCTGAAAAGTCGCCAACTCGTTGTGTTCAGCCAACAAATGTTACACATTTACTAATAATCTAAAATCGATCTCACTTTTCACTTTTTTTATTGTTAAGAAATATGTAATTCCCATTGACGTTGATTAGAAAACCGTAAGTAGTTTACCGCTATTTTGAAATTTTGTGCGTAATGTTTACTAGCACTGTAGGGATTAACAGTAGGGGTAAACTAACAGTTTAAACAACGAGTTAATTCAATAGGGATTAACATTAGGGATAGACTACGAAAAAAATAATTTTATGAAGTAACATTAATGACTATGAGGTATTTAATATAGTTTCCAATAAATTAACCAATCAATTTGGAGCACAGGTCACACAAATAATCATGTTTGTCTTGTAAATGTAATTGATATCGTAATTTGATCAAGCTCTATTATCTAACTATGTGCCGTAATGAATTATCTTAAAGTTCACTTGTAGCAATTATTTGCTTTAATTGCCTTATCGAACTCATCACTATTAAGATCTGTTATTTCCTATCTATACACAATTAACTTTTGCCGATTAGCCAAGTAGTCAATCCTATATACTGCTAACATCCAGCTATATTAACTTGATTACGTTGTAACTTGCTAACCAAAGAAACAAATATTAAATGTAAACCAATTAACCTCTTTAATTAATGTGTATCAGGTAATTATCTTTATTAGAGTAAGTAAATAGTTCATAAATATAAAATTAAGACGTTGATTATTATCAACATCTATCTATAAACATCTACTGTCCATCTATATCTACAATTACTAATAATACATGGCTATACATTTACATATTTTGAGAAAATCAAAATACATATGAAATTTAATAAGCTAAATGTTAGGTGTTTCGTTTTTTTTTGTTTTTAAAATAATATCAAACTCGTTAAAGCTTTGTTTGTTATTATTAAATTATTGCTTTGATGTTAACAAAAGGAAAAGTTGGGTAATTATAATTCGTCATGCGGCTCAACCGTTGGTAGAGTTCGAACAATTTCAAAACTACTGGTTATAAAAATGTAATTGGGTGTACGTAGGAATGGGATGCTTTTATGTCAGTGTAATTAACTAGAGTTTGTAGTTTCAGGAACCTATATTTATCAAAGGAATAATGGACATTAATAGCGCCATCCGTGGAAGCTCTATGTCTTTCACCGCCTATAATTCCCCATAAAATTCTTCTTTAGGAGGACGGGGTCGCGGGAGTATATATATATTTTTTTTTTTACATAAATACTAAGAAGGCCACGTGTGCCCGATAGAAACCCGAATCAAGCAATATCATTAATAACGGCCGAGCAATAAAAACAGGAGGGATGGAACGGACGGATCCGTGGTAGAAGGAACACGAATGGTGAGGCAGGCAGTTAGAGAGAGGAATATCGATCTGACACCGTGCGAGCGAATGAGTGGGAAGAGATGAACTACTGGAGAAGGGTATAAAAGGGTGGAGGTGAGAGGGCGATAGGAATATAGAAGGGTCAGGGAGAGAACACAGGGTAGTAAAGCCAGTACTGGAAAATGGAAAACAGGGTTAGAGACCAGGGGTTAGAGCGAGTGAGGGTGTGCCGTGCTGTAGTCATGGAGACCGAACCCTCGCCCCGCCAGCAAGAAGGTCCTAGACCGTCCTCATGGAGTGCAGGGTGCAGACCTACTCATCAACTAACAATTACACCAATTAGACAGGGGAGAGAATAGTCTCGAACCAGGGGGCGAAGGGCTTTTGACTCTAAGCATACTGACATACTGACCCCTTATCCCATCATCCACACGAACCCTTGTCAAAATCAGCTAACTGTATCAACTGATTGTCAACTCACAAAATATATGAACACAGAAATAGGGGTCCGGAAAGGGGCTTGATTGCAATTCAGGAACCATCTCCTATACGAAACCAATGAAAATTCACCATAGAATGGGGACTACACTAGATCGTCACAAATAGGCAATAAACATTTTAATTGAAAACTAGGATTAATTACGGCTTGACCTCATGACAGGTGAATGGAATGAAACTTGAAAATATTTTTTTATCAAGAACTAACTTGATCAAAAACTTTTATAATACATTGTTTACCATATATATATATACCATTATTCACACAACCTTTCATTTAGCTACTTAAATCATTAACTCTAGCCGTTTTTTTTTTCAGTTTATTAAAAAAAAAAAGCCAAGGTCTGAGCTTTATACACCACGATATGATCCACCAAAATCTCAGTAGAAAAAACTACTCTTAATTCAACATATTGTTAGACAAGATTATTTACAATCCGCGAACTTTTAGGCATGCCCTCCTTTTAATAAAGCTATTAAAATATTATATACAAATTTGGTTTAAATAAATCTGAGTATTTTAAAATTCTCTGCATGGATTATTCTTCTGTTGTCCACATTTATTTTTATACATGTTCTAATCGATTTACGTATCGATTTACAGTTAAATACAGTTTTTTGTTTTTATTGAATAAACCGGAATTCAGTTAATAATGAGGTTTGTTGATGTCACCCAATCAGATAAGACCACAAGCCAAAACCACAAATCAATCTTAATTAACTCAATTTGATTATTTCATTCCTCGTTTTATTTTGAAACTTTAAATAAACAACTTTTTAATAATAATATTAGTGGTTATGAAATCATATTACAGTAATAATAATTATATAAGTACAATGTAATTCAATTAATTTAGCCACAAGCTACTGGTTTGTAACGCGTAAGAAGTAAGTAGATTTAAATGTAAACAAACGGTTTACAGGATACAATTACTATACTATGGTCTGGAATGCTATGGCATTAACCAATTTAATAAATTTCCAATAGCGTTGTTTATATATTATAATAGCCAGTAATAATCATGTGACACTTCTCTAGACTTATAAACACCCTTATTTTGTTTTTAAATCTAATATTACTAATAATAACTTATGATTATTATTATACCTTGTTATAGTTTCATCTCCACCGAAATATAAACACTAAAATGAGGTTATTTCGTGATGAACTTAGTTGTTCGGGGAAATTCGCGTCACAAAGGGTTAGTAGTCCGACGTTTTGCTTCCACTACTAGAAGCATCTTCAGAGATGTGGTGCATCGTGACTACAGTCACGACAGTTAGTATATCTTGCTGTTGCTTCGAGTTAACATAACCATGCACTACACCCCTGAATATGCTTCCAGTAGTGGAAGTGAAACGTCGGACTTCAATCCCTTCGTGACGCGGACTTCCCGGAAAACTGCATGGATACATTTTTTTAAGATTTCAAATAGTTCAAAAGATAAAGAGAAGTTACATATAGATAGATTTGTTTCTACACTTTTCTGTGTACAAAAAGAAAATTAACTTATAGCTTTAATAAATAAAAAAATGAGGCACGGAATCAATTTTCTTTTTAAGCTTCTACCCAAGTCTCATCAGCATGGGGCGAAAGAGGTATCATTACTCATTATCCCGTCTCTTGATAGTCGGTTTGGGATCAAGACGGAAACATTTAGTCACGAAGAGGCCGGTGTAATTTTCGGTGGCATCCTGAACAACAGACCCAATCCCAGGGGCGTTCGTTCCAGGCATGAGGACACAGACCTGAAAGGCTGGAAGGGGTCATTACTGGAATTGGCGAGGCCTGTATAAGACCGGAGAGGAGAGAAATTGCTTTCGGCTCGGAATGGACGAGGGTTTTAGGGGGGGGGGGGGGGGAGGAGGAGAGGATGCGTTTTCAGTCGGATAACAAAAGGTTCCTCTCAGCGGGATCCAGGACAGAGGTCCTTTGAGCCCGCGCCCCTTGTTTCCCTCAAAAGGACACTTTACCATTTATTATTCCTTCCATTTAAACGAGACACGAATGTAACAAGAAGAAAAACTCAATTCATGAGATACCCTTTCGTATATGTATGTAAACCACTAAAATGTACCACAAGGGAAACCGCTATTGTTACATAATTTGTAATTATACAAGCAATCTCTAGGTTACATATGTCTCGTTAATATTCACACGATTCATTTAACAACACATATATAATAACTGGTTATCTTTATATTACATTAATTACCGTATATTACCATATTTGGTATTGTAGAATCTTGATCTTAAATCTCTAACTTAAATCTAAAATCGTGGAACTAGTCGGAAAATAATGAAAAAATTATTTCTCGAAAAAGAGTAAAAAATTGTAAAATGAAGTCCATTTAAAAACGAATCTAACCATTTAAATAGTTTTCTCAAAGAAAAATCTTTAAAACAAATTAACTGTAGAGGCGAAGCCGAGGCAGGAAAATGTTAATTACATGCTAAGGTGTAACCGAAGCAGGTAATCTTTAAACGAGTCAGAAATGTTTCCTTTGCTGCATAGTTACATACAATATTTTATCTACTAACGGCAGAAAAATTACACTAATTATTATATTCCCATTTTAATATATAAAAGATTTAAAGAAATGAAAGTTATAAAGAAAACGAAAGTTTGAGTCATACAGAAAACAAAACAAAGGCAAAACAAATTCAGTGTTGCCAATTTGTTATTTTGCTGACACTTTGAACTTCTGTTGACACTTTATTATTTTGCTGCGTGTTTTTTTGACATGTAACATAAGAATCAAGAAAAATTACATTTTGCAGATTGAAAACAGTACAACAATGCTTAATTTTGCTGCAGTGAGTAGATAAAAATAATTTTCTCAAAGGAAAACAAAAAGTAAACAACAACCTGTTGTTGTTTACTTTTGTGAAATATGTATCTTTAAAAATAAATATATTAAATTAAATATTATAGGATTTAAATTCAGTGACAATAGGGCATATGAAAAAGTTTTTTCGATAAAATAAAAATAACGCCAACTTATAGATTTTTAAATACTCGTGAGATAATTCAAAGTACTTAAAACATGTTTGAAAGGAGTTATCACAAGTTATTTTGTTACATAAGTTATTGGAGCCACTGCAACAGAGTCAGTTACCTCCTTTTTTTTTTTTTTATCAATTTTGAGTATATAATATCGGTTATAGATTATACTTAATAATATAATAATACCAATTGATTTAAGAAAGAATAACCTTAAAAAATAAAATAATATTAAGATTTTTTTTTTAATAATAGAAGTTATACCAAAATAATTTTAACTTAATCCGTATTTTCACTATATGGTTACCCTAGAATATTAGTAGGGTAATAGAATAAAAGAAAATATATGTAGGAAGTAGAGGGGGTAAAAACTAAGTTTTGCAAACAAGTCTAAACATCTAACTCGCATTTAGACGGTGTTGCAGTGCCAAACAGACTTTGTACTTAGCATATCCTGTTATAAAATATTCTGGCACGAGGCGGCCTGGCATCTCGCAGGGGAGAACCCTGTCCCAGCAGCCACCAGCACTATGTTCTAAATCCTAATGCTTCAGACAGTCCCGCTTTCGTGTCCTTTCCCCCTCGCTTCTAATGCCAACCTTATTTTTCACGTTTATCCATCAACTTTTCCCCCCCTTTATCAGAAGAAGGCAAACAACAACTTATTACTTTTTCCCCATGCATTACATTGTGGGATATCCGGCGAGTTAATAACTTTAGAAAAAAATAAACAAACGCAGATCATTCAAGCTTAAACTTAACGATTTTAGTTGGAATAACCAAGCAGAATACTGCAAAGAGTACATTTATCATTTTTTTTTTTCAGTTAACTTATATGAAAGCCAACTTTCTTGATTTTTAATGAGATTTAAATTTTTCATATCCATCTTAATTGTAAACTATAACTACATTATAAATTGAGGAGAGAGAGAATCCTTCAAAAGTATAAATTCTATAGTTTTGGATTTACCAACAGAAAGATAATTAAAAATCTTACTTCTTCTATCCTAAAATTGTTTCCTCCTCCCTTCCCTCAATTTTTTTATTTACTTCACTTTAAGTTATAAATATAACAGTGGCGATCCTATGCTAAGGGGGCTTGAGCCCCCCCCAGAAATCAAATTAGCCCCAAAAAGTTTGACATCTCCCTTCTTAAATTATCGTAAAAAAATAAATAAATGAGTAGATAAGTAAAAAAATTAACAAGTAATAAATATTATTTTATTTATTATACTGGATAATTTTTTTAAAATCCTTTCAATAAATAAATATCTATCAATATTATTAAAAAAGTTTTGTAAACAAACAAATGTGTCAAATTGTGCGAAGGTTCAAGACAACGGCCGCTGCCTTGAACCCTCACACTATAAGAACCCTAATTTATATTGTTAAATAAATTTAACATATAATGATGATTTTTTGTTTTATGTTTTAATTTTCACGGGTGTCGTCGCGGGGTACGAAGAGGACACGTCCTCCCCAATGTCTGATATGTAATAAAGAAGTCAACCTAAAAAACAATTAAAATAATCTAAACTGTTTTTACTTTTCTACCTATTTATTTTTAACATTAATACGTGATAATGAATTTATTGTGTGTCACTTTGATAATCCATGTTGCTGTGAACAGTGAACAACTAATTTAGAATTTGAAGGTGGCTATTAAGTATCCAAAACTTGTTATCAATTATTACAAATATTTTTTGTGAAGACCTAGTGTTTCCTCCCACTCCTCCTTAACAAAATGATTACGAATATGCCTATTTATTGAGTGGGGGTAAATCTGCATTATATGCCCCTCTTATTTCTAAACGTCCGATTTATTCGCATTTTTCAGACTGTTCTATTTTACATTACAGGAACTATTTCTGTTGTAGCATCTCGATAAATCCAATCTTATTTTATTAACTTAATTTTTTATTTTAGGGAAAATTATGGAAGGTTATGGTTAGTTTTGTTTAAGGTTAGAACTTTTTGACCTTCTATCATTGCCACATTAAATGTGACATGTGACACTTTTTGTGTATTTAAAAAAAAATCTGATTTAATCAAAATGCTAGAACCGGAATCTTTTTTACAATTTACAGAGATAGTGT
The DNA here is from genome assembly GCA_951217055.1 of Gerris lacustris. Classification (NCBI taxonomy): domain Eukaryota; kingdom Metazoa; phylum Arthropoda; class Insecta; order Hemiptera; family Gerridae; genus Gerris; species Gerris lacustris. The sequence continues at coordinate 47,538,292 of OX578281.1, forward strand.
AAAAAAAACAAATTCTGTAAAAAGGAACAGTAAAAAAAATGAAGTAAATCCGATTTTACCAAATAGGTGGGCCAAATAGTGCAGTTGCAGTTTTACCAATAACTTTATCTAAAGTTTTTCTTTATCAAATTTAAACTTAATCCAAATTTTTCCTAGGGCCCCCACTTTCGTCTGGGGGCTGCAATAGCTCGATCACCCCCTCCCCAAATTTAATATCCCATTTTGGACTAAACTTTATATTATGGCCACCCTAATAAAACATGTTTTTCATGACTATTGAATAAATGACACAGTATTATAGATGTGAAGTAATATTGCATAATTGCAATTACCTCATCTATTTAATTTACTATGATTAGGTGCACACCTTTTGTTTTTTTTACAATTACTATTGTTGTTTGTATTAAAATTCTTTTAAAAATACGTGTGCCAACGAAATACACCATAAGTTTACTTTAATTTTATGACAAAGCATTAAAATAAAAATTCACCTCAGGGATACATAAAATGCTGTTTTGAGAGGTCATACTTTTTAAAATTTCCTTCCAATAATGCACTGCTGTCGACGCCCATGTTAATTTTAACATTTTTTTCTATCCATAAATATTATATTTTTCTGACAATTTATACATTTTTGAATTAGCCTATACAGTTTTTTTAACCAATTCTTTTGTTACTCTATTACAATTACAAATTTACAAGGTTTATGTTATACTCATGTTAAAATTATCATTATTTAAAGACCAATACTTTCTTTTGTGTTGTATATGGTAAGTATCATAGGAGACTGTTCAAATAAGCCTCCAATTATACTTACTATAGAACGTCCCAGTTCAATAGCAATTATAAAATTTTTAAGAATTTAATTGTTTAGCCTGAACGAAAAAATTGCATAGGATTGCCTCTGGGAAGGACTGGAACAACATATATAATATACAAATGAGTTCTTCCTGGTATGTTAATATGTATACTAAACCCACAAAACATGGGGGGCTTTAGCCCCCCCAGAATTTTTGACCTAGGATCGCCACTGAAGTATAAGTTAATGCAAAGAGAGTTAAAGGTAAAATTGCTCGCAATATTATTATAAATACATAATAAGATTAAAGTTATCCTTATCAAACATTCATAAAATATAATTTAATTACTCAATTCTAAGTAATAATAGGAATCCTAAGTAATAGATTAATAATAGTTATTATTTAATATAGTAATCCTAATTTAATTACTTAATCCTATTTCGGCTAATTTGATTTTTTCCCCCAACCAAAATGTTAGTTTCCTGTACCAATACATCTTATTAGTAAATTGTGTTTAAAAAGTTATTTATAATTTATTTAAAACTATAAATGTAAACTATAAATACTTGCGACGCTAAAATAGAGAAAAAATTGATACATTTTTTAAAGAAAAAGGTTTTAGGAAATTAACAAATATTTTTATAAATTAATACAAATCGACTAACAAACTTTGATTTACCAAGTTTATTCATGTAAATTATCTAACAAGGTCGTATCTCGTATTCAAGAGTAATTTCCACAGTGGGACTTTGACATCGAGTACTCCAACCAAGTATTATATTAAGTATAATGAATTAAATTAGGGTGTGATCAATATTCAGATGGTGAGACTGGGTTCGCGGCAAGCAAGCCTTGGGTGCTTCGAGGGAATACAAGATGAGGTTCCTTATACTTCGGTCCATGATACGAGTTGGCATTTCCCAAGCCTTAACAACTCTATTCAGAAGCATTGCATTTTTATAAATGTATAAAGGTGTTTTGGATAATTTAACAAAAATAACATTTTTGGATAAAAAACAAAAGAATAAAATTAAGAAATATATATCCACACAAATACTGTTGTAGAGCGAAGAAGTTACATGCGTGTAATACAATATAAAACAAATATATAGGTACAAATTACAATGCACAACATACCAGACATTATCTTTGATTGCCAATCATGTACGGCGGTAAACCACCACTAACACGAGACTGAAATAGACTTGTAACTTAAGAACGTGACAAATGGGAGAGAAATTTAAACTTTTTAGGAAGCTAAAACTAAACCCAAGAGACCAAGAGATTTCTAGTACAATTAAAACGCCTCTCAACAAAGTAAATTTTAATTTGTAAATGCACTTTCGGCTTCTCGGCCATTTTCAAAGTCAGTAAAGTTATAGGAGGAAGTGGAGGAATCACAGAGATACAAAATTCGGACCCCGCAGATCCGAAAGTTTAGGCATTAGGTACCTTCTTTAATTGTGCTATTGTAATTTATCAATTAAACAAGTCTTATTAGATAATATTACATATTTATTTTAAATCGATAATCTTCCTATACTAAAACAAGAACTAGGTCTTATTTAAACTTATTTTAAGTCCTAAAAGAGAAAGTCTACTTAAGACTGGCGTTATATTAAAGATCATTTTAAAAATCCATATCACCTAAATCAGAGTTCTATTTTCTTAAACCAATAAATATATAACTAATTACACTAATTAGATTTTATGTAATTAATATGGTACTCTTTATTTTATTTTATTAATTTTTGGTCTAGTTTGACTGATTTATTTTTCTTGCTAATAAACGTCGTTTCTATTTGAAGGGTCCAGGGGGAAAAGGGTTTATGTCACATTGTGATGCCATCTTCTAGGCATCCGAGAGTACTACAAAATGGTGTATTACGTTTGGCTAACAACTCGGAAGAACGGTTGACGCAGTGGCGTAACTATGGACCCGCACGGGCCCGCATTGCGGGAGGGCCCCCACCGTCAGGGGGTCCCGAAATCATTGACGAGGGGGCCCCTAGTTCTAAACGCAAGAGGTTTTTTTTTTTTTTTTTTTTTTTGCACATCAATTTTGTTTGGCGAGGGGCCTCCAATGCCCTAGCTACGCCACTGATGGTTGAAAACTTGTGAACAAAGGATTGATGTCCACGACTTTTTTGAATTTTTCTTATTGCTTCCGAGCTTACCGAAGGTAACGGAAGCATTGTGTTTTATGTCTCGTATTTTAAAAATTCCAAGACAGAAATCCGTCTGTAGTTGGTCTCGTGTCTGTCCTTCTGTCTGTCGGTCTGTGAGTCCGCGAATTATGAAACGTGTGACAATAAGTTAAGTAAAGGTCGACCGATTTTGATAAAATTTGGTAGACATGTTCATTTTACCAATGCCTAGGACGAGTTCGTTGGACGACGTTATCCGTCCAAGCGTTCACGAGCAACGCTCGCGAAAACGTGAACTTCAAATTTAAAATTGGAATTTTAGGTCGGGAAAAAACCTAACTTCGTCTATTCAATGAGACAAACATTTTTTTCAAATACAAGTTTTTAGTAAAACCAACAGCGACACCGCTATGAAGTGTTAAAGATCGCTAAAACTATTAATAGTTTTTACACAATAAACAATAAAGTAATATAACAATAATTTTAATGTTAATATAACAACAAAGTGCATGATAGGAGGAAGCTATGTGCCACACTAATTGGCAGTCTATTTTTTCATTATTTTCCACATTTTTTAAAAAAATAATTTCCTCGCATAATTGTTACGTATAGTGTTCAAATTTAACTTTAAACTTTATAAAAGTTTATTTATATCCCTTTTACATACTTTTTAGAGTTTGGTAAGTTAGTTTTTGTTCTCCTGAAAAATTGAGTTTGATGGACATGCACCCTTTTCCTCTGGACCCTTCATTTGTGTTCACCTAAAAAAGAGTCGAGTTGGTCTATATAGTGTTATATATTCCTCCGAAGAAGTGATACAAGCAAATATGTTGTTAATTTTACCCAAACTCTTTTAAAATTTGAATTTTAAATCCTATGAGTAATTGATAAGAAAAATGTCAACCCTAGTAGCAAATGTTTACAAAAATAAACCGGTTTTGATCACTTTGAATGGTTACTATTAGTGAACATTAAGTGGTAACAAAATGTTTTTATTGGAAGATGGTAAACATGACATTATTAAATTGGTATCCTTAAAAATCCAAGGGAGTTTAGGGCTAAACCTACTAAGGGAATAAGGATGGTAAATCTGACGAGGAAGGCTTGTCGACTATAAGGATCTTAAGATTATAAGGGGTTAAAGTATTTCTACCTTAGGCCTACATCTAGGGATCATGGGATTATGAAATGAACTTTCAGGATATGTTAGTAAAAAGCTGTTTTAAGTAGACTAATAGTGAACAAGATTGTTGCTAGACAAGACACACACACACATATATATATATATATATATATATATATATATATATATATATATATATATATATATATATATATATATATATATATATGAATAAATTCTCGACCGTAAATATAAACAGAAAAACAAAACTCAGGTTTCGGTCACAAAAATCGTCTTTATGTTACAATCCCGACGTTTCGGTTTTTACTTAAAACCTTCTTCAGGGGCCGTAAAACATCTAAACAACGACACAACACAAAGACGATGTAACATAAAGACGATTTTTGTGACCGAAACGTGAGTTTTGTTTGTTTTCTGTATATATATGTATTTTCTGTATATATATATATATATATATATATATATATATATATATATATATATATATATATATATATATATATATATATATATAAATTTACGTATTTATTTATTTGGGGATATAAAAGAATTCCTTAAATTATTAAAACTAATATTAACTATTAATTTTATATAATTTGATATGCCTACTTATGAATAAATGAATAAAAAAATCTTACTACGTGGTCGTTATTAAATTTTTTTTTTTTTACGTACTTTAGTTAAATCTTAAGTTAATAACCTTTATCTTATAAATTACAACTATGTACGCTTTACTTTTCTTACTTCATATTTCAAATTAATTTTCACATTTTCCCATGAATATTTTGGTGTTATTTAAAATATTCAAGGCGTTTTAAAAAAGAAAGATGGACAAAAGCGTCGGTCTGCTGTCTTAACGCAAGGTTCTTAAGGATATTGATTAAAAGCTCATCAGAGAATAAAAAACATGACATCAAAACAAAGGAAGTATTTTATTACTCGTTTTTTCTCTTTTATTATTTTTTTTTTTTTTAGAAGCGTTTTTTAAGGAAGTCTGCTTAAAGGAATAATTGGTGGAAGGAAAGACTTTAAGTGGCAGTGCAGATTAACAAACAAAAGCCAAAAGGAAATGTTGCGACTTCCTTTTTCTCTTATTTTTTTTTCGTGTCTAATTATGTTTTTTTTTTAGGAATAGGAGGGAGAGAGGCTTTTTAAGTAGGAACACTTGAGACGTCGTTGTATTCTTAAAAAGCAAAACTGTTTTGCATTGCAAGCAAAAAAAGGATAGGCGTTAATTATAATAAAACGATAAACTTTAAAGAGTTTTTCTTTCTCCATTTATGGTAAAAAAGAAACAAAATTAAGAATTTGTATATTAACAGTTTTGGTAAAAAATAAAAACCTCAACAGTTTTGACTTGCAAACTGCTAATAAGCAAAATTGGGTTTGAATTTCACAGCAATAAAACGATAAGTGTGAACTGTTTACAACAAAGTTTAATTATTAGGATTGACGAAATCAAAGTGAATAAGAATAAAATCAGCTGACATTAAACAAATTGTAAATAAAATTCTAACGAGGGAATTCTAGAGGTTGAAATTAGGGATAAATTACAGCCAACATATACTCGAAAGGGAATCGGGGTGCATAATAATATGTATGTGATTATGTGATGGTTAAACAAGCGCACATATTGGATGCGTATGCAAAATACTATACGATTGCAATGCTGACTATCCCACGCATAACTAATTAAACTAAAGCTACATTGTTAAACCACTATATAGGTTAATGAATAGCGTAACAAATTACGGTCGAAGTTAAATAAATTTTGCTCACAAAGCCACAATAAATCCATTGAACAAACTAAGATTTAAATATAACATTTCAAGAGATCCTATTAATGTAACAAAATTTGTTTAAATTTTAGCTTGGATTTCACATACCGATTATTACAATCTCGGGTGTATATAAGGTGGTTTATATATGACCATTTGAAATCAATATAAGTACAAGGGTTATTATCTCGCGTGAGTGTATATACGATATAATAGAAAAAAGTTAGAAGCGTAATAATAATATAAGAAATTATTTAATTTATTATTACATCTTTTAACTAAAATAAACTATAGCACCACTAATATATATATATATATATATATATATATATATATATATATATATATATATATATATATATATATATATATATATATATATATATATATATATATATATATATATATATATATATATATATATATCGCCTCTGATACAATATACAAGTACATACAGTGTTGTTATTTTTACATACATTCAATACAATAATAAATATTGCTACAATCGACTACTAAACAACAATAATTTTTTAACGGAAAAAATGGAATAGAGTAATAATAATAAGTAAATAATTTTAAATTAAATGCTCAAAAAGTTACAAATGTCACTAATTTACGTTATAGGTATTTTAGAATGAAAAAGAAAAAACACTAATGTTCGTCATTAAATATTTAATCAGGAGATAGGGAAGCCTCGCATAAATAGACTTCCTCTCCATTAATTCGATTTTATATGCTCAATATTATTTTTTATACGCCTTAATTCTTTGAAAGGAAAGAAAATAATACTGTCGACTTATAAGCAAACTTTGTAATAATTTTATGATAAATTAAATATATATTTTTATTGCATCTCAAAGTGTTCAATAAGTAATTAAATGAATTTAGATTATTAAGGGTACATCAATGTAGGCTCATTGTATGTACAAACATCCCAGGTATGCATTCTACCTTTTTTCTTGTTTCTCTTCTTGGTTTTCTTGTTATTCTTTTCATTTTTTTCTTTTAATTACAGTTTTGTCTGGCTTAAAAATTTAATGGAGTTATTTTTATTAGTATCTCTCGCTAAAAGGATTCATAAAACGAAAAAAAAGTACTAACTCGCGTTCATGTAATAGGATTTTATTAACAGAAATTCAATTAATTCCCCACGGTAGGTGTGCGAAGAAAGTTTGCCATAAAACTGCACGAATGCAACTAATAAGAGCTATAAGAAATTATAGAAGATATTTATTACCTCCTTTTTCATTGCAATTTACGGAAACGTAATTAATTTTTAGGAATAAATTAATAAAAAAAAAAAAAAAACCGCGTAGAGGATGTATGTAACAGAAAATAACCGGTTTCCTCCTTCAAGAAATTAATAAGATTATGAAATCTTATAATTTTATTAATATATAGCTAAAATAGTTTTGTTTTATACGAATAATCCACTGCATTATTATAATATATAATTTATGAACATGACAACAAACATTTACATATTCTCACTATAATTCTAATTATAAAATAATTGCTTAATGGTGTGTTGAATATGCAATTTAGGTACTTCTTTAGATTGTTACTCCCCTATGTTTTTTTTAGGATATAAATGACTTTGACTAACTTTTAAATTACTTTGACATTTAATATAAATGACTTTGACTTTGAATAACTTTTAACACAAAGGAATGTTTAGTCCAATGTACTAAGGGGCAAAGGAACACCACACCTTTGTTTTTATAAGGGGAGTAACAATCTAAAGAAGCACATTCCGTGCCCCTTATTTAGATTGTTACTCCTCACTGCTTCTTTTAAAAGGGGAGTAACAATATAAAGAAGTGCCGCAATGGTATAAAGGCATAAAGGAAATATCGCAGTCAAATAGTCAAGATTATGGAATATAAAATAAAAGGGCGCTGATATTAATTATGAACATAAGAAAATAAACAAATAGCAAAGAAGTATAATTTACAAAAATTATACGGTGATATTCTAGAACATTTAATTTTTTTTTTTTACAGATCCACCAAATCCAAGGAAAAAGTGTGTAAATCGTATGCCCAAAACGGAGATTATATTTCAGTGACATTTGACAGACATATTTAATAAGACAGATACAAAAATGAAATCAACAAATAAATAGAATTTCAAAATTTGGGGCAATATCCCTCAAAAATATTTTAACAAATTGTTTTTTTACAACTTATGATTTTTTTCCCCCTTCTTAATTATTAAGCGCTTCTTAATTTCGTATTATATTTGGCTACTGTATTTCAATAAAACGAATGAAACCCAAGAAAAATGTCATTTTCAAGATTAGAGCGCAGGAAGATGCAAGATAATGAATAAGCACACGAGAACATAATATATGTCGGATGTTTTTGATCGAATTCATGAAATAATCGATGACGAACAAATATGACCGTCACTTTCATTTTCTCATCTCTGAGTTCTAAGTTCATACTCGAGGATATAAAAATTGAAGAGTTAAGTCGGGCTGAGGCGAAGGCATTGTTGTTTATATGATATTAAGAAGTGAGGGAGGTGGCTCAGACAAGGTATGTTGTAAGGGAGGTGAGGTATTGAATTCCTTATTTCATTTTGGAACCAAACACAGTACCATTGTATTGAAATATCGAGTTATGGAAACCTTATACAACACTGACACGCGGCATTCACCTTTCCACATAAATTTCTCATTCTTTCTCTTTACTCTCCTACTCCATATGAATTTTGAAGAACAAAAGGTAAATGGAAAGCAAACTTTTAGGTTGCTTCCCGCCGGCTTTCTTTTACATCGATTATAAACACATTGAAAGCCCTCTTTAGGGAGGTGTATCCGAAAAATAGTAGAAGAATAGATTTGGTATGCATCGGCTTAAGCTACTAAAATGTTGATTTAGCAACTTCTCACTCCATCTCTTTAGGAGATAGCAAAACCTCACATGATAATAGTAATACATTTGTCAAAAGTCCACGAGCCTGACGTATTTAACCACCCCGAGGCTCAATAAAACAGACATTCGGTTACAAATGAGAAGTAATCACACTTTTTTTTTTGTTCCAAAGAAGGAAAACTCAAAGCCGTATATTCTTTTTTTTAAGTTACCAAGATGACAATCTTAACATTTCCTTAGCAACAGTTGGTATTGAGTTTTTTTAAGATAATGATTTGGCTGGTACGTGTACCTCAATCTCATTAGGCCAAGACCTTGTCTAAATCAGTAGAGAAACAATTCGGGACGGAGGGCAGGAGCGCAGGTTATGGAGGGGAACCTTTTCTTCCTTGTGATAATAAAGAACGACGAAGAGGGCGAATAGGTAAAACCGGAGGTGCAAGAAAGACGGAGTGTTGACACGAGTTGAAAGTAAGGGAAAGAGAGAGATAAGAAAGGGTGGAGTGAGAACGTGACGTCACCGGTAGAAGCAGACGAGGCTCTCAGAGAATTCACCAGGATCACTAGGGTTTCAGACTTGAACCGCTCAACTCCTAATATACAACAAGCCCAAGACTCCACACCATACACCACACATTTCACGCTCACCTGTCTCACTGTAATCAGTAATCACAATCACCTTCCTCTCTCAACTGACATACACAAAATATCTCTTACCTAAAATATCTCTAGCTTCGTTTAATTATTATCAAAGACTGACACGTGATATAATTAGCGCAAAGAGGTAAAGTGAGAGTTCTTACATCCGACGAAGGCAATACGCTAAACACCGTGATTCGTAAACTGAGCTCCGAAGAGAGTGAGAACCCTGGCAGGGATGATTACTGGTAGCCGTAGCTAATGTGCTGGGCATTGTATATAAATATATTATACACTCTGAAATCAGATTTATAACGCTTTCAAACGGGAACAACAGTGTGCCAAGTGGTTCTTAAAAAATGTTTATTATCTGGGGCCACGGCAGTGCCCCGGCCATAGCCGCACCATCCTTTACTGCAACCATCTGAAGGCATTTTGGACCCCCTCTATTATCTTAAGATACTTAGATACGTAAAATTAATTTCAAGTTAGAGTTTATTACAAACTTAACCAGAAATAAAGATTTTACACCTCTATACTCCAGCTCTAGGCACTTCTAGCAATCCTAGAAACTTTGTATATAGGTAGAGTTCAATGTACCTACAAATAAAGAAAAAAATTCAAAATCCGAAAAATCTTGTTCTTTGTTCCTCTCAAGGCTATAACAAAATATGCTATGAAAAATTACTTACTTACTTACTTACTTACTTGGATAGGGGGAGACTTGGGTAAACCTATGATCTCACAACGTTTTACGCGAGACTTGGCTTATTTTATTAACACATATTTATTGAGTGTTTTGTTGGGATTTTATGTACAAAAACAATTCAAATTTGTTGATAATAAATATTATTGATTAGACCATTCAACAATATCATAGTTAAGGCGTGAATTTTCATTGGTAGAAGAACGAATGGAATTAACGACGGATCAAATAAATTTAACAGTAAAGTGCAAGTTTAAGTGACAGTTTCAATTTCAATATTCCTCTACTTCTCTCTCACTATCTAAAAGATTTTAAATTATGGTATCATTCAAAATGAAAACAATAGCTAAGAAATATGAGTCAGTCCAGATAAGTAATATAGAGGTCTTGAATAGTTAATTTAAATGCAGGCTCACGTTACACACTACTAATAAACAAATGGGTTGTTATTCTTTTAATTTTTTAAATATTTTTTATTCTATTAAAACAACACCACAGCTTCAATTCCTGTTTATTCAGTACTATAAATATCATTCCTTTCATTTTTTTTTCTCATTACCATATGATGGTATAATTGGAAAAAGGTGAACTATTGACATTGGGAATTATACTACCCTAAAGAGTCCAGAATTCAAAGGAAACGAAAAGTATACTCTGAAATAATGAGGTATCGATCCTGTAATCTGAAGCCACGCTACGCCAAAAAGGGACTTAAGACTTAGGGAGTTACTGTAAGAAGCTTAATTAACGGTCCACTTTACTTTATACGTATCTCTTTTGGATTCAAAGGTTCAATGCTTAATGATACTATCCTCCTTTAAGCTTTATTCATTTGTATTCTTTTGGTTTTTGGATAAAAGTAAAAACCATGCGGAAAAGGAATAGTAGTTAGTTGGTACGAAGTAGGAGCATTAGGTTATCTCAAAGCCATTATCAGAGCCGAATATATGTGAATGCACTCTAAAGTATGAAGAAATTTCAAAACTCGAAGCATATTTATTTAATAAATTTATCAACAATACATAATTATTAAAGAGGAATGCGAGAAAGATTGATATAAATTAAAAATAACCCAGCTGTCGGGAATTGTGCACTGTACTCTTTTTTGAATTTGTGATAATTAAGAAGATATATAAGTCCAGTTTAGACTCCACTGGAGTTCAGCATAACAACCTAGGTTTTCCGGTCTTAAAGAAGTCAAAGATTTCGCTATTATAAAGTATCTAGTTGAGAAACCAAAGAAACTAATCAACACTGTCAAGACCTAAGCTCTACTTGTGGGTGCACACTCCTAAAGATGCTCGCAGAATTAGCAATGAAACATCAGGCTTGCGAACTTCAAGGTTGAATGTAACAGTTATATTTTTCCCTCTATATTATTTTTCTTTAGAAAAAATCTCTCTTCCCTCTAACAAGTTGGTCGGGAGTATAACATACTCATCAGTGACACACAATAAAGGAGAGTTAATAGAGAAAGAGAAAGAAAAAAACGAGACGGTTGTAAGAGAAAACTGGCAAAGGAAATTGTGTAGGCTACCTTGATTTGAAGCGTGTAGCGGATACAGAACCACGACATAGAAGCCCTAACAAAAACAGCTTGAGGGCGGTCCCCTAGCCGTCACAAACAAACGTTCTTTTGATCTTCTCTGCGTGTACGCTTTCACTTTTATAATATCGTCCTCCGTGTTACAGAGCTTGTCCAACAATTGAAAATAAATAAAAAGAGAAAACTGGTGGGAATAAATACCACTTGCAAATAATTATAGGTGTTAGGGTACACTCACTATCCTATCAAAAACATTGTAAATAATGGATGTTGAAGTTCTGATGAACTCAGAGCATGAGGTGTCTTTGTAAATGAAAACAAAAAACAGAGAAAACAAATTGTTATCGTTCAATCGGAATAACTGTTTCAATTTTGTCGTGAATATTTTTAACGCAGAAGACTACTAAAATTATTTTAGTTAGAATAATTTTAAAACTTGATTGCATTACTAAGCTTTGGCTATAATATCCCATTGTGCAAATCCTAGGCAGAGAATTATCAACTTATTTAACTTTTTTGACAATAAGTTCATAGAAAAAGTCGCTTTAATGATGGTTCCCCACACAATAACTTCTTCCTAACAATAACTTGTTTAAACCTTCCTCGTTATTTATTTATTTTTTTTTTTTTTTGTTAAGAGCATAAACAAATCCGGGATTGTATAAGACCTAAGATGTACTTAAAAAAGTAGTAAATGAATAAACAAACCAATGCGCTCATTTTTTTTAAAAAATGTTATCTCTGTAAATCTGTAGAAATTGACAGTTAGTTTTAAGAGAAAGTGCTTTTAAGCCGTGAAGACTACTCCTGTCTAAAGATTCAAGAAGATTTTATATTTATCCTTTTGTTTAAATATTTAAATTAGTTAAATATATATTTTAATTTAAATATAATACTAGTTGAATCTTTAACTATAATTTAGTCATATTCGTAGTGTATTACCCTTTAATCTAATTTATTCTCCAGTCTTACTCAGGTCTATAGGGCATCTTATTTCTACTCCATGTTTGGCTATATTTCACCTCCTTTGAGGCATCTTCAGACCTAAAAGAAGATTTTACATTTATTTATTGATCTACATCATTTTACATCTTAATCATTCATATTAACATATATTTTCATAAACACTGTGCATTATTACTTCAAATCTAACATCATTATTATTATTAATTAAAACTTATATATTAAATGATGTTAGATTTGAAGTAATAATACACAGTGATTTTGAAAATATATGTTAATATGAATAATTAAGATGTAAAATTATGTAGATCAATAAATAAATTTAAAATCTTCTGTTAGGCCTGAAGATGCCTCAAAGGAGGTGAAATATTGCCAAACATGGAGTAGAAATAAGATTTATTAATGCCTTATAGACTGAGTAAGACTGGAGAATAATTTAGTATTAGTGTAAGATTTTTGTACATAGTACATCTGTTTATCAAGTTGCTGCAGTGAGCAGTTACAAAACCAATTAGTTAGTAACGAATATAAAAAAGTTACTTGGATTACAAGTTACAGAGTTTAGGAAGGTAAAGTGACTTACGTATCGTAGAACTCGAGAGAAAGTGAGATGGTATCGGTGGGTGAGTAGATGAGCCGATCCAGACCTAGGCCTCGTCTCTCTGGCTCCAGGTGTTCATCTGTAACCAATCAACATATAAATAATAAACAAAACAATTTCACAGCTAACTCCTTCTTTTACTGCTAAAAATTCGCTCAATTCCAGCAACACGTGCAACTAAATGACACATATATCAATTTTTAAACACAAATAATAATTAATTAAGTATTTATAATTCGCCATTTTGTTATTACACTTCAGTTAATTTTCATTTAGTCTAATAAATCAGTTGATTTTTTCAGTTCTCAGGTCTCGGATTTATAACATATAAACGGTTCTACTGTTTTCCACATCACAGAGTAGGTATTCCAAGAACCTGATGAGCCAGTGACTATTAAATTCAGAATACTTACACAATTAGATACAACAATAGACATTTCGTTAGCTATAGCCAAGTTAGAAGAGATAGTCTACTGTTCGTCCAATTTTAAAATAACAACACAAATCTTATTTAAGTTTGCAATTTTAAAGAATTAGGAGTTCCCTTGCTTAAAGGAAATCAAGAGTTATTCAAAGGAAAAATTTAATCGGTTTATTAAAAAAAGGAACCAACAGTTCTATGTTGAAATATAAACTATAGTGTTAGTTTTACTGTATAAACAGATCTACTTAATTTTCAATGAGTTTATAAAATATGGTATATATAGACAATATTAAATAAATTTAATGTATTATTTATGCATTTTTTGTTTATTTGAATTAAATAAATAACTAAACTCCTCTCGAATCAACGATCTTACAAACTTAGAATAAATCGAATCAATGATCTTTCAAACTTAGAATAAATCGAATATCGAATCAATGATCTTTCAAACTTAGAATAAATCTAATCAATTATCTAACCACCCATTCTTTAATATTTGACCTTTAATATTACGAATGAATTGAATAAAAATTATAATGAAACATTTATGCTGGTTTATTTATCTTGTTTAAGTGATACTAAAGGTAATTAATTCAAGGCCATAAATTATACAGAGAGATGCTTTGATATGTAAAATAACAACTTGATTTACCAGTTTAATTGACACTAAGTCGTCTGTCAGGTCCAGAACGGAGAGAATTAATTCTTAATCCTTATTCCCTCCTTCAACCTTTCACTTAAAACTTCATTCACTTAACTTAATCACTCACATGATGAATGGTAAAAAAAAAAAAAAAAAAAAAATGTCCCATCAACAAAAATTTAAATAGTGCAAGAGAATTACATTAGTTCTTGGCATTGTTGAGATTCGCTTATCTCTTTTTAGTCCTTTTTTTTCAGAATCTCAGTTATTCCAACAGTAGGTACACTTGTTGCAGGATTTGGAAGAATAGGGAATTTACATACAAGTCTGCATCATAGATTGTACGTTGATTGTACGTGGTAGAAGCTATATTTAACTGTAAGTTATGGTTTTCTTAAAGAAAATAGTTATTCTCAAGACGCTTCTCAAAGGTAATTTGCGTTCAGATGAACCAAGAACGGAATCTACGTTACAAACTTTTTTAAAACCCGAACCATAGACTTTTAATGATAGACCATCGTCAAGCTCTATGAATCGAAAAAATATTCTTAACGGAAATCATTTCGACATATTTACTTGATCCGTAAATTTATCTTCTTTACAAAATACAAAGTGGTATGTCAAAGTTAATGCAGCCTAGATAGGAAGTGGAACAACATCCTCCTAAGGATAGTTTTGTTGATAATGTGGTTTAGATCTTTGTGTATGGGAGTATGGGAGTGAAAGGCTGGAAGGCTTGAGGGTTGGGGACGTCACGCCAGGAAACACCAAGTTATCAGGATCTGATAAACTAAGCAGTTAGCAGCTCTGCAACCCTCCCCGGTTAAAACCTACCACACACCCAACCCTCCATAACTCTATTATCGTGTTCATCTGAAATATCTACTCTGCACACCATCCCTCAGAAACTTCCTCTTCTAGAATCTCAGCTGCATGTAAACTTATGTTAACTCTGATAATTAATCAACCCCTTAAAATTCTACGCTCATATATTATATACCCAGGTGTCATTTTCAGGATAAGATTAATTAGAATAAAACATTTAACTTAAAAGTATTCTTGTTTGCGCTCGCGATGGGGCAGTTGTATGGGACGAGTCAAAGGTTACGTACAGAGAACGTTTCTTCTTCTTCGGTACGTCCAGAGTGTACGCTGGTTCCTTAAACGGGCTCGTGCTATGTCAGCTGTGGAGGAAAGCAGGTGAGACTGAAATAGGTGCAGTCCTGGTTGTCATATAAAGATATAACGTGCTTCTCTATGGTCGCAGAGTATTCATTTAAAATTAAAACGGAAATAATTATTACTGTTTATGAAATTAATAAGGTAAGGAGTTCATATGGGGATTACCACCACTTTTGGAGGAGTTAAAAAAGTATCGGGAACAGGGAACGTTTCTTTTAATATTTTAGAAGGAAGTGGAGACAATCTACAAAGACAAAATGAATCTTAACACTTCGTTATCTTTATCTTTATTTTATATTAATATTTTTAAACAATTCTATACAAGAAAAACAAACAAGAAGTATTTGTATATAACCAAGAAAGAGGTTTCATAAACAACTACAAACTCAAAAGAGAAGTAGTTTGTAGTTACAGTGCAGTACGTGCGCGCTGATAGCAGTCAGAATCTGATACAAGAATGAACTAAACATTCCGGTTAAGTCTCTGACTCCGAACCCTGCGGACGCACCAGTTGACTGCTTCCGCTATGGCCACCCTTCTTTAACTACGCTGTTTAATTCTAGAATTTGTTTACTGAGTCTGAACCTGAGAGTTCGACCTCAGAACATCAATGTTCCAAATCGGGTTTAGACTCATTAACAAGTTCGAGAATTAAACAGCGTAGTTAAAGTAAGTGGCCATAGCGGAAGCAGGCAATTGTTTGCGCGCGCAGGGTTCGGAGTCAGAGTCTTTTCAGGAATGTTTAGTTCATTCTTGTATCAGATTCTGGCTGCTATCAACGCGCACGGAGTGCACTGTATCTACAAAACTGTTTATTTGTTAGCGTTTATAGTTTATGAAACCTTCTTATTTGATTTTATTCGTTTCGATTTATTTTTTTAATATTATCTAATATAATAAAGAAAAAAACGCTAATCACAAGTATTTCTGATTTAAAAAAAAAAAATAGTAGAATGCCTCCACTTCCATTCTAAATATATGAAGAAACGTTTTCTCTTCTCTATAATTTGTTAACTGCGCTCAAACAAGTGGTGGTATTCTCCTAATACACTCCTTAACTTATAAATTTCATAAACATCAATTTTTTCAGGTTTTAATTTTAAATGAACACTCTCTGTGGCCATAAAGAAGTACGCTATATCTATCTATATATTATGACTTACGTGCTTACGTTACGTTGCGTCAAAGCGTATTTCTACCTGCCTCCACTGCGGCCATCAGCTGCTTTCCTCAAGATGACATATCACGAGCCTGTTTTCGGAGCCTGAACCGGATTCGGAACCAGGGAGCACTGTGGTCGATCCCAACGGCTTGTATTGACAAGCAAAGTCTAGCCGAGTGTGTAAAGGGTCGGTTCGCGTTGTGGGGACGTACGGACGAATGCCACTTGCGAGTGTCGGCGAATCACGAACGCGAATGTGTTAATGCGGTATAAGAAACGACCTCTCCCATAGTGGTTCAACACTATCTTATATATTTATCTCAATCATTATCTCTTTTTACCTCAAGGATAGTATTACCGAAATTACTTTTTTGCTAGAAGGTTGGCAATTATTAAACGAAGGGAGATAAAAGGATAGCAAGGTCTGTCAAGGGCAGTGCCACAGGATCTCCCCTTTGTTATCAAGTGGCCCGGAGAACCATTAGGGCTCATCAAACCACCGTCCCTTCTATAGATCGATACCTTCATATCATTTGGCCCTTTCCAACTACTGCTGCCCTTCCACCCTACTCTCTCACTCCCTAAACCCAATTTAAACCTGTGGTCCCGATCCAATTGGACGAACGACGTACTTCGGCTCTGATACCTTTAAAATCGATTATTCATTGCCTGCTAATGAATATTTTAAGCCCTTTAAAACCTCTAAAACCCCTGTTATAGCACCATTAAAGCGATCCGATTCAAGCTACAGGAGATAGAAACTTCTTTGATGATTTTTGAGCTTAATTTAAACTCGCGTAACGTGTTGTTTCGGCTAATTTACCCTTAACTCGCTTGGCATCTGCTGTAATTTCCTAGGTTCCCATAATCAGTTCCCAAATCAGGCAATTTCTAATTTCATGTTACAGTTAAAAAAAGTGGACAATATTGGATTTGTTTTCTTTTTCTGTTGACAAATTAACCTGTTAATGTAAAAAAAAGTAAAAATTGTTTTCCATTTGACATATTCATGAAAAAAAAAAATATTTCACACTTCAGCATCTTCATATGAACTGACATTTTAAATTCATATATATTATTCTGATTCTGATAACATAATTTATAATTCGCTAGCACTAGATTTAATATATTTTATCTACGATTGATACGAAATATTAATATTTTATCTCTGTTTAGATGCGTAGAAAGTAATTCTTTTAGTAGTTGTATTTATTGCGCATGCGCGTTTCATAATCGTGCGATAAAGTGAAGAATTCTTCACCTTATCACACGATTTGCTTGTTTGTTTACATTTAACAAAACTAATTTGCTATTTGTTTAATTAAAGTAACTGTTTTTATCAAGTTTTTAGTGATAAACAAATGCGAATTTAATGATTTTTTGTATTTATTATTACAATCCAACAATCATAGATAATGTACGGTACGCAACTCGTGCGAAAACTGCATTTTGCTTTGCTCGTGTCTCCACAATTGCATGCAAAATGCTACTCTCCGCGCTAGACGCGTAATATACAATATAAAGTAACATATATTTCAGTAAAATGCATTTTACATACGAAATGAGGGTAATATTTGATTATAATTAATTAGATACTGATCTAAGACAATACCAGTAACGGTAGGTCAAGTCAGAACAATATCATTAATAGAACAGTAGAACTGGTACTGTGTGGATTGTATGTGGAGCGGCACACGACCCAATCAAAACAACATTATGTAAATGTTGTCCTACTCCTACTATGTTGTGTTAGGCCCCAAACTAATGCATAAATTTACACAAATTAATACATCCAACCTGTAATAAATTTTCAATTCTTCAGTTTCATGAAGACCGTCCATTTTATGTTTACAGTAGAAACCCTCGTTCATAAATATCACATTATGTTTGAATATATAACAAAGGGAGTAGGTAAATGAAATAAAATGCATTCAAGATTATATTGGTCCCTTTAGGTTTAGAATAATTTTAATTATTATACGTAAATCGGTCCCAAAATGTTTCTACTTTTATCAGATTTTAAAAGTTTGATTCACCTTGTATTATATAATATTCTATTGTTTTATATATGAAGAAATTTCGTTACCTCTATAATAACGATTTTATGCATAAATAATAAAATTCTAGAGTTAAATTTAATGCAGTCCTGTTTTAACCTTATTAGTTGAAGAGTTCAATGGTTTCCGTAAAAAAAAAAAAAAATAATCTGTTACATTTTTTTTTTTTTTAAATTAAATTCACACGGCTATTATTGGTATACATAATATTCATAATTTAGCCCATTGTTGGTCCCATATAACCTTTTGAGTCCATTTCTTTCTCTTCCACATGCGTACAAACTTACATTTATTTATACCTATACATATCTTCAAAAGTACTTTTGAAGCAATTGTACATGGTTTGTCAAAAGTAACGCCAATAGCCCCAGATTATTTTCAACCACCTGCGCGCACATTAAATATTGCTAAATATATACTTTTATTCATGTAAAAAAACCAAACAATTTGGACAGTTTTAAAGGGGGGGGGGGGTAAATAAATAAATAAATATGACTATAATGGGTGGTAAAAGCATAAAAATCATGATATAAAATCAAAATCATTAAAGCGTAAGAAATAGGTCGCGAGGAAGCTATGTGCCACACTAATTGGCAGACAATTTTTTATTTTTAACTTTTTAAATAGAACTTTTTAATTAGGTACGTCTTAATTACATCCTTGAATTAATGTAAAGATACACAACTTCGGTAGTCCATTAAAAATAACAAAAAATTAAAATGAGATAAAAGGACCACTACAATTAATATGAAGTTTGCAGCATTCCTACACCATATTATTATCATTGTATATTGTATACGTGGAGAAATTAATTACATGATCTTTTTCTATAGTAATGACATTACTTAAAATTAACGCCGATGTAATCTTAAGTTCCAATAGGCTTAAACAATGAAATTAAAGTAGATAACAAAGTTGTTTTGTTAGCTCAAAACAACGATGCTAGTTGCTCTATTAAGTATTATAGAGGCGAAATAGTTTTTACGAAAAACTACTAATTTCATGTTATTAAGAAACCATCTGCGCTCTCCAAGGATAAGAACAATTCTTCTAGTTGATACATTCAGATCGTATAAGGAAAAAAAATAGGGAATTTTTAAGTTTTGGAAATTTAACAAATATCCTACAGATGCAACTTAATAAGTCCTTTGTTTTGGCAGGTATATTGAGAAATAAATTGATTTAAATTACAGGTTATAAATAACATTTTGAGAGAGTTACACATACGGAAGGTTCCCTTACCTTGAATATTTTCCCCTATCACAATTCTTTCAGCTATTGTTAGCTCATTGTTATCAGCAATAGTGGATTATTATAAAGGATTATTAAGCGAACTAGTGGGTTAATGATATCAATTTATCACGAAAACAACAAATACAATTATAAAAGTAAAAGAGATTAAATAAATGCATAAATAGTTTTATTGCTTCAATTAAATAAGCTGTAAATTAAGTGACTATGTTTTTTACTTGTTTAAGATATTTACGACCTTAATAGGATGAAAGAGCTAAGCTGTAATAAATCTAATTGTTGACAAGAGATTGTTGATAAATCTGATTGTAGAGACAAGTATGTTCCTTTGATTATTGACATACTAATTCAAATGTTTTCTCAATTATAATTTTATAAGTTTAAAGTCCAAACAACACATTTGATTTAATATATTTTGAAAAAGATTTTCAACCAGTTTTTATTTGGTCTACATCAAGATGTAAGGTAAGATCATTATATATAAGGTCTAGTTAGTAGGTATAACGATCAAGATATCAAAAAGTAATGTAATCTAGCGAATAGCGAATACTCGTCTTTTGAACAACAAAGAATAACTAATTTAGTAATAATTCTTAAATACTGACCTCTAAATGGGTGCTCCTTGTAGAAGGCTCTCCGCCTTTCCATTTCATTGTGAAATAGTCCAGGTACCAATTTGTAAACTATATCCTGCAGGGTCTTGTCCGGCCTTCAAACACACAATATTAATTTTTAAAATACACATAAAATCAATGTTATTAGACAAATGTTCCATACTCTATCATTTTCTTTTAACATGGCTAATTATATATAATCGTCTACTTTATTACCGTTATCAACTTCACTTGAGGAAATATCACTTATAAATTTAATGTTTATATGTAAATCAGCTGTTTCATTTGCTCCTGAACTGTTCACTATATAAATAATGGAATTGTAACTATACATAACAGAGCATTACTTGTAATTTGCATTCTATAGGAATAAAAAGGTATACTTTGACACATATATATTATATTGTAGGGGTTCTCTTACCTTGGACGTAACTGAGACACTTGCCCCTGCAGTATACAATTCTAGGGAGAAATCATGTTTTTCTGTGATACTACTTTCCTGATGGCAACCCTATTATATTACCCCCCCCCCCCCCTCCCTCTCCTAGATTATAATGAATCAAGCCGTAAAAACCCAATAACAGTTTGGACCAAGATTATTTTCAATTTCATTCCTTAAATTAAGGGAAATAGATATTTTATCTTTATACTATTATCTACTACTAGATAAATCTTCAAAATATTATAAATACTATGTATCCTTATTTCTATATAAAATTTACTTCTTGTTTCAGCTATATATTTTTATTACTTCTTGTTCAAGTGAAATATATTGGATGTTTATTTATATTAGCTAGCCTTGAAAGCAAATCACTCATTTGATTGTTTCAGGAGGAGTGAAGAGAAAGGAAAATCAATAGAGAGCTAGCCGCGGACCCTGTGGAACTCCCCAACATGTGTCGCTCAGCCACTTCTTCTACTGAACAACAATTCACCTAAATACCCGTCACGTCAGCAAAAGAAGGTATTGCATTTTTTCACCGTTTTGTGCTTATAATAACATTAGCTTAGTGTGATAGAGGTTATTTAGGTTCATTAGCGTGATTTTTTTATTAAACAGTCAGCAATACTCAATACTCTCATAAGAAATCCAAATAATAACAATATTATAGCGCAAATATTTATTTATTTTCACATTTAAATTGGTAATTTTTTAAGCTTTGTGTTTTACCTTAATTAATTCATATTCACAATAGCCATGGGCTTTGTTTCTTTCATTTTTTACGCCCCTTTGACAGGATCTTGCGTGATTGAAGCCAATGAAATTTCTTCTATAATTTAAACATTAATTTCGTGCAGCTGCAAAACCATTTTTACAAATATACATTTAAATTAAACGATTTTTGCTACATCAGAGCTATATTTCAAGGACAGTTTTTCTCCAACTATTTAACAAAGTAACATAACTTGACATAATTATAATTAAAACTCGTAAGTGCAATAAAACCACGAATTATTTTTCTTAATACACAATAAACTAACAAATTATAACGAATTCGAGGATAAACAATATTTTCTCTTACTTTAGACTCCGATGAAGTCTTGCATGGACCTGAACCTCGCATATAGGGCAAAAACTCTTGACTTCGAGGTGGCGGAATATACAAGAACGGCAAACTGAAACAAAAAAATCAATTAGAATAAAAAAAAAATAATAATAATAAATAGACGTTATTTATACTCTACATAAAAACATTATTAATCTATATACAAACGAGTTATTAATCTAATAATATCAATCAATTTAGTAAATGGTCAAGAGATAGGTTAGGGGTAAAATAATTCGATGACCTCTAAACAACTACAACAAACGATTTGTATTTATTACTAGCTGGGCACCCTTGCTTCGCTGCGGAGTGAGTTGTTTTTAATTTGATGGGTTTATAAACCTACAATCAAGAAACTTTTAAATTATTTTCCTAATTGAGAATATTTAGATTCTATCCCTCCCCTTATTTCTATATCCCCTCCCCTTTGATAATATAATTGCAAATATACCAAATTACTAATTAATTCCGACTACTGATAAAAAATTCTGAAATGTTAATTTTGGAGGAAAAGCAGCGGTATTTTCCTTCTGTTTCCCCCCGTATCTTTTCACATCCCTGAGTTAAAATTGGAATATCTTTGTATAAACATTGTATTAAACATACCTATATATTTTATATGTTTACATCTAAAATAGGAGTCATTTTATATTGTTTATAGCCATTTTAAATTTTAATAGCCATTATATAAATGTTAACATGCGTAAGTGGATAAGACAGGAATATAGGCGAGGAAGATTAACACTTAAATGGGACCAATTATAACCTGGACCAATTGAACAATAATTATGACCTGCAATCAAAATTTCATTATAATCTGACAAGTATTATTTAAGATAATATGTAGGTTAACAATTTTGTTCCAATAAAAATCAATATATTAGTGAAAATGACTCAAACGGCAAATTGGTCAGTCAATTGAAAACAACACAATAATAAATATTGTAATATAGATCAGCTCCAAACATCTTTAAACAAAATAGATGCTACATCATTGTAATTAAGAAGAAGAAAAATAATAATAATATGAGTGCTACGTATTAAAAAAAAACCATGAACATCAAACTTATCAACAATGTTAACAAGTTTATTTTATTATTTTTTATGCTGCTATCAACAGATAGTACGTTTTTGGACTGGAGCCCAAATCTAGATAAGATAGGATATACGGGCGAAGGTCAACGCAATTCTGGAAAAATATTCAATACAACTAGGGGACAATAAAAAAATAATGACCTTCAAACAATTTACGTTTTATGCGGTTATATTAGGAGATATATTAAATGTTGTACAACTGTTAATTTCAGCAATACTAGACGTTTAATTATTTTTATATAGTTAATAAATTAGATAAAATATTATAGTTAAAAATTACAGCAATAAAAATGGTTACATTTAAACACAATAATTTTACATTAAAGCATTATATTTTTAAAGTCAGCGAAAAAAAAACAACAAAATCTATTGATAAGCCGGACATACACGTTACGGTATACAGATATTATACACCATGACAGGTAAACCTGTGCAGGTAACCTGTTCAGGTGAACTGGTGCGTGTGTGCAATTATAACTGTGCAGTTATGCAGTTAGTGTATAAATTAATAGCACACCCGCTTAGGTTTACCTGGACAGGTTACTTGTACAGATTTACCTGTCACAGGTATATCGCAACGTGTATGGCAGGCTTAAGGAGCACTTTCCTAAAGTCCCTTCGTATCCTCGCTTACATTATTATTTGTAACCATCTTGTTGGAAGTACAGGTACATATATAATGATAACGCAAACGAGAAATGGTTCACAAAATAAATTGTAGTAAAAAAGCATGAGAAAAAAAGATAAAATAATATATATATATATATATATATATATATATATATATATATATATATATATATATATATATATATATATATAAATTAGATAAAATATTATAGTTAAAAATTACAGCAATAAAAATGGTTATATTTAAACACAATAATTTTACATTAAAGCATAACATTAGCGTACGCATTAGCGTTTACATTAGCGTATGTTTTCTTTCTTTCTATATATATATATATATATATATATATATATATATATATAGAAAGAAAGAATAAGAACCTAAGTATTACCCTATTTATTGAAAGTTTTTAGAAAATTAGCCAGCAGGAAAGTAGACAGTGTAAATTAAAGTAATTAGTATGTTTATGAACAGGGTAGTATTAATATTTTGTTAGATCGTGGGTCATAGAAAATTTGCTAAGAGATATTGAAATGTCTAATAAAAAGGATTTGATGAAAGGTAATTTTAAGTTGTTCCGGTTCTCCCTTGTTACATCTTTCAACTATCTTTAGCACTCGGTTTGCAAGTGATATATGCCTACATCTGTTCGTATTCTGGCTTTACACAGCCTGCCCGATGTACCTTGCAAATGGAAATAAGGAGGGGAGCCAGGGGTGTAACGCCCATTCACCGCATGCATCATTGTCTCGGCCCATTTCAACACCGAGTTTAGCCGCAACACAACGGTTTCCTTTCATCCACGCTAAGCCCTGACCTAACACTGCCTTCAGGACTTGTCAAGTGTTAAACAAGACTAAAGTAGACACGTAGACATTTACTAGACGAAAAGGCAATGTTCCAAACATCCGTCTCCATTCGGTACTTAATGCGACGAATAATCACATGGATTTGTTGTACTAAGAACAATAAAACACTGTATTTGCCAAATATCCTGCTAACTGTAGCATCTTCTATAAAAACCATAATCAATAATGTAAACCAGGGCATTAAAAGCTAGAAAGATATTTACCATATAGATACTATTTTCTATAACTGTCAATAATTGAAAGACAGAAAAAATATTGTGCTGAATACATGAAATGATCATGTTAAGTGTATGAACAGATGTAGAAAGTAAAGACTCCACCATGACACCACTCGTAATTTTAAGGGCCACAGCCATGTACAGCTGGTGGAATCGTCATTCCAGCGTCATAGTCTAGCCATTGCCCTAAGTGGTAAATATAATTTCAAGAGAAAAAGAACTTTTTATATTCTACGTTTTTAAATTTTCTGTTGAATCGTATGTAATGTTGATAATATAATTGTTATTGTTATATAATATATAATGTTAGTGAAAAAAAAAAATAGTTCCGAATTTATTTACTTCACATAAATGACAACCATCTAGAGAGCTGATCTTAAACCTATAAAAGGACAAATCTTTGTACAACAGATCTCCCCAACACCAAATCTAAAGCGTGCCATCGATATATTTGAAATAATATAATCGATATTTCCTGTTTTGCTGCCATTCAATGTTTATCTATCACAAATTTGAGACCCGTCAAAATGAAGATTGCGTAAATATGGGACATGGCAAAACAAATAAAATAACTTGCGGATTTTTTCCGAACTAACTTTCCGTACAGCAAAATTTGCTGAAAATAAATAAATTTCTGCTGAAAGATGGCTAAAAATATTAAAATAATGCATTGTCATCGTGTTCTGAGCTATGCTAAAAGTTTCAAATGTTTAGCTATTCGGGAAGTTAGTTAAAAATCGATTGCCAGATTAGTACCGGACAAACAAACAAACAAACAAACAAGAAAGCAAGCTAATAAAAACGTAGTAAAATAATAATAAGGTATAATTATTAGCAATAAAATTCAACATTTATATTTTTATGCATATTGACTCGGGATGAAATTCAAGCGGCTTACACATTTAATCACATTTTCAAATTCGTAATTCCATTAAAATGGAAACAATTTCCTCAAATGTTTATTTCTCTCCTATTAGTGATTTGGCTCTGCAAGTAAATATTACTCATTAAACAAATTAAATAGACTTGTATGACTCCTAGAAAAAGTTGTACAATAATTTTGTACTAGTTTTTATGATTTGTATATAATAATCGAGTAGGGTCTTGACGAAGCACCTCGAAATGATTTGTTATTGCTTAGCTAAAACAACCATATTTATTTATTCCAATACATATAAATAAATGTATTTTTTTTATTTGTTGATCTTTAAATAGATTACAATAACTTATCTAAATTAATTTACTTAGTTTCCTTTTTTTAAGTATAAAATTAAGCCCGTTGCCACGATTCTTATGTTCTTTTATATAAATTTAAGTTATTCATAACCAATACCAGACTTCAGAACTGAGCAAAGGAAGGTTTAATTTGTTTAGATTTTCCTCCATTATTTACATCGACTAAGAGCTTTAAGGTCGACCACTTCACCCTCTAGAATTTACTTCAGAATGGGTCCACTTTAGGAGGAATAAACCACTTCACGTATTTATCCATGCAGTCAGTAATGAAGAGCATAGGGCGAACGACAACTAGACCCACAACCCACAACAAATAGCTCCTCACTTGGGCTTAAAATTATTAGTGTTTGTCTCAAATATTTACTCGAGCTTATGCAAGTTAATTTTATCACCGAGATAAAAATGGATGATGATATACACTTTTGAACAAATTTCACTCTTATTCATATGTAATATTTATTGTATTGTTCCTTGAGAGAAGTGCAATTATTAATTTTAAAAATTTACTAAATTTCTTATCGTAATTTTCAGAAAAAAAAATCAGTTCAGTGGTTTAGCACGTTTCTACATTATTATGACAACCACACACTAAATATTTAAAAATAAATAAGTCAGACAATCGAAATGGTGTAAATATATCGCAATACTCTCTCTCTCTCTCTCTCTCTCTCTCTCTCTCTCTCTCTCTCTCTCTCTCTCTCCTCTCTCTCTATCTCTCTCTCTTCTCTCTCTCTATCTATCTCTCTCTCTCTCTCTCTCTCTCTCTATCTCTCTCTATCTCTCTCTCCCTTTATACACGGTTTATAAAAAAGTAAAACAAACAAATAATTATACCCAATTAGATCATACAAAGTTCATTAATAAAAAATATTATTATAATTAAAATACATGCACCTAATGGGGAAAAAAATCAAATCAAATTATTAAATTAAATTGATTTCTCTCTTAGGAGGAAGGCTGTTTTTGTTTTTTAATAGTCGAGTTAGAGTTTAAAATGGATATGAGTTATTGCAGTATTAACTAAGAGAGAGTTAGAAGAAGGGTTGGTAAGGCGGAGCGTCATAAAAGAACGCCATAAACATAAAAACGTGTTTCAAAAGTGTAAAAACCTGTTTTATCTAATACTAAATTATTGGAAACATAAAGAAAACTACCTCATTTTTTAAAGATTTAATACGAGTGATCAAAAGAGAAAAAAAAAAATCTTCAAAAACTTTGAATGAGATTCGGGTTTTTCATTAATTCTTTTAGTATGAGATATTGGAATTGTAATAGTGGCTTTTTTTAATTCATAAATAGCTTTAAATATTCAGTTGAATTAAAGAAAATAAAAGTAAGAAAAAGAACAAAAAAATCAAAGGAACAAGAAACAAGATTGCGAGTTAATTCATCAAACAATACAAACAAGGTAACATTAAGATCCTCGACTGTGTTTTTCTCCAGTCTGTGATAGCGACTCATCATAGAAGAGGTGTAGTTCAATAACCATAACAACGTCTTCAAACAAAGGAAAGGTAACATTAAACTAATAAACAAATTACCAAGATTACAAGACAACGCGTCAACAAATTAACAAGTCAA
This sequence comes from Gerris lacustris, assembly GCA_951217055.1. Lineage (NCBI taxonomy): Eukaryota > Metazoa > Arthropoda > Insecta > Hemiptera > Gerridae > Gerris > Gerris lacustris. The sequence continues at coordinate 47,566,005 of OX578281.1, forward strand.
AAAGATAACAATAGCAAAAAAGTAAATTAAACTATTATACGAATAAGAAAACTAATATAGAAGCATAATTATGACTAGAGAGGGTAATAGAAAGTAACAGAATAGTAATATAGAAGCTACTATAATATTGCAGAAGCTAATAGAAAAATAATAAAATAAGAACGAGTTAACTAATAAACAAGTTCGAGATATCTTATGTGAAGAAGGTGAAATGCAATATAAAATTAATCACTCTATATTCATTTTATTGATCATCGGGATGTTGTCACAAAGCAACTGCAACATTGTGATCTGAACTTCGTAATGTTACCAGTCAGTAGTGAAGCAAATCCAACTTCACCGTAACTTAATCGTCTTTGGAAATACGGTCTTCTCCATATATAAAGCTGAGATTGCTGAGATGATATCAACAATCATATTATAATTTTCAAGGATATCTTAAAAAAGGAGCAAAAATTCTTTGGGCAAAACTACGTAGACATTGAAACGGCCTTTAGGAGTATAAGAGTAATATAATATCATTGAGAAATATAACGAGGTCTTAAGAAGATGATAGGGAGATGCGCCTTTATGGTAAATAGGAAGGATATCAACAAATCAAGATTTGTTCTCCTCTCTTTCCACCCAACCAAGGGCAAAAGGATCAGGTAAAGATGTTAAGTATAATAAATAACTTGAAGGAGGAAGATTCAAGTGGGCCGCAAGGAGGCCGACCATCCTGCCTTCTCCCAGACCCTGGGCCAGAGATAAAAATCCAGTGGCCGATTGCCAAGTCTCGAGCCAAAACGCCCAGCATTATAGGCCAATTATTTCGTATCCTTCAAGTAAAAAAAGACCTTCTCTTATATACTCAAAGCAAAAAAGAATTATTAGTCATCATTATACATACTAAACAAGAGCAAATGGGTACCGCAGTAGGTATAAAAAAAAATAATAAATAGGTTTGGATAAACGAAAAAAATAGTTCCAGTATAATATCTTATGCATTATACTAAGAAATACATTATTTTATTAGTAAGACTGATTAATTTGATCATTTCAAATTAAATACGAAAAATTATGGCATAGTCTAAAAAGATCTTAAAGAGCGGATGTACCAACTAAATATATCTTAATAGGCAGTGAGTAGAGAAGTTGAACTCAGTGGTGCGCATCGCAAAACGCTTTGAAAAAAGTTATTGTGGCAGTAAGAATAACCAACCCCAATTCCGGCTGAATTATCTTCTTTTGAAGCTTTTATTCACTTCATTTTTATTTTGTCATCAGTGGACTAAACTTTTGCTTCTAAATGTTGAAAACGAATGGTTATATGATATATCACGTTTAATGCAGTGTTGGCCATCATCAGTGTCTATTGCAGAAGAAAAAGAGTAACAATAATAAAAAGATTTAGATAGAGGTGAGTCTACTTCATGTCGGAAATCGACTGAGACGCGACGTCTCCGACATGAATTAGACTAAATCTTTCACTCCTCACTAAATCCTCATAGGCTAAATCTTTCTATTAATGTAACTCTTTTTCTTTCGCAATAGGCACTGATGATGGCCTTTTGAAGCCAGAAAGCTGCATTGATATTAAAGTCATTTCAATTTACGTGGAGAGACAGTTTGTGTTATTCCCATTAAACCGTTATTTGTCACAGCTGCTCATAAGCCCATGCACAAACTCCAATAAAGTTCATGGGTTCGGGCATCATTTAAACGATAGAGTTTTTTTTATTATTGTTATTATTACACATGAAGGGGAATAAAAAGTGTACCCGCCAATAGTGGACCGTCTTGGGTAATCAAGACCACAAAAGTTTATGATGCATAGATCACTACACTGAGGAGCTCAGGACATAAAAAGGTTTATTACATAGCTCAGTTGTTTGCACTGAGCTTACACCATAACAATAACCAAGGGATCAAGTAGATCGATCGACTGAGCATTTGTTATATTTTCCCTTCTTCAAAAATAGTAAATGAACACGAATACATGATTTTCATTTACTTCTTAATATACAATTTTTAAACCTGTAGCACTCTTTGTTTCCATTGTAAAAAATAATAATATAAGTGACGAAGAAGAGGAAAGTGCGCAGAGTTGATATACATTTTAAATATAAAATAATATAAGAGCGTCAGCTAATAGAATAGAACAACCATTTATTGGAACAAAAGAGTAGTACAATGGATTATTATTTAAATTAAAAAAACAAAAAACAGTATTGCAAAGTAGTATAGGTACTGGTACTCCATTTCTTGTTCATATACCATACGTAGAATGAAGTTCTGTTAATCATTTATTAAAAAACTTGAATAACTAGTTTTTCTTCCGACTGATCAAGTATAACTAATCTCTAATAGAATTGCGAAAAAAAAAAATCTTGTGAGAAAGACGATGAGTGAAAAATAACGTAGAAGGTAGAAATACCTACGTCACTGGAACAAGGACCTTCAATCCATCACTGAACATGGGACCAAGCCAACCCGAACTATCAATCATAAATTTATAACCGCATCACCATCACATCACACCGTCAACCATTATATATAAAAGTATCATCAATCCACGTCCATTAAACATTAAACTAAAATTTAAACCTTTTAGTTGAGTATTTTTCAAATGTTACAAAGGTTTTCATTTAATATAAATCCATGCAGGGTGTTCGCAAGTTTTATATAATGGTGTTTAATGAATATAACCGATTGAATAAAATTTAAAACCTTATGATAACCTGATGATATCATCAGCGATCTATGAATGATGATAAGACTTTCTCGGAGAAACATCTGATCAAATATATAGGTATATGGTATATTAAATGAATATTAATCTGAAAACTTGGACTATTGTTTCCAACTTTGCCTCCAGAATACTATTCTAGAAATGTATCCCGAGGACGCATCTCGAAATTATTTGCTATTGCTACGCTAAGGCAACCACATTTATTCCATAATAAAAATAAATTTTTGTTTTGATTTGTTGGTCTTTAAATAGATATAATAAGTTATCTAAATTAAGTTAACTTCGTTTTTTCTAAACATAAAATTAAGCCCGTAGCCACGGACCTAAGGGCTCGTTATTTAATAATTGAATGCTTGGAAAATTAAAACTGCTTGAAATAATTAGAAAATCATGGCTTGCAAATTTGCTCTACAAAATAGTCTTCTATATCTCAAGTCAAAGATCACAAGAGTTTCCTTAACGAAAGATGGTTGCCCTAATGGCGTCCAATAAGAAAATGCAAAAAGTCTCTCTACAAAAAAGTCTTAATAAATCATCATCAGCGCCCGTGACATAGTTTATTTAAGTTTAAACTAAATATAATATCCAACTTATGTTAAAAGTTAAAAGAACTGTTGCTAACTAGGTATTTAAAATAGGTTACTTAACATGAACAGCTTGCACTGTACAGTTCAGGTAAACCGGAACGTGTGTGCAATCAAATTATGACAACTTCACAATTATGACTCCAATAAACGAATATGACTCTAAACGCCCTTTCTTTTTTTCACCTGGTTTAAATCATCCTGTTTTAATCGTAAACTCCTTCTAGCTTTTTTGATACTTAAAATATATGTGTGCGGGCTAGAAAAAATCTTTAGAAAGTCTAAAATTTACAAAACGTAATGTTCTGATACATAAGCAACCGCAACTAATTTAAGAAATAACAATCATCATATAAAATCATGTTATCAAATTTCATGTTATTAAAATCATGTTATTAAAATCATGTTATTAAAATCATGTTATTAAAAATCATGTTATTAAATTGCGGCGTTTCGCTTGTACCAGAAACAACTTTAAGTATACTTTTAAGTATTGTGATGTCATTTGAAGACAATAAAAACTTAAGTATTCATTTTGTGTTCTACTTGATATTGCTCTAAGTTTATAATCACATTGTTCAACATATCGTACAACGATGTTCTAGAAGTGGTAGTGGGAGAGAAACTTCTACTCCATATCCTTTACGTTTAGGTACGATCGACCGCGGCCTTCATAGAATAACCAAGATTGCTATAGAATAATTATAGTTTCGAAGAAAATGGAGGGGAGAGAAGTGGTTTAAGAAGTCTTATTTGTATGGAAACCTTGGGCCTTCAAATATAGTTTAATAACTCATATCTTTTATATCTCTCTTAGAATTACCGCACCTGCTTCGGATTAGACTTAAGTATTATTAAGTGGTGTTTCTTAGTTCTTTGGCCACCTTTCGATTTTGTTTTTACAAAGTATAAGTAGTTTTTATTTAAATTCTAGCTTTGAAATGTAGAAATAATAAGGATAACACAGTTATGTGACAGTTTACAGAAATTACATATAAATAAGTAAAGAAATTTTAATTAAGAAAAAACATTAGTGTATATTTTCTCCACAAAACCCTTTCTTCTGCAATATTAGACATTATATATTTCACCTTTCCATTTCTAGGCTCGAAGACGAATAATTAGTAACTTTTTAGTGGGCAGTTCATTACTTTTAATATTTACTTTTGATTGGGGGTAAATGACGGCGGCTTTAGTTCTTTACTTGTTAAACATTGATAACATAATATTATACAGTTAAAGAATAAAAAAAGAGTAATATTTTGTTTTTACGTTTGTTACAGTGTTAACTGTAAGTGAAATATTAAATGTTTCAGAGGAGTTTTTTCCATTTATTCAGGACGACAAATATTTATTTAAAAACCTCCGAAGCGGAGAAAGAGGTTGTTTTTTTGTTTTTTTTTTTAAATTGTATTTGCATAGGACAGACAGAATGAGCGGTGTCGTGTGTCAACGAGACGGGGCCTTTCTAAACTTTATCGACAGAGAACCCAGTTTGAGGGATAGGAGAACAAGGTGTGTAGCTTCAAAGGAAATATCGAATATCTCTTTGAATGAGCTTTACCTTTGAACCGACTCATTCACGATGGCAGAAGGGGGAAAAAAGCCTCAGGCAATATGTATGCGTTATGTTCATTACTAGTGTATACAAAAGTAGAACATACTTACACAAAACAATATGTAAATATAAAAGCAATAAAACGACTCCAGAGTAATTTAAAACTAGATTATTACTTATACAATTAAAAGTCTACACTATCAGCTAGTAAAACATATTTCGTTCTCATAAAGTTCTAGGTCTTTCGGTGTTGCCCATGTCTCAAAGGATATATATAGTAGTCCAGAAGTTCTAAATGTTCTACTTACAGTTTGAAAACACTTCTATGAGTTTATATATATATTTAAATATACATATCGATATTTGTTATTACTGTTTTTGAAACATTTATGAAAGACATAAAACGTTCAGCTACTCGTATTAAGATATTGATAGGAATAAAGAAATAAAAATAAGTTTGTTTTAAAGTATATATATATATATATATATATATATATATATATATATATATATATATATATATATATATATATATATATATATATATATATATATATATATATATATATATATATATATATATATATATATATATATATATATATATATATATATATATATATATATATATATATATATATATATATATATATATATATATATATATATATATATATATATATATATATATATATATATATATATATATATATATATATATATATATATATATATATATATATATATATATATATATATATATATATATATATATATATATATATATATATATATATATATATATATATATATATATATATATATATATATATATATATATATATATATATATATATATATATATATATATATATATATATATATATATATATATATATATATATATATATATATATATATATATATATATATATATATATATATATATATATATATATATATATATATATATATATATATATATATATATATATATATATATATATATATATATATATATATATATATATATATATATATATATAAAGCAGGTGCAGTATCTGATGGATAATAAAAACTGTGCATTTTATAACTCTGGCACATTTCCACTCGTATTTATTCGAATGTTTATGAGTTTATGTAAATAATAAAAGACATTGCAAATGTATTTATTAGAGGTGAATATCTAGAGTAATTGTAATTACGCTATCTACATTCGCACTAACGATAATATTGAATTGAATAATAGGTATATATTGAATGTTAACAGTAAAGTAAGTATTCACACGGGGATAAGCAAATCTCGTCTCGAGCTGCCTCATGCACGACCAGGAGACTGAGCGAATCAAGTCCGATATCCTCACACAACCACGACTCGAGTTACGCGTACAACCACGTTGTACGCGCAACTCGAGGTTTGATTAGAAAGTAGTCAGTTATTACACGTAGTTAAACAAGCCACGTTTGGTAGGAAACTGAGAGAGTGGGAGACTAGGAGACCAGCGTATACAGAGTCGCCGGTACTGGAGTATCCCTGTCTGAGTAGCGCCACCCAATTACACCTGCTGAGTCTCTTAGTCGTAAAGTCTCCTAGTTTCGAGGATATTTGCGTATCCCCGTGAATAGGGATTTACACTAAGAGTATAGGGTATTTGAAATACAACTTAGTAAGTAAAAAAATTAAACTTAATAGTAAGGTAATGTACAAAGTGAGGAACATGTTTTTCTTCTTAAAATGACTTAGTAAAGGATATAATAAGATAAAAACATTATCTTTTAATTAAATAAAAAATAGTTTAATTAAAATGTTAATAATAAAATAAAACTGTAGTCTGCCAATTAGTTTAGCACATAGCTTTCTTGTGACATAAAAATCACAATGATTACGTTAGGTACATTCGCTTAGCTCGGAAGCGATCACATCTGTATCAAATGTCAGTTTTTTACAGGTAGTATAAAATTGTAGTACGGTATAATAAGACAGTATTACAGTAAAAACGTTTAATTAGTATATTTTAAGTAATAAGTTAACAGAAAAAGAATTTGTTTATTAAAATACAACGTGTCATATGCATAATTTAATTTTAAAAGTAAAATAAAAATTAAAACCGAAGTAAGAAGGTAATAGATACCATCGAAAAAATAGAAAAATCTAAAGAATATAGGTACAACAAACAACGAATAATTAATTTTTTTTTTTAAAAAAGTTTTCAAAGAGATAATGTTTAATTTCAAAATATATTTCTTTAATTACACTGTTTTAAATTTTACAAAAATTAAAATGTAATAATCACACTATAAAATTAAAATATACAGCATAAGCTCAGAAACCTGCGATATTTAACTAAGAAAACAATTAATATCATTTAAGGAGGAAGAGAGAAAAATGTATATAATATTACGTTTTCATCTTACTTCAGTAAGTAAACAAGTTCAAGAGCTATTGTATTTATTTTTATTAATTTTAAAACCATTCTAACCATGTTCGTATTAGGTATATAAATTCAATTTGATGGTAGTAAGTCTATAGAAAAGAATAAAAGGAAAACAAACTAAATGCAAATATCAATTTGATTAGACTTATTATCAAATCAAAATAATAATAATGGCATTGAAATTCTCTGTCAATGCATCGTTTATTAGCTGGCTGAAACTTAAATCTTGGTCAAAGTAAATAAATTAAACAGCGAAAATTGATTAAAGTTCTACTAGGTCAAATCTAAGTTTTTAACCTCCAGAAAACAATGTGATAAATGTGGCAAAGATGCCGTCTCGAACTTGAGATTTAGTATTGACATATTAGACCCAGATACGAATTCCAAACAACGAGTGGAGCTAGACTGAAGATAGGAAGGCCGAGGTGGAGAGCCTCGGTGAAAGTGGAGAAGAAACGATAGTGGGGAAGTACGGGACATGCGCAGCAAGAGACCGGGTGATCGTTAAGCGGAGGTAACGTGCTCTGTACACCCTCCGAGAACATTAACGTTTACAGCTACGAATAGGTCGCTGTAGCCTCCAGCCTACGGGATCCCCTTGATGGCCTTGTTAAAGCATAGAGCTCCGTAGCCTTCAATCCTACTAGTAAATACCGCCATCAGGTGCGCTTTAAAACACATCAAAGGGTCGTAGAACCAGCTATAAAGGGAACACCTTTAAATAATATACCAACATTACCTATTGTCGATTAAAAATAACCACGTACAAACATGTATAATTAAATATTCTATAAGTCTGGAGTCCTTCTAAGGTGGATAGACCCGTAGAATTGTTTCCTGATTTAATTGTTCCTAAATGCCATAGTCCTTTGCCACGGTACGCAGGGCAAATATTCTGAGAGGGGGTATCCCTCAACCTGTGAGTATTAAAATATTAAGTATATCTAAGTAGGTATTACTTTTAAGATTAATTTAAGGAAACAATTAAATCAGGTTGTACCAACTCTCTTTTCCGTCGTAGCATTGAATCATAACAAGATAAACGGTGTGAAACATGTTTTACTTTTGAGGAGTCCGAAGAAAATAATAAATCAGTGTTTTAAGTAGCTTTGGGTGAAGAGACGACTCAACTACCCCATATCCTTCTGGTCCTCTTTGTTAGTTAACTAAGGGTGAGATACATATAACATACTAAAACAGAGACAGTATATATGTGTAAAGTACCATTTATTTGGTATGAAGTACCATTTATATGGTATAAAGTACCATTTATATAGTATAAAGTACCATTTATTGGTGCCCTTTGAATATATTTAACTCGTCCTGTACACAATAACTTTCTTAATCAGTAATAATTAGGTTCGTGTTCTAAAACATTCCAAGAGAACGCAGGATTATTTATAACCCTATTAGTAGTAGGATACCATAGCAAAATATCCAGTCGGCAGTAGAACCAGATGCGTGTTTATATGAAGATTCTTTTTTAAAATGTCAAAACACAAAAAAGGCTTGAAATAGTAGGTACATTCACGGCAAAAACTTGTTATAACTTCTTGTAAATGATATAACAATGAACCAAACATTAAAAAAAAATAACTCCAAACCCAAAATAATTTATAAATTATACCGTTATTATAAATTCAGTAAAATATTTTGTCTAGATTAAAAAAAAAAAAAATCAAGATTCAAAAAAGTTCTTCAATACTAAAACCATTAGTAACTCAGAACGGGTGAAAAAGCTAACAGTGATTAATGAAAAGTGAATGAAAGAAAATTCAAGAGTTTTTTTTAAATTCTTTTTTGTCTCGCTCCTGCCTTGTCCCTTTAACGAAAATCTGCTACACTTGTTTTACAGGGACCTTACAAATTGATTTAACATTAGTCCTCACGAATTCAATTAAGTTTTTTTATCCCTCTGCTCTTTGGCAAAATTACACAAGGTTTGAAAGTCTTTTCATTAATTTGAATAATTAATGTGCCAAATTTAAATGTCAGATGTAAGATGTAAGAACAAGTTGTTTTATTGACTGCAGTATATAGTAAACATTATAATAATTGTATGTTACTCTCTCAGGACCAACATAAGTTTAGTTAGATTCTACCAAAAACTTACATGAAGTGTCATTTTATCGACACTCCTTCAGCAACATCAAACCATGATGATATATATATATATATATATATATATATACTTGATAAATAATATTTTGTCTTAATTAGTGAAGGCCATCTGTAGCTAGAGTCTAAAATATTTTGGAACGAAATTCCTCATGACACGTTACAGAATCCACCGACGAAATCGACCGATGACGATAATTTGAGTAAAAGTTGAACACCGTCACCGCACACTGAAGTTAAAGATCGCTGAAACTTTTAAAGCGGACCCAAGCTTTTAAAATAGAGAACATGTTTATACCGCTATCTTATGTTCTAACGTAACGGTTTTAATAAAACTTCAAACACATCGCCTAAAGTACAATTGAAACAGACATGAAAAATGTAAAACAGGCATGTAAAAGTTTTTGGGTAGTGAAGTGATATATTATATAATATTTTAAATAGAGTAGTCCGGGGCGTAAGGGTTGGGAATAGTCCTGCTCCCTCCATACTCGGTTCTTTACTACAATCATCCTCTTTAACTATCATATCAATGTTAACTATTTAACTCAAATGAACTATTTTCTCAATATTCAATACATATTTATTGCATGACGCTCGCTTCATTGATAAAAAAAATATTTTCTTTTAATTTTGTCTTAACTCCTCCAAGTACAAATATGTAGTTAATTACTTTTAATTTTGTCTCTTTTCTAACTCTGCCATGTATAAGTAGTTAGCATCGTATTCTCAGCAGTGAAATTTCATCACTTATTTTTAATGAAAAGCGTAAGGAACTTCGTTCCAACCGAGTGTCCCGCGACCCCACACGTATTTTTTTTAGTCTTAATTAGCGGAGGCCTTCTTTAGCTAGAGCCTGTTGTATATACCTTCTTTTTTTTTTTAAGAATCTGGGTTTACGTTAAAGATTAAATAAGTCTTTAGTCTAGATATAGTGCAGAGGATATCTTCTGAGATTATGCCATTGCACACGATTCGAAACCATTGCAGGGACTATTCTCAAGGGTGGTGTAAGTAATTAGAAATCTCGTCACGAGTAAATTCCCCTAGGAATGAACTCTACGTTGGGATTTACATAATCTCCGACCCTGATTAAGTTAAAGATGTATAATCTTAAAGTTAAGGTTAGGTATTTAATCTTTAAGTTAAAGTATTTTAATCTTTAACGTAAACTTTTAGGTTAATAATTTCAAATGTACCTTAAAATAATCTGTTACAACACATAATTTTAAATATAACATAGAAATATAAATTTCCAATATTTATAATTTTTAAAATAGTCTTCCAATTAGTGTGCCACATAACTGCCTCGTCTCCTATTTTGTATTCTTTAATTTAACCCCGTTTTTTTTTTTTATTTGTAAAAATTGTTTTGATTTTTTACATTAATAAAGTACTTATCAATTTAACAAAATTTAAAGAGCGCAGACGGTTGAAATTAATCTGAGGCTATCAGTGGACTACTTTTGACAAACCATCCAAATTTCATTAAAATCAAATGAGTACTTTTTAAGATATAAGTGTAAATAAATGTATGTTTGTGCCTTGTGCATATATGTCGAGGAGAAACAAATAGCCGCTGACGGTTGAAACTTATATAGGACCAACACTGGGATAATTATGAACTACCATCCAAATTTCAATAAAATCGGACAAGTAGTCTTTAAGATATGTTGGTTCACAAATATTGAACGACATACAGACACGGAACCAAAAATGCTCCGTGATGTCGGAAACGGAATTCTGTCTTGGAAGTTTTGGAATCAGAGATATAAAAATTTTCATTCTTCAGAACGATCACGTAGCTTCTGTTACCTTCGGTTCGGGAGCAATATAATTTAGGATACTTTTAAATTATTAAGAAATAAATAAATGTGATACCAACAACAGAAAAAATGAATACAAACGTAAGGATAAAAAAATTGCAAATTTATGGCATAAAAAAGGCAAAGTTAAAAAGAAAGCTTTATGGAATAGAGATAATTCCATTGAAGTGAAACGAAACGATAAAATGGAAGGTGTTATCTAAAGTTAAAGGAAGGAGAACTTGTGTCGGGTGCCTTAGTGAAGCTTTGGACCCTTCCGATATAGAAATACTAACAGCATTGATATTATCAGAATGTAGGAATAACTCTAGTGTGAAAACATCTGCATGCTCTCAAACACTATAGTACCAACAGCTGCAGCCATTCCAAGCCCCCATGACTTCGGACCAACCTTAAACCCTTATAAACAAACCAGCCATTGCCTTGCTCACACTGCCTTTTTTTATCTTTCAACTAACTAATTAACATACTCATGTATTTTCTATCCTTAATTATAAAACCATACATTCTGATACATTATATACCTTAAAAAAAACAACACACTATTAATCAAGAGTAGCTCAACGTTATAATTACCATAAAACTAAGTTAATGACAAAATTATGAATGGGGTAAAAACTATTTTATGCTAGAAGTATTACTATGGCAGTTGGTGATAATTAAGAGGGTAAAAGTCTTAATTATAGATGTAATTACAAAGGCAAAACAACCATATAATGTTAGGTATTCTTATTCAAACACGAGAAGCGACTAGAGAAATTAGAGATAAACAGTTATATTATATATTACAATTCCTTCTAGTGCAGATGATTACAGCTTTTATATTGGTGATGTTTCTTCTTTAATCGTTATAGCTATTCTATATGACTATATAATTAAAATGTTAAATTTTCTCCACTACTCGATGAGACCTAGTTTATATCCTAATGCAAATGATGATTTTACTGAAGATGTTTATAATAACAAAATTGAGTGAGTGAAACTGGTGTTCCCTAAGTTATTGGTTTTAGAGCAATATCATAATAATCCCTGGTAGATTAAGGTAGCTGGGGATTCCAGACGAAAAAGAGAGACAATTATTTGTAAGGGGATTTTTAATTGTTCAGTAAAAAACTGATAATTGGCATTTTAGAGCATACGCAGCATAAAGCGAGGGCTTATGAATTAGTTAAGGAATTTAGCGATTCGGCGTTCTAAAGTAAAAACTGAGAATTGACATTTATATATATATATATATATATATATATATATATATATATATATATATATATATATATATATATATATATATATATATATATATATATATATATATTTATATACACACACACACATATATATAGAACCTCGATAAGAAGCGTCTCAAGGGATTTGGGAAACAGTCTTGTTATCGAGGTGTTCTTTTTGTTGAGGGTCGTGTTATCAAGGTTATTTTGGCTATCTGTCGTGTTATCGAGGTTAATGAATCACTAAATGCTTACAGGGCGGGGTTTTCAAGTCTAGACTTGTTCAAGGTCGACCTAGTCGCGTTATCGAGGTTGACTTCTCAAAACGACTTGCTATAGAGGTTTGAGTTGCGTTGTGAATTGAAAAAAAATCTATGTTACGTGTTATTGAAGTTGTTTGGATAATAATAGTCTCGTTATAGAGGTTAATCTAACATTTTGTGTAATGGCAATCCCAAGGGGATTTAAAAATAGCACTTGTAATAGAGGTTGTTGTGTTATTGAGGCTCGTGTAAGCGAGGTTCTACTGTATATATATTTATATTAGTAAAATAATTATACATTAAGCCTCGTTCACAGGATGACACTAATGTCGCGACATTTAATGCCGTGACACTGTTTGACACTCAGCGTCTTAGTTATAGTGCGTTCAGTGTCATGACATCTACTGTAAATACGGCGACACTAATGTCGTGGCATTGAATGTCGCTACATTGGTGTCATCGTGTGAACGAGGCTTTTTATGTATATGTATTGCTGAAGAGTAAATTCGAGCGGGTATTTATGATACGTAGCTATTATAGAAATCAAGATCTAATGTTTGTTTATAAAGCATGTAAAAATGCATTATCTTTTAATACATAATTATAATATCTTTTGTGAAAATTAATGGTTTTTATCTAATTAATTTAAACTTGTTCTATAAAAGAATCTTTTAGTTAGACTTTTTTCTTCCTATTTGAAGGGGAACAAATTATCTAATTCATTTTTAATATTAAATTACACGGCTGTTTTTTTTTTTTTTTTTTTTTTTTTTTTTTTTTTTTAAATATTAATTATGATAAAAGTAAACATTTTTCATGTTCGTGATCTATACAAAAACGTTTCATCTTTAATTTCTTTTTGATTTTCTAAAGCTTTTTTTTTAGTAAGCTTATAATTATGTCAAAAGAAGACTTTGTAGTCCGCACCAACTGTTTATGCATTGTGGGGCTGATTCAATTTAATTAATTTAGCGTAATTATCATTCAATGAAATTAATTATTTCATACTTTTAACAAAATAAACGTATGTTTTAAATAATATCGTTCGTTTTAATAAAACTCTTTGATATAATTGTGTATTAACTTTGACTTTGTGAAACCGCAATATATTTATCTTTTTAATCATATTTAACTTCAATACCTAAGTTATGAGATAATTATTTCTGTTTTAAAAGCTATATAATAAAAAGAACTTCTATTTTTTTTTTTTTAATTTGAAATATAACCAGCTAAGAATGATCAATTTAATTAGAAAAATTATTATTTTTATTAGGAAAATCTTTCTCTTCTATCCATGTAACACATGAAGCTATAGTTTAGTTATAAAGTTATTGCTAGATATTCTTCGGTTATATTTAAATGAATCCGCAAGCAAGTTTGTTTTCTTAATCGTGTACCCTCAGTTAGAGCACACAAACTGCATATGTTTAGCTAAATAAAATAATAAGTAATTCCTATTTATGTATACAACAATTTAATTTAGAGACTCAGTTCGTAAGTATACTCAAAGCACAAGTAGAAAATAAGGTAACAGTCGGCTAAACTGCATACTGCGGTTATTTAAAGGAAAAAGGAATTTTCACGGTTGCATAGAGAGAATTCACTCGAGCGTATACTACAGTATACAGAGTAAGAATATATACGGTACAGCTAGTATATACATCAGTTATGCAGTGAGGTAAGATGCATGTTTCACTTCAATGCATCAAAACGTTGCTATAACAACCTTTTATTTATTCCTCCTTTGTATTCAAGAGTACATCATAAAAATTTCATCTTCTATCCTGTCAAATAACAACTGTATTACTACACTGTATATCAGTAATTATTTAAAAAAAGTTTAAATTAAAAATTATTTATAGTCTTGGTCAAATTTGGAAAATTAGTTAACATAGGAATATTTATGATTTTAGTCACGTATTATTTAGAAAGCATCTTTAAAAGGTCGAGTTGATGCTAAAAACTGCTTGCTCAAAAAACAAAGCCTGCAGGAACTTACAGATTTAAAGGAGTGCTGGGGAAAGTATACTCAGTTGGTTCGTAAAATATCTGGAGAGCTTCTTCATCTGAAGCTTGTACTAATAATTTATGTAGCATTCAATTCCTGATATGTGTGAGCCAAGAGTGAAAGTAAAACAAATCAACTTTATATAATCATTGAAAACTTTAGCTGAAGAACAAAAATTGTACGGAATGTTCTTCTTTAGACTGCTATACTCCCCTCATAAAAACAGAAGTGAGATATTCCTTTGACCCAAAGTACATTGGACTAAACATCTCTTTGTCTTAATAGTTATTTAGTCAAAAAAGTATTTTATATTCTAAAAAAAAATAGGAGAGTAACAATCTAAAGAAGTACCCAATAACGAATGTTTCCTCTAATCAGAGAAGCGTATTTGATTAAGAAAGACAAAGTAATTATCATAGTGAATTGTTTAATATTATTATGGTATCACTCTCAATTATTTTTCTATCATAATTTTTTGTATTAGCTGTATTTGTATTCTAGAATTATCATTTTCAAACACATAAATTATCTCTTTACCCTTTCACAAATCAAGTAAGGGATCGCATAACCTACCCTCTTCTTGAGCTCCCACGTGCCTTAGAAAATCATATACATCAGGTTATATTATACACTTAGTAAGCTATTACAGTAGGTGGAAAGCAATGATATTGATAAATGAAGTGTGAGATTGAAGGAAGAGCTGAAACAAACGATAAGATTAAGGGTGCATGTGGAAGTTGAATGACGTATAACGGGAATGATTATAGGAAAGGGGAAGATAAAGTCTGAAGAAGCAGGATTCCACACCCTTCATACCCCTATGCCCTGTCTTTATTCCTGTTTCGTGTTCGATAGCACTAGACAATTTTTTTTCATTCAATCTTGGAACAACTCCAAGTTACAGACAGTAAATTGTATTGTGTCATCCTTATAGGGAATACATTGTATTGAACTTGTGCATGCTGTTATTCAATAAACAGTAAAAAACAAAAACTACATTCTAAAACTAAAATACTTAGTTAATATAGAGTCTTGAAACGACGTATAATACTAATAAAAGATTTTTAGTTGGTTTAAGCAAACCAGAATTGTCATTTATATATATTATAATACCCATCTTCACAGAAAGCAAAACTTATAAGATAAACAAACTTAAAGTTGTCTGAACGATGCATAATGAAGCACCAAGAGAAGTTTACTAACTCTATCGCTATTATACATTTATCATTGTAATTATGCAAAATATAGAGTAACATAAACAAATAATTAACTTACAAGAATGGAGGCATTCCGTAATGGTAGTTGCGTCAACGAAATATCCATGACATAAAACGCAGACCAAATGCGGGTTGACTTCAGTTAGCTTTACTCTTGACGTTTCCTCCTTGCCAACCCCAACTAAACCAACATCCTTGCAAACATCCCCCATCTCGTCTCCTGCAAACAGAAAAGAAAAAAACAAATTAGATTATATAGGTGCTAAATTCTGTCCAATAAAAAATTCTGTTCAAACAAAAATTCAATCAATAAAAATGTAGGAAAATATATAATACTAATAAACTACACATAAAAGTAAAAAAAAAGACATTTTGTTTAGGTTTTAAAAGCATTAGCGAATTACAGTAACATATTGTTGGATATCTTTTTTTTTATAAAGGATATCTTACGTTTAGCTTTTCAAGATGATAGTGATGTAAGTAGTCATTGTTCAACAATGAGTAACTAAGGAATGTACACCTGGTTTTGGTTTGCAAAAGCAGCAATAACTATACTGTTCATACCTGCAGAATACAAATTCCAGTACTTAATTATTATTATGTCTGAGGATCATATTAATAATTTATATTTATTATTATTTACATTGTTCATAAATATGTAAAATTCGGTACTTCTTTAGATTGTTACCTCCCCTATGTTTTTTTTATAATATAAATTACCGACTAAGACTAAATAACTATTAAGACAAAGGGATGTTCAGCCCGCAATGTACTTTAGGACAAAGGAATATCACAATTCTGTTTTTATAAGGAGAGTCAAAGATCAGTCTAAAGAAGAATATTCCCTACACCATCTTTAGATAGTTACTACCCTCTGTTATTTTTTGTTTCTTTATAAGGGGAGTAACAATCTAAAGAAGTGCCTACAATTCTAACATAATCAAGGACTCGAGGTTAGTGCAAATAAAGTAAATAATTAATTTTTTAAAACATGTTTTAATTATAACTTTATTGCAGTATAACATTTTTTATTTTAAAATAATAATCATGCAAATAATTAGGTATAAAATATAATAGAAAGGAAAAGGCAATACATATATATATATATATATATATATATATATATATATATATATATATATATATATATATATATATATGTGTGTGTGTGTGTGTGTGTGTTTATGTGTATATATATATATATATATATATATATATATATATATATATATATATATATATATATATATATATATATATATATATATAATTACAAAAAGTACGAAGAGAGCAGAACTATTTAGCATTGCACTCGTTTCCTTGTTGTATTTAATACATATTTGATTATTGAAAAAAGTTATCTTGCTTAACATACAAAATAAAATTATCGTGAAAAAAGTTATATTTTAGTTTCTTATCCTTAATAATAATTATTTTTAACTTTAACAAACTTTAAACATAAAGTTTAGAAACCTACAATTATGTCAAAGTTAAAACAGCTTTGAGAAGAAGATTCTAAAGAAGTTTATTGGACTTAACACATTTGGAATAATAAAATCCAAGAGGTTAAATGGGAAATACAACTACATATAACCACCATAATACGAATGAAAAAACGTTTTAGTTTATTTTTAATTGCGAAATAGAAAACATTACGTTATTATTATTGCACAAAAAAAAAAATCACAATTGAAATATAATTATTCAAATTAATATAGCATTGAAAAAAAAAAAAAAAAAACAAACCAAAAAAAAAAAAACTTAGAAGTAACCCGCCCAAAATGTCTATTATTAATTCTTCTTCCGAACGCCAGATGTCTGTTTAAATTATATATTCAACTTTTTTTCTTTTTTTTTTTTTGAGTAATAACACGTTTAAGAAATGATTGTCGATAAATGTTGCAGAATTGACAGATAAAACTGGAGGTGTCTTAATGTCTAATGTTAAAAATAAATAATCAAATGTATAGAGTATAGAACACACTCATGTTACGTTAAGGTTAATAAATCATTAGCTCGTTACTAACCAATTACATATATTATTTATTGAACCCGTAATTAAAGCGGCACTCGATTGAATTATAATTTATTGAATCAGTGCCCTCCCTTTAAGCTTTTACCTTAATTAGTTACTGCAATGTTGTTCCGCGATTCCAAGAGCTACAACCTCTGTCAAAATAATAAAGATTAATTCAGTCGAAGTGTGCCCTTTACATTATTACACAATAAACATTTTTTTTTTTTTTTTTTTTTTAAAAAAAAGAGAAATTTCGAAGCACATGTTGCTAAAAGTGTAACCCTTAAAAAAGATTAGGTATATCGAAATAAAAGTATAACTTCAAAGAAATATTCATATTATGTAGTATAAAAAAAGTCTTCCTTTTTAAACTCGCTTTGACAAGGTATGAGGAAAAAGACCCGACGAAATCAAATTATCCTTTTGCGTACTACCAAAATATAATTAGATTCGCGTTAAAAAAAGCACCAGAGTAAAAAAAAAATTCTTTACCAGTTAGATGGATGATAGAACTCCATTTCTTTTATATCTAAAGAAATATTTGAGATACTGAAACGGTTGAAGTGACATTTTTAATAAAGCTTAAAAATAAGTTTATTGTCGAAAAACCCACAATAGCTAATATTAAATACAGAACAGGTTAAAAAAAAATCACTTTAAATTGGGTTTTTTTCTTTTGTTCTTTTTAGGGAATAAATGAAAATTCAAAGCGTAGGTTTTCGCGGCCTGAGTCTAATAAATTTATATTTCCTGGAGAACCGAGTCAGAGATTTGACGAATCGATCACGTTTAAACCCATACGCCTGAGAGTCAGCAGCAAATGATTCTCATTCTCATAATAAGCAACTCCCTGCAATTTACAAAAAATCTGGCTCGGTTTCCTTATAAAGATCTAGGTTTATTAATCAATGGAAATGTCTTATGTTTCTACTGATTTTCATTGCTGCATTATTAATTTTATATAAAGATAAGTCACCCGTACTTAAATAATGTATATATTTAATTATTTTTATTCTCAGCAGGAGATACGTGGAACAGAATAAAATATTTGTTTTCAAAAGCAGGCAAAAGTTTACTTTTACCTCAATATTTTCATTAAATAATAAAAAAAAACTTTCTCTTACGTTTCTAATTATTAAGTCAAAGAAAGGCTTAGTTTTGGGCTAAGGCAAACTGAAAAGCTTCAATGAACTTTGAACAAACAAAAGGGGAAGAAGGGCCTTCAAGAAATGAGTTAGAGAACAAAGAGAAGTGGGGAACGAAGGTAAAAAGCAAACCTTGGGGCAAACTGAACAGCGAGATAATATATCTTCCCTAAGCCTAAATGCCTTTGTACAGACTTCCTTCAGCGTTTCATTGTGTCAACTGGGTCGGCTCTTCACCCTTCACTGAGTATTTCCTACAATTTATCACTAGGCAGCCTTTGGCTTAAGTTTATCTAGATGTCTCGGTATGTCCTGTATCTTTCTATTTGTTCTCTGTGTCAGTTTTTCGGAGTTAAAAGATACAGAGATGAATCCTTCAGCAAATAAGTCAGGAGTCTCGGTCGAATCTAATAGTAGAAAATGTACAAGGAATATATTTGATTTGATATTAATTCTCTTTTTTATTTTTTTGCTTCCGAGCTTACCGAAGGTAAAGGAAGCTATGAGATCGTTCCGAAGAACGAAAAATTTTTAGGTCTCCGATTTCAAAAATTTCAAGACAGAAATCCGTTTCAAACATCAGGAACATTTTTGGTTCCGTGTCTGTCTGTCGTTTAATTTTTGCGAACCAACATATCTTAAACTACAAGTGCAATTTTAATGAAATTTAGATGGTTGGTCATGAGTAGCCCATTGTTGGTCCCATATAATAAATTTCAATCTTCTGCGCTCATTTGTTTATTTTCCACATGCGCACAAACATACATTAATTTACAGCTTCAAAAGTACTTATCTAATTTGTGTGAAACTTTTATAGTTTATCGAAAGTAACCCATAGATAGCCCCAGATTACTTTGAACCATCTGCAATCTTTAACTCTTGCTTAATTGATACTTTAATTCAAGAAAAAATGTTTTGATTTTTTACTTGAATTAAATTTTTAACATTAAAAAAAACGGGGGAAACAAATTAGACAATAATGGCTTGTAAAAGCATAAAATCAATAAAGTACGTGATAGAATGCGAGGAAGCAATGTGCCACACCAATTTGCAGTCTATTTTTTTTTTTTTATAAGCCGTTCTTATTTATTTAGGATTTATCAAATAAAAAATCTGCAACTTAGTTGTTTTGACCGCGATTTTACGGAAATTACTCTAGGAAATAAAACTCAAAGAGAAATAATGATCAATTAAATTGTCAAAACTACAAAGGAAAATTCTTCGAAACAATCCGATTTGGAACATTTTAATCGTCTGACGATATTTTTATAAATACATAGATTCAATTATTTGGATTAATTTGCTCTGAATACGATCTTAACTAAATAAATTTAACGAGGATTTTTTTTCTTTAAGACGACTGAATTATAAAAGGGTTACTAAACTTCTAACAAAATTTAAATTAGGTGTATCGTACAACATTTAATCTTACACTTGATATAATAATGGATAAAACATGAAGAGTAAAAAAAAAAGAAAAAAAGTTTAATACCTTATTGCCACGAAGGACTTCCTTCGGTTCATACTAATTAATTTAATACTATGGGGTTAATAATTTGCTAATCATTTTTACTTTTTCAGTTATATTTACTGATGGTTTATTCATTATCATTCACTTTAAGTTAACTTGTGATAACAGTTTATAAATAATCAGTATACTGATTAAGACCACTCTTGAAATTTTAATCAGTTGTTCATTACGGTAGTTTAAAGCAGATTGTAGTCAAGCCGGTATAAATCTGTTACACTTCGTTTTATAAGAAGAACAAGCCTTGCGTTCTTTTTCAATCCATTACGCGTCCAAGGCTAAAGAAGCATCTCATCCTGTTTCCACTTCAACTCGTGCAAGACTTTTCCTCTAAGCCTTATCCATTTCCTCTGGGTAGACTTCAGACATCCCCTTCTTTCCCCCTGACCCACCCTCGTTAATAGCATTCCTAATTATTCTGTTTACAAACCCAATCTCACCCCTTCACCACCCCCTTATTTCCCCTTAACTTAACGACAAGCTTCGTTGCCAGAGCTCATCTCCTAATATAAATTTGAAAGAGGGGGGGGGGGGTCGAAAAAAATATAATTAAAGCGTTCAACAAATCGTAACGAATTTCGGATTAATCACTCAACCCTACTTATTTCTACTTGGGATATTCTGATATATAAAAGGTGATTTCATACCTAAACAGACTTAACCCTTGCTTCATATTTTTTAAAAAAAATAAAGTTCATTGTTAGATATTTTGTAAACCGGTTATATTATTTTTTAGAACGTTGTCAAGAAGTAAAGGGGTTGGTTTGTAGCTTGTAGCTACTAATCCTAGTAACAAGCTGGTTAAAGGGTCCAATCCCCCTTTTAGGAGATGAGGGGAACCACCTGATAGAATTCTTTAAAAGCACCACCTGCCCACTATTACTATACAAACCCCTTACCTCACCTTTATGCACCCACACTCAACCAACATTTCCAAGACCACAGTCCGAGTTGACTTAGAATTAGCTATGGATCGTTATAAAGGTTCCGATTAAATAACAACTACTATTAAAAACATTAATATATGAATGATTTAGCCAACACCCGGCTTTCTTAACTTCAAAACACAAAATCATAAAAAAAACCATGCTAACACATTCATTAAAAAAAAAAACATACATATATTTTTTTTAACAACGATCGATAAAAACCCATACATTCTCAAAATGAATAATAGTCTTAAAAATTACTAATAGGCCTTACATAGTAATATTCCATTCATAATTTCTTTAAAAAAGTGGATTTAACTTAACTATAATTAAATTTGACAAAGCTATAACTTATGCAAGGTAAGGGAAGCGCCACCGACATTAGTGTTAAACACGATAAATTAATTTTTAACTTCAACTAAAGTGAGTTGCATTCCAAAATTAATAAAAAAAAGGAAGAAATATAAGAGAAAAAAATATTTATCGTCGCAACATTTATAGCCTGGGGGGGGGGGGAATAAGTAAAAAGTTTAGAGCATTTACATTCATTAGCGGCGTTGTTAATTGCAATTAGGACGGTGTCATTTGACACCGGCATCTGTTATACGCGGATTGTTCAGAATTATATAGAAATTGTAATGAAGGCGGGGTCGTGATGAAGAGAGTGGAAGGTCACTACGTGACCCAATCCTAGCAGACAGCTAACTGGCCAGCCTCTTGAAACCAGATTAATATTCATCATGTTTAGAACTCATAAATTTATTCAGAAAAAGAGATGGAAAAAATTGTGTACACCATTTTTGTATTACACCGCATCATAACTTGAAGAAGGGATTTTGTTTTCCGAAACGTTGGTAAATCAAAAACCTCCTCACTATTCACTAATTCTATAGTAATAATCAATTCGTAAATTACAGCAACAAACATAAATAATAATCATAGTTGTACGTTCCTCTGGGAGTTTT
This sequence comes from Gerris lacustris, assembly GCA_951217055.1. Lineage (NCBI taxonomy): Eukaryota > Metazoa > Arthropoda > Insecta > Hemiptera > Gerridae > Gerris > Gerris lacustris. The sequence goes on from OX578281.1 coordinate 47,588,555, forward strand.
GGACTGTATCTTATAGATGGGGAATAAGTTAGAAGGGGAAAATAGGAATCATAAAAAAAAGGAAGCCAACTGGCACTCACGATTGATGAGATATTGACGCTCGTCTCAGTGGAGTGGAGTCTAGCCCGGGACTGACTTCTCATTCTCCTCTCGCAGGTGTCCGGCATCCGCGGGAGATAAGACACCGGTGGGTGGGGCGGCCACACGGGAGTTTGATACCTTTACTCGATAGATAGCGCCGGTATGTCCAAAAGGAAGGAAGGAAAAAATATATAGCAGGGGGAATATTAGGCGAGGCCCGTACATAACCCCCCACCGAAATCACATTGTAGATTTCAAAAATTAAAAAAATCGAAACATCTGGCTTAATATAGAAGGAGAAAAAACAAAATAATAGATATATAATTATACATGTAAATAATTAATATAGGTATAGGGGTACGAGCACCTACAGTGATATTATATATGTAAATTTACTTTTATAATAAAGAAAATAATAAAATTTATTTGTCGGTAGAAAATTGAAAACAGAAAATCAAATATCAATATGCTTACAAAATAAAATATAAATACATTCTCAAGTAAGGTAAAATAAAGATATTTTTTCTTCATAGAAAAAATGAAAAGGAAAAAGAAAGGTTACGTGGCGAAAGGGAAAAAAAGGAAATGCTACTGAGAAGGGAGAGGACTTAATTTGACGAGAGGTCGCAGAAGTGTCCCTTGTGAAGTGTTAATCGTTGCAGCCCGGGGAATGTTGTCTTGACCAGGGTGCAATTTTTCAACACGACCGACTTTCCATTGCAGGGGTGGAGACTTGTCGTTCATAATTAAGACAAGGTCACCAACGTTTAAGCTGGATTTGTCAGAGAACCATTTTGATCTCTGTTGAAGAGTGTGGAGGTACTCCTTGCTCCAACGATTCCAGAAATGTTGGGTGGAGTGGTGGAGGAGTTGCCAGCGGTCCAACCGACCAAGTTTTTCTTCTTTTAAGTCATATTCGGGTACGGCGACGAGAGGAGCCCCGATTAAAAAATGACCCGGGGTTAATACGTTTATTTCGCCGGGATCAGGAGATAGGGGGCACAAAGGGCGAGAATTGAGAATTGCCTCTATTTTGGCGAAAAGAGTGGCCAGTTCTTCGAAGGTGAAAACTTGATCCTTTAATATTCTCCGAAGATGGTACTTAGTAGATCGAATACCGGCCTCCCATAACCCTCCCCAGTGACTGGCGGTGGGAACATTGTGCTGCCAGTTTATGGATTTTTGTGCAAGGGCGTCCGCAATAATAGGACTGGACGAAGTTAAGAATTGGTACAAGTCGTTTAAGTACCGGTGAGCTCCAACGAAATTGGTACCGCAGTCGGTGAAAACGTTCACGCAGAGTCCACGGCGGGCCACAAATCGATCCATGGCCGCAAGGAATGCACTAGTGGACAGGTCGGAAACTAATTCTAAGTGGACGGCTTTAGTGGACATACAGACAAACAAACAAAGATAACACTTAGAAATCTTCGCCTGACGGCGTCTACTTTCTTTTATATGAAAAGGTCCCCCGAAATCAATTCCGACATTCAAGAAAGGTCGACATGGGGTAACTCTTGATATGGGTAAGTCGGCCATTTGTGGGGTCAACGGCTTCGCCCTAAAAATATGACATGTGTTACACTTCGCTAAGCGGGAACGTATGGCGTTACGTGCACCTAAAATCCAATACTTGCGACTAGCAAGAGCTTGTAGAGCTCGCGGGCCAACATGTAAATAAGTAATATGATAATAATCTATTACCAGGTTAGTAAAGTTGGATTTCTTCGGAAGGATTAAGGGGTGAATAGACGTTTCAGGTAAGCAGGCGTGTTTGAGCCTACCCCCCACCCTGAGACAACCGGCCTCGTCGAGATAAGGGTTTAAACGCCGAAGAGATGATGTACAAACATTATTTTTTCTTAATAAGACTATGTCTTCGTGAAAAGATTGCAACTGAACTTCTTGAACAATACGATTGTGAGAATCATTAAGTTCACGGCAGGTCAAGGGTCCACTGTAACGTTGTGACGAAGGAAGCTTTAAGTTAGACAGGTACCGGTAACACCAAGCAGTGACTCTAATTAATTTAGTTAAAGAGGAAAACTGAGTCAGTGGAATACAAGAAGAGCGAGGATCAGGAGTAGTTTGTAGAAAAGAATTTACTGTAGATTGACTCTTCAGCTCGGGAAGGTCATTTTCAACGGAAAACGTTTTATCAATAGGCCACTCTGAAAGTGGATAAGACAACCATTCGGGGCCGTGCCACCACAAGGGATGATTTAATAACTGTTGGGGCTTAAGACCGCGCGAAGCACTATCAGCTGGATTCTGATCTGTAGTGACATGATACCAGACAGAGGGAGGAATGTACTCTAAGATCTGGTTCACACGGGAAGCAACAAAGGTTTTTAATTGAAATGTAGGGGTTTTTAACCATGAAAGTACCGTCGTAGAATCGGTAAATGCAAAAATCTCGAGACTAGGTGTAGTATGACAGAAAAGATTGTACGTATATTGAAGTAATTTTGCTACCAGAAGGGCTGAACACAGTTCAAGTCTTGGAATAGATAGCGTTTTCAGAGGGGCAACTTTCGATTTAGAAATAATTAAGTGGGGAGTTATCAACTTATCTTGCACGACGCAAAGATACACTACCCCACAGAAACCACGTTCTGACGCATCACAATAACCGACTAACTTAAGATCTAGATAGTCAGAACTCAAAACAAATCTCGGTATAGAGATATTCGCTAAAATAGGAAATTGTTGACAGTGAGCGGTCCACTCGTCTTCAATGTAAGTTGGAACCGCGTCGTCCCAATTTACCCCTAAACGCCACAAATGTTGTATTAAACATTTCAATCGGAAGGTGACAGGACTTAACCACCCGGCAGGGTCGTAAACACGGGCAATATGCGATAAAATAGAGCGTTTGGTGCAAATAGCTTTAATGTCTCCAACTCTGTAAATAAAAGAATCACTCACAGAGTCCCACTGGATTCCGAGAAGTTTAATTACTTCTTGTGGTTCCGAATCAAAAGTAATAGGTTTTTCTCGAAGATTATCTGGCATCCCTGATAAAAGTTCGGGACAATTGCTGCTCCACTTCCGCAATTGAAAACCGGCCTGATCAAGTAAAAATATAAGTTCCTGCATTACAGATTGGGCGGCACACTTAGTTTGACATCCGGTTACTATATCGTCGATATAAGTATCATTCAAAAGAACCTGACAGGCTTTAGGAAAATTTGAACCTTCATCTTGCGCCAATTGATGTAAGGTACGAATGGCCAAGTAAGGAGAGGGGGTTAACCCGTAGGTTATAGTGTTAAGTTCGAACTCTTCTATCGGATCCTCGGGAGAACGTCTCCAGATAATATGCTGAAAACACTTGTCTTCCGGCCGCAATAAAATCTGTCGGTACATCTTACAAATATCCGCAGTAAACACAATCGCATGAAGTCGGAACCTAGTAATAATGGAAACTATGTCCGACTGAAGTTTCGGCCCAACATGTAATAATTCGTTAAGGGAAGGAGAACCTTCAGCCTTCGCCGAGCCATCGAACACTACTCGCAACTTAGTAGTTGAACTATTCGAATTAATCACCGCGTGGTGAGGAATAAAATGGATATTAGATCCGACTTTACTTCGGGACACTTTGGTCATGTGTCCTAGCTGCTCGTATTCATCTAAAAATTCTTGATATTTTAATTTTAATTCTGGAAGTTTACTTAAACGTCGTTCTAAGGACATAAGACGCTTAAGAGCCAGGGAAAACGAATTAAAGTTTGGACGTACTTCATTTCGAAATGGAAGGGGTACAACGTATCGACCATCAGGATTTCGATAAGTTAAATCTCGGAAAATGTTTTCACACGCAATCTCTTCCGGGTTTTCCGCCGACGGAGTGGGTGGTTCCTCGGTCTCCCAAAAACGTTTTAGAAGATCGTCAGACAACTGACAAGAAGTATGTAGAGAAGAAATATTCCGGGTACTCGCACCGTCAACTCTACCTGTGACCACCCAACCAAATATACTGTGCAGGGCAGTGAGTCCAGACGAAAAGGAGATTATTTTACCGTCAAAAATATGGGGAAACATATCAGCGGCGATTAAAAAGTCGATCGGACCAGGGTTGTCGAACTTCGGATCGGCAAGGGATAGCGACTTAATATTTTCAACAATATTTCTTGGCAAACCAATCGAAGGCATATTCGAAGTAATATCTTTTAATATTATAGCTGGTGTAAAAAATGTAGGAAGGTCACTGTCAGTGGGTTTAATCAAACACGATGTTGCACCTTTGGTCTCACGCACCGACCGTTGACAAAGTCCAGCTACAGAAACGTCACATTTTTGGACGGGTAAACCCAAACGTTGAGCACACGCCGATGTGATAAAAGACACCTGACTACCCGAGTCTATTAGAGCCCTGACAGGTAAAAAGTTTCCGCTAAAGTCACGGATGGAAATAACCGCTGTCCCTAAAAGAACAAAGTAAGAAGTAGAAGAAAGAATCGAAGTTGAGGACTGATTCGAAATAAGACAGTTCGCGTCCACGGGAACAGCGTCTTTTGAAGTGCCTGCTACAGTCTCAAACGACTTGGGCGAAGTATGCAAAGAAGGAGTTGTAGAAGCTACACAATACGAAGCCTGGGGCTCTCCTACTTTCGTGTTAACCGAGGGACACAACAGACTATGATGTTCTAAGGAACAAGTAAGACATCTAGTCTTAGACGGACACTTGTCTAGCATGTGTGTACCCTTCAGACAATTAAAACAATATTTAAGAGCTCGAACGCGCGCCCTACGTTGCGCCGGGTTCAAAGTAGAAAAAGTCGAGCATCTGTAAATCGAATGTGTTAAGTTACAAATGGGACAAGGTGAAAGGGAATTAGTCGAAGTCATGAACGCTTTACGCACCACGGGCGAGGAAGAATAATTATATTTATTAAAAGAAGTGTTGGGTGTACGCTTATCTCGTACATTAAAAACAGATCGATCGGAAGTAGTTTTAATTTGTGAACAGCGAGTGGTATCAGACGGTTTAGATATTTCTAGAATTTTGGCCTGACTTTCTACGAAATGGGAAAGTTGTCGAAAAGTAGGTATTTGCTCGTCTAGGTGCTGATTTTCAAAGGTTTTTCTAGTGTTAAATGGAAGTTTTTGAAGAGCAAAGTGTAACAGAATAAAGTCGTCAAGTGCCGGTACCTCCAAAGCTTTAAGCGCTGTTACACCTTCACCAAATGTCTGAATAAACGTATTTAAACTGGCGGCCGTTTCAGTTGTTGAGACTGGGCAGTTTATTATACGGTCTAAAATATCCGCACCTAATACCCTCTTATTATGATATTTTTTAATAAGAAGATCCCATACAATCGGGTAATTTGCCGCTGTAAGAGGAAGACTTTTAACTAAAGTGAGAGCGGGTCCCGTAAGAGACGTCATAAGGTAATGGAACTTTTCTACGGGCCCGATATCTTGATTGTCATGTACTAACGCTCTGAATTTATCGTGGAATGTCACCCAGTCTTTTAATACTGAATTCCAAGTAGGTAAATCTATCCTGGGTAAACGTGGCTTAGCACCCTTATTGTTACCGGAATTATCTAAAATCGGAGTATGGGACGAGGGTAATTCCGGTTGAATGTAGGCCGCGGCAATTATTTTAATTTCATATACTATGTCCTCGAATGCCTTTAACTGTTGACACTCTACGACATAGTCAGGGTTCATCTCGAGTTCAAGTATTGAGATTCGGTCACAATACTCCTCGTACTTAGCTTTAATATCGGACAAATCGGCGAAACGTATTTGAAAACTGGCCAACTTATTCTTATCTTTAGGCAGCTGTTTGCCGATATCATATAATATTTGAACTTTTTCAAATAAATTAGCGCGTCGGCTACTCAACACCCTAAGTTCCTTCTCTTTAGAGGAAGACATCTCCGCACAAACAAAAAAAAAGGAGAGAAAAAAAAAGTTTTTCGATGAGAAATTAAACAAAAATAAAGAGTGTTGAAGCAAGTTTTTTAGTCCCTTAAAAGGAAAAGAAATGAAGGAAATTGAAATAAATGGGATATATATTAAAGAAACTTATACGAGAAATTCGTAAAATAAAATAATAATTAATATACTGCGGTAATTGTCCAGCAGAAAAAATTATAAAATATTATAATATAATTAAAGGTAGGAAATATGCTAAGAAACAAATAAAAAAAAATAAAAAATATAAGTGGATTTTGAAACCACATGAAATAACCATAGGAAAAAATATAATTTTATGAACTAAAATAAAAAATCATAAGTTAAACAAATAATAGGTTCACAAGAAAATAATAAGTATTGCAAAAAAAATTAAATACTCATAAGATATTAATTATAAGTATTAGTAAAAAATTACTAACCAAATAAATCTATAAACCTGTAAATAATATATAGAAATATAGATAGATATAGGCACTCGTATAAATATGAGAAAATATATTTATAGGAATATGCAAATAAATATTCTTCGCAGAAATATTAAATATGTAAATAAGATATTGAACAATACTCTTAATAAAGATATAATATATAAAGCCAGATGTTTGTAAACAGCGTATAACAGAACACGGTCCTAGTATACGGTTTACTCCCGCTAGTGATATATATGACAGTAGGGGCTACTCGAACAAGGCCAAGGTCACCCAAACTGACCATATATCACGTAAAAAAAAAAATTAAAAATTAAATTAAACCAAAGTGAGGTTCTGTTAGGCCCAAAGACCACAATGTACGTTCCTCTGGGAGTTTTGGACTGTATCTTATAGATGGGGAATAAGTTAGAAGGGGAAAATAGGAATCATAAAAAAAAGGAAGCCAACTGGCACTCACGATTGATGAGATATTGACGCTCGTCTCAGTGGAGTGGAGTCTAGCCCGGGACTGACTTCTCATTCTCCTCTCGCAGGTGTCCGGCATCCGCGGGAGATAAGACACCGGTGGGTGGGGCGGCCACACGGGAGTTTGATACCTTTACTCGATAGATAGCGCCGGTATGTCCAAAAGGAAGGAAGGAAAAAATATATAGCAGGGGGAATATTAGGCGAGGCCCGTACAATAGTGAAATAGATGGATAGATTCATTTTTAATCCTTGTAATTTATAACGATACATTATTTGTTAAATGTTTGTGTTTATCAAAAAATATATTTGATCATTTCCAAACAAATTAAACTCGTAGAATGTTAACCATAGCTATGATAAAGAATCTTTAAATCATGGAGTTACGTTTTAATATTATGAAAATTAAATTACTTAAAGAGGAATAATGAAGGCAGCAGTAGCTAGATCGAATTTTGACATAATCCCTGAGGGGAGAATCTACTTTAAATTCACCATCGAACTTTAAACAACCACTTATGTAAAACCGGTTTTGATATCGAAATTATACACGTGAATCTACACAAGTGTATTCTACATTCATTCAAATATTATGAGACTAGACATTATAAATGTATATTATCGTGAAATATTTTAGATTATACACATTTACTGTAAGCGATAGAATCAAATTTTAACTCTCGCATTAATTCTAAGAAGAAAAAGTTAGGCAAAAATTATATTTATATTTATATTCACAATGTGATTTAAATTAAATATTTTAATTTAACTTTTATTAATAAAAGTTAGAACTTTTTAAAACAATTTAATATTTTAAGTTTTGCTTCCGAGCTTACCAAAGATAACGCAAGTTATGTGGTCGTTCTGATGAAGAACGAACAAATTTTATGTCTCAGATTTCAAACATTCCAAGGAACATTCTTGGTTCCGTGTATATCTCTGTCGATGTGTCTGTCTGTCGCTCAATTTTTGCAAACCAACACACATCTTAAAATCTAGACCGATTTTAATTAAATTTTGATGGTAGGTCAAAATTAGCCTATTTCAACCGTCTGCGCCATTTGTTTCTCTTCGACATGTGCACAAACATACATTTATTTATACCTATAATCTTCAAAAATACTCATTTTTATGAAATTAATTTCAGCCGTCTACACTATTTAAATTTTTTTAAATTGATACTTTAATTAATGTAAAAATAAAAAATTTGACAGATTTAAATACCCGTTATTTAAATCTGTCAAATTTGTTTTTTATTAAAAAAACATTTTATTTAAAATAGTTTTCAACTTAAATCTTCAGAATCTATCGATTAAACCATTTTAAAGCAATCTAATCCGCGCTTATACTTATTAACCTTTATCGATAATCATAATCAAATTTAAAGTCGTATGTATCTGAATTCATTTCAAGTATAAGTAACAAAACAAGCTCGATGAAGATGTTTCAGAACAAAATTAAGCTTGTTAGAGCGAAATAATGATACGATTCCTCGTATTGCTTTCGTAAAAAAAAGTTTGAGAAGTTTTTGACAGTTCGTTATCGAGTTTCCACACTATATATAAGTATAAAGTATTCTCGATTAGAATTTTCACACGAGTTTGTATCTTTAAGTGCGCTTGAAGTATAGGCTACGTAGGTTGAACTGATCGATCACATTCTCCCCTTGAAAAAAGTCACTCACTTTCAAAATTCATTTCCCCCTTTTTTAAAAAAAAAAAAAAAAAAAAAAAAAAAAAAATCCACCCCACGCTTTTCCCAATTTTTTCCTATACCGATATATTTTTTCCATACCACTCAATCTTTTTTTTCATCTCACTGTGAATTTCAAATTAAAATAAACATCAAATATTGACTTGGGTGACATGCGAATAAACTTCGAAATAAAAATAAATTCAAAATATCTCAAGTCACCTTCGGAAAAAGGATCTTTTAACCATTTATTTTATTTTCTATACTATAGTGATAAATTTGTTACGAGCAAAAAATAGACTGCCAATTAGTATGGCACATAGCTACCTCTCAACCTCAACCTATCACGCACTTTATTGATTTTATGCTTCTTCTTTTTTTAAATATGTTAAAATTATTATTTCTTTTTTTTAAACGAATAGAAGTATCAATTTAGTAATATTTAATGTGCGCAGGCGATTGAAATTAATCTGCGAGCTACTTTTGATAAATTAATTAAAAATCAGATGTGTACTTTTGAAGATATAAGTGTAAAATGTATATGTTTGAGCGCATATGGAAGGGACACAAATAAGCGCAGAGTACATAGTATGTTGCAATTTATATGTATTTATTTATTTATTTATTTAGGATAATATAACAGAAATCATACATAGACATAGAAATTGTTTTAACATTATACATTACAATTGCAATTATTTACTTCAAAATTGTTTAACTGGCCGCAAAAGCAAAAGCTTGAGCTCGGCTCAGCTGACTAAGATTAATTACATAAGTGTGCTTTCATAGTTTATACAAGGTGGTGGGATTTCCTATGTTTAGTAATTTAGTCTTTTAAGATTATAATACAAAATTAAATAACAATAACTAATAATTAATAACTATATTATTATTTTATTTATTTATTTTTTCCCATTTTTCTTTTTTCCATTTTTTATTTTTCTATTTATATACATCAACACATACATACATACCCACATGCATACATTACATATACATATGCAATACTTTTTATAAGCAATTTATTTATTATTCCTTCCTCAAGTATTATTTTTACTGGTCTTATATTACTTTGCTTTGTGTTTCATCGCACACCCATTAAACCAACTTTGAACCACTTCCAAATATTGCACATCGAAACAATTTAGGTAAAGAATACAGAAAAAAAAAATGTTGAAAATAAGACCAGTTTTTAAAAAAGGTATTTTTATATTAATTATTATTTATAGAGGATGAAAGTCACTTTACCAATTCATTTATATGGGACTAACAATAGGCATATTGTGACCAAATTTTATTAATATAAGACGATTGTTTTTAAGATATGTTGGTGCGCAAAAATTGAACGGCAGATAGACCAAAAATGTTCCCTGATGTCTAAAACGGATTTTTGACTTAGTATTTTTTTTGTTCGGAGACGTGAAAAATGTTCGTTCTTCAGAACGGGTCGCACATATAACTTCTGTTACCTTCAGTAACATTTACTGATATAACTGCTAATAAGTCTAATATTTCAATTGACAAGGTAATTACGGAATAACTTTACCCTTATGTACTAATTTATATTTTACAAAAAAATATACAAAATATTTCCTCTTTCCTGTCTTAGAGTTAAGCCCTTCTTAATAATTTTCGTACATTTTTTTTTTTTTTTTTTAGTAAAAAAAATGTTTGGCTTATGTAGGGTTGTTAGTTTTGATATGATAAATAAATAAACTTTTTTCTTTATAAGCAGCTACATTTCGCCTATCACGTGTCGGCTTCTTCAGGCTACAATATCAACAAATTGCCATAACAATTACTAATTACAAAATATAACAATATAATATAACAAATTGCCATAATTACATAAATAACATAAGTCCGATACTCACCAATAATTCTTAATTACTAATTAAATTTAAATTTACAATAAGAAATAACATTTTTATAGATTTTGTTTTAGTTTCTTTATTATAATTAAATTTTATAATTAATTAAATTCTATTATATCAAAACTAACAGACCAACGAAGGGGAAATTTATATATAGATGTATTGTATAGTCCATATAAAGAAAACATAACTTCTGGATATGACTTTTTGATAATGAGTATATTAGTGACATAAAAAGTAACAAAAATGCAAAGATTGAAACTCTACCCTTTTGAAAAGGCTTAATATTAAGGGCTCATTTTTTAAAAGTAGGTATCCAAAGCTTCTTAAGCTTAATCTTTGTTTCATATTTGAAAAGCCCATCTTAAGAGGAAGCAGAGATATGAGGGTGAGAAAATCGTGTGAATAGGTTCAAGTAAAGATATACTGCATGCTTACTGGAACTTAGCCTTGCGCTCTGCATGCTCACATTTTTTTAATTCTGTTTATTACCTTGGGGGCTCTGAGCCACTGTGAATGAGATGTAACTGCGATTTTCCATTAAGTTATTTTATAAAATTATTATGGTTTAGAAACATTTACGTCAAGAATTAATTACATTAATCTTCGACAACTCTTGTATTACCCAATTCATATGATAATCTAAGATGAAAAGATATGAACGACACGTTTCATCAAGCCTTAAGGTACGAAAAAAGATATAAGATAATAATGAAGATGAATCAACAAAATTAAGAGAAATGACGTCCCGTCTTGTCTATTCAGTTCTTCTTTAACAGACGAGACGTAAAAAAAAAAATATTATAATGGTGCTTGCAGGCTTGAAAAAAAACTTAAAAGAAGGAAGGAAAGAAGACGGTGTAATTAATGTTAAGTTACAAGGCGGGGACTAAATGAGTAATGAGAGAAACAGGATAAGGATCTTTAAAAGTATAAGAAGAAGGAAATTATAATTAAAGATGCAAAGAAAAAAAAAAAGGATTTTTAAAAAGATGAGAAATTGAAGAGGTATTCAGTGGCGAGAAGTCGGATGAAAGCGGTGCAGCGTAACGTCACTACGTTGGCGTCACGTATTGTTTAGGGGCCGGAGACCGTGACGTCTATTCGTGACGTCACGGATCCAAGGACGGCTCGACCCGCCCGTGGGCCATTCATCTACGTCTACCGTATATTACTAGCCACTGTTTCTCGCTGGCCCTCTTCCTCTGCCCGGCTACCCGTATTGAGTCAGTCTCGAGCCTCCCTGAATACAGTAGAAGCTAAACAGTAGTTTTTATTATAACAACCTTAACCTCACCAGACTACCACTTCTATGCCGCATGTATTTGAAACAAGAAAATCAATTTAGAAAACATCCGGTGGTTAATTGTAATTGGTAAATATAAAAAACACGATTTTATAAGTCAACCAATCAACAAGTAAGAATAACGTTATAAAACAATAAATTCATATTTCTTTTATTACGCTAAGAACTTTTCCGATTTATTTTATTGCTTCCGAGCTTACCGAAGGCAACAGAAGTTACGTGATTGTTCTGAAGAACGAAAATATTTTATGTCTTCGATTTCAAAAATTCCAAGACAGAAATCCGTTTCAGACATCAGAGAACATTTTTGGTTCCCAGTCGGTTTATCGCTCAAATTTTGCGAAACAATACCTATATCTTAAAAACTATTTGTCTGCTTTTAATAAAAATTTGTGTGGTAGGTCATAATTAGCCCATTGTTGGTCCCATATAAGTTTTGACCTTCTGCGCCCATTTGTTTCTCTTCCTCATGCGCACAAACATACATATAATTTACACCTATATTTTAAAAAGTACTCATCTGATTTTTATGAAATTTGGATGGTTTGTCTATAGTAGACCGCAGATAGCACTAGATTAATTTCAACTGAATACGCTATTTAACTTTTGCTTAATTGATACTTTAAGTCGTGTAAAAGAATCAAAACAATTTTGACAGATTAAGTAAACGGTGGAAACGATTAAATAAATTATACAATAATGGCTTGTAAATGTAAAAGCATAAAATTTATAAATTATGTGATAGAATGCGAGGAAGTTATGTGTTACACTAATTGTTACCTAAATATAAATATCATGCAACAAAATTGACCAGTTTCAAATTACGTAGTTATATATAACCAGTAAACAAATAATTGTTTTAAATTTTTCAACATACGTAATACGCATTAATTACGTAATTTAGACCGTTCAGATGTGTTTGGACGGTTCCATTTCTATATAGAAACTTCGTCCACCAACTAGAAGAAATAAAAACACTTTTTCGTGGTATTTTTGCATGTAACTGTTGAATAAATGAATTGTTCAAAATTATCATAACATAAATAATGACTGTTACGTTAAACTTTTTTATATTATAAACAATAATGTTATTCGAAAAATGTGAAATGTCTATCTTCATCTAGACCACATCCCATAAAATTTATTGGTAAAGTAATATTTTAAAATTAGCATTGTTTTAGGAAAGAAATAAGTTTGAATTTCTTTCGTAGAATTACGGAGCCAGATTCGATCATATTTTTCACGTATTGAAGATATGAGTAATAATTTACGTTTTAAAACATTAAAATTCCAATCCAATGAACCTTGGGTTGAAAACGAAAAACCTTCGGCCTTGAAATATCTAAAAAAAAGTTTTGATTACAGATTTCTTTCCAGAATGATTCATAAATCAAAATTACAGCTTGGTACCCAATTTTATAAATTATATGCAAAACAAATTAGTTCAGTTGAACCCTTATTTACTTTACTAATTTTTAATTAGTAGAGATATTTTTGCAGTTTACTAACATTGTGAATTCAAATTGTGATTTATTTATTGTCAAACCACGGTCATGGACACCTTCCCGGGGCCCGCTCTTAGACGTCCGTTTTAGAGGCTTTTTCGGGGGCGTGTATCTTTTTTCCTATTCACTTTAAAAAAAAAACAAAAAAACTATTTTTTCCCTTTACGCAAGGCCTACAAAAAAGGTCCTTTGCGTCGGACCGCTGCGGTCGACCGTATTCGAGTTATGCGGAAAAAAACTGTTTTTCGGGGGAAAAGAAACAGTTTTTTCCGGCGGGCCCCGGGAAGGTGTCCGTGACCGCAATAAGTTCCGACAATGGGTAAAAACGTTTTTCTTTTTTAGTTTAACACATAATATAGGCCATTACAGGAAAAAGAGATCAATCACTTTTTCCTTACTCCTGGTGAGATCATTAGTGGAATAAAGAAATTGGATCAGATATGGCTGTGTTACTACAGTTTTATTTATTTATTTTTTTTTTTTTTTTAGATGAATGCTATACTACTTAAGCTATATATGTTGATCCCAAACTCCAGTCACGAATATTCAAAACAGTAGAGTCACAATATGTAGTAATCATTCGCGTAAAAAACGTAAATAAAAATAGTTTTTTAGCAAGGTGTAATAGCTTATACTAACTCACTATTGGAGAAGCAATAACTTTCCTATCATTATTCGCTATTAAGGATTAAGGCACGGAAGGTTGGGATAAAAATTGCATACAACAAACTTTAAACTTATGATGTAGGAGTTCATTATTTATTTCATTATAATAACCAAAACTAAATGAGTAAATAAAATTCTATTCTAAATATAATATAATAACTATTATTCATAATTTATTCAGAAACAATATAAAATAAAGCTTGTTTAGTAAAATAATCTCAACGTGAAAGGGTGTTTTTTGTCGGTATAATTACTTCCTTGATCTTTAAACGTTATTTTAATAAGGCAATTTTAATCTCACGCAATGCATTCCTCACCATTTACATCAACCTTTCAAGAATAAAAAGCATAAAGGCACGAGGTTACTTCTTCTAAACACATACTTTCAAACGTTCTACCAACTATAATATAGTAATATATATTCAGCAAATAAACTCAGAAGTAGCAATACATTGTTTTCAGGAAAAAAATTAACTAATTAATAACAATAATAATAATAAACTAGGGGGCTCTGTCCCCTACTCGCTTCGCTCGTCGAAAAGCGGCCGCTGCCTTGAACCTTTGTACAATTTGACACATTTGTCTGTTTACAAAACTTTTTTAATAATTTAGATGGATAATATTTTTAAAAAAGAAAAAACCCTATTAAAAAGGTTGTATTTGGTGAAAAATTAGGAATTTTTAATTAGTATTTTTTAATAATAAAGTGTTGACTTGTAACAAATAATTGTACTGACAATCATAGGATATCTATGGAATTTTAAGGAAACATATCAAAACAATTGACAATATAGCCACCTAGGTTAGAATAAATTTAACATTATAAAAACTAAAGGATGAAATAGTAATCTTCTAGTCAGCCTGAAGATGACCCAAAGAGGGGTCGAAATATCGCAAAAGTGAGCTTCTAATTTTTTCCTTTAGACCCTACTTACCAATAAGAAAAAACCTATATCCATTAGAAATAACTTAATATACGATAGTCTAGAAAGAGCCAAAGCTTGTTTTTTTCAATGCTCCATTACCATTAGAAAGTAGTCCATTTTACCGGTTATTGTTAAGATACGTATTAAATTGGTGAGAGATGTTCTTTTGTTGTTAAGTTCAACGTACGTAAGACTATATGCAAGAGGATAGATGTAGCCGAGTGGTCGGTTTACTCACTAACACTTAGAACATTATCGATATAACTGATAATGGTTGGATTCCCACTGGAGGATCATCACTTATGATCATATCAAGTGGATGTGAAGAGTCTGATTACCTCCCGTCCAACAGGAAACGTAGCGGGTTCGCTTAATACCTATCTGCGAGGACTATGTCTTCGGGTTAGAATCCCAGCTTTAGGGATCAATTCGGGATAAAGAAAAGAAGGCCTTTGATATATCATGGTATATGTCCAGGAGACAGGAGACTTATGTCCAGGAGTCCAGGAGACTTATGTCCAGGAGTCCAGGAGACTTATGTCCAGGAGTCCAGGAGACTTCCAAAAATAATAGCGTGCAAAAAAGTGCCGAACTAACATTAAGCTAGAATTTTGTGTAAAAGTTAATCTTTTAGTGCTTTTTAAGAATATGTGCTCGGCTATGTTCGTCAGCGGGATATAGCTCGGCAATAGACATTGGAAAAAAATAAACCGATGGAGAGCGGCTATTTCCCGCAAGTTATGGTGGACAATGTGATTTTCATGATCTTGAGTACAAAATTAGTTAGTATAGACCAAAAATCAAGTTGATGGTAGTTTGTAGTTTGTCACTTGAAAGGTTAGTTATTCAAACATTACCCCAAATCAAAGTGGTCACCTATCAAGTGACAAACTCAGTGGCGTATCCAGGGGGGGGGGGGGACACGTGCCCCCCCAGACGGGCCCAGACCCAATAGAGTAAAAAAAAAAAAAAAAAAATACGCCGTATTTTTTTTTTTAATACATATTTTTTACCCTTACCTCTTATTCAATTTCACCTCAGAAATGCATAAAAGTGCTGTTTTGAGAGGTCATATTTTCAAAATTCTCCGGGAGAGGGCCCCAGGACCCCCCATAGATTCCCCCCCCCACAATAATTAACTGCAGACGACGCCCATGACTTACAGTAAGATATTGTACTGCAGTAAGCATCAGTATAACATTTTCGAAAGAATACGTTCTAAACAGTGAAATTTTTTTTTGAATTTTTTTTTAGGGGGGGGGGGGGGGGTAGCGGCTTTGTTGAATAAGTTGTTCCCTTTTCTTGTTACCACTGCGAATTCCCCCCCAATCTAACTGACTTAGACTTAGAATGTGCCCCCTTCAGACCTATAGCCGCTGGATACGCCACTGGACAAACTAACATGCACTTGATTTTCGGTCTACTAACTAATTTTGTACTAAGGGTCAAGGGAAAAATCACATTGTTCACCATAATTAGCGGAAGCGGGAAATGGCCGCTCTCCTACAGTTTTTCATATGCCTATTGCCAATTATGTCCCATAGACGAACTTAGCCGACTATATATTCTTAAAAGGCACTAAAAGATACTTGTACACAAAATTTTAGCTTGATGTTAGTCAGACACTTTTTCGCACGCTATCTCCTGGACTAAGTGGTTAGTAATAAAATTATTTACATTTTTTGCAGTTTCCTTTAGGTCCCGATAAAAAAGAGCATTAAGTCATTTAAAGGTCACCGAGATCGGTCACATCTACTCTAAGACCCTAAGTGATTGATCATTTTGCACATTTCTAAGCAGCAAATACGTCGGTTACGTAGGGATTTCAGGCGACCAATACCCTGAATTGGTGTAGTAAAAATATATGATTGCATCTAAAGCGCTATTAATAATTCTCCCTTCTATTTTAATAAAGTTCATTATAACTCAACTTGAGGAAAATTAGAAATGCATAAGAAAAACAACTATTATCAAAGACTGAATAATAATTAAAATGATCTTGTAGATTACGCTTAAAATCAAGTAGTATTTAATAAAAGGAAGCCCTGCGTTAAACTTTCCAATCATCTTGTTAATTAATGACGTAATTTAATGTTGAAATGCATGAAATTTGTATTGATGCATGGAAAGCCTATTGATAACTGCCCGCAACATATTAATTTAGAGTAAATGTTGACTGTTTCTACTTAAATTTTAACGGTAAATTGCCAATTACATTGGTAAGCAGATTCTAATTAAGGACAACTCGCTTCAATTATTTTCGTATATATGGTTTCACTGGAAACCTTTATGAATTGATATGATACTCTTGTATTGTTTTAACGAATTTGCTTTGGTTATCATGGTCCTTCGGCATTTAATTTAAAAGATTTAATTTGCACTTCAGAACTACATCCGCCGTCAAAATTAGGTTGTTTCGACTAACATTTTAATAGGAAAATATTTAAACTTTGACCAAAAATTTATAGAACAGATAGATTTGTATAATTACAACCCAGTTTTAAGAACTTTAATTAATATTTTGATTGGTTTATCAACGATTAACTATGAACAAGGAAAAATTAATTCCTGTAACACATAATTTCTGTATAATAAAGTGAGTATTTAATAGTGGTAAGGATACAGCATTAAAATAGCATGGAAAATAATCTAGGGGTATATATATATAAGAGAAAGATTGGAAGCAATTTTATTTACCTTAAATCATTTAATTTAATACTTATTACTATTAGATATTTAACATTTATGTTATATCATTCCTTTATATCTTTAAGCTAGTTAATTTAATGTAAATATTAAGATTTACTAGCTTAACGACGTGTTAATATCTTTTAATACACCTTAGACGAGAGGAAGTCCAATAGAATGTGAAGGTATAAAGGTGAAAAAACGTGTTATTAAAGTATAATTAATGTTATAGTAATAACGCAGGTAGGTAGGCCTATTATTATTTTTATAGACGGTCACAGCACCTTTGTGGAGCACTTCCTTATAGTTAGACTCTGAACACGCTTGTATATCAAAAACTACTTTTTTATAAGATAGTAAGAAGGAGAATTTAAGTATCATTTAGTTAAGTGCTTTTCTTAACGCAATTAAGAACTATGAAGGAAGAACATCTTAGCTACACGAAAGAATATTAAGAGTATAAACTAGAGATAGGTTGTTCGAGAACGAACGGGTCAGTCAAAGGAACCGATGGATTAATGTAAACCTCGTTTTGGGATTTTTATTACGATATGGACAGATAAAAATCATTCCTTCGTGATCACAGCTCAATTATAGTAAAAGGAGTCCTAAGTTCAATTCCTGGGGTGAAATTTTATCAGTCTAAGGAGCTGTTCTTCTATTGGCGTGGCTAGGTGAGTGCTAGGGATGGTCTAAGTCTCTCTAGGAAAAAAATATTGTGGCAGAGATCAAGTAGAGTGTAATAATAGTTTAATAATATGTAATAATAGGCTACAATGGCTATAAGTCCCCTAGTATATTTGCCACGTTATGTTAATACTGGCAAATTTCCTTGATATTAATTTTATTAAAATAACTTACATATATTGCTTCCGGCTTACCAAAGGAAACGGAAGCACGAATTTTTTGTCTCCGAATTTAAAACTTCCTAGACAGAAATCCGTTTCAGACATCATAAGAAACATTTTTAGTCTATATGTGTTTGAGTGTCCTTCAACATTTTTCCGAACCGTCTCTTAAAAACTGACTATTGAAATTTGGATGATAGGTCATAATTAGCCCACTGTTGATCCTATATTAAGTTTAATTTTGAGAATGTGCACAATTTTTTTAAAAAAATAATACCTACACCTTTTAAGGGTGTATGGCATATGGAGCAATTTGACCGATGCGTTTATCGTGTTGATTTTTACTCGCACCCGACGAACACAGGATTTCAGGAACGTTTATCGAGTCGGTTTCATAATTCCCTCCTTTCAAGGTAACCGCTTCAAAAACAGCTACATGTGGAAGGGCGGATGCTCTTCTAGACTTCTAGGAAACTACTGTACGCGTGGCGTTTTTAACCCGACTCGTAGGGTCGTTTTTTGCCACCAACCGACTCGATTCCAAAACTAGGAAGACCCTCATCTGAGACCTCATTAAGACCCTCTCATATATTTTTTTTTCTTTCGAAAAACGACTAGGTCAAACCGCTTTCAAAATTTAAAACATTTGGACATTTTGTCAAAAGTAGCCCACAAAATCATCAGCTCAAATTTAATAATGAATAAAAATTAATGAGACTCCACTGGAAATAGAAATATTTCCAAACATAATTCTTATGTGTCCATTTGTTCATTAACACAACGCGAGTTAAGGGCTATGGAGCCAGACTAAAATTACAGATAATTTTTAATTAAAAAGGTTCGTTTTTATTTATATTCAGTTCGCTAATCTTTTAACAGTAACAAAACTTAATAACTTAATCCCTACTTCATACATAAATTATAAGCTAAACTTAAAATAAATAATAATTAAAAAATATACACTAGAGAGCTGTTCTACAACAATAAAGGAGCATCTACTAAAATCCTGAAAGATGTTCATTTATAGAATATTTACGTCTTGAATATCCTTTAACATTTTCCTGATCTTATTATAAAAACTGTCCACTTATTCTCTTGAGAGCTTATTGTCCACTCTTTTTGAATGCTTGAGATAAAAGTAAAAAAAAAACTAATAAAGGAAGGAATTGTCTTTCCATAAAGCGGAAGGGTCGCATCCTGGCCTCTAAAACAAGATCTAGATACACCAAGGAATAACCAATGAGGATACCCTACAATTCCTTTAACCTTTTTTATACCCTCTCCTTCTCTTTACGTCCATTTTGGTAAACGATACTTATCTTTAAAAACTTAGGAATATCTTGTTTAAAAAAATCTTCGTATAGGATGCTTTTTAAAACTTGAGTACCAAAAAAATTTCTATTGTCACATTTCTTTCCCATCGATCCTTTCAAGGAGGTAGTTTTTTGTTTGAGAAAATATGGTGTCAAACACAATATCCTATTTCTGAGATCTTCAAACGTATTTTTTAAAAAGTTTTATCGTCAAATCCCTATTTTCTTTTCTTTTCTTAAAGTTGAAGGACATTGTTATATTTTATTTTAAAATATTATATAGAAAAATTGGTATGAATTATGCATGCATCTAATAAGGCTTCAAGAATTCCTATTTGTATCTCAGCTTTAATTGTTACATAATTATAATAGTCAAAAATATTGAGACATTATATCTTAAAACTTATAGAAGTATACTCATTTTTTAAAGAAATCTCTTGTGTAGGACAGTTGGAAGTAGAAATTTCAGAATTTTTTACTAATTAAATATTACAGTTGAGACATAAATAATACGAAAAATAATGATTTTTCCACTTAAACTTCTAATTTTTCTTTATAAATATGTATATAACAACTTTTATTTTATTTTTTTTTTTTTTTTTAAAGATTATGTTATTGCAATAAATATTATGTACTTATATTTAAGTTTAAAATCACACGTAATATGATTATTAACTTAAATAAAATGTTATACAAATAGTATTCTTATAAAAATAGTATATTATGTTACTAGGCTGTGAAGTGAGTTTTTTCTTTACCGCGGCAATTACATTTACTGTCGAGCGAAGCGAGACAGTAAATATTGCCAAGGTAAAGAAAAAACACTTCACAGTCGCGTAGCATATGCTATTTTTTCCGAGGTAGCAGACAATGAAAAAACATTAAATATTAATAAATAATCAATATAATAATAACAAATATTAGTACATACTTAAGACTTCAAAAAAGAAACCTTAAAAAGAGGTTACACTATAAGAAAAGATAAATAAAACGCATTGACATCTAGCGGATTTTAATCGTACTAGAAGCATTTCTACAAAGACTGCAGCGGTACTAACGGAAGTTTTGACAACTACCCGCCGGACATAAAAAATCTTTTAGTTCCTAGGACGTAAAAGATTTTTTCTTTACAGCTAGGAGTAATGAAATGATTTTTTAAGTCCACGTAATGAAAAAATGGATTTTAGCTATGTCTTTTAGGCTCTAAAGTTACTATTTCACAGCCTACCACGGAAAAACACTATTATACAAAACAGATTCAAAGCAGAGTTATTTCCAGAGATATTCCTTACCGAAGTACAACATTATCAATATTAAATAAACACACACACAACCATATATATATATATATATATATATATATATATATATATATATATATATATATATATATATATATATATATATATATATATATATATATGTATATGTGTAAATACATGTATTGTTAGAGAGCTCTTAAAAAAATATTCTCTTTGGATTACATATTACCTATATATTTCACACTGAATAATAATGTGCTCTTGAACACTAAGATAACAATTGTTTTTTTCTATTCTGTTTTAATAACATAAACTTTACTTGACTCTTAATGTTTTATGTTAATGATAATGTCGATCTCTTTATTATCGCGCCTTCGGACGTATTAAATTACCATCGTATTAAATCGATATATATTTTATCGACCTGTAAAACCTTGTTGATGTGGTTTCGATCGTGGCTGTTAATTTATTAACTGTTGGTATAAAGAACGCGGATTTAATATTTTAGTCAAATGAGACATCAAACTCTTATTTTTAAAACTGAATTGTAACGAATATATATTTTTTTCTTTTTACCATTATTGAAGATAGAGATAATAGTGGGGCTAATATAAAATTAATGCTTTGTTGCTTTTTTCTAAAAAACCACAAAATGAAAATTACCTGTTCTAATTTTTTGTTAGCCTGACATTATTTAATTTCAGATATGACAAGGTCCCTTTAATTCTGAAACCACCTTCATATTTCTGTTAAGTGAGGGGTATCCTCTAGAAAAGGGAGGTTTATAATAACATCGAGGGACCCCGACTTTAGCGGGGGACACCAGCTGCGTTGCGGCACAACATCCCGACCAGGCAAAGAAGAAAAAAAACAAAAAAACACCTCACCCGCTGACTCTGAACCTGGGGCATTTCGAAAAAAACACTTGGAGTTATATTAGTTGCATGAAGATAGGAAGTGGGGCCCCCTGCTTAGAATTCTCTCCCTATATAACTCGATTCCTCATACTAACACACCAACACCACACCACCCTACCCATCCTAAAAACACTTGAAAACACACCCATTCTACAAACGAGATATTATTATATATTAGCTTGTATCTCCACCTATCCTTTCCTTCTGAATAAATAACAACAGGCCACTGTTCCCCAACTTGTTCTTTGAAAACAGATAATTCTACCGACTTTGAGAGGCTTTAACTGAAAAATATTTTAAATAAAGTATTCTACTCGACCAGCGCCGGTGCTACACTTTTGGCCGCCACAGGCAAGACGGGTTTTGGCCGCCCCATTGAAATAGGGTTTTTTTTTTACCGAAGGGGGGGGGGGGGGAGATGTGTGATTTTTTGGGGCTTTTCTAGATTTATGTGATTGGTTTATTACACAAAAAATAACTGGAAAGTCTCAACTTTGTGTTAGGTTCGTTTACTTTCTCATATAAAGAGAAAGTATTGTGATGGCGCGAAAATTCGATTTTGAGATTTTGATGGATTTACACGTTTTGAGGTCCCCTGAGTCCAAAAAAGTGGTTTTTAAAAAATGTCGGTCCGTCGTCTGTCGTCTGTCTGTGCAGACGCCTGGAGCCTAAACTACTGGGCCGATTTTGACGAAATTTGGCATACATGTTCAGAAAAATCATACCCTGAGGCGAAATCGAGAAATGAATTTTAGTTCCAAATTTGGGGGCGCTACCCCCCAAAAACTCTGAGAAAACGTGAAAAAAAAATATTTCTCGAAAACGGTTCCGACGATTTTGATTAAAAAGTTCTAAAATGTAGTCCATTTAAACACGGATCCAACGATATAAGCAGTTTTCCCGGGAAAAATCTAGTTCCTGAGAAAATAGCTTAAAACGTGGACGGAGAGATCCCGGGTTCGATTCCCCGCCCTGGAGAAGTTATTTTTATGGCAAATTTTGATACAATTTTCAATAATAGTTAAACGTACTTACAAAAACTAATAAATGGCAAACATTGGGTAAGTAATTATGAACTTGTATATGAGAAAGTTTGTCTGAGTTGTCTCGGACCGATTTTTTTTTTTTTTATAACGGTTTTTAAAAAATGTCCGATTATCGTCTGTGTAGACGCCTGGAGCCTAATCTAGTGGGCTAGTTTTGACAAAATTTGGCAAACATGTTCAGGAAAATCATACCCTGAAATGAATTTTAGCTCCAAATTTACCCCGAATTTTACCCAAATTTATTACCGCTACCCCCCCCCCCCCCCCCCAAAAAAACCGTGAAAAACTTAATTCCCGAAAACGGTTTCGACGATTTTGATTAAAAAATTCTAAACTTTAGTCCATTTAAATATGAATCTAACTATATAAGCCGTTTTCCCTGGAAAAATCAAGTTCCTGAGAAAATAACTTTAACCGCGGACGGAGAGAGGCTAGGATCGATTCCCTTCCGAGGAGAAGTTATTTTTAAATTTAGATGAAAATATTCAATTATAATTAAATGTACCTACTAAAACTAATAAATGGAAAACACTGGGCTAAGTATTTATTAACTCGTATATGAAAAACTTTGTCTGATTTGTCTCGGATCGATTTTTATTGGAACGAAGTCCCTTATGGTTCTGGAACCCGGGAGTGAATCCGAAAAAACAACCAAAATCACCGTTACAAAACCAAGTGTCACGAAATCTACCGATGATAATAACCTGAGTGAAAGATGACCGAGTTAGTTGAAATTTGGTACACATGTTCATTTTATCAATGCCCAGGTTGAGTTCGTTGGACAACATTATCCGCTTAAGCGTTCACGCGACACGCTCGTGTAAATGTAAGCTTAAAATTTAAAATTGAAATTTTAGGCCGGAACAAAATTCTAACTTTATCTATTTAATGAGACAAACAACTTTCATACATTTTTTTTTAATTTATAACTTTAACTTCGCTAGGTACAAACAGTTTAGTTCGTTACTTTTAATTTTGTCTCTTTTCTAACTCCGCCATGTATAAGTAGTTAGCAACATATATACGTACTTAGCAGTGTGATTTTATAATTCATATGAAAAATGCAAGGAACTTCGTTCCCACCTATTAGGATTAGGAGGGGTATAACAATTAATAAATTAGGGAAAGATAGAACATGTAACAGCTATAAAGGGGTAAAAAAGAGTTAGTGAATAAATAAATAAAAAAAAGATATGAGGTATAATGGAAAAGACTTAAAGGAGGGTTACGAGAGAAATAAAAATACATACAAAGATAAATATTATGTACTCATATAATAGCAAAGACAGCCGATAGTTTTTTTTTAGGAATAAAAAGAAATAACACCGGTGTAACCAAGAATCATCCCGAAATGCGATTAGCTCGATTATTTTACTAAAACAGCACCTGATAAGGTATTGTCTAGGGGTGTTACTACTAGGGCTCCATCTCTAACTACCTACTCAGTACGGGGGTTACGCACATTATTATCATTTTGGTATTTACTATGGATTTTGTTTTTCAATTTATAAAATAAAACAAACTGAGGTCGCCATCGGCCGCCCCCTGAGTTTGGCCGCCACAGGCGGCCGCCTGCCCCGCCTGTGCGTAGCGCCGGCGCTGTACTCGACTAATATATCGTTTTGTAAACGTTTGTAACAAATATTTATCTACCCGACAGACAGCACAGGAATCTCATAAATCGACTTTCTTCCTTCGGATAGAGACTCAACTCTTTATCTATTTATCACTATCCTATTCCTTCATTTAAATAGAATTAAACACTGGGTCCTTGAACGTAACGTTCAAGCAACAATGCTCAGTTGCTTGAACGTTACGTTGCTAAAATAGCTTTACTAGTAGAGGCAACGAAATGCCGAACTTTAAACTTAGGAGACAGCCTTAATTTAAATAAAATACCAAAATCTGGTGCATATACTTAGACTTCAGCGGAATGATAATAAACGCAACTAAATTTTATGAAGTCCCAGTTAAGTAACCGTTAGGCATCTCGATGTTGACTTAACTGTTAGGTTACGTAAAGCAATAATTCACAATATTAATAACCCTTATAAGATTCTGCAGTATTGGAAGTGTAACCTCAGATAATATATCCTTTGAGACGCAGTTCCCAATCGAAAAAAAAGTGATTGAAAGAAGCATGTAATAAGAAATTATCCATTTCATTGATAATAATCTTCTTTCAAATTTTTTCAAAAAAATGTTTGTTGTGTTCGTTTAGTTATCGTTGTTATCAGTTTAATACAACGAAGATCATTTAAATGAACTAGAGCGATTATGTTCTTTATCATTACAATTCACGCTAGTAATATCAAAAGTTGGGGTGTGCTTATCTCATTTTTTTTTTAACTATCCTAGAAATTTAATTCCGGAAGATTTAATGATTTATTGCATACGAAGTTTTTTTCATGTATGTATATAAATACAGTATTGGAGTTCAATGTATCGGTGATATAATTCAACGGTACGGTAGTTTTTTTTATTACATTGAATAGTCACTGGTTTTTTTTTTTTATCGAAGAAGAGTAATAATGATAAGTAAAGGTGAAATAAGACGAGAGGCAATTCCAGTAGCAACAAGGTAGAAAACTGGTTGCTTCCATCCTGCTAATTGTTGTGTATCCTCTGGACCTTGCTCCAGGACTGTTGTGAATCGATTGGTATAGCCTGGAGCCTGGAAGAGAGAGGAGGGAGATAGCCCTGGAAACAGGATAGCTATACAGAGAGGGTCTCCGGCAAGGTGAATCAATCTCTGCCTGGAACTCGCCTGGAAACCAGCCACATGCAATATCCCTACTCCACCACCCTATATCCTATCTTTCCAACCCAAACCCATCTTGTAGTGGTGTGAGTGTTTGCTTGCTTCGGGAGTTTTGATTCCTGGTCGTTCCAAGTCCCTAGCGATCACGTCCCTTATTGTACTTTCTACAGCCCTCAGTCCACGAGGGACACGCTGCAACAACCATCAAATCCCTCAAGTGTCATAGTACCTGCAAACCATTACCAGAAGAAACTAATATCACCAACTTACTAGTGTTGCAAAAAACAAACTCGTTTTTACTCAACAAATAAATTGAGAAAAATCAAACCTTGACTACTTTCTCAATCAACCTACTTTTGAACAAACACACATAACTGATGAATGTAAGAGCTAATAGAACGTCTTTGTAAAATAGTCTTGTTGGAATGTAGCAATTTTTAAGTCCACTTTTTGAAACTTGACTACTGGACAGCTTATAGAAATCGTATTAACTTCTCTTATTGCATCAGTCTCCCATTGTTAATTTATGCTCGTAGTAATTTATGGAAGTATTCTAAAAAAGGGTTTTTTTTTTGTATTTACAAATATATGATATCTGACTATGATATTCTGTTTTAACTGTTATTACTTTCCACGCCAATTTTTAACTTCGTCTTTTTTAAGTCACGTTTAAAACCCAACAGCTTTTTTATTTACGCAGTGAAATGTGCAAAAACTTTCCACAGAAAACATGAGAGAGTTATGCAAAGATCCTGGGACGGATTCAAATGAGATACTCTGCATAAGGGATAAGAACACTTGAGGGCATTTCCCTTTTGCCTTTGAATTTTAAATGAATTCAACAAACGTAACGCTACAGAGACTTGATAAGAAAGTAAACGTCTTAATTAATCTGGCGTAATATCTTTAAAAAAAATTGTGTCCGTTTTAAGTTCGGTGTCTCCACCAAGAGCAATATTTTTAATTTTTAGAATTATAAGTACGAAGTTTTAAACATTTTATGACGTAGGAAAAATACCTTGGGTAAGAATATTTAAAAAATGTTAAACTTTTATCGCAGATGCTATCGCTTTCAATAATGTTTACGATACTCATTACTAAGTTACAAACGCACGAAAATCGTGTCGACGAAAAGGTAAGCCAATGCAGACTTTCACCTTTGGTCACTATACGATAAGTTGCATTCCAGAAAAAATCTTAAAACTCGATCAATATTTCAGTCAAATTGATTAAAACTGATTAATGTAAAAAAAAATTAAAAGGAGAATCATGTTAAACTAAACATTGACGTGTGATTTTCTGTCCAACTAACAGCATGGACTAATTATCCACCCCAGGATAAATAATTTTATTAAGCCACGAAATTTTTATCTCATGGGTATAGAAATTATTATTTCAATTATTTCGCTGACGCTTCTTCAAAATGTTAACCTCACACGTCGAAAAATTTTAATTAGCGGCTAATACAGAAATATAAACGTAAAACGTATGCAAACAAAAGCCCCCCTATTACACGTCGTCGATCTTCATTTGTTTGGCAGAGGGAAGCAGAATGTTTCTCGAGGGATGTGGTAAGCACGGTTACAAGTTTCAACGTAGTGTTGAACCCACAAGCCAACAGTTGCTTTACCTACGCTGGGATCAACCATTCGACTAAAACAATGCAAACCCCTTTGTAGATTAATTAGTCAAACAAGACAAGCCGCAGTGCACATGGGACCAAAGAGAGGATGCGCAGGCGCTTCCGAGTTCAAAACCACACCCAAATCCAATTCAATGAACTTTAAAATCGCTCCTAGTTCAAATACAACGAAATGATTAATGAAACAATTAAAATAGAATGTGTTTTCGATATATACCACGCTCAAAAATACTAAAAAACTTAAAGCTATTGTAAAGGAAATTTCTTTACGACATTGTTTAATATAGATATCTTTATCACTATACGGGTATGCAAATTTAGGAATTATCAGAATTATTTTGGGTCAATTGATTTAATTATCAGCATGCTTAGCTTCTCTTGGGGGTTCATCAGTCGACTAAAATATGTATTCCCATCAACCAGATATTTCTACTAAGGAGAGTGGAGTTGTTCATCAGTTTAATGGATCGAAAACTCCAAATGCCACCTGTGATCACAAAATGGAATAGAACAACCCATCTTGGTCTAATTACCAAAATTCTCATTATAATTTCCTGAAAAAATTCGTGATTAGTGTATAAAAAGGTATACTATCAGAACAAAATAACTAAATAACCAGAAATTAAAAAAATTACCAAACGTTAGAAACACCATCAACACTCGAATGTCAACAATTTTATTTCAATAATTTTATTTTGGCTCTTCACATTCTTATACAACAACACAATAAATAATTATAATACATAGGCCTCAGACGAGGAAGGGCTCAGCTAATTTACTTGTTTAACCGAGAATTCGCGGAACTTTCTCTCACTGAATAACATTTCAGCACCTCAGTAAACATGATATATTCACAGCAATACCGCAATTATTTTCATCCATCCTCAGTTTCCTAAAGTTAACCCAATTAAAATAGTAAAAATCTCATAATTAAAAGGTTAATTAATTTATCCGTGCTCATTCTTTCAAATTGGCTCACAATAACGTTATTACCGTTAGATAAATTATCTTTATTTCCTACAAACTCTTTAGCACTACATAGTAAGTATTGACTTATTGGGACAGAATTAACCAAAAGAGGAAGTGGTTTAGTTGGTAGTTTGGCCAATTTTTTTTTATTTACTGATACAAATGAAACTAGTAAAAAGAGAATAAGATAAGTTCTAGATGTAGACTATGTGACGATACTTCGACTGTAGTACATAGCACATCTACTGACTGACTGCCAACAATTAGAGCACCTCAGAAAGAAGGACATATGACTTATCTTTGACTCCAGCTGACAACCAGAACCCAATAACTGAACTCTTACTTAACTACAAGACGCAGACGCTTTCAAAGATATATTTGTAATTATAATAGGCCAGGAGTTAGAGTGCAAAAAGTGTCTGACTGACATCAGGCTAAAATTATGTGTATTAAGTTAATCTTTTATAGTACCTTTTAAGAATATGTGGTCGACCCAATTTCGTCCGCGGGACACAGCTTGGCAATAGGCATTTGAAAAAAACAAACCGATGGAGAGCGGTCATCTCCCGCCAATTATGATGGATAATGTGATTTTCAAGATCCTAAGTACAAAATTAGTTAGTAGACCGAAAATCAAGTTGATGTTAGTTTGCAACTTGGTAGGTGGCACTTCATGGCGGGAGATGGCCGCTTTTCACCGGTTATTTTTTTTTCAAATGCCAAGCTATGTCCCGCAGACGATCTTGGCCGACCACATATTCTTTAAAGGCACCGCAAATGATTAACTTAATACACAAAATTCTAGCTTGATATTAGTCAATCGCTTTTTTGCACGCTATCTCCTGGACTATAACTGTATTTAGTTACTACTATTTAACATCCGAAATTGATTAGTATAGTTTGTAGATACATATAGTAAAATAACTAGATAACATAAAATTATTTTGAAACTAAACGTTATCAATTTTTTAGCGTCAATTAAAATTAGAAAAAGGTGTCTTGAAGGGTGGTCCTGTAAGTTAAATTAGTCAAAAGTTATTATCCTTAACAGGTACAAATTACTTCTTTAAAAAAGTTGAGATGAAGAAGGTCTTCGTCAAAAAAATTACGGTTATACATCACGCCTTGCCTTAGGCCTTCTTACTTATTTAGGGAACAAAGTTTAATAAGGAGAAAAAAAAGTGAGGGGGAGGAAAAAAGAATGGCAGTTATTGATTGCGATAATGGACCAAATGAAGGGAGAGAAAATTCTAACGGTGATTACATCCATTATTGACCATTTTCCTCCCTTAAACCTTCAAATTTTTGAAGTATAAATAGAAAGATGTCAGCACAAGCACACATTTACAGTTAATGCTTAAACTGTTTAGTAGCTTATGTTCATTTTAATTTCTTTTATCAGTTCATAAGTGTGTCGAATTAAAGTGGTTAGGTTAAGCCGTTTTAACATAAAATATAAATGTTGCAGTTTGATATAATATAAATGATTAGTTGTTTTGACAGAGCTTTTGTGCGGTACCACTTCATAATTATTATGACTAGAAAGTTAAAAGAAAGTAACACAACAAACAATATTGTCACCACATTTTTTTTTTTTTTTTTTTTTTTTTTTTATTAATTTTTAACAAACGTGTTTCAACATTCTATATCATCTTCAGTGTTAAGAGTAAAGGTGCCGATACACTGTAGAGACAAATCTAGCTAGAGTAGGCACTATCTACCTAGAGTAGGCACTATCTAGCTAGAGTAGGCACTATCTACCTAGAGTACTCTAGCATTGTGTGTACATTGTAGAGTGAATTACTATACTAACACTTAACACTGAGGGTGATATAAAGTGTCGAAACGCGGTTTTTAATAAACAATATAAAAGTGTGGTGATAATATTGTTGTGTAACTTTCTTTTAACCTCTCTAGTCATATTTATGATATAATATAAATTATATTAAAAATGTAATATAGTTTGATACAAGACTCATTTTTATTAGGCATAAGCAAGTTCCACAAAGGCTTAGTTAACACAAATAAGTTAATTTTAAAAATAGTTGGCTTTCGCGGTCACTGTCAAAATATAGACTTCTTGGTCTTCCGGTGGCGCCCGACCACCTCATGGTAAATAAATGTTTTAACACTTCACCTCCAATCCTAGAGGTATCTGCAGGGGGTCCAGCATAGGAGGCGAAACCTGGGAGTATTTTAACCTCGGAAGATTACTTTAGAATTGATAGCAAGCAAGGAACAGTATTTTCTCTATTTTTAGGGTCCGTAGGCAAAAACAAGGACCCTTATATTTTCCTGCGTGTGTCTGTCCGTCGGTCCGTCGCGTGCTCTCACGGCTACACCTTTTGTCCGATCACTTTGAAATTTGGCATGTTTTTATTTTTCTTTTCGACACGGTGAGGGGTATCATATGAAAGAGTAAGTCGAGCTGATTACAACAATATATAATTCTTTGGATATAACTTTGATAGGGCGAGCGTAGGCAAGTTTGAAGTGGGTGAGAAACGTGTCCCCCCCTTCTATCTCGCTTATGTGAAGTGCAAAAAATCTGGAAAAATTCCTGAACATTCTTCGACCAAAAGTAAAGATACCACTTTTTGGAAATTTCGAAAAAAATATTATTTTATTTTTTATTGACAAAATACGTCTTTTTATAATTATGGTCTTTTCGATGTATTTATATGGTTGTAGTCCGGTTCAGTGGCAAAAAATACTTTATCAGAGTGTGTTTTGAGAATATCAGACCCTTAGAATAGTTCAAAGTAAGCTGTTTAGCATTTTAAAAAAACACTGTTTATACACTTTACAGTTAAACACTATACAGTGTGGCATACGGACCCTCGCTGTATGCTGACTAGCACACACTTGACCTGTTTATTTATAATATGTATACATAATAAGAACAGATTAAAAGTTTGGTTCGGAACTTAGGTATTCATGAATTAACCAACGGAGTATTCCTTGATAACTATAGTTCTTCTCTAGCTGTTAAGACGAAGAAAGTTACACGAGCAAAGAAGAAAAAGAAGAATAATAATGGTCTTGTGCTTTTTGATAATTCAAGGTCTCTTAATGTCAACATTCTTTACTTCCTTTAAGGTTATCTCATGCACGACGAAAGAGAAAAAAGTAAAAACTGGCAAAGCACAATGAAATAAGAATAATGGTCTTTCACAAACACGGAAAAAAGTACATAAGTAACATACTACATGTATATAGAGTGAAAAGCAGTGATATATGTCGTCATTATAGACCGAAACAAAGATCCCCAAATGATAAAATGAGAGGAGGAGAGAAAGGGAATTTATATTAGGGTAGATATTCCGAGGGAATACTATCAGAACCAAGAGGAATGAGGGCAATGCTTACCAGAGTCACATGTTATGCTAAAGAAGGGTGAAAACACACAGTGCGAGGAGAGGGGCTCTGGAAGAGAAGTATTATTATGCAGGCAATCAGATTACAATAGAAAGGAATCTCCTGTCAATCAGGCATGCGGTCCCTTACCATTAGAAACCAACCCAGTTGACTCTTTCACTCCAACCAACCTTATGGATCATGCATTTATCAGTCTCACTTGCTTGAATACATCATATGCTGTGGACTGTGGACATTATAACGTATATGGAACCCTAGTTATCAAACATATGACGGAGAAAAGAAAATATTACTGACAGAACTAAAATTTAATCTTACGAAAAAATGTCATAAATTGATGCTAGAAGAAAGTAAAAGTCACTAAGTAAAGAATGTCAAGTTAAAGTTTTACACATAGTGAGTTTTATGAAATAAATGTAATAAGTTTTCGTTCTGTGTAACTACACAAATGATGGGAAACACAAATTTGATCATAAGATAAATTTCGATTAGTTTTTGTCTTGTGTAATGTGTGTTTTTGTGTTAGTAATGTGTTAAACAATGTTAACTTGTTTTTTTTAGTATCATGTTAAGTTTAATATTGTTACTTTAACAATGTTTAAGAGCCATTTTTCATTTTTTTTGTTGAATCAACATAAAAAATGAAAAATGGCTCTTAACTTACGAATGATAAAGAAATAATTTATATCAAACACGTTAACATCATAAAGGAAGCTGTTGGACATAGAACGGACATCTATTAAAAGTATAAGAAGAAGGCTGTGTTCCAGAAACCCAAGAGATGTATATAATTGGTTGGAGATGAACGGCGAGTTAGACCTTTACCAAAGCGAATCGGGCACAACATGACTTCCGTTCCTCTTTTAAGTTAAACCTTCCTGTCTAGTAACTATTGGTTTTATCTCTTGGGACCCGCAGAACTAACTACTAACTGAACGGTACCTAAACCGGGAACAAATCAAAAGCCAAATCCGTTAGCCGACAAATGTGGCGTCTTTATTCAAGCTGGTAATTTTCTCTTTTGTCACCCAGTAACTGTTGATGATAAATATAATATAATTGACAAGTACTTAACAATTATCGCCAATAGACAAGATTTAAAGAGAAAATTTGTACAAGCTTTGTAAAAGATACTCTCTCATTTGCTTCATCCCTTAAGAAAAGTTAGCAAGTGTGTGTTCAGCAACCTTATTGTGTAAGCACCTAACATTGAACTATAATTATAAATCTGATGTACTATTTACTTTACTCTGGTGTATCTGATAACGATTTGAATTTTGTTAGAGGCTTTATTAAATTATTCGTTCTTCGTTATTAAGTTCGTTCGTTCATTCTTCGTTAAACAAAATATAGAATCATAATCTAACGGACAGGTTTTTTACTACCAAAAATACTTTTGAAGAGTTGCATGTCTCTTTATTAGTACGCCCGATTCCGCAATTGTACCAAAAGTGTGCACCACGACTCAAAACGACATCACGAATAATTAAAAATGTTCAGTAAAATGAGACTAATGCTAATGTAGTTTGAAATATTACAACCAATGTGCTATGTACTGTAACAGTAAGAAACTTCAAATAATTGGTATAGCAGCTATAAGAGTACACGTGGATAAAAGTTCAATACATTAGGATGATGGAAATACAATACAGTTTAGAAGGGCCTTCCGAGATTCAGTTCAACTCCTTCTACATCATTTTGACGATGCGCTAATTTTCATCAATTCTCTTACATCCAATTCAAAGAGAACAAAAATTGATTTAACAACGAAGCTAAATGATTACTATACTTTATCACGACCTTTTAACATACTATTACCATACCATTATTCTGAGATATTGCACCATTATCGATTCTTCTATTGGAACTCTTTTCTCATATTGCTTTAGTGGGGAAAAACATTTCCTTTTTCATAATCCAGGATTTCTTTTTTCCTTTAGGTTCTTTTTGCTTGGGTCTGTGGAGATGCTCGAGGCAGACGGGACTCCCCTAGCTCCCAGTTTGAATCTCATTACTCGGCAGCTCTCTCCTCCTTCCCCCTTGCATTTCTTCACCACTTTCATTTTACTTATTGAGTCTCTCCGGGCCCAAGCAGTGAGCTCTACCGGTAGAATCCTTAAAAGCCTTATTACTTGGCCCCCGGCCTCATCGCTTCAAGCAACTTTGCAATATATATCCAACTTACTTTTAATATATTATCTTAATCATTCAGTAAAAGCTCTGGTTTTCATTCTTCATTTTTATAGAGTTCTTTTTTTATTTTCTCCTTATTACTTTCATGTAAACCCTCAGGGACTTATTTATATTTTTAGTTAAATTAACCAGGAGGGGGAATATATATATACCTTTGCATATAAGTAAATACACTAATCTCAGATTAAATATAAGGTATAATTAAATAAATGAGACTTATTTCACAATTTTTTTTTCTGTCAAACCAGAGAAAATTATGAAAACATGTGCTAATTATGACCTATCCCTATCATCAAAATTTCATGAAAATCGGACGAGATTAAAATTTAAAATAATATATTGGTTCGCAAAAACATTTTGAATGACAAGACGCGCAGACGGAAATTAATCTGGGACAATTTCGGCAAACCATCCAAATTTCATAAAAATCAAATGAGAACTTTTGAACACGTCTAGTTTCTGAATGAGGCATAAAACATTAGTATCATGTGTAGTCACATAGGAGTTACATGGGTAATAAGAAGGAGTGAACTTCAGATAAAAAGAAAAAGTTTCAAACCCCTCCCAAAAAGTCAGGCTATCAAGTGTTAAGCAATAAATATTAAAATTTCAAGATAAAAAAAACTTTTTATATACTACGTTTTTAAATTTTCAGTTGAATCGTATGTATTGTTGATAATATAATTGTTATTGTTATATAATATATAATGTTAGTGAAAAAAAAAAGTTCCGAATTTATTTACTTCACATAAATGACAACCATCCAGAGAGCTGATCTTAAACCTATAAAAAAATAAATCTTTGTACAACGGATATCCCCAACACCAAATCTAAAGCATGCCATCGATATATTTGAAATAATATAATCGATAAATAATATAATCGATATTTCCTGTTTTGCTGTCATTCAATGTTTATCTATCACAAATTTGAGACCCGTCAAAATGAAGATTGCGTAAATATTGGATAGGGCAAAACAAATTAAATAACTTGCGGATTTTGTCCGAACTAACTTTCCATATAGCAAAATTTGCTGAAAACTAATTAAATTCTGCTGAAAGATGGCTAAAAATATTAAAATAATGCATTGTCATTGTGTTCTGAGCTATTCTAAAAGTTTCAAATGTTTAGCTCCTCGGGAAGTTAGTTAAAAATCGATTGCCAGATTTGTACCGGACAAACAAACAAACAAGAATGCAAGCTAATAAAAACGTAGTAAAAAAATGAAAGAGCAGTCTTGCTCATGAAAGTAGGAGTGAAGTGAGGGCACACTTGGAATGTAGATATCACTACTTTGATATAGGCTGACTTTTTTGATTGGGGGTAAAAAAGGGAATTTAGCCCTTTTTCACGGTTTAGGTTTTTGCTAAGGATTTAAATATTACCAAGCATTATAAGCAACACAGAACCAATATAATTTAGATAATAAGAATCTCGTAGACCAGTAATATAAAAGAATATCGTAATATAGAATAGGAAAAGTGCAATAGATACATTATATTTAAAGTAATCATTCTATTTCATTATCCACAGATGAATTCATGGTGGTTTGTATTGTATTATACCATTATGCTCAGGAGAGAGAAACATAATATATTTACAAAAAAAACATACAAGAG
Organism: Gerris lacustris; assembly: GCA_951217055.1. Lineage (NCBI taxonomy): Eukaryota > Metazoa > Arthropoda > Insecta > Hemiptera > Gerridae > Gerris > Gerris lacustris. Next base: position 47,624,071 of record OX578281.1, read on the forward strand.
GCTGCTCATTTATAATGAGTTGCTAAATACACAGCTTACTAAATCAATCTTTTAACAGACAATAACTTATTAAATAGTGCAAAATTTACAAGAAATTAAAGTATATAATCATCATTATACATTTGTCAAAATAGTAACTTTTAAAAAAATTAACTTATATAGTCAATATATTTGTTTTGTCAAAAAAATAAATAAACAAAATGTCAAAAATAAAATTAAGTTTAGGGTAATCATAATTATGCTCTTGATAAAAAGGTATAATAAGGATAAGCAGCATTAGATGGCGTATTAAAGAAGTTTTCTACAGCAAGATTTTCATTATTTTGTTTCTATTGCTATAAAAGACGATCAGAAAATAGGACTTATCAATTATATCAAAGTAACTTGTCCATTAGATTCTTTTTACGATAAATATTTTATTTTTTTATGTATCTATCAGATGGATAAAAGATGGCATAATCGACAGTGAGCCTCTTAAACATAAGTCAGTAAAAACGGGGTAAAAAACTTATACGATAACTACCTTATTAGAACAAATTCACGATGTACTGGTACACCGTTTTGACCTTTTATAACACAAGCTGAGAACAGCATTCTTCATCTTTGCCTCTCTTAACTAAAGCACATTGGAAAAGAAGAAGAAAAAAATAAAACAATGCTCAGAACGAAATAATAATTCATTCTTGCGTGATTTTTCGTCTTTTTCTTTTGTCACTTTTTTTATAACTGTTGTTTTCTCCCCTCTAAGCTAATATGAAAATGTAAGTAATTGAATAATAAAAAAAACCTAACAATCCCTCTAGCTAATACTGAAAAAACCCAGTCCCTCCCAATCATTCAGAACTGTTACATTATTAAGGTATTAGAAAAACGAGGGGAAGCCAAACAATTTTCCCGTATTAACACTAAAAAAAATAGCATTTCCTTCTTTTTTTTATGGAAATTCTTGAAATTTATTTGACTCGATGCCTTTTTATAAAGTAAAGGTTAACTTATTATATTAAAGATAATTCAATAAAGGTAATGTTACAAAGGCATTCGCCCTCCTTTTAGATAATCCCAAGTAATATAATTTTTATAAATGATTTTATATTTATCTTTTACCATGTTATATATAAAGGAATTACGAATTTAATAATATTTTGATTTATAGTTTTCAGTTGTATTAATAAAGTTTTAAAGATCGCGTATTAAATATACTATGTATATGGTTTAAATTTTATACACATGGTATATTTGCGATCAAAACACCACTGGATATGGAGTAATTTGGTTTGAATTACGCATGGGAAATAATTTATCTTGCTTTAATTCATACGAGCCGTTAAGCTTGTGGCAACGGGCTTAATTATATATTTAGAATAAAATATATCTATTTGAAGACCAAAAAATAAAAACAAACATTTATTTTTATTGGAATAAATGTGGTTATCTTAGCTTTGCACTATCAAATCATTTCAAGGTGAGTCGTCGCCGTCGGGACACTACTCAATCATATAAATGAACATTAAAGGTAGATGGGTCAGTATTAAAGGTTAATACAATTATTCATAAAAATTCAGGGAAAAAATAGTTCATTCATAACTGATACTGTATCAAAGATTCAAATACCTTTTAATTTTTTTCATATTTTTGTAGTCCTATATCTTTTGTGCGCTTTAATCTCGGAAGCTAAATTTAACTTGGTAAAAAGACTTGTTATGCCAGTGTAAATGCGGTATTTAAATAAAGTACCTATAATTTATAATATTTAATTTCATTAGTTAAATCCGTTATTTTTGGAATCAACAATAAGGTGGCCTAATTTTATCGTAACACAAGAATTTCATTTAAATCGGACAAATATAGATTTTTAAATAAGGGTGTTAAAAAAAAAAAAATGTCGCCGACAGACAAGACACGAGTCCAAAAATGTTCTCTTAAGACTTAAAAGTATTTTATTTCAAGGAAATTTTTAATTTTGACAAAAACAAATTTTCGTTCTCCAGAATGATCACATAGCTTCAGGTTTCACTAGAAGGCTCGGAAGCAAATTCTATTAAAGAAAATAATAACTTTAAAAAATAAAAAACGAACGCATAATCTTCGTTTTTAATAGAAAATATTTAGTATTTACACAATATTGCAGCAGCATAAACTATTTTTTAACACCTGCATAAATCAATATAATACTTGAGGCATTTAATTAATCCATAATTATCCGTCATACCTCACAAATAATTAAATCTATCGATCATTAGCTGCAATTTACAGCAATATCTGTAATCAGGAATTAATAATAAACTGAACAGAAAATCAATTGGATTAGAATTGTCAGTCTATTGTAATATATAAAGTAATAATATTAATTCAATTTAATAATAATATGAAATGGTTTGGTTTAACATTTGTAAGCATATATAGTTGAATGCTCATATTAAATTGTGTCGCATGTATATATTATCTACCTATGAGCCTAGATAATAGTATTAATTAAGAATGATATAGATTATCTAGGTACTGTTCCTGATAAAAAAACCAAAGCAGCCACGAGAAGGATATATTAATTAGTTTACTAGTTTCGTTCCTTTAAAAGCACAACTTTCTTTTAATTCATTATAACTATTATTTCTCAATATTTATATTTCTGATTCTATATGTGGCTGGGGGGAAATTTAACTGAGAGTTACATTAACTCCAGTAGAAATAATGCTTCCCGTAACGATATTATAAATAAAAACCATTAAAAAATAAGGAGGACAATATAATTTAAGATATTTTTTACTACGTGTTTATTAGCTTGCTTTCTTGTTTGTTTGTTTGATTTCCGGTACAAATCTGGAAATCGATTTTTAACTAACTTCCCGAGGAGCTAAACATTTGAAACTTTTAGAATAGCTCAGAACACGATGACAATGCATTATTTTAATACTTTTAGCCATCTTTCAGTAGAATTTAATTAGTTTTCAGCAAATTTTGCTGTATGGAAAGTTAGTTCGGACAAAATCCGCAAGTTATTTAATTTGTTTTGACATATCCCATAGTATTTACAATCTTCATTTTGACGGGTTTTAAATTTGTGTGATTTTTTATTAAGAGGTAAACATTGAAAGACAGCGAAAAGCAAACAAAGAAATAAATTAATTGACGTGTGACAAATTAGGAACTATGTATTTTTTTTTTTCACTAACATTAGGTTTGTTTCAACCACACTGCAAACTGGTATGAAACTGTCCGACGCATGCGCATCGGACCACACTTGATCGTTTTTCGCTAATTCGCATGCGTCGTACAGTTTGGAACTAGTTTGAAGTGTGGTTGGAACAAACTTATTATATATAACAATGACAATTATATTATCAACATTACATATGATTCAACAGAAAATTTAAAAACGTAGTACATAAAAAGTTCTTTTTTTCTTGTAATTATATTTCTTACGTTTAGTATACCAACATCATTTAAACAAGTACATTTATAATAAAAATCGTAGTTACCGCAAATTATATTTAAATAAAATCTAAAGAGTAAAAATGATCCATATTTTGTTAAAAGACAAGATTGGTTCAAATACCAATCAATTTAACTATTATCATTAGTTGATCGCTAACCATGATAGGTTTAGTTAGCCGCATCATTACGTTAGCTTGCATCAAACTCTATTGAGGTAAAGATACTTTTGGTGAAAAATTGAGGATGCCTTACCGAGAGAGTAGTGTTAAATTTAAATTAACTTTTTATAACCATACTTAAGTAAAAAATACATATTAATCTCTTTCAAAACAATGATAAACACATGTTGCGTTTTGTGCATAAGTTAGATAAGGTATTATGTCTGAGGAGAAAATAATTATGTTATAGAACCGTTTAAATATAGCTAATTTTTCACTCTAACCTTTCTTTAAAGAATAAAACAAGACGTAAACATGTATGAAAAATGTAACAAGCAATAAGGGTCAGGTATGAGTAACAAGTTATGCGTTATATGTTGAGTGGTGAAGAGGTTGGACTTGTCAGAGTGTAGAGCACATAAGGAATAGGCTTCGAGGCAGCCAATAAGACAGATGTTTCCATAGCCTACTCGAGCCGACGCTGCGGAAATTAATTTCGAATTGCTTGGGGCCGCAGACAGCCCCCCACCCTCACAAGAAATTTATAGCCCTCCCCCTTTTCTCCTTACTCTCTCATCTTAAGGTTTTTACCGTCTTCCCGAACTCTCGACGGATCTCAATCTTTCACAAATAAGCTCCACTCAATTTTCGCGTTATTGCAACAAACTTTATTTATAGCAATTTTTAGGACGATGAAACATCCCACGTTTATATCTTTAGCCGAACATTCTTTCATCGATATAACAAGTAATACCATGGTAGAAACGAGATAAAAACTATGATAAAAACTTCGATAATATCTGTTACAGACGAAATCGGATGATTTTCAAACTACCTAACAATTAAACTACTCCTAATTATTAGAAAGGCAATAAAACAAAGTGTTTATAGTTTCTTCTTCGTTTGTAGTTCCTAAGAGACGCCTTATCCTAAAGGTCATTGTCTCTAATAATGTTTTACAGAGGATTATAAAAATATAATATAAAAAAAAAAAATCGGTCCGAAACAACTCAGACAAACTTTCTTATATACGAGTTCATAATTACTTAGCCCAGTGAGCACATTACATCACCCACAATATCAATATTTATCATAAAAATAACTTTTCCCCGGGCAAACGGCGGCTTACATCGTAGATTCGTATACCAATTTTTTCGCAAAAACGAATTCTCGCGCCATAACAATACTTTCTCTTTATAAGATGAAATAATAGAAATAGAACATGAGAAAGTAAAAATATAAACAAATTTAGGTGGAAGGCTCCAAAAAATAAACAAATAAAAGGGTTCCTGATTCAATCCCCCGGGGTGTCACAAAATTTTGGTTATTTTAATAGTAATAACAAAAAGGTAAATTACATTTTTTTCGGGAAATTTTCCCCACCTTATAATAAGGCATCTGCATGAATTATTTCAAAATTTGAAGACAAGCCGTTATAGGGTAGTGAGGGGGGGGGGATTTTTTGGGTATATTTCAACTCATTAAAGAATGCAAAATTTAAAAAAATCTTACATAAATATATATTTTTAACCTACTCATTAGCAGCTTTCATTTGATACCCCACACGAAAATGAAAAAAAATAAATAAATAAAAATATTTGAGTTTATTAGATTTTTGCGAATTGCGTATGCGCATATTAAATGTTTAACTTCCCTATGTGTGGGAGAAAAAGTTGCGCTAGTGTTTTAAATTTTAACTTTTTAGCTTTTAAAACTGTTCGGGAGATATGAACCAAAGAGGGACGGACGGACAGACATATCACCCTTGGCATAGGGGTTTCGAGAAGGATCTACGAAACCCAAAAAATCATATAATATAAGGATATAACGCAATCTCTATAATACCAGATTGAATGGATTTCGACAAACTAACTATTCCTAAAAACCTTTTCCTATAGAGATCTTTATCAAACCCAGTTTAATGTAAAAGCACTTAAGAGTCAATGATCCAGAATCTTTAATTTCAATTTCAATAATTTTAGGGGGAAAATAACAACAGTTTACGGAATAAAACTTAGGAATTTTCAGAAAAAAATCCAGTAAGAAGAATGTTACTTCAACGTGGAGATAGACATTTAAGTTAGAAATATCAATAGTTTGGTAATTCCACGATGAATATAAAGTATTCTATGGATGCAAAAAGATCAAACAAAACCTCCTGCCTACATTCTACTAAAGAATGTTTCAGCTTAACTTCTTCTCTTCCCTAGATTATCATGAACCTTTTGTTAAAAGTTCTGTCCCTCGTGCCTGTCCCTTGCTGACAGGATGGAATTTTTCATGCCACACTGACTTTTATTTTAAGCGGTTAACAACTGCTTGCTTTACATTCCCTTTTATAAGTTTTTATTATCGTAAAGATGTCAAAGTAAGTGTTTTAAACCACACCCCTAATATTAAATGTTTAGATAAGAAACAACAAACAGGCCATAGATAAAATACTAAAGAAATGTTACCTGTAAATAATAAATATAAGTTAGAATATATATATGAGCTATAATAATTAGTTGCACATAAATAACTTATATTGTGCATTGAACAAATGTCGAATTAAACAGATGTAGAGATAAAAAACAAAAAATAAATACCGTTATCTCATCACGAGCAAGTACCTCCAATTCGGACTCCTCTGGAACATCTAGATTTATTGGGCCGCGGAAATCTACACTATAAAGTACCAAAGTAGTTTAGAGAACCTCTCAATTCTGGATTTAAAATAAGATAGTGAGTTAATATACCCACCCAAAAAAGTATTAAGGTATCATAGCATTCGTTTTTTACGTGCTTCAGAATAATCTATGGCTAACATGACAAAAGAAAAGTTGGTTCCAAACCAACTTTCTCGCGTTTATACCAACCTGAATTGAAACCTTCCAGTTCTCTTCCCTCTTGTTTATATTTTTTGAGTCCTCCGTTTACATAAGGTTTGTTCCAACCATGCAGTGTACCGTTTTCCGTCCGCAGGATTGTCATGGGCTAAAATCCGTTCTAGTCCGACTTATGACAGTGTATCGTACTGTACCCCAAACTGTTCCAACCCACGCAGGCATCGTTTGTGAACCGTTTACTGTACGATCCAAACAATCCTCTGACAATACGTCGCGTCAGAGAGGTTACGTAAAAGTGTCAAAGGTTGCTGTGACGTCATGCGCCCTCCACGATTTTTCGTCAGGTTATCTTTTCTGGCTCATAACAAACCATTGTTTACTAGAGTTCTGTAAGCATTTTATAGTTTTTTCCTCTTTTTATTCTATTAAAAGCTTTTTTAACCGTTTTTAACCTTATCATATATTAGTAATATCATTAATAAGCCAACAAATGTATACATTATAGATGATAAAACAAATAATTCTCACAAATAACTCAAATAAGATGTAAAATTACTTACTTACAGATGTGCTCTTTTTACTCTATTAAAAGCTTTTTTAACTGTTTTTAACCTTATCATATATCAGTAACATCATTAATAAGCCAATAAATGTATACATTTTAGATGATAAAACAAATAATTCTCACAAATAACTCAAAGAAGATGTAAAATAACTTACTCACAGATGTGCTCTTTTTACTCTATTAAAAGCTTTTTTAACTGTTTTTAACCTTATCATGTATCAATAACATCATTAATAAGCCAATAAATGTATACATTATAGATGATAAAACAAATAATTGATTAAAAAGTAATAATAAAATAAAATAGCACTGATAAACCCCAGAAGTACATTGTTTGTTATGAGCCAGGGCAGCTTAGCCAACGTAACAACACACACTTTTTTTACCTAAGTGACGTCACACTTCCCCGGCGTATACCAAGTACTGGTTTGTAATTTGTATGACATGCGCAATTATGTCAATCGTCACACATGTAACAGAAAGGTTCCCTAACAGATAGGTTTCCCTAAATGTTTTCAATACGGTGTGACTTATAGTCCTAAAACCCATTCCAACCTGACATGATTTTATTACAGTACAATGTTAGTGCATGCGTATAAAACCTGTCCTAAACGATTCTCGAACGATCCGCGGGACGATACAAGGGACGGTGCAAATAGGGGGATTGAAACAGACCTATAGTTAATACTAAATATACACTTGATTTTCGTTTTCAAACCATCCTTTTAGAAAGTAATAATATATTTGGCATTGTTTATGTTTATAACCTGAACGGAAGTGCACAAGGGGAAACAAGCAGTGACATCTCCGCACTGCTTTATGAATGTATTTTTGTCTGTAGAGCCCAAACGGGAGTAAAAAACGCAAGCTATGAACCGTCCTTTAGGAAATAAACGCAGGGAGGTTTGATTCTTGCAGCGCGGCGGTGTATTCTTATCCTCTCTATATTGTATTATATTATATTCCTTTCCTCTTTAATAATGATATGAATCTTTATCTATTATCTCGCGATAAGGATTGGTATTAGCTGCAACTTGTCAAATCACTCGACGTCGGTAGTCAGTAAGGCAAAAGGGAAGGTCGTGCTGATTTTCAATATAAGCCGTTTAACATAGGATATAGGGAAGTTTGCAAAGCTCGGAGTTTGGACAAATAAAGTTAGCTTGGTTATATCAGAGAGCCTAGTAGAGTAGTTTTAATCGTATTATCTCGGCAGTGTTCGGCTTCTTCCGTCTCCACTTGTCAACTAACTCGCTCTATTCAACCATCTCCCTGCGTGATTTATTCACGTCAACAAGGCCTTGTTCCTTCCACAGATAATAAACAAGACGACAAGATCAAAATAGCCAACAAAACGATTTTATTCCTTTCCATAAACTTTTATTTTAAATCATGCCCTAGCCTTAACAAATAGCATTCTAACCAAATAAGTTAAATTTAATGTTTTTTTGTTGGTAATCACGATCTGGAAACAATGCCATAAATCTAAAGTTTGTTGTTAAAGTCAAAGCGTTCTTACAGCGTATTTTAACTGAATCGTATGAAGATTGTAGGACTAACTGATAAGGCAGAAGAACGCATGTAGCGCTTACCCTTAAAGACTATAAAGAAGATGATAAACTAGTTATGAATCAAAGAGCGAAATGAAAAAAATACAGTCGCGTTATGTGATATAAGAGTTTGAAAAATTACCAAGTCCTTGATATTTTTTTGTCTGTGTCTGTGCAGACTTATAAATGACGGCACTTTGTTAATTTTGGGCGTTATAAATAGAGATATATCGCCCAAAATCTCTTACTTTTTAAGATCGACGAAAATAAGCGACATACGAAACAGGTTAAAAAAAATAGGTAAACTTTTAATATTGTCATGAAAGTTCCTTTTTTGGAAATATTTATTCAATCGATAAACAATAATAAAAAAGGTCATTGTCAAAATAAAGACATTTAAGAGACGATTTTGTAGTAGAAATTCAACACTGCGGGAAATGGTAAAGTAAAGTCGCATAACACATTACTCAAAATAAAAGGATATGGGTTTTAGGGAATGGAATGGTGTTTTTCAGATAAAACAGAAGAATACAAAGAAGGGTGGCAAAAGGGTTGTGGGCTCTGGCTAAAGGTTATAATTTACGTGCCAGTTTAAACGAAAACTCTTCCCCTCAGACAATCCCATATCCATAATCATTATATGGATTTACTGCTCTTCCCTTATATTCCTATCAAAATCTCCATAGTCGTTAACTTTATAAATCTTGGCACTAAAAGAATGAATGTGATCAACTAACCTTGATTTGGAGGTTAGGTTAAATTCAAACACCTCGTTATAGAAATAACAATCTTTTTGCATCAACATTTTTGTCTGTGACCTATTTAAAGTAAATAAGCTATTTAAAGTGGCACTCATCCTTAGAATATAATGAACCGAAGAGAATCCTTAAGAGAATGTTAGGATGCATTAACATACTTACCGCAATTATTTTAGCTTTATTTATACCCCGTAGTCTCTTGAATGTTATATCGGTCCACTAAACAACCCTAAAGCATAATTATTAAGAAGCCATTTTAAGCTTTTTATTTCTGACAAGTAACCAAAAACTTCTCTTCCCAAACCAAAGGGAATCCTTAAGAGAATATTTGTATTCATTAACATACTTATCGCATTAGCTTTAACTTTCTTTTACAGTAGTGTCTTAAACGTTGTATCTGTCCACTAAGAAACCCTTAAACTTAATTAGGTAATAAGGAACTTTTTAATTTATTAGCTGTTTATTTCTGACTACAAGTAACCAAAAATTGCGATACGTATAACGTCGTGTGATGAAATCAACAAATCTGCAAATTAATAGATTGAGAAGTTACCATGCAAGATGCATTCAATACCAAAATATGATAGGACTAAGTGATTCGCCTTTATGTTATAAATGTCCAAATAAAGAAGAAAGTATGACTCACATCCTATTGGAATGTCCTAAGTACAAATCCGAACGTCCAAAATTATTCAAAGAACTTAAAATTCAAGAAATTCAAGGTGAAAAAGAAAAAATCAAGACCATACTTTTCTCAAAATTAAAAAATATTACACTTACACTAAAATTCGAAAAAGAAATAAATTACTCCCCTTAGCCTAAAATTGTAAAATCTGGAGACCACTCACTGGGTCCACCCAACCTAATTGAGGTTTTCTGTGGTTTCCCTCAATTTAATAGGCAAATGCCAGGTTGGTCCACTCTTAAGTCAGTCCACAGACTGCCTATGATACCCTTTTAAATACCTGCAAACAACCCTAACAAAAGTCTAATCAAAAACTTCCGTTTAGAAAAATAAAAATATAAATATATACTCCAAAATTGTCCATTATACCCTTCCCCAAATTTGATTAAAAAGCTCCAATCCCTTACAAAATATTAAAATTAAAAAAGTCACAAAATAACGTTATGGCTCCGGTAAACACAAATATATATATATATTTTACTTATGGCAATAAAGAATTTGTTTAAAAAAAAAAAAAAAATTGCTTATCATAAAAATTAAAAATATTTAGAATTAAAACTATAATAATCTCTACAATTAGCACGTACTATGGAATTATCAAAAATTATTTTAGAAATAATTAGAAAAATCTATTACCTATAAACCTGGAAATGGATAGAAATGCCATCAATCAGTACAATAGAAATGCCAAATCCAACAATAATCTTGTTTTAAAACAGAATAAATCATTATGCGTACTGGAAGTTGTCATTTAACTACCAACTAATGGATCGATTTTAAAGAAAAATATGACACATCGTGTAATTGACCAAGCGGTGAGAGGCCTATGTTTCAACTTTTCATCAACACACTAGACTATAGGCCGTTTGGCATTTCATCTGTGTACCTATGTTTGTTACACAGTTACGACCAAACTCGAACCGGGGTCCGAGCGCCCATGGCGTTCGAAAGGAAGAGGAAAAGCCTTAACAACCCCCCTCGATCTTAGGCTCGTTTTTCTTCTCTCGCCGTCCCCTACACGGGGGCATGTCGATGGCACGGTCTAGATTTGGTTTCGGTGAGATTTGTCCTTTTATATTTAAAAGATTTGGCATGGATGTTCCTTGAAGTCATAAAAATCTATGAATATAGATTATTATTATGTTTTTTTAATTAATTTATTTTTTTAAATTTGGCATAGATGTTCCGGGGTCTTTAAAATCGATATATATATATATATACCTATGGTTTTTTACTTAAAACTATTTTAAAATGTTATATATTTACATTTTTTATTGGAATTTGGAATGGATGTTCCTCAAGTCGTTAATATCGATATATATGGTTTGTTTATAAAAAAAAAGTCAAGAAAAATATAAGCACAACATACCAGTAATCATCAAGCAATTTTATCAGACATTGACATTTTACTTTATTAAATATTGTGACTAACTCGATTAAAGGGTATACAGGAAATTAATGAGATAGTATATTAACAGTGAAGATTGATGATATATATCATAATTTGTTTTACCTAAAAATGTCCTTTTTATCGTAAGAATTAATTCAGTGCTTAGAAAGAGTTACTTTTACATGAGTACAGATGTAAAGAAATTCAGTTAAGCATGATAAGATAGATCGTTTTCCCTCCGTTGCTTCCGTGTCTTTGAACCATGAAGTATCCTCAGTAATCCAACTCTTGTGAGATGCAGCAGCTGTCATAAGAAAGCCTGTATTCAGGGACACTGTATGAAGGGTGCATTACACAGCTAGAGCTAGAAGGAAGGGCTATTGAATCTCTCAGGAAGTTAATGGTTTTCTATCGATTTCGGGTTCTTGGAGAGTATCAGCGTTACGGTTAGAATATGCCTTAAGGAAAAACGCGTCCAAGATTGTCTTGGGACCTTACATAATGTAAAGCTGTCTCTTAGCAAAGTGGGATGCTTTCTCACTAAGCATGATCACACCAGTTCACACGGGTTGGAAGCAATGTCGGTTATCTCTTATATAACCCAACAAACAATTGGGTTTAAAAAACTCTAGGTGATCACAGCGGATGTTACTTCTGAAAGCACGGCACTCTGAGCATTTTTAAATAATATAGATACATATATATATATATATATATATATATATATATATATATATATATATATATATATATATATATATATATATATATATATATATATATATATATATATTCTTTTTACTTACAGGAATGATAACCTTAAAATCTGTGTTGGGTGCAGGTGCAGCTAGTAATTTACAATAGGTAGGAGTACATTCATTTTGAGAATTTAATTTTCAGTTATCACTTTCGATATGAAATATTGTAAAAAGACTGCCGGCAGTTCTTTGAGAGCACATTTTACCTTCGAATAGTATTATTAACTCGATTCCTTTACCGTACAACTGTATTATTGAAAACAACGAATAGTAGATACCGAATTAAATTTACCTATACCAATATTCCTTATTGTGTGTTTCTTTGGGTTTTCGTGGTTTCTTTGATTGTTAAAAACAATTTTCTTTTTAAACAAACAATCCTTCTCTTCGTATGATTCTTATAACTTAAGGTGAACGAAGAGATATTATATTAAATATAGTTAATAAATAAGTTATATTTATTTATTAATACGCATTAAAATATACTTGAAATAAACGCGACCAGTCATTGAAACTGGCAGGGAAATCCAATAAAAAGTGTATCTTTTAATTTTATCTCATAAAAAGAAGGTAGAAAATGTTGGTATATCCGCCTTTGGTAATATCAAACAAAAACACTTTTATAAAGCTTTTTTTATTTTTTTAACTAATGATAGACCTGGATTAAAGGAGTAAAAGCACTCTTTTGGAGAGGTAATTTCTTTAAAATCCATGGTTTTTTAAACGAAGATATATTTATTAAACTATAAGGAATATAGAAGATAAATGAATGAGTTTAAATAGATCATAAAATAAGCTAAAGGGTGTACTCGCACGAAGCAGAATAAAAATGCATGTACCTACCTAACATCTGTCACTAGGATTTGATTTAATCTAGAAGGGATAGACTAGTGGTTTATAGAACGGTACTATACATGTGTTAGTTCTATGTTTAAAGGCTAGTTCATCTTGAGTAGGTTTTTTTGCAGACTTGATGGGACTAGGCTTGTGTAGTACCTGGGAGCAAGGCAAGAGCCCCTATATAACGGATATCCTCCAGTCCTGAGGCCTCCCCTCCAACCATCACACTCTGTACCTGCTTTCTGCTTACCTAGCATTCAAGTGAAACCTAACAACTTGCATCGGTAAGCATAAAAACCAACTGCAACTACTCTCACTATGTAAAGACTAAAAACTGCATTCTATTAAACAACTTCCTAGAATTCAAGCCTAACAATGTTGCGAACTGTACATAAAGTACTTGAAACTTTGCTCAGCATTTTTTACTTAACTAAAATTTATTTCAAAACAAGGAATAGGTAGTCCGTCAAGCGTCAAAAAATATCACAGTCTTGAGTAAGGCATTGAACTTATATATTCCTCAATTCAAAATTAATTCATCGGTAGAGGATTTCAAATAACTAAAAAGCATATGCGATAAACAGTTACACAATTTAATCAAAAGGCGAAAAGACGAAGGCAGGAGCAGGCCTGCCTAGAAATACGACAGTGAGAGCAAAGCATTAAAACTAATACCGATTTTGGGTAAATGTAAAGAGTGAATAACAAGGATGAAGAGCAATAGAAGAAATCAGGTAGACAAAATATTCAATTGTCCAATGTTTCGAACCTGTTTCAGGTCATCGTTAGGGTAACGAATACCTAAATGTCCGTGGAAATGTTTAGATGTTTAGATTAAGAACTTGGCAAGGGTTTTTATCCACATCGCTAGGCATTATGGCTTATAGCTGTAATACTGATTGCCCCTTGACGGATCATTGGAAGGGTAGCCCCTCAGTGCTCGGTAACATTTTTTTCTTGACATTATGGCATTTTTTACACATTGCTTAAAATTATGGCTGAGGGTTGATAAAATGATTGTCCCTGGATCAAATATAGAATACCTCTTTGGTTAACTGAATATCATCATATTTAAAGGTAAAATTGTGATAGAGCATACTGGTTTCTAATTCGACATGGCCTATAAATAGTAGATAATCTAGTATACTTTTCTACTGGACAGTAAAAGCCTACATAGCTCATCAGCTAAAGTTAGGGTGCAGTAAAAAAGGATACCAATTAGATAATGAGGAACTATAGGCAAAGGCATTTTATGGGAACATTACTAATCTAATGATGCCTTCACCGGAACATTAATTTCTCTATTATCCTACGTTATTTTTGTTTTATCATACTATGTTTTGTGTTTATTCAATTACGATGTAAAGATTATTTTACAATTAGCAAGAGCTGTTATCGTTAAAAAATCACTTTCCCGATTGTTTGCAGTGAGGCAGTAGTAACGATTTTCCCTTGATCATTTTGAAAAAACTCGAATGCATTTATTCAATATACAAAACAGTAGACTGGATTCGAAGGGTAGCCACCCTCAGTGCTTGGCTCGCCACCCTAACATTTGTGCATTTGTAGGATATGCAGGGAGCCAACTCCCTTGGTTATTTGTCGTGTAACTTGTTGACAGGTTTACATTGTGTTTACCGTGTTCAAAATACTTCACCTCTTGAATAAAATAAAATCAATGCAAGTGAAACAATTCAAGCGTTTAATACTACACCTCCCCAGTGTTTTATTATACTTCCAGTTCACATGTAAAAGAATCAGAATCAAAAATATCGAAAATAAACTAGTTAAAGTTACAATAAATGAACACAACACAGATCACCATTGGTTGTAGACACTTAAGCCGTTAGGGAGACTTAAAGAATATTGTTTTAATTATTGGGGGGAAAAAATATACATCAATACTAAATAATACTAGATAGTCATTAAATACTATACAATTATTATTATTATGGTACCAAATAATGAGAACAAAAGAAATAAAACTTGATGTTAAGCATCAAGTTAGTTTTTCTGATAATACTTCAAGTATTCTGTCATTAGTAGTTCTGATGAGGGCTGCTAAGTTAGAACATTTCAATGGGTTGATGTAGTGTATCTGAGGCATCATGTATAGAAATGAAAAAAAACTGGCACATATAAATAAAATCTTTTCTCTAAATTGATAAAAAATGCACCATTTATGGAAACTTTTTCATTTCATAAATTTTCTCTTAAAACATTTTTCAACTTCAGTCCTCTATTTTGAAACACAGCTACAGATCGATTTTGCTAATCTTGGGGCGTATGTATCCGTCGTAGATTAACTGGGCTTCGATGTAGCATATCTGGTTTTTCTAGGGAATATGAAATGAAAAAGTATCCATAAATAATGCAATTTTTATCAATATACAGGAAACACTTTGATTATAAATGCAATATATTATTGATTATAAATGCATTAAACTTTTAACTGTTCAATAACTTTAAATGTTTATTTAACTACTATTAAATAAACTTCGTTGTTAATACAACGAAGTTGAAGAGAGAAGTGAGAAGAGGAATGTAATAATAAATAAAGCGCGGTTGTCCTCAACTAAGTCAGCCCCGAATTATACTCTGACATTGACTAATGAATGAAAGGACACGAGAGGGAAGAGAATGAAACATAGATGTGTACGGTACTATAATCCTCACTTTCATTTTTCTTTATTAAACCTAAGGCGGGTTAGAAGCACGTCCCACCTAGATCTGATATTTAAATATAATGAACTCGTTATTTTTATACATAATAATTGTATTCAGTAAAAAAATTTAGAACATAACTTTTATTTAGATTAAGATGTAAATGTATATGCTAATGGTTAACTGAACTTGTTTTCTGTAAAAAGATTGGCATTAGTTGTCTTTCATTGTATTTTATGCCGAATGCCATCTTTTGACTGATAAAGATAACTTAATAAAAAAGAAGGGTCCCCCCTCCTCACGAAAACGCCCAGCTAATTTATAACCGGCATGCGATGAATGTATCCATGATAACGTTATAGGCATTTTATAAAGGGAGTTTGCGTGAGTGCTTTCTCCATGGATAAAAGGGGAAAATATCAAAAGAGTTTAATAGCAAAAAAAAGGAGGAAAAACTCTTTTAAAGTTTGAAAGAGTGAATATGTTTAAGAGCGATGAAAAGAATAAAAACTAAAGGTGAGAACAGTAACAACTTTTATAAGTTATTGATTCTCTTGAGTGTTAATACGGGGTGAGAAATTAACACCTTTTAGACGAATTGTTATTTTTGACATGATTTTGTGGATAAAACAATAGTAGTAATGATTAGTTCATTTTCAAACATCAATATTATGTACAATAATACCTCGACTTACGTAAATTTGGAGTTACGCGAAATTTACAGATACAAAGTTGATATTTTGTGAGTGCGATATATCACAACTTTAACTTGATTTTGATATATCAGTCAGATAATCTGTTTATACATCGTTGTTTATAACAAATCGAAGTCAAAATTACTGCTACACACCATTATTATTTTCGTTTTCGTACAAAAGTAACTTTGTAGGACTTTATTTTTGAACTTCGTTATTGTAAAAGGATGAGTTTTATCGCGGAGTATTAATGCTAAGTATTAAAAAAAAGGTAAAATTATGTCTCTTTAAGTCAAAGTAAACACTCAATCAAAAAATTGATTTGTATTTTAATCTTTATCATTTTAGTTGCATTGTATATTTCTGTTACATTATCAAATGTTTAAACCAATATACTGATAAGAAAAGTAGATGTTTGATCATATTATAGACATTATCAACTTAAAATACTCAGAGATTAAAATGTTACAGAGTTAGTGTTTGCATAGAAAGTTGTAAGATAAGAAGTAGGATTAAATTCCTTCAGGCTCTTTTTAACTATCAGACCTAACTAAGTTGTTAGGGTCACTGATGAAGGGTTCCCTAAGCCCGCTAAGCGATAATAATAACTATCTGTGACGTAACGGCTTGGGTATGTATATCGGCAGTAAACGTAAATCGGCCAAACGATAGCTTTGACTAATAAATCTTCGTCGCCTAAATTCAAGACTTTTACATATTTCAATTTAACCATTAATCTAACTTGCACGCACGCGTCTCTGTCTGTAACGCACCTGACTTACAAAAGTACCTAACACAAAAATTTGAAACTTAGCAGTTAAGATATGTGCAATGACCCAAACACAGGAAAATGATAGAGAAAACCCAATAATTCATCCCATAGAAACTAGGGGTTGAAACTTTTTTAACGAAAAAGTGTCATGTGGGGACTTAAATAAAAGAGGAAGACGCTTAAATAAAGGAGGAAGTATTATATTTTTTTGTACCAATTATCTTTTTGCGTCATATGTCTTTGAAAATAGCGCTTATCATGCCCCCCCCCCCCCCCTCTTCTATATTTTTAACAAATCAACGAAAGAATCTAAAATAAATCTGTTATTCTTTGTCAAAAAACAAAAATCGAGTTTTAAGGAATTTTACATATTTCGCATTTTTGTGAGAAAAAAGTTAATAAAAATGCATATAAAGGAGTTTGTTTCAAGTTATTATAATAAATAGTTATAAATTTAAATATAGCTAACAACATTTTAAATTACCACCATCTTGATACAGCTTGGCCGATTATGCTGGTTAACGAACTCGTCCTATTTGTTGCCTACGGACTCTTTGAGTGTGCTGAAAGCAGAACGGACATGCTTGGCCAATTTATTTTTAAATTGTTCCTTTTTAAGTCGAAAAGTTATTTAGACAAATGAATATTATCTCTCTAGTGTATATAGAAATATGACTTCAGAAAATGAGTCTGGGCACAAATCACTCTTTTTTACTTTGACCCTATTTCCTCCGAAGGGATCAAATTTTAGAAACTTCCGCCTTGGAAGACAATAACATTATTTACAAAAAGTATCATACCAAATACTAGTATATATTTTTCAAAGAATTGGTGATAATTATAGTGAGGGACATGCTTTCATATACGTTATGTCCGCCCTCTTGAATCAGAGACCTTTTGGAAATACTTTCCCAATAGGTGTTGTTAATGTCATAAATTAATGGAAGTTAACGTTCAAATTAAAGATAAAACTAGCTCGTTAATATGTTCAATAGTTATCATAATATTGATCTAAAATAAAATATATCATATTCATAATTAATATGTCATATCTTCTAGTGAGTTGTTACCTTCTTAATTCATGGCCGTATTTTTCAATAATATCATCAATTCGTTATGATTTTTCACCTTAAAAAAAAAACCTACACAAAAGTTATAGGGGGAAAAATCCGTATCAAATTATAGATATTAGTTATGCTTTACCGAAAGGTTTCGTTTATATTTTTTTTAATAGTGAAGGATACTTCTGGGTAAATATAAAAAGTAAAATCTTTAGTTACATTATAAAACGATACCTTGTGACAATAAAAAAAATCTATAATATATTACATGTACATGTTATGTACAAATAGGTAGAAGATAAACACAAGCTAATTATTAAAAAAATAGTTTCCAAATATGAATAAATTAGTGAACAAATAGTTATAGTAATTGAAGAAAGAAAAAATTAGAAGAGCGAAATTTTATGTTATTGTTTCAACACCCCTATTTGTACCGTCCTTCGCGTATCGTCCCGCGGATCGCAGGCCCGTCGAGAGGGGGCGGTAGGTATGGCTGATGCCGGGGGGCCCGGACCTCCCCTAAAGGGCCCCGCTTCTTAAGCCCCGAATACCCAATCAAGCCAATATTTATGATTGAAATATAAAATAATTATATTCGTAATAATAATAAAAAATAGTATTAGTTAACATTAAAGTTGTCAGCCAGGTGTGGTGATTAAGTTTGAGAGAGAATTTCCCGGTACCGAGACTGAGAAGCGAAAAATTACTAACCCGTATCCCGATGGGTAAAAATCCACAGAGAACCCAAAAAATCGCTTCAAAGTTGAAGTTTTTTATGTTTTAATTGACAGTGGGATTAGAAACTTGAGTGATCCATACCAAGCAGTCAACAAAATCAATGGTTAATGATTTGTTCAGTTTTATTTGGACATATCCAAAGTTGAAAAAATATTAAATACACCACCATTCATTTTCAACCATGCACGGTTGAAAAATCCGGCATGCTAGCCAGAAAGATACTACAATGGTGTCTTCAGTCATAAAAATTCATATTCCCTACTAGTAGGTTTTGGAGGCCCCCTGGAAACTTTTAGGTGCTCCTCTATTTTACTTCCAGGGGCCCCCGCGCGGCGGGGTCTGCGGGGCCCTTATTGCAGCCACTGTTTCCTACTTCCTACAATACTAGCTGGATAACCGTGCGTCGCTACGAAGTGTTATTTTAATTTGATAAGTTTACAAACTACCGTCAAGAGACTATTTCACTATGCGAGAATATCTAGATTCTATCCCTCTCACTTATTTCTATATCACCTCCTCTTTGATAAGATAATTTGCAAATATCCCAAATTTACCCCCCTCCTAAATGACAATATGACAAAACTGTACATAACAACAATTACTGTACTCTTAAAGAGCTTTTCAACGATATGCATCATGAAGGGTATTCATTACTTTGACCCCATATTCATCACTTGAGTTGTACCCCGTACCCCTGTGTACCAAAATTTAAATTTCGAAAATTCATGTAGACAGTGACACCTTCCTATTGCTTTGAAGGTCAAGTGTGAAAATTTTCATCAAGATCAGACAACAACTGTAGATTTGTATAAAGAACATACACACACATACGTTGACTTTTAGATGTATTTTTCCATTTTACTCCCTTAAATGTACAAAACAATTACTGTACTCTTAAAGAGCTTTTCAACGATATGCATCATGAAGGGTATTCATTACTTTGACCCCATATTCATCACTTGAGTTGTACCCCGTACCCCTGTGTACCAAAATTTAAATTTTGAAAATTCATGTAGACAGTGACCTTCCCATTGCTTTGAAGGTCAAGTGTGAAAATTTTCATCGAGATCGGACCAAAACTGTATAGGTTTGTATATAGAACATACACATATACCTTGAGGGCTAAACTACAGTATATGGGGCTCTAACACGTTATCTCACTATCGACCTCTTTCAAGATTTAATATATAGATATATCTTGTCTGTTAAACTCTTTTATATTTTGATTTGGAACTCTACCTGGTCTATATGCAGGAGGGTTGTTTTTCTTTAGAAATGAGCGCTCCGCGAAGCGGTGTGGAGCTGCGATTAAAAATTCTAGGGCAAAAAAAAATTAAGGTTAACAAAATTAAATTCAAACCCAAAACCAACACATTTTCGTTAAAACGTGTAAAATTACGCAAATCACACATTATTTGGATATATTGAAATATGGCGTCAATTATAACAATCGATTGTAGCGATTTACGATGTATAGTATAGTAGGGGCTCCATATACTGTAGTTCTCCTTTCAACTTAAAATACCATTTGATTTAACTTGTTTTTACAAACTAAGTCTTTTATTAATTTAAACTTATATAAACAAAATATTTTTTCACTTACCAACAGTACAACGATATTAAACCAATAATGCGAACAAAATTATTAAAAAATAAAATAACTTAAACATATTTTGTTTCGGTTAAACTAAAATCATATTTAAAATATAATATTACCATGAAGAATACTTATTATTTATAATATTTTTATTTTAAATCATTTTTTATAATAAATTTTAGATTATTTAATTTTGATACGGTGGTAGTGTGGTAGCCCTGGAAAAGGAGAGTCACTGCGACGCTGCGGTTTCTCATAGTTTTAGAGTGTCGGCCATATTGTTTTTACTTCTCTAATTAGGTCAACAGTAATTTCAGTCGAATCTTACTTTAAATTCACTTTTTAATCGAGGAAAAGTATTTTAAATCTTTATATTTGTACAGTGTGTTATAATTCAAATGTTTCTCTTTGATATCTATACGTTTTTCATTCGAAAAGTACATCTTTCGTGTATGTCGTTTAGTCGTTTATATTTTATTCATTATCGGTTGTTCTGTGTTAAAAATCTTGTCTTTGGAGATTGATCGATTTGTTATTCAGTGTAATATCGACGATAATATCTTTGAAAGTTAATTCTACGTATATTTATAACAGCATTTAGAGAATATAATGGAATATGAAGATATACATAGGATGGATTGAAAGAACGCAGCGAAGCTATAAAGGTAGATTGATTCTTTCTATTTACCTATTAAGTTAAATTGAATAATTTATGTTTAGTTATAATAAACAATCTTATTACACAACGATAATGGTAAAGATAATTTTATTTAAATTCTTAATCAAACTATTGTTGTTTTGTTTAGTTATTTCCTTAGAATTAAAAGCTATTCAAAAAGTGAAGATTTTTGTTTTATTATTATTTATTTTTTTTTTAATATAGGAGGGAATTGTCTTATAGTATAGACTACGTAACATTCCCGCACCCTCTTAATCTTCCTTCTCGCTTATTTTCTGTTACATTCTTTGTTAGTTTTACTTTTTCTTCGAAATCATTATTTTATGTTTTACTAGCTGGATACCCGTTCTTTGCTACGGAGTGTTATTTTAATTTGATAAGGTTGTAAACTACCATCAAGAAACATTTAAATTATTTTACTATGAGAGAATATCTAGATTTTATCCCTTCCACTGATTTCTATACCCCTCTTTTTGATAAGATAATTTGCAAATATCCTAAATTTAGCCCCCTCCTAAAAAGAAAACAAGGGATTCTACTGTACTCTATTCTAGGCAGCGGCCGCGCTGCGACCGCTTTTCGGGGGTTTGTCGAGCGAAGCGAGTAGGGGGCAGAGCCCCCTAGTAATATATAAAATAAAATTGTATAAAACGTAAATGAACGTAAACAACATTTTACAGTTATAGGACTTTTTGTGTCCAGATTGTGTTTTAGTTGAGGACTAAGAAATTATAAATGTTTTCAAACAATTTTGTCTAATTTTAGGTCATAATTATGACTCATATACCCATATTAATTTAAGTCATAATTGGTTTTTTAACATTACTGCGGTAAAATAGTTGTATTTTTCAAAATGAGTTTGTTTTACTTTGGTTTATCAGTAGTATGTCTGCAGTTATCAGTAATAGGAGTTTATTAGTAGTACTTACAATAAATATAAAATAGAACTTATTATAAGAGTTGAAAAATTCAATACACAAGTTATTAGTGTAAAGTCCCAAAATGACGAATAAAAACGAGTAAAAAGAGGGGGCCCATATAGGTCTGCAGGGACCGCGGAACTTATTTCAGAGAGGGGGGGGCGGTGATATGAGTATTGCGGGTTTAGCATTTTGCCAATATGAAACTTTTTTAAAATGTCAAGCACCGCAAAACTATTTTAAAGAAAGGGGGATGAAGAAATACAGAGAACTAATGTCCAATTTGGAGATGAATGCTCGAGTACGATTTTTAGTTAGTGTATAGAGGCTACATTTTCTAGGGAAACAGAAAATTAATTTAGTAATAATAAAACAATAAAACACTCAAATTAAGCATTAGGTTTTTAAAAAAGCATAATGATATTATACACCACTTTACATAATAAGTTATGCTTTTATAAACATTTCTATTGAGTATTTGAACTTAAAAACATACTTAATGCGTTTAAAGAGATAATTTTGTACTATACGTACAAATTATATTTTTTAGAGATCAGTATATTTTAAATATTATTCTTTAATTATTTATACATCGATCGATTGATATTATAAATTGTTCGTCAATAGCTAAACTTAACTAAAATGATAATTTTTATTCAAAAAATACTTAATATCATTGAGATCAATTTATAGATTAAATTATACTTTAATGACTACTATATAGATCCATTTGTATAATCATAAACTATACTTTAATGACTATAGTAGTGACCGCACTTTTTACTTTAAATTATACATTAACATCTAAACTTTTACAAATAATAACATATTTAGAAGTATGTTTTAGTGACTTTTTTACTTTCTCATATTAAGTATTGTGATGTTGACATTTTAATGGATTTACACGTTTTGAGGTTCCCTGAGTCCAAAAAATAGATTTTTAAAAAATGTCTGCCTGTCTGTGCAGACACCTGGAGCCTAAACTACTAGGCCGATTTTGACGAAATTTGGCATACATATTCAGAAAAATCATACCCTGAGGCGAAAACGAGAAATGAATTTTAGCTCCAAATTTAGGGGCGCTACCCCCCAAACACTCTCACAAAAAACGTGAAAAAAAATGTATCTCGAAAACGGTTCCGACGATATTAATTAAAAAAATTAAAAATGTAGTCCATTTGAATATGAATCTAACGATATTAGCCGTTTTCCCGGAAAAATCTAGTTACTGAGAAAATAGTTTTTAACGCGGAAGGAGAGAGGCCGGGTTCAATGCCCCACCGAGGAGATTATTTTTATGATATATTTTGATAAAATGATCAATAATAATTAAATGTACCAATGAAAACTAATATGTAAATGACAAACACTGGACCAAGTAGTTATGAACTCGTATATGAGAAAGTTTGTGTGAGTTGTCTCTGACAGATTTTTTTAATATCTATACTGCTGTAAAGAAACACTTATAGTTACAACTTCTTATTATTTATACTTAAATAATTATAATTATTTATTCTTAAACGTATACTAAAGAGTTTTTAGAATCAATTTATAATTTGCATTAATATAACCATAAAAGAAGTACCTAGTAATTTTGATCTCGCGATGAAATTCGACTAAACACAATAACATTTATAAAAATAATAACGATCCGAATTGATATGGGACGAACAAAATAAGGCCCGAATCGATATGGAAACGTGCGTGAACCATGGATTTGTAAAAAAAAAAAAAAAAAATATTGTTTTAAGTATTATGTTTATCACTGACTTTTTGTATATTGTAATTATTTGATTAAATATACATTTTAAAGTTTATTCTAATGTGAAATATATTGTAAGTTCAATTACAATAATTATTATAAAATATTAATTAAATGAATTTACAACCTGATACTATATCGAGATACTCTTACACTTAAACCTCAAACAATATTTTTTTTATCTAACAAAATTAGGTAATATACCAGTTAACCGAGGGGGGGCGCTGCCCCCCCTCTGTTCACTGTGGGGGGGCAGCCGCCCCCCCTGCCCCCCCTGTTCCGCGGTCCCTGCAGGTCTAGCCGTGGGGCCCGCTACGGCTCTCGACGGGCCTGGCGGATCGTTTGGGAATCGTTTAGGACAGGTTTTATACGCATACACTAACATTGTACTGTAATAAAATCATGTCAGGTTGGAACGGGTTTAGGACTATAATTCGCACGGTATTAAAAGCATTCAATAAAACCTAACAGTTAGGGAACCTTCCTGTTAAGATGTGTGACGATTGGCAAAACTGCGGATGACATTCAAGCTAGAACTCGGTATTGTCAGAGAATCGTTTGGACGGTACAGAGAACGGTTCACAAACGAACCCTGCGCGGGTTGGAACAGTTTGATGGACGGTACTGTCACAAGTAGGGTTAGAACGGCTTTTAAGCTTAGCGCATGGATAAAACCCATGCTTGGTTGGAACAAACCAAGTATAAGAAAAACTAGGATTCCGTTCAAACAATGATAGTGGATGTTGTCATCTACAGCGTTCCTAATTTTTATAGGCTTTTTGGAGATTGAATAAATCATTAAAAAAAAGGACTGCATCTCTTTAGCAAGACAATAAAATTAAACAAATTGAATTACATCCGTATTCTTGTTTTTGCTTATTATTATTTATTTCATTATATGCCATATTATCTAATATATATACACTGTTTACTAATTTTCTAGTACACATAAGAAAAATAATGTCAGCTGAATGCTCTTATCTTATCTTCTTGATAGTTAACTGGTGCTTTGATTGTGAAAACATGTTATCATTGTTATTACTTGTCATTGCATCGATTGTTTTTTAACTTATCTTACAATTTTTTAAACATATATCTTTATTAGTTGTTTTCATTTTTACCTTTGAATTGGGTACATATCTGCAATCAACCCAATTAACTTATGTTAAGTTGTATTATTTCTTTTTCACTAGCTATGATTTTATCAATAACTTTCAAAGCAAGCATCACATTAAGTAGTAATACTTCAGATTCAATTTATTATTAACCTGATGTAATAATACAATTGGTGTGCAATTAATACAGACCTTGATCTTGATCCTATAATATATATTATAGGATAAGTTAAGTTAAAGACTAGAGATTTTATGAGTAAATACATAAATGATTTTATATGGGAAAACATTAAAAAAAAAAATGTTTAACTTAAAAGCCAAAAAATTGTGCTATTATGAATCAAAAGTGAAAACAAAGAGCTTTAAATTTAACCCAAATGGCTTTTGTTAACTTTCAAAGGAAAACAGAATTTTATTTTCACCTTATAAAGATTGTTTGTGCGATGCGCCATCTAACAATGAATTCAAGTGAAACATGTGGCACTTTGAATTTTATGGACTGGAAATGATTAGTAACATTAAGGTTGGAATAGACGTCCTCTCTTAGTCTCTCTCTGGAAGAGCAAACTTCTCAGAAGTTTCCACTGAGAGTTCGGTCCTTCGATACTAAAGTCAGGCTGGTTGTTTGCCGTTCTGTCGCAGTTGTTCTCCACAATCTCATTGTCTCACGTCTTCTCTTCCCCCTTACCGTCGTCCTTAGTCCCTGCGAGTTTTCCCAAGATCATTAACAACTGTTTGTATCCCTTTTCCAAGATATTTGTCTCCTCGATACCGTCCTTTAAACAGCCCCTTGTGAAATGCCTTCCTTTTTCTCCCCCCTTTATAATTAATAAGTTCCGAGTTGCTCGACGCCCGAGGGGGGTCTTTACCCCGAATTTCCTCTCAACCCAAACTTTGAAGAAACTCGCCAAGATAGAACCTGATTATACTTTAAAGGAAACTTTTTTTTTATCTTTTCGAAACTGTAGCTTGAAAGATTATAATGAAGACTTGGAGTAAAGGGGAATAGTCGTTGTTCGAGACCTACAATCTTTGGTTTCCAATTCCGATTGACGCCTCTCATTATTACTACCTTCAATGTACCTGTACCCTACTATTTCTCAATCATTACCATTGTTATTCTTACATATTATCGAGCAACATATTTGTAAAAAGGAAATTTGGATTTTAACAGTTTATTAAAACAGAATATTGTACCTTATTATCCATAGATGTATAATGTCTTCATCTATGGTTTGATGTACTTTTTTAGCGCATAAATTAAAAAATGAATTTGCATTCGTATAATATCAACTTATTCATTTTAATAATGTTGGACAGTTAATGGGATCATAAGTCAAATCCTAATTTAATTTAATTGAATCTATTGTCGACCTTCTATTTACATACTTTGCTGCCATTGTAGTTAAAAAGAGATTGTTTTTCTTCTTATTATTAACTTTAAATGAAATAAAGAACCTTTTATATTGTAGAAGTTAGTTTATGGTTATTATGGTTAAGCAACAACTATTTTAATTGCGACTAGAATTAAACGAGTAAACGTTTCAGAATGATTTAATGTCCTTTGCCAGGTGTCCTTGGCCGTGTTAGTTTAGGGTTTAATTTGCTGTTAGGGCAATGGCTTGCTGTTGTACCTTTGTCTGGGTATTCGGGCCCTTTCGAAGAATTCTTCCTTAATAACGGGGTCTAAGTCTAGGGTAAGGCAAAGCTCCCCTGCCATTATGGCAGCGATATCTGCCCTCACGCTCTTCCATCCCCCTTTCATTCCTGCTTTTATACGTGAAGCCTATCTTTCTTACTCTGGCATAATCCTCATCCTTTCATGAAGGTCTAATACACGACGGCTTATCTCCTTCTATTCCTTTGCACTCATATCCTGGTATTATGTATCCCAAGTGTTTTTCTTTTTCTTTCACATTCTTCGATGTATATTATACATCAAAAAGCAATCAATACTTACAGATTTATTTTATCCAAGAACTTGAAGTTTAATCTAGTTTTGTTCGTGGACATTTTTCAGAGACGTAAAACAATGTAGAGCTGCTATTATTATTATTAAATAAACTACGATCACTAATATAAAATATCTAACTATATTAATGTTCCAGAATAAATTACAATTTAAAAACATTCCTGATAATAATAAAAAAATCAAATCAAAACTATTCAGACAGCTATTGAGTGTTTAATCAAATTGGATTTAATTTTTTTTAAAATTTATCATGAAAGTCCTTCGTTCGTTTATTTACTTTTAAATCAATATTAATTTAGAACAAAAATAATTACAATACAACCATTCTTGGATCATTTAAGAGTTCATCATGTCGTGTGAACGAAGGATGAATTATTAACATTAAATCGTTTACATGCTTTGTCTGTACATTGCATGACGAATAATTAGACTATCGTGAAAAAAAACATACTTAACCATGCGCGACTTCACTATTGTTTTTTATCTGACTTAACTTTAGCCACAAAAAGACAGCATTGAAAATAACACTGACTATGTTTAAACAAAATAACACTAGTTACGTTTCGTTTCAGTACTTATTAAAATGATCAATTTTCAAGCAACTGGAGTTAATTTTTTTGTTGTTGTGTGTGCATCAAGTCTAAAGTATTATTATTAAACTGTGCGTGACAATGGTCAAACTTTAACTCCAGTTGGAGAATCATATTTAATCCCAGTATTTTATCTATTCATAAGCCTACTCGATCTTACGATAAAATGTGGAGAGAGCATTTACCTTGTTGGTTGCAAATTGGTTTCTTAATTGCAAATTGAATCTTTATAGCGAATATTAGGGTTGTGTTACTGAGCTCTGGTGATATATTTTAATGTAACTCTTTAACAAATGGCTGTGGTTGTGGCTAAGAGGGTATTCCAGAGTAGCTGTGGTCATTGTGGTCTATTTCCTGGGTGGAGTTAGAATCTGGACGTGCCATTAAAGCTTTAGCCATAAAGTAGGGTCCCTCAAAATAGCTCTAGATTGATTTGGATAGCCTTATCTAGAGTCCCTTAGTTTCTTCCCCGTGGGAAATCCCTTCTAAATCTTATTGTAGGGGTGACTAACTCATTAGTGTTTCGGCTCGGACCTATATGAATCACGAGTTAAAGTAGTCCATATGCAGTGTGTGCGGTGCTGATAAGATAATTATATGTGGAATATATCCATTATTAATAAAAATATCTTACTATATTTGTAAATTAAGCTATAAAAAATATTTAGGAAGGTAAACAAAAACACAAATAATTTTAATGAAATAGAGGAATTATAAAACTTTGAGTTTTGATAAAAAAAAATTATTTAAAGTATTATTACCACATTTAATTGTTAATTGGTGCGACGGCATATGTTTTCACAATATTTCGAGTTTTCTTAAGATAATGACCCACGTGACCCACGTTTTCTATGTAATTAAGTAGATCACTGTTGATGATTTGGTTCTCTTGAGCAATAGTTTTGAAAAAGTTTTTTATCAGACTCATTATTTCCAAACAAACCTCTATCATTTTTAATTTACAAAAGGCAATTGTGGCTTGGGGAATAAGCCATTCAATTTTACTCGGATGTTATTCAATAATTATATTGATCCTAACCTATGCAATGTATTAATAATATTAGAATTTTATACGATTTTTTTGACAAATCAACTAGATTGATCAGACTCTTCCAGAAGGGTTAAGAGGGGATTCATTAATTGACACATATTACGGTTAATGTATATAATATTATATGCAAATATACTAAATTTGTAAGAAAATTGTAAACTATACAAAAAAATATATAACTAATAAAACTAACAAAATAAAAAAAAAAAATTTTACAAAGCAGGATACTGTTGCAAGATCTTTCAGATGATTTTGGCTCCTGAGAGAATGATTATATACAAACGTTTCAAAACAATTGCAGGGTCTATTATCATACAGGATCTTAGCTGAGGATTATTTCTTAATATCTCATTTGCTAATGAATGATTTACAGTGCGAGTAGGGGTTACATTGAGAATGATCTCTGGTACAGGTTTGGTAAATAATATTAAACGAATTTTTAATTCGGTCTTCATCGAAATATAGACTATCATAATAGGTATTATGTGGGGAAGTTTAGATTTATCTAATTTACAACTAGGTCTTACGGTCCTACAGCATAATCATTTAAAATATAGTCACATTGAAAAATAATGTAATAATTATAAATATGCTAATTACATCTAAAGTAACTTAACGCCGTAAAAGGCGGCTATGACATCTTTAAAACTATTTCGATTTACTTAATACTTTTTGATTTGATTTACAAGTTACTTAGTAATATATTGAATACTATAATCATATCATACTCTCCGCGCAATAACCAATTAAAATATTGTAAGATAAAAGTAAAAAAAAAGATGAATCGACTTTCAAAGAATCGTCTTTAAGAGTTGAATTTATTAGATATAAACAAATGAATAATTTACTCTTTTTTTTAATAATATGATTTGTTAGGTTTCCAATACTATAATGCTAAAATATGGGGCAATTGTGATTTTATATAACTCATTATAAAAGTATAGCTGTTTCCATTAATTTTCTTTTATGCGTGTGAAAATAATTAATTTTTGGAAAAAGTTTGAGATAAGTCAAAAGATATTTTTTTCTTTTTTGGTTTTAGATACTTACCACCCTTAATTCTACTTACAACGGAATTTTATCCGTTAACATTAACCCATAGCTTCTTAACAAAAAACGTTTACCATAAATATAAACTTTATAAATTATATACATATAATTATACCGACACGTTTAAAATTACTTACCATGTCCGAACAATGAGGGTACAATTTCAAACTGAAATAATTAGCATTTAACAAAACTTTTTTTTTTACCTCAGAAACATCATAAATCCTGGCGTGTCTGCTCATTAAACCTATAAATAAACTTACCTTAACCCTTAAAGCTAATACGCAGGCAGGTGAAACCTGTTAAAACAACTGTTTCAAAATTGCATATAATAATAATTAGAAAATAATTAACTTTATACATTGTAACAAATAAGTAAGATCATTTACAAACATGTACATATATTTACAACTACGATAAAATACATAACGTATTTGTATGTTAGCATGTTAACTAATTGTATCATTCCTATACCTGTGTTTAATCATATAATTATTACACCTTGTGAATGTTTAAAGGCTATAATAAAAAAAAAAATAATTACTATTAAAGTAATTGATTATTAAAATAACATCAATTATTTTAACGTGTTGTTCGTACAGGCACTTAAGACTAATTAATGGAAGCAGCTGTCTAAAGTAAGATTGTTTCTTGAGAAAACATGAACAGTAAATTTGATAAGTTCATTGTTACATCCAAGTAACAATGAACTATACTTCACGACTGCTCAAAGCAACTGTTCAGCATCACTAGAGGTCAGGGGCTACTAGACGGAGGAGGCGCAGCACCACGGTACCAATAAGGAGGAGGGGGGGGGGGAGGATACGTTTGTCACGAGTCGCGAGGTGTCATACTGTGATAAGAATATAAGAGGGAGTTAAAGAACAGAGATAAGAGAAGTTTTCTTATCTTAAACCTTTGCTTAATTTTATTGTGTCTAGTAGGGTTGTTCAAAACATCCTACCAAAACCATGGATTTATTTTGATTCAGTCGGTTATTTGTCATAGTGTTTGAGGCACATTACTAATCACAATAATTGTCAGTAATTTGAAGTTAACCATTTATATTATGGTTTTCATTTTATAGCTCTCACAAATAAGACGGGTACTCGAGCAAGGTAGTCCATACTGACGCCACAGAAAGTGGCTAACAACACTCGAGGTTAGAAGAGTTGAAATGGAAAGAGAAATAATCAGCGTAAAGAAATCGAGGCAGTGGTTTGAATCTGACTCAGATTAGAGATTAAATCTGACAAGTTGGAGTCAAATTCCAACACCTATCTCAAGTTCTACACTGAGTCTTTATTTTGCGCGCATTTCGACACGTCTCAATATGATTTGTCTCAATTGATGTGAGCTAGTGGCCGTCAACACTCGAGGTGAGACGAGTTGATATGCGGAAGAGAAAGAATCAGTTTAGAAATCGAGGCAGTGGTTTGAATCTGACTCAGATTAGAGGTTAAATCTGACAGGTTGGTGTCAAATTCCAACCTCTGTCTCAACTCCTACACTGATCCTTTATCTTATGCATTTCGATTTCGACTCGTCTGACTGGCGCTGAAGACATCCACTAGAGGTGGAAAGCCGACTTTGTACAACTTATTTTTTTATTATGAGACGCCTTTCTTTATTTCTAATTGTGACTCTACTGATGAAGAAAACCCGATAAAAGTAATCAATTTCTTGAGTTCTTGTTGTTATAATTTAAAGTTTTTTAAGGTTTTCTTAACGTTTTTTGAAGTTTTTGTTGTTTGTGATTTGTCGTTATAATTTTGGTATCGCACTATGTTAATGGTATCGTAATATATCTACTATGACTAGTGTTGCTATATACCTATAGATACAAAAATGTAACATAATTGGTCAATGAAGTATAGTAGAAACTAAACAGTTATTGTACTTGTTAGATAAATGTGCGTCAAGCGTCTATGGAGGTCATGTTAAAACTAATAACACTATCTCTCAACGTAAATTCAAACTACTTCAGTTTTATTATACCATAATAATTATGGAATAACACAAAAATAATTATTTTATTTGTGTATTGCAAATAAATTGATACATTTTACTCTTCGAATACTTTAAAAATAAGTAATAACATCAGTTAAGTTATGGAGAATTAGCAATAGAAGTAAAAACTCTCTGTATAGTTATACCTAGAATATCTATCAGGAAATTTTAACCGCGTATAACAATATTTATTTGATTTTTAGTCACAAGGTCATAGTTAGTGAAACACAAAGAGAAAGGAGGCATTTATTCAGATATTAAGTAAGAATATAGTATACAAACTAACGTTTTTAAAAAAAATATAATAGTATCCTCGATCAAAAAATATGTTTTTACCAGATAAAAGATTGAGTGCAAGACGCTACCGGTTATCGGCCTTGCTATAAATGCGATAATAATACAGGCGGCATTATACTGCATAGACATTAGCACTGTACATCTTTCTCTTAGTATATATTTCCACTCTCTCGTAAATAACAAAGTATTAGTTAGTAACGCTAGAATAAATAATACACTATTGTTAGCGAAGAACGGATTGATGATAGGTAATTTATTGTACAATTGTTCGCGGTAGAAAGATGCAAGCTGAAAATGTTATAATTTTATTACTACTATTAAAAGAGATCAGAGAATAAATTGAATAATTGCTTGATTGCGCCAATTGATGCTTTTCAAAACTATCAAACAGAAGATTTATAAAAAAATAACACGAACAAAATGACAAATTACTTATACATAACAAAGTAAAAAAAAAAAAGAACAAAATAGCTTTTCCCGCGGTATTCCGAATTGATTATTTTAAAGCATTCCAGGTAATAAGCTATACAATTTTCAATAACAACTAAATATACGATTAATTATTGAATAAGAAATGGATTAAATATATTTAAATTAATATGAATGGAAGTTTATATTTATATTCAAACTGGAAGAGAGAGTTCCGGCGAGATGCCGGGTGTTCGTTCAGTATGAAAAGAATAGTTCACGGCCTCTTTTGAAAAGAAGAGACAGCTGAAAATAACTACCTACCTACTATTTTAACGTTAAATCGCTGGGCTCTATTGTAAAAAAAGTTATTCTTCTATTAAAATTAACTACGTTAAAATAACAAAATTATATTTGCAGGTATATAATAATGGTTAGTTATATTTGTTATAGAAGTTAAATATTGTGCAAATTGAATAAAATTTGACTAAAGATTAGAACTGAATAAAAATATTAAAAAAAACTAAAACAGTCTTAGACCAATTTTTTTCATATCTTTTAATATGAGATTAAAAGCCAACTGCGCAAATGTAATTATAAAATTTAAAAGAGCCTTCTAAAATATGAAGGAGTTTAAATTTAATGATTAACTTTTCAGGCTATATTTTCTACCGTTTGAACAAAGATTCTATTTTGTCGGCAGTAAAATAATAAAATCTATAAAGGGCAAATCAATAGATATAATTTAAATAAGGAAAACAAGATGAAACATAATAAAACATATAGTAGACTAAACTATCATGAATCTTCATAACAACATTCGATATCACCAAGGCTCTGATTTAAACTAAATCAAAAGGAAAAGCTTGAATCAGAAAATATCAGTTAAAGATAAGACCTTTCGCATTATGTTTATTAATTACAGTAATACGTATTTTTTTTTAAATTCTGATCTTTGACAAAAAGATTAATAATAAAAAGCTTAATCGAAGTAAAAATATATTTTAAGGTAATCTTTTATACCGGAGATAAAATTTTTATTTAAAAATGAGATATTGAACAGTTAATCATCTTCAAAATGTAGTTATTAGAGGACATAATACGTTTTTTCTTTGACTATCATTTGTATAATTTCATTGATTATGTCTTATTCTTAATTTACCTATAATTATAACTATTTTCTTAAATCCAGTGAAAAGTTTTGTTTTATTACTTTTTATTTTCCGACGGAAAGAACACCCATCGTCATGCCTTGACACAAGTAGATTTTAAAACTATTATATGCTAAATAATTAATTGTACTATTAGTAAGGGAAAGGGATGTGAATTTTAAAATAGAATCAATAGGTTTTGTTTGATAATAATTATTTTTATTCAAGTCGTGATAGGACATTATTGGAGTATTAAAATAATGTTTAATTTATTACAGATATTTTAAAAATCTGGTACAAATCAGTACTCGAGAACATAACTCCGTAATGAAGATTGTTGGGAATTCGTGGAATGTAATATAACTAGGGCCCCGTACCATTCTTCATAATGGTTGTATGCAAATAAAGAGGGAGACTGATGCGTAGCAGTGTGGGGGTCTCCCCTGCTCATGTTTACTTAGAAGAGTAAGTGTGAGTGTGTGTTAGGGATAGGGAAGGGTGGGGTGATGTGGGTCATGGAGCGAAAGATTATGAAGTACGGCTAAGGGTATGTGGTGGCGACGAGGGAAAGTATACGTTGTGTGAGGGACCGAAGGAAACTAAAGCTAGAGTTGGTCTATGTGCGAAGGGAAATATCGACGGGTTATGAAAGTCGAGACCGGAGGGGTTCGGGTCAAAGGAAAGTGCCGGCTAGAGACAGTGAGGGGGGGGGGGGAGGCCAGAAAAAGGGGGCTGCTAATAAACACAATGGTGGAATGAAGGAGACGCTAGAAGAGTGGGGGCAACAGCTGGCCTGCCACCCAGCAGCCTCTCGAAGCGATCGATTCAACCAACTCTAGACCTTGCCTAACGTACACCGGACCCCTCCATATAATAGGTACATAAGAAAATATCGAATAAGTTACCTGATTAAGGGATATCCACTTTTGAGTAATCCGACATAAGGTAAAAAATGCACTGTCCCGGATCAGTTCGGTCTCGGTAAACGCATACAAAAAAAATACGAGTTATTCTTTTTAGTCGCGAGGTGAAAGTCGGTCAAAAATAAAAAAAACCTCACTTCACTAAAAATAACTTTAAACTAGTCGTGGAATAAAAATAAAAACACAGCACTTAAAAAAAACACAGAGGTATCCACAGTTGTTTTCAACTCGGAACACTTCACTAGGGATAGGATCACCTACGACTACACCGGAACAAAAAATGTGGGCAAAAGCACAACACAGTAGTGACAAAAAGACTGGGCGACGAACAGAACCTCCACGTACGAAGTCTGGCGAGGTACTGACTGTTGGGGACCGCCCGTGAGCCGCCCCACCCCTGACAAGCGACCAATAGGAAACAAGCACCCTATCCCCACTCCTCGAGTCATGGAGGAAACCCTCTCTTGCTACGGAACATCTGAAGCAACGAACCACCGAATCGACGTAGCAAAATAATTACGTAATAGATTCGGACGATAACTAATAGGGAACGCATAGAAGAATACACATCGACCCAACAACAATACTAACAACCCTATCTATCTCATTGTAACAACTCAGAGACTTCGATAACAAACAACTAAAGCTATTTTAGAATCCTTTACAAAAACAGATCCGTAATGTAGGTTACTGTGACTCCTCATATACTGACTACTATTACTTTAAACTCTCCTAAAACGCATGCATTCATATAATTAATTACTCATCGCAAGTCCATTATTATTGCAACACTTAAGCAAACTGTTCGAATCAATATTAACTGTATTCAATTAAACTTACTAGTACCTATTCAAAAAATGCTTGTACATATAAAATAAATCGGATAACTTCTAATAAAAGACATTTTTCCTTTGCCTATATTTTGTCATTATCAGCAACAATATGAATGTAAGTTCACAATGACAGCGTAACGTTAATTAATTTAACGAAACGTTCGTTACTGATCACCCTTTTCTAATATATTCATCTCATGTTGTAATGTTAGTCGAACTTAAAATACGTACAGCTTTAATACATAACCATACCGCTCTTTAACGAAGAATCATAGGCTTTCTTAGGAAATAATATTGTTTTACAAGAAGAATCTTCCACATATATAGGTTATAAAGGTATGAAGCAGCAAAATATTTTCATTTACCAATAACTATCTAATATTTAAATTCCATCAACAAATTCCTTTAGTGCACCTACTAATTGAATGAGTATATATAAGAGTTATAATTGAGCAATTAACATTTTTACATATCTCATATCTTGAAAGCCACTTCTCTGATTGAACTTTATGTTAGTATATATGTCAAATTCAGCCCACAGATAATCCCATATTAGATTTAATTTTTTTCTATCTTATACGCGCATTCATACAATCTTAATACTTTTTAATAACACTGGTATTTCGAAAAGTATAAGCTCATTATTTCATACTCGAGCAACCATTCGTCAAGTTTAGGACTCGATCAAAGCAAATATATGTGCTACAATAATTATAGTCATTTTTATATAAATGAAGGTACATTGGTAGTAGCCAATTTATCTACAACGGAAGTAATGACTTATTTTATTTTTGCATTTAATTTGAATATTAAACTCAATTGAGAATTAGGTAACATTGAAATAAATTATATTTCATACCAAGCATAAGAAAGAAGCAACATTCGTCAAAACACTGTTATTATTGTGTTAAGAAAAGAGTGGCAAAAATTATGTTTTGAATTATTTCAAATGATCGAATACTCTGCGGGAATAGGGTGAGTCATAACGAGGTCTGTGTCATGCTTTAACAGTTATCATACTAACAAGATAGTGTCACTATGACAGATAGTACAGGGACGCAGCGGGTCCACAGGGACTGCGGGTGTCGAGCCCCTACCATTATTAACTTAGTATGTTCTGACTGTATGTACTCAGCACAGAGTAACATTAAATGACATCTTCTGGATGTTTATCACAGTCTATAGTTTGTACAAGGTGCATTTTAATATATGAAGTAAAAAAATTCGTATGACCCACTTCTACAAAAATAATATAAGAGGTAGGAATCTGTGCAGTACAAGGCAAATTCCTGATTAAAAGTGCATAAATATTTTTTAATTTACTTAGCTTAATACGGCTTGTTTTAAAGGGGAGATTAATTTAATTTTGTTATAAAAAATAAATACGTAAATTATCTATTAAAATCGAATAAAAAATGAATGTTTGTCTGTCTCTCTTATGCCTGCCTAAACCGTTCATTCGATTGCTATGAAACTTTGGGGAATGGTTGCACACATGCCTGGGAAGGTTTCTAAGTTAGTAAAACTATGTTCCAATTTTGGTACACAGCTGTACAGGGTACAAATGTCAAAGTAATTAAAACCCTTCATGATGACTATATAGTTGAAAAGCTCGTTAAGAGTACCGTAATGGTTGGACGCATGCCCGGAAAGTTTTTGGGTTAGTAAAACTATGTTTAAATTTTGGTACACAGGGGTACGGGGTACAAGTGTCAAAGTAATGAAAACCCTTCATGATGCATATCATTGAAAAGCTCTTCAAGAGTAGGTACAGTAATTGTTGTTAGGTACACTTTTGTAATATTTTCATTTAGGAGGGGATTAAATTGAAAATACTGGAAACATATTTCTATAACCTATACGAGTATACAGGGTGGTCCAAAAGTCTCCCCCCCCCCTCTTAACTTTTGAACGGTTTGAGATAAATTAATGAAACTTGGGGGATCTCTACCATGCAAAGGGAAGTTTGTTTTCATGTAATCGCCCACTAGAGGCAACCACCTAATTTGCCCCCAGGCCACCCAACTTCAAAATTTGTATATTTTAAAGTTTTAAAAAAGTGTATATTTTTGATAGCATATTTGGATTCTACGGTGAAAAATAATAAACTTTTACTTGAAACTTTTTTTCTATCTTCAATATTTTGCCCCCTACAGGGGGCAAGATAGCAAAACAATCCTTTCGAAATATCAAAAAAATAATACTTAGATCGTTATAAAATCTAAACGGTTTAAATAAAGTAATGGAACTTGGGGGGATCTGTACCATGTAAAGGGAAGTGTGTATATTCATCCACTCTCGTACTAGGGGCAACCAGCATTTTGCCCCCAGGCGCTGAAATCTACTATTTTTATAACTTTGCCCCCCTATAGAGGGCAAAATATTGGAGATAGACAAAAAAAGTTTTGAGTAAAATATTTTTATTTTTCGCCGTAGAATCCTAATCTGCTATCAAATTCACTCCAGGTTAAAATTTATATGTTAGGTGGCCTAGGGGCATGAAAATAAACTTCCCTTTACATGGTACGGATCCCCTTAGTTTCATTAATTTATCTCCAACCGTTCAGATTTTTTTCAACGTATTATCGGAAGTGTTATTTTTCTATCTTTGCCCCCTGTAGGGGGAAAAATATTGAAGATAGAAAAAAAGTTTCAAGTAAAAGTTTATTATTTTTCACCGTATAGAATCCAAATATGCTATCAAAAATATATACTCCAATTTGAAATTTTGAAGTTGGGTGACCTGGGGGCAAAGTGGGTGGTTGCCCTTACTGGGCGATTGCATGAAAACAAACTTCCCTTTGCATGGTAGAGATCCCCCAAGTTTCATTAATTTATCTCAAACCGTTCATAAGTTAAGAGGGGGGGGGGGAGACTTTTGGACCACCCTGTATATATCTGTATAAATAAAATTAATGTGTGTTTATCTGTATCTGTATGTCTCTTATGGGAATATTGTATATTTTACAAGTATATATTGCAAATTGCAATATAAATTTTTCATTTAAGGCAACATTATCCATGCCTAAATAAACTATTTATAAAGGCTTTCAAAGGTAGCAGCTATACATTTCTTATGTTATTAATGTTTATCAGGCGGTACGAAGTTCGCCGGGTCAGCTAGTATATGTTATATTAAAATATTCATAATTTACTTCTAATACCTACTCCGATTCACTTTAAAAAGTCACCAAAAGACCCCTCAATATAGGGGAGACCGGGGCTGGTTGTTACACTTTTTATTATTTATTTTTATTTGGTCATGCTATACGATTTATGGAAGTAATTTAAAATTAGTTCTTTAAAACCAATTCTTGGCTACCTCAATTATTTTTATCTGCTCTTAATATTCACGTCTCTTGTCGCAGGGACTTATAATCTGACAAAACTTAAATTGTAACAACCTACCCCGCTATGAGGGGGGAGGGGGTAGGTTGTTACAGGTATTGGGGCAAGTTGTTACAGTTGTATTGGTAAAGAAACTTGCGTGTTGAAAGTTATTAGAAATTATTTATTGTGGTTCCAAATGTCTTGAATTTATCCAAGTACATCATTCGAACACCTTTTTATACAATTTAGATTCAATTAATATGATTTCAAGAACTTTAATTACATGAGGTTGCTTGGGATAGAAAAATTAAACAACATCAAGTTTAACAATTTGTTTTATATCTAGGTACTTAATAAGAAAAATAGGTAAGAACACAAAAAAATAATAAAATGAAAGTAAAAATTGATAAATAATGACTCTTAAAATTTGTCAAAACCATTTAAATAGAGAAAAAGGCAAAATATTTTTAAAAGTTAATCATATTTAACCGCTGAACTTCGACCTGCTCGAAAGCAACTTAAGGCTAATTCCTATCAAATAAAATTAAAAAAGAAAAAAAGTTTAGCTTATAAGTGAATTTCAAACAGTTTGCTTTAATTTACTTGTAATTAATTTTATACTACTCATAAATAAGAGAATGGCGAAATACTACTCTATAAATAAGATCGTTTGGCGATAAAAATTTATCTTTATTTTGATAGTTTTTGTTCATTATAAGTAAAAGTTGTACAAAATCTCGGTTTAAACAGTTATTTAATAATAATTTACATTCCTAGGGTTGGTTATTGCAGATAAGAAGTAATGGGGCAGGTTGTTACAGTGTAAAACCAGCCCCGTGCTGCCATTTTGGACGCAATCGAGTAAAGCGTCTACCCATATAAGTGTAAAAAATCTAATAAATTGTGATAATTAAGCTCAATGAACATAGTTTTCAATCTACTATTTATTAAAGCTACATTAAAACAAATGGAGACTGCAGAACAAATTTTATAGCACCGACTTTTTTTTTACTGTTAGGGGTATAAAACATAAATTAGTTCATATCTGTAGAATTAAGAGACCTGCCCTCAAGCTGATAACGGAAGAACTAAGGTTTCTTGTCTTTGACAGACTGTGATATGCATTGTAGACCTCTTCACCGTAGTTCAAATTAAATTCAGCTTGTAACAACCAGCCCCGGTCTCCCCTATTAATGAAATCAATTATAAATACCTCTTTTTACTATACATATTTTAAATAAAGGGTATAATTCGGAGGTCGATAAGACTCTTGCCAAAGCTAATGGACTCCAGGTTTAGATTTAGCATATAGAAAACAGTAGGTACATATTAACAAAATATTCCCATTGAAATGAAACTGTTTCCTCAATCTAGAATCTAGACTATAGCGATGTGGTGAGGTATTATTATTTTTCCTCTCAAATATTTGTCCAAGCTAAACCCCTGTGAAATGATTCGTCAAAAAAGTTAAAATAAGTAAAGCTATCAAAAAAATCGGTCCGAGACGACTCAGACTAACTTTCTCATTTACTAGCTCATAATTACCTACTTAGCCCAGTGCGATTTCCATTTATTAGTTTTCGTGTTTTCTTTGGTACATTTAATATTACTATAGAACATTTCATCAAAATAACTTCTCCTCGGTGGGGAATCGAATCCGGCCTCTCTCTGTCCGCGTAAAGGTATTATTTCAGGAACTAGATTTTTTTCAGAGAAAACGGCTTATATATCGTTAGAGTCGTATTAAAATGGACTACATTTCAGAATTTTTTAATAAAAATCGTCGAAAAAATGTATTGATTTATTTTATTTATTCAAAAAAAGTTGAAGTGAAATTATTTGCTTATTCAAAATCATTAAGACATTTAATTTTCAGAGTGTTTGGAGGGTAGCGCCCCTAAAGTCGGAGCTAAAATTCATTTCTCGATTTCTCCTCGGGGTATGATTTTTCTGAACATGTACGAGAATTTCGTCAAAATAGGCCCAGCAGTTTATAGACTGACTCCACGCGTCTATACCTACACAAGCGACATACATTTTTTAAAAACCACTTTTTTGGACTCAAGGGACCTCAATACAATACAATACTTTCTCCTTTATATGAGAAAGTAAAAATATGCAAATGAGGTATTGCAGTAAAGGCCTCGATACGATTTTGACCTTTGTACCCCTACCCAAATAATATTTCAACAAAATAATTGAACTACAATATTTTTTGCACAGGTCTAATAAAATATACATTAAACGAAATAATTTTTTTTTTTTTTTTATTTATTTTTTTTTTACTTAAATCTGAGCTTAAAACAGCGGTATCTTTTTTTTAAGTTCTAAAATATACAAAAAATAATTTATTAACATCTTCCTTGCATTAAATAAGGTGTGCATACCGTTTTTCATTAAAATCAGATCAAAAATAATAAAGTAATATTGCTCATTTTTAATTAAAAATTATTTATGCACTTCTTTCCATTTTACTTCTCTAATCAAATAAAAATATGTATTATAAAAGTGCAAATAATAGATATTAGTGTACTCTTAAAGGGCTTACCAATGACCTGTATTATTACAAAAGGTACCAAATATGTTACTTTTACTTTTGTGCCACTTTACCTCATCACTGTACTTGTGTATCTGTGCAAATATAAAACACAGCCCATAGCCCATGCCACTATGGGTTAGTGTAGCTTCCCATCAGTGAAAGAATATTCAGATTCGGATTAGAAGTTCCAGAGATTACCTCATATAAACATAAATATATAATATATACATAATAAAAATAATACTAGTATAAATTAAACATAGACTATGTCACTCAGGAATAGTGGAGCTTTCTATTTGTTAAAGAATTTTCAGAATCGAATCAGTAGTTCCAGAGATAACCTCCTTCTCCTTCAAACAAACATACAAACTTACAAATAATTTTACCTCTTTATAACATATTTATGATGTTTGTCATGGAGAATACCTTTTAAATTGTTACCTTTTTGATTATTAATTATAAACTTCTATACCGAAAATTTGTATTGCTAGTAAAGGAATGATGGTTTCTAATGTTATTTGTGGTGTAAAGGAATGATGAAGTTTCAGATAACCCGTGGTTTTCAGGGAAAAAAATACCATTCAGATTAACATACCGTGACTACCTCCTACTCCTACATGCACTGAAATTCCTAATATATACTTAGTAGCGGCGACTTCTAAGACATTTTTCATTTTAAATTTAATGTATTATTTAAAATATTCAGTTAATTGCTGTAAAATCAATACGTGAGAGTTGAATTTAATATAATTTAAATATATTTATATTATATTATCTGTGACGCAACGGCCGAGACTTAAGCCGGCCAAATTATTATTTTAGGAATCTGCTTTAACTGATTTTAAGTGAATAGGTATTTGGATTTATATAGCTTTGCTCCTGCCATTGGCTTAATGATATTTTAAGTCTTCCGGCGGTGATCACCCCTTGATCAGTTTATAGGATCCAAGAATTTAATGCCCATCCAATCTATCTCTACAGCATAAAAGATTTGTTCTTATTTAAATTGGGCATTTTCTGTATATGGCAGTAGCTATGTGGTCGTTCTGAAGAACGTAAAAATGTTATGCCTCCGAATTAAAATATTCCAAGACAACCAAAAAAAATGACGGTCTTTGTCTGTCTGTGGGTATATCACTCATTTTTGCGAACTAAAAAAAACGACTCGTCCGACATCAATGAAATTTGGACGGTAGGTCATAATTAGCCCATTTTTGGTCCTATGCAAGTTTTAACCTTCGCCACCCATTCGTTTCTCTTCCACATGCGCACAAACGTACATTTATTTACATCTATATATCTTTAAAATACTCGTTTGATATTTAAAAAATTTGGATAGTTTATGGAAAGTAGCAGATTAATTTCAACCGTCAGCTCTTTTTAAAGTTTGATCATTTAATTCATGTAAAAAATCAAAGCAAATTTGACAGATTAAAAAGACGGGGGAAAATTTTATAAATTTGACAATAATTTTTGACCAAGCATAAAATCATTAAAGTATACGAAATAGGGTACTTCTTTAGATTGGTACTCCCCTAAGTTTTTTTTTAAGAATATAAATGACTGACTAAATAACTATTAAGACAAAGGGATGTTTAGTCCAATGTACTTTGGGACAAAGGATATTACCTCTATTTTTGTAAGGGGAGTAACAGACAAAAGAAGAACATCCCGTACACTTTCTTAGATTGTTACTCCCTTCTGTTTTTTTTTTTAATATGGGGAGTAAAAATCTAAAAAAAAGTGCCCGAAATAGGACGTGAGAAAACTATGTGGTACATTAAAAACAAAATTTAGAGAAAACCGGTGAACGTTTATAATTCCTTGAATATATCATATTAATCCTTAATTCCAAGCTGAACACCATAAATAAATGTCCCAGGTTCAATCAATATGTTACGTCCAGAGCGTTACCGGGGTTTTAGACAAGTTTAAAGACCTTAAGATATAAGTGTGGAATGAAAGTGGAAATTTTCCCACCTCACTCCTGTGAGAATGGCTACGTGCTTAGATACAACAGATTAATATTTAGTTTCCTATGTTTGGAAAAGGGCATGAGGTCTGCTTACTGTCTTTCAATAATATGTAATTAGGCAGTTAATAAATTACTTTTAAAGTCAAAATGCCGAGTACTTTACTTTCTCGAGTGGCATAACAGTTTTTTTTTTTTTTTTTTTTTCTTGAAAGATTTTTAAGAAAGGTTTAAAAACGCTATATTAAAAAAAAGATCAGGCAATTTTTACTTTTCCTCATTACTAATTGTAGGAAAAGTATTTTCACCAAAAATTTTTTTTTCGAGATTTCAACGGAATTATCCGTTTTAGGTGTTTTTAAGACCTCCTGAGTGGTTTTCAGCATGACGTATGTATGTATGCATGTGTGTATGTGTGTTATCATCGTAGCGCCCAAGGTATTTAACCTAGAAAGTTGAAACTTGGCAGAAAAATCAATCCTAACCTCTAGTTGTGCCGCCATCTTGAACCCAGTTTGTTGAGTCAGCAAAAATTAAAAAAAATCGTAATAAATCGAAAATGGTCCTGATCGAGTTGAAATTTGGCTCGAATGTACCTCTCTGTATGACAAACAAGCCCACTAAATGTCATTTTGATTTTGGCCGCCATTTTGAAGTTATCAATTTTTAAATTTTTAAACTTTGACGGTTAATAATACTGAAAGTATAAATAGGTTTTTGACGTATAGCATATCGTTGGAACCGGAAAAAATTAAGGAACAAATATAAAAAAAACCCGATGAAATTCCATTAATTAGTTTAAAAGTTATAAGCGAATATAATTATTTATTAGTGCAATAATTTT
Source organism: Gerris lacustris (assembly GCA_951217055.1). Taxonomy (NCBI): domain Eukaryota; kingdom Metazoa; phylum Arthropoda; class Insecta; order Hemiptera; family Gerridae; genus Gerris; species Gerris lacustris. The sequence continues at coordinate 47,668,008 of OX578281.1, forward strand.
GATGACGTCAAAGTTTGTTTACATCTGTCAAAATACCGCCAAACTTCAAATAATAAAATAAAATATAGGTATTAAAAATAAGGCTTATTTTTAAGAATGATAATAAATCAGTTAGTTCAGAACGGTCACCTATCCAAGTGCTGACCACGTCCAATGCTGCTTCCTCCTGCTGCGAAGCAGCAGGAGAGGCCACTTTAGTGGCCTCTGAAGTGAGGAAAAGTTCCGAGGTACCCCGTACCCGATTTTTTCTCCTTAGATGCTTAGTGCTTAAATAACTATTTTAAATGAGAATAGACCAAAAACTGAGTGCGGTAAATAAAATTATTATTTCTTTCTCCTCTTTCCTTAAACCATGCTCTCTACCAAAACACCTCCTTTACCAAAACAATCCTCCATAAGTCAAAAGAAAAGTTAGTCTGGGTCTCAGTGGCATAACTAAAGGAATCAGCTCCCCCCCCCCCCCCCCCCCCCCTCAGAGCCCACGCAACTTTTGAGAATTTGCTCCCTATAACTTTCAATATTCATCCCTGCTCCCTCTCTAACCTTCTTTTCCCTATATGTTGGTCATTAGGGGAGAGATTGAATGGAAATAATATGTTCAATAAACTCAATGCTGCATTTTGATTATTAAAACATTTAATGAAAGTCATACTCGAATTATTTTTAAAGAAAAGTATTGTTGAAAAAAATCTGAAATAGAGATTCCACTAAATTTCGTCTAGATATCTGCCGCCATTTTGAAAATATCGACTATCGATCTTTGACATTAAATAATTTCTGAACTATTTCGCCGATTGAGTTGAAATTCGCCTTTCTATAAGATAAATAAGTCTTCCATATTTTATCTACCGCCATTTTGAAAATATCGACTGTTTTTTATAGGAAAGCTTTTGTCTGCATTTTTAAATACCTCACAATAACGGACCTCATCATACCGGACTTAACGTTTAACGGATAAACAAAATTATAATTCACATTATAAAAAATCTGCTGTCATTTATAGGTTAATGTTTGGAAAGGAAAAGTTCCGAGACGCCCAGTCTTCCCCTTTTTTCAATAGTCAAATTATACATGTTCTGATTCTTATCACTAATTGAAATGTATTTATAAGCAAACCGTTTGAAAATGAACCTTTTAGTTTTTCCTGGTTTTTTCTAGAATAGAGATGACGGGTAAAAGATGAAGTTTGTATCAGAGAAATGTAAGACGGAGAACAATAAGTTCTGACATGTACACAAATTATGACTTAACTCTAGGAGTTTTATCTCCATCGATGTAAAGGTAGAGATATATATTTGTTTCAAAATGTAAATTGTATAGTGTATTTCCTCCAGTAAATTACCAGTGCAATATAATATGTATTAATGCTTAATTAACTATCGTTTTCAGGCTCGATAATGACCGGATAGGTCGAAACGTCGCCACCTAAGTAAGTGTTTAATTTTGAATTTTTACCCTTAAGTGGATCCAGTTATACATATACATTAGAATTAAGAAAGGGTACTACCAATACCATCACAATAAATATGAAGCTAAATGGGACGATCATGATTGATGACAATCGTATGATCAATTCTGATCGAGTTTCTTTTTTCATAACAAGCTATTGAAATGAGGAGGTCAGTAGACCACAACTGTAAATGAAATTGAAGAGAGCCCCATAATATCTCGCTTATCTATAGAATGTTATAGATTGCATATTTACACTATATTTTTACAAATATTAACATATTTACACTATATTTTTACAAATATTAATCTTGTTAAAAGATAACTTACATAATAGTAAAAAATATTTTCTACAAAGATCTTCAATCTCAAATGAGTGAAAAATCCCAATATGCAATTTAGATGGTACGGTTAAGCAGAGAGTGCAGGTTATGTTAACATTGCTGAGATGCGATCCATTGAGAGATAGCCTAAGCATGAACCTTTCTTAAGTTAAAAAGCAGTTACGGCGCCACCTTGTAATTTTGACTTCATTTCGAACTCTACTTTATGAAACCAAACTGGTTTTCATTTAATGTGAATGATAAACGATTTAAAATAAAACTATTTTTTTAATGCGATGCTTTAGAATATAAATATTATGTGTGGGGAGCGATTAGAATACCTATATAGTATCCAGAGTAAAAGAAAAATATGTAGTATGCGACCCACTAATTTGTTTTTGCTCCAATACTGATCGGCATTATTTAAATTGTTCCTTTTTACATTTTAGAAACGTCGGACTATTTGGTAGGGCGCTTAATGCAATTGTTAAAAAAAAATCCCTTAGTCTAATTAAGTTTGGATAGTGGATATTTACACTTCTATATAAACAGAAGAGTGATGTTCTTTTGTCCTAAAGTTCTTTGGACTAAGGAACACCAATATTCTGTACATAAGAAGTGTAAATATCCCTTTATCATAATAGTTAACCTCCTTATTCCAACATTAATTAATTATGTCTTAGATCTTAGATATAGGATTAGGGTCTATGGAGGCAATCTTAAGGAATAATATAAATTGTCTCTCCACGTAAACTGACTACTTTGTTCAATTTATTCTAGAAAGCAACTTTCAGCCATCATAATACCATCGTCGCAATTAAATTTATCTGGGGCTATCTGCAGGCTACTTTTAACAAACCATCGAAATTTCATAAAAAATTAGATGAGTACGTTTGAACATAAATAGAATATAGGTGTAAATAAATGTATGTTTGTGAGCATGTGGAAGAGAAGCAAATGGTCGCAGAAGGTTAAAACTTATATGTGACCAAAACAAAAATGGGCTAATTATGACCTACCCCTACCAACTAAATTTTATTTAAAATCGGACAAGCAGTTTTTAGGATATGCTGATTCACAAAAATTGAGTGACAGACCGACAGATAGATATGGAACCAAAAATGTTCCCTAATTTCTGTCATGAGATTTTTGAAATCTTAGACGTAAAATAAAGGTTTGTTCTTCAGAAAGAATCACATGGCTTCCGTTACCTTTGGTAATCTCGGAAGCAAAATTGACCAAAAACATCTTGACCTTTTTTTTTTTTTAAAAAAATAATTGAATTTTTATCACTAGTTTAGATTTTCACGCATCTTCTCAGACCACTGACATACATTTTGCTTCCGAGCTTATAGCTAAGGTTATTATTATTATTATTTTTACTTTAAATCAAATTATAATGATCAATAACTACGGGAGACATACAGAGAAAAATCGACCCCCGCACCGGGACTCAGACACATTTGTAGATTTTTAGCTTGAGTTGTGAAAATTTTATAAATTACGTTGTCTTAGAGGTTTGGTGGTTCATTCCGTTAACCACCTACTTTAAGGTGGTAAAGGATGTAAACCACCAAACCTTACAGGCAATATAATTTTTGTCAAGGTCATCAGAAGTACAAATCCCTAATTGATTGGTGGCATCTTCTAGAAACCACCAAAAAACATTGATTATTTTTATAAAAGGGGGGTTAGAATTTTTTCAAAAATAATTTTCTGGGGCCATTCTTGATCGCACAGATGAGATTTGCAACTCTAATTTTAGAAATTAGTAAAAAACAGTAGTGCGCCATTCAGCGTAAAAGGGGGCGGTTTTCCAGGCAAACCACCAATCCTTAAAGGGTTAAAGTAAAATTTAATCTTTCCGTAGTATGAATGCTACCAAAAACTTAAAAAAATTGAATTATTATTATTATTAAAGACATTAAATTAGGGAACATTTTTAGTCCCCTATCTGTTGGCCAGTCTGTCTGTCCCTCAATTTTTGCGAACCAACATATCGTAAATACTACTCGTCCGAGTTTAATAAAATTTAAATGGTAGGTTATATTGCCCGCATTGTTTGTCTCATATAAGTTTCAACCTTCTGTGCCCATATATTTCTGTTTCACATGTGTACGAACATATATACATTTATTTACAGGTTACACCTATATCTTTAAAAGTTCTCATCTGATTTTCATGAAATATTGATGGTTTATGTCAATAGTATCCTGCAGATAGCCCCAGATTAAGTTTAACCGTCTGCACTCTTTAAATTTTGCTATAATGATACATTAAAGCCGGGTTTACACCAGAGTTACAAACACGTGTTGCTTAACATTTATTGGCAATATTTTGGAAAATGTTTCTGAATTTGTTACCAAAATTGTGTTGACAGCACACTATTTTAAAGTCTATACTTTTTTGGATTTTCCAAACGTATAGAATCGTAATTTGGTAAACAAATATGAGGAATCAGTGTTATGGGTATGCCATATGATGAGAAGTAACAATTTCTTTCTATCTTGCTCGATTGTATAACATATTATGTTCGTGTTATTCAACCTCTCTTATTCACTGGTGAATGTAAAGCAATGGTTCTCAGATCTTTTCTTTTCGTGCCCTCCTAAAGTAATATAACATCTCTGATTTGAAACTGTTTTCTTTTGATCTCCTTCCACCAAATATTATTTAACTCCATCTACGTATGTATTCGAATTATTATTTTCGCTTTCTTGATTTCCTATTTATTCTAGATTTTTCATCTTCAACTCCGATATTGCTATCGAGAAGTTTGTAATGTAGACAACTAGTACTTCTTCGTGCACGGGTTTTGAGATATAATTGGATAAATATATAAATTGTTGTGCTCTTGCTGAGATGTTATTAAACGAGCTTTAAAAGAAAATATATTTGGTATAGGTACTTATTCTTCAATGTTACACTCTTAATTTCATCATTTTATTTTTTTGCCCTACATTTAAAAAAATATATCAATGGGTCGTGCAATGAAAAAGTTTTTATTTTATTAAAGAAAAAAAAATCAATAGTCTTTTAAGTTCCAATAGGTATAAATATAAATTTAAAAAGTATATAATATTCATATTTACGTAATAGAATCAAGCACAAATAAATTAACAACAAATATTAAATACCTTTTTCGGAGTAGTGTAGATGGATTAAACGCAAAACTGTCTTAAGCCATTAATCTGGAGCGTTTAAAGCAGGATTTGTCATACTAAACCCCAAGGATAAGAAGCCAATTTAACGTTAGCTTTGGGGAAATTGTGAAAAGTTAAGTCGTTGCATCTAACTGCCGAGCACGTTTTGTTGGTAGGGTGAAAAGTTGGTATGACTAAACCCTTCCGATATTCCTGTATCCTTTGCAATGAAAGTAAAGAACCCTCTTCTTGACTTGGCAAAGTCACTAGTACCCAGATAAACCCTTCTTACTTCAAGCATTATTCAAATATTTTTATTTTTATCCAAAGCTCAGTTATCTATAGCAGAAGAGAAAGTTTAATATTTATAACTTTTCGAAGGAAAGATTCTAGATTTGATCTTTTTGTGCGGTTGGTTTTTTTTTTCTTTTTATAATAGAAAGAATACTTTTTTCTTCTAAATTGGTATATTTTGCCCTTGACAATAGGCTTCATTAGGCTTGAAACACGTGGCTTCCTTAGCCCCATGAGTAAAAAATATTTTTCAAAACAAAAGTTTTTAATTTAATATATAGATATACTTTGTAATTTTTACAGTATATGGATTACTGTTTCTTGAGTATTATGATTGCTGCATTAGTTTCGAAACTTTAAGAATTTACTCGGTCTGAGACGCGGTTTCCTCCGCAAGATTTATATTTATTATGCAAATGTGTATTGCATGAAGAGGATTGATTTTAATAGATGAAGTCTGATAATTAGGATATTAGAATTAGAGATTATAGTTTCCATGAATGAATAATAAGAGGAGATTAATAATTATTGTAGAACACAGGATTAACCCTATTAGCATTAAAGAGTTTAACCAAATAACTTAAAGAATTATAATCTTCTATTGTTCTTTACAAAAAGTTAAAAGAAGATTGCGCTTGATGATTTGGCACTTAAAACCGTTTTATATACAACTATTTACATAAAATCATAACGCATACATGAATACAGAATTTTATTGAAGGATAAAGAATTCGTGCTATATTTATTTTAGTTACAAAATCGTATAATTTGAAATTTGAGTATCGAATCACGACGTTGACGACATTCCACTGTTAAATGACAGTAAATAAAATTGTAAAAGATATGTCAAATACTTAAAAAAAAGTTTTCGAGAAGTTAAACGATTCCGTATCTTCACCAAAGTCTTTAAAAGAATCCTGTTTTTCAAGGACTTTAAAAACCTCAAAAAGATATTTGTGTTGTAGGTTGGACTGGCAGGTAGTGGAAAGTTCCTTTTTAAATCGCGGTTAGTGGCCCGGGCCGGAGGCAACAAGGAGACCCTTTCCCTCGGTAAGCAATGACCTGGACGTTACAAACAAGCATTCTAAAGTGAACCCCGACAACAAAATACCCTGCACACTCTTCCTTAACCGTCCTCCATTTTGACCTGAACCCCTAAATAGTACTGGATAAAGGAAAATACATAAGTAGGTACCTAAAAACCTTTTCTTCACTTTAATTTTTAGGAAAGAAAAGAAAAAAAATACAAAAGGTCTGAAACATGGGTACTAAGAACATTCCACAGTCAAGAAGTCTAGTAAATTAACCAACACACCCTTCACTAATTTGCACAAGTCTTATTTGACCTTTCACTTTATCTCTTTCTTCTCTTCAGTCATACATTCTTCTAGAAGATTTTTGAAAAGATCTCTTCGTCCTTTCTATGTTTCATGTCGTAATGATCACACATGATTCGCACTCCTCGCTCTAATATGATTTGTTATATATTTAGATAAATAAATTCCATACGTGAACTTTGATTAAGCTTTTTATTAATTTTTAAAATTTGTTTGAATTAAATTTAATTTAAAGACCAATTTACTCTATATAAAATTTTATTTGTCAATTATAAATTTGTTCTTAATTAATATTTAGACAATGCTGAAAATATAGGAATATCATGAAGTTTTATCGACACTCCTCTACCTGAGCTCATGTCTTATCTTTATGCTGCATATATTTTTTTTTTTTTTAATTTATCATTATATTGTATTTAACCATAATTTCTTAAAATCTATTTAACTATTTCTAGCCTCATGCCGTTTTTAACTACATACTTCTGGTTTTACTTTATAATTAGGTGCTACTTCAGCATATAACGGATTGTTATCTAAATTTTAAGACTTGTGTCTTATAGAATAGAGAATAGCTGCTTAAATCACGGGGTTTGTTCTCATTACTCATGGTAATTTAGCGAGCTACAGACCACTTGCGTCAAAGCTGAATGAATAAATTATTTTATTTACGGGGAAGGGGTGCCGATGTCCGGGATAAAGATTTAATTAACCAACCTTTCTTTATCCAGATGACCTCCACGTCCATTCGATATCCTTTCGGAAAACGAGTCTCCTAATCACACGAAACAAAATCTTTTTATTCAGCTACTAATTTTTCTTGTTTCAACAATTATTATACGAAATGTACACTAATGCAAATAATATATAACTCATAGAATTGATGGTATTTAAAAAAATACATAAAATATACACAAAAGTGTTTTTAGCCTAATTATATGATATAATTTATCAAAATAGTCTCGTTGAGTCTGTGTTACCCGTGTTAGTAGCGTGCATCTTTTGTTAATAATTATTGTAGATTAATAATTATTATGTTTTCCTCTTCCTTTAGTCGCAACTAGCTTAACAAACGTTTATGTGACGTCAATAACAGTTTAATATTAAAAAATAGTATAGCAAATAGTAGTAATGTAACCGGTTTCGATTTCCCTGATTATTTGATAATGTCCTGATAATTGTAAGATTGTAGGTAGCAGAGCAGTAGGTAAACGGAGGCAAAGAAAAAGTAGTATTTCCAGTGTTGGTGGCCTCTGCCTTCTGTTCTTTTCTTTGATACTGGGCACTTAGCTGACTTCTTTAGTTCTTTGTTAAAACCCTAAGCTTAGCGCATCGAATGCGCCTATTTGGTGTCTGAAAAGCAAAGCATGGCATTCAACATTTTAAAAACCATAGACTAAAATGAGGTTTTCGAACAAAGATGACTAAAGGTAGTAGCGCAGTTGATATCTATTCTCTATATTGTAAATTAAAATTATAGCGAACTTGTTATCTATAAAAACTTATAGAATAGAACTAATACTTTCAGATACTATAGTAGAAAGCATCCCCACATGTACTATAAGGCGCAAACAAATATATATCAAGATATAAATCTATTTATCTAGTGATTGAAACTAGGGATGAGATTATGTAAATCCAAGATTAAAAATAACCGGATAAATAGATAAATATATATATATGACATAAAAGTCCAAACATTAGTCATACTATTTTTTAAAATAATTATATTGCTTCCAAGCTTATTATTTAAGGTACAGGCCTATGGGCCCGAGCCTCCTATGGGCCCTCATAAGACGTAATATTACATTGATATTTATCTTTTTTCCATCAAAAGAACAGATTTCTATTTATATAAAATTTTCATATGTTTTGGCGTTTTATTTTTGTAGAAATAATAATCTAAAATCAGGGATGATCGAGGAGAATTTTTTTTGACATCCAGACTCATCGTCTTCTTTTACTATTGCCATGTTTTACTAACTCACCAATGATAATAAATAAGCCGGCGCTTATACCGCGTTTTGATAGAACCATATTACAAAGTTAATGCAAGTGCAATATAGTTTTATTTAGTACTTGATGATGTAGTGTACAAGAAAATAATGAAAAATAACTGGGAACAAGGACAAACGTTTGCAAACCCTGTTTGCGAATGCGCGTCCGGTGTGGACGCGGCTTAATGAGATCAATGTCTGTTTCAACGCAACATTTTATCGGTGCATAGGTAAAAGTACCATCCATGAAAATATTGTCAATATTTGCTAGATATTATAAGTTCCTCTTGGATCAAAACACCACAATATTCTCCGCTCGTAAATTCAATAACAACATTTCCTCACCCTGAGTCGTTTATATATAGGGATGCTGTCCAAAGTGTCGTGGACGCCTGCGATACATCTAGGGAGAGGTGGCACTTTACTTCTTTTTGCGTGGTTTAGGTTCCTCCGTATCCGATCCATGTCGTCTGTTGTTACTTTGTCACTGATAATTTTCTGGTGCAGAAACTATTTCTTTTTTTACCATTTTTGCGGGCGGTTCAGTTAAAGTTTCTGTAGCCTTGAGCTTTACACTGTTCGAAATTCAATGCCGATGAAGGTTCGGGCACGGTTCATGGTTATGCACACCTACAGCTTTAAATAATTAAATAAAGTCCGTAAACAAATGCACTGAACACTTTCTATTAGTACAACACCACATTTGACAACACAGCGTTCTCCTATTTTTCGAAAACTCCAACCCTCATAACATAAAATATTATTACACGACTATTTCTATTAATATAAAAAGGAGATGTTTCAATCGTCTAAAATAGAAGTTTGACCACCATCTGACCGTAACCAAACATCTATTTTAGATGTTTGAATGTATATAAGGTGGATGCGAGCATTCCATTTTGCAGGTCATGATTGTAGAGGTATGGGCCCAATTCGACACTGCCTCCGAACTGACCATGGGCCCAATTCAACCGTCGTTTTTACGACCCTAACAGACCGTGGGCCCAATTCGACATCACCCACAATTACATGGATTTAAATTAAAGATATCTTACACTTGGTGTATATTACCGCAAGTTGTCGACCGTCGACTATCCTGATAAAAAATAAATGAAGCCTACACTTTTAAGGTTTTGAATTTAACATATTAATAATAATAATATGTATATATATATATATATCTTGATTTTAGTCTAGGAATTTTTGAAATGAGAGACGTATAACATTTTTTCGATCTTCACAACGATCATATTACATAGCTTCCGTTACCTTCAGTAAGCTGGGAAGCAAAAAATAAAAGAAATCCTAAATAGAAATATCAACTAAATATAAATAAATAACTTTTAATATAGTAAATAACTTTGTAAATGTTGATCTTGAGCTAGACAATGTCTTCTTTGATGTACAAGCATTAATTTGTCGTATATTCTTAAGTTCCTACCGTTATATACCGTTACACAACTGTTTTATATTTTTTCTAAGCTAATTATCTTTGCTATAAACACAGTGTAATTGTAATATGAATTATTTTAAAGCGATGAATTTATCTACATAGAAAGTTTGAAAGCAACCTACGTATACGCTATAGATTACGCGGTTGTATTATAGAGAAGACAGAAAGCTTTTAAGTCTCGTATAACGTGGTAGCTTTGAGTTCGCCCTAATGTTTTCACTTGACGTCCTTACGCCTCACGCTGTGCATTAAGGTTGAATCAATATTCATTAATAATTAATTCGGTCGGTAGCGCAAGACTTTCAAAGCTGATTTGGGCTTAAGCACTAAAGCTCTTTGTTATATTATTAATCGAGATAATTCTAAAAGCCTTCTTCAACATACCTTGATGTAACGTTTTAGTTTTGTTTAGTTGATGATGGGTCTTAAGTCTGTGGTCTTCAGTGTAATTATTGTATTGGTATTGTGGATGTTGACAGAATAGAATTCAATTCTCGCCTTCATTGTACTTCAACTTATATTAAATACGGCAGTATAGGGCTTATTTAAACTCATGCCACTATACTTTGTGAATCTGACAGCTCAGATTAGCCAACCTATACGTGAGATAAAAAATAAAACCACTAGGCGGTTATCTTAAGGTTATCCAGTGATATTTTTGTTTGCCTAGTTGGCCTGACATACTACCCAGCAAAATCTCGAGATCTCATTGGCTCCCCTCCCGTTTTTTTTCGATTTTCCCTCGCTATCAGAATAACAAATTAAACTGGTATGAGTTAAGATACTTAGCTTCCAATAATTCATTTTACTTTCACCCGCTCTACAATCCGAAGTGGACCCTAGTCTCCTGAACTTTCCTCTTCCACAAACTATCTCTCTCCAGGGCAGCAGTCCACCAGTCTAAATTAAGTCATTATCAGTTCTTTATAAGGAGAAATAGTTACGTATAGCAGCGGTCTCACATCGAAACTTATATGTTGGTTTCCGAAATAATGTAGACTCGCCAGAAATATAATTAATTTATTAATGTAACTTCATTTAAAAAATCTATAGGCACAGATGGATAAAGAATCGAAATCTATTTTAATTAATAAACAAGTATTATGTTACACGAAGGGACAGTTTATTTAAATCCACATAGAATATTTATACCGATCGATGCGATGCGACATTCCAATTCCTGACTTCCTTAGTTAATTTTCCATAGTTTCATCTGATTAAATTTCTTTTTTAACTTCTTTTTGTAGTTATTTCTGAGACTGACAAGAAATTACATTATCGCGTTACTTAATCTTTATCAAACCTTCGCACACTTTGAATCTTCAACCATCAACATATGGTTAAAACAGTTTCGCAACTTCCATTCGACCTGCTTCTCTTGTTAAAAGACTTAATATCATTACCACTTAGAATGATTTTAAAAATTGAAATTCTTTACACTTACGGAACGAGCCATGAAACTTTTATGTATACATAGTTAATTATGCCAATTTTATTTTATAATCAAGAACTCTACTTATTGTTTATATTTAAACACAACTCGTTTGTGAGTATACCTATAAACAACTTACAAAATCTAGATATGCAAGTAGGCAAAATCACATCTTCACAAAAGTATAATCAAATGTGTGCGTCAAATGCGAGCTAGGCGTCACAAGCGGAAGAGATTTTCTTTTCTTCACACACAGGTCGATGTTTTTAAAAGTTAGCTCGCATTTGAGGGAGGGTACACAGTACACAACTTTTTCTTTTTTAATAAGAAAAATGCAGACCAGTTCCGTTTACACAGTCATCAAAAAATATCCATGTCAAAAACTATTCGAAAGCCATCCTTTTTAGAAACCTTATCGCTTTTAACAATCATCATGGTGGTCACAATGGTCATGGTGATAATATGCAGACAATCGTATATTATTATGAACCTTCAATGCAGTTCATTTCAACAGAATTTAACTACCGATGAAGTAATCATAAAAAGGGATTATGTCGATCCGATGGACCGATTATAACAATTTGTACGTTATTTAGAATTAGCGGAAGAAAGGACTATAGGGCTTTAAGTCTAAGCTGAATTGAGGCAATTCCAAGCGAGCATCGTTTCCCCTTGTCATGATATCGGACCCTACCATCCTCGATTTCTCTTCTCCCTTCAATCTACCAATTCTCCCGGATCAAACATAATTAGGAGATTGAGCTTTTGAGCTTCTTTTTACCTGAAGGGGAGAAATCGAGAGAGGAAAATAACCTGTGCTAAGAGTAAATGGATATTGAAGAAGTTATGATCTGTAGACAGGTCCTCTCCCCCTAGTTTCTCTTCCCTCCTATAATAATCCTTAGTCCGTTCACTTCCCCCTGATTCATCCATCAACTCCCTTCTCCTTCTTTACCTGTAAAATTTTCTTAATTCCTAATGACACAAATCCCTTTCAGACAAGTCCTCAACCTTTAAAGCCGTCTTCTTTCGGTTCCTCCAGTTAAAGCATCTTTTAAAAGGGTCCAAGAAAACAAATTATTTATTAAAATTTAAAATATCTTCAGTAAAGTGGATGTAATTTTCTACAATAAAATTATGAGAGTTGTTTACCATGAATAATTCAATTTGATAACAAGAATAATACAATAGAAATGCACTTGGAGAGTAGGTGGGTCTCTTAGAGGTATTATATAATATACGAGTACTTTTTATCGTTTCATCAATAGCTTATTTATGAAGTTTACCTTAATAAAAAAAATATGTTTAGGTATATTATTAGATATTATTATTATATTAATTCCCTATTGATTTCCATGACTACCTTTGTTGTCAAACAATATGTTTAACACAGACGTGTTATACTTCTTATCCGTTTCTTTTTATAATGTTTTCAGATTATTTATCGGCCTAACTTGTCCGTAGGTCACAGTGGCGTAGCTAGGGTAGTAGGGCCCCCCCGCAAGAACTATTTGGAGGCCCCTTGCCAAAAGAAAATTGATAAGCAAAAAAAAAATAAAAAAAGCTCGCGGCGGTCAAAACTGAATAGGGCCCCCTGATAGAAGTATGAATCCCAGGTAGTTTGCTCTATAGGGGGCCCCCGTCAGCATGGTACATTGGATTTGGGGGTCCCTCTGGCAACGGGGGCCCCCCTGCAATGCGGGCCCGTGAGGGCCCATAGTTACGCCACTGGTAGGTCAGTGACTACAGAACTTGGTGTATTCGTTTCTACTATTACTGTATTCGTTACTAACTATTCTTCATAATAAATTCCAAGAAACAGTCTCTCCACAGAAGATTTGTTTATTTATCAAAGCAACTTTAGGCTGTCAATTATGCCATCATCAGTGGCGATTTTGGTAGAACTAGAGTGAAATTTGAAAAAAAAAAGAAAAAAAAAGTAGAGATCAAGTCATACGATGTCGGCAAGTCTACGGACAAGTTAGGCTGATAATAGTCTGAAGGCGTTTTTGACATATTACTTTCTAATATGTTCTAAACTCGTCATTCACACCAAAATTTGGGTCCAGGGTCTGACCTCTTATGTCAGTCAAGACTCAAGACAACCAACCAGTCTCCAGTTGTTTATGTTTTAATTTTTGAGGAAATAATACCTAACCCTAGAACGACTTATTGGGGTCCCACAGACCCCATACAAACTTTAATTAAGTTTTTTTTTTGTTTTATTTGTATTTCTCTAAACCTAGACTCCCTTCTAATTTACCTTTGAACCTTTCTGTGCAAATAATGATAACAATACCTATGTTATTAGTTTCAGTTTTCTTTCAGTATTTATTAGAATTAGAGTTGGGGTCCAATAGACCCTGTGTGCCATTAACGTGATTGTTTTATATATATACCACTGTTAACTGTCTTTTTTTTATTGTATTAAATAAATTATTTTACATTTTTTTGGGCTGCTAAAATGTTTAAGACTGACAAAAGTTCCAAAATAAAACTTTTATTACAATTAGTAACCGTATATAACTTCATTTAAGTTGAAAGTTTAGTGGATCACAGTAAGGATTTAAGACCAAAAATGCTTAACTTTGACAGAGTATGTAAGAAAATCTATAATTTTTATTATTATTTTTGTTTCTGTTTTCTGTAAAACAACTCTAACTGTATATATAAATAAAAAATATTAACCCAATCCAACGAACACAAAATTTTATATATATTGCTTCCGAGCTTACCGAAGGTAACGGAAGCTTTGTGATCGTTCTGAAGAACGTAAATATTTTATATCTCCGATTTCAAAAATTCCAAGACAGAAATCCGTTTCAGACATCAGGGAACATTTTTCGTCCCGTGTCTGTCTGTCGGTCAGTCTGTCGCTCAATTTTTGCGAACCACCATATCTTAAAAACTACTGGTCCGATTTTAATGAAATTTAGTTAGTAGGTAATACTTAGCCCATTGTTGGTTCCATATAAATTTCAACCTTCTGCGCTTATTTGTTTATCTTCCACATGCTCACAAACATACATTTATTTACACCTATATCTTTAAAAGTAATCATCTGATTTTTATGAAATTTGGATGGGTTGTCGAAAATAGCCCGCAGATAGCACCCGCCTATTTTCAACCATCTGCGCACTTTTAATCGTGCTAAAATTATATGTCAATATGCTATAATGGCTAACTGACTCACTGACTGACATTAATGTTTACCCACTTCCAGAAGAGCTAGAGACTTGCGGTTTGCATCATTCGAACCGCAACGTCCATATTGTGAACCAAAATAATTATAAAAAGTACCCTTTTCCCTCTCCTTCCCCCCTTAAAAAAATAAAAAAGGCCGACATGATTTTTAAGCTGTTTTGGGGGCTTATTGCGGTAAACGGTAAGTCGTATTGGAAAACGGATAGCACCAGTGGTAACTGATTTTAAAAGATCTACAACTTTGGTCTTATGACTTTATGTCGTATCATTATCGGTTGTGCCTTAGATGGTGATAATTTTGGTTTTATTTTTTTCCATTTTTGTCTTTGAATGGCCATAGTTTCTATAATGATTGACCGATTTTATTTCTGATTGAGCCGCTTGAATCTCACACTAATGCTCTTTCAATTGATTACATTTTATTTCATTAGTTCATCCTATTTGCTGAGAACACGAGAGTAAACGTTTTCCCATGTACCGTGTAACGTGACGACTTTTTTTGGTTTTTAATATTGTGTCGTATATCATTTTAAAGGCCATGATATGTACATTAAAGCTATTTTATTGGTTTATTTTTAATACATTTTTTACACGTACTTTTGTTCCGATTTTTAATTTTGTTGTCGGTTAAAGGGTTTAAATAATTTTTTGTTATCAGGTTTTTTATTTATTAGTTTAATTAATACCCTTTTGTATTGTTTGTTTTGTAAAAATATAATTTTGGAACCTCAAAGTACAGGGGTACAAATGTCAAAGTTAATCTTTTATAATATGATGTATATCGTTGCAAAGCTCTTGAATAGTAGATTAATTTTTGTTACGTTCTACTTTGTGTTGTTTCTAGTTTTGAGGGAGTAAAATTGAAAAAAAAGTGTCAACGTTTTTTTTTTTTTTTTTTTTTTTTTTTTTTAGAGAATAATGATTTGTTAAAAGCATAAAATCAATGAAGTACGCGAATAGGATGCGAGGAAGCTATGTGCCACACCAATTGGCAGTATATTTTTTTAAAGTACAAATTTTTCTAAAAAAAATGTGATGAATATCTATATGTATACTATTTAATTTTAAAATCCTTATTTATTTTGGTCAAAATTAAATGATATTTTTAGTATGACAAATTATATTTACAAAAATATATAAATAATTGAAAAAGAAAATGTTTAATTAATTAATTTAACACATTAATTAATTAGGGTCTCACTGACCCTGTGTTACGTAAAAACAAATATGTGTGTCGTTCTAGGGCTAATATTGATAAATATTTTAAATAATTACTTATATAAATCCTGTTTCGGAGTTTTCACACAATGAGGATTATAACATTAAGCTAACTCTTATGCCACATGCATGCAGTTTTTTTATAAGCTGTACTCAACTAAATTTTTTTCAATTACAGTGAACTCATGCAGTAAAGTATTTATTTGATTAAAAGATAATCCATTTTCAAGTAAGGTTATAATATGTGGTAAATAAATATAAAAGCACATTGCAAGAGTAGTCGTACAACAAGAATATTTTTCACAAATACCTATATACCTATTGTTACACATACATATATGTAAATATAGAGATATAGTTATATACATAATATATAAAAGAGAGAGAGAGAGAGAACGAGATCCTCGAAAAAGGGTGGAATTCTATATGAGTGTTGAAAGTGGTTAGAGTCAAAAGGGGATTTAATATTGGAGATTTTAATAAAAGTCGTCCTCTTTCGATTTAATATGGGCAAACGTTGTTGTGAAAGGCAAACTGTTGTTGAATGCAGCACGCCTTAAGCATTACAGTTGCAATAATAAAAACGGTTTTTACATTAACTTTAGCCCCCTCTTCCTTTCCCCCTTCCAGCAACAATGACTATATTTTGATCTATTTGAAATTGTATACAATTACGACCCAGTGATAGGTAAATGAGGTTAGAATAGACTACAAGATTTAATATGACGAACTCTAAAAATTAGACACAATATTATATTTATTTTCTAAAAAATAGCTTTAAAAGGAGGCTAAAAAGGAGAAAATAATTATTTTAACAGCCACAGTACTATATGAGTGATAACAGTATATATTTTGTGTCACTAGAGATAAAAGCGTAGGGCTCTATCAACGAATAACAAAATTTCCTGATTATAAAACTTTTTAGTGCGTGTTTTATAAAAGTGCTTTTGAATATAATATTATTTTAATTGCTGTTGGGTAGTTGGGTCGTAAGGAAAAATAATACGCTCCCTTTAGCAATATTTCGATCCCTCCTTAGGTCCTTCTCAAGCTGGCTGACCAGAAGCAGGCCCGTCGAGAGCCGTAGCAGGCCCCATGGCTAGACCTATAATAAGGGCCCCTTCTTTTTACTGGTTTTATTCGTCATTGTAGGACTTAACACTAATAACTTGTGTATTGATCTTTTCAACTCTTATCCTTATAATAAGTTCTAAGTTCTATTTTACATTTATTGTAAGTGCATACTAATAAATGGCCTATTACTGACAACTGCAGGCCTACTACTGATAAACCATAGTAAAACAAACTCATTCTGAAGACTACAACAATTATATCTTAAATTAGTATCGGTATATGAATCATAATTATGACCTAAAATTATACAAAATTGTTTGGAAACGTTTATACTTTTCCTCAGTGCTCAACTAAAACACAATCTGGCCTTAAAAAATATCATATAACCATAAAATGTTGTTTACGTTCATTTACGTTTTATACAATTTTATTTAATACATTATTGCTAAATATTTTAATACATTTTTTTTTATATTTATGCAAGTAGGAGAAGGCTAATAAAGAGCAGCATTTCAATTCAATAAATAAAAACAGAAAAACTTAGTAAGCATCAACACAATTTGACGCTCAAAACCACAAGCAGCTCTTTTTTTTCAACATCCGTGTGGTATAGTTGAGACCATTTTTAGGGGTTCAAGTCATCCTAGAAACCCTTATGCTTTTGGTAGTTCGTCCGTCCGTCCGTCGCATCTTAAGGGGGCTACACACCTTCCGATTATCTCCGCAGTTTATCTCGTATGATAAATAAATAAATAAATTGTGCGTGAACTGCGCAGTTTGAACAGGTTTTCACGCAGTTATTTACAACAGATAACTGCACAGATAAACTGAAGGTGTGTAGCCCCCTTTAAAGTATATCTCCTGACCTAGTGTAGCTAAAAATTAGAAATTTAGTCTAAAAGTTAAACTTTTTTGGCCAAAAACAGGAACAATATTTCGAACTCAAAAACATCAAATTTCTTCGATCAGCGAGCAATTGCGAACTAATCGCAATATTTTATATTTTTTGTAATTTCGTTTCAAAGGTATTGAAATGTAGGTCACAAAAATATATCGCGTTTCCAAAATGGCGATCACCATTTTACCCCCGAAAGTATTAAAACAAGATGCAAAAGGATAATACAATATATGCTCATACCTTGGTTCTTCAAAGTGAAACCTTTTATACATATGTTTGTTAAAAAAAGTCAACAAATAATGCATAAGATATGAAATTTTATGACCGAAGAAACCCTTTTAGTAGTTGGCAAGTACTTGACTACACTACATTGAAATCTTCTAGTCAGTCAGTTTGAGAATGACCCAAGGAGGGGTCGAAAATATCGCAAAAGGGATCGTATTATTTTTCCTTAAGACCCAACAGCGATTAAATTAAACACTACATATAATATTGCTAATTCTAGAGGTAGATCGTACTTTTAGAAATGCATTTCTGACACAAACATTTCTTCTTTGCTAAGGAATCTTTAAACAATCAAGTGGAATCTTTAAAAAAAAAGAAAATTCCCAATACACGGGGCTCATACACGGTGCAACTGCACCGCTGTGGGCTGGTCTTTCAACCAATTGTCAGGTTTCATAAACATGTTGATAAAATCTAAGGGGTTGTACCTAATTGTATACGATTGTATCAAGAACTCGATTGTTGTGTCAAGATGTTTGTTGGGGTGGCTATATGATGACAAACATGTTGAACTTTTTATGGGCGAGTTGGTCAACTTTGTTACCAGTATTAGTTTTTGTCGGTCCTAAGATTTGTAGATCTATACATATTTATGAATCATATATATTTTTGTTGGACGCAATACTGTCCTTTCATTAACGTATTTCCAAGTTTAATTCTAATGTTTATTAAACTTGTTTTTAGTTTATTGTCAAGTTGTTCAACTTAGTTGTACAACAAATCACACCGTATATGGGCCCCTTACGCACCGTGTATCCCCCCAAGGCAACTTTAGGCCCCCGTAGGCCCCCAAGGCAACTTTATCATTGGTCGGTCGAAAGTTTTTTTTCTTTAATGATATTCAGTCCGGCTTACTTGCTCGCGAAACTTAATTTTTTCAGCATTTCTTCAAGCTCTCGCGTGGGAACTCGACAATGAGTGAGACGTTGTCGGTGCCATTTTAAATTTCTCAGTTTTCTTCCATTAATATTTATGCCCCTGTCCCTCCAGTTTAAGTTTCTTAATACTTCCTCGAACAAGAAGGAAAAAGGTCTAGGGAAGTGGGTTTCCTTGTCTGACTCGCCATGTAAGCCTGAAATATTACCCGGGTTTTTCCAGCTTGGCAGCTTGGCTACTTTCGTACCATATTTAGAGATTATCGATTATTGAATGCTGCTTCACCGAGTTCTGTTAACGCCTCAAATATTAATGTATGATTCAGAGAGTCAAAAACCTTAGTGTAATCTATGAAAGCAATTTAAATCGCTTTCTAATATTTGTTTCTTTTTTGGATGAGCTGGTGAAGAACTTAATAACTGTCATGAGTAAAGTAGCCCCTTATAAATATAATACATATTTTAAAGTACATATATATTAAACCTAAATTCTTTTAAAAACAAATAACTTTAAATTATTATTTGATTTGAATTTTGATTAAAATACTTTTATCTCCAGTAGGGAAAAAAAGTTATGATTTTGAATTAGTTTAGAGGGACTAAAACAGGTCTTTTCATCCCTGAACTCAAAAAGTAGGGAGAAAAAGTAAAAGTAGGGCGAAAAAGTAAAGTAGGGCAAAAAAGTAAAGATTGCAACTTAATTATTTTATAAATAGTAGAAAATGTATGGCTAATGTAATGAAGTTTTTGAAATCAGGTTGGCGGCACTGCGCTTTTTTGACCATGTTTATCTTTGTTTACAACATTATAACCTGCATCTAAATAACCTTCTATTTGAGTTTAATTCCAATTCTTATTTGTTTTAAATATTGAATCTCTTATAATATCTGCTATTAAAAGTGCTAATAATTATTGTTATTTATTAAAATAATAAATAAAAACTGTGCTATGGACGAAAATGTGTATTTTCTTCCTACTGGAGATAAAATATTGTATGTACCTCGTGAGTAAAGTGCCATTATTCCCCTCGCGATAATTATCTCCCTCGGCTGCGCCTCGGGAGCTAATTAGAGTTATTCCCTCGGCTGCGCCTCGGGAATGAAAGAGTCTAATTCCCTCGGCTTCGCCTCGGGATTTAGGCACCATGGTTCCTTCGGCTTCGCCTCAAGAACCAACTTTTTTCGCTCAGGGAATAATGGCTTACTTTACTCCCTAGGTGCATAAATAACTATTTTGTATCTATGTTTAGGGTCCGTAGGCAAAACCAAGGACCCTTATATTTTCCTGCGTGTGTCTGTCCGTCCGTCCTCTCGCGTGCTCTCACGGCTATACCTTTCGTCCGATCACTTTGAAATTTGGCATGTATGTGTCTTGTAGCTACCCACATATTTTAAAAATATAGCTACTTAATAAATAAGCTTAAGGGTTAAATTTTTTTTTTTTTTCGACACCGTGAGGGGTATCATATGAAAGGGTACGTCGAGCTGATTACAAAAATATATAATTCTTTGGATATAACTTTGATTGGGCGAGCGTAGGCAAGTTTGAAGTGGGTGTGAAACGTGCCCCCCCCCCCTCTATCTCGCTTATGTGAAGTGCAAAAAATCTGAAAAAATTCCTGAACATTCTTCGACCAAAAGTAAAGATACCACTTTTAGGAAATTTCGAAAAAAATATTATTTTATTTTTTATTGACAAAATACGTTTTTTTTATAATTATAGTCTTTTCTATATGTATTTATATAGTTGTAGTCCGGTTCAGTGGCAAAAAAATACTTTATCAGAGTGTGTTTTGAGAATATCAGACCCTTAGAATTGTTCAAAGTAAGCTTTTTAGCATTTTAAAAACACTGTTTATACACTTTACAGTTAAACACTATATAGTGTGGCCTACGGACCCTCGTGTGCTGACTAGCACACACTTGACCTGTTTATTCTATATTTTATTTAGCATGGTGAAAATACATATGTTACAAATTTTTAAAATGACTTAATTGACATTTTCTTACTAATTTTTTATTCTTATATTTACATTTTATGTTATTCTTGATAATTGTATTTATCATACTGTGTGATATCGGTTGGAATAAAAAAACAAACAAAAATGCAAATGATGAAAGCAACTTCAACACATTAATCTTTAATATAATTTCTTATTTTTTAAAATTTAATTTACCTATTAAGTCCATACATTCATAATGTAAAGGTAAAGACAAGTTTTAATGAATAAGAATATATGTGTAATACAAACAAAGCAGAATGAGATGTGTTGATGTTAGCCTTATGATGTAAAACTTTATACATTTGTTGTATAAGAAAAGAATGTTATATATTAGTTTTATTTTGTAAGTGTGATCAGGAGATTTACTCATATTTTAATTTTATTGATAAAACATGTTTAGTTAAAAACGAATGTGTTTTTTTCCTTGGCGCCGATAAGATAATTTTTTTCTGTTTGATTCAAGTTAGTAAAGGAGTTGAAAAAAAGGAAAAAGAAAGGAATCAGTTTATTTCTTCTTCTTTTTTTCAAGAAGATATTTTATTAAAAGGTGCCGAAGCTTGTTGAGAAGAGGGGAATGTGGGTCCAGCAGGGGATATCTGGTGTAGATCAGACTGGTGGCCCCCAGGGTTCGGGAGACCCTCTGGTTAGGCATATTTACAGGCTCCGGGACTAAGCAAGCATCCATCTGTCTTCCTCCACGAGCCGACACTCTCCGCCCAAATTAATATCTCTCTTTTCAAAACTTGTTACTTCCCCCTCGGCCCTTCCTCCTATTTCTCGTTCCACTCTCAGCCTCTATATATTTTATACCCTTCTCATTCAGGAAAAAATGTAAATTAAATATGGGTCTCTGGCCTCCTATAAACAACAAACAAAAAACAAATCTCCTTCTTCGACCACATTCGGAAATCCGTCCACGCTTCTTATGTCGTAATTATATTTATTGCTTTCCATTATCGCCTTGATTCTGTTTACTTATAAAATATCAACCTTTGAATTAAAACAAAAAAAACAACGTTTATACACATCTCCTATATATAGCTTATTTTTTTTTAATCATGAAAAAAGGTGTAGTTCAATAACCAAACAATGTCTTCACACAAAAAAATTGTAATAAACAGTTTCATGTGTTCTAAAGCAGCCTTCTTCAGATAATCTACAAACAAAGTAACAGACAAACTAAATCTCAAACTAAAATGACAAACTGAATGACTTGTTTATATAGATTATCTGAAGAAGGCTGGTTTCGAACAGTGAAAACCCGTCAATTGTTAATTACAATTTTTTGTGTGAAGACGTTGTTTGTTGTTATTAAACTATACCTTTTTCATGATGAGTCAGTATTACACATTGGAAAAAAATACAGTCGAGGATCTAATTTTTCTACGTTTTTATTAGCTTGCTTTCTTGTTTGTTTGTTTGTTTGTCCGGTACAAATCTGGCAATCGATTTCTAACTAACTTCCCGAATAGCTAGACATTTGAAACTTTTAGCATAGATCAGAACACGATGACAATGCATTATTTTAATACTTTTAGCCATCTTTCAGCAGATTCAATTGGTTTTCAGCAAATTTTGCTGTACGGAAAGTTAGTTCAGAAAAAATCCGCAAGTTATTTTATTTGTTTTGCCATGTCCCATATTTAAGCAATCTTCATTTAGACGGGTTTCAAATTTGTGATAGATAAGCATTGAATGACAGCAAAACAGGAAATATGGATTATATTATTTATATTATTTCAAATATATACAAGCTTTAGATTTGGTGTTAGGGAGATCCGTTGTACAAAGATTTGTCCTTGTATAGGTTTAAGATCAGCTCTCTAGATGGTTGTCATTTATGTGAAGTAAATAAATTCGGAACTATTTTTTTTTTTCACTAACATTATATATTATATAACAATAACAATTATATTATCAACATTACACACGATTCAACAGAAAATTTAAAAACGTAGTATATAAAAAGTTCTTTTTATCTTGAAATTATTTATTATATTAAAGAGAGGGTAGTCTGCGGGTTGCTTTTATTTTTTTAAGTATATAGTGATGAGTTTAATCTTAGCTAACGAAAACTAAACTGCTTATATGTTATTCTTCACTTATGCATTAAGGTACACATTTCATTTTATAAAACTGTATTAGTTTAGGGTTGGACGATGAGATAGATTGCACTTATCTATGCGATTATTATAGAGTGTATAAAATAAATAAATAAAAATATGAGGAGGTAATGTTGTACGAAAAATAAAGGAAATCGTGTTTGACTAGTTAATATTGATTAACGTGATAAAACAATGTCGGACGATTTGTTTTTAAGAGAGCCAAAATGTATATGCCGAAAAGCACTAAATAAAACAAATAAAAATGTTCCCTGATGTCTGAAATTGATTCATGTCCTGGGAATTTTTGAATACAAAGACATAAAAAAAAGTTTTTCACATTGATACAAAGCTTCCGTTACCTTCGGTAAGCTCGGAGGCAAATGTGCCTTATAATTATTAATGTGTAATGCATTCATTGAACCTAGTCTTTTAAACCCGTTGATCCCTAAATTAAATATTCTCTTGACACCTATATGAAATTTATTATATGATAAGAGTACCTCTTTATTTGCATAATAACAATACAAAATAGAACATCTATCACTTGGCAACGATTCTTCACATGGCAAACGGTCAACAACCGTCTTTAGTTCGAGCATAATTAATATAGTATAAATAAATTAATTTGAGTATAGATAACAATGCCTGGAAAGTACTACAGAATTAATTGAATATATTATTTTGCATTCCACTCGGTTAGTTATAATATATTGCTATTACCCGCACAGCATCTTCTTTGCCAACAAATTTCTAAGAAAATTGTATATCCTGAGATGCTAAATTCATAATATGGTTTAATAGATCCTACTAACACCAATATAAAACGGGCAGCACATTGAACTAGTGAATTAACAATTAAATTTAAATTAATTCTCCTCTCTGTTTGTTTAGTTGAGTGCAATTGGATATATGTGTATTTGGTTTTGGTTATAACTGGTGTGGCTGCAACAACCCTCGTGTGTTTTCAAAGCGAAGAGGCCCACCGGGACCAAATCCAATATCCCTTTACATGTTCACCTTCTCAAGGCTACTTGTACTCAACCCCTCGACTCGCCCTTTCTACCCTACGTACAATATAAGCCTTTACTTTATCCAACCCTTCAAGAGAAATAAAAGAAAAAGCTCAATAAAAAAAAAAAAAAAATCATTTTTTCATATCATCAGATACGGCCTAAGGGAAAAATGAAATAATAAGTTGATGCAACATTTTCTTATTCTCTTTCCTCTTTTATATATATTTGAATGTAACAAGGTAGTAAACTAAATAATAATAATATAATATAGCTCTAGAAATGAAATATGAATGACTTAAGTTGGTTAAGAAATGATTTTGTGCGGAGAATTAAGTTGATTTATTTTATCATAGAAAGCAAATTTTTAAAATATATTTCCAAAGTATGAATTTCATTGGCGGTTTCATGTATCTTTTTACAAAATTAATGCTAGGTAACTAACAAATGGCTGTGCTTGTTCTTGTTGAACAGGGTCCGGCAGTCAAACCTGACGCAGGGCCGTCCCTAGGGGGGGTCAACCGGTTCAAGCTAACCCGGGCGCCACGTCTAGGGGGCGCCGCCAGGCCTCCTTCTTAACTACTAGGTGAATTTGGCAATAAGGGGGGGGGGGGGCGCCAAAAATGACTTTGACCCGGGCGCCTAAACCACTAGGGACGGCCCTGCCTGACGGTTTTTGAAACGGGCTAACTCAATGAAATTGGGAGATTTTTTTTTTTTATTTAACAGAAGAAAATAAAATCAATATGAAGCAAAAATTACATCACTTAGATGACAATATTCAATTTTCCCTGCATTGCTTGAGTCCGTTGGTGAAATTTGTCATCACACTCATCCCTGAGTTTGGCAATGGATTGCTTGAATTTCTGTCCGAATATTATCTCACAGTTCTGCTAAATTTCGAGGCTTGTCAAAATAAACTTTTAAAAGTAGTAAGTCACGGGATCATCGTTATTAACGTCGGAATTGACCGTCACGGGTAACAGTTCGGCCGTTCTTCTCAAAAAATAGGATACAGCTGACTTGCAAACTGCAGCCCGCGGACGGTTACCCTTTCACCGCATGTAAATAGCCGTTGATGAAACTCTTAAGAGTTATTTGGGTCCCACTAACAGAAATGTTATTTATTAATACAACCGTTAAGGTATAAAGTGAGTTTCGTCTGAGGTCAACAGTCAACACAATCATTCCAGGGTCTTCATTGATCATCCCTAACATGGTTTCTGCAAAAGCTAAGTTCCTTAAGAAACCTTGGACCTGTAATTCTTGAACTACAACAATTTTGTATGGTGAAAGTTCAAGTGTTCATGAAGAAACCAGCGAACAGTCCTAGAGGATATCGTTAGAGCCTGAGCATGATCGGGTGATGACAAACTTTGCCAACCGACTTGAGCAGTGCAGGGGAATTGAAGGATACAGTTTGAAAAAGTCCAATCATGCACCATGACTTAATGAGCGAATTTTCAAAGAAATCTGCTTATTATTGGGTTATGATAATATAGGAAAATTTTGGTTTAGAATTTGGATGGGTGAAAAAAAAACAAATACACAGGGGTACGGGGTACAAAAGTCAAAATTGAATAAACCCTTCAAGATGCATGTCGTTGGAAAGCTCTTTAAGAGTACAGTAATTGTTGTTACGTACACTTTTGTCATATTTTCATATAAGAGGGGGGTAAAATGGAAAAACATGTTTTTATGCTATTTTTGACCCTAAATTGTCAAAATTTGACCCCTAAATGATCTCCAAAAATTCTGGCCAACGAACTCATCCTTTCTTTTGATATTATTGACATTTTAAAATTTGTTTGAAATTTTTAAGTGCATCCTAAGGGGAGATATCGTCTGGAGTGACACATAATATTAATATATACATGCATACATATGCATGTCCATACATACATAAAATTAGTGTTAAATTTTAGGAATCGATTTTGAATGATCTGAAACGGATTTCCATGGAGAAAATTTTCAAAAATTCGCTGTACAATAATTTTGAAGCCATTGCAATAGCTTTTCTTCGAAAATTCGCTTACAGTAAAAAAGAAAAATAAAATTATTTGAGTACTTAAGCAATATGGTTGAAACTATTTAAAGCTAATACGATAGAATAGATGGGGAAAGTGACTGTCCTTTTGTCCTCAACGTGGATGTATCTGGTGATAACCAAATGTTGATTGATGTTGTTCGAGCTTAAATGAATTTACTTTTTTAGGCACAACAAAGCAATTTATGCAAGGGCTGAGTCCAGTGCACGGAAGATATTACAATATAAGAATTAAAATGAAATCGATAAAAGTCAGCAACAAATTCAAGAGGGGTTTTCCAAAAAATATACATATATATGCATATATTGTATTGGAAAAGCGTAAAAGAGGATTACAGAATGTAAAGCAGTGGTTGGATTTAGAAAAGTGGAGGGTGAGGCAAGACGATGTTATAAGAGACGTAGTTATTGGTTATGAGAGGGTTAAATAATAAAGTGTCGTTATTAAGCCAAGTGATTAAGTGGTAGCCGTGAGAGCATTATTAATAGGGGAGAGAGGCAACGGCGTCAGATTGCACTGGGGAGACACGAGGCTGGCGCAGACTCGGAGGTGTAGATCGAGTTGTGTGTTGGGGGAGGGGAGGGGGGAGGGTTAGACGCTAGCGGTGAATGGAACAGTGAGTAGAGTAGCTCGCAGCCCGGACTGTTAGCATTTCACTGCATTATTATATCCGTACTTACCTCGCTATACGTTGCTCTAATTATATATTTGAAATGGATTGATTTTCATCACAAATGCTAATGCCACTCCTTTTTTTTCATTAACCCAGTGTTATTTATATAGAAAATGACAGAGAAGTTTAGTTTTAATTCAAAACCCAATGTAAATATTCCATTTCCAATTACATAATATGTAAAATACTGAAATATCGTGTTCTAAAACACCTTATATTTAGATCGTTATGCTACTAACAATAATTATAAATCAATCTGTCTCTGATTGCAATATCTCATATATATGATTTATTGAAAACTAGTATTTGATCATCTCTAAACAAAATTATACAGTTGATGGTTTAAAAGAATCATATTAAGCTATCGACTATTTTGAAAAGTTTAATTCTTCCGGAATTCGTATAATTTCGTTTGGTCAGAAAAGGGAGCCAGAGCCATTTCCTTTCTTTCAGTCTTTAGTCCCCTACTAAAGTAATAATTAGTTCAAGAACTAACGGAGCTTTTACCCCTAAATAGGTTTTTTCCCCAAATATAGTGACACTTATTCATTAAAAAAAATTACAACATAATTACAAGATAAAAATAAATTTTTACATACTACGTTTTTAAATTTTCTGTTGGATCATATAAACCTGACCTGTGGTTATCATTTATATTTATTCTTGCGGATTTTTTTCGAACTGACTTTCCAAACAGCAAAATTTGCTGAAAATGAATTAAATTCTTCTCAAAGATGGCTAAAAGTATTAAAATAATGCATTGTCCGTTGTCGTTGTGTTCTGAGCTATTCTAAAAGTTTCAAATGTCTAGCTAGTCGAGAAGTTAGTTAAAAATCGATTGTAAGATTTTTACTGGGGTGGACACACAAACAAACAAACCAGGAAGCGCAAGCTAATAAAAACGTAGTAAAATGGGCGTTCTTTCTATATCATTGATCTTAGTAATAATATAGAAGTCTATTATACGTTATGACAAAGCGCAACGAATTGATTAAACTATTTTATAATCGCGAGAGCAATAATTTTAATAATATGCCTGTCCTATTACGAATACGGGGATCCGTACATCCAATTCCAAGTAGATTTCAGATTTTTGTGACAAATCTGAAAAAAGGAAAAACCATTGAAATGACAAAAAAATAAACATTACAGAAAAAGTCAGTAGCTTTAACACCAGGTATACCTTGAATTTTTAGGGAGAGAATTTTCCCATAATAAGGCCTTCTTCGTCCCAAAAAGTGATTTCAGTAGTTCAGTAGATGTTGCATATTATTCAATAAATTATTAATGCAAAATCGGAAAGTAAAATCAATTCTAGGATTTTAATTAGTAGGTATAAACTGAGGCCTCTTATAATATAAGTACTAACAATTATAATAAGAAATAAAGAATAAAGCCTTTATTACATTCTTACAATAAAATTAATATACAATATTAGGAATATGGAATATGTATAAAGAAATGAGGACTTATTGAAGTTGTCGATATCATCCTGTATTTCAAACATTTGCTGCCGTAGTTTAAGAATAAACTGAGGAATAAGAATCGCTGTAGCTGACTGGGTCAAATTATTGTTCCAACGATATAGCTATGGTATACTTCTTTAGATTGTTACTCTCCTATGTTTTTTTTAGTATATAAATGACTTTAATAAATAACTATTGACAAAGGGATGTTTATTCCAGT
Source organism: Gerris lacustris (assembly GCA_951217055.1). Lineage (NCBI taxonomy): Eukaryota > Metazoa > Arthropoda > Insecta > Hemiptera > Gerridae > Gerris > Gerris lacustris. The sequence continues at coordinate 47,696,511 of OX578281.1, forward strand.
ATACTTTAGGACAAAGGAATATCACACTTCTGTTTTTATAAGGGGAGTAACAGTCTAAAGAAGAACATTCTGCACACCTTCTTTAGATTGTTACTCCCCTCTGTTATTTTTATAAGGGAGTAACAATCTAAAAAAGTGCCATAAATATCAGGAGGAATAATAGAGCATTATTAAAGTTTTATTTACTATTAGTAAACTCTAAAACGAACACTGTTAGAAGAAGATAATATGTACATATTATTATTTTTAAGTCTGTCTCTCATAACAATGTAACAGTATTGCTGATTGCAGTGTATATGAATAAAGTATATGATCTCGTCTCTAGATTCATAAGTTTCTTATTTACATAAAATCTTTAGGGAAGGAAGGGAATACAACCGCTCCCCAATATCCCTAATATACTGACACTGATTGACAGCTAAACGATTTACATAATTGTGAATCTATGCTATTCAGTTCTATCTCCTTGAACCACAATTTAATAATGTTTTTTTTACAATTTAAGATGTTTATGAAATGATTTTTCACTAAGAATAATGAATTTCAAAATTTAAGGACTTTTTTTACTATATTACTAATTATTCTTTATCATTCTGCTCAAACTCTGTCTACATACTTTGATCCATGTAACTCCGCCTTATCAGTTCATTTCGGCATCCAAATGCACTTTTAATCTACCTCTTTGTTGTTTTTGTTGTTTTTTTTATATGATTTCTATTCTTATTAATAAATTTCTATCCCTTATTTTTAAATTTCATTTTTTAATCTCTATCCTAAAACCTACCTTGTTAGTCTGATTTCTTATCCATATATGTTCTTTTTTAATCTTTGCTCTATTTTAGGTATACTTCAGTAATAGGTATTATTTTTAGCAATGATTTTTCTTTCAGGGGCCGAGTTTCGCATCCACCGATCATCTCAATGGTTTTACTACATAGTTTTACATTTCATCTAAACAGCTTCCTGTAGCATTTGCAAGCGTTCCATTCTAACTCAATCTATCATTTAATCGCTTTACTATTCCACCCTTCACTACCATCTGACCTAAATAAATGAACTCCACTTTCTTTCTCCTCTTTCTTTCAACCATGATTTCTATATCGTCGATTCACTTTAAACTCGTTGAATTTATCAGTGGTTGTATTACTCTACAATTTAACTTATTTGCTTAGGCATTTCAACAACAATAATGATGTAATTGATGCGCCCCACCGTTGTCATAATATAACGAAGTTTATAATTTAAGATTAAGTCAGGATGAGGAAGATTCACAAAACTCTTAACGATGATGACTATGAACTGATTTTACATCTAACCTCTCCTTTTTAGGGTTTTGTAGATTCTATTTAAAACCCTTATGCCGAGGGTGATGTGTCCGTCTGTCCGTCGCTCTTTGGTTCATAGGGCCCAAACCGTTTAAACTAAAGAGCTAAAATTTGAAATACTGGTGCAACTTTTTGACCCAACCACAGGAAAAATATACAGAAGTTCAAAATTAAATATGCGCATGCGCAATCCGCAAAAATGTTGTAAACTCAAAAATTTATATTTTTTTTAATTTTCGAGTGGGGTATCAAATGAAAGCTGCTGAAGAGTAGGATTCAAATATATATTTTCTTTTTTAAATTTTTCATTCTTTATTAATTTTATAAGTCAAAATATACCCCCAAAAATGTTCCCCCTCCCCAACCACTATATAACAGGTGGTCCTAAAATTTCGAAATATTTCATGGTTATACCTTATGGTGAAGCGATGGAAATGGTCTGAAAAAATGAATTTTTCTAGTCGTTATTACCGATGAAAAACATTGTGACCCCCCGGGGGATCGAACCCGGACCCTTGAGATCGAAGAATAAAATCATAATTACATAACAGGCATGCTTAATCTTCTACAAAACCCTAAAAAGTACTTGCCTGTGATTTTTATTGGATACCCAAGTGATATAACGAGGTTAATTGCGTCAAAGGTATCCATTATCAAACAAGGAAGCTTTTCTCTAAAATAAGAGAGAAGAAAAGGTAATTGGTGAAAAAGTAAATTATCCGAGTCAGCATGGTAGCTGTAAAAAAAAAAAAAATGTAAATATACTTTAAGTAGCTCGAACTGGAAAGTGGTATAAAAGCTTTAACTATTTAGAATATTATTATCGTCGTGATGTAATCTCTGTATTGCTTCCGAGTCTACCAAGATAGCAGAAGCTTTGTATTCACTTTTGGGATGTGAACATTTTTTTTTCCTACATAATCAAAATTTCCACTATCCTTTTATGTTTTAGACCTTCCTGAACAAATTTAGTTTTGAGTCTGTCTGTCTGTCGGTCTGTCGATCTGTGCACAGAAAACATCTACGAATCCTTGCCACTCGCATAACTTTAACAATTTGTATCCGATTTCGATGAAGTGTTCAGGGATTACGCCAGTTAAGCCTTAGATGGTCCCCAATGAATTTCATCGCTCGCGGATCAATAGTAGCCTCTGCGTAACTGTCAATTTCTCGCGACCTAATGGTCCGATTTCGCTTGAATTTGGAGGATAGTCGAGGATCGAGCGATAGTTGAGAATGATGGCGTCATTATCGCACCAGTTTAGCGTCTGCGCGCATACGCAAACGTGAGATCCCTGCCACACGCTTAACTTCCACAATTTTCATCTGATTTTTGTGAATTTTTCAGTGGTTGTGTAGGTTATGCTCTATATGAGCCCGTGCGAATGTTATTATAATTGGAGTTATACTAGCCACTGTGCATGTGCAAACGTAAAAACCCCGCTAAACGTCAATTTTTCTTGGTCTAACGAATCGATTTTGCTGAGAATTGGTAGATAGTTATGGACTGACCCATAGATGACCCCCCATGCATTTGTTTTGAGGAAGCGGAGGACCTCACTAATTGGTAGTCTATTTTTATATTATACAACTTAATTTGAACATATCATTAGTTATTTGGGTAAGCATCGGATGTAACCATAGCTGAGGTTACTTTGATGTGCGTAATAATAAATGCATAAAATAAATTACCTATATAAATGTATAATATATTTTACTCAATAATGTATATTGATGTATTCTGAAATGGGGTGGAGGATTTAGGATGGGTGTTTCATACAAACGGAGTCGTTTAGAATCCAAAAGGGAATACAGCATAACTGCGTGTAGGGCACCGCTAATCCCTTCACAGCTATAATGCCTAGATAGGGCTCGGGACGAACCCTCGCTCAATCCCCTTTATCCTTCCTTTAATACCAAACATCTCTGTTTGTCAAACAGCTTAACGGGTAACTGCCTCGACCAATTAGGTCTGTACAAATAGCTTCGATTAAAAAACATCCAGCAAACATGCGGATCCACATCTAATCCAAAACCTGACAGAATTATTAAATCGTCTACTCTGGCGTTATTAAACAGAGTACACAACCCAATTTTTCTGAAAAGAAAAAAAAGAAAAATAAATTTCGGGTTATTCCAGTTGCTACAAGTTCTTAAAAACCAACCAATTATAGAATTCTGATTGCGGTTTGCTTTTATTCATATTTTATTTCACATTTTTCATAGTATTTAGATTTTTTTTTTTTAAATATTAATTTAATTAAAACAATCTACAAAACCCTCAATTATTTATTTTGAACTATCACTAACGGTTTCAAAATTTAATTCCTCCTTCAAACTGCAGCCAATTAGTAAGATGATAAATTAGACTATAATTAATAATTTAGATTCGTTAATTGCAGGCTATACTGACTTGTAATTACTACTAGAGTAATTAGTCTAATTGAAAAAATTAAAAAAAGACAGACCGCAATTGAAAATAGATTTGTAAACATTATATTAATGTTATTAATTATTTATAAAAAAAAGTGATGATTAATTTAAACCTACCATGTAACCTGCCATTAACCTTAATTTTAAACTAGCATTTCAATTAAAGATAGTTTGTTTGTAAATCTAAATAATTAGGTAAGATTTATTGGCTATTTATTGGATAGAAACAATACTTTGAAGTTAATATCAATTCCTTCCAAATATTGGTAGGGAACCATAGTTGAATCAAGAATTGTATATCCAAAACTTGAAATTTCTCACACATCCTCAAATACGATTTCCTTGACTGTTTGTAAGACTCTGTAATGTAAGTCTCTACAACTACTATTTGCAAAATATATAAAGTTGAATATATTGTTTATTTCAAGTTATACTAATACTGACATTTTGAAGTGATGCAAACAAAAATTGTTTACTTCCCATTGAAGCAATTATCCTACAGACTTTATTTGAATGAAGAGAAAACCAAAAATTAAATTTATATTTACTAAAGAAATTAGATTCAAATATCTAATCCAAAAAAACAAAAAAAAAACACAGCTAATGTTAACGGTACTATCAAACATGGTATGTATTTACATATTAGAGAAGTTTTAGGGGCCTTATTTTCTGTAGTGTAAATGCAGGCAGGCCCGTACTAAAACATTCTTCTATCTCTATTTTTACACCAACGAATTCCTTAGCATTCACTATTCTATTCGCCTCTCTACTTATCTACATATCTTATATTCTGCGGCTTTCTTACCTATCCGCATAAACTCTGTTTTTTCTTAACTTCCTTCAGTTAAAAGAAAAAACAACAACAAGCCAAAAGAAAGCTAGTGCGAAGAAAAAGAAGTGAATAATCACACTACTATCAATAGGCATTCAGTGTTTCCATACTCTATTATAATACACAGTTGCTCTGTATAAACCAAGAAATCGTGACTTCTTTCTTTTGTTTGTGTAAATGTGGCAGTACCTACATACCCATTAGCAAGATTTTTTTCTTCAAGGTTGCACCATTTCTCTGTACGTTTTCCTGACTTGTTTGATGTAAGAACATTTTTATCCTCGCTTGTTTCTCCCGCAATCAATAATAATTGTAGTCTTGATGTAAATTAAACATTTTTTAATAAGTTAATTGTGTTATAACTTATAAGAGAGTAACCAAAGAAGGGTGATAGATAGAAAACAAAAAACAAAACAAAAAAAAAAAAAAAACAATAAAATATTTAGAGAAAAAAGTGGCAAGGTATTGGTTGGATGTGGATGTCTTGTCTAGTGGTAGGAAGTGTAGGAACAGATATTACTGATTTGTGTGATGTCCCAGGCCCGGGGTCAACCACCCATTCCCCCTTACAACAGCTGATAACTCTTATCACCATCAATGCCTCTTCACTAAAACTAGCCTCCATTCTATCAACCCAAAAATAAATTTACACTTAAAAGCTGGAGCATTTGTGTACATTGTACTTATATATGTCCAGTAGTGCATTGTACATATTTCAAAAATCTCAGATTTTAAAATGCCACCGAAACGTCATGGTTGTGCCAAACCAAATCAAAATAATATAGTCATAATATTATATCAGTTATATAACAAATGTTTAAAGCATATTATAAGGACTTCTAGTGATTTTAAACGCATTTAATATTAATTACAATATGCCTGAGGTCATTATGCACTATGTACTTATTTAAATAATCTTTCCATCGTTTCCTTCGTCTTCGTCGATTCCACTCTTCTACTATTTATATGTACTAACATGCTTGTTTATATACAACAGAAGCTAGAATTAGAAGCTTATATAATTTTTGTGTAATAAATAGATTTATACCGAATTTTTCTGTCACCTATAGTTATCGTATAATATTCATAGCGTTGGTGATATTTTAAAAAAAATGAGCTTAACACATTTTAAAATGATGAAATTAATCACGTTATTTCAACTTAATCGTAAGCATTGATATGCATTATTTTATGACGTTTTTATTGCAGTATAGTATTACAAAAAAGGCCTATAGGAAATTCTTTAGGTCAAAAATAGTAATTCTAAAAATATCCCCTGTAGGTCTATATTTGAAATAAATAAAAATGTATTAATAACTCTTGGTCTTCTTGGAAAAGCTATATTGATAAGATGACTTCAGCGCAGATACATACTAGATCAAATAAATAGGCATTATCCATTATCTTATAGTTTCTCTTACATTAAATTTACCGACAAAATCACTCTTGAATGAAGATGTATAAATTATTAGAAATTATGTCAATATTTAAGTATCTAGAATTTGTGCTGACCCTTCCATGGCCATAATGCGGGTATTATATTATGTAAAGGGCAAAATGCCAATACTATCAGGTGGAAGGTAAAGATAAAATAGATTTCAAGCATCGTTTGCTCAATATCTTAAATTTCATCAAGTCGAATAACTCATCGAAGTGAAAAATGGTCGATAACTGGCTGAGGCTGATATAAAAAGCAGAGGTCTGTAAAAGCACGGAACGGGCAGTTTTCATATGGTTTCATACAGGGAAGGGTGGAATGTTTCCAGGCAGAGGTTGGGGGCAGGCAACTAAGGGCTCCTGGTATCAGTTGGAAGTGCTTGGGGTCCCGGAATGAAATTCCATATACAATTCCCCTCTCGGTTATAACCCATACGCCCGGATATTACAAAGAAATGCACTTCGCCTCTTTTTTCCCCCCCTTTTGCTGACCTCAAATCCAATATTTGGTTCATCAATCATGGTGTTTCCCATTCGATGCATTTTTTACCACTCTTCTTCTGGATAGTGTATAGAGAGAGGATTATGTCATATTGATATACATTCGATTTGTTCAACTGAATAGTCGACTAGGATTTCGATAACCCTAAACAACTGAAGCGACATCATCGCTCAATGTATTTCGGTGAATGGCTGGAATGTTTGTGACAAAAATTATTAATGGTAGGGGAACTTTTCAGTCAAAATTTAACTCCACTATACAATAGTTATAATTTCTCTTAAGCCTACTACTTATGAAAGAAAATTACAAAATAACAAGAAGCTTTACTTTAACGGTTGTCTAAGTATTGAAATTTTCTCTTTATTCAAAAACTTGTTTCGAGCAAGAGCAAGATTACTAGGTAATTATATGAGGATGGAGAACAAATGGTATTTGATAAGTGTTGTTGGTTAAGGGGCTACTTTTTATTACCTTCAAAAAGAAAAGACTTGTAAAGTAATAGGAAGCGGGTGTAATGCGGTGTGTTATTGGCCGATCCGTCTGTCATACAGGAGCTTAATGAAAGGACACGGAAATAGGTAATCATATAGCGAGGGAAGGGTGGCACTGGTACGACTCCAGGTGCGGTTCTACTAGCCGTTGTGGAAACACAGTCTCTGTATAAGAACCCTACCCAATAAGACCTTGTTTTCATACTAGGTTGGGGCCGATACTCATTCATGCGTTGCTGGAGAGTGGCCTCATCTCTGAACAGTTTGAGGTCCTTGAAGCGTCAGATGGTGCCGCTCTATATAAAATATAAAGAGACTTCAAGTGAGGCTTCGATTGGAGGATAATAATTTACGATCATTTTGTAATTTAACCTCCCTAAGTGCAAAAGGCCGACTAGATCGGATCCAGTGACTTCATTGTCTTTCCCTTTACTCTCCGCACTTCAGGTGTGAAAAAAAATGCTGCAGCTGGCGGCTGTTGTAAAAATTATTAGCACATCATCAAGAAGAATACGATTAAAAAACTTAAGTTTTCATTTTTTTTTTATTTTATGAAATATAATCCATGGAACTTGTAAAACAATTGTGAATAAAGCTCAGTATTCAGTAAAATTTATTGGTTTATAATTAAAGTGCACAGGCTTCCGAGGTAAATGTCTAAATGGAGACAGTCTTCCGGTGAAGTTGATGACCGCATTATATCGAATAAAGGTTCAGACGTTCAACTTCCTGAAGATGCCGCAGAAGCATCTTTAGTATATATATACATGGTCTGATGATAGTAACAACGTGGACAGTTGGTATATATAAACTGAAGATACCGGAGGTGTGATTCTGCTAGTAAACAAATATTTCTTAAGATAGTCTTTAAAAGTAGCATTGTTAATTCATAAAAAGGGTATAGGATATAGAGGGCAGAAAGTTAGTTCAGTAACAATTATTTGTATATGAATGGAACGAAAAAAACTTAATAATAATATGTAGCTATATGTTGAAATTATAAACCTGTGTGTCTCATTAATAATAATTAAATACATAGTTACTATACTCACCTGATAGCTTAAATGTATAAAGAAAAAAGAATTTTTTTATCTAAAAATTATAATTGGTTTTTCTGCAGAGAATACATTTTAAGGAATATTAAAAAATATTGTGCCATAAACTGTAAATAAATATAAATTGCTGGTTTAAAAAGATTTCTGTATAGAATTTACAATATTCCGGGCATTTCATAACTTCTCCCTCCAGTATCTATCCTTTGATTTGAATATCTCCATCATACTTGAAGAGAAACTCTTTCCAAGTACTATTTCTTACTGACGAGTCGTATATAATGATATCTTAAGAACGGCATGCGCATTGAAGATTCAAGATAGGAAGCATAGAGCGGGATAAGCAGATAAGTATCTCTTTGAGATGTTTCCTATCTTCCTCCCCTACCCTCTTTTTTCTCAAAAAAGTTTTCCTACAAAAAAAAATATAAATGTAAGATAAGAATACAAGGAATGATATAGGAGTGGAAAGGAATAAGAGAAGGGTAGAAGGGCCTTTTATAATGACCTCTCCTTGAACTTGCACTTCTAAGTGCTTGAAGCAGTCAATAGTGTATCTCAAGTCTCTCTTTTACTTTTATCCCCATGTTCCTTAGCAGTTTTTGTTGACAAAAACCTAGAATCCTTTGATGGGTATACATCAAAAGTCAAGTTTTGTATTATAAAAAAATATATAAACGCAACTTGAAGAATTGATAAAACTTATTTATATTATACGATAGCCTTCATCCCAGGCTCCAAGCGGGGCTCATGCTAGGTGTCAGTGGCTGTTTCCTATTATGATGTAAATTAGTCCCAATTATATGACTACCTAAATATGTAGTTTTGTGTCCAAAGCCTTCCTAGAATAGAATTGCAGGACTATATTATACATCATTCATTCCATTACTAAGAAGAAAATACTCTCCGAATAGTAGTGGCTCAGAACACGATTACAATGCATTATTTTAATACTTTTAGCCATCTTTCAGCAAAATTTAATTGGTTTTCAGCAAAAATCCGTAAGTTATTTTATTTGTTTTGCCATGTCCCATATTTACACAATCTTCATTTTGACAGGTTTCAAATTTGTGATTTTTATAATAAAATAAATAAGAGATAAACATTGAATGACAGCAAAACAGGAAATATATCGATTATATTATTTATCGATTATATTTTTTATATTATTTCAAATATATCGATGGCACGGTTTAGATTAGGTGTTGGGGAGATCCGTTGTACAAAGATTTGTCCTTTTATAAATTTAAGATCAGCTCTCTAGATGATTGTCATTTATGTGAAGTAAATAAATTCGGCACTATTTTTTTCACTAACATTATATATTTATATAACAATAACAAATAACAATTATATTATCAACATTACATACGATTCAACAGAAAATTTAAAAACGTAGTACATATATAAAAAGTTCTTTTTATCTTGAAATTATTTTTATTAGGCACGATAAATTTAAAATTTAATTTTTTTTTTTGTATCAAGGTTGAATTTAATCTCACAATAATCCTAATTGTGAGTACAAAAACATATTCTTAATCTACTCCTCAAGAACTTCCATCCTTCGTATAATATATGAGTAGAAAAAATATACACATACATATTTGTACTTATACTTTTAAGATTGTGCTTATGTTGTGGATACTAAATAATATTACACCCTTGCGCATGCGTATTCTTACCACCCTAGGCAAGCATATATGCCTTTCACCTAATGAACCCGTCATCATCCTACGCTAAAATATAGGCAAGGGCAAGAGATTTATACACAAAAGGTCACTTTTTTGTGTAAAGAATGTAAAGAAGCATACTCTCGTCGGTGTTTTGATTTGACGATGTCCTATTTTCTAATAAACTATAAAAATTAGGAGACAACGTTGTTTACCATTAATCGTAATGCATTTCATTATAAATAAGGTCTAATAATTATTTCCAAAACTAGGCTAGGATAAATCCAATTTCAAATATTCAAATCAAATTAGGAGGTCTCCGGTCACCCTTAGCTCTTGGGAAATTTAAACAATTACCAAAGAGGTGAAGCATGTTAGACATTTAAGATCATATATTATCAGGTAGATGTGTAAAGTAGCTGATAACCCTCTGTCCTGTAATGATCTGATATTCAGTGGCTTAGGACACAAAGGAAGAGAAAGAAAGTAAATAAATAAGAGAATTTAATTAATACATTTGTCCGTGTATTTGGCAGTAAAACTTTATTCCTTGGATGTAGAATTTCACAATAGTCCATTTCGATACATATTATGAGTCCTTGTAATATTGATCCCTGAAGTACCCTTGATTTTGTATTTTTTTTATCTTCAAATAAGATCTTATCTCTTTTATTGTTGTACAACCCTCGTTTGTTCAAATGAAGGAAATTCTTTGAGCTTGATCAACCGGAAAAAAGGCAGTAAGAGAAATTGTTATGTTGAGGGAGGCTTAGATTTTTTTATCACTTTCTTTATTTGCCGTTGGTGTTGGACGTGCTACGAAGCTTGAAATGTGCCAAGCTAAGTATCTAATGAAGTTATCACCTTATTTCAGCAATCTACAGGAGTTTGGCAAGTTATTCTGAAGATAGACAGGGGGTGAACTCAGACTCAGACCTTGGGGGATATGATTGCTGTAGTCAACTCGAAGGGAGACTTGGCTAAGGGCAACGTGCCGCCCCCCTTTCAAACTCATAACCGTTATGGCCTTACCAAATGGAGCACCAAAACACTCTAGAATTTATTTACTGCCAAACCGTCCTTCCTTCCTCTTTCCTCTCCCTTTTACACTGTCGTATCCTAAGCGAAACAACCGAGAATAGCCACTAAAAACTCTCTTATTTTCAAGCATAAAGTGTCCGTACAGGCCTATAAAGTAATCATAGTTTACCTTTTACATCCGTTAGAAGCTTTAAAATTGCTAGAATAAACATTTTTTGTAGTGTAATATTCTTTAATTCTTTAAGTTTTTAGAGCGCATTAAAAAGTTCATTGCCAAAGATTCTCAAATTATCCGCAATGACAACCGGTTAGCAGGAGAAGTCGAAAGTGTAAAATAATGTTTACAACACTAACTCTGGCCATTGTGTGTCTGGGCTCATATGTGGCCCATAGTAATGTAACATTGTTTATAGTCTTTTTTTCTTGTAATTAGTCTGCATAGTGTCTGGGATTGGGATTCCTTTTATACTTTCAATTACAGGAAAGGTAAATCGAATGTCGGGATTGTGAAGCTCAGGAAAGTCTCTCTAACCTGAATTTCTCTCTCCCAAAATAGAAATTAATTTCTCTGGTTGCAGAAGTCGTAGCATTCCATGCCCAAAGAAGTGGAAGGTTCTTTCTCTGCATTGCTGGTCGAACTGGAGGGCATCAATGAATAAATACACACATTGTGTATCTATGTAATGCCTTTTATTGACCAGTTTGATTTATCAGTCGCTATAATATGATGACTTTACTAGTGACATCAGTTAAATGTGTATTAAGTAAAGAAAATTTCAAGATAAAAAGAACTTTTTATATACTACGTTTTTAAATTTTCTTTTGAATCGTATGTAATGTTGATAATATAATTGTTATTGTTATATAATATATAATGTTAGTGAAAAAAAAAAGTAGTTCCGAATTTATTTTCTTCACATAAATGACAACCAAATCTTTGTACAACGGACAGGGGTATCCAACTCCAGTATTCTAGAGGTGTAAGACCACTAGCGCTGGTCGGGCAGATATCGGTTAAAATTGTAAACTACATATGATCTTTTGACATTCCTCGAATTATAAAATATAAACAAATACTGGTTGTCAGACATTTGTACTATTTTGTAAATAAACATACGAAAAAAAACCAGCCTCGGTGGCTGTATGAGATCCGCGATTGCTCCGATTGCAAAAGTTCCCGGGTTCGAATCTAGTAAACTTAACAAATTAATTTATTAATTTATTTCTTTGAATTAAAAAGCTTAAAATCTTTTGAATGGTGTAAAAGATTTAGTTACAATATTAACCGAAATTCCCGTGGAGCGCTAGTAGTCTAACACAGGTAGATAAAGAGAGGAGTTGGAAATCTTTCCGTTTAAGGATTCTATGATCGCTGACAACGGATCTCCCTAACACCAAATCTAATGCGTGCCATCGATATATTTGAAAAATATAAATAATATAATCGATAAATAATATAATCGATATTTCCTGTTTTGCTGTTTATCTATCACAAATTTGAGACCCGTCAAAATGAAGATTGCGTAAATATGGGATATGGCAAAACAAATATAATTACTTGTGGATTTTTTCCGAACTAACTTTCCGTACAGCAAAATTTGCTAAAAACCAATTAAATTCTGCTGAAAGATGGCTAAAAGTATTAAAATAATGCATTGTCATCGTGTTCTGAGCTATGCTAAAAGTTTCAAATGTCTAGCTATTCGGGAAGTTAGTTAGAAATCGATTGCCAGATTTTTACCGGACAAACAAACAAACAAACAAACAAACAAACAAACAAACAAACAAGAAAACAAGCTAATAAAAACGTAGTAAAATCTGGAAGTTAAAAAATAATTAGGTCAGATAAAAATATGGTAAATAAAAACAAATAATTTTAAACCTGGAAAATGCTTCTTCTTTGAGACCGTTTGTTAGATCTTATTAAATCCGTCATATAGGATCCATCCGTCTTAGAATATCTAAGGTTAATATATTTGAAATGCAGGGATTATTATTTACGTTTTATAGTTAATACTAACTGTACGCATTAACCTGCGTTTAATAGGATCCCATCTTAAAAATCTGGTTTGTCAGGTAAAATCTGCGTCTTACTTAGGTAAATCTAAATATCGCTACTATCACTGGAAGCATCTTCAGATCTATTGACGGTGACTAGAAACAATAACCAATTAAATCGGGCATTTCTTTAGATTGTTACTCCCCTTATAAATAAAACAGAGGGAAGTAACAATCTGAACAAGGTGCATGGAATGTTTTTCTTTTGACTCTATACTCCCCTTATAAAAACAGAAGTGTACCATTCCTTTGTCCCAAAGTACATTCGACTAAACACACCTTTGTCTTAATAGTTATTTAGTCAAAGTCATTTACATTCTAAAAAATTACAGGGGAATAAAAAACTAAAGAAGTACCTTAAATCGATCAGAGTGAAAGGGACAAAAATGCTAAGCCACTTCCCACTTCTATAAACAGTTTTGAGGGTACTGAAAATACTGATAATATACTTACTGAGTAAAAAGTGTCATAACATAATATTTCACATTGAAATTAGCCTTTTGCATACTCGGCATAATTTTGTCATACTCGTTATAGATAATTTTGTCTGCTTATGATTCCCTTGAGATTTATAGGTGTATATTTTGCTATATTTTATCTTTACTTTTATTTTGAGCTAATGGACTATAATACCGTAATACATAATATCATTTATATTTATTCTAGTGTCACTCTTTTTGTAAAGCTTTTTACATAAGCATAAAAAGAAATAAATAAAAAAAAGTAAAGATTATAATTGTTAAGGGGAAAGACTATATTATTATTTTTTTTAAATATAGGACGATTTATTTGCTGAATTTCTTTTCATGTTTTATGGTTTTCTAATAAAAGTGGAAGCCATTCATTCATATCATGTTTGACTTTTCCCATTCACATCTGCCTTAATTTGAGCGATTTATTATTCTGAACTACCTATATCAGATAATAATTCATTTCACGCATAACCGTTTATAGTAGGTAAATTATTTGTATGACTAGACTTCAATTTCTGTAAACATTTGTTTACAATTCTGTAAATCAATTTTTATAGGTTTATAGAAAGTCGCAGTTATTAGTTTCATATGATACTACTGCGATCAAATCACTTAAAGATTAGAATAGAATTAGTGAGGTACATTTTCTTTTTTTTTTTTTATAAAAACAACTAGTTTCGTAAAATTTATTTACATCATTAGAGTTATGTACTTTAATAGACTATACTAGGCTTACAATCTTAACCTACAGTGAATTTTAAAATAGGTGTGATCTAGGAACTAGGTGTTGAAACTAATTTTTAAGAAAAAAGGTCTTAAGGTGGGGGACAAAATAGTGTTAGAGGATTAACATAAAGTGACAAGGTAAGAAAGTGTACCTTCAGATAAGGGTTAAAAGGTCGACTAAGGCATTGCAACAACATTTGAAAATTAAAATAACAGAAATATACATATTGCACTGAAGTATTACAAAAAAAACTAGACAATATTGGAAAAAGTTTTGATACAAGAATGGAGAGTTATATAAAGAGAGAACAGAATACAATAGGTTTGTTCCAACAGAGCCTCGGACGGTTCTAGAACTGCCGGGAGCATGCGCAGTATCGAAAGACCGTTCCTACACGCTTCTCGGACGGTTCTGGAACTTTTAGTCCCGTGTTCCAACAGAAATACGAACGGTTCTGGGACAGTCCTAGAACCGTGAAAACAGTTCCCGGACTGAAGCAGGAACTCGACCAGAACTACTAATACTAATATACGGAGGCGTGTAGGTTACACTACTACTACTGTTCAAATATAACCTAACATTTGTTTTCGTTTCTTTTCTGGATATCTATTTTCTGATATCTGTTTCCTAGCGTGTTTTGTTTCTCTCTCCACAGTTTATATTTATACTACTTCTTTCTTCTTTACGTATTATTTTTTATCATGATAGTATATTGGAATAATAAAATATAATTTATATTTGATATATATTTATTCCTCTTGATAATTAAAATTTCTCATAGCGACTTTGAGTCCTTTATAAGAATTACCTCCGATCTTTTTGTCTGTACATCCGCCGATGATTTACAGACAAGAAAAAAAAAACAGATAAATTATTATTATAATTTTCTTTTTTGTAGTTTTGAACCCTTTATTTGTCAATATTTCTTAATGTGTGGTTAACCTTTTCTTATATGAGGTATGAGGGTTAATTTTTATTTTAATAAGCCAAGATAAAAGCGTAGCTGAAGTTACTTTAACACGGAATCGGTCTGTCGACGATAACTTCAGTAGACATTATTTGATTTCTATTTCGTTTGGGGTATATATTATGTGTCCTATTTGGTAGATTTTACCTATAATTTTTGGGCACAAGCGGGTTTGGAGATATTGGCATTTTAATGTTTTTACTTCCATGAAAATGGGTGTAAATACTGAGTTCTCTTTTGATCGCGTATTGACTCCACAACATTTCATGGAAGTCATATGTGGGATTTCCACACCGGTAATTTTTATACGATTTAACAGTTAATGTTTAAAAAAATTACAATTTATACAAACAAATTTTTAATAGGCAACTGAAACTAAAAGACAGGATTGTTACAAGTCTGACGAATCCCAAATGTGAGAGCGAAATAGAATCATTCAGGAATGACAGTGTGATAAATTTGTAACTTTTAAACTTTTTGCCCAAATGTGCATTCTTATAAACTTTGTTGAGTTTAATAATAGAATATGTTCACGTAAGTAATCCATTTCTGAGTGAACATTAACAAAACAAGTGGAGAGATACAAGAGGAAAATAAAAACAAGATAAAGGGAGGTAACATGAAGGTTGCAGTTCTCAAAGAGTTCTAAAATCGTTCCAACAGGCTCCTCTTTTTGAATCAGTTCTGAACCAGTCCTCATAGACGCATGCGCATTAAAAAATCCTGAACTGGTTCTAGAACCGTCCTCGAATTGTCTGTTGGAACAAACCTAGTAAATAAAAGTTTAGCTTTAATATTCTGCGGTGACTGATACTGAAGTTATTAGAGTCAGTTCTAAAGTTGGAGTCAGTTCTAAGTTACTAAGTTGGTTTTTTTCTGATTGGTTCCAGCATCTAATTCTTAGATCACATCTAAAACTTCACATCTATAAATTTCACTATGTTAAGATTGTAAGTCTAGTATAGTCTATTATAGTGCATAAACCTGATGATGTAAATAAATTTTACGAAAATAGTTTGTTGAATGTTGTTTTTATGAAAAGTCGTACTTCTTTAATTTTATTCTAATCTATAATTTCAACGGTGGTTAATTCAAATTTTTAATGCTCTTACAGTTAGAGGACCTACGGGACCCTATAGTAATGAAATGCAAAATTATTGAAACATTACAAACCCGGACTTAAAAAAACATTAAACTGGAATAATTTAGATTAAAGTATTAGTGGATTTAATAAGTTAAAGTGTTTTAAGAAAAATACCAAAGCTTCTCTTATTAGATTTTAAGTGCCCAATAACTTTAACATTAACAGGTAAAAGCGTAGCTTTGCTTTAAATGCAAATTTAATCAATAAGAAGTTTCGTTAATTGAGAAAAATGTCCTGCTTTACTTAAACTTATTGGCTCTTAAACTTTCTTTTTACTGGCGTTTTATTTTTAACTATGCAAATCATTACGAGGTGACCGCAATTTCTACTGTGTAACGACAATCATTGTATATTACTAGGACATACATGACGTCCCAGCGCAGATTTGCAACAAAACTTTGTATTATAATATTTTATAAAGTAAGATAGGGAGGGACTGGAACCACTATCTGATCATCAGCATATTTTGTTTAATTCCTAGAAAGGTGTCATGTTTATTGATCTAATCAAAAATACTCCGTCTTGTAATGTCCTCATACAGCGCTTTATTTAAAATAATATTTTTCTATGAGCTTATCCTCCAGTACTGATTCGGTTTTAATAAAGAAGTAGGCGGAGTAAATAAACTCATTATTCTTATTTTTCATTCGAGGGTCAGAAACAACTGTCCGCCGCGCAGTAGTAACTACCGAAACCTTAACTTCATCTAAAGTTTTATGAGAGTTCTAAACGAACCTGGTTTATACTACCAACAGTTACTGACCCTTTAAACAAAGTTTTGTTTCTAAGTCACGTGCTTTGCCCTTTTCTCTTGTCTACATAGCCTAAGGATAAAGGGAAACCCTCACCGATTCCCCCAATCTACCATTAACCAGCACATGTTTCCAAAGTTACAGGGATATCCTGTGAAAAACTTTTTTCTGTATCATGATGAAACGCTATGGCCTCTTTCTACCCTCCAGATCTTCCTACTCTTCGAATAATATATATGTTCTCAAAAGCTATTAATAACTTATTCTTAATTTTTAAATAAACCAATAAAAATAAAATACTATTACTGGGGCAATGTCATGGGGCGCCGGGCGTCATCATTAAAGTTTTTTTTTTCAAAATTGAAAAAGTACGTTGAGTATGACAGTGCGTGGAGGCAGCGCCGCAAATAAAATTTATTTTCAAATCCCCTACTCGCCGGCAACTATCATACAGCTTCTTGTTAACTCTAACTCTATCCTGCAATTAACTCTATTGTACAATAATTTATTTAATCACACTTCTTAAGCGTTCACCAACTCGACTATTGGGTATCACAGCGCGCACTTAGTAGTGAAACAAATCGTAAGCGTATTCAACACCATGTTTGAGTTGGGTTTAAAACGGTTTTGTTTGATCAAACCTTTTATCATTATGTCTTTTAAACGTTCAGGTGCTCGCCAAAAGCGACAGCTATGAAACACAATGAAAATAGTGCTAAGATGCTAGCAATATTCTTTAAAAAAAATACCAACAATATCAAATTACAACACTGTAAATAAATCTTCTCTTGATAACTGTAATACGAGAACATTCAAGCTAGTGCTTTCTCCAAAATTCAGTCATCCGCTGTTATTTTTGAAGAGCCCTTTGTGCAGAATAATGATAGGTCTGCGGAGGTAGTAGGTGTTGAAATGAGACAAACTGATCCTATACTTGTCTTGGCAGGTCCATCTTATGCTGATATAGGATCTTGGCCTTTAATGACAGCACCCGATAGGGATTTTGATTTTATAATAGAAAAATGACTAGAACCTGTGGTTGGGCGCCTAATTCTAGAATTCTAGGTTTCCGCAGGATGCCGCAAACAAACATTTTTCCCTGAACTAGGATTCTTGCTAACAATGAAACTATTGGGAGAAGGTGACTTCAGTATTCCAATTTATCAGATCGCGTATTCTGTTTTTGTTGTAAACTTTTTAACCTGTATCCCAAGTCAAGATTAGGTAGCTATGGGTTAAAGATCTGGCACCATATTGGAGAATATAGACTTCGAATGGACCTCCTCGCCGAAAAAAAACAACAAGGCACGGGATACTCAGTGATACTCATGCTCTCAGTGACCCCGAACAGTTATCCAAAACTGGAGTATTATATTCTTTGGTATAGATACTGCTATCGTGTCTGTATATACAAAAAAATGAGGAAGCTCATTCTTTGGAAATGGCTGGTGCTATTGCAGATTGGCTGCTAACGTTAAAGCAAGACGAGATAGTTGCAAAGTTTCATTAGTGCAATAGTTATGCCGTCACTGTGAAAATTACTGTCCAAAATCTAAATATTGGGGGGGGGGGGGGGGGGGTATTCTTATTTGCTCGGGATGACAAATGACCTAGAGCCGGCGCTGCACTTGTGTTTCTTCTTTATAATTGAGAAGTGGAGTTATTCTAAATTCAGAGAAAGTTGTAAAATGTACCAAGCAGGTGGCAGGGCTGGTCTGAGTCAGGGGTCAAGCCTCTGGGGGGTGCTAATTTCTTGAAATAACAATTGTAGACCCCCCCATAGGGAGTGGGGGTGGGGTGCTTGTTATATATTCTTGCTAGGGGCGCCAGGCTTTCTTGGTAAACCACTGATAAATATTGTCTTGCTCCCATAGCGCTATTATGGCGAAACTGGCTTCGAACTTTGAACTTCAAGTAGTTATCTTCAGCGCCGTAGAGGGGAGTCAGGTAGTAGTAATCAGTTCTATTCAAGTATAGCTGGAAAGAGCTGTAAACTAGACGGTCTAGCAGTGGTTTTGAGTCGACTCCCATAAAAACGAGTGCCTCTTTTTTTAAGTATAGTCTCTTTATACTTTATAGACTATTCTGTCTGTTTATAGTTCTGTTGTTAAGTTTATAGGCATAAATATACTCTTAAATCTTGGTATCATCTGACACCTTCTCTTCGACGCTAATGATTTGATGGTTAGTCTAATCTACTTTGGGACAAAGGAATATCACACTTTTGTATTTTAAATGTCACAATATTTCTTTGTCTTAATAGTTAATTTACCTACTCTACTCATGCCATTATACTTTGTTATTCTGACAGCGCGGGAAAATCGTAAAAAAACGGAAGGGGAACCAATGAGAGCACGAGATTTTGGCGGTTAGTAGGTCAGGCCAACTAGGTAAACAAAAATAAAAAATATATCGGGATAACCTTAAGATAACCGCCTAGTAGTTTTATTTTTCCCCTCACCCAGGTTGGCCAATCTGAGCTGTCCGATTTACAAAATAGGTATAGACTAAGGGATATAATAACTTTCACATAGTACACAAGAGTGGTCTTCCTTTGTCCCAAAGTACGTTGGGACTAAATATAACTTTGTCTTACTAGTTATTTATACAAAAAAAAAAAATAAAAAAAAATAAAAAAAAATACGAGTATATACAGAATAGTATATACTCGTAATCTTTAGTCTAAATTGCTATTAAGACAAAGAGATATTTAGTCTAAATGTACTTTACGACAAAGCAATATCAGATTATATTATTATTTTTACATAAATGCAAAGCGCAACTGGCAGAAAATGACGCGAGGCGCGAGTACATGAGTTTAAAATTAAAATGACGAGAGTACAAGCACCAGCGCAACTAGCGGGAGATAAGTGTATCAATGGACAAAATATATCGATATCTAAAGTCTCGAAAAAGGTCGATAGTGAGATAATGTGTTATCAGATGGAGCATCGCACACTGTAGTTCAACCAAGTATTTTAATACGTTTCCTCATACAGAGTAGTTTGGTTAAAAGAAGTGTTGGTTAAAATGACAAAAAATTGCTAGACAGTTATTTTATACGTAATATGTATACTATTAATTAAAAGGAGCCATGTGACATTTGTTTTGACCAATAGTAAAACAGTTTTTTATTTAACTAGGCAAAATGTAATTTTACTGACGAGTGATTAAGTTGATCTCCGAGCCGGAGGCGAGGACAGGCTTTGAAAATTAAGTGCCGAGGTAGGTAATGAATACACGAGGGAGAAATGTTTCCTTTGCTGCCTTGTTGCATACAATATTTTATCTACTCGCACGCTATATAGATAAAAAATGGAAGTTAGGTAAATATATAATTAATATAACATTAACATTGCTTTGTAATAAAACAAGTGTAAAACTAAATTAAAATAAAACTAAACACAAAGAAAAAAATGTTATGACACGCACTGGAAAACACTGTTTTTTTCCGCGAAATAATCCCCTGACTGTTTCAATTACTTTCCTGATGCCGATGCCTGTTTTTAATATTTTAATGACAAATCAGCAAAATAGTACTTTCCAGCAGTTAATTAATGCTTAATTTTGCTGCCACAAGTAGTTAAATGTATATTTTTACGATGAAAGGTATCGATCCAAATCCCATTATACTTTGAGGCTATAGAAAATCATCTATTATTATTGAATCTGGATTGGACAAGCTCTTTCAATTCACCACGGTTATCTTCATTTGACAGGTTCAAATTAGTTACAACTCCACTTCTAATAAAAGGGTTTCTCTTTCCAGATTTTAAAGGTCGGGTACACGAGTAAGGGGTTCTTCTTAGAGAAGGGAGATTGCAGGATTTGTAGCTAGGGATCTCCCAGTTTCCAGTTTGAACGAGAAAGAGAAAAAACCTTTTTTTTTCTTTATTTTGTATTTTATTTCGGTCCGGTAATTCGGTTCTAGGAGGGATCACGAAGGGAAAGGAGAAAAAAAATGTGTGAATCAGGGCCGGAGGCGGCCCTTTTCCTATCACCAGCTGATCCCTTCTCACCCGGCTTTGTCACTAGCTTTATCACCTTGTTTATCCTTTGAAAGCGGTCCCATCTGGTAGGGCTTAGTGTGTATGACGTTGAGCTACGGCCACTGACCCAACCCCTTTAATTTTACTTACTTCCAACTGATTTGCCTTCAACTTCCATTCTGAAAAGCCTTAAAAAAAGGAGAAATACTTTCAATCTATCAGTATCTTGTGTGTATAGATTTTCCTTTTCCTTTTTCATTATTTATTTTACTTAATCTTTTTTTATTTCTTATTTTTCTTATATTTATAACTATAATTATAAATTTATTTCTCTTTTAGGTTTTGTATTTTTTTATTTCTTTGTGAAAGGTGATGTTATATAAACATGTTCCCTCAAATATATAAATTTTATTAAGATTTCTAAAAATTTGGCTTCATTTATTAAAAAACTATTTCTTACTTTGGGTGACTCACGTTAAAATGCTATAACGAAACGTGGATTCCATAGGTCAAATGGAACAAAAATTGTCGAGTTAGCATATATATCTTTTCTCAAAAGTTTTCGAGGTATAGATTTATTTTTCTTTTTCTTTTGAGTGTTTTATGCAAATTAAAAAAAAATGTAATAAGACACAAAAATCGGGTTAAAGAACAATTTTTAAGCGTATAATATACCTTTCAATGTCACTAACTGATTTTTAAATTAACAAGTTTCAAGATGCTTAGCAGCGAGAACTTTTTAAAAGTTTTGATTTCTTAAAAATCGACCCCCGAATTCCACCCCTCTTTTCTTAATGTAATGTAATAATCTTAATGAAAATAAGGGGTGCTAGAAGTGTGTCGAATTCGGGAAAAGCTTCTGCTATTCATAAGCTTGCGAATGTTATAATTTAAGTTTAGGATCAATGGACTAGTTTTTGAAATAAGTGGATTGAATGTTACCAGCTATAATATTAATCGTTCAGGATCTCACCCAATTCTTGGACATATGCAAAAAAAAGTGTCCCCGAACGAACCCACACCACTTAAAGTTCTTATAGGAAATTTTAGACTGAACAAATAAGTTCCTTTAAACATGGATATTCACAGAAAGCAAAAATCTTAATTTTTGACGTTTATCCTTGAAATTCTCAAATACTACTCTTATTACCATAAAATACCTTGAAGTAAACATTGTAGAAAATCAAAAAGTAAACATCAAAAAAAGAACAACAAATCAAAAAAGGAAAAAACCACCTGTTGAGTGCTTTTAGCGAATTTTCGAAGAAAATTAAGCTATTGCAATGGCTTCAAAATTTTTGAAAATTTTCTCCATAGAAATCCGTTTTAGACCATTCTTAATCGATTCCTGAAATTTAACACTTTTTTTTATGTATGTATGTATGTATATATGTAGATATGTATGTGTCACTCCGGACGATATCTCACGCTACGATGCACTTAAAATGTCCAAACAAATTTTAAAATGTCAATGATATCAAAAGAAAGGATGAGTTTGTTGGCCAGAATTTTTGGAGTTCATTTAGGGGTCAACTTTTGACAATTTAGGGTTAAAAATATAGGATAATAACGTGTTTTTTCCATTTTACAATTACTGTATCCTTAAAGAGCTTTCCAACGACATGCACCTTGAAGGGTAAATACTATTTTGACTTTTGTACCCCGTACCCCTGTGTACCAATTTTTTTTTTCTCCCATCAAAATTCTAAACCAATAATTCGCATATTTCTTTGAAAATGCACTCATTAAGTCATGGTGCATGACTGGACTTTTTTATTTTTATAAATCAATTAAATGAGATATTATGGAGTTTAAATACATTTTCAACAATAAGAGAGAGTTTTTCTGAGTTGTCTCGGACCGATTTTTTCACTGGTTGATCAGGGTCGGTGGAAACGGGGTAGGTTGAAACAACCCAATTTATGGGTAGAGAAATGAGTGATATTGGGTAACGATCAAGAAAAAGGGACGCGGCTTCCGTTGCAGAATCTGAACTTGAGTGTTCGGTGTCCCTTCGGAGATTCACAAGAGAAAAGTTTAACAAAGTATTTAATATGGTGTGCTGATATTTATTTTATATTAGGAGGGAAAATTAAGTTACAAGCTGGCTATAAAGTATGAAATTTTCAAAAACACGTTATCTCTTATATTTAAATCATTCAAATTTAACCTATTTTGCTTCCGAGCTTACCAAAGGTAACGGAAGCGTTGTGTTCACTTTTGAGAACGAAAAAGTTTTATGTGATAGATCTAGGAGCGTAAATGGAGGTCATCATAAAGGATAACACAAATAGTCTCTCCACGTAAATTATTTACGTGGAGAGACTATTTGGGTTATCCTTTAAAAAGTTTTATGTCTGCGATTTTAAAACTTCCAAGACAGAAATTCGTTTCAGACATCAGGGAACATTTTTGGTCCCGTGTCTGTCTGTCTGTCGGTCTGTGTGTCCTCGAATCCTGAAACGTGCACCAATAACTTGAGTAAATGACGACCGATTTTGATGAAATTTGGTAGACATGTTCATTTTACCAATGCCCAGGACGACTTCGTTGGACAACGTTATCCGTCCAAGCGTTCACGCGTAACGCTAGCGTAAACGTGAACTTCAAATTTAAAATTGTAATTTTAGGTCGGGAAAAAAATCAAACTTCATCTTTTCAATAAACATTTTTTTTCAAATACAATGTTTCAGTAAAACCAACAACGACACCGCTATGAAGTGTTAAAGATCGCTAAAACTATTGATAGTTTTTACACAATAAACAATATAACAATAATGTTAATATAACAATAAAATACAGGATGCGAGGAAGCTATGTGCCACACTAATTAGCAGTCTATTTTTTATTTTAATTAGATGCAATAACTTTATATGGGTTATAAAAAGTAATATAATTTTAAGCATGTTATTTACAAAGTTTTCTTTAGTATGGTATAATTACCTTACCTATTTTAATCCAAAAGTTAGTAATGTAAATAAATAAAAATTAAATTAAATTAAAAAATAATAACATAAAAATACTATAGTATATTATATGAATATAGAAAACCCGAAGTACATACTTCCATACACAATATATACAAATGCTTTAGTTTTCTTGTGATTCTACCGTTGATAGCCAATTATTAACTTCTTTTTTAAATTTACTATAGTATTTAATATCTACTATGTTCCAGATGTGTGCTGATAAGAGATTATATAAATTTGGAGCGACAACACTGGCATGCTTCTGTAGTAAGTTTGTATATTACATGTAATATTTTGTTACTTTTTTATTAATTTTACTTCGAGTTTGATAGCTATGATTTAAATGTTCTTTGCTAATTTTAAAATAATTAAATACCACTGATTTCTTAAATAATTTAGATATTTTAAAAAGAGGAAAATCTAAAAAAAAATTATCTGTCGGGTATAATATTGGTTTTTTAAGCATAATTTTAATGATAGATTTTTGTGTACATTTCCAAGAGGAGATAAGTTAGATGGATAAGCGCAAAATCCCAAGCAATGATTCCATAGCTCAGTATAGACTCGACTAAAGCATAATATACTTGTCCCAAAATATCCACTTCACAGAATGGCCTTATTCATCTAAATTAGTATAAAAATTTCTTGATTTTTTTACAGAGTGAGTTTATATGATGTTTCCAGCTTTCTATGATGTAATTACACCGAGATATTTTATGTATTCTGTTCTCTCTATTGAGGAACAGTTACACTGATATTCTATAAGAGTGGTTTGTTTTATTACAATAAAATGGCTTGTGTGAGTATTAAGGTAGTTTCTGATGTCCTAAAGAGCTGATAACGAAGGTCGACCAATTTCGATTTTCTTCGCCAGATTTTTGCGCCCCTCTTAACCCGACACCCTTATAGGTTAATGCCTAATCTACCCATTGGTAAATAATGGCCAGTTCATACATATACAGAAAGTTACGAGTTAAAATGAAAAAATGATAGATAAGTCGAAATATAAAATTTTAATAAAAATATCTTAATTAAGTTAACGCACTTAATTAAGTTAAAATATCTTGGCCAAAAATTAAGTCAGAATCACTTCTACAACATAGAGATTGGGACCAATGAAATCTTATCCAGCTAAGATAGAAGGTTCATTATAAACTCTTTAGTTTCTTTTACTCAGCGTTATTATACTATATATCGTAGCACAGCTCTGATGGGTAAACTTAAATTTGTCTAAAATACCAACTAAATAGAATATCTAAGCTAAAATATGGTTAGCTAAATTTAAAACCATAATATTTGTTAATAAAAATATTATTTCTATGTTAAAAAATGTTAATTGTAAAATAACTTACAACTTAACGTTATTAGGGTAGTTGTAAAATGTTACAATTGTCCGAGAAAAGACAACACATCTGATTTAATGCTGCGCTTTTGTTCTGTAATAATAATCAAGCTGCCCTGCGTTTCTGCGTTATTCATTATTTAACGACAGGAGATACAGGTACATAATGTTACAATTGACCTTAGACCTTAGTCTCCCCTATAGTTAATTAAGGAGTAAATCAATTTTATCGGTTTATCAATAAATTACATTAAGAGAAGACCAGCTGTTTAGCAATAATAATAAAATATCTAAATAATCGAATATTCTCATTATTCTGAAGGTATTGAATAGAAATATTTAAAAGTTTCGTTTCGTTTTCTTCTATTTATTTTGGACTTCTTCCCTTCACCCAGTCGCTTTGCACGAAATACGTTCACTTTTTGCTTTTTGTTTCTGCGATTTGATAGCCGCATGACTATTTTCCCAAACTATTAAGATTTATAAGTTGTTTTAAAATTTCTTGGAGCATTCAACTAACTTCCCGTGCTTGAAACTCATTAGCTCTGACAAGTAAGTCGGGCCTCATTGTTAAAAAGACAGAAGGGCTCTGAAACAAGACACAATTATAAAAGTATCGGGACCGAATCAGTTTTCCCACTGTTGCACCGAGTGAGAGAGAAGCAATTAGCGTTGAAAATCCCCGGCCGGAATTCCTCGCCTCGCTTCAAGCACTACGACTTACAAGCCCGTGTAATTGGCCCCGGGATAGAAAGAAACTTCTAGCGAGTGCTTCTCTCTGTCTATATAAGAATCACTGGATCGTTAAATTCTTTTGATCCGACAAGAGTTTGCAAATACGTCCGCGGCACTTACTTTTGAGTTGAACTTACTTTACGTTCGTTCCCATGGATGTATATAAAATGTAATGAGATCGATTTGAATCTCAGATTTTATTTCACTACAACTAACATTTTCATAGCGGTCTAAAGCAGTGATAAGTTCACCTCTAACTGTAAATTGAAATGTATAAAGAATCGGAAACTAACATTTACGTATATGACACTAACATACATTTATATAGTACTTACATAAGCGTATTGAGAAAACAGAAATTTAGTAAGCATTATCAAGACGGTAAGACAGTTAATACTTTCGTTGAGTCGCAAAAATCAATATATTTGAGTTTATTTCTATAGAAGAGTATAATTAAGATTGACTTTTACACGCACATCCAATTTTAATGTAGTAGAACGGGATGAAAGAAGAACGTTTTCCGCAGTTTGGGCAGACAACATAGCTACGTTCTATCACTGATGAACGAATGATTTATCACTAGCACAGCAGTCCATAGAGAGGTCAGGCCTACCAAATAAATGGGCATTCACAACAACCGACAGACTATATAGTCTGAAATAAGTGAAAAATAGTTTAAACGTATGCGCTTTCATGCATGCTTTGAATTTTAAGTATTGCGCGTAAAAAAGATGTGTCTTTAAGCATGTGAAAAAAAGGAAAAGAATAATGAGACTATATGAGGGTATAGCGAGAGAGAACGCGCTTACAGTTAGGACGGTATTTCCCTCGATAAAGAACGACCCCACACGAAGCATGTAAATGTCAGTTCCTAAATCGTTGAACGTGAGAAACGTTAAATATAACAAAAGGGGAGGAAAGCAAAGAAAATAACCATATGCGTATGTTCATCGTTTATCGTTCCCACCTCCACACTCTACTAGTTACAGGATACGAACTCTTCCGGGTTGCAATACTAAATGTATGAGCTTTTTATGCTAAAAGCTATTGCTAAAATTTAACTCTTTTTATGCGTGTGTGTTTGTTCATAGTTAATTTACACAAATCTAAGTATAATAATCACAGTAATTCAGGTAACCGAAAGACTAAAGTATGTTATAGCTTGTAAATAAATTCTCTTATTCAAGACACATAAATGCCAGATAATTAAGTTATTTTATATATGAATGTGTTATGGATGTGTTTTCTTCAGCCAACTTTTTTTTTAACTATATACTTATAGTTATCATTATTACAATGTTCTACATATATATAACGTCATACCATAAAAAAAAAATTAGTATTTAATGAGATTAGACTGAACCACCATTTGAATTTTCATAGTAGAAAATACCACTAACTCAAAATTTATCATAAAGCTTGGGGGTACAGATTCATAAGTTACAGTGACGATGGTAACATCGGTACATGTTACGTGCGGTGTTCACAGTTTACCAATACATATTCATATAACGTTCTTATTATCACAAAGCTCAGTTTATTGGCATTCTGTTTAAAACATGTTTGCAAGCGAATATTGAACGACATTCAGCTGAGATTACAGAATCCATTTACAAACCACGATGTTGGGTTCGAACTAATTTTCGTGAATAAAAATGAAATATTAAATTATATTCGGACATGATATGTAACCCATATAACCATGGGTTACATGATGAAATTTCACAATAAAAAAATCAAAGGGGATGAAATTTGGGGACATCAACTCAGCTACCTACGCAAGTGTGGTATCGTCTTCTATGCATTTGTTTACGCTGAATCGAATAAAACCGAAATCAAGTTGATACGACCATTAGTTTGGATGTTACATGTGTTTTTATGTATTAAAAATTAAATCGGAAAAAATAATATTTTAAAGTTCAAAACTCGATATTTTCAAATTGGTGGCACATATCAAAACGAAATTCAGGGGGAATGTTTGCCTTATAAAGAGGTGTAATTTTTGGCAGCAAAATGTGTTATAGCCCAGTAAAATTAGCAAAAAAAGAGAAAAAAAGGAGTGTTCCTTCCTACATGTCGGAATAATTTTAAGCCAAGATTTATTTTTGCACAAAGCTTTATTATGTTATTGCAAATAATGCTTGAAAAGTCCCTATCCTTTTTCTGTTCACTTCCCCCCTTTTTTTTGGGGGGGGGGGGGGAGAGGGGGGTAAAATTTAAGAACTCAGCTACCTAGGAAAACCTAGGAAATACCTGTAACTAAACCCATTTTAATGTATATAGTTTACAGGGCTACAATAAGAACATGTTTAGACTTTGCCTCACCTTTCTATGGAAACGCCAGACAATACTTACTAACAACACTCGACCGCATCCAATACAGAGCCCTAAAAATATCCATGGGATATTTAAAATCAACACCAATAGTCGTAATCTTAACTGAATGTTGCGAACAACCACTTGACTTACGACGACAACATCTAGCTGACAAACTGCTGTTAAAGTTATTTACTCAAAACTCTGACATACACACATCGGTATAACAGAACTATCAAATAAAATAAACAGAGGACATAGATACTGGCGACATAAACCTACGCCCTTACTAATCAATAGCTACAATTCTCTTTCCTTACTTAGATCAAACAATATACCAGCATAAATTGCTACTAATTCACCAAATTACTTTTATATCAATTTTATATCAAAAAATTTATATCAACAACCGAATATACATATACCCAAACTTACTTATCCTTAAAATGACATAACATTTCAGGACCAACTCACTAAACTGAATCCAAAAGTAACCTACAAAATATTTACAGACGGATCAAAACAACAAAACATATCAGGATACTCATACTATGACCCTCAATTAAAACAAGGCATTGGCTACTCATGTTCTCAACAAGCTAGTATATATAAATTAGAAAGTTTAGCTATTCTACAAGCACTAGAATACATCAACACATTACAAAATAACCATGACAAATACACAATAGCATGTGACAACCAGGGAGTTCTTAAAAAACTAGAAAACATTTCATACACAACACACTTGGATCACATCTTCATGACTATATTAAACAATATAGCAGAAATCAAAAGAAGCAAGAAAGAAATAGACTTTATTTTATATGGGTCAAATCACATCAAGGAATTACAGAAAATGAGGAAGCAGACAAACTTGCTAAAACCCCTACAAAACAATCAGACAAAAAAATACCAACAAGAGATCTAATAGCAGTATCCAAAAAGAAAATGTTTGAAAAATGGAACATGAAACTCCAAGAAGAACCAGAAAAAGCAAGAAATTTCAAATCAATTATCAAAAAAGTTCCAATAAAACCATGGTTCTGGAAATCAAAATTACCACGTAAGGATGTAATCAAAATTAATAGATTGAGAAGTTACCATGCAAGATGCATTCAATACCACTATATGATAGGACTAAGTGATTCGCCTATATGTTATACATGTCCAAATCCTATTGGAATGTCCTAAGTACAAATCCGAACGTACCAAATTATTCAAAGAACTTAAAATTCAAGATATTCAAGATGAAAAAGAAAAAATCAAGACCATACTTTTCTCAAAATTAAAAAATATTACACTTACACTAAAATTCGTAAAAGAAATAAATTACTCCCCTTAGCCTAAAATTGTAAATTCTGGAGACCACTCACCAACAGAAACCCACAAACGAAATAAAAATAAATCAATAAATAAAAATTACTTAGGGAAAACATAGGAAGAATTTTGGAAGGACTCGGGTCCACCCAACCTAATTGAGGTTTTCTGTGGTTTCCCTCAATTTACTAGGCAAATGCCAGGTTGGTCCACTAAGTCAGTCCACAGACTGCCTATGATACCCGTTTAAATACCTGCAAACAACCCTAACAAAAATCCAATCAAAAATTTCCGTTTAGAAAAAAAAAATATATATATATATATACTCCAAAATTGTCCATTATACCCTTCCCCAAATTTGATTAAAAAGCTCCAATCCAAAATTAAAAAAAAAAAAAAAAAAAAAAAGGCACAAAATAATCCCTCTCAAAATAACATTATGGCTCCGGTAAACACAAATATTTTTTGTTACTTATGCCAATAAAGAATTTGTTTAAAAAAAAAAAAAAAAAAAATGTAGGTATATAGTTAAACATATAAAAGGAAAATCAGGAAAGCAGATTTAATTGAATGTGGCCATTGCATGAAAACTCGCTTATGAGGATATAGACATGATCTGATTTGACAAGTGCAAAATATCACTTAATCTATTCTTTTTAGAAAAAAAGCGGTGAGAGTAAAACTTCAAGGCAGCACAATTGTCTAAAAAATAATAGAAAAATCAGGTTTCTAGGATGAGTAGTTTTAATTTTATGAAAAAAAACTTTAACTTTTCCTAAAACTAGTAGATTTTCTCTAAAACTCAACCTAAATTACCACGTTTAACGTTATCAATTTGAGATAAAACTTTATCAATCTCATTTTTTTAGCCACTTGGCAACTTTTAGGAAGGTCCTCGGGAAAAAAATCGAAAATTAATTTCTTGTGATAACCCTAAGAGGTATACATCAAAATATTTATATCTTCAAACTATTGATCGTTTCGATTTGATTCTTGTTTTAATCGATTCAGCGTAAAAAATGCATAGAAGACGATACCCCGCTTGCCTAGGTAGCTGAGTTGAAGTCCTTCAATTTTTACCCCTCCCTTCCCCCCAAAAAAGAGGGAAGCGTACATAAAAAATCGGCCCGAGAGAACTCAGACAAATTATCTCATATTAAAGTTCATAAATACTTAGCCCAGTGTTTCCTTTCCCATTTATTAGTTTTGTATGTACATTTAATGATTATTGAACATTTCATGAATAACTTAAAAAAAAATAACTTCATAAAAAGAACTTCCCCTGCGCGGGGAATCGAACTCGGACTCTCTCTGTCCACGTTTTAAGCTATTTTCTCAGGAACTAGATTTTTCCCGGGAAAACGGCTTATATCGTTAGATTCGTATTTAAATGGGCTACATTTTAGAATTTTTTAATCAAAATCGTCGGAACCATTTTCGAGAAAAAACTTTTTTTCACATTTCTTCAGAGTTTTTGTGGGGTAAAGCCCCCAAATTTGGAGCTAAAATTCGCCTCGGGGTATGATTTTTCTAAACCTTTATGCCAAATTTCGTGAAAATCGGCGCAGTAGTTTCGGCTCCAGGCGACTGCACAGACGACAGACAGACATTTTTTAAAAACCACTTTTTTGGACTCAGGGGACCTCAAAACGTGTAAATCCATCAAAAGGTCAAAATCGAAAGTAAAAAGTTGGGGGCTTTTCACGTATTATTTGCAATGATATAATAAAGCTCTGTGTGAACAAAATCGTGGTTTAAAATTATTCCGAAGAAAAAACCTATAGTGACTGGACTATTAATCCTATGTGTAATTTCTTCTTCGTGTATTTTTTTTCTACGTGTAATTTCTTCCTTGTGTATTTTTTTTTGTTTTGTGTATTTTATTCCGTGTAATGTTTTCCAGTGTAATTCTGTCCTGATACCGTGACATGTTACGTATATCTCTTTCTCATGTGAATTTTAAGCTAGATTTTCTATTCGGTAAACATTTTCTTCAGGGTTTTAAAACTTGTTGATTTCCATTTACCAAACTTCTGATAAGCGTATTAAATCAATCAGTGTGAGTTAGTGAAGTTCTAAATAAATTAATAGAATGGCGGAAAGGCTGGTGGGTGCCTCCATTTATTATACTCCCCTCATGTAAAGGAAGGAGAGGGTAGAAAACAGGCCTGCACTCTAATATTCTCCTAAAAACTTCCCCCTTCATTTCCTTCCTGTCTAATCCTCTACATTAATTTTATTCCCGGTTTCATTTAAAGTTTTAGGAACAGACACGCTTATTCACATTTTTCCCTTTTTTTCATACTTAACCTTCTTTGTGTTATGTTAATTTGATAAGCTGGGGTATTTTTTCTTGAGATAAAGTGGGTTTAACATGCAGCATTAACCCGTAGGGAAGATATTCAGAATGGCCGATGAGGAAGCTTGGAAGAAAAAGTTCAGCATCCCCTAGAGAAAGAGCTGTTGAGGAAAAACTTTACACAGCACCTTAAAGAAAAAGGCACTGTAGTATCGTCTTCATCTTGCGAATTAGTTAAAGAAGTTAAATCTTTTTGTAAGAGTGCTTAATATTCTAATACATAGCACAATATTTTGGAAGAAAATGGTCTGTTTATAACATGACTACGCCTTTTAACATAGAATAACCGAAAAAACGTGTCTTTAATACGAAAAGTCTCTTAATGTATAAAGATTCTATAAATTGCACTTTCATTAAAGAGTTAAAAGGGGCCAAAACACATAGTTATTATGTTTATTGTACCCAGTTTGTAAAAGCAATTCTAAAACATTGCGTTGTATACTTGTTTAAGAGGGCGCCACTAATATTCTAAATGAGGGTTCACTAAAGGCTCTTGCTCAAGTGTAGGTACTTGGTTCCTTGTAGGAAAGATAATAAACATAATTTTATTCGTAAAATTTCGATGTTACCCCCGGTTTACACCTAACTACTTATAGTACGATATATATATATTATCAGACTAAACGTTTCGCCAGTAAGTCGTTAGGAGTAGCATTTGACAAGGCCTTCCAACTTATCGTCTAATCTTATAAGTTAGCCACATCATGTTTTTACGTTCGTCCTTAATTTAATTTGAGTAAGCGTTGACCGATTTAGTTGAAATTTGGTATGAATAATCCTTGTATCAACACTCAGGAAAAGTACTTTAGACACCGTTACAAATCATCGCGTTCGCGCGCAACGCTCATAAAAGCTTGACTTCAATGGTAAATTGAACGACAAGAAGGACTAGACGCCCCACAGATTGCGGACGTAATTTCTGTTCAGATTAGACGTACCGTCAATAAATCGTTATGTGTTAACCAGGCTACACACACTCATTTGTAAAGTAAACAAAGTTCTTTTGCTTGTAAAAAGCAACATGTACATTAAAGGATTTGCTTTAATGTATAAATTTCTGTACCAAAAAAAAGACTGTAAAATTTACAAAAGAAAAATCTAGAAATAAATAATACAAATAATTGACAAGAGAAAAGAGAATAGGTGGGAGAAACTGAGTTTTTTGCACGTTCAGATATGCGTGTGAGTTATTCATTATAATCTTATATATTTCTAGATTTCTCTATATCAAATTACATTTTTTTTTGTCATAGCCCAGAAGACAGCGTGTAGTGACTGACTAACATCAAGCTATAATTTTGTGTACCTATAAGTTAATCTTTTGGTGCCCTTTAGAAGTATGTGGCCGGCTAAGTTCGTTCTGTAGAACATATAGCTTGGCCACAGGCTGTTAAAAAAACAAACCGGTGGAGAGCGGCCTTGTCTGATCTATTTTTGCGGACAATATGATTTTCATGAACCTTCATGAAAAACAAAATTAGTTAGTTGACCAAAGATTAATTTGAGGTTAGTTTGACACTTGCTACATGACCACTTTGAAGTAATATTTGACTAACCTTTCTTTTTGAATAAACTTGTTTTTTAATCTATTAACTAATTTTTTACACATCAGGATCATGAAAATCACATTGTCCGCCCAATTGGCCGCTCTCCATCAGTATAATATATGTTTGATTAACAAGCCTATGGCCAAGCTATGTCCCTCAAACGAACTTAGCTGACCACATATTCTTAAAGCACTAAAGGATTAACTTATACACAAAATTCTAAGTTGATATTAGACAGTCGCTGTCTCCTAGTCTATTATGCAAGTCAATCAAGACTGAATTGAAGACAGAGATGCTTCGATGCTTTAAATTACAATAGCCATAGCCAATTATTCACAAATAGCTGTGCACATTGACTCTTGCTAATTAATTCGGGGGAACCTTCAAATTATTTGACATTTTCTTGAGATCCCCTCATGGCGAAATATAAAAAATCGATCTCAGACAACTTCAGACAAACTC
The DNA here is from genome assembly GCA_951217055.1 of Gerris lacustris. Classification (NCBI taxonomy): domain Eukaryota; kingdom Metazoa; phylum Arthropoda; class Insecta; order Hemiptera; family Gerridae; genus Gerris; species Gerris lacustris. The sequence continues at coordinate 47,730,451 of OX578281.1, forward strand.
ATATACGGAGATGTTGATTCTACCGTATTTAAATTACATTACATTTTCTTTCGGTATTTAAATGACCTACTATCAGATTTAATTGATTTTTTAAAACATATAATTGGCCAAATTAAAACTCATTGAATAATTTTTTTTTTTTTTTTTAAATAAAACTACTCATGCTAAGTATGTGCTTTTCTGTTTGCTTGTTTCTTTAGATGTTTCTCTGTTTGCTTGTTTCTTTAGATGTTTTTCTGTTTGCTTGTTTCTTTAGATGTTTTTCTGTTTGCTTGTTTCTTTAGATGTTTTTCTGTTTGCTTGTTTCTTTAGATGTTTTTCTGTTTGCTTGTTTCTTTAGATGTTTTTCTGTTTGCTTGTTTCTTTAGATGTTTTTCTGTTTGCTTGTTTCTTTAGATGTTTTTCTGTTTGCTTGTTTCTTTAGATGTTTTTCTGTTTCCTAGCTTCTTAGTTAGTTGGTCTGTTAGTCTATTCAGGTAGTTTTCTTAGGGCCCATACCACCTAACAATAAATTAACATATTTAGGAAAACTACACCGATATCTATAGTTAAAGTATGATAGGCTCATCAATATAAAAATATTTTTGTCCCATTCATTGTTCAACTTATGAGTAGAAAGTGTAAGAAGGAATTTTTCTATAATTTTAAGTTAAAATTAAAATTTTAGAATCATATCAAACTTAGTGATGGTGAAGTATGCCTACTAAGCAAGAGAAATAAATTATTCTCGGTTAATTTAAAATGAGCTGACATTATTCAGTAGATATCCCTTACTTCTTTGAACGTAAGCAATATGTTCGCGGAATTAGATACCTTGGATCCCCAGATTGGAATCGGAAAATTTTATCAAGTATATTCAATATTTATAAAAAATATTTTGTTTTTTTGTTTTGTGTTTTATGACTATTAACTATTTTATATTTGTAAATTATTGGAATGGCAGTTTGTTTTGTGCAAACAATATTTTTTTCACTGAACATTGTAGTTTATTTGCGGTTATTTTTATATTTTTACAAAGATAAAAATATTCAGATCTGTGGCATTGGCAACCTGCACGGTGCCGCAATATGTGACCGCAAAACTCGAAGTATAGAAGGAGAAAAGATAGGTTAGAAACGAGGACGAAGAACAAGTAATAAAAAAACTCGAAGCTTTTGGCTTGGAAAGAGACGAGGGGACCTTGAAGCGTATTGTGACACGAACCCACTCGGGGTCTCTCTCTGGGTGTTAGTTTCTATAGAAGGGGGAACAGAATTACAGGGAGGGGAGAGGTCGTAAAACACCGAGCTACCTCCTACATCTTCCTATATTCCTAGTAACAAGCCGGCTCAAGAGCCGCTACGAATCCTCTCATCTACCGTATTTCGGCATTGCGCGAGTCTCCAAGCAGACCCGGCACCGCGTTGTCGCCGCTATACGGAGACTTTCTCGCCGGCCTCTGTATTATTTCGAACCGGCAAGCGAAATGCCGCACGTGATAGCCCAACCACGTAACAGAGCAGGGCGCCCAATGTTGAAAGCTCCTACTTCCTACTAGTAATACTGTGGACCTGGTAGTGACTCCCCTCCCTCTCACTCAGTCCTGTTCATACGCCCGGGAGCTGCTGCGCTCTGTCGGCTTCACTTCTAACTCCTCCTACGCGTATCGATCTTCAATTTCGAAAGAACAAATACATTAATCCCTAGAATCTCTCCATTAAAAAGGCATTTTCTTTCCCTGTCAGCCGCATTTGTTTTTATACTCTTCAGTAATATTAAAACTGCAGCACTTAAACCGGTTTTAAGTAGAGCAACTCCCCAATAATTATAGTAATATAATACATCGTTTATTATAATTACTCATTTCGTAAGCTAGAACAATTTATAGCCAATTAAAGTGGTTAAGTGGATGTTTTTATACTCTTCATAAGAATACTTCAACATATATCGAGGAGAAAAACAAAATACTTTATATTATAATGGTCAATTACTCCTATTTACTCGAAGCCATTATGTGCAATTTAAACATGATCAATATATATAATAAGTATAAGAATTTATACTTTCTTTTACTTTAATTTCCAACCCAATTCGTATATTATAACGGTTATCGTAAGAACTAATTTTGTAACGTTTCGTTATTTGAAATGTTTTACAGTTTTGTTATTTCAAGCTCAAGCCATTTGACAAATACTTAGTCAATAGGGGGGGGGGGGGGGGGGGGGTATGCTCGGGTTAACACTAGATTTAAGGAACAGCTATAGTAATTATCTGTCTTACCCATTTAACCACACTATGACAATAATGTTGAACTTTTTCTCTTCTTCCGATTTTTATAGGTTTTATTATAGTATTGATAATATATAGTATTAACTTATTTATTATAACTAGGAACTTATTGAGCCATATTCAGCACTATATAAATTAATCAATAGTGCGACTTCATTGTTAATCAATGACTAAAGTTACTCTAGCGATAAGAAGAAGTGCAGGAGATAGCGTGCAAAAACATGTCTGACTATAACATCAAGCAAGAATTTTGTGTTTAAGTATATCAAGTTGATGGTAGTTTGTCACTTGATAAATGATCATTTCGATTTGGAGTAATATTTGAATAACTAATCTATCAAGTGATGAGCTACCATCATCTTGATTTTTGGTCTACTGACTCATTTTGTACTCAGAATCATGAAAATCACATTGTCCGCCATGGTCGCTCTACACAGGTTTGTTTTTTCAAATGCCTATTGCCAAGCTATGTCCCGCAGACAAATTTAGCCGACCATATATTCTTAAAAGGTACCAAAAGATTTACTTATACACAAAATTTTAGCTTGATGTTAGTCAGACACTTTTTTGCACGCTATCTCCTGGACTAAAAAAGATTAATGAGATTTGCGACAATTTTTAGGAAACAGTGCTTAAATCAATAAATTATTAAATTGACAAATACAAATCAATATCAAAGTGCTCCAAATATTAATGGACCTACGTGGCTTTTAAAGTTAAAGAGACATTAACAGCTTATCACCGTTATTTTAAAGTAGCTTAACCGTCCACTCCAACTTCTTTTTACGATTTCTTAATTATATAAATTGCTTCACGACGAGTTAATCCATACGTCAATAGCATTTATTTTAATATATATTTCACGAATGCCTCTTCTTCACAAATTCGTAATGTTTATAGCTAGAAATAAGATACCTAGGAATGCATTTTGATGTCGCGGTAGACTTAGATCGGCATACAAACCATAATAATTATTTATTGGACCTATATACAAATAGACTATCAATTAGTGTGGCACATAGCTTCCTCGCGTCCTATAGCGCATACTTCCATGATTTTATGCTTTTACAACCCATGATTCTTAAATTTATTCAATTTTACTGGTCTTATATTACTTTGCTTTGTAAGTTTCATCGCACGTTTCCGTTACCCCGATTTTGAACCACTTCCCGTATTTTAATCTTCCCCAAATTTTGCACATGGCAACACGCACGCAAAATTTTGATGTTTTTTGACTAAATTCACGGAAAATTAAACGCTTTCCACAAGTGTTATATATTTTTGTAATCTATTCTTTAATACCTTTCATTTGATACCCCACTCACAAGGTGTGAACTGGAGCCGGGCTCGGCGTCGAGTGGAAAATCGGTCTGAGAGAAGATCTCTTTGTCAAACCTCTACACCTTACGGTAATAGTAATAGATGTCCCGATTATGTAAGAAAAAAATAATAATGGCTGTAGTAAATATGTTAATCATTTTATAATAAATATCTTGAATAAGAAAAGAAAATACGATTATTTATTCATATAACTGTTAAGATCCTACAATAACAAAAAGAATTACTAACACAATGGAATTACATATATGATAAGAATCTAACTTTGATAAATTATAGTGAACAATTTAAATCATACGACCTTGAGAGGAGGTGTACATGTACCTTTAAACTATATATTTTTGAAGAACTGCTTACAATAAACATTTATGGGATTAGTGATCCTTTCTGAATAAGGGTGCGTTCTCTCTAGAATTATTCAATTCTGTTTTTGATTCAGAATACATATTTAAAATAATAATGAATAAATTATACCATCTTATTTATAAAATCGCAACTCACTAACACAATCATAATAAACACATAACTAAAGCCTCTGATGTTATAAACTAAAACTTTTAAGACACAAGTTTGGACAAAGAAATAGTTTTTCAAACCAAAATCGATTTTGGGGAAGGAAAATGGTTTAATAGCTCGAATGCGTCGTAGAGCTAAGCATTTTGAAATTATGCGGTAATGGTTTTTCTGTACGACCGACGTAAGCCTAGCACTAGAAAGGAATTTTTCTAACTCCGACCTCTAATTGAGCCCCCAAGAAAGTTTAATATTGGATATGACTCCCTCGTTGGATATAAGCTTAAATAAGGAAGGGATTTATGGAATTTGACACGTTCTTCACCCCGTATGTGAGGGGAAGGTGAAAAAAGGGTTCCAACAAGCCTATATTCCCCTGTTTCTTGATAGGTGAACTTTTTAGCAAAGATGTCCCTTATAACAGAGGTCACTAGTCAATTTTGTTGATGGGCAACATTAGAAAATCTGGAAGTCCCTCGCGGGCTATCAAATTTAATACATCTAAAAAAAAAAAATTAAGACTAATAAAAACCTGATTTAATCCAAAATTATCTTCCAATTAGTAATGGCACTTCCTCGTGTCATATTTCGTATACATAAATAATTTTATGCTTTTACAACCTAGAACCGGGGACCGAGAAAAAGAAGAGCAAAAACCTCAACAACCCCCTTCGATCTTGGGCTCATTTTTTCTTTTATTACCGTCCCCTATATAGATGGTCATATCAATGGCACGGTTTAGATTCGGTTTTGGCGAGATCCTTTGCACAGACATTTGTCCTTTCATACTCATATAATTAAATATTGTAATCAAATTTATTAAATTCTTTCTCTTTTTAAAATCTTTAAAAATTGTTAAAAAAATTGTTATGATATTTACATGAATTTAAGTATCAATTTAGCAAAATTTTAAGAGAGCAGACGGTTGAAATTAATCTGGGGCTATCTGCAGGCTACTTTCAACAAACAATCCAAATTTCATATAAAAATCAGAAAAGTACTTTTGAAGATATAGGTGTAAATGAATGGGCGCAGAAGATTTAAACTTATATGCGACCAACAATAGGCTAATTATGACCTACCATCCTAATTTTATTAAAATCTTTCGAGTATTTTTTAAAATATGTTGGTTCGCAAAAATTGAGTGACAGACGAGTGAAGTTCATCGTAACGGATGAGGGAGAAGTTATATTTATGAAAATATTTGATAAAATGTTTAATAATAATTAAATATACCTACGAAAACTAATGTGAAAACACTAGGCTAAGCAATTATGAACTCATATATGAAAAAGTTTGTCTGAGTTGTCTTGGACCGATTTTTTCCCCTTGTCTTCAGTCAGCCTGTGTGGACAGAATAAAATTCGTCTACGGGCCGGATGCCGCTTATGTCTGCGTGTCAGCACTTTTTGATTGACAAGAAGAGGAGATGGAGGAAATTTAGTAGTTTGAGAAGATGTAATTACTAATTGCATGCAATAATTTGTGTTATCTCTTTCAACTTAACTAAAAAATAATCATCATTGTTATCATATTATGAAATTTGACTCCATCTCAAACATTTATAAGTGCTTATTTAGCAATTCTGAGACCGCTAAACTTAGAACAAACCTAATATGTTTAAAGCCTACTGTGTAATAGTATTTTTAGTAATTAAATATTCTATGATACTAAATGAATTTGAATGGTTAAGTTTCAGCATGATCATTTTTACCAGAGTCAAAACTTTAATTGAACAATTCAACCGTATAAATGAGCACAATTAGTGCTGTTAAAATAAGAATGGGACATAGTCATTTCGGTTCAAAATCGGCTCTGAGTAATCTACAATTTTTAGTTTTCAGTGTTCTTATTCTAGAATTTTGATTTGATGTAGATTTGTATTTTTGATAAGCTCTTCCGATTTGAATGAAACTCATTTTATCTTTTTAACCTCAATAGCACAGTAATTTATTTAATCTTAACATTCCTTTAATCATTTCTGCTGACAGACCAGAAAACCGCATTCTACCTCTGATTTATAAATGTGATTTAATCAAAGACAATATATTGTCTATAAAAATAACGTGGTAAAATGCAAAACAAGCATTATTTAATCTCTACCCTATCGCCTACTAGATTCTTTTAATATGAAGTGTTTTTATACCTTTTAATTTTATAAATTATAATGTTTATGTTTCTGCGTACACTCGGAAGCAATGATATTATTAATACAATTAAATATGTGGTACATCTATTATTTTATGTGTTACTTCTAATAATCCGATCTAATAATTACGATTCCAAAAATAAATCAATTGATATAGGTTAGATAAAAGACAGAAAAATAAACGATTTTAACCAGCCATTCACGGTCCAACTTGGTCGCACGGCGCTGTCGGATTCGGCGTTTGGATCTACCCCATACGGACTTACAACTTACAACCCAGTCTCACTTCTGAAACTGAACTGAAATGATCTCAAAAAAAAAAAAAAATATATTTCCTCGTTCCACAACGTCAAAAAAAACGTAAAGAGGTTTTCATCATTAAAAAAAAGACGTCTAGGAATCATTCCTTGATATAATAAATTACTGAGACTCGAAATTGTTAAGTTATACAGCCGATGAAGATGACAAGAACTATTTAAGAATGGACAACAGTTGTTTTGCGTACTTGCTAGAAAATATTGGCCCATCCCTTTCAAAAAATGAAACATTGATATATACGCATTCGCGCCTTATTGCAACTTTGCGTTTTTTGTGCTACCGGAAGGTCATGAAGATTTGAAGTTCAGTTGCAAAATATCACCTCAACTGCTAGGAAAATTGATACCTGAAACTTGAGCAGCAATCTACTATGTTCTTTGGAGTGAATATGTACTATGCCGTAGCATCATGTCTTCTCATTATGTTGATTTCTATTGGAGTACCTATGTGGACACACTCTTCTCCCACAGGCAATTATTTCCCCTATATGCCTCTATAAATTCCGACTGACCGGTATTATCCATTTGAAAAATGATAAAAAGCGCTCTGTGACGAATAGGTTTATGTGGTGTTGTGTGCACGGGACATACTGCCGACCCACATACGGTCCTACTAGCCGTACGGCGGGTAAGGTGCGGGGCTTGTTTGATGCACGGGGAATCCGACACGTACTCCGGAATCCGAACGTGGTGTCGTACGTCCTTGACGTACGGCGTATTGCCAACAACCCAACTAGTAGTCCAACTGTCGTACCACATTAGCTCGTTGAAGTGAGCGTCGAACGTTGGACCTTGAATGGCTGGCATTAGGCCTCGGGTACGATACCAGAACCACGAGCGCGGTGAGTGATGAACAGTGGGCGGCAGAGCGTCAGAGCTTACGTTTATATTTTCATTGAGTATACTTGTACATGTAGATCCAATGTAATACTTCCTCTTTATATGTATATCCTACATATATAGGAATAAGAAAATAAAAATACCTATTGTTGACGAACAAAACAAAAAAGGAAGCATGCCTACAACAATTTTACAAATTAATATTTATATTAATTTTTATATTTAATTAATTTATTTTAATTATATATTATATTTATATTAAATTTTATTAATATAAGGGCTTGAGGAGGCTAATTGTTGCGGTAGTTAAGACCTTTCTGTTTTATGTTAAGTTATAAGGTAACTTTGATTTTATCTTATTGAATGCTTTTTGTGCAACACGACTGAATTATTTGTTTATCAATTTTAGCTTATATTAAATTTCTCTTACGTTTGTGAAGTATACATTATGTTATTTCAAACCCTCTTTCCGATTACTTAGAAAACTGAAACTTTCACGACTTATCTACTTCCGACGATAATGCAAGTTAAGCCTGTCTTTTATTATTAATTATATGCTTCCGAGCTTACCGAAGGTAACGGAAGCTATGTGATCGTTCTGAAGAACGAAAATATTTTATGTCTTCGATTTCAATAATTCCAAGACAGAAATCCGTTTCAGTCATCAGGGAACATTTTTGGTTCAGTGTCTGTCTGTCGGTCTGTCAGTCTGTCGGTCGGTCTGTCGTTCAATTTTTGCGAACCAACATATCTTAAAAACTACACGTCCAATTTTAATGAAATATGGGTGCTAGGCCATAATTAGCCCATTGTTGGTCCCATATAAGTTTCAACCTTCTGTGTTTTCAACCTTATTTTTTTCTCTTCTACAAGCGTACAAACATACATTTATTTACACCTATAGCTTCAAAAGTACTCTTCTGATTTGTAATTAACTTTTATAGTTTATCTAAATTAACCCGCAGATAGCCCCAGATTGATTGGAGCCGTCTGCGCTCTTTAACTTTTGCTAAATTAATCATTTAATTATGTAATAAATCAAAACAATTTTGACAGGTGAAAAAACGGGGGAAACAATTAAACAAATTAGACAATAATAGCTTGTAAAAGCATAAAATCAATAAAGGATACGTGATAGGATGCAATAAAGCTATGTCCACACTAATTGGCAGTTTATTATTTTTTTTTTAATTTATGATGCAGGTACGTATTTTCGTAACGCGAGAAAATGTTTACATAGGAAAATTTAAACTAGAGCAATTTTTAAATAAAAACCTGTTTTACTTTTAGTTGTTTATCCTTCTTATGGCGAACTGTAATTCGTGCTTATACCCCTCTGCTATCTTACACGTCAAGTATAGTCGATGTGAATTTAGAAGAAGAATAATTTCTGACCTGATCCATATCTTATTTTCCTGAAACCTCTGTTCCAATATCGAAGTAACGTGATTGGCAATTATGAATGAGTGACGTTTTTCAATTCTAGTTTTCCACTTTAGGACACATCACTTTATTACCTTTATATTTCGTTGTCTCGTCTCCATACAATCTAGAGAGTGAGTATTAGTTATATAATGGTATTTAAATTTCCATCAAAGTATGAATCATGAATACAAATGATCGATGAAAAAAATTTGCTCTAACGATCGACATCATTTTTAATAATGGCCCTTCAGAAAATATTAAGTTGAACCTATGTAATTTAAATTATTGATTTTTTTTTTTCTCTTTTATCTGACAAATTATGATTTAAGGTTTTTATTTTTTTTTTGATACGGTTTTGAAAAGATGAAGGTGGTTGATCGGTTTGTCGGTATGATGAGTAGTCAAGTCCGTCAGAGTGTCAGTGTATGAGATTGTGTAGTTCAAAGAGGCGTGGGTTGGGAGCTCGATGCAAGCTAAGGTTCGGGATGTGATCCAGGCAAAGCTATTCGTGGCCTGAGCCCCGGGTCTGTACAACTGTATAATTAGTATAAGGCCCTGGGAACCCTGCCAGACCTCACCAACTCACCACGCCGCCCAAGCCTTAATAGTACTGCTCCCACACATCAGTACTACACTATACCTTAGTACACTCTGACGTACTCTAACCTTAACCTTCTCATAGCCAACTGTAATTCGTTCTTATAGCCCTCCTCAATCTTACAAATTCGATGTGACTTTAGAAGCTGCGAGAATATTGCATTTATCATAAACCTCTGTCCCAATATCGAAGTATCTGACTCGATTGCCAATGGGAGTAAGGTTTGTTTCACTGTTATATGCGTGTAAAGCAGAGTTTATTTCTCTATCCATATGTACGAGGATAGATAGACGTAATGTTTTGATTAGAAGAAGAATCAGTTTTGATCTGAGCTATATCGAATTTGCCTGAAACCTCTATCCCAATATCAAAGTATCTGACTCGATTGCCAATGGGAGTAAGGTTTGTTTCACTCTAATATGTGTGTAAAGCAGTGTTTATTTCTCTATCCTGATGTACGAGGATAGATAGACCTAATGTTTTGATTAAAAGAAGAATCAGTTTTGATCTGAGCTATATCGAATTTGCCTGAAACCTCTGTCCCAATATTGAAGTATCTGACTCGATTACCAATGGGGCTAAGTATGTTTCACTCTTATACACGTGTAAAGTAGTATTTATCTCTCTATCCTGATGCATTGATACACCTAATGCTTTGATGATCTGAACTAAAGAAACAGCTTAAAAAAGGTATGAACATTTCAACACAAACAATACCATAATCGGATAACTCAAAGTCAATTCAATTCAGTCAAATAGTCTTAGTCGGTAAACTTCTTGAGCTAACAGTTTAAGAATCATGACGAGCAGACAACGAATAGTTGTAGTCTAGCCAACAAACCACCGTTAGCAATTCGACTTTTGAAAACGTCAACCAATTGATAGTAGGTCGGAATATTTTCTATTAACTATTAACAGTCTTTATTAGCAGTCAACATAATAGTTAAAAACTATTAACAAATTTTATAGTTATTGTTTCGACTTTTATCACAGTTTATTTTGCGTTTAGGATACCAAGCAAGCAGTTTACCTTTTGATGACAAAATATTAGTAAAATTAAAAATTAATAAATTTATTGTATTTACTAAGTATTATTCATCAGGAATTAGAGCGTTGAGTGAGGTCTTCTTAATGGATTCAAAGAAACTGTCTTTCCATATACAATAATAACCTACTTGTTTATTCATCAAAGCAGATTTCAGCCATTATAAGGCCATCTTCAGTGCCGATTATGGACGAATTAGAGTCATTATTATGCTGTAAAGATCAACGTAAGATATGTTTTACGTAACTCTTGTTCTTCCATAATCGTTACTGATGATGGCCTTATAAAGACCGAAAGCTGCTTTAACAAATAAACAAGTATTATTTAACATAGAGAGACAGTCCCTTTAAATCCTCTACTAAGTTATAGTTTCTTAGAAAAACAGACTTACTCTAGCTGAAAATATATTCAAAATTAAACTGATCAACTTATCGCCAAATTGTATACCTTTATAACTTATAGGTTTATAACATAAAATTAATTGATTCTCCAATGGACTAGGTGTATGTCTAATTAAATGTGACTAATCGAACAATTAGTTTTTCCATCTCTACAATAATATTACACTTAACAATGGCACACACTTTATTTGGCAGAAGTTACTTTAATATTACATTTAATAATGGCGCAAAAATGCGTTCACAATGGACCAATTGTTCAGTTTTAGGTTTCTGTACAAAGTACAAAAAGAAACCTTATATAACGGCTCTGTCTGTCTGTCTGTCTGTCCGTTGCTTCAATTCATAAACTACTATAGCTAGGAACATGAAATCCGGCACACAGGTGCATCTCGGCATTTGAGACAACTGGACACAGTTTGGATTTTTCACACTTAATATTTTCAAGATGGCGGCCAATATGGCGGGTGACTAAAAAAAGTTCTTAGTAACTGTGACATGTTAAACATCAATTTATAGGTCTTGAAGTGTAGAAAAAGAATTTGCAATTATTAAAATTTTCAAGATGGTAGCCAATATGGCGGGTGACTAAACATTGTTTTAGTTACCATAACATGTTATACATCAATTAAAAGGTCTTGAAGAATAGAAAAAGAATTATATTACACTTAATAATTTTAACTTTAATGTACAGAAACCGGCAATTACCGCCCCACGTACTTACGTGAAGCGCGCCTTACTTGTTATATTATATATCCCATTTAAGGTATTCATTTAATTAAAAATTGAAGTATCAACAAAGAAAGAAAATATTATTTCTGAAATGGTTTAGTAATGGTAGAAGCAAACCTATTATCACCATACATACTATGATTGTCTCTTTTCAATTTAAAAAATGAAAATTTCTAATAATTACGGTGGTTATAGTAGAATTTATAACGGCGTTAATTGCTCAATAGGTAAATTGATACCACCTAGTCTGTCCGAATTGGATATTATCTTGGTAATAACATAAATGTTTAATACCATGGCCTAATTTCATTTTAGAAAGTTATAAATTATTCTTCATACAATCAACCGTTTTATCGTCGGATATATTGTAGAATATGTAAAATGCCGAATATTATCTGATAAATGGTTTTAAAGCTATTCGATCTTCTTTTATAATCTTTACTTATTCTAAATATATATTGTGAATTACTATTATAACATCTATATTTATCTGTTGAACGTATCTTTCAGCTGTAAGCGATACCATATTTACGTTTACAGATGTTACCTCGAAAACTATAGAGGAGTGAGTTGATTTCTTTAAACAACTTCCTTCTTTTTAGTTTCTTGTTTTATGTAGTTCGACTCTTTTCTTTTTTTCTTTTTACCTTATTTCTTTTCTTTCGCTTGCTCAACTGCAAATACCCTTGCTATTTATTTATACTTTTGACTCCAACAGGTTGCTTCGCAAATAGGCCTCTTCATTGAGTCTACTTGTCTACTATAATAGCTTTCTGCCTCAACTGACTTATTTTAACATATTTTCTTGGCAAAATCCTTCCTAAAAATGTTGTATCCATAGTAGATAAAAGCTTTTCATATAGAATCACAGAAGCTATACTTCCTTATCTGCTTCTTCTTTAACCATTGCTTTCTACCGGAGTTGTCTTAACTTCTGATTTCCTTCTTTACTTTTTGTAGGAATAACAAATTGTTTCTCTACGTAAAATAAAATTTATGTTAAGGCGGAAATACACATGCTAGTAACTCCTACAAAAGCCTGCAAGTAAATTGCACTGGGTTTGATTCCTGTCTTGCCAGTGGCACGAGTCAAAGGGTGGAGGAGCTGATGAAGCTCGAACATGACCGTGACCGTTCATTCTGGTGATAAAAGCATGTTGTTTCTCTAGCAAATGTTCGACCTTCATATAGGCAATGGCAATAGCAGCATGTCAGCTATTGCCAATAATAGTTACTCCCTCTGGCATGCACTATTACTAGCATGTGTTTGTCCGTTATTCCATTGTCGCTCCCATATCTAACATTCACTCTTTGAGGTTAAAATCGATTTCAATCAATATTTTGACAATTAAATGATTAACATTAATTTTATAAACACCTACTTATATATTTTATGATGATTATTGCGATGATGGATTTTGTAGGTGTGTAAAACATGTTGCTTTGGTGTTAGGTGATACGTTTTGCCCATAGCAACATGTTTTAAATAGTTTTTTCTCACATCTAAAAAATCCATTATCACGATAATCATCATATTTTGACAATATTAATCTCATAGAATCTAAATACATAGTTATATAATATGTCTTTCTTTAATCCACCTTTTTGACCACCCCCGGACCAATAGAAAATAAAACAATGTAAGGAGATAAAATATTAACAAAATTAAACACAAATGACTATAATTAAATAATAATTGATAAGAGTACAAAATAAATTTAAATTAACAAATAAGGGAAATAAATAAAATAAATAATATTTAACTAAAAAATAAAAAAATATATGTATGTTTCTCAAGTTCGTTACTCTTATTATTAATTTTCTTTTATGTCTTAATAAATATTTTATCCATAAGATTTATCTTATGGATAAAATATTATCGTTACATCTACTATTAAATTAATCCTTTAACGATGAGAGAGAGAAAAGTATTAATTACTTACAATAGGTATTGTCAGAGAATAATTAATTAAATAAATTATAACTCATAAACAATACCTCATGAATTCAATATCACTTAATGTTTCTGTATTGCTTTTTGCCCTGAATATCTTAAAGGTAAAATAACTGCTAGGACATAATTGTTCTATTTTCATGTTTGTCATTCAATTGTCTTAATTTCATTTCTCCTTAACATTTTTCTGAACGCATTTTATTTAGTATATGTCCTAAAAAAAACTAATAAGATAGACAGTATGTCCCAAAATTAAGTCAAAGAAAGAAAGAATTAACCCAAAGAATTAAGTCATTCTTTATAAATATTTCTGCCTGTTCTTAAACCTTTAAGAACGGGCAAGGTTCATTGTTCGACCTATTTATTAATTAAAGAAATGTTGACCTAGTAATTATTTCCTTTAGCTCATCCGCACTAATAAGCCGGTATAAACTTTTTCTTTTTATTAAAAAAACAATCTAAAATAGACTGCCAATTAGTGTGGCACATAGCTTCCTCGCATCCTATCATGTACTATAACAATTATTGTTATATTGTTTATTTTGTAAAAACTATTAATAGTTTAAGCGATCTATAACACTTCATAGCGGTGTCGCTGTTGGTTTTACTAAAAAATTGTATTTGAAAAAAATGTTTGTCTCATTGAACAAATGAAGTTAGATTTTTCCCCGACCTAAAATTCCAATTTTAAATTTAAAGTTCACGTTTACGCGAGCGTTGCTCGTGAACGCTTGGACGGATAACGTTGTCCAACGAACTCGTCCTGGGTATTGGTAAAATGAACATGTCTACCAAATTTCATCAAAATCGGTCGACATTTACTCAAGTTATCGTCGCACGTTTCATAATTCGCGGACACACAGACCGACAGACAGACAGACAGACAGACAGACACGAAACCAAAAATGTTCCCTGATGTCTGAAACGGATTTCTGTCTTGGAATTTTTGAAATCGGAGGCATAAAAGTTTTTCGTTCTCAAAAGTGAACACAATGCTTCCGTTACCTTCGGTAAGCTCGGAAGCAATTTGCTATTTCAGAAAATCAACTCAAATTTACTGTCAGAAAATTAATTTAAAATATTCATACATTTTTTGCAATTTTGAACCACTTATGTGAATTCATATTTTTCGAAACCATCAACAAAAGTGTGCAAATTAGTGTGGCACATAGCTTCCTCGCTTCTTATAGCCTACTATATATTCTTATACTCTATGTTGTAACACACTGTACATAAATTTAGGATATTTCACAGTAAGGATAATGTGAATATGTCTGGTTGGAGTATTGGAATACTTAGCAATTGAAAGGCATTGTATATTACTTGTTTTAGATTCTAGACAATTCACAAAATAATATGCCTTATAACCGAAACAAACCTTTCATTTTCTCATTGTTTTATGTCAAAAAATCATTTGGTTTTTTACTGGTCGGGGTATCCAGCCACTTTATTCATCTACTCGATGTTTAATGATTTAAATGTTATAAATGTTTTATCTCTCTGGGATTCGAACCAGAGAGATGAACTCACCAGATTTAACGGTATTTATTCGTAGGTTTAAGGCAGGAGTCGCCAGCACGCAAACCACACGGCTACGCACCAGTCTCACCTTTATTATTGATCTTGCTTTTAGACAATTTAACCTCTCTCTTGCAATTCCTTTTCTTAAATATACCTAAAATCACTGCATATGTTTTCTTTTGTATACATTACGTATTTAATGCATCTGCAATGGAGCAGTTGAATATTTCATGAAGGAATCTGATAGATGTCTATTGAGTCTCAAGAGATAAACAGACCCTCCTGCAATCGTTTCTTGAATAAACCAAAGGCACAAACTATTGATTTATATAAGGTAGTAGGTTTAAAGTTATTTTCTCGGTAAGGTATCATCACATTTCTCTGATTAAATATCATCAATATTTCTCAAAGGCATGTTCTTATTGTGATTATCCCCAATCACCTGCATCCTTTCCCATAGGCATATTATTATGGTGATTGCCCCAATCACCTGTATACCTTTTCTCAAAGTCCTGTCAACTGTATCACTGTGTTCCGCATCTTTGATATGAGATGTTGTCCCCCCCCCCCCCCAATAAGATTTACTTTATTTAATTGGTGGGATTTACATGACCGCATTGAGTTGGTATTTGAAAATATTTGGATACATTTCTGATGCCATTAGGAAACAGCTGATTATAATACGTGGTAATTATGATGGCTGTGAAAAGAGGTTATGTTCGTTCGATCGATGTGTCAGTTTACCCCAGGGGAGAAACATAAAACTGCGCTTACCCTACTACGATCTCAATACAGTCAGGTGTTTATATGTAATTGAAGTGTGTCCAATACGATGCAGAACCAGACTAATGGTGTATTGATTTTGAGATAAACTGGATTAAATGCAGTGCGTTTTCACGAACAAATACCGTATGAGTTATAATATAAAATACGATTTAGGAGGACACCACTTTCAAACCTTGTGGGTGTGGGGAATGATTAATTTCTCGAATTTGCCTTGATTTATTTAACTGAATAGATATTCAAATTTGAAATCACTTCAGTTTTCAGTTGTTTAGAAAACTGACCAAAGACAACATACAAGATTTGCTACGGTTATTTATGGGGTCTTAAAAATCAATTTTTATCTCTATTTTTAAATAACTAAGGACACAAAGAACTAAGAAGCGTGTTTAGGTTAATTACTCGATGTTGGTTATATAGAAAAAAAGAAGCAAAACCCATCTAATTTGACACATCGAGAGCATATTTTATTAAAATATTCTGCTAATTTTAAAATCGTTTATATTTATTAAAATATTTTTTTAATAATATCTTCGCTCTCATATGTCATAACACTTCAGGTGTTAAATCGCTTTATTAACCTCTATTATACCATTCAAAACATAACATCATTTTTTTAAGAGCATTTAAAACAACAATGCAATTAAAACCACTGAAAACAACAAAACAGCGTTTAGTGTACACACACTTACTTCACAGTCAAATATTTGAATAAGCCTAAACTGCATTTGAAAATAAATATTTTAATTAAGAACACTTACAAAAAAAAAAAAAAAAAAAAAAAGCTGCAAAACCTCTTCAGGTACTTGATTTATATACATTAATTTCTCTTAGTCTAACTTAAAAACATAGATGTGTTAAATGATCTGTTTTATTTTACTATTATATCCATATTTTAACAGATAACTAACTCTACTTTATTACGCGTTGTTATCAATTTACTAAAGATGACAGATTAAAGAAGTCGAAACAGAATGTTTAAAACAATAGGTATCTATAGGAGATCGCATTAGAGATTTCGAGAATCCTGGATTACTTTGGCCGCGGAAATTATACGATATAGAATTGGTCTCGTTTTTTATTCAAACTAGTTAATAAAATAAGTTTAGTAAGTATATTAACTAATTAACTATACATAACAATTAAATTTAAAAAATTGATAATGGAAAAACTAATTTTTATGTCACGGTAACCTAAATGAACATCTACTTAATAGGTGTAATTAGCTAAAGATATTTAGAGAATAAACAGTTTTTAATGTGAACGGATTAACTGTAAAATGTTTTTAAGATTAGGCCCGAAGACTGTGCTTAATGCAGGCTTGTTGTAGGAGTTGCTTTGTATGGTATATAGAGTGGGATGTAGAGAAGGAAAGATAGAGAGAAGGGATATGTTTGAGTTTGGTTACAGTGTTGTACTGGGCCTCGAGGCAAGTACCCTAATGAGTTTTATTGGCCTAATCAGAGACCCTACACTTCCCTTCTCTTCTAGTAATTCTCTCAACTCCATCCTACTTTTATTCCATCCAAATCCCACTACCAAAATTTCCATCTCCGTCTCTCTTTAAAACACTCCCCTCTCCAATTAATGCCGACACTCCAACCCCTTTTTCTGTTTCCCAAAGTTACCTCCGGAAAGCCGTCTCTTCTTGAATTTCAAACACCCCTGTAATTAAAAATTGACGAATAATTGCTTTTTGACCTTCTCATTAAAAGATTTTTTTTTTGTAAAAAGAGGAAACTTAATGCTACTTACTTTAATTGAATACCTTACAAATACTTTACAAATACTCTATATATATATATATATATATATATATATATATATATATATATATATATATATATATATATATATATATGACGTGTATATATAACATATATTATGTAGAAGTAACTTTGTTCCTACTAACAGTTTTTAATTAGTTAAACTTCATAATTAGCATATAACATTAATATATGATTAACATAATTACTTTTCCTGTAAAACATTTTAACAATTTATATGAGGATAGTATGAATCGGCGTGCAACACTTAATGAAGGAGAAGGATCTTTTAGTCTATTTTTTTGATCACTTAGTTGATCACTTTACTGATAATTTTTTTCATAGAATTATTCTATTTTTTTTTTTTTTTTTAAATAAGAATGTACTCATCAAGTGAGGCTATGTAGATCTAGTGATCAAATTCAAGAAAATTACAATGTGTGAATCCCATAATCCCATGACCTGAATTCAAGAAAGGTGGTCTTTGAACATACATATCTGTTTCTGTAAAAGTAGACACATACATGCTACAGATGGTGTCAGGAAAGAATTACACAGGAAAAAATTACACGGAACAAATTACACATGGAAAAAATTACACGTTGAAAAAATTACACGGGGAAAAAAATTACACGTGGTAAAATTACACGAAGAAGAAATTACACATTTAATGAAATAAATGTTGCAAGCGGATAAATGTTAAACTATGAGGTTCTATAGTATTCCAGCGTCGTCTAGCTTAGATGATGGGAAGAGATTCAGTCAGCCCAGGCTCTTGCTGAAGCTTACATACAGGGTGGTCCTAAAGTACCCCCTCTTAACTTTTGAATGATTTAAGATAAATTAATGAAACTTGGGGGATCTGTACCGTGTAAAGGCAAGTTAATTTTCATCTAGGATCTATGAGAAATCTACCAATTTTATACTTTTGCCCTCATATAGGGGGTGAAATATTGGAGGTATTGAAATATTGTTTATAAAAATGTGTTTGATGTGAAATATTCTTATTTTTGCCATAGATTCCAAACCTGCTATCAAAAACGCAATCAATTTTGCAATTTTTATGCCGGGTGGCCTAGGGGCAAAAAGGGTAGTAGCCCCTATGGCCGTTCATTAAGTTCAGGAGGGTTTGCAGCAGCCATAAGCGGAAATTTTGCTTATTATCATGCCATCACACAAGAGATACTGCGATGATTTAGTGAGAATTTCCGTAAAAGACTAAGACAACCAAACTATTTAATTAATTTTTCCTAAAACTTTAAATGTGTAATTTTTTCTGTGTAATGTTTTCATGTGTAATTTTATCATGTAACCGCCACAGATGTGCCTTTTCGTTGGTTTAACTGAAGTCGATAAATTCACGTTCCAACAGAAAAATTTAGCAAAATTTAGCTCGGGCGCACATTGAGACGTAGGACGTAGGTGCGATGCAAGGCTAGGAAGCACAGTTTCTTTCAACTACAGAAATATACGATTTCGCTTGAATTGAGACGCCAGAACCACTATCGGGTAGGCAATGTGTGGTGTAGTACTGCCCTGTCCTGCTCTGCGTCTCAATTCGTGCGTTTTCCTATATTATCTGTGGTTGAAAACCATTGTGCTGCCCTGCCCTGCTTCGCCTTTGTCTCAAAGTGCGCCCGGGTTTAAAGTGGCACGTAATGATTGAGGCGGAAGCAGATTATAGAAATTGTTTGTAACAGCATTATTACTACTTTCTAAGTGATAACTTTACTTCGCATTCTTTTAGCTAGCATAGTTGTCAAGAGATTAATTATTATAAATAAGATTTCTAGGGTTTTGTGAAAATCAAAGTATGTTTGTTAATTATATGTACCAACACTGTTATTTTTTTTTATAACAGTGAATAATTAACAGCCTTATGATTTGGCATATAAAGTTTTCTACACTTAGTTATATTTTTCTATATTTAAAAATTTAGTATTGCAGAACTGTCACTCTAAATACTGAATCATGAAACCACTGCTCGCTTGAGCAATTAATTCCGCAACAAAATCTTAGCAATACACAACAATTATTAAATACTCACAGGAGTTACTTTATTATAAAAAGAAAATGGAAGTAGGATAGGTAATAAGTCAATAGATCAATAAACTTTCTAATCTAATGGATATACTAAGAAGGTTTTGACATGAAAGTAAAATTAAGTTGTCCTTAAAGTATAAAACAGAAAATTGAAAAATAGGTAAAATATAAGATGGATGTCACTTTAAAAAGAAAAGGCTGAGACAGACTGAATGGCGAATGGTCCAGTAGAAAAGGTGTTTGACTGTGTAAATTGGGTTGCATAGCCCTTGAAGGGCAGGTGGGAGGACACAGCAGAGGCAAACAAGGGTTCTATAAGGGCCTTGTCCGCTGTTAGGGACTAAACAGGTGGCATTCAAACAGATAATGACTTACCTGGAAGCCAACCAAGACCTGATGTTGCCCACACTCTTGCTTTGTTTCCATCCTTATGTGAAGAAATTGGAACAGGGCTAAACCAGAAAAAAGCGTTTGCGGCAGAATTTCCACAGCCAAAAAGAGTTTTTGATGTTTCGCCAAAGGGTGCCCATCCCTCCCAAGGCTTATGGTGCCATTACCCTCCCCTAACCCCTCTCCCCAACTTTTTAACTTTCACATTATCGGTTCTAGCGATATTGAATTTACTTACCTAGCATTCTTTATTTACTTAGGATATTCCAAATTACAATTTTTGTATTTAAATTTGTTAAATTTTAAATCATCAGTAGGCCATTGCCTTTATTTTTGAGAAGAACTATAGTACAAGGCACAAGGAATAAAGTTTTGTTTTTCCGTTTGCCATGCTTTATACTATCACTATCATACTGTAATATAATACACTTAAATATTAATATGAATTATATCATTGTGACCTTACCGTACATACATAAATTATCAATTGATACAAAAATTGGCACTCCTTTACTTGGTTAGCCACCCAAATTCTGCTAATTAAAGAAATGAATTTGGGATGTAGGGTATTGGTGATTCATCTATGGGTTCACAAGTGCTATTGAATGCGAGTGGGAGCACTGCATATTATATGTATACAAGTTTACAATGTTTAAGAAAAAATATTTTTATGAATTACTTTGTTACCCTCCATCAACAAAAAGTGAAGTATTTAAAAGTGATACTGAAATACTCGTACTTATAATAATGTCATTCTTCTGTAAGAATTAAATAAATAAATAGATATTATTTTTGCTTCCGAGCTTACCGAAGGTAACGGAAGCTATGTGATCGTTCTGAAGAACGAAAAATGTTCAGGTCTCCGATTTCAAAAATTCCAAGACAGAAATCCGTTTCAGACATCAGGGAACATTTTTGGTTCCGTGTCTGTCAGTCGGTCTGTCAATCAATTTTTTCGAACCAACATATCTTAAAAACTACACATCCAATTTTAATGAAATTTTGGTGGTTTGGGTTGTTGGTCCCATAAAACTTTCAACCTTTTGAGATCATTTGTTTCTCTTCCGCATGCGCAAAAACATACATTTATTTACACCTATAGCTTCAAAAGTACTTATCTGATTTGTATGAAACTTTTATAGTTTATCGAAAGTAGCCTGCAAATGATCCTAGATTAATTTGAACCGTCTGCGCTCTTTAAGTTTTGCTTAATTGATATTTTAATTCAAGTAAAAAATCAAAACAATTTTGAAACATTAAAAAAACGGGGGAAACAATTAAACAAATTAAACAATAATGGCTTGTAAAAGCATAAAACCAATACAGTACGTGGATATGATGCAAGGAAGCTATGTGCCACACCAATTGGCAGTCTATTTATATTAGTGAACATAGATGACCGATTAAAGTTGTCGGTGGGCAAGAAATATTTGCTAGTCAATTGATTGATACTTTTACAATTTTATATTGGCACTAGAAACCCGGCATAGCGCTTACTAGCTGCCATCGTTACTGCCTTTATTTTTTGTTTTAGGTAGATTATGTATACTAATATTAAGAATCAAAGAAGAAATTTATTGAAATATTAACTATCATATATTTTAAACAGAAGTCCATTTTGAAATACTTTTCAACTAGAATCTTATTTTACAAAGGTAGTGCCGCATATTGCGGTCATTGTCATTGAACTGTCATACCGATAAGAGTATTGACCACTGGTAACGGTTATGTGACTGACAAGTAGTCAATTTCACTTAAGCCTCGATTATAGTATTACACTTGAACTATCATGTCAGTCACTGTATGTCGTGAAAGTGTACAGGTCACACGAATTTTTATACGAGTATTTTTAGTGTAGCAATAAGCAATATCTTACAAGGTCTATTGAGCTAGTAGCAGTGAGAGCTGCTGTCAATGGAGAAATCACTATAATAAAAAGTAGAAGAAGCGAAAAAAAAACCAGAAAGATATGGTACTTTCAACTGTCATCAGAAGTGATAGTGCTGTCACAACCGGTGGCGGTGATTATCACCGTGTAAACGGTGCTATTAGCATACAGTTGTTTTAATTATAATGTCTTCTTTCATTTATGTGTGAATGGCACCGGTCTTCTACATTTGTACCAGAGGTAAATTTGTTTTAATTTTCGGACTTCAATTTAAATTACAATAATAAAAGAAATTGAAAGTCAACAAATCAATTAATTTTTACTCGACCTTTTTAAAACAATATGACAAGTGTTGTTTGTAATATCTGAATGATTTAACAGAACCAAAAGAAAAAAAGGTGTAGTTAGAATTAAAATGCAGAATGGTTGTTTAAATTGAAAGCTGCTATTAATTCTTTAAAAGTAAAAAAAGAAGGAAATAATTTTCATTTGATTTTCCCCCGGTGTTATCTCTTCTTTTATTCATTGTTTCGTTTCATCTCCTGTTTTAGTATTACCATAGTACTTGAATTTCTAAACTCAGAATTCCTAATTTGTATCTCATTAGGGTAAAAACTTCAGACGTTTTTTTTCCTCGTCTTAGTTTTGGTAACTTTCCTTCAATTTTATACGGGAAGCTTTGAAATTTTACCTTTATTAATTTTTCCCTCGAATTGTTTCTCTTAATTTTGAGTGTTTTGCTTTTAAAAGAACAAGTATAAAGGGTGTTTTTACAAAAAAATAACATTTATTGCTTTCAAGCTTATACCGAAGGTAGAAGTTGTGATTTTACTAAAGAACAATTTTTTTTTTATGCCTCAGACTCAGAATTGAAAAATACCTAAACAGAAATCCGTTTCAGACATGAGAGACTCTCTATCTTTTTGACGATCTGTTGGTAGTTTGACATTTTTACGAATCACAATATTTTAAAAACTATAGGTACTCTCTGTTATTATTAGCCCATTGGTTGTTCAATCACCTATATAACCATAACCACCTATATAACTTTCTGCGCCCCTTCCTTTATCTTTCGCGTATGTGCACTCACTTTTGTTTTATTAAGACTATATCTTTAAAAATACTCATTCAAATTTTTAAGAAATGCTAATGTAAATCAAATTATAATTATTATTAACTAAGGGAAACAGACAATGAAAAATACACTCCAGCGCCGGGATTTGAACCACGGGCCTCTATATTCTCCTGCGTAGCTTAGATGGAAGAGCGCTATACTGGAAATATAGAGGCCCGTGGTTCAAATCCCGGCGCTGGAGTGTATTTTTCACTGTCTGTTTCCCGTAGTTAATAATAATTATAATTTGATTTAAATTAAAATTTAACTTTCCGTAGTATGAAAACTACCAAAAACTTAAAAATTGAATTTCGAATTGATTGTACAAGAGTACAAGGTACAGGTACTAATTAAGTACTTTATAATTATAAGCGTTAATTCTTGGTTTAGTTCTAATGTCATAAATATTGACTGTCTAAATGTATATGAATATTGAAAGCTTGGATTCGGGACTAGTTATCGATTACGGTAGTGAAAAATCATTCTCCTGCGTAGCTTAGATGGAAGAGCGCTATACTGGAAATATAGAGGCCCGTGGTTCAAATCCCGGCGCTGGAGTGTATTTTTCACTGTCTGTTTCCCGTAGTTAATAATAATTATAATTTGATTTAAATTAAAATTTAACTTTCCGTAGTATGAAAACTACCAAAAACTTAAAAATTGAAATGCTAATGGTTTGTCGATAGTAGCCCACAGATCATGCCATAATAATTTCAACCATCTGATGAGTAACTTAAATATCGCCTAATTGTTCCTTTTATTCCTAAATGTAAAACAACAATTTTGACAGATTGATTTTGTTGAAGAAAGGGAAAAAAATGAAATTAATTAGACAGTAATATAATTGGTCTTGTAAAAGCAAAATATGATTACAGTGTACGAGGAAAGCTATGTGCCATACTAATTGAGACTATCCGAGATTAGTTCTATTTCTCCCACCCTTTCCCTCATGGATTATCGTTTTAATCTACGTTTTATAGGTGTAAAATTAAAAATTGTTGATAAGTAAGAATTTGGCTCTAACTGTTAAACTAACTAACTTACTAAATTAGTATCTGTACTACCTACTACTACTATTACTATTTAATTAATTAGTCGAAGCTAGTTTAGTTAATTCATAAATATAGAGCTAGGCAGACAGATTAATATTTATTTCTAGACTCCTAAATACCAATAGTAAATAGCCAGCTAAAATCAACAACCAATCTAATCGTACATTGAGTAATCATTAGATTAAAGTTTGTTGAAGCGGAATGATTGGATTACGATTAAATTTTTTAAAGGGTGTTAGTAGGATGGTGAAGTTTAGTATGGTGAATGTTGACAAAACCAAGAGAACTGACAAGTGACAAGGGGAAAAGCTTTTATAGGATTTGGCAGGCTGTAAAACTTGTTTAGCAGGGCCTGGTAGTGGTCCCCGCCCCTCGGGGCACACTGGCATACATCTCAACATTGCAGTCACGTAAACATCTGCCACGACTCACAGCCTCTGCTCTTTAAACATATTAGCCGATAAATAAACAGTGTTAAGAGAATCTTTTAGAAGGCCATCCAGAAAATGCCAGTGATAGATTGTGTCTAGACCAGACGTAAGATTAAAAATGAGCTCTAGGCATTAGAAAAAATTAAAAAAAAAAAAATCAAAACGAAGGTTTTAACTAAGATCTAAAGGTCATTTTGCACTAATGTAAATTTCGTAGTACGAGATCAGGTCAAACATTTTTCAGAAGAATTTTCTGTAAAAACAATTTTTTTAAAAGAAACAAATGAGTTCAAAGATGTTTAAGAGCACCCAACTTCAGATCGAATTTTTCATTTATTCACTTATTAGTGTAGATATAAGATATAACAAATTACAAAATATTTATTTGGGCCTTGGAAGGAATATTATTTTAAGAGTAGGGCTATCTTAGATAAAACTATAAAACTATTTACTAAATTTGATTACAAATGTTTATAATTAATGCGCTTGGTCAAAAGTTGTTAAATTTAAAATCGAAGATTCTGTGTTCTATAACGAAAACATGTCCGTCCCATAAATATTATGTATTCAACGATTTCATTGCTAATGCTCAGAGAAAATTTGCAGGATGATCCGAAGGAGGTAAGGTATATATGAATCAAAATGGAATATTTAGGTGCATACTTGTTGGGAATAAATTAACACCCATCACTCCTGTGGTGGTTTGTACAAAAGTCATAGCGTCGGTGTCTGTCAAAGGCCCAAATATTGGCATACAGGCAATCGAAAATTAATATTTAGCAAGTACAACCATATACATACTTTAATTCTGTGACAAGTGCTTTTTTGTTTTTATTATTATTATCTTGTTTGTAATTGGAATCGTAATAAAATACAGGCTGTTTGAAATAAATAAGAAGTAGTTTAGTTAATATTCCATTTTTGATTAAGAAACAGAATTGCGATCTTGAAATAAGAAACTAACCGATAGCGTCGTCGAAGGGTAAAAAACAAGCTTAGAATAAAAGAATCGGCATAAAAAAGCAATATTTATGAATTCAGTCTCTGTAACCTGCTTGGGTTCTTTCAATAGGGCTCATTTGTATGAGATGTATCATTTGTATAGTTTCTCGTCAAGTAAAAAGGATTCTGTGTTGAAGCCGTGGTGAAATCCTTGGTTTGTGAGCCGAGAGCGGGCAACGCGTCGAGCGGTGTCCCCTCACGTATCTTCTAATGAAAACACAGTTTAGACGTTCGTCACGTAGAACTGCAAGAGATAGGGACAAACAACGGGGCAAACCTTTTTACAGCTCCCTAATCCAGTCACATTCCTCAGACTCCATTCCTTGCCCGTCTTAGTTTCTTTATACAGATGCCTTCTTGGTTTTGCCGGGCACGTTGCAGACGTAACGCCGCTTCAAGATCTGTCGTAATAAAAACCTAAACGAGAAAGAAGTCAAATACTCATTTAACGGTCAATCTAAGTAAGGTGGATTAATTTCGTAAGTAAACGTTAAACTCGTAATTGAAAAATAACTTACATTTTTAAAACTAAAAGGGTCGAAACAATTCTAGCATGAAAGATGCGAGAAGAAGACCTTAAATGCTGAGCTTTAAGACCTTAAGTTAAGATATGCTCTACCATCCTTTTCAATTAATTTTCCTTCTCTAGCCACATCAATGGATAAGAACAAGTTTTTGTCAGCAGATTCTTCTAAAACTGCAGATATATTAGAAAAGAAGCATATGTGATATATTCATCCAGAAATATAACAAAATAAATTGAGCTTCATTTCATGGACTATATACCTACTGTTTCGTGATTGGGCTACTGGGCACGGATGAGTTCGATGAGAGCCGCATTTCCCCATTTCATGAATTATAAAAAGGCACATTTTAGTTACTTAGTAAGGATTACGTACGACCAGATCGCTTCAAGTAACAAGACATGACACATGCGGCTTCCTCGGTTACTATAATCATGTTTTGCTTTTACAAACCAATATTGTTCAATTAGTTTAACTTTCACCCCTTCTTACTTCCAGCTTACCGATATCAATATCAATCAAATTAATTTTAACCGCCTGCGCCCATTAAATATTCTTAAAAATACTTACATTCCTGTAAATTAAAATCTAAACAATTTTGACATATTTAAAATAAAAGGTGGGAAAAAAGTAAATGAAGTTGACTATAGCGGGAGGTCATCATTTGACTGATTTTTCATCATTTGAGTGCGTTTAAGAACGCGAGGAAGCTATGTGCCACACTAATTGCCAGACTATATTTAAATTTTTCAAAATTTAATAAGCGGAGACAGTTGATATCAATATGGGTCCATCAGTTGGCTACATTTTATAAACCATCAAAATTTCTTAAAATCAGATGAGTGTTTTTAAAGATAGAAATGTTAATAAAAATAACTTTTTGTGGTAGAGAAATTAATGTGTGTAGAAGGAAGAAACTTATATGGGGTCAACAATAGGCTTATTATAAGCTACCATCTAAAATTTCATTAAAATTGGAAGAGCAGTTATTAAGATATTTTGGTTCGCAAAAAAAATGACAGATCTACTGGTAGCTGAAACGTATATAATATAATATACAGGGTGGAGCACGGCAGACGTATGAATTTGAAAATGTAATAAATCACAGAATGTTACAAAATAATTTTTTTTTAAATTTTTTCCTGATTAAATAACATGGGGCATTTAAATTTACCTAGATTTAAACAAAGTATCGGATAAGTGGTTCCCCTCACATTCCAAACACTGATTAAGCCTTTTTTGAAGTTTTTGTGCACTCTTTCGAACAATTCCACAGGAATTTTGGCACGCAATGTTGTTCTTGAGGGCTTCCAGGGTTCTGGGACGATCGCTGTACACCAAGGATTTAAGGTATCACCACAGAAGAAAATCACAAGGAGCCAAATCAGGCGATCTTGCTGGCCAGTTTAAATCGCCTCTTAAGGAGATGAGACCCCCGGGAAATCTGTCTTGCAAAAATTTTACGCAAACCCTTGCTGTGTGGGCTGTGGCCCCGTCCTGCTGAAACGTGGAACATAAATTTCCCGTCCCCCTCTTTCAAACGACCCTACTCTCAAACGTCTATATAGGATGGGAGCAATCCCCTCTTCAAATTCATACGTCTGCCGCGCTCCACCCTGTATTTCTGTCTAGGACTTTTTTAATTTGGTGACATAAAGAAATGTCATTCTTTTGAACGATCACATGGCATCCATAACCGCTGTTAACTCGGAAGCAAGTTATAACTAAATAAACTTCTTATTTTCTACATTAACTTTATATGTACTCAAGCACTAGCATTTTGGTTTTAATACATCCTACCTTAGTGGTATTTATTTGTTATTATATATTTAAGTACATAATTATCAAGAACATCTTGATCGACGATTGACTTGGACTCAACACACTAAAACTAAACGTACTTTAATAAGCGGAGACAGTTGATATCAATATGGGTCCATCAGATCTTTGGTCACTCCTTGACCAAAGATCCCTTCTATCCCTTTATAATAAGATATGTACTCTTTTATAATTTAATCCTTAACTCCATTTGGAGCTATGGAATTGAGCTCTGGGATAGCAAAAATTGCTCAAACTCCTATAGACTCCAATCCCTTCAGTCAAAGAGATCTTTCGAAAAATCCATTTACCAATTACCCATTTTACGTTTCTAACCTCACAATTCGCCACGACCTTAAAATTCCTTTTGTACATGACCTATCTTCTTTCCACTATATAAAACCTTAAATCGAAATCCTAAGCCTTTGGTCAGATCCATGGAATCCCTTTATATCCCTGACTAACCACCCTGCTTGGTTTAGAGGTATTGGCCTCGAGACCTGCTTCTATAATTCACACCCTTAACCGATGTACTGAATTAATGTAATGCACCCCAGTAGTACTACCACAGAGTCACTCGATCAAAATTGTTATTAATCGAATTTATTTTCATCTACGTCTAAAATACACTGCCAATTAGGGTTGATTAGTACTAATAGCAAAATGAATTTCCAAGTAATATAATATATTATGTAAAAATAAAAAAAAGTAAGAAAAGTGGTATTTACAGTTTAGAGTTACAAGTTGTGGAATTTATTGAGCAAAGGACAACCCTATCAACATCAAACATGTAGACTGATGTCATGGACAGAGCAGTGTCAGTTTCTCGTTACCAGAAGCTTTATACTTACGTAGAAGGGTATGAATTAAGAGTGTTGGCGTCGTTTGTTACTGGAGCCGGGAGCCACCCTAGGGTATTTTTCATCTAATTACTGGATATCAGCGAGCGTCTGTTTGCAGCATCGATCGCAGTCGACCAAGCGTATAAACCACCCACTCCCCTCCAGCATTCAATTCAGTAAAGCGATGTATGTCTGGCATTAGCTACCTCCTTCACTATAAATCATCGTTAAGTTCAACACAAACTTCATCGTTGCAACGAATTTTCGTCCTTTTTAACCTTTTATTTATTTGTTTTACGTGCTTAAATAACAGATCATTTATTTTCATCCACGCCTAAAAAAAAAAAAATTAAATCTGGCCATAAACAGTAACTGCAAATTTGCACACAGACAGAATAATTAATGTATAGAATAATGAAAATGTAATAAATTATGCCCTGAAGGTCAGTTTAAAAATTTTATAAAAATTATAATATGAACTAATAATAACTATTGTCTTTCAATTCAAGCGAAATTACCCTGTTTTGAAAAAGATTTTGAGAAAATTAATTATACTAGGTATATTCTTGTCCCCAATCTAGCTCACTGATTATACCTGGTATACTAAATAATATATTGAAATTTCAACCCAGGTCAAACTTTTATGTTTAGCCAATACTGTTTTGTCAGCATTTCAACAACTATCAACCTACACTAGAATGTAATTATTATGAATTTCTGTATAAATGTATTGGTTTCCACCATATTTCGTGTTAGCCCTATTTTCTAATTGTATTGTCCTAGTACCGAATTATTTGTTTTAGAAGTGACTAACTGATTTAATTCTGAGAGGTTTTATCAAAGGGGATGATATAACGCCTATAATTTTGACGAATTACTCAGAGATTGAAAATACTACATTTCAGAAAGAAGTGGTTTAATTAAAAATTAAATTTTCTTAAAATATGTGGGTCCTTATAAGGATTGTAGTAAGACTATAACTTATTTCGGTGGTGGCATACTATGGGGTTTTGTACCACTATTTGATAAAAGCTATATCTTGAGAGAGGCCCAGGTCTAATTGTAAGTCCTCACTTTTCATACCCATTGCCCATTGCAGAAATCATTCACAAAAGAGCCGCTTATGATGTAAGCCATTAGAAGGTTGAAGGAGGTTGGAGGTTGTTAGGTGTATTAAAAATGATATGCTTTTACAACCTTACTTATTTTTTAATTTTCCTTCCATTTTTGCTTCCGAGCTTACCGAAGGTAACGGAAGCATTGTGTTCACTTTTGAGAACGAAAAACTTTTATGCCTCCGATTTCAAAAACTCCAAGACCGAAATCCGTTTCAGACATCAGGGAACATTTTTGGTCTCGTGTCTGTCTGTCGGTCTGTGTGTCCGCGAATTATGAAACGTGCGACGATAACTTGAGTAAATGTCGACCGATTTTGATGAAATTTGGTAGACATGTTCATTTTACCAATGCCCAGGACGAGTTCGTTGGACAACGTTATCCGTCCAAGCGTTCACGAGCAACGCTCGCGTAAACGTGAACTTTAAATTTAAAATTGGAATTTTAGGTCGGGGAAAATATCTAACTTCATCTATTCAATGAAACAAACATTTTTTTCAAATACAATTTTTTAGTAATACCAACAGCGACACCGCTATGAAGTGTTAAAGATCGCTAAAACTATTAATAGTTTTTACAAAATAAACAATATGACAATAAAGTATAATATAACAATAATTGTTATAGTACATGATAGGATGCGAGGAAGCTATGTGCCACACTAATTGGCAGTCTATTTAAAATCTTTTTTACATGAATAAAATGATTAATTTGGCAAAATTTACAGAGCGCAGTCGGTTGAAATTATCATGGGACCAAATGTGGGCTACATTTGACAAACCATCAAACATTTTTAAAAAATCTGATGATTATCCATTTTATAGATATAGGTTTTATGTGTTATTATATTACAAAGAACTTTGTGCTTATGAAGAAGAGTAACCAATGAGCGAAGATGGTTATAACTTATATGGGACAAAAAATGGACTAATTATGACCTAACACCCTAATTTCATTAATATCTGGCCAGTAATTGTTAATACATGTTGGTTCAATTTGTTGGTTCGTAAAATTGTGGACTGACCAACAGACACACACGACCAAAATTGGATTTCTGTCTTGGAATTTTTGAATTTGGAGTCATAAAAAATGTACATTCTTCAGAACGATCTCATATATCTTCAGTTACCTTCAGTTAGCTCGGAAGCAAAATGAGTGTGGGTTTAAAAATTGGGTGTAGCATAGGCAAGTAAGTCTTTTCGCAAACTTATTGGATAAGGATTTTGAGTAAAAGGACAAATTATAAATACCAAAAATTTGGACTGATATAGGATTCAATCGAACTTCCTGACACATTAGGCTGTCGTCACTTTGTGGTTGAGCTTAGTTAATTCCTTCATATCAAACTAAATTATAGGATCAAGTTATCGACAGAGGCGTAGCTTGGATTATCAACGTTAGCGCCCTGGGACAAAGTAGATTTTCGCACCCTCTCCCCTCTCCATCGATGAGAACCGAACTAACCGATCGACCGATCGATACTTCGACAAAATCCCCCGACCCTCCGAGCAAATAAAGAACTCAATTTGGCGCCCCAGGTTGCCCGGGGCGGCTGTCCCCGGGCGCAATGTAATATATACAAAAACTCTATTTACTGTTAAAATTCAGTAGGATATTAGTAATGGCTTTGTCATACTATTTACACTCTTAAAGTTAAATTAACAACTTTGAAGCTTTGTTTAGTGGCTTCATTTTAACCTGATGTTTTAACAGAGATTAATTAGAATATACGTATACATTCTTTGAAGTTTTATATTAAAGCTGGTGTTCAAATATAAACCCTTGCTACACTCTAATAATACTGTCATCAAACAAACCCACCACCGTATTGACTTTCCTCAATCGATGTATATATGTATATATATTTTTAATTTATTTTTCCAACGTCAAATTTTATCCACTCCGCTATTATGTCATTCCGTGGTACGCAGTCTAGTACAGAGAAGCTAATCCTCCATTGGCATGCTGCACCTGACTTTTACTTTTTAAATATATAAATTATTACGAACATTTGCAAGAGTGGCTCATTGCAACAGATGCATTCACCCGTCATATCTTCACCATTATATAATTATTAAAACCATAGAAGTCGTGCTTTTGAGGATAAATGAAATTTCGTTCATAATTCCACTCGAATTATACGTAGGGAAAGAATAATATAATAAAATTCCTACATTTAAGTATCTTTTTTCTTTTTCTTTTCACTGTATCAACCAACATTGTGTTTAAAAAAATCTCTCTCTCTCTCCAAAAATAGACCATGTGATGTATAGATTAATTAATATGCATAAAGCAATGAGTAATGTGTGTCTTTTATCTGTTTTGTTTATACCAAAATGTAAATAGGTGCTATTGCACTCAGGTTTCAACAGCTATAATTGGTAATACACTAGAAACTGAAGTCAATAGTTTCTATTTACAAGTGTATAAGTATAAACTTCGATTATGTTTAGTAAAAATTCGCTGTACATCGTGAGAACTTAAACACTATGATGAATAATGAGGAATAACTAAAAGCAAATAATAAGGTTGTAGATTATTATGATGAGTGGCGTTTATCTTTTTACCCAGGTGGATAATCATCGATACATAATGGATATCAGAGTGTCTGTCGTTGACGTAACAGTTGTACTGGATTATAGTGGGCGTATCTGAATCGATCGAGCGTCTACCCTGCATCCAAAGCCACGACTAATAATTTATCCAGCCCCTGTTGGATCGATGCAAGGCTAGAACTCGGACCCCGGCGGGCCTCGTGGGGTCTCCGGACCCTACATCCCCTACATATTTATGCGTTACCTCTCCCTTCCCATTTCCCAATAGATATCCCAGAGGACGAGCCCTCACATCCTACTTATTGGGGGACCCTTTTTTCCTATTTCCACTAACTACATTACCTCTGTCACCATCTGAAAGAACAAACTCTCTTAAAATAATTTAAAATACTTATACAGTTTCAGTCGCATTTTCAACTTTTCTCTTATTCTTTCAACATTATTTCCCTTTGGAATCTTCCCTTCTTTCTGATATGATGAAAATGAGAAAAAGTTTTTTTTATATTTGTAAAGGTTGTTTATCACATCAGGAACCCTCCTGTGATTTGTTGAAGTTTCCATTGAAATCATAACGCTATGAATTATCATTTTTTTGCAGTTGTAAATTTAGAGTTAACTCGACATACATGGCGCTCCCCTCTCCTCCTTTAAGTCCAAAATTTACTTTTTTCACTTTTTATGCAAAACGATTTATTTTTTTGAAGAGAAGTGCTATTAACAATTTTTTTTTCACATAATTCTGCACAAAAAGGTCCTACGCATGTTGAAGTGAATCTTGATCTTTAAGGAGGGGGAGGGGGACCCCCCCCCCCCCCCAGAGGGGGGAACTTTACTGTTTCTTACTACTACACCCCTTAAGAGTGTTTTCACAAAGTTTCAAAACGTTATAAATTATTTCCTTCATTTGCTGTTTTTACTTTCTCATATAAAGAGAAAGTATTGTGATGGCGCGAAAATTCGATTTTGAGATTTTGATGGATTTACACGTTTTGAGGTCCCCTGAGTCCAAAAAAGTGGTTTTTAAAAAATGTCTGTCTGTCGTCTGTCGTCTGTCGTCTGTCTGTCGTCTGTGCAGACGCCTGGAGCCCAAACTACTGGGCCGATTTTGACGAAATTTGGCATATATGTTCAGAAAAATTATACCCCGAGGCGAAATCGAGAAATGAATTTTAGCTCTAATTTTGGGGGCGCTACCCCCCAAAAACTCTGAAAAAACCCGAAAAAAAATTATTTCTCGAAAACGGTTCCGACGATTTTGATTAAAAAATTCTAAAATGTAGTCCATTTGAATACGAATCCAACGATATAAGCCGTTTTCCCGGGAAAAATCTAGTTCCTGAGATATTAGCTTAAAACGCGGACGGAGAGAGCCCGGGTTCGATTCCCCGACCAGGAGAAGTTATTTTTATGATAAGTTTTGATGAAATGTTCAATAATATTTAAATGTACATTTGAAAACTAATAAATGGAAACACTGGGCTAAGTAATTATAAACTCATATATGAGAAAGTTTGTCTGAGTTGTCTCGGACCGATTTTTTACTTTCTCATATAAAGAGAAAGTATTGTGATGGCGCGAAAATTCGATTTTGAGATTTTGATGGATTTACACGTTTTGAGGTCCCCTGAGTCCAAAAAAGTGGTTTTTAAAAAATGTCTGTCTGTCTGTCGTCTGTCGTCTGTCGTCTGTGCAGACGCCTGGAGCCTAAACTACTGGGCCGATTTTGACGAAATTTGGCATATATGTTCAGAAAAATTATACCCCGAGGCGAAATCGAGAAATGAATTTTAGCTCTAATTTTGGGGGCGCTACCCCCCAAAAACTCTGAAAAAACCCGAAAAAAAATTATTTCTCGAAAACGGTTCCGACGATTTTGATTAAAAAATTCTAAAATGTAGTACATTTGAATACGAATCCAACGATATAAGCCGTTTTCCCGGGAAAAATCTAGTTCCTGAGAAATTAGCTTAAAACGCAGATGGAGAGAGCCTGGGTTCGATTCCCCGCCGAGGAGAAGTTATTTTTATGATACATTTTGATGAAATGTTCAATAATATTTAAATGAACATTTGAAAACTAATAAGTGGAAACAGTGGGCTAAGTAATTATGAATTACTCATATATGAGAAAGTTTGTCTGAGTTGTCTCGGACCGATTTTTTTTTTACTAATTTGCCTGGACTTGAAGTGTTATTTTTTCAACTAAAATTTTTCCAGTGTATTTACTACCTCACCTATCCTCACAAATTTGTTGACTAAGCATCAAAAATTGATAGGGATTCTTTTTTTTTTGTAAATTTTACCTTTAATTCGTTTTACTTTTTCTACATTAAGTATACACAAGGAGATAGTTTTGTGATAGCGCAAAAATTAAATTTTGATATTTTGCTGGATTTACACATTTTGAGGTCCCATGAGTTCAAAAAAGGGGTTTTAAAAAAAGAGTCGTCTTTAGACTGTGCTGACGCGTGGAGTGTGGAGCCTAAACATATACTGGGACGATTTTGATACAACTTGGAATACAGATGCAGAGAAATCATACCCCAAAGTAAAATAAAGAAATGAATTTTAGCTCAAAATTTGGAGGCGCTACCCATCATAAACCTTTAAAAAGATGCGAAAAAAAAAAAAAAAATTAAATGGTTCCAAGATTTTGTTTAAAAATGTTTAATTTTTAGTCCATTTAAATACAAAATGAATGGTATAAATCGTTTTCCCGGAAGTAAACCTAGTCTCCAAGATATCGATGAAAATAAATCTAGTTTTTGAAAATCGAAAGCAAAAAGTAATCAATTACATACCTTGATCATTTTTTAAATATGTTAAAATAATAAATCAATTAAATAAGATACTGCGGGATATAAATACAGTATCTTATACAGTATCTATATAGGTAATTAAGTTTTGTTCAATTAATCAGACTGTTTTTTTTCTCCCCCCCCCCTTGTTTTTAGTGAGTCTAATAAAGTTGGTTAAGGTAGATGTTTCTAGTTAATCTAATTTAAGCTTCCCTCGGTTCCAGGTAGATCTTGAATTCTATATAATTTTAATGTAATTATGTTGACAACTGGGCTTCTCCGCTTTCTTTGCTCCATATAACCCTTCCTCTACTTCCCTTTCTCACTGCAGTATTTTTTCATCGTTCCCTTTGAACTCAGTTTAATTTAAAATCACTTCTTGAATCGGTCTATCAGACCACAGTGGCGTAGCTAGGGAGGGGGGATATCCTACCCGGGCTCAGCATCATGGAGGAGCTAAATTGAATGGGGAGACTTTTTTGCAAGTCGGTTAGTTCGGTTTACATCGATAGAGGGTACGCGATACCCGACTTTGTCCCAGAATATCATTAAAATTTAGAGTAACTATTTGTTGTTAGATTAATGCTTATTTTAAATAAATTCATTTTTTTTTTGTTTGAGAAAAAATACTTGGTAAATAACTGAAATAAAAATTAATTAAAACTTAGTAAACTTTAATTTTTTATAATATGATCTAAAATTTAATAATTCAGAAAATAAACTAAAATTTAATATTTAGGTGATTTTTTTGTAATTCTCAATAACCACTTATCTTTTTATACCTTCAACAATAACGGTTTTTTCTCCTGGTTATTTTAGAATCAAAAATATTAATTTACTTTTTAGTGGTGTTATGAACAAGCATCAGGTGTTTTTACGAAGAATTTCTTTTTATTGAAACCCAAAAAAAACAACTTTTTTCCTTTCCAGTAACCTACTGCTTTGGAAATACTTTACATTTACATTATGTAATTATATTACATCGTGGAAGACACTACATAATAGTTTTATTCAGTCCAATGAGTTCTTTCATTTGATGTCCAGTAGGTATACATTTACCAAAGGAAGTTTATGCAAGTTTACTTAGTTACAAATAAAATTGTCATTTTTCCCTGTGGTTTATTTTATGGTTATTGTCTGTTTATAAAAATTGAGCTCTTTCGTTTAACCAATCATGCGTTTAGGTTTACATTAAAAATATGATTTTTTTTTTTTTTAATAAAAATATTTTTGAAAGATGCACTAAAACATTTTTTATATAAACAGCATTACGAGATATCAAATTTTGGGCTTATGCCTTAAGATTAAATCGTGGGTCGTTATCAACAAATTACTAAAAATGTTAACAGTACCTATTCAAAATCGCTTGGACACTATCTTCCAGCAGCCTTTTACTAACATCAATCAACTAAACCCGCCCTACAGGGTACCAGACTCATTCAAACTGACTGGCCCAGCCATCGTCTAAATGATTCCACTTAGGTCTTTGATTAGACTTTCTGATCTTCTCACTCCACTGCCTCAAATTTTAAATATTTATCTGTTTAAATTTTAGAGGGAAAATCAGAAATACAGATATAAAGTGAGTGTTGATGGAAGTAGAGTGGGAGTAGTAACAATCCACTTAGTCCTGGTATCTTTGTGTGAACTAATCAATTAAATATTTGCTGATATCCAGCATTGGTGCTCTGCCCATTTGAAGAGAATCACCAAATTATCCCCTCAATTTCCATTTCGCATACTCACAACCTGCTCCACTTTTAACCTAAAGATAATATATGAGTTTTTTCCTGTTCCCCATTTTATAATTGATTTTCTTTTAAAGGGGTTTTAATTTTTATGTTTATTTTTGTATTGATTTTGTTTTCTATCTTAAGTTTTTTTTTATTGCTTCCGAGCTTAAGGCAACGGATGCTATGTGATCGTTTTGAAGAACGAAAATATTTGATGTCTCCGATTTCAAAAATTGCAAGACAAGAAATCCGTTCAGACATCAGTGAACATGTTTGGTCCCATTTAAACCCTTGAAGAATTCCTTTTTCCATTACGATGGTTGATGTCCTTTTTTTTTCGTGGTGTACCCAGCGTCTTCAAAGTAGGGAACAATTGCAAACCAGCATATTTCATAAAATAGTCATATTTTATAACTTTAAAAAAAAAAATATATATATATATCTAAGAACATAATGATAACGAAATCATCAAGTAAGATGATGGATTTGACGTACAAAGATGCTTTGTGAAACATGACATATATTTCAATAGGAATTGAAATAGATGATGTAACACAAAACAAAACGTTTAACCAGGCTTGAGAATGACCAGCAAGGTCGAAACGTTGCCAACAGCTAAACTAATGTCTAATGTAAACATTTTTGTACCCGAACAAGGATCCACCTACAAGATAAATACATATAGATGATAGTAATAGATCATAGATAACAAAATAGGTAGTCTATTAATTAGTGTGGCACATATAGCTTCCTCGTGTCCTTTCGCATTTGCAACAAAATATGTGTGAGACTCTCACGCATTTGAAGTAATAATAATAATAATAATAATTATATTTCCACCTTTCTGATTTTTCTAGCAATACATGCAATACATAATAGTTACAGTTGTAATTCAAATTTTAAGTTTACTTCCATGTACATCAGTTATACATTATATTAAAGGTGAGGTCCCTCAGTAGTTCAATTAAGACTAGACAGAGGGCCCCGTCTCTTTATAACAACTACATATTATTTAGATGATTTTTTTTTTTTTTTTCCTCTCTTTTAAATTTTCCTTTTTTTCTCTTAGCATGTTATCTACATGCTCAGACTTAGTTATATATTTACAATTTACATTTACATATACATACTTATATTTAACTATTATTGTTTCATTGTAAATAAAATTGATATTTATACATACATACATACATACACACACATATATATATATAGATATATATTCTAAGTTTATTTGATATCTTAT
Organism: Gerris lacustris; assembly: GCA_951217055.1. NCBI lineage: Eukaryota > Metazoa > Arthropoda > Insecta > Hemiptera > Gerridae > Gerris > Gerris lacustris. Next base: position 47,768,649 of record OX578281.1, read on the forward strand.
TTTAGGTTATTATTGTTATCATTATTGTAAAATGTTGTGAAATCTTTTGTTCTAAATCCATTAAATTGGTGGAAGACTACCGAGGAGATGTTTTTTTATATTGTACTTGAAACTGTTAAAGGATGCTATTTGTTGGATATGGTTAGGTAGCTGGTTGTAGTATAGTGGTCCCAAAAAAGAAGCATGTCTCTGTTTCTTGCCTGTTTTACAAAAAGGGGTAAGTGCATTGCCTTGTGCTTGTAGTCTAGTGGAGTAGGTTTGCTGTCCAGTCAATTTAGTATCGTCCTTAAAGTAATTGATTAGTACTGCTTGTTTAAAAAGTAAGTCTAGCGGTAGAACGTTAAAGTCGGTGAAAGTCAGTACAGTCGGGTATCGTCTGGGTTTTTTTAATGATATTTTTATTATAGATTTCTGTATGACCCGAACCTGTTCTAGGTCGGACTGGGCAGCGCTTCCCCAGGCTACTGGTAGTTATGATACAGTAGTTTATGATAGATTCAGTAAAAGCATGATAGAGCATTTTTAGTATTTGCTTATCTGCGAATCCTCGTATTCTAATAAAAATGCGCATTGTTTTTCTTATTCTAGTTACTATCCAGTTTATGTGCTCTTTCCAGTTTAAGAAATTGTCGACTATGATTCCTAGATATTTCATACTGTTGGTTCTGTCTATTTTGGAGCATGTGCAAGAGTTGCTTCTATCTGTATTGTCATATATTGTCCTACGTCTAAGGTATTGGCAGTCAGTCTTGTGTATAGTTAGTGTCTTTGAATCAGGTGGTTGCCCTCTCCTGTCGTGTGAAAAACACATGTATTTAGTTTATTTTAAGTTGAGAGTCAATAAGTTTTTGTCAAACCACGATTTAATTTGAGAGATTCCCTTGGTTGCGTTTTTAAAAACTTCATCCCAAGTCGAACCTCTAAAATATAAAAGTGTGTCGTCGACAAAGCATAATATGTCCGAGTATGTGTTATTTAGTTTGAGTAAGCTGTTAATGTAAATAAGGAAAAGCCAGGGAGCCATAACGGTTCCCTGTGGTGTTCCGAAATTTACTTTGGTTTTTTCACTAATATGTCCGTCTAGTTTTACTTGTTGCTGTCTGTCAGTCAGGTAACTTTTGAATAGTTTGAGGCAGGTTCTTCGGATTCCTATCGAGTAAAGTTTTTTTAACAAAATGTCATGTGATACTGTGTCAAAGGCTTTTTTCAAATCAATGAAAACAGCCATGGCTTTATTGCCCGAATCTAAGTCGTTAGTTATTAAGTCAGTCAGTTTGTACAATGCGTCAGCAGTATTTTTGTTTTTAATGTAGCCGTATTGTTTGTCCGATATAATATTGTTTGTTTCTAAGTAGGTCACCAGTCTATTTTTAACACATTTCTCTATTATTTTTGAAATATTAGATACTATTGTTATGGGTCTGTAGTTGGAAGGGTCTGTCTTGTCGTCTTGTTTGTACAGTGGTGTTATTAAGGCTTGTTTAAGTATGTCTGGAAACACTCCTTGTTCCAGACATGCATTACACATAAAGGTTATAGGTTTAATTAGATTTATCATTGCATTTTTGAGATGCTGGGAAGTTATTTTATCTACCCCAGGCGATGTATCAGACTTTAGTTCAGTAATATACTTATCAATTTCTTTTGCCGTTACTGGGCTAAATTGAATTAGTTGTTGTTGTACATTAATGTTTTCGTAAATGTCATTGTCCATGTCAGTTAAGTTATGATTAGTTCTTTTGGGTTTTATCTGACTCGCTAGATCTGCACCCACATTTCCAAAAAAATTATTTAACTCGTTTGCTATATCTGCTGTCGAAGTGTATGTTACATTGTTACTATTAAGCTTCGTTATAGAATTATTTGAGTTCTTCTTTCTATTTAAACACTCGTTAACAGTTTTCCAAACTTGAGCAGAATCTTTTTTGTTTTCCAAAAACGATCTTCAAACACCGGCACGGTCTATTCTCTGTGAGGTCAATTTTCTTTGATACTTACTTATTATTTGGATGGTGTTAAGGAAAACCAAAAAGACCATACCCTCCTCTGTCCAAAGACAGGGATCGAGCACGTTGGAGGGACATTCCTCTCTGGACCAGGGTGGATGTGATGTTGTCCATCCACGTGGTTATTTTCCTTACTCTTGGTCTTCTCCCTTCACATCTAGCTTCTAGGGCTCTCTTAGGGAGTCACTCACTGTCCATCCTATTGACGTGGCCGTACCATCTAAGTTGGGCATTCTCTAGTGTTCTCAATACGCGCTGGATTTCCAAGCCCAGTCTTTAAGTGGAGTTTCTCACCCGGTCTCTCCTGGTTTTGCCCGCTGCCTTCCTCAAGGACCGCATTTCTGTCGCTTGCGCTTGCACTCAACTCAGGCTTTTCTTAGTCAAAGCCCAAGACTCACAGCCATATGACATTGTGGGCTCGTAGATGGATTTGAAGACTGTCATCTTGGTTCTCTGACTAACTTCAGCTTTGCTGATAAAACCCCTATTCATGGCGTGAAAAAGTCTGCCTGTAACTGCTATTCTTGCTTCTATCTCTTCTTTGCATTTACCATCTGAATTCACCATTACTCCTAAATACTTGAAGCTATGCACCTGTTCAATGTGTTCGTCATGAATGGTGATCTGATGTTCCTTCCTCTCTCTTGCTACTATCAGTGTCTTAGTCTTAGCGACATTAATTTTAAGACCTCTAGCTTCGAGCTCCTCTGTCCAGACATTCACTAATCTCTGAAGCTTCTCAGAAGACTCTCCTACAATAAGGTCTTCAGCATAAGCCATCGCTGAGAGAGAGTAACTGTTTGCAGCTGCCAGTTACCACGATGGTAACCTCTTGTTTTGCCTTTACAGGTTTTGACGACATCATCCATATAACCACGATTAATAAGAGTGGGCTTAAAATATCTCCTTGTCTGACTCCGATGTTTGTGAAGAATTCTTCCGAGCTGGAGTTCGACAAAGTTATGACGCAAAGTCTTGATTCTAATGATTTAACTCCTTGAGATGCCCTGATTCTCAAGGGCAGCCCATAGTGACGGCCATGGAATACTATCGAATGCCTTCTGCAAATCGATAAGGCATAGATGTACTTGCTTGTCGAACTCTATAGCCTTTTCAACTAGCTACCGTACAGTGAAGATGAGGTCCTGGGTACTTCTGTTTGGGCGAAACCCACACTGAATCTCGTCATGGAAATATTCCACTTCAGCTCTCAGTCGTACTTCCAAGATTTGACTATAGGTCTTTCCTGCCCCACTCAAGAGAGAAATTCCTCGGTGATTACCGCATTCCCTATTGTCTCCTTTTTAAAATACAGGAACAATAATGGCTGCCACCCAGTCCTTGGGAATTTTCTTTGATCGCCAGGCATTACACAATACTTTAATAAAAAGGAGTTCTTCTCCTTCTGTCCCCATATACTTTAGCAATTCAGGAGCAATACTATCAGACCCTGCTGATTATCCTAACTTTATCTTGTTAAGTGCCCGTTTCATTTTCTCTCGTGTAATGATGTCTTCTTCCCCTTCCTCCTGCGTGAAGCCTTCCTCGTCCCTAGTCCTATCTTCTGTACTTGGTGGTTTCTTTACTTCTGCATCCAGCAACTTGGTGAAGTATTCCCTCCATCTCTCCATTATCTTACTTTCTTCAGTAATTAAATTTCCTCTTTTATCCTTTATGAATTTTAGAGGACATTCTTTTGCCTTTCTCGTAAAACTTTGAAAAATAGCTTCTGGTTTTCAGAATAGCTCTTTCCCAAAACTCTCAAAATTCAACCCAAGCTTTTCTTTTGGATTCCTTAACCATTTTCTTTTCAATTGTTCTTATTTCTTCTTTTCTTTACAATTGTTCTTATTTCTTATTTTCTTTAATAATTTTTTTTTTTGCTCACATTTTAAGGGTTTAATATCACTCATATTACTTCCGAGCATACCGAAGGTAACGGAATCCACGAGATCGTTCTGAAGAACGAAAATATTTTATGTCTCCGATTTCAAAAAATCCAAGGCAGAAATCTGTTTTAGACTTAAGGGAACATTTTTAATTTCGTGTGTGTCTGTTGGTCTGTCTATATGTCGGTCTGTAGCTCTATATTTTCGAACGAACATATCTTTAAAACTACACGTCCAATTTTAATGAAATTTGTATGATAGGTCATAATTAGCTCATTGTCGGTCCCGTATAAGTTTCAACCTTCTGAGCTTATTTGTTTCTCTTCCACATGCGCATGAACATACATCTATTTACACCTATAGCTTCAAAAGTACTTATCTAATTTGTATGAAACTTTTATAGTTTATCGAAAGTAACCCGCAGATAGCCTCAGATTAATTTAAACCGTCTGCGCTCTTTAACTTTAGCTTAATTGATACTTTAATTCATTTAAAAAATCAAATAAATTTTGACAGATTTGAATAACGGGGGTAAGAATTAAACAAATTAGACAAAAATGCCTTGTAAAAGCATAAAAACAATAAAGTACGTCATAGGATACGAGAAAGCTATGTCCCACACCAATTGACAGTCTATTTTAATAAGTTTGTTATTGCTCACATTTTAAGGTTTAAATATAACTCATATTTTTAAATTTATCTCATCGCACTTTATTTACATTCGTGCGATATTTGATCAGTGATACAAATCATGGAAGCTAAACACAAACTGGAAGACATTTTTATATAAACATTATTATTGTGGCCTAATTACTGTTGAGGGCTCGAATATTATAAACGTATTACTGTTTTAGAGTTAAGACGTTTTGACTGTTTTTCATTTCATTCCGTGTATATGTTTATCGTGGTTTTGAGACTTGATATTAATAACACTATAGGGTACAGGGAAAGAATGTTTTGGCCTCTTGTTATATGTGTTTGTTTTTCTTTCCAAGGAGTAATGATATACTAAATTGTAGTCAAGTTTGCGTGACTACAATTACCCTTAGGGAATTTGAAAACAAACCTTCAATTCTAAAATATTCAAAAGCTAACATATTGGAATAGTAGCTTCTATTAGCTCAACATTTGTTTGTGTATTGATTTACATTAAAGTCAAACCGCCCAATTTACTTTGGTTATATGCATGTGAATTCAATCAATTTATTAGCATTCAACAAATACTCTGCCAATTAGTGTGGCACATAGCTTCCTCGCGTTCTATTTCTTAAAACTTAATGATTTAATGCCCCATGCTGATACATGCGTTTGTTTCTCAAGCGGAATCGGCCTCGCTCAGTCTAGCGTGCAGTGTGAAAGCCGCCTTATATCAGGTTTAGTCTTGATGGATCTTGATGGGTTTAGTCTTGAATGATAATGAATAAAGGTCGTCAAAGAGCGTTTCTATAATCTTTGTCGAAACAAATAACCTTATATTTACTTAATATTTTACTTATATATTGAGTATAGTGACAAAGAGTAAACATTATTTTTCAAGCCTCAATATTATGGTACCACATTTTGGTTTTGCGTTATTTAGGTTGACACATATTATGTTGTTAAAAGCGTTATAGTAAAAAGGTTATATTAAAAAGGGTATAGTATTAAGTAAGTAAAGTTAGAAAAGGAATTAAAAAATCTGAATTTTGATTGAGAGTGAACAGTTAACATCTAAGAATTTAATACATTGTTTTATCTGTGGAGTTCTATATAGTCGGAAAAAGGTGAAATTGGGTATTCCGGTTAGTGTTGCAGAGGGTGAAAATCACCGCATTGCCGTAATTTATATAAAGCAGGGTTGAAAAATGTATGGGTGTATAAAACAGTAGTGCGGTGTGAACGTAAAGAAGAAGATAGGGCAGGATTTTATTTGGTCCATATATCGTAGGTTTAGGTCGGGTTGTGTTGGAAGTGGAAGGTAAAGCCAGATGGTATGTAATATCTAAGTCGGGTTGTTGGCTTGCCTGAGGGGCACCCGGCCTCTCTCCCCTGGGCTCTATTATAAAGAAGCCTTTGTGTTGGGCGCCCGATCCCTTGTCTAGCCGTCTCAGTGTGAACCAGCCAAGCCACGTCTCTTCACTGTGTGTGTCGGGAAAATGGAGGCCCCGTGTTTGGGACCTGACGTCACAAGGTCACCAAGCATACAGTTCTTCTTGACGCCGCTAGTCACCGCCACTTACTTCATTATAAAAACACCTAGTTCTAAAACGACACGCAATAAAAATATTCTAATTAAACTTCAACCATCGGCTTTTCGATACATCGTCGGTAAAGTAAAAGGGATAAAAAACTATTAAATCTAATTATAAGTGTAACCACTGGCTTTATTATAACCGGATAAAAAACGCTTAATTGAAGTTACAGACATTAACTTTTATTGTTCGGTCAGTTACAGAGGAATAATTGATAGAAGCCAAGAAAATGTATAATGTGTGTGGAGTAGTATTTGGATGAATTTCTTGTGGAGTTATAGGTGGCTTTGTATTGTAGGAAGGGAAGGGCTGGTGAATATTTGAAAGGCCGTACTCTGTAGGAGGCCTTGGGTAACGAGCTTGTTTCCGGTTGGCAGCGCCCCTAGTGGTGGGGAACCTCGGTCTTTCTTTCTCGTTCCCTCAGCCTGGGCCCGGCTAGCACTGACTCTCTCTAGTAAATTGCGTCCCGAGTCAGATAAAGAAGCCTCCGGTATTTAATCACACCGCGCTCTCGGCCGAGTCCCCTTCTTTCTTTTTTTTCTTACTCCCCATCTCTTCAACTGCGACGCTGCAAAAACACAAAAACACAGCTACCTCATCCTCCTAATATCTCGTGTAAAGAGAAAGAGGAAAAAAAGCGCTTCTTTTTCAAAACCGAACACGCTGTTGAAACCTTCCTGTAAGGTTAATCGAGGATACCTTCCCTAGGCCGGTTTTTTTTTCGTCTCTGTTGTTTAGGTCTTCAGGTAACGGTCGTAAAAAAGGGGAGAGTATTCCTAGCTCCCTCTATTCCTTTTATTTGTACGGCCTCTCATATTAAGTCCTTCAGTATGAAAAGGGTAGTAAATGCGAATGAGCTTCTCATCTATCCGCCATTTTATTTTTTTTTTTGTGAGTACCTAACGAAAAAAAAGGAAACGATACAATATGCAGAACAAAGCTGTATAAAAAAGAAGGAAATTTTTTAATTAAAATAAGTGATACTATTAAAAGAATGCAAGTACAAGGATATATTATGAAAAGTGAAATATGTTTTTATGTTTGTAATTAAGTATAAGCAATTACTTTAACGAAAGAAATTAATGGTCATATTCAGCGCCGGTGCTACACTTTTGGCCGCCACAGGCAAGACGGTGTTTGGCCGCCCCATTGAAATAGGCATTTTTTTGACCAGGGGGGGGGGGGGGGGGGTTGAGTGGGAGAAGGGTGATTTTTTGGGGATTTCCTACATTTATGTGTTTGGGTTATTACACAAAAAATAACTAGAAAGTTTCAAATTTTTGTGTTGGGTTCTTTCGGGAATAAAGAACCTTTTTTTGCCCTTCAGGCAAAGTCAGACAAACGCAAGAAATTATAATTGTCCTCAGTTTGGTTTCGCCTACAGACCCTAAAAATGGATATACCTAGAGATTATGCAAATTCAACAAAAGTTGGCCTATAAGTTGGTAAGCTTTAATATTTTACTATTTAATCTAAAATATTCCTATTTTAAGTTGGTAAAAATAGTATTGATATTATAAAAAAAATAGGCTTAAACTGTCACTACAACGTCTATGCAACTGAATTTGGGATGTCTAAAATCTTATTATATTAATATCATCTAAAGAAAAAAATATAATATTTAAATATAATCATACATAAATTAGTTTTTCCTGGGGCCCTGAAATTTTCTATGGCCATATTTTTAATATTATCCTTAGTGGACATTATATTGTGAATCACAATGAAACACGCCTCCTCTGATACTTTATTTTAGATTAGATTAAAAAGTAAATTTTTACTAACAAGCCAACGTTTGTTAACTTCGGACAGTCTCGCCTTTCTTGTTCTTGAGGTATAACAACTTAAAGTATTTTAAACTTTTTAAAATAAAATAATTTTTCCACTTTCAATCGCCCTGACAGAGACAGAGGGCTGAACAAAGTCTATTTAATATAACCTGACTGCTTTTTAAAATAGGGCATGTCACTATTATTATCTATGATAGTTTTTGAGTAATAAAGTAAATTAGACTATTTTTAAAAACTCAATATTAGAGGAAGGGTTCTTCTTTAGATAGTTACTCCCCCATATTGCTTTAAAAAAAATGATTTTGACTAAATAACTATTAAGAAAAATACATGTTTAGTCCAATGTAGTTTGGGACCAAGGCAAGGAATATCCCATTTCTGTTTTTATAAGGGTGGGGGAGAGTAACAGTCTAAAGAAGAACATTCGATCTTGAGATTTTGATAAATTTACACGTTTTGAGGTCCCCTGAGTCCAAAAAGCGTTTTTTTTTTTTTTTTTTTTTTTAAATGTCTGTTCTTCGTCTGTGCAGACGCCTGGATCCTAAACTACTGGGCTAATTTTGACAAAATTTGGCGTACATGTTCAGCAAAATCATACCCGAAATTAATTTTAGCTCCAAATTTAGAGTCGCTACCCCCAAAAACTCTGAATAAAACGTAAAAAAAATATTTCTTGACAACGGTTTCGACGATTTTGATTAAAAAATTCTAAATTATAGTCCATTTAAATACGAATTTAACGGTAAAAGCCGTTTAACCTGGAAAAATCTAGTTCCTGAGAAAATAGCTTTAACCGCGGACGGAGAGAGGCCAGGATCGATTCCCCGCCGAGCCGAGGAGAAGTTATTTTTAAATTTTGATGAAAATGTTAAATAATAATTAAATGTAACTACTAAAACTAATAAATGGAAAACACTGGGCTAAGTAATTATGAACTCGTATATGAAAAACTTTGTCTGATTTGTCTCGGACCGATTTTTATTTTATTAGGATTAGGAGAGATACATATAACAATTAACAAATTAAGGGAAGAGTAGAAAATATAACAGCTATATAAAGGGGTAAAAAATGAGTTAAGTGAATAAATAAAAATATAGATATGAGGTATGATGGAAAAGACGATTACGCACATTAATATTGTTTTGCTACTATAGATTTCGATTTTCAATTCATATATTAAAACAAACTGAGGGCGTCAACGGCCGCCCCCTGAGTTTGGCCGCTACAGGCGGCCGCCTGCTCCGCCTGTGCGTAGCGCCGGCGCTGGTCATATTAATTTAACATAATATAATATATACTAATATGAATGTGGATTTCAAGAGTCAATGTTCTTTTGTTCTAATTTTGCTGTCGAGCTTACCAAAGATATAACGGAGGAAACGCGAGCGTTTTGAAGAACGAAAATTTATTTTATCTCCGAATTCAAAAATCCATTTCAGTCATCAGGGAACACTTTCGATCTCGCGTCCGTGTGTTAGTCTGTCTGCGCTCAATTTTTGCGAATCAACAAACTAAAAAAAACTATTTTAATGAAAAAACTGATTTTAATGAATTTTGATAGTAGGTCATAATAAGTCCATTGTTGCTCTAATATAAGTTTCAACCTCTTGCGCCCATTTGTTTCTCTTCTGCATGCGCACAATCATACATTTTTATTAACACCTATATCTTCAAACATACTTATCTGATTTATAAGAAATTTGGATGGTTCGTCGTTAATATCTCGCAGATAGCCCCAGGTTAATTTCAACCACCTATGCACATTAAATTTTGTTTAAAATTATTAATTTATTCGTGAGAAAATACCTTAAACTTTTGACAATATTATAAAAATCGGACGCGAGCTTCTCGGAACTTTTCCTTTAACCAAATAATTCCATCTTGAAGAAAGGTATAATTGGTGCGTATTTCAGCTCAACTGGTGAAATATTTCTGAAATGAATCACCATTAATGTTTCATAGCTCAAAAGTCGATATTTTCAAAATGGCGCACATATCAAAACAAATTCAATGGAAATATTTATCTTGAAAAGAGGTTCAATTGGTGCAAATTTTGCAGCACAATCTATTTTTTCGATTTTTAAGAATTTTTAAAATTTTTGATGTCAGCAAAAATATAACTGTCACAAATTTATGGTTTTCCCAGAAGCAAAACTTCATATGTAAGGACTGATATTTATACTAAAAGTCAACCCTCTAGCTTATAAAAACTGTGGGAGTTATGCGTGACACAGATATCCAGCCAAAAACCCCTCAAGTCGTCTTGAAACACCCAAAACGGATAATTCCGTTGAAATTTCGGATTTTTTTGGGTGAAAACAATACATTTACTTTAGGCAAGAATAAGAAAAAAAAGGAAAAATGTAAATAAATTAGACAATAATGGGTTGCAAAAGCGAAGCATGAATGAAGTAAGCATGAATAGGATAGAAGGAAGCTAGAGCCAAAATAATTTCCATAGACAATTTTTATTGTTAATTTAATTTTCTGCTTCCGAGCTTAGCGAAGGTAACGGAAGCTATGTGATCTTCCCGAAGAACGAAAATATTTTAAATTAGTTGATTTTTGGTCCAAAGGAAAATTAAAACGCTCCAATTTGCGATATTTCGACCCCTCCTTGGGTCATTCTCAAGCTGACTGACTAGAAGATTACCCTACATAGATTATTTTACGTCAAATTAAACATTTTATCAATCTTAACGAATCCTCTGATTCTCGTCAAACTTTCTAAAATTCGATAAACTTTATTTCACTTCGAGATACTGTGTACAAATTTATTGCTTTTATACCTATTTTTAATATATTTCTATTATCTATTTTACCTAATAATTTATCCACTGTCCACTACGAATATATTTTATGTCTGATTTCAAAAATTCCAAACCAGAAATCCGTTTCATACATCAGGGGAAATTTGGTTCCGTGTTTGTCTGTAGGTCTGTCGCTCAATTTTTGCGAACCAATATATCTTAAAAACTACTAGACTGATTTTGATGCAATTTGGATGGTAGCTTATAATTAGCCTATTTTTGGACCTATTTCAGTTTCAACCTTCTGTGCTTGTTTGTTTCTCTTCCACGTGCTCACAAACATACATTTATTTACTCCTGTATCTTTTCAAAAGTAAAATTATACTCATCTGATTTATATGAAATTTGGGTGGTGTGTCGAAAGTAGACGCAGATAGCCCCAGATTAATTTAAACCATCTGCGCTCTTTTAATTTTGCTATATTGATACTTTAATTCATGTAAAGAAATCTAAACAATTTTGACATTTAAAGACGAGGAAAATTAATTAAATTTGATAATAATAATAGGTAAAAGCATATAATCGTTAAAATATGCGTGATAGGACGCAAGAAAGCTATGTGTCACTCTAATTGACAGACTTATTTTTAGGATTTAAATAAACTGTCTTTTCACGTAGACAATTTTTGTTATTTTTCAAAGCAGGATTTAGACTATGGTTATTGTATAATGGGTCAAATAGTTATTGAGAAATAAAAGAATAAGAGAAAGTTGAGTCCACATAATGTCGGAATCCATTGCTACAAGACTGGAATTTGACAAATGTATCAATTCTTTCACCCGTATTTTTAACTGAAGGAACCTATATCCTGAAGGACCTAACCTATAGTTCTTAATGACCAAATCTCTTTTAAAATAAATAACAAGTTCTCTACCCGCATTAACCGAAAGGCGGCTACAATGCGCATGATTAATAACTTACATTTCATTTATGAATCCTGCTTTCTTTTGGTTTTGCTTAATGATCAATCATTTTTAACTAAATTTAATGTTTTTTATCATTCTACCTTCAGTTAGCTAAAGAATCCTGTAGAAGACTTGATGATCTCAATCTTTTAATGAGAGAAATCTTCCAACAACACTTCTTTTAACTGAAGAAACCTACAGAACGCTTTGATACACATTCTTTACTATAAATAAATACGAATTGCCTTAATTCTAACCAAAAGAGCCTAAAAAAAGATCTTGTTCTATTTTTTATAAAAATAAATACTTTTGAAATTATTATACCTGTAGTTGATTGAAGATCTATATAATGTTTGATGCCCACCAATCTCTTCCATATATGTATAAACCTATAATCATGATCAAGCCGTTGTTATTTCTGTATAGTAGTTGGATATGGCAATATGAAAATGAAGTTGGAGAATGTTGATTACTGTCTGTGGGTACTTAAGTCAGTTGAATTTGATTGCTATAAGAAGGCCGCATTCTCTTGAGGCCTCGTCCCGAGGTTCTGGACCACTCTTAAGTCCCGCATAACAAATGGCGCTCCATCCACATCAAACACAGGCCGACTGCTTGGTTCAAAACCTCGAGGCCTTTGCCTTCTCACTCATCTCCCTTACTTCAACACCTTCATCTTACCTCGCCCAAATGTTCTCATATCGCTCTCACTATGTTTCTTTTAGATTTAAGTCTGTTGCTTAGTAAGTTTTTATTTTTGTTTGTTTCATTATCATTTCATTTATTCTTTCATTCCTACGTAGTTCCTTTTATGGACTGTATAGTAAAAAAATTAAATAATTTCTATGACCTTATAAGTTTATAAAATAATATCTCTTTCTTTAGAATTTTCCTTTGCGATTTGATAATTTTATTTCTGTTAGATAATAAAAGAAGTAATAAAAGCAAACAATCTTGGTTAAATAAAAACATATTCTTTTAGGTTAACATGAAAAACGTAAAATTAATAATAAAATATGCATATCGTCAAATGAAAAAAAGCTATTAATGCATTCCGGTTTCAATCGCTTTAGTTAGTTATAATCGTTCGTTTTGGTCTTTCTATGGGGACTACGAAGTTGCTCCGCACTGCTGGTGGCACCTTGAGGTTTATGGTTTATTGATAATTATAATAAACAATATATCAACAAAATCAACTTATCTCTGTTCAGCCCAAACATTTTTTAAAATGCTTTTAGTAATGAAAGCGATACGTCTAACAACATCAACTTCCTGTTTCAAGGCGTGGTCAGAATTGTAAAACCTATATTATAATGAGTCTAGCGTTCAGCTGATACAGAAGCTAATTTATAAAGTCTTAAAATATGTATGGATGAAGCTAAAAATATATAATTATTTTGATGTTTACAATGATTTTTCATATAAGTAGTATGTATATAGGGAGAAGTATAGAGATTTCATGAAAATTCGATTTTTGATAGATTCACAATTTTAGGTCCTCTGAGTCCCAAAATATGGTTTTAAAAGAATGTCTGTATGTCATGACGCCTGAAACCGAAACTACTGGACCGATTTCGATGAAATATTGCATACGCAGATTCCGAAAAACCAGACAGCTCGTGATCAAATAATGATATGCACTTTAGCTCTTAATTGAGGGGTTCTACCTTCAAAAACTTTGGAAAAACGCAAGAAAAAAAATTATTTCTCAAAATTAATATCAGTTTTTCCAACCTTTTATGAAGCGGTCTTCATCTAAAAACATAAAATGTATAGGTATAGTAATGGTTAATTTCTATTAATGTTATTTTATCAAGCTTAGAAAATGTGAATAGACATTTGCATATGTATTTCAATCTTATTCGTTAATATGGGGACGTCTTTTTTTGAGAGAAATCCTGAAAATTGAAATTTATATAATCATAGAAAGTATTTTTTAATTTAGCCGTAGACTGTTGTCAAACTGATTAGTATTATTAATAATTTGTTTGACATGACACTTTGGGCTTATACTATGGGCCGATTTCGATAAAATTTGGCATACAGGTTCAGGAAAATCATACGCAGTTAATAAACAAATAATCAAAAGAATTTGTAGTTCTAAATTTAGGAGTTCTACCCTTGAAAACTCTGAAAAAATGTGAAAACAATGATTTTTCGAAAACGGTTCCGACGATTTCCTGAGTCCCTTTGAAATACAAATCTTACCATATAAGTTGTTTTCCCTATGGAAATCTATAGTTCCCGAGATATTGATGAAAATAAATATGATTTTGAAAATCGACAACAAAAAGTAAACTATCACATGTTGAATATGTTTAAAAATAAATCAATAAAAATGAGTTATTACGGAATTTAAGAATATACGGTATAATATCAGTATCTATACGAGATATTTTTGTTTGAGTTATCGGACCGATTTTTTAAAAATATAGAATGAGGAGATCAGTTTAAGTGACAAATTTATATATAAATTAAAATTCATTTAATGAGGATTGATGGATCCTTAAAGTATAAAACAGTTTGAAGGTAGCTCTCGGTCGTTCTTAATGCATATTTTAATTAAGCTATGTTAGCGTATGTAGAAGCTAGAAAGATATACTTCTATAAGAATTATTTTACTTTGATGAATTATTGTGCATCTGCCGGTTGAGCTAGATAATTTGTTGATGTAAATGAGGCAACAAGCACCTGATAAAAATGATAATGTTTTGTTGATTCAGCTTGTGCTGCGTCGAGGCCAACTCTATAGAACTCATTATCCAACTCTACAACAGTTGTTTTGACACTCTCTCATCTTAAATTATACTTCCAACTGACAACTGCTTTTTTTTAGATTTAATGATAAATTTCTTATCATAATAATTGCTGAGTATTATTATACTTTTTGTTTGATGACTCAAGCGTTTACATTTATACTTTCTTATAGGCACACTCAGTATATTAAGACCAAAGATATTGTGATTTAAAAGAGGTTAAAAAAAAAGTTGATTTTAAAAAACGTTTGTATGTTGTAAAACTAATGCTGGAATTACCTAAACTTAACTTATAATTTAAATAAAATTTAGTTTTATAATTTGTGGGGTCATTTTGCGATAAGGTAAAAAAATAGAAACCTCAGTTTTAGCTCTGTATTTTTTAGGTGCTTATTTCTTAAATAATTACTGATGACCAATAAAATTTTATGCTTGAGTATCGATAAGAGACACTGAAACTGATTGATCAATTGATTTACCTTGTTTTTCAAATATCTTAATACTTTGAATTCATTGAAAATGTAATGTTTCAAAGTAAAAACTAGTTTGAAGTAATCCAATCATGTGGCTTGTTTTACAACAAACCAATATCTTTAAAAATATATACAATTTTTTTAAATTGTATTTAAATATAATTTTTGTATCGTATATAATTTTAATTCGATTTGTATACAGTAATGTTACTACACATCATCAGTAAAATGTTAATGAAAGAGTTTGAAATCAGTCTTCATTAAAAAAAAGTCTGTTATGTTATTTAATGAAACTATTTGAGTTCCATTGAGTTACTATGAATAAGTTCGCCAAAAACTCAGTAGAAAGAAAATTACCCCTAAAAAATTATTTAAACATTATAGAACGTATTTGGATAAACGGACTCGAACCATGGGGATCGACCAAATCATCTAATTCTTAAGATACAATCCGTACAATCGTTAATCCTTCGAAAATATTTAATGCTTCCTCCTACATAGCCTATACCGTGTAATACATATATACATAACATCCTAAATGTTCCCTGTACGTCCATATCTTGGCTTCCTCTTGTTATAAGTCCTTCTACCTCAAGCACATCCTCCATCCTAATCCTCTTTTTCAGATCCTATACTCTCCTCATATTCCTGGCAATCCAAAGATGATGTATGAAAGAGAATGTGGTCCCGTGAACATCTTATGCCTGAGTATCGATTAGAGACTATATCTTGTTATTAATATTTTATTGTGAATCAAACTGAAACTGATTGATCCGTTGGTTTATCTTGTTTTAGAAATATCTTAATACTTTGAATTCATTGAAAATGTAATGTTAGAAAGTAAAAAATAGTTTAAGTAATCCAATCATGTGCCCTATTTACATATCAGCCAATGCCACTAATCCTCACGCTGCTGTATTTATTCCCTAAAATACTTCTGTGGCAGCATCATCATCAAAGGGAGTAGTAGGCAGTGAGTGTTTACATTATTGCTTCACTTACTTCTAATTCTACTTCGGATAGTGAAGGACTTGGAATGTAAACGAGCCATTGGAGACCAATACTATTGTAATCGAAATTATTAGAGAACCACCACTGGTTGGGGTCTCCTAATATGTACGTTGTAACTGTGCTGTAACTAACTCCTAATCTGTGTCGAAACTGTGCTGCAACTAATTCCTAATCTGTGTTGTAACTAACTCCTAATATGTGTCGTAACTGTGCTGCAACTAATTCCTAATCTGTGTTGTAACTAACTCCTAATATGTGTCGTAACTGTGCTGTAACTAATTCCTTATCTGTGTTGTAAGTTTGCTGTATTTACCTTAAGCGAAAGAAGCTGTTTGTTATAATTATTTTTTATACTTGTATAGGTAAATAATAAACGGAAAAAAGAAAGAAAAAAAACTTAGTGACTTGAAATAGTCAGTCGCAATGAATGTTATTGTATATTTATGTAAATCTAAATGATTCAATCATTCTATTTATTTTTCTCTTGAACGAGAATATGCATGTGTATATAGAATTTACATACTAATTATTTCTGTGTTCAATGTAACAGAAAGAAATATTAATCATGATTAATTACCAACTGGTCTATAGTCTAAGTTAAAAATAAAAAAATCGATTAAGGTAATAGACTAATAGCGGTAAATAAGCACACTATTAATTCAGGGGAGTTAAAGAGAGTCGTTCATATTTAATTACTCTATTTGTTCATAATTGAACATAATGACCCAATGCCATCATTAAAATAACAATATAAACAGTAACTACTGAATAAATTAATGAAAGCACATTAATAATTAATCATATATGATAACATTGATGTCACTAAAACTAAAGAAAAAAAAGTGCAAATTTTTAGTGAAACTCCTGTTATTGGGCAAATGGTCCCTTGAAATTTGGATCGGATTCGATTCCCAGTCAGTGCCAAACTTATTTTTAAGCAATATTAAATTTGCAAAGACAGTTGAAATAATGTGGGACTATCTGTAGACTACTTACAACGAACCATCCGAAATTCTTCAAAATCAGATTAAAATTAAAAATATAGATATTAATAAATAAGAGTTTGCGTACATGCGGAATCAATGAGCGCAGAGAGTTAAAATTATTATGGGACCAACAATGAGCTAATTATTGTTGAAGTTATTTAACATGCTTGAACTTTAACTCTTGTTAATAAATAATAATAGCTTCAACAAGAACAATTATTGCTTATAACTTGTTAAATGATTTAAAATAAAATCAGTCCGTGTTGTGTTATTGTGTTTCGAAAGGAGTTACATTATTATTTATTGTTTTAGTTGTGGTAATATCATTAAGTAACAAGTAACATCATTAGTTATGATATACCTCCAAATTTCAATATAATAGAATAAGTAGTTTTTAAGATATTGTGGAACTAAACAATTGCTTCCCAGCAAAGGTGGCATTCGCAAATTTCCCAGTACCGGAATGCGGGGGTCTGGACGGGAAATGTTTGGAAAATATTTCCTCTATAAAAACGCCTTTTTTATATGCACTCTGGAGGTAAACTTTACCATAGGACCCTAAGTCATGATTTCATGATTAGTGATGAAGTAACAAAACTAAGTCTACTTTAGAGGAAGAAATTATGTTTAATAAATCCATACTTTAGTATTACTTTCTATGTTAGTTGAATTATGTAAAACTGCTGGGAAAATGTTTCATGACAAAGGTACAATTATCATTCTAAAAGCTTTTCACATTCAGAATTAAGAATCAAAGTTCCTTATATAATTTTAGTTACCGTACCGATTTTGTTTTGTTTAGTTTATAGATCGGCTCACAACATTGTTAATGCTAATAATGTCAATAACAAAGTTACTTGAGGAATTATGAATGAGCTATATAACAAAATTAACTAAGACTTGTTTCAATAAGTTTTTATAAAACTGTACATAAATTTAGCAAAACTTAATCCCTTTACAATTGTACGAGTATGAAACAATAGTTTTAGTACAGTAGTACCACTACAAATCCCAAAACGAGAAATTGATAAATCTATATTATTTTGTATGCTACTTAAACAATACATATTCAAACAATTAAATTACATTAAATTATCAAGTAAAACGTAAAAATCATACTAGAATTTCCTTAGAATTTGGAACATCCACTGATTTTTTTTACTAATTTTTCAACCACTGAAGCAGTACCTGAACGGCGTTCCGGCACTAGTACACGACGAAGATATTATTACTGAAGCTTTGTTATCATTCTGATTTCTATAAAAAATGTTTGGCTCCAAATTCAAATATTTCTATACAGAAATCAGTTTCAGACATTTGTTAACATTTTCGGCCTTGGTTGTCTGTCGTTCAACATTATTGTCTTAAAAACTACTTATCATATTTTGATTAAATTTGGATGGTAGGTCATAATTAGCCCATTTTGGGACCTATATTAATATCTGCGCCCTTTCCTTTCTCTTCCACATGTGCACAAACATTTTTTTTAATTAACACCTACATCTTTGAAAGTACTACTATGTTTGAAGAAATTTGGATTGTTTGTCAAATGCCCTTATACGGGCACGTTTAATAATGAATACAAATAAATGCGACCCCACTGCGAATCGAATCAGGTTTAATCAAGTACACTCTCGATTCCCATTGAGTCACAAAAACAATTGTACTCCTGTGGGTTATTTTATACTTTTATATTGTGAAAATCTGTCCAATTATACGACTCGAGAAAGCTATGTGCAACACTAATTGGTAGACTGTTATTACAGGGTGTCCGAGGTTTTCCGTCAGGACCTTAAAGAACCTTGTAGAAAAACTTATTTTTAAGTGGATTGTTCATTCATGAGATAAAGAGCGTCAAAGACTTAGAATAATACTATATATAGAAGGAGGATCACTGATAACATTGAAGCCAACTTTGGTTGTGTCCCTTAATCCGCGTTCTAAAAATTCATTTTTGTAATTTGTGACGTCATAACTCTAAAATTATTTGCCTTCGGTTTTTTAATTTAAGTTTTTATTCAATTATAATTATTGATAGTCAGTTTAGTTTATTGTAATATTTTTTTGTGTGTTTATCTTATTTTAGCTTGAAATATGCTAAAAATAATGTTTATTATATCATGCTGGGCGAGTTGTAAAAAATGACGTCAGAGTAAAACAAGAGTAAACAATAACCAATGGCAGGGTTTTTCTTCTTGATGTTTGTGAGCGGGCTTTGAATAGTTACTTAAGCATGGCCAACCTTCTCCTGTTTAAATGAAAAAAATGAGTGTTGTTATGTTGGCAGCCTGGTCTTAAGTACACAACCTCTCGGCAAAAGTTGGCTTCAGTCTCTTATCAGTAATTGCTTAGGATTCCGATTCTATGCTCCTTCTATATATAGTATTATTCTAAGGTCAAAGATTATTAAAAATTTGTATTTTTTATTTTTTGACATCTGAACTGTCAAAGATGTTCTAACAAGTTTGGTACGCAATCTACATAAAAAAAAGCAGTTCCATGACTACCATTCATGGCAACTATGATGGTTGCCAATCCAAATTACATTTCTACCACAATAAATTAAAGAAAAAATTGGTGCGAAACGCAGAGGTATATGTCGAGAGACGTTTTGTTCAGAATTAAATGCTCCATTCAAAAGTGGTGTCCTCTTCTTTTGTTTTGTTAAGGTACTACTTTTTTACCGTACTACTTTTTTTTATCGAATTTGTGCGTGCGTGTTAGTCGAAGACAAACACGCATTATATCTATTAAGATTGAGTTTTACGTACTCGTAGTTGTAACTGTTGTAAGCCACAGTCGTTACCATTGACAATAACATTACCGATTGACTTTTACATAGTTATGACTGTGGTTTACCACAGTGGTAAGGATTAATTGCAAATATGTATCCAATTTTTTATAATTTCATTCTAGTCCATAGCCATAAATGCCTTATTACTCGAAGAAAATTGTTTTTTCCGTGGTAGGCTGTGAAATAGTAACTTTAGAGCCTAAAAGACATAGCTAAAATCCATTTTTTCATTACGTGGACTTAAAAAATCTTTTCATTACTCCTAGCTGTAAAGAAAAAATCTTTTACGTCCTAGGAACTAAAAGATTTTTTATGTCCGGCGGGTAGTTGTCAAAACTTCCGTTAGTACCGCTGCAGTCTTTGTAGAAATGCTTATAGTACGATTAAAATCCGCTAGATGTCAATGCGTTTTATTTATCTTTTCTTATAGTGTAACCTCTTTTTAAGGTTTCTTTTTTTAAGTCTTAAGTATGTACTAATATTTCTTATTATTATATATTGATTAGTGATTAATATTTAATGTTTTTTCATTGTCTGCTACCTCGGAAAAAATAGCATATGCTACGCGACTGTGAAGTGTTTTTTCTTTACCTTGGCAATATTTACTGTCTCGCTTCGCTCGACAGTAAATGTAATTGCCGCGGTAAAGAAAAAACTCACTTCACAGCCTAGTAACATAATATACTATTATTTGTTACACTTATTAGATTCATTATTCTCAAACAAGCATTTATCCTTTATTGGGTACGATAAAGGTAAATAGAGCTAAAGAATTTTTCATTTTTTTAATAATACACTGATTGTATAGATAAAATTAATATTTGGGTACTAGTTAATGTTTAGAGGTGGTTAGAGAAACCACCTCTAACTTTTAGGGAGGGCTCCAAATTAACAAGTACCAATATTTGTTTCATCTTTTTAGTTCTATATACCAAATTTTCGTTACTTAAATAGATACATATTTCATATGCGTTTATTACTTAAATAGGTCATTTACGAAACGCATTTGCACCAAATTAGATATAATTTAAACTTATTAGGTTTTTTTTTCTTTATTTGTAGAGGCATTTGATTAGTCACATTTCCTTGCTCCTGTACTCTTGATACGCTGCTTTGATCATAACTCAACACCTGCGGTGTTTAAAAGGTTTAAAAAAACTGCCTCATCTGTAAATCTGGTGAGCATATGTCTGCTCTGCGAGATGAGCTACGACTTACAAAAAACACTTTCAGTCACATATTCTCAGTTCTTAAATAAGGGGCTAAGGAGATTCTCTTTTCGAATTATAACTCAGAATTGGTCATTGCTTATTTACATGAATGTTGGATGGTATTGTCTTGGAAACTATGATGGTACTTTTAATGCATATTGTATTTTAATTCACAATCCCGCCGTCCAAGAAGATATAGGGATTTATCATCGCCAATATTTTCGTTCTCTAAATTGATTTGCGCTTAATTTATTGGCTAGCAGTTGATTTCAAATACATAGTAGAACCTCGTTAATTCGAACTAATTGGGATTTGGGGTGGTTCGGATTATCAAATATGATGCTCTTTAATCGTAAATTATTAACTGAAATGTGTAAACTAAAAATAATAAATATTATTATTTTAATAAAAAGTCCAGTGTTGTATTATTTTACAGTGTAAAACATTGTGTACATTATGTACACAGTATGTGTACATGCAGTAATATCTGAAATTAATGAACAAGTAGTAATATCTTGTATGTAGTAATATCTGAAATTAATGAACAATCACTAATTTTCTTCTGCGTTTTTAATTAAGTGCTCATTTTGCATGCTTCTTTGTCTTTGTACCTTGGTGGCGTTCAACCTATTGCGGGATTAACGATGTTACTGTACTATGTTACCTTTGCTCAAATATCATATTATCGGTATCTATACTTCAGATTTAATAATAAAGCTCTTGATTAATAATCTTTGATGGACTTTTAATTTAAACGAAATTAATAAGTTATATCCATTCATAATACTAATAGATAACTGATACTGAAAATCTGCCCAAAGCATTTAGAAACCTTCTATATTGATTCTGATATTTTTCCAAATGTAGTTTATTTATTCCTGTGATTATTATCTGAAACAATTGAAAGAAAATATCTAAAATTCTTCGTAATCTATATACTAAATAACACAATACGATTTTATATTTTAAATCCTTTTAACATTATCATTTTCAAACATACGTTTTACGTGTTGATAAAAGAAAAACTCGTGTTCTATTAACAAAATTTCATTGTCACCATAAATTCATTTGACTTTTTGTTATACCTTAACTATTCTTCTTCTTTTTAGAGCATTATTTCAGTGAAAAGCGAAGCAAAAGTCTCATAATGTGAAGTATTAACTCTCAAAATTAGTCGGGAATAATTACAAGATAAAAAGAACTTTTTATATACTACGTTTTTAAATTTTCTATTGACTATGAAACTTGTCAAAACGAAGATTGCAAATATGGGACATGTCAAAACAAATTAAAAAAACTTGCAGATTTTTTCCGAACTAACTTTCCATACAGCAAAATTTGCTGAAAACTAATAGTCCAGGAGATAGCGAGCAAAAATGTGTCTGACTAACATCAAGCTAGAATTTTGTATACAAGTCAATCTTTTAGCGCCTTTTAAGAATATTTGGTCGGCTAAGTTCGTCTGCGGGACATAGCTTGGCAATAGGTGTTTGAAAAAAACAAACCGGTTGAGAGCGGCCATGTCTCACCAATTATGGTGGACAATGTGATTTTCATGATCCTGAGTACAGAATTAGTTAGTAGACCGAAAATCAAGTCGATATTATTTTCACACTTGATAGGTTAGTTATTCAAATATTACTAAAAATCAACGTGTTCACCTGTTAAGGGATAAACTAACATCAACTTGATTTTCGGTCTACTAACTAATTGTGTACTCAGGACCACGAAAATCACATTGTCCACCATAATTGGTGAGAAATGGCCGCTCTCCACCGGTTTGCTTTTTTCAAAAGCCTATTGCCAAGCTATGTCCCGCAGACGAACTTAGCCGACCACATATTCTTAAAAGGCGCAAAAAGATTGGCTTGTATACAAAATTCTAGCTTGATGTTAGTCAGACACTTTTTTGCACGCTATCTCCTGGACTATAATTAAATTCTGCTGAAAGATGACTAAAAGTATTAAAATAATGCATTATCATCGTGTTCTGAGCTATTCTGAAAGTTTCAAATGTCTAGCTACTCGGGATGTTAGTTAAAATTCGATTGCAAGATTTGTACTGGACAAACAAACAAACAAACAAGAACGCTAGCTAATAAAAACTTAGTAAATAGTAAAAACATGGCTTATATGAAAAAATGAATGCCAGAATAAACCGTGTTAATACTAAAAAATTTAGAGCTAGAATACCATCAATTTTGTACAGAAATATATACTCAAATTGCCGCATATCTTTAATAGAAATGAAAAACTTTAACTCATCATAGATTTAAACAAGTTAATAGAAGAATTACCCAACTTAACAATTGTAGTCCTGTCAAGCTCAGAAATTGATTTCAGGTCTCAAGATGATATCTTATTATAACAAATTAACTTGGAGTCGTTATCTTATATGTATTATCTGACTGGCTGTTATTTAAAAGAGGATAAAAGTTTTTGTAGAAAAAAACAAAACTTTTTCTTATTTTGGGCTTTGTCTTTCGTTCTTTAACAAGAAACAAGATTAATAAATTAGCTTAAGTAGATAAACACAACAATAAAAGTACAACCGTTGAAAAAAGAGCTCACTAATTTACCCTCAATTATATTTAAAACTCTAAAAATGTAGTAAATAGTACTTCTAAACCTTTCAACTATTCTTGAAACATGAATAATTCTTTGAAACAATTATCACTTGAAACGAGGGCCTGTTAAAAACATTCTAATGGGACTCATAAACACTGACTTTCTTCGTGGGAGGTAGAGATTTAGTTCGGCTTGTTTGTATATTTTTTACAGGTAAAATAGGGTTTATATTTGTTTTTGTTTTTTACTTTCTCGTATACATAGTTTAATAGGAAGTATTGTGACACCACGAAATTTCAATTTTGAGATTTTGGATGGATGGATTTACACGTTATGAGGTCCCCTCGAAAAGTGATTTAGCCTGCGCAGACGCTTGGAACCTATAATACTACCAAAAGTTGTCCCCAAGGCTTTCGAGGTCGCAACTTTGGTTTCATGCTCCTCTTACTATACAAAACAATCCTAACACAAAAAAAAAATCGTTTACCCTAACTAATGCAAGCTCGAATGTATCTATATATTGGCCTAATAAATGATTTTTAACAAATTTAATTGAAAGGTATATGCATTTATTATATTTTCTTTGTTAAGTTTCATTTTTCACTTTCTCATATTAAGAGAAAGTCAAAAATTGGTTATTATAAAATGTCTGTCCGTTGTCTATGTTGACGCGTGGAGCCTAAACTACCGGGCCGATTTTGACGAAATTTGGCATATATGTAGGTACATGTTCTGAAAAATCATACCCCTAGGCGGGAACTATAAATGGATTTTAGCTGCAAAATGGGGAGCGCTACGCCCCAAAAGCTTTGGAAAAATATGAAAATAAACTATATCGTTTTCGATGATTAAAGAAGTAAAATTAAGTAAATTAATTTAGATATCGATTTAGATAAGTTATTATATATCTATTTAAAGATCAGCAAATCAAAATGAATATTTATTTTTATTGGAATAAATGTGGTTCACTTAGCTTAGCAATAACAAATAATTTCGAGGTGCGTCGTCGGGACACGGTAATGTGTCGTTCATTGTAAAACTCTGACGATTGCTGAGACTAAACGTAACCTACAAAATGAAAGTTTTACATAAGAAGGAGGCGTTTGTTTTTATCTTTAGTTTTAATTTTCAAATAAGTATAGTTAAATCGAAAGAATTGTCTAAGTGGTGATACCTTAAATAAAGACAAGGGGAATTGTTTAAGGGAAAAGCTTCTCAACTAGGGGAAGTTTAATTAGAGAAGAAACGCGGAGTTTGAGAAACGAAATAGAAACTTGATTACTTTAACTGGTTGAGGGTGGCCATACCTTCAAACCCTGAAACCTTAGTTTAACCTCTGCCATTAAACATTTACCAAACCATTTCAATTAGCTCTGTCTTGCCTCTTACTCTCTACTTTCTATACACCTTTCTAAGTTAATTGATTTCCTTAAGAACTGCCCTTACTTAACTTAATCACTAATATTCAAAGGTTAATATAATAATGTCACGTTTCTCCATCATTATCGAATCAAAAAATGCTCCTTAATTGATGAAAGGAGAAGCTTGGTCGTCTTTAATCGTTAACACTGAGAATTCTCTCTTAAAATTAACCTTATATTCTTGAATAGGTCTCATTCGTAATCAAATTTGCTAGAAGCAGGGCCGTCCCTAGGGGTTTAGGCGCCCGGGTCAAAGGCATCTTTGGCGCCCCCCCCCCCTTATTGCCAAATTCACCTAGTAGTTAAGAAGGAGGCCTGGCGGCGCCCCCTAGACGTGGCGCCCGGGTCAGCTTGACCCGGTTGACCCCCCCTAGGGACGGCCCTGGCTAGAAGAATTAACAAAAACGTAACCTACAAAATGACCTACAATAATTTTAAACTGTTACTGGTTAGTAAGGTTGCGTATGTTAGTGACCAGAAGATGGTGCCATTTCCTTAACCAGAATAAATAAAAGGAGTTGGTTACATCCCAATCACATATCAGGTAGTTCAATTTAATAAGTGACGAAACAAAATAGATATCTGTTTTCATACGAGTGAGCGAGCAGTAATATATTCTCTTATAA
The DNA here is from genome assembly GCA_951217055.1 of Gerris lacustris. Classification (NCBI taxonomy): domain Eukaryota; kingdom Metazoa; phylum Arthropoda; class Insecta; order Hemiptera; family Gerridae; genus Gerris; species Gerris lacustris. Next base: position 47,794,126 of record OX578281.1, read on the forward strand.
AGTCAATAACAATGGAGAATACTCAGCTTGTAAAATATTTAAAGAAGTAGGAAATGCCTACCTAGCGTGTCTACGTATAGGCTTTGGCTTTAACTATTTCATCGTAGTTTTCTGATGAAATCCGCGTCAAGAATGATTGAAGTCCCATATTCGCTGAAGTGTGACCCCTGAGCGAACGGTGGCGAAACGACGGACTAAAAATTCTTTGTAACGTAGGTTTCACCTGATAACCAAGAGATTTAAGAGAATAATAGGTATAATCAGTTTTTAAGAATGTTCAATACTTTTTGGTACGAATGTGATTTTGATCCTTTAGGTAAAAATTTATCTCCATAAATGACAGCACAGTTATTGGTGGAGAGATTGTGTTTTCATTGAATGAATAGCAATTTTATGTCATACATGGAGTTCGCAGAGTATTGAATTAGCCTTCCTTCCTTTTCGATAAAGTTCCTTGTGCATGCATATGGTTAGCTGGGTAGAATATTGGGTTCACAAAACAAAGAATATAGGCGTATTTATTCTTATTTCGGAAAATACAACTGTAAAACATGTCTACGACAGATTAGAATTTTCAAAAATCAGTGTTTCAAAAATATTGCTATCAATCACTTGTTTAGGCCTGGAATGAAAAAAAAGGTGGTTACTTCTTAATCCAGTAATCAGCTAATTACGGAATATTTATAGAGATTTAATTTGTCTCTCCAGCAAAAATACTTAACATTGCATGTCGTCTTTATAATCTCGAGTATTTGCAAAGTTTCAGAAAATGGAGTTCTATTGTCATTTTAGTCACGCTTGGTAGGTATTTCCTACTTCCTTGAATATTTTACAAGCCGTGTATTCTCTCTTGTCATTCATTCTTATTGAGTTTGAAGGTCGGGCTCCTTCCAACCTTTATTATTCAAGGTGTGTTGTGAAATCGAAAATTTATATACATCAAGTGGTTTATAGACTCAATTTTTCAAATTGAAATATTAGACTTTCTAAAGCCTCGTACACATCAAACGCGAATTCGGACACGAGGTTCACAAACATTTGCAAAAATCATTAGAATTGATACAAATGTCATTAGAACGTGGAAATCCGCAGTCCACACTACCCAAACTTTCGAGATTATACAGTTAACGCGACGAAACTCTTTTGATGTACTAACTTTATCTGAACACGATCACCATTCATTCGTGAATGCAGAGAGTGTGCTGTCCCGTACACATTGAACGTCATCCTGTTTGCAAACGCAAACAGAATGCGCGCGCTTTGGATGAACATGGGTTTAGGGATACCAGATACTGCTTTAGTAGAGGTTTATAAAAAAATAAAATAACCGTCTAATTTATAAGTAAGATAGGATTGTATTTTAAATGGTTTCATTTTTGCATTCTGTGCAGTCCACACACCCAAATAAGTCGTCAAGTAAAACTGAACGCAATTAACTCGTCAGGTAAGTCACTGTTCTTCCAAACAGCTTGGTCTTTCCCGTGTTGTTCCCTTCAATTTCTTTGATTCCGCCATTGATGACTTAATATTGCTGTGCGTATTTACTACCTATCTCATTGAGAGAATGTAAAGGCCCCTCCAGACTTGCGAAGTTGCCTAAAGTCGGGCGAGGAACAAGAGTGTGGAGAGGTTGCTCGATGTTCCTCGGTGGTCCTCAACTTGCCTCGCACGACTTCGCTTCAGAGGCGGTTTTTTGTCCCGAGACAAAGGGATGCGAGGAACATTGAGTCATGGCAATAAGGTGCTCGCCACGAAGGGCGAGTATTTCGTGCGGAGTGTGGATGCGATTACTTCGCCTCGGTATTCTCTCCGAGGATACTCCGCGAGAGTGTGGAGGGGCCTTAAAGCAAACGTGTTAAGTGTTTGTATCAATTTTGTTGGACAAATATATAGCTTCTATCGAGGAAACCAAACGAGTGCCGTCCACATCGGTGTGACGTTAAGTAATAAGTGTTTGTGGAAAATTAAAAACAAAAATTTAAACGTTGCTGGTGACTCCATACACTATAATGTTGTGACAGATTCTGAGATGCATCTGTGTGCCGAATTTCGGTCAACAAGGTCAACTTTTACGCCAGTAATGGTTTGACAAACAAACACATTTTCAATAAAAAAATTTTACGTCAAAACAATTTTGTCCGATTACGCATCCAGTGTATAGTAGCCTAAGCATGAACGAATACTATAAGAAGACTAGACCAAATTGAACTAAAAATTGAAAGGAACGATGAAAAATCCATTCGTTCGAACGAATACGCGCTTTGTCGAAAGTTTAAAAACTTAAACTGGGGACGAGGTGACTCCCTCATTTACCAAATCCATTATTTTTAATTGGTTTGTTGTAGCGAATGATCCGCACCTCTAAAATGGAATGCCCCCACACATTGACCATATACGATACGGCAAGTGTCACTTGGCCCTTGGCCAACGTCTGGATGGTTGAGTAAGCACTTGTGAAGGCGCTGGCAGAGATCGGAGCTGGCGTTGGCCAATTAGTGCATGTGGCTAATGTGTTGAGGGGAAGCTGGCACTTGCGAACATGCCCCAGTTGACCAAAGCCAGCCCCAACCTCCACCAACGCTTTCGCAAGTGCCAACTCAACCATTCACGTGTGGCCAAATGGCGCTTGCCGTATCGTACAGTCAACGCGTGGGCCCGGCTTGAGTAAAAACTCACTAATCAAAATAACTTGTCTTGTCAGTTTGACACCATTCACTATTTCTCTCTCCCTTTTCCTCCCCAGACAATTATTGTTCATAACAATGTCGACATGGTTCGTTTAGTCTAAATAGTTTTACCTTCTAGCAGTAGAAATTTATGAACAATTACCCTTCTTCTTGCCTCCTTGCGAGAAATTGGCAGGGCTCATGTGTCCATTTTCCTTGTCCTTGAAGTGATTCAATCATTAATTTTACCCATGACGAAGTTACGTATTTTGCGACTTCAATTTTCAATTTCAACGAGAATAATTGAGTTCTTCGTTTCAGAGTCTTGGGGTTTTAAAAATGAGTTTGTTTGTCTAACGATTACTGGCGTCAAAGTTGCTGACCCTATTTATCGAAATTCGGCACACAGGTGCATCTCAGAATCTGTCACAACTGTATTGTTTTTGGAACTGTCATACTTCATATTTTCAAGATGGTGGCCAATATGGCGGGAGAGTAAAATAAAAGTTAATAAAATAAAGGTCTTAAAGAGTAGGAAGAGAATAATATATACCTATATTATTACAAAACTTGACGAAAATGAACGTCGAAAAATTAATCGGTGTGACGTTAAGTAATAAGTGTTAGTGGAAAATTAAAAACAAAAATTTAAACTTTGCTGGGGACTCCATAAAGTACCTACTTATAAAACTTTGTTTAATTCCTTGAAAGGTCTTAGAATAGCCTTTAATAATCTACTTTCTCGTTTCTTACAGCAAACATTTCATTTATATGTTGTTTCCACTGTTTAATATTAAAATTAATAAAGGAATTTCAAGAAAATAAAAATCATCTATAGCGTCCACGCCCATATTCACTAGCATAGAAAGAATAAAACGGGTCACCGCTATACCAACTCTGACGACAAAATCGGATCTATTCAGTCGACCAATTTCAATCTGCGAATAGGCATTCAATGTAACCGTTCTCTTACTCGGTCTTCGGTCAATAGTGTTTATGTTTCGCATATACATTATTACATGCATTTCATTCTTACAGATAAGTGCAAGTTCCTCCTTGCGCTGTGTAAAATAATCCCAATGTTGGATCTAACATAGGCCTGGCCATGGGAGCCAATGTGCTGGCCCGGCTTAATGTTAATTATATTGTTCCAAACCCCCCTATTTTTACCGTCCTTTATATCGCCCGCACGGATCGTTTGGAAAAGGTTTAAGACAGGTTTAATAAGCAGGCGCTTACCTTGTACTGTTATCATATTTTTATCAGGTTGGAACGGGTTTGTGACTAATTATCACACCAAGACATTCAAGAAAACCCTACAGATAGTGTTGCTATCTGGTTGCCCTGTTGATATGCGCCGCCCGATTGACGCATAACTGCACATGTCTCACCAACCGAAACTTGGTTTTGGGTGAAGATCATTTAGATCGATGGAAATCGTAACTGCGAAAACGACCCATGCGTAGGTTGGAACCTTGGGAGGACGGTAGGTACGAAACACAATCCCTATAGTCGGGTTAGAATGGTTTAGAACCAAGGGGGGTGCTAAAGTAAAAAAGTGCCATATTTTTTATCAATTAAGCATTCCCGTGACGATCTCGCGGACAATTCCCAGCTTGGGTAGAATGAACCTATAATAAATATATTATCGAGGTACGTATTCTACATTCACGGTGCTTTCGAACCAAGAATCCAGTTGATTTTAAGAAAATTCTACTTTCACTCAAGTGAACAACTATCCATATATGAGAGGAATATTTTTATCCTAAGATGGTTGCCTTGTTATCTTGGTCTGTGGTCAAAATGAATAACAGAAAAGAAACGATAAAATCAAGGATTATTTTTCAAAAGACAAGAAATGACAAGGAATATCATCTTACAATAAATATTGCTCTTCTTTCCCTCCTTCCGTATCTGGTATAAGATATCTGCTGTAAATACTGAAGTTATGATAGGTAGGATTTATGGCTGTTTGTTTTTGAGAGTTGACGTATTTCACTTCTTCTTGTCTTTATTAAAAAGGATATCAATATTCTTCTAATAAAAGAGAATAGCCCAGCAAACTCTCGAGTTGGTGGATAGGAAGTTAACGACAAATGAATAAAATTAGCGGAAACCTTTATACCTATATTCTAAGATCAGCGAAGTCGATTGGTTTTCGCCGAAACTACTGTCCCTACAACCATTATAGATAGCTTAATAGTTTCGAATCTCAGAGAGGCGAAGCATGTTTAACACAGATGATAACATATAGACTGAACTACAAACAAACTAGCAAAGAAACAAGCAAACAGGAAAACATACAAACAAAGAACCCAACAATAAACTAAGAAAGAGACAAGCAACCATCAGAAAAACACAGGAAAGGTACAAACAAACTGCATATAGAAGCAAACAAACAAAAAGAAAAATTGCCTAGACACATCCTTGACCTTGAGAATTTGTAAAAGTAGGGGTGCCCGGAATGAAAATGGTTGGGAACCACTTGGGTTAGAAAATGAAGAAACAATTTATATAGCCGCATTCATGAGATAATGTGCATTGTAATTAAACGATTTCGAAGTGTTTAGAAAATTGTTAATAACTATAAGATTGTTATAGAGTATATAAAGTTTACATCGGACAAAATAGGTATGAAATTATAACTGCGAAAACTTTTACACATTGATATTATGATAAGACAACCTATAGAAGGGTTGAAAATTTAAAAATAGGGGTAAGATATAAAAAATAAAAAGTTCTTCAATGTTGAAATGGCATATTAACGAATTATACAAATTCAACAGCAGATTCCGAATTAGAAAAACATACCTACTTCGCAAGATTAAAACATATATTTTAAGTGTATACTTCAACCTTAGTTTTTTATCTCTTTAGACATTCCTTGTACTCAGAATATTATATTTTTCGATTTATTGGATTACAAGTAAGTTAGAAAGAGTCAAAAACCCGGGCTAAAGGCAATTGTTTGAGACAGAGATTGCATTTTTGCATCTTCGTACACAGAAGCTAAGTAAACCAGATGAGGCTCTAGAAATCGTAACTTTTGTTGGTATTTTCTTTTTCTTTTTAAAATAATAATTATTATACTTATTGAGGGCTGTTATTGAGGTTCGATTATTTAACCGAGTTTTATTTGTGTACCTACTACAAGCTACAAGTTAGACGCAGTTGTGTGTTATACGTAAATGTTATACGGCTTTCTTTGGAGAAAAAGCTAACGATTTTGAATCTAGCTTAAATGCGATTTAATTAACTGTAATTTCATAATATCTCGATGGTAATGATGTCATGAAATCGGGATATGACGTGGTTGATACCGAATCGATTTACTTTTGCTGTAAGAATGCTCAATATTCTTACATAATGTCCGCTAATTAACTAGCGGCGACCATTTTAAAAGTAGGGCGAGTCATAACTAAGTTGTGACCCTAATGGCGGTTGGCCATAACATTCTCACGTGTATTTTTATGTATCCGTTTTATTGTTATAGGAGGGTTTTAAGGTTGACGAGCACTCTTTGATTCGGATGGTGGGGGATGAAGTATGTGACGTCAGAGGACGGCTATTGGTCGAGTCGGCGCATGCGCTCGAGTCCAGCTCAATACGAGAACCCTCTTCCCTGGCAGGAGTCCGCTACGAAAGTTCGTGGAGAGTGCGTCGTTCCGTTTTTCAGTTTCTCCCGCCTCGAATTTTCGAATAAAAAACCGCGTTTTGGATTACGCATGCTTACGTGAACGTCACCTTCAAGCCAAGGTAAAACTTTTTTCTTTCTAAACCTTTTCATTGCTTGAACAAAAACCTTTTTCCCTACCATTTTTTAATCGTCCTCTTTTTAAATTTTCTACAGCATTATATTCTTTTTAATGCTAGGGTTCTATAAAAAAAAACAGTGAACACAGCTGTTTCAACTTAATGCTATAATAACATCTTTCCTACTTTCTTATCGTTCCTATCTACCACTTCCCTTCTTTTTTCTATTCAATAGTTGTTTTTTACAGTCTATTTCATCAAAGAGGTGAGTGTTTTTTAAAACATAATACTATAATATACTTATTCCAACTCACAAACATCCATTTTACATACTTTCAACTTGAACAACAACCTGAACACACATAGCTTAACTTCATACACATAAAAATATCACTAAATCCATTTATTACACATAAATTGCTTCATTTTACATTACTTTTATAACTTAAAACCTATATTTTTATATATAAAACTTTTTAAAATAGTCTAAAACTAACCAAAATGATCAAAATTGAACTTTCAACAACATTTTTATAAGTATACTTGATTTTTTTTTAATAATTTAATTACTTCATTTAATATAAATGTTACTTTATGTTTATTTACACCATATTTTAGTAAGTTTTATGTTATTTTTTGAATTTTTAATGGATTTTATTTGCTTATTTATTAGAAAACAGCAATAGTACAACATTAAATCAATTTTAACTGTTATATTACTTAAAATATCGTTAAATATACAACAAAATAATGAAGAATATGTTATAATTTGTATGTAAAGTGAAGATTTTGTTCTATGTAACACAGAAACACTGGATAGTTACTAGTATAGATGTGAGTTGTTTACTCTATGTAGTTTTTTCAGCTGGTCTTACGAGCTCAAATGGAGTTCGTCCTTCAAAAGTGAGTATTCACTATCTTTATATCGTTTTTTTTTTTCTTTTTAACTTTGATTTATTGTCCCCTTTAGAATTTATCGCGTTTTGACAGTTACGATGTGTTTTTTTTTTTTAAACAATTCTAATTTTCTGACATGGCATATTGAATGTAATTCGAACTTCAGATAACATTAACATTTTAAGCTTCTTTTCAAATGTATTTATGCAAATTAAATGGAATACAATTATCATTTAATTTAAAAACTCTTAAAGAAATACATTTTTAAAACCATTTATGAGTTTGTTTGTAACAAATAAGTAACATATTGCCTTATAATTCGCTAATATTGAATTAAATAGAACATTTTTATGAAAAAAAAGTTAAACATTGTTAGTTTCTAAACGTTGATCTTTAATCTGATTACATTTCCACTCATGTTTTGTCAAATATTATAATGATATTGTAGCCTACCTTATCAATTTGAATATTGAGTAGGTACCTAATACCTACATTTAAGTTTAAACATTCCTTTTGTAACATTTACCTAATTTAGGCAGTTCGATTGTCATCTAATATTTTCATATTTTAATCATGATTAATAAAGTTATACTTTTCTGCATTATACAGTACACATTTAGGGTTTTCTTAGCTAAATGTTGTTATTAAAATCTTCTGTTTTCTAGTAGAGTTCTTGACTTGAAATAAAATGTTTTATCACATACTCTCTCTGCTTAAAACGACTTTAGGTATCTATAATGTCTTGATGTTGATTCCTAACAACACTAAGCAGTGCTCAAGTTACGAGTTTGAATCACGATATTCAGCACCATGGAAAATTATTCTTGCACTTTACGTAAAGTACAAGAATTCTCATAGAACTCAATTTCTTATGAAATTATTTGAAGCATATGCAAGTAACATTGCTTGTATTTATTGTACCTATACTTATAATCTTATGTACATACCTAAAACTTCATTCGCATTTGTTTACACAAGGAATATCAATTAAAATAAAGTGATAGATAGGGAATTTCGTGTTGATTTTTTCATTTCTACATTTTGATTTTCGTATGGTTTAGTTGTTTAGCATAAGTGTAAACATTACATTCATAATACTTTGATTTATACTTTCGAATTCAATCCAAGCTAAAATGTTTACATTATGTAAGTGCGAGTTTGATTTTCTTTATAAGGTTACGTTTAATGTGCGTGTAAGGTTATACATTTGTAAATGGTATCATTGTTACTTTGAATTTAGTTTACGTGATTGAATTATATGAGTGAGGTTGTTTATTTTATAATAATTGGTTACGTATTGAATCTTGTTTTATATACGTTTATAAGCATATTCGTGCGTGAGTTTACATGATTTTTCGTTATTATGTTTTTTTTTTTTACGTGAATCTTTGTTTTTACTTTCGTTTGAAGTATAAGTGTGTGAGGTTATATTGTTACATGATTGCGTTCTGAGCCTGATGCCTTGTGATTTATTGGTTTAATATATTGTGTCTGGGGGTGTAGAGATTTATTTTGTTCTAGATTCTAGATAGAGAGATGTCTCGCTTTAAGAGAGAAGGGAAAGGGAATTTGTTAGGTCGGAGGGTTGGTTAAGGCTTTTGAAATGGTTAAGGATGTAACTTGGAGCGAGGGTCGAAGCTATATGTAGCTTCCCTTTTCATAGTACCACTGTAGCCTACACATCTCGCCCCACCACCTCTTTATGTCCTTTGCCCCCTACTACCCCCTAGCCTACCACCCCCAACCAGGAGAGTGATTTTTAGCTCTTACAACTTCCACCCTTCTCTAACCCTCACCCCCACCCCCTAACCTCTCCATCCTATTTGAAGAAACCCTTAAATGAAAAGACGCCTTCGCACTCTCCCCTCCTCTAAACCCTGGCTGTGCTATTACTCATCGCGTCATTCACGTATCTGTATCGATCTGTTGATATATCCTACAAGTAATGTATTCATTCAATCCGACTCACTACATTTTAGTCTATCATTAATTAAGTTTGTAATATTACAACCGAAAGTTTTGCAATTAATAAGTTTAATAGACCTTACCTGCACCTACTAGCCAACGCCCACTGTAATAGGTATAGCACTTAACCACACCTACTAGCCAAGGCTCACTGAAATAGAACTTAACTTCAGGTACCTATACTAGCTAACGCCCACTGTAATACCACTTAACCATATACCTACTGGCCAACACTCACTGTAATAGAGCTTAACTATTAATACCTACTAGCCAACGCTCACTATAATAGAACTTAACTGTACCTACTATATAACCATCGTAATAAATGATCATTTAATGTTAAACATTTTGTAAAGACAATAGGTTTCAATAACCTTTATTAATAACAATAACTTGCTTTCACACTAAATAATAATTAATTAGCTACTGAATACATTATTACGCCGTTTTGTATTTTGATAAATAAAAACACCAATAATTTTAAAGAACAAACATTGAAAAATATCACAATTGATAACTATTGTCAACTAGTTTTTATTCCATTGATGTGACTAACCGCTCTGTATTTTATTAAGAGTTTTCGATATTATTTTTTGAGTTTATTAAATAAGTATATAGGTAGGTTCATAAGATGTAGTGAATTAGTAGCATTCTTATTATAATACATAACATTATTAGTAAAATTGTACTCCTCCATGGCAATATCACTGATTTATTTTATTTAATATGTTACAACATTAACCTTTGACATTTGACACGCATAGTGAACTTAATTATATTACAGTTGCGTGAATATGTGACATATATATAGAATCCACGAAATTCCGGTAGAAACAGCTAACTTAGTTATTACCTACACCTATATCTACTATTAACGTGTAACTTTTCCACAAAATAACTATACCTACTTAGCTAAGATTAAATCAATAAATGATATAATAGATAAATGATATAAGATCTTGTTAAACTTACTCATTGTTCTGCTACAGAACAATGAGTAGGAACTGATCTAAATCTGTTTCAACTGATTAGCATCAAGTTATCTGATCATCGTGTATATATTAAAAATGTTAAAGCTAAACTTCGTTCAACATTTAATTCTGTAGTATGACAATAAACAGCTCCAAGTTCCCTCTTTCTGTGTTATTTAGAAGGTTATGAGTAAACTCCACTTAAATCTCGGTCGATAAGACCAACTTAAAGGTTTATAAGAAAGTTGAGTGAGGGATAGGGTTCTCTAGATGCTATAGGTGGCAGATGTAATAACTGACTTCTTAAGAAGAAAGAGAGGGGTAGAAATATAACTTTCGATATAAAGTGGAAACTTAGGGCTTGAAGGTAAACTTTTCCGAATAGGGGAAAAGTCTTTAGTAAAAGAAAAGGACAAGAAATGAAAGTAGCTTGAATTTGTCCTGTTGGCAGTTTATGAAAACTTATTAAGAAACTTTAAAGTGTAAATATATGTTGCGTTAAAATTAGAGTTGTATGTTGATACAGAAACCCATTAAGGAATGAAAGTAAATTATGCATAGTTTGAGATTAATATTAAGAGTTATGTGTGAAATTTTCATTTCAAAGTAGAAAAAGAAAATATAACGTGGAGATCCTCTATCTATATATGTATATGGATGACAATAAGATTAATATAAAACGATTCTAGGAGAGAAATATTTACTATATATATGATTTTTCCATAGTATAGAAAATATAAAGAATATCATTGAGAGTGTTTCTTATTACCTTATTACACTCGAAAGCAGATAAATTTACAGGAAAAGGCGAGAGAACTTATTTTTATATAGAAGAATACTATTGGATGAATAGTAACTGTGATATTTTACTGTGTGAAATGCCTTGTTAAGGGATATTATTATAGAAGTGCGTTATTTGTGTAAAAAGAGAAAAAATAATTTTAGTGCGCGAAGAAATATTGTTATGTAGCAGGAAAATGAGAGAAAACTTATTTGTATATAGGATTCTATTGGATGAATAGTGACTGTGATATTTTACTGTGTGAAATGCCTAGTTAAGGAATATTTTTAGAAGTGCGTTTCTTTAATAAGAGAAAAATTAATTTGAGTACGCGAAGAAATATTGTTTTATTACAGGAAAAGGAGAGTGAACGTACCTATAAATGCACTCGTACATGAAAGGATTTTATAATAAGAGAAGTAAACATTATTTTAACGTTGTAAAATTTCTTGTTAAGAAATATTGCTGAGAGAGCTTCTGTGGTTGAGAAAAATCAATTGATGTTAACGTAAAAAAATTACACACGAAAGTGGAGAGATGTTTATGAAAAAATAATTGTAAAAAGGAACCTAACCACCTCTAACCACCTCTGATCCGTAGGATTTAAAAAAAGAAGATAACCAAAAAAAATATTGATATAAAAAGAAAATAAAACGAATAGATTCTTGGAGAAAAAGAAATTATAATTATGTTTTCAGTATAATTTGTCTGCTGATATTTCGTTCCTCGTGAACTAGAATGAAATATAGTGTTATATACATAGTTCTTAATCAGCAGTTAGTAAAGACAGTAGAAGAAATAAACTAAACTAGTACTGACAGGTACTATTACTCTATAAGATACAAAGCGTGGATCATTAAATCGAAACAAGACGCGAGAAAAGGCTTTTCATATCTTGACTAGGAGAATGGAACTATGAAACAATCAGCGGAAGAGAAGATACTGAGGGGAAGTGTTAGCCCAGCCCCAGATAGCAGATAGTCTCTCCTCTGCTCCTACTATACGTGTGTAAAGTGTAAAGATCGATACCGCTACCAGAGGAAGACTCCTACATTAAACAAGATAACAGACCAGTCTAAATTACTCTCTTTCAAAATTGAAAAGTTTTTCCTCAGTCAACTAAAAATTCAGTTGATGATAAGGTATAAGATGAATAACATATATTAAAAGATTTAAAATGACTTTTTTCAAGTGACAAATATAAAAAAATATTCAGTGAAAACTATAATTTTGTGAATTATTCATCTAAAATTAATGAAGAACTCAGTTTCAATATTAATAAGAACGATTTTCACTTTAATTATCCTTTTGAATTTTTAATGTAGACTAAATTATTCTTTTGCTTTTCTGGAAAGGTAAAAGAAGTAAATAAACAATTCAGTCGACTGTTTTGCTTTATTTCTTGAAGCATCGCATCATGCATGGATTAAAAGAAACTGTCCCTTACTTGTCTATTTAGTATTTATCAAACCTGTTATCTGCCTTTATAAATAAGGACATCATCAGTTACATTAATAAAACAATCTGTTGGTGTCTAGTGTCTATATTTACGTTGGATACCAATGGAAGAGACATGGTTTCTTCGAATCCATTAAAATGACTACTATCAACTAGCTAATGAAGTATCTTCTTGTACATGATAGTGTTAAGTGATTTTTTTTTTTGGAACTTATTGAAATAAACGTAAATTATTAGAATAAATTGTTTCACCACGTAAAATAAGATTTTTTAATTATTAACGCAACTTTTAATCTTTAAAAGGCCAGCACCCCACTATAAGAACAAATCGTACGTTTCAAACCAAATAAAAATAGTACCTAATAAACTTATAGTATTACTTAATCCTTATCGTAAAGATTTCTCAAGGTTAAATGTAATTTCCCCTATCTGGAGTTCATTAATATGTCTCAAGTCACGTCAAAAATAAGATTCCCTAATAGGTTAAATATAATTTCCCTTATCTGATGTTATATCAATCTTGTCTGGAGTTCATTAATATGTCTCAAGTCACATCAAAAATGAGATTCCTAAAGGTTAAATATAATTTCCCTTACCTGATGTTATATCAGTCTTGTCTGGAGATCATTATTATGTCTCAAGTCACATCAAAAATAATATCCTTAAGATTAAATGTAATTTCCCTTACCTGATGTTATATCAATCTTGTCTGGAGTTCATTATTATGTCTCAAGTCACATCAAAAATAAGATCCTTAAGATTAAATGTAATTTCCCTTATCTGATGTTATATCAATCTTGTCTGGAGTTCATTATTATGTCTCAAGTCACATCAAAAATAAGATCCTTAAGATTAAATGTAATTTCCCTTACCTGATGTTATATCAATCTTGTCTGGAGTTCATTATTATGTCTCAAGTCACATCAAAAATAAGATCCTTAAGATTAAATGTAATGTCCCTTACCTGATGTTATATCAATCTTGTCTGGAGTTCATTATTATGTCTCAAGTCACATCAAAAATAAGATCCTTAAGATTAAATGTAATTTCCCTTACCTGATGTTATATCAATCTTGTCTGGAGATCATTATTATGTCTCAAGTCACATCAAAAATAAGATCCTTAAGATTAAATGTAATGTCCCTTACCTGATGTTATATCAATCTTGTCTGGAGTTCATTATTATGTCTCAAGTCACATCAAAAATAAGATCCTTAAGATTAAATGTAATTTCCCTTATCTGATGTTATATGAATCTTGTCTGAAGTTCATTAATATGTCTCAAGTCATATCAAAAATAAGATTTGTTAAGGTTAAATATATAATATCCCTTATCTGATGTTATCTATATAAATCTTGTCAGGAGTTTATTAATATGTCTCAAATGACATCATCAAAATTAAGATTTCTTCGGGTTAACTGTAATATCCCCTATCTGAAGCTATTAATCTTATCTGGAGTTCATTAATATATAAAGACAAGGTTACTTAGGGTAAAGTGTAATTTTCCCAATCTGATGTTCTATTAATCCTCTTCTAATATGCCTCAAGTTACATAAAGATTAAGATTTCTAAAGGTTAAATGTAATTTCCCTTTGCTGATGTTCTATTAATCTAGTCTGGAGTTCTTTAATATGTCTCAAATCATATCAAAAATTAGATTACTTGAGGTTAATTGTAATTTCTTTATCTGATGTTCTTCTATTAATCCAGTCTGCAGTTCATTAATATACCTCTTAAGTCACATCAAAATTATATTTTCAACTAACATAAATCTTTAATAATATCTTTGAACTTTTAATTTAACTTTTCATGATTGATCTTTATTCAATTAAACGCTTTATTGTCTTTATATATTAAGTATAGTTTGAGAAGTTCAATATTCACGTTCAATATGCCACTTTAGTATAAATCGAAGTTAATTTTCATTTTTCCTGTTTAATAATTAAGTCTTTGTTAGGTTTATTTATTTTGTGTTTTTACATTTCAGGCAATGTTCGTTTTAAAATCAAATATTAATGTACATACTTTCTATAATAATATTTTTTGAGTATATAGAACTCAAATGCGTTGAATTTAAATATGGAAAATTATTCATCTAAAGATGCTATGACAAATAATTATTTAAAAGCTGTACTAGACAAGCAAAACTATTATTTTAGTTAAAAGATTTTCTTTTTCTTAACTGGTATGTGCATGGCATTAATTTGTGGTGTGACGTTTGCTTGTAATAATTTTAATTTTTTACTCAATATAGTTTTAAGAAAGTGAAGATAGGTGTTAAGTTTTTTTTTTTTTTGTATTTTGACATTTGTTACCTTTTAGTTTGTTGGTGATAGATTAGATTTTAAGAAGTATAATTATTTTCTATTAACTAATTGTTTTAGCTTTATTATAATCGACTTCATAGCACGAAACGATGTCACCTCTAAAATCGCTGAGCTACGATAATCGTCAACAAAAAATAATTTTATTTTTAAATGATTTTTTAGTGTTTTTTTTTCAGGTTTGAGACTGAAACATCTATTTAATCTTTAATTTTAATTCTTTTTCTTTGATCATTTAGCATTTCATCAAGCTGATACGCCGTCATAATAAGTGAATTATTATAAATACTTGTATATTATTACTATATTATATCTAACACTTATTTATAATTTCTAACTCTTATAATGCCTATAATAATTTGCATGTTGCTTGAATCATGTATAGTTTTAAACTAAATAGTTTTGTTTGTCTATCTACCGAATTTTTTTTTATAATAAGTATATCATTAATAATTTGATATGATGATAAAGTAATTAAATCAATATGAACCTACTCTCCTCTGTATTTCTGAGTACATAAAGAGCTCAAACGCATATTAACATATCATAAATATAATCTGTAAGATATATAATGAAGTAAATGTGTTAGAATAATTAATTAATGTATTGAATTAATGAGTTTGACTCAACTGCACAATCATTATATATGCTTAATTAATTTGTTTTAACCTAAATACATAAGTTATCATACAAGCTCGGATAATGCAAATATAGAGCATACCTATTCTGTAATGCTATTGTTTAACTATACGGTTATAAATACCGATACAAGTATGGAATAATTGTGTTATCGTTATAATTATGATAACATAATAATATTTTTAAGCCATAATAATTACTGTCATAGCTTAACCTTTCATAAAATTAAGTCACTTAGTTTTATTATTATTTCATATTATTTTTATATTAAAAGGTATATTTATAATTATGTTGGTACATAGCAAACCTTTTAAAAGAATATTATATATAGAATTTTGCGATTGCACATCAAAGTAATCTTGCTTTTCTGAATCTAGTTTAAGTTAAGATTTAATTAAACTCGATTATAATCGAGGGTGTAAGCTTTAGCGACTTCATTTGTCGCAATCTATACATTCTGTGAAGTTGGTCGATCTGAAAAGATGTGAATCTGATGTTTCGCTCCTGCAATTTAACAAATTCTTAGGAATATTAATCTTTTGTATTAACAGAGTGTGACTTAATATATTTTAAATTGATTTATTATCCAAGATGTTTATTTTTAAATAAAAGCAATATTAATATTTTAGGTATTCTATTCTCAACAACTAAACTGAACCCACTTGCTTTCTCTACCGTGCTCCATATTAACTATGCAATATCAAGTATAGATTTGTTTATCTGATAAATAATTCAGGTGTAATTAATGAATGGTTTTGATTAAGTTAGAATAGGTTTGCTATGTACACTTAATCAAATGTAGACGCTTCAAGGTAAGTTTACTCCCTTCAACTTCAACTTATATAATTGACATCAATTGTAAGTACTTTTTTAAAAAGTTTTAAGCATGAATGTATTTTCAGTGGCCGAAAGATGTATTTGTGTAAGTTATTGGTAAGATATACTATTAACCTGGAATAATTTTTTAACTTTTTATATTTATAATATACACTGGTACCTACTATATACGACTTACTGGTGAATTTCTTTTTATTAGCACAATCTAATTATTTATTATTACTTATTAAATCTATTAAGGATTGTAAAAAACAGGTTTACGGCAATCAATCTAATATATATATATATATATATATTGTCTTTTGTGTTTTATAAATGCAAAGGATTGTAGTATACTTATCGTTAATAATTCGGTAGAAATGAAGGATTTAACGTAAGAATTAAACTATATTTCTCTTAAATAATACAATTTATCCATAAATATATTAATTGTAAATTAGAGGAGTGAGATTTATTGCATATTTTTGAAAATGTTCATATAGATTATTCATTAGACTTGAGCGATTTAAATATACTACTGTATAAAGTCAGAGTTACTTGAAAATGTTATGGTTTTCTTCGTTGAATATTTTATAATTTATCGATTTATTCCTTTCGTTAGTTGCTTGGAGTTAAAGATTTTTTTTGCAGATTTATTTGTTGATTATTCGATAAAAACTTAAATATTTATATATAGTTCTTACAACTTCTAAATAGTTTTATTTAATTTGAACCTGTTTGCAGGTAAGATAAGTCGTTTCAAATTGTCACTTTTTAGACCCTCATTCCACGCCTTGATAGCTCAAAGATACTTAAAACCGTTACGTAAAATCTTCAGATCATTTGAGGATTAATTGATCATTATCTTAAAGTTCAAAATATTCTCAATTAAACAAATTACGTAAACCTGTTGGAAATAATTGACATTTTAATCCAAGATATCTTCTCCTACCTTAACAAAATGCGTAATTTTTCCAATCACAATCAACATTTACCTAAAGGTGATCCACATGTATAGGTGAACCCTATCATTATATAAAACATTTTACTTTTATGGTTAAACAATTTTGCTCTATCGAATTCCGGATTTTTGTTTTACCTCATTGCTATCTATTTTCTTCCATCTGGTACTGATTATGAACAATTTCAGTTAACAGCTATCAGCTCTGTAAAAATGAACCAGCTTTTAGTGATATAATCTGCTTAATTTTTATTTCTCCATGATTCTTAATTTACATTAATCATCGGAAAATATCATTTGCAGCTTAGTGTAAGTAAATGTATTATTTTAATATTGTTTGTTCATGCCTTCAAAATGTTTTTGTGTTATTAAAGATTTTAATTTATGAATGCTTTATTAGTATACATTTTCAGTCCATGTAAAAATCCTTTTTTTTTATAAGATTTTAAGTTTTTCTACATAATATTGTTCCACATATTTTTTCCGTTTGCCTTTATATTTTATTTGCTAACCTGTTTTGACGAGTAACTAGTTTTAAACTGAGTTCTAATAAACTTATTTAGTGAAATAATTATCTTATTAGTTAATAAACAATATAAAACATTTTTTATATCCTCTTTCTAATTGCTTTTTCAAAAATACGAATCCTTCGAATTATTACGGATGAGCTATTTTAAAAATCAGTTTTAAAAACTTTTAGTAGGTAAATCGATTTTTTTTTTTTCAACTTAAAAAACTCGAAGGCAGAAATCAAGTTGTAAGTCGCCAGTAAGGTTTTTCAATTGTTAAAGGGGCTCGTGATTGTTAAAAGCTATCGACTTCCTAAACTTTGGTGCCCCAAGTGTTTGAAGTGGCCACGCCTTTTCATTTTTATAACCTATTCTAGTTATAACCCGAAGGCAAGTCTTAGCCTCCCTCCTATAACCTTACCTCCCGTATAAAGTTTATTATACGCCACCCTTTTCAAAGTAATCATTACTTATATTTAGAGAGAGCCCGAGTTCGAGCCTCAGATTATTGGGTATTAAAGACTTATAAAAAGCTATTTTCTATACCTGGCCTTTTTATACGTTAACCTCTACGAAATCACGTATATCCAAACTACCTAACAACTTAACCTTGTTATTTGAACTTCTCCTCTTTAACAATAACGCATCCCAATGAGACCTCTATTTATATTTACTAAAAATTGAATTCGAAAGTTTTGACTGTAAAAGCATTCTTAAAATTAACAAAGAATAAATTATCACAAACAATCATTACATTATAATTAATTAATTTTCTAAATTATTCTAACCCCCCCGTGCAATAGAAATTACTTAATAGTTATCTCATACTCATAACAAGAATAATATTTCTATAAACAATAAATAGAAAGACAACGTTAAAAAGTTATTCACTTTTAATTGTACATATCTCAAAGTCAAAAAACCCTTTTAAAACAATTAACCTATAAAAAAAATACTGAACAATAAGCAATATTTTTTATTGGCTATAAAAAATATAATTACATAAGTTATATAATCGATTATTTGAAACTTGAAGAAAGAGGGATATATATTTATAAAAATATCTTATGGCTATAAAAACGGAGTGTTGTAAAAATACGTTTTGATGTTTCAGCAATCAATTTTAACAATGCTATTATTAAAAAATTTACACCATATGGTTCGGCAATGAAATTTTCAATGCATTTTAGTGTAATAATATAGAGAGACGAACTGATATAATAAATATTATTGGTAAATAAAGTATGAAATAAATATTGCTTTTGTATGGATTGAATTACTGCAGCTATTGAAATAGCAAAGTTATAAAAAAATAGTCATAGCAATAAATCCTAAATGAATATCGAATATCTACTATAATTCTGATGGTAATTTGTAATCATCGGTGAATCCGAATTATGATGATGAGAAACCTCAACAAATGTGGTCAAAAGAACTAACTAATTTCTTCATTATTCTATTCTTACTCTCATTCTATGACTTACGAAAACTTTTTTTACATTCGCTTTGATTCACTCTGTCTTATTGATAAAGTACACAGTCATCTATAAATCTCAAATAGACCCTATTTTGAATTATCTAAGATAAGATGACAGGAAGGGACTGATGCTGTGTAAAGGGAAACTTCAGTTTCATCTTGCTGTTCATTAAGTTAGTTAGTTCACTAGGGAGTTCCACAAGGCATCACCATGGTTACCTTTCCTTATTCACTTTGCTGCTAACTGGGTTAGTTTAACACCGGTATCGTATCTTCCTTACCCTTGACAAACTTATTACCTTCGGTGTATAAGTAACTTGGTAAATTGCCCTTCTGCTTACTAAATGTTAATGTAACAAGTTAAACTCATCTGTTACTTTGAAATAATTTAACTTTTGCACTAAATTATGCCAATATACTTTGAAAGTTTTAAGTACGTAGTTGATTATATTGAATCAGGCAATGATGTAAGAGATAAGTTGTTCAATAGTTCCACTCCAACAAATACGCTTCTAGTCAACATATTTATTTCTTGGCACCATGACCTACCTATAAATAAAAAAAATATCATCTAACTTAGACATATACAAACGTGTTATTAGATCAAATTGTTAAATAATCCCAGTATAATAATAATTGTAAATATATGTACCAAATTTCAGACCAATAAATGTATTCTTAATTCTCTTATAGAATCGTAACATGTTCTTTTTTTCTAATTTATTTTATTTTAAAGCTCATTTCTTTAGCTTCAGTCAGCAATAAAAAATATAACTTATACCTAGAGAAAAAATAAATTAAAATTGCATAACAACAAAAATCTATAATAGTTTAAAAGTTTTCTTCTTTTCTGCGAAAAAATAATTGACTTTTCTCCCCTTTCCAGATTTAGTTCAAGAAGAAGAATTTTAGAAGAAGGCATTTATTTTTAATATTTAAGACGCAATTATAAAGTTTTAAACTAAATCTTCGAGAATTATTTCTGTTATTCTAGGTATCTTGCTGCTTCTTTTTTGTTTATTAAATATTATTTATTTTGTTTACTCGTCTATAAAAATATTTTACTGTTAAAAAATTATCGTTTAGTTAACTTGAAATGGAACACTTAAATTTCGGCAATAACTAGCGAATGTTTACTCAGTTAATTAAATGAATGTAAGTAGTACTGAGTTAATTATTTGTTAATGGCTTGTGAAATATGCATAATTTTGCTTGACAAACAAAAAGTATACCTACACTTAGTTGATAAAACTAACTAGACATTGGATCAGAAACATCGTTGATATTGATCAAAATAAGTTATAAGATTGACTTGCTAAAATTGGAAAAATTCCGATTTTCTAATGTCGGTAATGCTGTTTGACAATTCTGTTATCTGAACACGCACTTTTGTTTATGGTAAGGCGTTATATTGTAGCATAATGATAACGTATTATTGTTTTAATAACTGCGATGTTACCTTCTGTGGGCGCATTATTTTTGCTACTGGGGATAACCTGAGTTATATATTTAATTCTCAATTATTACTGAAGCAAGATATTTTGCGTGCTTCGTTTAATTTAGATTTTACAGGAAGAGTTATTAGGTTGTCAATCTTTCTAAGCTGTGAATGAAAAAAATTGCTTTCAACAGCGAAAAGAAAAAAAAAGTTGTATTAATATAGAGTGGGTAGTGAAAGTGGCATTGGGTTTGGACGGAGTGAGTGAATGAATGATTGAAAGGCTTTTAATGTGGGTTTAAGTAGTAGGTACTCGTTACTGCGGAGGACTGATATAGGCCTAAAGAGAACAAGTGAGGTAGAGAGTAGAATCAGAGGGTGGAGGAACTCTGCCGTATCGATCTCAAAACACTCAGCTGGGAGCATTGGGCATCCTCCTAAACCACGTGGAGTTAACTGCAAACTCACCTCTAGCACTGGCTATAACTCACAGATTCACTGGTCTAGTTAATCTGTTGAAAACATGACATTCTGTATCAACAATGTCCAGGATAATTTGATGTAAAATGCTAACTTTAGGTGTGAAACTAACAAAATAATGTTTTAATTCTTATTTTATTGATAGATTTTCTGCACAAACCAAAAAAAAAAGAAAAGGTAATTTTATATCGCCCGGTACATTCATATTTCGTTATAATATAGGTACATATTGGAAAAGAAGGGAAAGAAAAGAGCCTTGATTTGTAAATCTTTATATAGTTGTCTTTTCTTTAATTATTCATTCAACAACACTATTTATAACCTGTCTAACAACTTTAACCTTACTTTTTTTGATTTTTATCAATATACGGGATGAAGAGTCAAGGCTCGAAAGCTTGTATATGTAGTGTTTTTATATTAATAGACCAATCCGTCATAATTAAACAATTTTTTAGTTCATAACAAGTGGTCAATATCCTGTTAATTAGTACTATGAGACACTGAGAATATTTAATTATTATTTAAGAATCACTACAAATATAAACTTAAGATGAAGAATAGAAGAGCAATTGCGCTTGGTGCAGTCCGTTATTAAATTTATTCTCTTTAAATAAAACAATTTATTTATCAACTAATACTAAAAGATTTATTTATAATTATAAACTAATACTAAGAAGAAAAATTTAGTTATTATTACCTAATAACTAAACTACAATCCAAGACTAAACCAGATATATATAAGCTATATAAACCTTTATGTATGTTGTTATGAAAACGGTAAAGTTAAAATAATTTAAAAAAAAAAACTATAATCAAACAAATAGACTGGTTTTTATGTCTATGGACATTTTGATTTACGAATTCGTTCATAGTATAAGGACTACATTTTAAGAGGAGAAAAAAATCAATTGATTTTACTTGAATTGGTGGTTTAGGTATAAAACATGACATTTAGTTAAGTAGATTATTTTGAGAATGAGAATTATTTTAAACGTTTTAAGGTCTAGAAGGGAGAAAGAAATAGTAGAAATTTAAGATGAAAACATGTTTCTTTCGACAGGAAGTTTGTAATGGAAGCAAAACAGTGAGGTTTGTTTGAGTCGTGAGGGAGGGAAAAATCTTACGAGTCGTGACGTGAAAATGTTATGGAACAAAGTTGAGTTTAAGGGATAATGATATAGAACAAACTAAAAGAGAGACGAAAAGTGAAGGGATAAATATTCCAAATAAACTAAGTGCTATAAAGGGATAATATTATGGAAAACTCTCAGAAGTTAAAATGCAATGGGGAACTAAATGGACCTTACTCAAAAATTTCAAGAGTCAAAAACAAATAATGATATAAAACAAACTTTGGAATTGTCAGGTGTTATTGTTCAAGAACGAATACAAGATTTTTGAAGGGTAAACGTTTCGGAACTCATGAGAATGGATCAAATTTAGGAGTCGTGTTTTTATATCGTATTAGAAACAAGTTACGAGTTTAAGGGATAACAAGGAAGAATAAACATTAAAGTTGATAATGGAAAACGGCATGAAAAAGATTAGAGTCCAATAATATTAGGATAGAAGTAAGAAAAGATTGCAGAAAATTTTAAACAATTTTATTTGTTAACTAGGAGCTTAAAACCATAAAGGTCTTCCGAGCACACTGAAGGTAGGGAAAAAGCTATGTGATCGTTCTGATAAACGAATATTTTTTATGTTTTTGATTTAAAAAAAAAAGAAATCCGTTTCAGACGTCAGGGAAACTTTTTGGTTCCGTTGTCAGTTGGTCAGTTTGTCCGGTCTATCTGTCGCTCAATTTTTGCGTACCAAAATATCTTAAAAACTATTCGTCCGATTTGAATGAAATTGGGATGGTATAGGTCATAATTAGCCCATTGTTTTTCCATAAACATACATTTATTTACGCAATATATTCAAAAGTGCACATCTGATTTTTATGAAATTTGGCTTGTTTGTCGAAATTAACCCGCTGATAGTCCTAGATTATATCAAACTTATTTTGCTAAATTGATAGTTTAATTCATGTAAAAAATCAAAACAATTTTGACAGGTTTAAAACAAACAGGGGGGGGGGGATAAAAATAATAGGTTGTAAAAGCATTAATTCTTTAAAGTACATGAAATAGGACGTGAAAAAGCTATGTGCCACACTAATTGGCAGACTATTTTTTTTATAAATTTATCACTTGTCAGAATGTTTTAAAATGATATATTTATGTCTGATCCAAGAATATAGATTTGATTTAATAAACTCTTGTTACTTATCAACATTAATATTAACTCATTGTCAAATAATTTTGATATTTTGAAGGAAAAATACCACTTGAAGGTTTTCAATTAGCTTTGTTATTCTTTTCAATGGATTCAGAGAGTCTCAACAAGCACCTGCCATTGTTAAGACGAGAAATCTCTTTAAAAAATAATTCTCTTCTGTTATAACAACCCTTTTACAAAGAATAATAAAGGTTCTTTTCAGACGAAATCCTTACTTTCTTCTTTATTCTAAAAACATAATTATATTTTGATGTAAATCCGATTATTATTGACTGTTTAATACCGATTAATTAATTAATAAGTTCATTTAAAACATCGTCTCTTTACTGACTATTAAAAGAGGAAGATAAGTCGAGTATTATTATTATTATTATTATTATTATTATTATTATAGAGTATTTTTAGTGTTAAGTTTCGAATTTAATATTATTTAAACAGTTGACCATATTTATTCATGATAAATTAACAATAATACATAATTTTATTGATCAAATATTTATTATAAAATTTTTACAATTAATGTATTTAATTGATAAACAAATGTATAACTTGTTATTCGTATATTGATTGCATTCGACCCACCCTAAATTATAATATATTTAATCTAATAATAAGTTTCTGAGGATCAATAATGTATATTCTGCTTGTGACACCGTTTTATTAAATACTCGTAATATTACTTACATATTTCGTTGCTAGGCACTTAATTTATTTTATTAAAATATGCAGTATATTTATAATTAATAGTAAAAAATTAGCAAAAATTAATATTATCCATCTAAAATTTTATTTTTAACAAATTAATTTACTATTATCTTTTTTTCAATTTGAGATTTTTTTAAAATAATCTAAAAACACTAATTGTTTTATTTTCTAATATAATCTAAAACTATTATATATTTTTATTTATTGTTAGTACCTGCATTATTCTCTTTAAAATAATATTTTACTCTTGAAATTGTGCCGCAGTTTAAATGTTTATTTTTTATCACTAAGTTATATTCAGTCTCAGAGTGAAGCAGTAGGCACTTAGTCGAGCTATAGATTACTTATTGTGCGGGTGTGCTCTATCTATGTCTACGTTACTAATGTGTTTTTTTGTCACTTGTAGCTGTCAGTATATCACCCACATGTGTTGGAAAGATCGAAGTTCTCATAAATAAAAAACAAAAACAATATGTTCTCTTTAAACTCTTCACTTCTGTTTGACTTCCTGCAGCTAAAATTTTATCTAGAGTTTTTACAAATATATTTTTTTTCCCTTTGAGAAACAAGAACAAGAATATAATTTGGAAGTGCGGTTAATTACAAATATTTACGGATTGAAAGCGCGGTAAGAATGCTCATTTGCGAGTTGCCTTATACTTTTATCTTGTTTTTTTGTTGTTTTTTTTTGCTTCCGCAAGCTATGTAATCACTCTAAAGAACGAAAATATTTTATGTCCCAATTTCAAAAATTCTAAGAAAGAAATCCGTTTCAGAAATCAGGAAACATTTTTGGTTCCGTGTCTGTCTGTCGTGCAATTTTTGCCAACCAACTTAATCTTAAAAAATACTCTTCCGACTTAAATTAAATTTGGATGGTAGGTCATAATTAGCCCATTGTTGTGTAATTAGTCCCATATACCTTTTAACCTTCTGCGTACATTTAATTTGTTTCTCTTCCACATGCGCACAAACATACATTTATTTCTCTTCCACATGCGTACAAACATACATTTATTTCTTTTCCACATGCGCACAAACATACATTTATTTACACTATATCTTCAAAAGTCTCCTCTGATTTTTATGAAATTTGCATGGTTTATAGAAAGTATTGCCCGCAGATAGCTCCAGTTTAATTTAAACCGTCTTCGGTCTTGAAATTTTCCTACATTGATACTTTAATTCATGTAAAAAATCAAAACGATTTTGACAGTTTTTTTTAAATGAGCAAAAATTAAATAAATTTAACAATAATAGGTTCTAAAGCATAATATCATTATAGAGTATACGTAATAGGCATCCACACTATGCACCACACTAATTGGCAGACTATTTTTTTTATTATAATGTATTGTATATGTAATTATTGTGGATAGATTGACAATTATTAAAGGAGATTGGTACGATCCTTCGTTGTAGTCGATTATGTTGCATTTTTTTATTTCATTCCCATGGTATTTTTGTTTGCTATAATAATATTGAGAACCCAATCATAAGAATAGGTATAAATGAATAATTATAATAGAAAAAAAGTAATTTATTGCTAACCACAAGTAGCCCAACACTATTTTTTACAAAAAAAATAATGAAACGTGTTTGATCCTTAAAAGTTCTTAAACGTGATGTACTATCTTTTTTTTTCTTTAAAAAAAAAACACATAAAAACATGAACCATATAAAGTATTACAGAAGAGATATTGAAATGAACACGAAAATGAATTAATTAAAAGGCTTGTTCGTGACACGGAGAACGTGGATCTGGTTTAAACACATCGCGGGTTGCCAAATTATCCATTGTTGATTGTTTGCCTTGCCATTAGTTAGCTATAGAATGTGAATGAGAGAGAATGAAATATCTGTAAAATAACAACCTTCTGGCTTATAAGTTATACTTATGGTCGATATGAGACAATTTTTTTTCAGATTGAGTTGAGATTATTATGAAAGTTATAATTATAGGTTGTCATTTTTTTTTCGTTTCTCTTATTATATCGTAATGGTAATAAGTCGCAGTTTGAATCGAATAATAATCTTATAACAGTTGTTTCTCCATGATAAATAAAATTATTATATTCTATATAAACATGAAGTATTGAAGGAAAATATATTTACTATAGTTCTAGATTAGGTAGTGTAATTTTCTTTATACTCGTAGCTACTAATAAAATTAAATAAGACTATATATCGGAATATTATATCTAAAAGAGTTATCATTACTTTGTTCCCACTCAGCTTCTTTACTAGTTCTCCAAAAATAGTAAATAAATTTCCCCTTGATTCCATCTCCATCTACTAAAATTTCTAATATCCCTCTAATAATTAAGAGGAAATATCGAAACATAAAATGAATTATTTTATATGTAGAAGCGTCTATGGTGGTCCTTTTAGAAGAATCACATTTATTGTCTCTTCCCGTAAATGTATAATTGTTTATTTAATAATACTGCTGGTATAATTTAT
The DNA here is from genome assembly GCA_951217055.1 of Gerris lacustris. Classification (NCBI taxonomy): domain Eukaryota; kingdom Metazoa; phylum Arthropoda; class Insecta; order Hemiptera; family Gerridae; genus Gerris; species Gerris lacustris. Next base: position 47,820,714 of record OX578281.1, read on the forward strand.
CAACTAGTTTTACAAGAATCAATTCAAATATAGAGCCGCTTTATGTTGTCCTATTAATTTATATATCTTCTACTATGATTAAATGGATAACTCTTTGCCTGATTATGCTTCATATCATTCAAACCCTTTTCGACTAATTTATTGGTTATAATCCGTGAAAAGTAACCGAATTTGGTCTTTATTAATTAACTATTGTAAATTTCTTGTCAATAAATTTATAAATTTTGCTTTCATTGTTTTTCTTTATCAGTTCGAAACTACTAATAAATTTATTTATCAATTTTTTAATTTTATTTATATCTTTTCAATTAATAATAAATATTTTTCCTAAATTTCAATATGTGTATAATGACGAAAATCAATAAAAAAACCAATAATATTATATTAATTTTTTTTCATATCATTGCTTTTTATAGTCAATTTATTCTGTTTATATAGTCTGTTATTGAAACCTTCATATTTCAACTTGGTCTGATGAGTCTATATACTGGTAAAATATTTCAACCTCGCATTCAATCAACTCAAACAACGTATTCTCAAGTGACGTATGACCTCAACTTTAGTTTAGTAATTCGATCTTTAACCTTTATAGTATTTCTAAAATAAAATAGCTAAAAATTGATTGGTTATTCAAACACTTTTACGTCTTACGTTTACGAACAAATTAAAACTTTTTAACCTTTACTTGTACTTTTTTTCACCTTCTTTTTTTATCAATCTACTCTATCTGGGTAAAATTTGTAGTATATATTTTTCACTGATTTTTTATAGTTTAAAACAATGTATGTGTGTGTGCCTTATATATAATACTATAATTCATTTTAAAAGCTTTGATTTGAAAAGTTTTCTATGTTCATGTTAGAATTATTGTTTGCTCCCCCCTGTGTTATACTATTACACTAATTTATCCAATAACTAGTTATTATGATCTTACACACATTGGAACATTGATGCCACTGTTCAGTAAATAAGGGGTGCTACATCGACATTTCTTCTTTATACAAAGCAGAATGTAATTGGCTAAAATAAAAGAAGATTACAACAAAGTGCTTCTATACATTACAAGATCTCTGATTTTGATATCGACTTCAGCAACTTTGTAATTAATCCATAAATTCCAAGAAGCCGAGAGAAATAAGCCGTCTTGCGCCTCCAACTAATTGGAATTCACTGAGCTAAGTTTTAATCCTTTTCTGGATTCTCCTCCCCAGTTACTAATTGCCGGAGAGGCATTAAAACTTTGGAAGGGGGAACATTGTCTGCCCTGAGGAAAACCCTCAGAACCTTTCCCTCTCCCCATTTCCTCATTTTAAGAATTCGAGCCCCATTTTACAATACTTGAGTTCTTCCCTGCGAGGATTTTGATTACGTCATTAACGTCGTAACAGGATGCTTCAACGTGGATTAGCATTCTAATTATATGTAAATTGACTTAGTTACACTTATATACAGGAAACAATATTTTATTCAGTTAGTGATAGTTTTTCGTTTTTACTCTAGTTTTCTCTCCGTATATTTAATCCAATAAATGTAAAGAAATACATTACATGTAATTTAAGAGTGTAACAAAACATTTTTGTTTGCAAAAAATATTTAACTTTAGATTCTCGATCTTTTAACCACGCCAAAGTTGTGATTTACGATTTACTTGTATAAATCCACTAAAGGAACCTAAACAAACAGTAAATCCCCCTTTTTCTTTCAACAAACCGTATAGGATCTACGTATATTTATTTTGTATCAGCTATCTCAATGCACCCTTTTATATAAGATTTCCTCCTTCTCTTTGCTTGCCCTTTGCCTTCTGTGGATTCAATCTAAGCTGATTTAGAATTTTAAGCTTATATTGCATTTGGAGAACAAGAAGAAGAAGAAAGGAATCAAATACGATATGATGAATATCCAATATTCTTTATCCAATAACATGATTGGATGAAGAATTATTTATAAATATTTTAAAACATGGCTCTTTGTGTTCTTATTTTTTTCTCAAATGAATAAAATTCTTTAATTTTTAAAAAATCCTACTAAAATATGCCTATGTCTTTATTACCTTAAAATGTGACGATAAGCTAAGGAAATAATGGTTAATTTACCTGAAATTTGGTTCAATTTCTTCTCTCTGTGTTAGAATATTACCCGCACGTTCACTATAAATTAAATTTTAATTTTGAAACAGGGAAATATAGTGTCATCACCAATCTTAACAGTATCAGAAACAATTTTGTTCTGATATATATAATTTCAAAATGACTCTTCATTAATCTTTTATTATATATTTAAACCTATTAATTGGCCTCAATCACTGCAGAAGCTGTGGCCGTAAGAATGCTTAATGGTGGCTTTAAGTATTAGTCCTGATTTAGTAAAATATGTATTAATCTTTTCAGACTTTTTGTATTTTTTTTATTATAAACTCAACTGGACCTACCTTAATTGATTTACTAATATACCGTTGCCATTAAGTAAAATCATTTTGGTTTCAATCTCACGCTTATTTTTCTACAAGTTCTTTAAGAAAAAAAGATATAATTTTATACGAACCATGAACCTTTGAACGAATCAGTAAGGCTACTTATTGCTTTACTGTGCTAATAAATAATTTACAATCCCTTAACGAAGAAGGCCCCCGCCATATTTTTTTCATTTTTGATTTTCTACTTCCTTTGAGATACTCTCATAATTAATCCAGCTTATTTCAATCGTTTCGCTTGTTATATTGTTAAAATGTTTAACAAGGATGAACTGATTGGTATATTATTTGCATATTTGTTTCAAAAGAGCAAAACTGTTCTGTAGATACTTTCCAATAATTGCAAGCAAAATCTTTCATTGAATTCACATCCTAAAATTTAGGATTACCACCAATGAGATTCTTATATTTAATACAATAATTTGTTTATTTTTGGCGACATCTTGGATGTGGTATTTACAAATTTTAAATAATAATCATAAAGCAATATTAATGGCTAATATACGTTGAACGAACTGAACGTCAACGAACGTTGACGTAATCGAAAAAACTGGTTTCGTTTTTCACTTACGATGTACTTTTACTTTCCGGGAGAAAACATAGAATAAGTGGTAATTGAATTTTTGTTTCTTTCATATATAAGTAAACAGTAAATAAATATAGACACTGAGTTACATTTAGTTGGTTGTTAATTTTGTTGCGGAAAGTGATCTTGTAGTACTTACTTATACTGAACATGATCAGTTTCTTGTCTAATGACAATTATAAATGTTTTAAACCACTTTAATTAGTTATCTTTAGTTCCACAATGATATATCATAAATCTAATCAGGCCACACAAATATCTAGCTTCCCTTAATTTTGTTACTCTTTCTTTGACCTGAATCCATTGTAAAAGCATAACTACAACCTAAACCAAAGACCTTTCTTGGTCAAGTTATTAAAAAGTGCAAATTACCTATCATTCTTATGAATAATAGATATTGGATTCTTTCCATTAATATTTATTTGTATTATTATGTGTAAATGGTAGGGAGTAAAAAAAGAAGAGAAACAAAAACCCATTCAGGATATCTAATATAAACGAATCCGAAGCAGACATGCATTAACTATTGGGAAGACTTGAAAAAAGAGATTGGAAATAATAGATAAGGGTCCGAACTGTGAGGAGACGAGATAAGAATCTCTAAGGAACCTCCCCCAACTCCTTCCCAAACCTTTAAACATATTAGTGAAACGAAGATGAAAATAAAAGAAGAAAGATAATGACTTGGGATGGAACGAGATAACTATATGAGGGTATAGTAAGAATTGACTAGAGTACAATCACTATAGTGTACTTTATGTTCTGCTTCAACGACCTCGCACCGACAAAAAAAGATCTATTGAACATTTGGATGGTTTCTCATTCCAACGAATAACATATATCTTAGTTTATTAAGGTGTGACTTAGTATATACGTATTTGAAGTTACATTTCGAAAATATTAGGTTTTGCATCTTCTGAAAATTGTAATGATGCCAATATGCCAGCCAAATATGATTTAATATATAAGATAAGTTAATCACTTGTAAATTGATTATATTATAATAATAAATTTAATTTATTAAATACAATTCTACGCACTTAAGTGTTCTGCATCTTTGCATCTTTTGCACATCAAATGTGTGATCTTAAAACCGCACGTTGTTAATGTGTTATTTGCCGTGATAATTTGGGATTCTGGAGTACCACAATACAGCAGAAAGTAAATAAAAGTATAGAATAAGAAGGGCCACAATCAACCGAGGGTTTGTGGAAGTCAAGTGCACACGTGACCTATACAGGGCGTAAAGGCACGTGTTCTGGCAGACGCTAACCTCAGTTAGTATAGGATAGCATTCTTGCTACCTATAACAATCTTAAATGGACATGGTCCAATAAGCAATGGTCTAATTCAATTTGCACTCGAAATCTTTGGATTTCTTAAATCAAATAATTATATCCTTGGTTTAGTTTTAGTTAGAACTGGATTTACCTACTAATATCAGAATACTTATTGTGTTCATAGTCAAAACTGAATGAACGACTCCAAGAAACCGGGGCGTACATTGAGCCGCAGCCAACGTAGGGCAGGACAGCACAGGTTTTTTCAACCGCAGAATAGTGTAGGGTAAAGCTAGTACTTCACTACACGTATACGTGGCGTATACCCAACACTAATAGATTCGCGTCTCAATTCGCTCCGTCTCGTATATTTCAGCGGTTGAAAAAACTGTGCTGCCCTGTCCTGTGTCAATGTCCTGTTTTATGCATATAAACGAAATAAGGTTTCCTTTAGGCCATCATCAGTGTCATAAGACGGTAAAGGTTAATATATGTACTTGTCTCTTGGGGTATCGTTTACTTGATCTAATTATTATAATTAGATTAGGCACTTATTATAATTACCAAATGTTATAGTAAAATAAATGCTTCTGTTTAATTTATGGAAAGCCATTTATTTTTATTACTGATAATTAACTTATGGTTACTGATCGTAAAAATATTAGTCTTATGTTAGAGTGAAAATAAATTGAATTTTTTTTATTATTATTTGAGACATTTTAATTATTATTTTTACGCTGGAAGAGTGATGACAGCTTTAATGAAATACTTGTGTAGACTAAGATTTAATAAAATTTATTCATCAACTTATATTTAAATTGCAGTTGTATAATTATAAAAATATTGTCGTGGGAAACAATGCACTATATTCGAGTTTTGAACATGTAAAATAAGTGAACTGGTGAAGCTTAGTTAATGAACATTGTTTTGATGTTTGGTGATTGTCAAATCACCAATGATAACTTCTTGCAATTTAAGCAAATGATCAATAAAATTAATTAAAAATAGACAAACGATTTTGTTATGTTTATCCAATTTGTTTTTAAGTGTTGCCATATAATAATAGCTTCTCAACCGCATAATTAATGTTCTAAATGATCTCAACATGAAACACGGTACAAAATTAAACGTTAATGAAAACCATTTCTAATTCCAGAATTTCCCTTCATTAACAAACTCAGTCAGTTTAATTGGTAATTGTATCCCGGGCTAAAATTTTCCAAAGCGTGTAACTAATTATCCGGACCTAGTTTAATTCTATTTTTGGTCCTTCTCAACTACAAAAACCTCTCTGAATCAAATTAAAAGTTGATTGGTCGGGTTAAATTGAGAGGAATAAAAAGGCGGGGGTAGTTTATTACGATAAAAGGATCGTAATCAAGCAAACGCGGGACCCAAAAAAACGACTGACTGTATAACCTACGCGAAGGTAGTCTTTAATATGGAAACCCACACGTGTACAAGCTCCCTCTACAAAGCTACTACAAAGTAAGCATTTCCCAACTGCTTTCGTGAAGGACTGAGTAAACAACCGTAAAAAACCCCAGAAAAGAAAAACCAGAAGGGAATAAAAAAACAAGGACATACTGCTTGAAGTCACGAGGGGGTTCGCCCTTAAACTTTATCTTAGAAGTAGGTTTATAAAAAGTCTTAGAATGACAAATGCCTTAGGAAAGTAAAAAGTTACTTGCACGCTACTTCTTTCGACTTAAAACTTAGCAACTAACAACAAATTCTCAACATAACTTGTTCTTTAAGAACAAAACATAAAAGTTTTCTTCTTTGTGATACAGCATATCTCTCAATTAACTTTGTTCCCTTTTTTAAGTTCTTTATAGGTTTCCGAAAAGAACTTTGTAGCTAATAAAAGAAAAAGGTCGATAAATCGTCATAAATAGGACCTTATGGGTTTTTGACAGGTCTATCAATGAGTGTCAGAGAGGTCTTAGTTCTAATAAAACCGCTTGTAAATTATAGCTCGGTCCCTTGTCTCATCTTATGAGTTCTTGATATCTTTATAGGTTTGCCCTCCTAAACCTCATAACTAATAAAGTTTTAGACTATCAGCTAAAAGAGGGTTAAGACATGTGTTCCAACATTGTTTTTAACATCCTTCTGTAGATTAAAATTACGAACATAATAACTAATAAAGATTAACACAATGGTGAAAAATGTTTTAGAATTTATTGATCAAATTTAGGTAATTAAAAACGTATTATGTAGATTTGAATAATCCTTTATATAATGGAGATAATACTCACCTTGAAATGATTTGTTATTGGGAAGCTACAACCATATATTTATTCCAATATAAATAAATGTTTGTTTTGATTTGTTAGTCTTTAAATAGATATAATATAAAATTAAGTCCGTTGCGGCTTAAACGACCTAAGGGCTAGTCTGTTATAAATTAATAAAAAATACACTGAAGAAACTTTACTTGACTTTAAATTGGATTTTTAAGTGTTATTTTGGAATTATTCATGGTAAGAGAACCAAACTTTTTCATTTAAAAATATTTTTATATGTGTCAAATTTAGAGGCAAACACGACTTAGAAATTATACAGAAGTTTCTTTAAACAACGTTATTCAATTTAGTGGTATGCCATGATAAAATTTGTGACAAATAAAAATAATACACATTGTAACATAAAACATTGTGGTGTATTATTAAAATTGTGTATTCAAAAAGCATAATATGCGTGAAATGGAAATATTAATAGATTGTAATGTTATCTTAATTCCAACTCTAACCTCATTATCGGGAATAGTAGGTATATATTAATAGGTATATTACATTTATAATGTGTAATAAATATCTTTGGACTTTATTATTTTAGAAACTCGATACACATACGTTTACATATCATTACATTAGATATGTATATGAATTGTCGTGTATAGTATAGATACGATTTTTAACGAAACCGCAAATTTATAATTATAAGCAACAAATATGTTTGGAAATTTCCGTATATTTGAAAGTTTCATTATAATATGTATTTTTACTTTATATGTATAAATTTCATGCAGTGTATAATCGTTATCACCGGAAACGTTGTTCTTTGCTTTATATAAAAGTCACTCATTTAAATACATATGTAAATTTATCTACGCCAATTATACTTACACACACACACACACACACACACACACACATATATATATATATATATATATATATATATATATATATATATATATATATATATATATATATATAAAATGTGTCTTATTAGTGATCTGATATTATCTATTTCAATAATTCATCATTTTCCTGACCTTGCATGTTAGTAATTAAATGCGATAAAAAAGCGATTCAAATATAAATCTTAATTTTCAAATTAAAATTTTATCAAGCTATTAAAGTTTTTTATCATATTTTTTTTTTTTTTCTCTTTTTTTGTATATAATTGAGTTTATCGATTTGATAGTTTCTTTTAATGTAATCGAGTCAATGGTACTTGGCTGTTTCTTTTTTTTAATGGTATTAAATCTATAAAATATATGAAATTGATATGATGATTGTTTTTTTTTTTTTTGTTTTTTATCAGACCTTGAATTTAATTACTGACTGGACGAAATGATAAAAATAGTATTTTTTTTTAAATTAATTTCTCTTTTATCATAATTAATTGGCAATAATAGTATTGTTTTTGATGTATTGTAAAAATGAATCCGACTAATTATTAATTCAATAATACATAATAATGAATATACAATGTATTGAAGTGAATAATTATATGAATATGTCCTTGTGCTTTTCTTTTTTCTTACAATAATGTTTTTCTTATGCACATCGCTCTTGCCTAAGCAATGGTGAACTTTTAAGGTCTAAACTCGGTAAAATATGATATTAATAGTTTTTTAAGTGAAAACTAATTAATTAATTTTCAGAGGTGTATTTTAAGGAAACAAACAACTTATATATTCTCTCTTTTATTAATTTATTCTCTCTTTAATAAAATAAAGTTTATTAATTCTATAAAAATCAACTAAAAAATGAAATTATTGATATTTTGGTATACAAATTTAATTACATTTGATAGATACCTACCTACACTATATAAGGAACAGATTTTAATAATTTTATAAGTTTAAATGCAAAATATATATTAATTATAGATATAATTATATTTATTTGTTAATTCATTTAATGTAATAGGCTTATTATATAAGCGTCTTCATAGCTAAAACCCTTTATTTATGTTTTTATTTTATTTTATTCTTCAGTTGATTAATTTTATTGATTTACAATGTTTTTGTTTTTTTTTTTAGTTAAATAGAAATTTGGTTTTTTAGTTAGATTAAAAATGAGAGGGGAAAAAGGTTAGAAGGTAAAAATGTCTAGAAAATAAACTGGGAAATATAAATAATAAATATAAATAATAAATAGGGAATATAAATAATAAATAAAGAAAAGTCAAAGTTAATAATAAGCAAGATGAAAGAAAAGTATTGGAAAGTTGATGAAAAAAATTAGGGGAGGGGGACACGACAATTTTCAAGGATACAGGATGCAAAGATAGATTGGTACAAAACGAAACATAATATTTATTTGTACACAGGGCCTTCTCCTCTTTCATTTAACGCCCTACAAGATACATCACTCTTAAAAAAATATCAACCCTTAGTTTTTAAGGGATGATTTTTTGAGGGTTCCCTGTAATTTTCCTATTGAGTTTTAAATTTTTGTGCTTGGTACTTTCGGAGATCAGGTGCGTTACTGAAGGACAACAGGAATGTATGTGTCCTTGTTTTTCACTACTGGCTCTAAAAAGGTTGGATTGATAAAAATATAAATAAATAAACGTGTAAAAAAATATGGAGTGAATAATAAATTTAGGGTTAAAAAAGTAATATAGTGATATGATAATTTAGCATCCGTGTAAGTTTCATTAAATATTGGAAGAAACAGCTAATATGGTTTATCAATGTGAGGTCTTTAGGGAAATATAAATACACTTTAACTACTATTTTTGCAATATTTCGTCTCCTCTTGAGGCATCTTATGCCTAAAAAGGACTTTTTTTTATTGTTTAATCATGGCGACTGAACATTATAACATATATATGTCACATTTTAACAATTAAAACTAATTTGTTCTTAAATAACTTCATGGTAACGTAGGTATATTCTGAACTGTTGAATGTAATATTATATCTAGTTCCTTCTTGGTTCTTATGTTCCTCCTGGGTTCTTTTGTTGCTTTTTGGTTCTTTTGCCCTTCTTGATTATACTGTCTCTTGATTCTTTACTCTTTTCTAGTAGTAATTCCCCACAAATTAATTATTGTAAATAAATATATAAATATCTTGCAGGTCCAACTATGAACATATACGTTAATTAAATAAAAGTTAACTTTCGTCCTTAAATTTGTTTAGTTATTTTATGTGCCAAAATTTAATCCTTAGAAAAATAACAAAAACAAAAAAGATTGGTGTAATATCGTTGACAGAATTGATTCTACTGCCTAATAAAGAAGAAGGGCGAATAAATAATGGAACATTTATTTTCTTCTATTGGGAAATATTTAGTTGGTTGTTGTTTGTATTGAAGGGTCAAAACGTCAATTAAAGCTGTGCCGTATTGCGTAGCATCCGTTATCAGAATCGCGGTTTGAGGTATTTTGAGGCCTGCGGACTCAGATAGTACAAAACATGATCCCCTTCTATTGAATGCGATTTAACCCCTTTTGTTCTAATGGTTGGTTTCCCAATTTCCTTAACTTCCGTTTACAATTTATCATCCCCTTTCACCTCGCTACTCGCTGTTATCACTTATCGTTGGTTATCACTGGTTTCGAGATATGTCCCTTTTATCACCTTCGTCCCTTTTGTCACCGTCCTGTGAATTATTGAAAGGGATTTCCCGAAAAGGGTGAACCGTAATTCTAAGCCCGCTTGCCTGTTCTTCAGTATTCCTTGTCATATTCCATTCCTTGATCTTATTACCATTAAATCGTCTGTCCCTTTTTTGTCGCTTCTTACCTTCTGTCACACTTTATTTGCTCCGCACTTTAAGCGCTTCTTTTTTACTTATTTATTCAAGAGGAAAAATATGCATCTTTTATGATTTCCCTCCCTTATTTTCCGAACTCTTACAACTGAAAAAAGAAAATGTTAACAGCATATCTTTAAGCTGAAATTCATTTTTAAGTTTACAACTAAAAATCCATTTTTAAATTATTGTTATATGTATTCTATATAAACATTGCTTTTAGATCTTATAATTATACGAAGGGTTTACAGTAAATGAAAGTGCATAGGACTCTATAATGTCCGTTTTAAATGTTATCTAAAAAACCTGGAATGATCTAGTCAGTAGCTGCAGAAATAACATTTTAATGTAATTTACTCGGCTTTCAGTCCACTAGTCATTCACACTAAGTTATGCATTACTCATTAGAAATTATTAGGTATATTGTTTAGGTAATCTATTTGTAACAATTAAATAAAATTAATCTTCAATTTTATTCTTATCTCTAAGCGAAACTAAAATTCAAAGCAAAAACATTCAAATTCAATGTTCATTTTCATCCATCAACAAAATCGAGATAAAGAAACTTCCCTACACTTACATTTACTTCCCTATTTATACATGTGCATTTAATAATTTTCAACTATAAAAGGCACACTTTTTGGAATTCAATATAGCATTGCACTTTTTTATAGCTCCAATATGATGGGATATGTTTGTTCACTTCATAGTTATTAACGCAACTCACAAAAATTTCAAACAATTAGAAGCAAAATTTCAAACATTTAGTAGGTACCTAAAAGAAAACCAATTTTCTCTAAGGAGCTACTATATATAAGAGAAATTGATTTTGATATAAAACCGCTGATGTTATACACATATAGTTTGTTTTTAGTACGGGAATAAACAAACGCATTCTTCTCATCAAACAATGTTTTATGGTGGATGTTTTTGAGTTTGTGTTAGCATCTGGAAGCGTGTCGGAAGAGCCGTGAGAAATATTTCACGGCTTATCCTCGTTTTTCTACGGTCCCTTTGTCTAGATATCGATCATAATGCTCAGACTAGTGACAGTTATACGACAAGAATACTCTCGCTTCACCAACTTCTTCTCACAATACTGCAGATTTAATATTATATTTAGATGTTCTTCATCGCCAATTTTCACTCCTATAATTGTGAGACAATTTTTCACCATAAAATAAATATGATGCATGCCATAGAATATTCTCAAATCTAAAATATGATGCATGCCATAGAACATTCTCAAATCTAAAATATGATGCATGTCATAGAACATTCTCAAATCTAAAATATGATGCATGCCATAGAACATTCTCAAATCTAAAATATGATGCATGCCATAGAACATTCTCAAATCTAAAATATGATGCATGCCATAGAACATTCTCAAATCTAAAATATGATGCATGCCATAGAACATTCTCAAATCTAAAATTTGACAAGATCGTATATAAGATTATATCGATTCTTATGATGGTTTTTACTAGAATATAAAAATCGTAAAATTGCCTTATTTAAGGATAAAAAAATATAATATAGGTTTATACAAATATAGTTAGAAGCTATATTTAATCAAGGGTACTCTTTTTGTTTAAAGAGTGGAAAATAGTTAACATTTTAACTAGAAATGTATAAAAATACATGTAGTTAACTAAACGAAAATAGTACACTTTTTAATGATTTTTCCCCTAATGGTTTTTCGGTTATATGGGGTTTTATATAAATAAAATAAAAATGAATAAAAATCTTAATTAAGCTATTAATTTTAATAATAAAGTAATTTATAACAACGGACTTTTATTGAACACTTGTGGGATTTCCGTCTTAACTCGGGTTCATTTAATTAATTAGTTATTGTATTCGCAAATAATTTTATTATACTTCTATTTTTCATTTTATTATGTTTGCGCTGTGTCTCTTTTCTAACGACACTTGGAAATGTGACTTATAGTGACATAAGCAATCACCTCTTTTCCATAATATATCACCATAATCCAGACGAACCCGAAGTATACTTGGTGAAATTTAAATTCAAATCAGATCCAGTACAATCTCTTATACAATAGTTAAGATATTATATAAATAAATATAATATTTAATAGCAATTATATTTGTCCATAATTAAGGGATAGATTTCCAAATAAAAACGGTAGAGGGAATAAAACGTATCTTATACATACGAGAAGCACATTCTATGGTTTATAATTATTCAATTTTGATCATAAGTTAAAATTTGGCTTTATTATTACCTAGATTATATTAAAGAACTTACTTCTTGTACATAGTGTTACGAAGGTAATAATCCTTACTATTATAATACATAAGTATTTATAAGTAGATTAACCCAATGATTATTTTATTTAACTTGGCATTAAAAGAAGCAATAATTTTTAAGAAAGCGTTTATTTATTTTAACTTTTGTAAACATAGGTGGTTTTCTTCTTATAACAGTAGAAAGAGGTTATCACTGTAGCATAAACAAAATTAAAAATTCAGACTAACAGCTTAATAGTTAAACATATTTAATCATGAATATTGCTTCATTATTTACTAGTTTGTATTAATAAAAAATTATAATTAGTATTATTATTTTTTATAATTTCTTTTTGTTGTATTGCTATGGTATTGCGTATATTCTTTAAAAAAAAAAAACAGCCGGATATTTTTCACATTTTCAGTGGCCATATTTGTTTTTTGTTTTTTTACACGTATTTTTATAATATTTTTCCTATCTTTCAATTACATATATACTTCTCATTTCAAAAAAAAAAAATTATATTTGAATTAATTTATCAATTTTTTGTTTTATGTATTTTGTGTTACAAATTTTGATTTTTAAATAAATTTTTCATTCGATTTGTAAAACTTTGACATTGCTCTTCTTTCCGTGCCTTTTCTTCGTTGTAAATTTTATTATGTATAATATAATGTAATATGATTTAATCATATAGGTAATTATTTATGAAAGATTTTGAAGAATATCGATAAATATAAAGAATTACGAAGAACACTAATAGATTGGAAGAACTTAGAGAGTTTAAAGGCATGTAATTGTTTCTATATTGTTTTGGTTTAACGATTCTTATTAAATGAGGACCATTTATTTAAATCGTGACTCCAATTATCGGCTCCCGAGATTTTAGCGGTTATCAGATGATTAAGTGAAATTTAGCCTTGAGTACATTAATGTCCTTCTTGAAAAAGAATGAGGAATGGGAAGTAACCATGATACACATGTGTGCCAAGTGTGGTACAGATGTCTCAAAGAATAAAAGAGCCTATATTATATATATATATCGATAATATTATTTTGTTTATCCTATACATTTGTATATATATCATTCGTATGTATTATTTAATAATATTAATATAATTATTATTTGTTATTATAAGGAAATCATCAAATTTTCAAACAGTGTGACAGAAACAACATGAATTATGTTAATTAGGCTAGAAAATAATTTGAACCACAATAATTTTTAATGCGTTTGCAATTAGTAAATATATAGAAAAAGCGGTTCATTGTCCTCGAAACTTTATAATCGTTTTTCAATTCATAAATCCCCACTCCGGTAGAAAAACTGCATAATTGCTTATAATGCAGTTATACAGGAGAGCCGAAAAATCCACAATAAATAATTAGATTAAATATTCGTTAAAAAAAAATAAAAAAAATAAAATGTATAAAATTGTGTTTGTGGCATAAAAAATGAAAAATATCATTCCCATCTTCTTCTATATAGTCGACGAATTATTGTTTTCCCAGAAACTTGTGATGTGTATACCTCATTATTTTTATAAAATTGGCATATAAGTCACTTTCCCGGGGAAACTTTAAAAAACAGTTGATGGCGGAAGTAAAAAAAACTAATGGTTTAAAATGTATAGATGTTGGAAATATTAAATGTCTATGTTTAATGGATATCTAAACAAATATCGAATACAATTTATTTAAAATGAAATCTTACAATATTTATGAATTGAACCAATATGCATTTGATAGTAATTTTACATAGCTTTTTCCACAAATACCTATATTATTTTATGTATGACTTATAGGCCTCTCATTACTGGATGTTTCTCAATTTGTTTGTTATCTCGCTTGTTATTTTGTTTACTTTTCCTTGTTTTGATTCTGCTTTTATCGATCAAATTACAAGACAGGGCTTTGGTGTAATGATGTCGACAATGTCCGAAATGTTTTTTTGAGGGGATTAATAAGGAGAAAGGCAAGGTTCAAAGCCCTGCTTGGGGAGTTACCTCTTTAAATGTCGTGGGAACCCCCCGGCAGTACAAGACTCGTGGAAGCATTGAAATCCGCTGACTCCTGACAATTCTTCAGCACATCTCTCCCAGTAGTTTCTCTCTGACTGAATAATATCCAGTTATAAATACGTCAGCACTTCGATAAATAGATACGCAATGATTAAATGTTTCAAGTAAAAAAAAAGAAAGTTAAATGAAATGTTAAAAAAAAGTTAAATTTACAAAAAAAATAGATAGTGCTATTAGAAATAGCAAAAAAAGAAATAGTGCAAAAAAGTGCCTGACTAACATCAGGCTAGAATTTTGTGCACAAGTTAATCTTTTAGTGCCTTTTAAGGGCTACGTTCGTCTGCGGGACATACCTTGGCAATAGGATTTGAAAAAAAAAAAAAAAAAAAAAAAAAAAATCGGGAGAGCGGCCATGTCCCTCCAATTTTGGTAGACAGTGTGATTTTCATGATCCTGAGTACAAAATTAGTCAGTAGATCAAAATTCAAGTCGATATTAGTTTTATCCCTTGATTAGCTATTCAAATATTACTCCAAATCAAGGGACAAACTAATATCAACTTGATTTTCGGTCTACTAACTAATTTTGTAGTCAGGATCATGAAAATCACACTGTCAAATATAATTGGTGGGACATGGCCGCACTCGACTGTTTTTGTTTTTTTTCAAATGCCTAATGCCAAGATATGTCCCGCAGACGAACTTAGCCGACCACATATTCTTAAATGGCACTTTTCTCACTATAAAAGATTAACTTTTACACAAAATTCTAGCTTGATGTTCGTCAGACATATTTTTGCACACTATATATCTCCTCGACTATATGAAATTAATTGAGTTGAACTTTGAAAGCGTCATATTTATTAAGTATATTATCAATTTTATAGGGCGAGAACATCACGAGTATAGGTGAGATTGGTCCACGTAAAATATAAAAGAAACCGTGATACGACGTAATTCCCGTTTATGTCTAGGTATATATATATATACGTAATTATAAAACTGTGTTATACTTCAAATAATGCTATATTCGCATATTTTCTATTCATGTATAGCGAGTAAAAAGAATTTCAAGTATAAATATCTTTAAACCAACATATAAGTTAAGTTAATATGTGAAAATAAATTTTATCTTGTGAAATTTGAATGCCAACTTTCAAAGAACAATTTTTCGAAAAATTTGGGATGGGAAATGCAAAGGATACCATTTTATACGATGGCTTTCAAGCAAGAGTATCCCTAGGGTTTTATAACTTTGATTATGGGTACAGAAGTTCTGCCGGATGAAGGTAGTCTAAAGGTTCAAGGGAAGCGGAATAGAGAGAAAAAATGTTAATGGTAAAAGTTAAAAGGTGGCTAAAAACATTAAGTGAGTGAATTAGAATGTGTTAAACTTTATAGTTAGGTATATAGCTTCTGGATCGAAGTGAAAGGAAATCTGAAGTGAAAATAAAAATAAATAAAATGGCTACGAATAAAAAAGATACGAAGTTTGATTATACCTACTTTTGGAACGGAAGTTAGAATTCAATTTAATACTGGGCAGGCACCTATAGATAAATATGAAGTTTTACTAGGAGTGAATCAGTAGAAACAATCAAGAATTCAAAATTTAGAAGAAAGATCGAGAGAAAGAAAACTGCTGCTTTATATTTTATGTGCTTTCGATTACAATATAGGGTTAGAGCTTTCCTGCGAGGAAATACACCTTTGTAAATGGAAAAGGGGGTCTACATGGTTCTACCAACACTTTTCTTATTGAGTTTTCTTTTCCACGTCGCACATACCTTTAGCTTTCTTTTATCTTTCTTTGCTTCCCTTAAGGCATCCTTGTACAATCATTTAAATGAAATCTTTGTTTGGGTATCATTATTTTATCCTGTAATCTTTACACTCAAGTTGAAAAGAAATAACTTGAAAAAATCATTGTTGTTTTGAGCATCCCTTCGTATTGAATTATCATAGTTACTTCAGTTATTGAAACTTAATAGAATAATAAGATGTATGCATAATGAGTAAATTGAATTTTTTATGGATGAAAGTTATTATTGCGGTCTTATATATTCAAATAAATATTTAGGGCGGTTAACTTAACTTGTATTTTATCTTCGTCTTCAATATCTTGAGGAGAAATTAATATTAGTTTAGGAAAGAAAGCAAAATGTGTTTCACAAAACAATTTCTTCATTCTTTAAGCGTGTGAAGAATTCAGATATAGGTAAATATCTTTTTAGTTGAATAGGAAAGCTGAATGCTAAATGTGCGATGTAAAAAGTTTTTAAGTGATATTTGCTGAATTACAATTATTTTGCTTGTAGAAGTAAGTTTTGCAGTGAGAAATGAAGGGAGTTTAGAAGTGCAGCATTTATGAGAAACAAGAGTATGTTGTAATAGGTAGCAAGGTTTATGGTTTAAAGGTATAATCTAACTCTAAAGGTACCGGGGTTGATAAAAGAACTAAAGGTTTTGGTACTACGCGGTACAGTTGAACCTGTTTTGAGTCCCTGTGTGTAGAAACCGGCTTTGTATTCTAAAGTAATGCTAGAGATATGGAAGGCATCCTGTTTCTTCACCCTTATATTCCTTAGTTATATCTCAAAGGGTGTCTCACCCCTTTGTGAAATGGGGTTGCTTATAACTAGAGATATGGGAAATTCTTACCACGAAACCGACGTGTAACTTATAAAGTCATTTTGAAGTTGTAATCAGATCAAGTAAGCAAATCAAGGGGTAGAGGCGAGACTTCGATAATAAGCAGACAATTAGTTCGTCGAACATCAAATGCCACCTCTGCGCTTGCTACCTCTCATTGTATTTCTATATTTATTTTTATCGTGTAATAGGTATTAACATTGTTGCGTCTATAAAAGAGGACAATATTATGTTCTTCGATTATTATTGTTTTGAGTGAAGACTAAAAATATCTTCTATTTCAACAATTACTGATAAAGACTAATTACGGAACATTTATAATTTGTAAATTAATAAATTATTTTACGTTTATTTACCTTCATGTTAAATAAATATAGTTTATTTATCTATAAAGGATCATTATTATCCAGGAGATAGCGTACATAAAAGTGACTGACTAACATCAAGCTAGAATATTGCGTATAAGTTAATATTGTTAAGCCCTTTAAAAATATGTGGTCACTTGATAGATTTGTTATTCAAACATTTCTTCGAATATACGAGTTTGTCCCAAAATTGTTTTTTTTTGTATACAAAATTCTAGCTACATATTATATTAGTCAGTCACTTTTATGTACTCTATCTCCTGGACTATTAATATTTTATTAATTTATTGATAAAAAAGTTAAATATTTTATTTATTTATTTATATTGTATAAACCTTCCTTATTTGTAAAGATCCTTTATCATATAAAAGTTTAAATAAATGTAAAAAAAATCAATTTTTGATTTGATTTTCTTTATTCTGAAAAAATAAATATCTAAATATAAAATGTTTTCCTAACGCCAAAATCTTGATGGGATTATAGTAGAGATAAGAGATATATTCTCTCCGAGAGTCTAAAATAAATGATTAACGATACCATATTTGTATAGCTTGATAAAAACTAATAATCGCCCACTACAGGAACCCACGCTTATAAGAGATTACTTTATGATATTATAATCAATCTTGTTGTTTCAAAAAATTGTCTTTAAAGAATATTATAATATTATCATAATTCGTTCTGTTCATAAATTTGTGTTAATTGTTTTTTTTAATGAATGGTTACCTAATTCTTAGTTGGATATGTAAATTAATAAAAAAATATTTACCTATAGTAAGGGCGGTAAATTAAATTGACATCTTATTTTAGATAAAATAAAATTCTGATCAGGCAATTTATAGGGGTGGTTCCATGACCTTGTAAGATACTAAAAAAGAAATAAATCTTTAGCTGTGAGGCGGGAAGGTTGCTCAATGCTCAAATAAGTGATGCCAGGCTCTAACAACTAGTATTACAGTAAAAATAAATTGTAGCTGTAAGGCGGGGGCGGGAAGGTTACTTAAATAAGTGTTGCCATCACACAAAAAAGTCCTCCGTTCTTAGAATTTTACTGGTTGCAAGTGCGTCCAAGGTAAGGGAACATCTCCTCCATAATTGAGACTATTTATTCACAACATTTTTGTTATCATTATGTAGGTCTTTTAGCTGTAGGCAATGTTTTACAATAAACTGCATATAGGCTGCTTTACTACGATATGTCTTAATAAAATGAATGAGCTGTTCAATTGATGCTTATAGGTTCTAGCTTGTCCTACGTTACACTGGGCTGTTAGGTTAAACTATTGAGTAAATTAGACTGTTAAAGGTTTCTAGGTGAAGCTATGTTAATAATTAGCTATAATATTAGAGTTAGAGTTTTAGGTGTTAAGCTATGTTCGTATATTGAGCTATGGAACTTCTTGGTTCTAAAATAAGGTTGGCTGCGTTGTGTAGTGAGCTCTAGATAAGCCTGTGTTGTGTAAGCTAGGTAATGTTGAATATTAAGCAGATATGAATTGCTAGGATATAAATATAAACCATGACACTCATAATTAGAACATAATATACATATATAGCTATTTACTAAAAGCTATAGCTTTTAGCTGTTTACTAAATTATTATTGAAGAATACAAATTTACTGGATATTATCAGCCTAAATTTATAAGCATTGAAATGCAACACTTAAAATAACAATGCATTACAATAAACAACCTGATTTGAACTGCTCAGGAAATAATCTTCTGATATAATTAGCTTCGTGCTGACATTATTTTCCTATCTATGTATAGATACGTATATAACTGTTAGATATGCAGTTTTAGTAAATAGCTCTCGTTATCGTTATTTTATGGAAACGTGCCGACTATTAAGTGCGGAGTTAAAGCTAGGATAATCTGAAACTCATAAAAATTGTGAACATTTTATTTGATAGCTATTAAATAATTGCAAGTTCCAGCAAAATATATTGTAAAACGTAAAATACGTTTTTACAAGCCTTTATTTAACTTGTATAATTTATTTGTATATTTACTTGTAATTTTTGTATGAGTGTGTATGTTCGGGTCAAATCTTGCAACTGAATTTTAAAGTAGTTATCCTCAACTGATTGAGGATAACATCCTCAATCAAAATTGAAATTTTGAAAAATGTATATGCAAAATTGAAATGTTGCATACACGTTTAGTTTTGATGACAATGCATGGTTAGCTAAGTGACGTCATTTTTAATCCAATATGGCGGACAGCCCAAGATGGCGGACTAGTTATATTTTAAGCACGCCCATGATATGGGTATCAAATGAAAGGGTTTGCTAAAAAGAATACGAAAAATAAAATGCCATCACTCTAAATCCAATATGGCGGATGGCCCAAGATAAAAGCTTGTTTTTAAAAATTATTTTTTAGTATTAATTTATTTATTATTATTAAACTCTGACCACCTCTGTATCCCTCACATACTTTCAAAACATTTCTTTATTATTATGATACATCATATTTTTCAGTTCAGATTCCTTTACCCCAACAGCAAAAATTTAACTATTTCTGATAACACTGTTCTGTTTAGGTAGGGAGCTAAAGTTATGTTGTCAGGCTACGGTTTAATAAGTTATAATAACAGAAAAAAATCCCCCCTCTCTGGAATGATGCTGGGGGCAAGTATCAAGGTACATAATTGACCAGGATGCTAAATTTCGTTCGGAATTATTCGGGTAGATATATGATCTTTACACTGGTATCACATGATACACCCATGAAATAAACAACTTATGTTGCCAGGCTACGCTTTGATTAGTATTATAACAGAAAACAAATTCCTCTCTCCCTGAAACTGTGCTTGGGGCAAGTGCTGAAGGTACACAATTGATCAGGAAGCGAAATTTCGTTCGGAATTATTCGGATAGTCATAATTTTTAGGCTGATATCAACCCCATGAAATACACAATCGTACTTCAGTGAAGTGATCAAATCGATATTGTTACGAAGTCTTTCTATAGAGTATTGCACATAATATTTTCCTCTTCTTAATAATAATAAAAGAGCGGAAAGTCAGGAGTAAAGTGAAAGGGAGTTAGAAATCTATGCAGTGCCTTATGTTTTGAAGGGAGCTCAATGCAAAGGGGTGCCTCCCCTAGTTCCTTATAAAGCATCACTTATACTGATTTGAAAAAAGCACATCTTCCCTCTCTCGCTCGGCCTTCACTCTGTCAACCGACCCCACCCAAGTGTTTTTGACTTATTTTTAAAAACTGCCTTGGATAAATTTAGAACTTCTACTCTGCATAAAAAAAAAAAATTAAAAATATTTTATCTTACTGGAATCTTCTATCGCCGTATTTAGAAGGAAATTTATATTCTCTATACTTAACCATTATCATTTTTGTTGATTACTTTTAACCCAATATCATAATGTTATAGCTTATCTTTTAATCCATCGGTGTTATTAGAACTATTCAAATTATAAATTACATAAGGTCGAGTTTAAAATGGATTTATTCTTACCGTTACTATGCTAAAAAGACAAACAAAGTCAAAATTGACAGTGTTGAGGTGAAGTTAACTACTAATGAAATTATGGCTCTAACATATTACATTGTAAGTGAAAAATGTATATATCAACATCGAATTTACTATCTCTATTTCAAAGTACAAAATTTAAATTTCCCGATGTAGAGCTTTAAAGATGTTTCGTAATTTTTTTATATTTATGTTATTAGGTTACACTAGCGATGGATTAATTTTGGTAGTAAAAAAAAAGAAGAAATACAATATATAAGCATTACTTAATAAAAATTAAAAAGGACATGTATTAAACAAAAACTAACATTTTTATTTATAAGGAATTGCAAAAAATTATAAATTAAATATTTATTTAATTAAATAACATGGAACATAATGTTACAATAATAATTAATTAATGAAAAAAAAACAACAACAACACAATAATGAAGTTAGTAGGGCCGATTAAGATTTGATTGAAGTTAGTTTTGTTTGAGAAAATTCAAAGAATATTTAAATCAATTGATACACTCGAATATAATGGTTTCAATCATAATGGTTAATCATTATTTTGAAAATTAAACGTAGAGTTTAAGAGTAGAGATGGCTTAAAGTGTTTTTGTTTTTTTTTAACTACTTTAATACCCATCATTACTACTTATAATTATTATTATGAATTTACACTTCATATGGTTAATACTGGACAAATAAATTATTTCTCTACTCATTTAACAATAATAATTTCAAAATCTCACTTATTATTTAATCAATGGAGAAATAATCTGCTAAAAATATATCAGATGCTTATCACTCACCAGATTATTTATAATAAACCAGTAGCGGGAAAATATTCAATATTGACAATATTGTTATCTAAAAAACGTAATTTTTTACTGTCAGGTGATAAGAAATCAGAATGAAATGATAAAATTTAAAAAAAAAAATTGTGAATGAAGGCTAAAGTAGACACATAAGTAAAGTTTTTATCTATCATTTAAAAGGTCAACATTATCAGTGGCTCCAATAAATAGTGGAGAGATAAAATACATATATATCGTATATATCTTTTTGCATAAATACCTTCAAGTGCATATATATATATATATATATATATATATATATATATATATATATATATATATATATATATATATATATATTATTTTTGGACTCAACTCTTGTTAAGGCAATATTAAAACTTTATTTATTAAAAGTAGATATTTTAAGAATAATTATCTTATTTTTACCAAATAAAATATTTTTAAGATCTTTTCCCTCTGGTTAATGATTTATTCTGTACAGCAAGTTTATAAGGATTATATAATATGATTTTAAGAGTTTAATATTTTTTTTCTCTCTGAACTTTATTTCCTTCAGGGCAAAATAATTAAAGCTGCGTGCTTCTGCTTTTTTTATGTTTCCCTAAACTCCCTCGCTAATTTTATCCACCTCCACAATTTTTTTTTCTTCTCTCTGACGAGCTAACTTTTAATTTGTTTTTTCCTCCGTTTGATCATTAATTTTAATTATAATTCGCTCTCTACTTTCAATTAATGTTCAACCTTCTACATTTAAACCCTTATTTTGTTATGCATAGGTATGAATATTTTATACGCGCATATACCTACTATGTACGCATATCTTATTCAAAAAAGGAAAAGAAACTTTTTAGGATAAATATTTGACAATCTTTTTAAATTAATAACAACAATTTTCTTGTTTTTTAAATTGAAGTGATAAAAAAAGAAAAATTTCAACTTTGATATTTTTGGAACAGAAGGCATATTTTTGACTAAAATAACTGGACTATTATATAGTTAATAAACCTATTTGTGTTTATTTATTTTTTAAGCCTATATAGTGATAAATCTGTATAGTCCAGGAGATAGCGTGCAAAAAAGTGTCTGACTAACATCAAGCTAGAATTTTATATACAAGTCAATCTTTTAGCGGGTTATAAGAATATGTGGTCGGCTAAGTTCGTCTGCGGGACATAGCTTGGCAATAGGCGTTTGAAAAAAACAAACCGGTGTAGAGCGGCCATGTCTCACCAATTATGGTGGACAATGTGATTTTCATGATCCTGAGTACAGAATTAGTTAGTACACCAACAATCAAGTCGATGTTATTTTCACACTTGATAGGTTAGTTATTCAAACATTACTAAAAATCAACGTGGTCGCCTGTCAAGGGACAAACTAACATCAACTTGATTTTCGGTCTACTAACTAATTCTGTACTTAGGATCATGAAAATCACATTGTCCACCATAATTGGTGAGACATGTCCGCTCTCCACCGGTTTGTTATTTTCAAACGCCTATTGCCAAGCTATGTCCCGCAGACGAACTTAGCCGACCACATATTCCTAAAAGGCGCTAAAAGATTGACTTGTATACAAAATTCTAGCTTGATGTTAGTCAGACACTTTTTTGCACGCTATCTCCTGGACTAGTAGTGCATAGTTAAAAATGCACGACATGCTCTTATTAATATTGTATCTTTGTCGCGAATTTCTCTTGTATCTCTTTTTTTTAGTATTTTGCCAAGACCCTAGAGGTTGATAACCTTAGGGCGCCCCCTTGAAGAGGTAAATTGTAAAATCTAATTTTCTAACAGAGTGCTTTATTAGGTTTGTTAAATTTCCTTTGAGATTTTTTGTTTTAAAGTAAAAAGGTTTAGTGTTTAATCTATTTACCTTTACAATTATCCTTATTTAATCTTCACCAAAAAAAGCGATTACTTCCTTTTTTCCTCATCTAATTTAATTTATTTTTTTTGACGTTTTGGTTTTTTGTGTAATATATCTAGGAGTAGAGAGTAGGGGAGAGGCACAGACTAGAAAAAAGGAAATATTAAGAATTGGTTGTAATGTCCATCAAAAATTTGTTATCTTCATTAGTGCATATATTATTGCAGGCAGAAATTAGTTTAGCTGTTATTCTATCTATATGTGCTTGACAAAAAGGCACATAAGTCAACAATAGATTATTTTCTGTTTGTTTTGCTTCCAAGCTTACACAAGGTTTGTCTCAGAATTAAAAACGTTCTTTGATAGAAATTCGTTCCAAACATCAAGGAATATGTTTAGTCTCGTGCGACTGTCCATCGGTCTGTCCGCTTTCAACATATTGGCGAACTACCATATCTTAAAAACTACTCATCTAATTTTGATAAAATTTAGATGCAGTGTCACAATTAACTCATTGTTGTGCCGACCATTTTTTTTTTTAGGGTTTCGAAAAAATAATAATTCTATTTTATTGAATTTTGTATGTGTATGCATTGATACTGACTTTATTTCTAAATTTATTTAAAAATTTTATGTTCCCTTTTATTTATTATGCTTTCTGAAAACCTTAAATTAGCAACTACCTATATAATAATAATTCTTGATTTTCAATAATAATAATAATAATTTTCAATAATAATTCTTGAATTATTATTTCAAGTTCTATGTTTACAATGAAGGTACCTATCACTATAACTATTGTTTCGTTGTAAGTTGTCTACAATTTCTATGTTATCCTCTAATTTAACATGTAACTTTGAAGCCTGTGCTTATAGTTAATTTAATCTCTGTATAATTAGTGAATACAGTAATCAATCAAAGCACAGGAGAGAGGGTGAGAGTTGCTGTGATTGGGAAAGGCATGAGATTAGCCAATTAAAGTAGGGATATGTTTGACGTAGAACCCTTGTAATGCATGGTAAAGCTATTTTAATTATAACTGGGAGAGCTCGGTGTAGACTTTTTACCCCGCATTATTAAAACAACCCTTTCGTTCTCTCTCGACTCTTTTGCGCCCTTTTTATATAAATCCATATCTATTGAACCATTAATCATTTGAATAATACTCGTATTTTTATCAGAAATATGCATAAAAGCAACGATAATAATATAATAAACAGTATATAATATATATAATAATTAAAATCATGTTATAATTGTTGCTTCCGAGCTTACCGAAGGTAACGGAACCTATGTGATCGATGAGATCGATCTGAAAAACGAAAATTCTTCAAAAATTCCAAGGCAGAAATCAGTTTCAGACATCAGGGAAAATTTTTGGTTCCGTGTCTGACTATCGGTCTGTCGCTTAATTTTTGTGAACTACAGCTATATCTTAAACACTACTTGTCCGATTTTAATGAAATTTAAATGGTAGGTCATAATTACCTCATTCTTTGGTCAATATTCAACCTTCTGCAAAGATTTTCTCTTCCATACACAAATTCATACAGTCACACCTACCCATCTGATTTTAATGAAATTTAGATGGTTTGTCTAAAGTAGCCTGAAGATAGCCCAGACTAATTTCAAACGTTTGCGCACTTAAAATTTTTCTAAATTGATACTTTAATTCGTGTATTTTGTGTAAATATTACAGATTTTTAAAAAAGGGGTGAAAATGAAATACATTTCACAATAATAGGCTTTAAAAGCATAAAATCATTAAAATATATGAAATAGGACGTGAAGAAGATACGCACACAAATTGGCAGACTATTAAATAAGATGCACTTACCTTATTTAAAACAATTCTATTTATAGGTGAACATTTATTTAACTCTCTGTAATAAACATTATAGGTACATACACATTAAAGTCGAGCCGAATAATTGTTTTAATGTATAAATTTATGTATATATAAATAAATATATATATTTATATTATAGAGTAGTTAAAGTTTTTGTGCTTCTCTGATTTTTTTTTTGGGCTTTAATTTTTGGGATAAATTTGTGTAAACATGATCGTACGCTATAAACTATTTTCTATCTTAGTATAAGTAAACCTAAATCCAAAAGTATATCCATTAGCAATACGAATGCTTAATGCTTGTAACTTGTGAAGCCAGATTTAACATGTTATGTTTATTTTTTTACTTAATCTTGAGTGTATTTGTTTGTCACTGTTTATTATTCATGAGGCTAAGTTGGACCGCAGATAAACTCGATAGATTGGGTATATGTACAAGTTTTAATTAGTGCCTAACCCTACTCTAAAGGTTGTTGTACTGGACTAGCTTTCATACGTGTATACCTTCTTTTATTTCTTCTTCTTTTAGATCCTTGTAATTTTATTTAAAAAAAAAAAAACGATTTAAAAATAAACGGAATAATCAAATGGATTTGATTTGTTTGACGTTTTTAAGTAGTATATAAATAATAATTAATAAATAAAAATATAATTGACTACCATTTATATATAGCTTTGTAATCATTTGTATAATGACTAATGTTCCAACGACGACGACGACGACGCACCTCGAAAAGATTTGTTATTGCTATGCTAAGGCAACTACAATTTATTCCAATAAAAATAAATATTTGTTTTGATTTGTATAGGTCTTTAAATAGATATAATAACTTAATTTACTTAATAGTACTTTTTTTTTATTTTGAAATATAAAATTAAGGCTTAAAAATATATGTGATTATATGATACAGTAAGTAGAATTAAAAAGAATAAAAAATAATTATTAGTTTATTACCCAAATTCTATTGTTAATATTTTTCTTTTCCGATCATATTATTTATCTGTGAGCTATTATCTTATTGTTCACTGTTCAATGTCATTTTTTATAGTTTAAAAAAAATAATATCTTTGTAAAGTTTAGAGTGCTTTTCTAGTGCCTATGCTGAAGAAGACTCGCAATATATGTAAAAATAAATAAATAAATCTACGCAGAAGATATAAAAAGAGAACATATTGAAATGGCTCAAAAATAATAATTATTAATAATTTTCGAGATGTTGTTGGATTTACACGTGTTAAGATCCCTTAATTTCAAAAAGGTGGTTTTAAATCTCAGTCTTAAGTCTGTAGTCTGTACAGATGCGTGGAGACAAAGTATACTGGACCAATTTCGATTAAATTTATAGCAATCAGAAAAATCATAATCTGAAGCCAACGCGGGAAATTAATTTTAACTCTAACTTTGAGGTCGCTGTCCCTCAAAAACTCTGAAACAAGTAAAATATAATAAAATTCTCGAATAAGATTAATATTGATTTCGATTGAAACATGTTACAGTCCTTCAAAAACGAATATTAGTTGTTTTTTTTCCGGTAAAATCTAGTTTCCGTGGTATTAATAAAAAAAAAAAAAATCAGATTTAGCTGAAAATCAAAAGCTTATTTTAAAAACTTTAATTAAATTGAATTGGATGTATTATTGGATTTAAATTTAGCCTCTATATATGTGTGAGAAAGATTTGAGCGAGTGTTTCGAAACCAATTTTATTTTACCAATTTTACACTTTGGCCAATTTTATTCAACTATTTTAAATTTAATTTTTTTTTTTTTTTTTTTTTTTTTTTTTTTCACAAATGTATCAAAAATATACTGCATTTAATTCTGAGTAATGAATCCGTACAAAATCTTATATAAATAATTTGATATTTTTATAATTATGATATTGAATTTTATCATAATGGAATATATTATAAACCCCTACATTTTATAAAGTAAATAGCTGCAGTTTCCACTGAATTTCTAAAATGGGTAATTTTATTATTTGTTTTATGTATTTAATCTTCGATGATAAATTTATAACATAAAGATACCAATCCATTTTAGTCCTTCTTTTAATTACATTGAATAAAATATTTTCTAAATTATAAAAAGGTTAACGGGTTTTACGTCTTTTACTAATATAAGGTACCTACTTCAGTTAAAGAGGAACATGCAGTTTTCTAATAACTAATTTATTGATATTCCTAATAATAATTGCTGATGATAAATTTAATTGTACATAAATATATAGTATTACTATATACTTTATAGTTTAATTTAATTTTTTAAATGTTAGT
This sequence comes from Gerris lacustris, assembly GCA_951217055.1. NCBI lineage: Eukaryota > Metazoa > Arthropoda > Insecta > Hemiptera > Gerridae > Gerris > Gerris lacustris. The sequence continues at coordinate 47,848,640 of OX578281.1, forward strand.
TATAGTTCTACAGTTATAGAACTACATCTAACCTATAGAACTTGCTTGAACAAGTAAATAAATAAACAAACATTTTAATTTTTATCAAACTTTGTTTCCGAGCTTACCAAAGGTAACGGAAGCTACGTGATCGTTCTGAAGAACGCACATTTTTTGTCTCCGATTTCAAATAATTCTAATATAGAAATCAGTTTCAGACATCAGAGAACATTTTGGTTCCCTGTCTGTTTATCGTTCTGTCTGTCTGTCACTCAATTTTTCCAAACCAACATATCATAAAAACTACTTGTTCAATTTTAATGAAATTTAGATGTGGTAGGTCATAATTAGCCCATTGTTGTTCTCATATAAGTTTCAACCTTCTGCGGCCATTTGTTTTTCTACATACATTTACTTACGGCTATATCTTTAAAAGTACTCGTCTATAATAATTAAGACATTTGGATAGTTTGTCGAAAATCGCCCTCAGATGGTTTCATGATAATTTCAATCGTCTTCTCACATTAAAAATTGCTAAATAGATACTTCTAGTCTCGTAAAAAATCAAAAATAATTTTGACAGATCTAAAATAAAAGGAGTGAAAATATTAAATAAGTTAGACAGTAATGCGGTTTGTAAAAGCGCATAACATCATTTAAGTAAGTACATTATAGAATCGCGAAGAAGCTATGTGCCACACTAATTGGCAGGTCATTTTTAATGTAATGAATAACTAATTAATAACTTTACTTAATACTAAACAAGGTGTCACTATAATTTTTATTTTCGGTTTAAATTATTATCAACATATTTTTATTTTAATGTTGGAAACTGAGCTCTTAGCTGTAATTCTTCGGTTATTTATTATTGGTTACCGCACTGCATATAATATATTATCACGTATTATCTATCATATATAGTCATTGTTTAATTAAACATTAATTTCAACGTGTTGTAGAAAATGTTATTATTGGACAACACTGAAATTCTTTTTAAACGTATGTCTCGTAATAGAGTTTTTCTTTTTATATTTTATTGCTCTACAATATCTTTAATTTCTTACAAATATTTCTTTACGAGTTATGGATGAAAGTATGATATGTTTCTCTTATTATTAATTTCCTTAAATTATTATCATCCACTTCACCTTTCATACATTTATTAGCTATTAATTTAACTAATCAGTTCGTAGGCACTTGAAATGAAACTATTTTGTTGTTTTTAATTTTTTTTCACATTTTTTATTCTTTTATCAATGTACGAATAAATAGAAATTAGGTATTGTTTATTATAGCTTTCATTTTGACACAGTTTACATTAAATGCCTATAGTGTTCAAGCTTTTCTTTAGTATTAAAGCTTTTTTTGGCACTTCTTTAGATTGTTACTCCCCTTATTATAAAAACAGAGGGGAGTAACAATCTAATGAAGGAATACGAAATGTTCTTCTTTAGACTGTTACTCCCCTTAAAAATAAGATGTGTGATATTCCTTTGTCCCAAAGTACATTGGACTAAGCATCCCTTTGTCCAAATAGTTATCAAGTCAAAGTCATTTATATTCTATAATATCATAGGGGAGTAACAATCTAAAGAAGTACCCTTTTTTTAACATTAGAATTTTATAAAATAATTTTATATTGGTTCCGCGCTTACCGAAGGTATAACAGATGCTACGTGATCGTTCTGAAGATCGAACTTTTTATGTATCTGATTTTAAAAATTCCAAGACAGAAATCCGTTTCAAATTCAGGAAACGTTTTTGGTTCTGTGTCTGTCTCTCTGTCGCTTAATTTTTTTGAACTAACATATCTTGACTAAACTACACGTTGGTGTGTCACGTATTTCAGTGAAATTTTGTGGTAGGTCATAATTAGCCTTAATTTAATTGATGGTCCCATATAAGTTTCAATCTTCTGCGCCCATTTTTTTTCTTCCACATGCGCACAAACATTATTTATTTATACCTATATATCTTTAAATGTACTAATATGATTTTTATGTATTTGGATGGTTTGTCGAAATTTGCCCGCAGATTAATTTCAACCGTTTGCGTTCTTTAAATTTTGCTAAATTGATACTTAAATTTATGTAAGAAATAAAAACAACTTTGACAGATTTAAAAAAAAAGAGGGAAATTTAATAAATTTGACGAAAATAGGAAGTAAATGCGTAAAATCATAAAATTATTCGCAATAGGACACGAGAAAGCTATGTGCCACACTAATTGGCAGACTATTTTTTTACGATAATTTCCAAACATACACATATACTAATGTGCTTTTTATTTTCATAGATTACTTAAAATAACATTAATGTTATGTTGGTTTATAGCTCATTCCTTGCACGTTTAATTTTTGAATACTATTATACCTATTATTCGTTTTGTACATATTTAAAAAATAATTAATAAACTTAAAAATAAGTAGCTCTTTCTAAGAGTTTTGTACAAAAAAAAGTACATGATATAATTTTCTTCGCTTTCCTCTAGTTTTCTTTATAAAATAGCTTTCCTTTAACCTTAGTTTACTTTATTATATCGTGTAATTGCATTTCCTTTTGATCGTTGTGAAATGAAATAATTTGCAATGTGTGAAAGCTTATATGTTGTAATAACTTTCTTGAAAGATCGACGAATCATTTTTTCTATAAATGACTTTTCTTACGGTTTGTACCTATATGGCTTTCCTTTTATATTCCATCCCTGCATTTCTTTTCCATTCGCTTTTAGATTGCTTTTTAGTATTTCTTCATCTTTAATCCTTTTACTTCGTATTACATACTCGTATTGCTAATTCCTGCTTCGTATTGCTAATACTTGCCTCATATTGCTAATTCCTGCTTCGTATTGCTAATTCTGGCTTCGAATTTCTAATTATTTGCTTCTCCCATTGATTATTTTGCATTACATTACTCTTTCTTCAATAATTTAATTCTTGCTTTTAATGTAATTATACAAATAATTTTTCTCTTTTAATCAATCAATCAAAAATACTTTTATTTTTAATAAAACAGAAATAATGTACATAAAAAAGAAAAAAGTATACAAGCATAGCTTAAAGCTGTCTGCCGGAAACTGTTTTAATTGAAATATACAATAAGAATATGTGTATAGGCTCAAGCCTAGTATTTACGAGTCCAAAAAACAAAATTAAAAAAAAAAATTGAAAATAAAAACCTTTCTAATTAAACAATAAAATACTTTTTCGGATGATTGATAAATTCAGGCCACATAAATTTTCTAACAATATTCAATTTTTAAATAATAATGATGATTATAAAAATTACTATAAAAATAAAAGAAATAAAAAAATAATTAAACTATAAACTGAAAAGTTAACTTATAAGAATTGTTCCCTAAAAATAATATAGTCAACCACCAAAATATAACATACTATATAATACATAATTGAATTAATAAAACAACAACTTTTTTAACATGAATTTCTGTTCTTATAAGTAATTAAAAGATTAAAAAAAAAAAAACCCAAAACCTCTAAATAATATATCCTTCAAATTTATATTAGGTACTAGTAAGGGACGTAATTTATTGCAATTTGTTGCTTACTACTTCTTTGTTACAAAAGCTAGAATAACTTTAGATTATTTATATGTTATCGCCCATCCAACAAAACAATACTTGACAAAATTGTAAATATAACAAAAATTAAAAATTAATCATACATGATTGGATAAATCAATTGTTTTTTGGCGAATAGAAAGAGCTTGACGTAGAAATTTAAGGACTTGTTTACTTTTACTTATGTCCGTAATCTTCTCGACAATAGTGTAACCTGGGATAGTGGGCTGGCCAAAGATTTGTTCCCTGACCTGAGAATAAGCTTGACACTCTGTAAGCAGATGAAATATATTTTCATCGAGTCTGAGATTGCACATGAAACATTTCTCTTTATCTGGATCCCTTTCTAACCACCCTCTTTTAATATCGTATAAATTTGATTCATTTTTCAGGTATTATTTATATGCTATTGGTAATGGTAATTAATTTACATCGTATAATTTATTGATACCTATACCGTGTCAAAACGGCTTGTAAGCTTGTATAAATTGACTAATCCAATTAATAAATGCCTAATTACTGCGTCTACTCTGATTCAAAAAATGAACTAGGTATTCCATTGCTTAAAATATTGATTTGATAAATTATATTTTCAATTGTTCTTTTGATTTATTCGTGTATATAGTTGTTAAGTTGTGTTACCTAAAATTACGATTTATTATTATGTTGTTTCATCTCAAATTCTAAATTATTCATCTTACATTTTTAGAGTAATTCCTCGTTTTTTTTTCTTTTGTTTTACCATTTAGTTATTTATTTTTGTTATGATGAGTTTATAGGAGAGTTTAAATTCAAAGTTAAACGTTTTTACTTTCTCATATTAAGAGAAAGTCTGTTGTGATTGGCGCGAAAATTTGATTTTGAGATGAATTTACACGTTTTGAGGCCCCCTGAGTCCAAAAAAGTGGTTTTTGAAAAATGTCTGTCCACTGAACTGAGCAAACGCGTGGTGTCTATAAACTGATGGGCCGATTTTGACGAAATTTGGCACACATGTTCAGAAACATCATACCCCGAAGCCCAATCGAGAAATAAATTTTAGATCCACATTTGGGGGGGGGGGGGGGGGGGTTCTACCCCCAAAAACTTTGAAAAAACATGAAAAAACGGTTCCGACGATTTTGATTAAAACATTCTAGATCCTAAGAAAATAGCTTTAAACACGGTCGGAGAGAGGCCGGGTTCGATTCCCTATCGAGAAGAAGTTATTTTTATGATAAATTTTGATAAAATGTTCAGTAATATAAATGTACAAACGAAAACTCAAAAACTAATATAAGGCAAACACTGGGTTAAGTAATTATATGAACTCGTATATGAGGAAGTTTGTCTGAGTTGTCTTGGACCGATATTTTTATTACACTTTCGTTTTAGTTTTGGTTATACCATTTTAATACCTATTCCTCAATTATTGATAGTTATTAATTATTATTATAGGTATCTAGGTATAGTTAAACGTGGTCTAAATTCAGCCATTGCAGCTATGTTTTGATAATAATGAAAAAATTGCAGCAGCACATATTTGGATCGTGGTTTTGTGATACATACTAAATACAATTTTCTATTTCCTTTTGAGTTCTATTCTATGTTTGAGCAAGTTTTACGGGATCTAAGTCGAAATAAAAAAACAACGAATATGCTTCGAGTTATGGTAACAAAATGTCGGATTTCACTTCTTTGTAACTCAGTAGTGGGTAAATCTAAAATTCTTTAGTACAATTCTTGGAATACGTAATAATTTAACGAGTAAAATGAATACATGTGATATATTCATTGTAAAATGGAGTAATTGATAATGTCTTGTACGTAGTAATTATGATTTTTCCTTCTACGAATTGATTAAAAAGCTTTTTCAAAAGTTTTCCCCTTTGCAGTATTGGAAAAGTTGTTTACCGGTTTAGTTTTTCTCTCTCAAATATCGGATCTAAATTTAGTCCGGAGCTCAAGGAGAGAGAAAATTGTTGTGCGAGTGTAGAGAAAAAAAAGTGTTCTTTAGTATTCGGTATAAAATTGGTCGTGTGGTAAAGAAAAGGCATGTTATCGTATGAAGGGGGGCCTAGCTTGGTCTAGTGCGCAAGCGTCCCAAAGGGGAACTCGGGGAAAAGGTTTCGAATATAAGCTTGTAGAGTGGTTTTAACGAACAGTGTTGCCAGTTGAGTGATTCCACTCTGTAGAGGCAACACTGCCTTCCCCACTTGGTCCAAGATACACGCGTCCCGAATAGCGCCTACATCTAACTCATTCCCGCTCTCTACTTCACAATATTTCCTTACCTTTATATACCCGACTTGTTCTCTCTCGTTGCTTCTCGCTTGGCTTCTCCCACCACCTTCTACACCGTCGTGCCCTCGTAGTCTCTGCTTGATTTTATATTTCTCTACCCTCGTTTCTCAACGTCTACTATAGCCCCCCTTTCGTAGAAGGTCCCCCTCCTTTGTGGCACCATCCTTCAACCTAAACCCAGACACAATACATTTTATTGTATTAATATTCAAAACTACATCTGCTTTATTTTTTTCTTTTTTTCTTACACTGTTTCTCTATATATTATTTTACGTCCATTAAAAAAAAAAAGTACAAATCTTATAACTAAGAGTTGCGCATTTACCCTCTTTATACTTTTAGAACATATCTTCATTTTGTTTTACTGCATAAACACTTGTCTGATTTATAGGGAAAACGTATTTCTATGCTGTGGCAAAGTCGTTTTGGTGATTTACAAGCGATCTATGTAATTTTTTCCAAGTTAACAGACTGAAATAAGTCTTCATTTTGTTTTACTGCGTAAATTCTTGTCTAAATTTATAGGAGACATGGTTCGGGAAAGTGATTTTGTAGAAAGTATATCCCTTTATTTCTTCTCTGTAAATACGATTTAACTTTAAATCTTCATTTTATTTAACTACATATATATACTTTTCTCTATTTATAGCTGAGGAAAGAATGTATATGGTGTTGAAATATAACAAGAAATCAATACAATATAATATTGTCTCTAATAAACATCTTGGACAAATATTTTAGTTTGATAGTACATATTTATAGATACTAAGTGAAGATTTGTTATACACCTACATACCTACCTCCTTAATTTGATCAATAATGATCAAGGCAACGGATCTATGCTGTCAATATGCGTTACCTAAACATTTTTTGAATTACACATTAGGTATGTGTGCTATTTTCTATAAGACGCCATATGCTTTAGATACCTAACTAACCACTAAGTAATTTTATTCTCAAGTGACCTATAAGTACTTTTAAGCCAGAGTCACACATCCAAATCATGCGTAAACATTTTAGTGTTAGACCTATAAGTACCTAAATAATATATGGCATTATCTCTAAGCCATTATATGGTTGTAGGTAGGTATTACTTACCTATAAAGGTATAGGTAAGTACTCCATTTTGTTGACTTAAATTTTGAAGACATGAATCATTGATTGGATCTTTGAGAAGAGATGTTTGTAACCGTTTGTCTTGTTGCTAATTACTTTTACATCGCCTATTTTAAACGTATAAGCTTAAATTTTGAGACACAATCACCATATAAGAAAAACATCTTTATATAGATTTTTAGATTCGTACGTCTTCGATTTGCTATTGTTAACATTTTTGAAAAACAATTTGACAAAAATGATTGAATTTGACTAGGTAAATTCAATTTAATGGTAGGTACTTCTTTAGATTGTTACTCCCCTAGGTTTTTTTTAGAATAAAAATTACTTTGACTAAATAACTATTAAGACAAAGGGATAAGATTAGTCTAATGTACTTTGGGGACAAAGGAATATCACCCTTCTGTTTTTATAAGGGGAGTAACAGTATAAAGAAGTGCCCAATTTAATTTATTTACATTTAATGACTTAGCATATTCACCAATTTATCGGAATCATTTTAATACCTGACTCGTTAGAGCCTAATTACTTTGGCGTTATTATTAACATTCGTAATTTTATTTTCAAGAGAACGAAATTATAGAATCCATTCTTGGTTGGTATAGGTATTAGGTATCTATATTTAATTTAGGATCCATATCGAAACTATATACGTATAGCAGTGAAATCTAACAGTATAAGTTAAACATTATTATAGATAGGGAAAAGCAAATACTATTCCGACTAGGTATATTTTCATCTTTATTTTTCTGAAATGCCTGATAAGATTACCAAATTGATACAATCTTTGGCTAGAAGACGAATGAATACCTACTCTTCTTTGTAAAAAATTCTTAGTTTTATTCGGTAAAACTTCTGTAGAAATCTAGAATAGTCGTAACTTTGTTATTCCTTTGAATAGAAGAAGAGAAAAAAAAATGCTGACAGCAGAAGATTTAATAAGAATAAGGGAGGAGACAGAAATGCCAATAGGCCTAAGGGTGCGGAAGTGGTTGTCTTAGACTGGCAGAAAGAGAGAAATACCAAGAGGAGGTGGAGGGTTGTAGGAGGAAGCGAAACGAAGGGAATTAGGGATCCGAAGGGAGGAGTAAAGCAAGGGGATAAGAACAAATTGAACCCTAATCTAAATACCTTTAGGGCAAGAGATTTTCTATACACAGGCCTGTCAATCTACAGACGAGAAATTATTAAATTTTCCCCTCCTTTTTCATTCAAAAAGCCTATTCATATTTTTCATGAATCTCAAGTTTCCAATCACCATGTCATAAGGGTGATGTAATGATTTAGGGTGACGTGAATATTTAAAATGAAATCGTTTATGTGGTTGTTGGTAATCGATTGAAATTATTCTTGTTTTTTAATGGGCTTTTCCGAACGAAATAGATTTTTTATTCTTAACGCATATATGATTTAATTTAAGAAGAAAAAGAATTTAAGAACTTGATTAGAGATGATCTGGATGTTTCCCACGATAGAAATGATATTCTATCGGCAAAATATAGCACTTTACTTTAGAAAACCAATCTACTTCCTGCTATATTCTAACATCCTGGCACGATATTTGGATATTTAAGAGCGTCACATTTTGAATTTCGTTTAATAAAACTTCAGCTCTACTATCGTCAAAATATTGTACTATAAATGAAAACCTATCTCCTATTAAACCTAACCTCTTTTGAACGATATTGAAAAGCATCACATTTTTCATGTCGTTTTTTAGTTGACGGAAATTTCTACTGTCCAGAGCTAAAATATATCTATGATAAAAACATAATTTATTTATTCATTTCGTGCAAGTGCATTGTGGCTCAATTACACTTTAGATGTAAACAAGTAATCGAGTAAACACAATTTATTTTATAAACGCATCAAAGCGTTACACAACGTTTATCAGCACGAATAAGTTACAAATCTGGGCTAATATAGCAATTTAACAGTTGTGAGTTTTAACAATGTAAATATGCTTTAATGAATTATTACAGGGAAGATGTGAACCATGATTATGTGTTGAAAACACTTGGGACTATCAATGAGATTGCAGCTATACGGTCTATCCTTTCATTACCACCGGTCTGCTTTTAGATCTGCATTAATTATTGCCTCGGCAAACCTGTGATTAATATAACCTCTTTACATTAGTATAGGCTTAATTAAATATGCATCTAGTCAATTAAAATTATATCCACATAAAAACTTGAGTAGTATATTAAAAGCAATTTTTTTATTTTCAAACTTTCAGAGAAATAGATTAATGTGTAGTAATTAATTATAATTTCTGATGCATTTCTGTATCATATATATAAACAATATTATTACATATTTCTATTATGAGACACTAATAATTATATAAACTAATAAACTTTTAGTTTAATGATTTATTTGTCCAATGTATGAACTTGTTTTTCCAATCTATCTATACCTAGTTTCAAATAAATTAATTTTCTCTTTGAACTAATCAGCAAAATGTTTTTAATGCTAATTAACCATATGCGTTAATATAAAGAGTTAACTAATTAGAATTTAAGTTAAGTTAACTAATATATGTTTAACGTTTAAATGAGAGATAGGTATTTTCTATATACTCTGTATAGGAAAGTTCATTATTGTTTCTAAACATTTTTGTTTTAAAATTGTATTTGATAATTGATGTTTCACCAGAACTCTGAAGGCAATTGAAATTAATTAGAAGTGCAGTTTTTTCGTAAACAATGCGATATCTAAGTGATTTGATTTAAACCTAATCTAAACTCATTATACTTTCATTGTTCTTTTTAGATATTTTGTCTTATCTTAAGTGTACATTTAAGGCATTATTAGAAAAGTCTGTATAAGTAAAAAAGTTTATTTTTAACTAATTATTTTAGCTTAAGCAACATTCATTTCAATAGTAAAACTTATAAATGAGAATATTAACAATCATGATAAAAGTATTAAAATAAATAATATATCATCCATGTTGTATTTATATTTAGTTACTTATATAAATGCAGAGAGAGCTATAACTTGTAAAAATTTTATAAAATTTAATGTCAAATGTATACTGATACATTTGATAATATATTATATAATATACTATACTATATTATATAGTATATTATTATAGTATAGCATATTATATTATAGCAAAAGTACGTATATCTACATACAGTAGCAATACATAAATACAGACATAATCGCAGTCAACACGTAAGTACAGATAGGTCAAATCTGTCCGTAGGTACGTAAATACAGTAGTTAATAATCAGTCTGTACGCAAATAATAATAATATATAGATAGATATAATATCAGCCCATATACGTAAAAATAATCAGTATTATACGTAAATAAATTTCTCATTTATGTATCTATAGTTTAAATTAATACATATAAATATAAAAATAATCAGTCCATTCGTAAATACAAATAAGTATAATCAGTCCCTATGTAAATACAGATATTCTCTTCGGCAGATAATTTGTTAGCACATAAATTGTCAAGGTACCTACATTTATTTGCTTATAGTAGAGAATTTAAAGGTAAAGTTTATTCATAATTTCTTTATAATATATTCATAAAAAGGTTACATTTGATTAAAATTAGCATAAATTTTCAATAAATATTATTCTAAATCTTCTTTTAGTATTAGAAATGATTAATGTTGGAAGTGCAGCGGTGTTTATTATATACAGTTTGTAAGGTGTTGCTAATGCACCGTACCGTTTCATTTTTTCTTCTTCCTTCGCTGTTCCCTGCCTTTCTCTCATTTGTCCCAAATCATTTTGTCGGCTTTCTTTCCTTAGCTTTCACCTGGGTGCCCGGAGTCCTGGCGAGGCCTTCCTACAGAGCAAGGTGAATTGGCGAGACTTGCTTCTCTCCTTCGACTCTAACGGTGGTTACCGCAAATGGAACAGTTAGATGAAAAGATTGCCACTTTACAAAGAGACGTTACCGCTATAGACCTCTAGATCTTTTTTTAATCCATTGTTAACTTTAAATAAACTTTATTTAAATTTTTTATTTTTTTTTAAAAATAATCATAATCTTTCAATTAATTATATTTAACCCAATTTAAAATTAAAACTCTAAATCTCCAATTAAATTATACATTCGACCTTAATAAGTCATTTAAATGTCTATATACTTCATTTAAACGGATTACTTGTGGATTTGTCTTTTAGATATCTTCATTATAAAGTTTTACGTAATAAAATAGAATTAAATTACCTCATTAGTGTTGTATATCAATCAAATAACTATACTAACTAGGCAGTATTGAAACTTATTCAATTATGATCCACTTACATTCAATAAATGTTTTTAATTACGAACAGGAAATGTTATGCACACAATTAATTTTTTTTTTTAAATGTGTCTAATAAAAAAAGATAATTCATAAAAATTTTAATGAGATTAAATTAACTACTTATAGGTAGGTATATGTGTACTGTCGATGGCCTTATTTAGACCTTAATTAAAAAGAATAAATAATAATTATTTGAGTAAATATCAGATTTTTCAGTTCTATTCTTTTAAACAAAAAATTAGTGTTTTATGTTTTGAGCTTCTGGACCGAGGTCTTGCTTTAACTTGACCGTTTGACATTTCGTCTGATTGTAAATTTGTTTGTTACGCAGTCCATGACTGCAAACGCGTATTTCGATTTTCTTCAAATTTGGTGTGGACGTTTCTTGAAGTCATTACATAAAAAGATGTACATATATGGGTTTTTCTTTATGCTCATACTTTTTAAGGAACAATATGAATTTAGAGACAGAATAACATTTTAGACATTGAAGCGTCTATAGAAGCCTTCTTAATGAATAAAATCAATTGTTGTTGTAAATTGACTAATTTGTTTATTTTATTTTTACATAGCAGCTTTCAGCCTTCTTAAGGCCATCCATCATCAGAGCCTAAACTTAGTTGTGACATCTAACACAATAATCAATCTTGTGTTAGATTTCAGTACGTACAGTTGTTTTACTTTAATTACCTTATGAAGGCTGAAAGCTGCTTTGTAAAATAATAAAATAAACAAATTAGTCAGTTTATACGTGGAGAGACAATTTATTTTATTCAAAATAACATTTGTTCTTTAGAATGATCAAAATACCTTCTTTAGCTTTGGAAAGTTCAGAATCAAAAGAAATAGTGATAAATAATAATTTATTTCTACTTAAGTCTGTTCTAATAAATATTTCAGTTAAAGTATCTCTTGTAAGAAATAAAGTGTTAAGTATCTCTTGTAAGAAATTAAGTATAAAAATATCTTTTGTAAGAGATTAAGTGGAAAAATATTTCTTGATCACCACATTGCCTTCTTAAACCTTTGGAAAGTTCGGAAGCAAAAGAAATAGTTCTAATCAATTATTTCCTCTTCTTGAAATTGGCCTTTAAATAGGGTTTTTAGAAAAAGGTTTTTATATAATAAATATAAAACAAACTTTTTCTTTTTTATTTAATTCGCTATATTTCGCCCTCTCACATTGGGGCTTCTTCAGGCTATAACATTTAAGAACATATTTTGACAAATTAATTGCTTAATAAATTAAAATGAAAGATTTTTTTGGATAAAAATTGAAACATTAAAAATAGAATTAACAAATATATAAAAAGTTAGTTTAAAATTAAATTCGTCAACAATAATTTTTAACAAGTGTGTTTCAATTTTTATCCAAAAAAATCTTTCATTTAAATTTATTAAGCAATTAATTTGTCAAAATATGTTCTTAAATGATATAGCCTGAAGGCCCCAATGTGAGAGGGCGAAATATAGCGAATTATATAAAAAAGAAAAAGTTTGTTTTATATTTATTATATAAAAACCTTTTTCTAAAAACCCTATTTAAGGCCAATTTAAAGAAGAGGAAATAATTGATTAGAATTATATCTAAAGGGTTCAAAACTACACGTTACAGAAGAAAAGAAATAGTGTTAAAAAATTGATTTCTATTAAAATCTATTCTAATAAATATATATCAGTAAAAAGTATCTCTTGTTAAGAAGTTAAGTGTAAAAGTATCCATGTGGTGCTTTTTAATTCAGTTTTATTAATCTAATTTTTAAATATTAAGAGTTGGTTATATGTTTGTTCAAGACGATGGTTTTGTTGCTTTCTCGAACTAAGAAGTTATAAGAGTTTGTGAGGGTCAGGCAAGGAGGACCAAATGCATTAGAATTGGAAATATCTTTTGCCTCTTTAACAGTCACATAACATGAATACAGAAAAGCTTCTCTTGGCCTTCCTCACCTTTACTTGATGAAAAAACTCAACAAACATTATCCCTCTTATACAATACCATTTGAAAAATAATCTTATTATACTGTCAACTATCACGTTCTTCTGTAACTATCAACAGTTAAGATCAAATATTCAGTTTTTTCTTCGTTTTGTATATTCGAAGCTTCTTATTTATACTAGAAGATAAAATATTATTTACTCTATAGTCTGAACTTAAAAAGTTAAACACATTTGAAATAAATAGCCTGATATTTAAGTACTCGATTTATGTCTTCCGTGTGAGTCCCGAAATATTTAACGAAATGATAAGAGTTGAAATAAGTTCTTAACTTCTTAATGATTAAAAAAAAACCTTATCGACTGTCATTTAACCAATTATAAGCTCATTTTTTTGTTGTTATTTTATAGTTTGTGATCTATCTTTAAACACATGCTTATATTTTAATGCCCTGAAGTAATTACAAATGAAGCTACATAATAGTAGCTTATAAAACTCCCATAATTACCTACTATTAGAAAAAAAGCATTTATAAATTAATTGGAAACATTTTCCAGTTTTGATGGTCAAATATGGACTTCAAAATATTTAGCCATTTATACAAAATTTGGAAATATTATAAAGCCATTCTTGCAGAATTCTCAATTCGTCTGATAATAGCTTAACATTACCACAACAATATTCTTATGTTACTTTCTATTAATTTCTCTAGTCATATATTAATGAATCCCACAAAATCTCAATCAAAACATAAACCAATCATATAATAGGTTATCTTTTGCGATAACGTTATACCAATCCAATATAGGCATATATTAGAAGACTTAACAGTAATTTCAATGATTTTAATGTTCTCTTGCCATGTAAGCACGTTATTACCATTACCGCATTCTTGCGTAGCCATGTTACAGGTGCAACGTGATATTATAACATTCACGTTCATTAAAAGTTATTTTACAAATTTTGCCATTACAAAGTTTTACCTTTTTTTATAAGATGTATACAACTTTAATGTTCTCGTATTAGGATGTAAAACAGACAAATTATAAATTATCTTATATTTATTCTATCCATATTTGATTTTTAAATTTTATTCTTATATGATGTTCATCTATTATCACATGATACTTTTTCAAACCTTCTCTCCTATATTCCTGGTCAAAACCTTCATAGCAAAAAAGCTAAGCTTGTGAATCTCTACCTTATTTTTTTCAGTATTGTTTTTAAAATTGTTGGGCTAGCTTACTATAGCTTTTCTAGTTCAATGTATACATAGTTTTTAGGCAAATCAACAACTCTCAAAATCTTAATATTCTGTATCCATATTCCTCCTAAAAGTTCTTGCATTTCATTGATACGGGGCCAATCGTAAAGCAACCTATACCTTCGTATTCTTTTCATTCATGCTCCTAGCTTTGTATCCTGTTCTGACGAATTCTTACATGCCTAAGAAAGCAAATGAGCTTATTCCCCAACGAAAAAAAAAAAAAATCCATTATGTTAATAACTTTCTTTAAAACTATACCATTTTTTTCTATACTCTATTCTATTCCTTTTACGCGAGTTCAAGCGTATAAAAAATACGTAATTCATTCTTTTGCTTCATAGACTTTTTACGAGGCCAACCATATCAAAAAATGAAGGTTTTTTTGGAAGAAGCTTTTGAATATTGGCTATTACTTTTCTGAATTTTAAAATTTAAGACTTTTAAAGTATTTACACGGAGTTGTTTTATGTCAAAGATGTTATTTTCTAAAATCAATTTATGTATTAGATTTCTTCACAAAAGATTCTGTTGTATACCTGTTTACTGTTTACTCGAATCATACCAATATAAATTATTGTAATTAATTACTGTAATTATTTCAATATAATATTACTGCATTTATTTGTCAATTTAAATTACTATAATTATATTAATTCAAATTATAGCAATTATATCAATACAGATAACTGAAATCATTACAAATTAATCCCGATTGGGCTTATCCTGCAATTAACTTAAAGTTTTACCTATATATACTCATTGTAAATCATTGAATGTGATTTAAACTACATATCTATTAATATATTATCTAGTTCTGGTCACGCAATATTGGTAAATACCTATATGAATTTATGTGTATTCCTATATATAAAATTCTGGCCACGCAATAATGGTAAATATCTATTATTTATGTGTATAATGGCAATCAAGAAGGTACTACTTATATGCCTATAGAGTATAATTCAAATCATTGAAATTATTTTAAATACATAAATAGTACAGTCATACATACCTATATTATATACCTACATCTCTATTTCTCAATTAATATTTCTACGTATTGCTACTGACAATTAATACGATCAAGATCACCTTTATGAAATACACAAATTTCTTAAGCAAAGTATAAATTAATAGATATATATTTAAATGTTATGGAGTAAGAAATGTTTAACAAAACAATTATAAGAACTATAAGTCAGTTATTATTATACAGTTATTTGTCGAGTCTTTATACTATGTAACGGGTAATAATAATGATTCCTAGGGTCATTATTATTTATGTTTGGAAGCTATTAAGGTTGTAGTGTTTATCGTTTATAGGTGGAAGGTTGTCGTTAGGTTAATGAGAAGAAGAAGGTTATGTCGTGTGCCGTTCAGGCACTATGCCATTATCTCTCGACTCTACAGAAGGCCTTGGAATGCCTGTCATTGACCGCCATTGTATGACAATATTCCTACTATATATATATATATGTACACTTCTTTCGTCGTCTCTCATTCATAAACACAGACATTTTATACCTATTATTTACAACGGATTCCCGGCCTCTACAACCGTATTTACATACCAATAGTATAGGTTGCGAACAACACATTATTTAATATTTACTCTTGTTGAAAAAACTCGCAATTTATGCCTTATTGAAATTTTAATTAGTTCTAAAAATGTTTTATTGTTAATGGTTTTTTTTTTGGCTGGAGATGAATCGTTTGCTATTCAAATAACTATATCTTTTTTGATCTTAAACATAGATTTATTCTACTGCGTATGTTTTTCTCTGTTTCTTTTTGTTTTATTCTTAAAAATATCAATATGATCTCATATGGAGTCATGATTAGCATAAGAATTCGTTTTAAATATTAACTTATTATTTATAGAAGTTACAGTTATTGGGTAGCTCTTCTATGCAATATAGAATTCTATTAATATAATTCTATTAAAATTGGGTTAATATAGTAAATATTTTATAAAAACTAATAAGACATATCGAGCTGAGTCTCTATGAGTTACTCGTAACTCAAACACTTTCGAATTTCAGAGAGTTAAGACACTTTTATACTGATTAATCATATCGAATCTGCCGCTCAATAATAATCTAATGCAGAGTTAATCGAAAAATCGAAATAGAAAAAATAACATGTAAAATATTCTGTTATTACTCTATATACCTACCATATTATTATCTAATAATTTACATTTTCTTAGACACCGCAAAACATGTTCAATTGCAAATATGATGTATGTAAAAAAATTAACTTATTATTACTACCTATACATTAACTATTATTTGCATATTTGTAAAACTCGTTTTTTACCATAGGTTTTATTTTATTTAGTTTTAATTCCTAGTTAGACGATTTTAAAAATTAAGTTATAGGTATATATATATATATATATATATATATATATATATATATATATATATATATATATATATATATTAAATTAATACCTGCAATAAATATAATCGATACAAATAGTTACATGTACATTACAAAATTACATGTGAATTACATAGTACACAAAACTCAATATTTCTACAATTGGTTTAACTTTATAGCATATCAAAAAGTTATCTCTCCATTATAGAACATATTATATGTCTTGAGTTATGTGAAGATATATCAATTTTATGCTATTCTAAATATTATATATAATAGATCATTTTTAATTTTTCTCACTGGCTCAGCAAAGTACGAGAATAAATTCAAGCAAGATTAGAAGAAAAAAATAAGACTGATGAATATTATAATGGTGGAACAAAACAAAGGTTAAAAAATGAATAAAAAAGTTAAACAATATTTATTCCTATACTCGTAAAAGGGGGGAAAAAGAATAATAACGTGAAAAAATATTTATACACAAATAGCCTTTTATATTAAAAGAAAGAAGAACGTATAAAAGAAAGAAGCGGAATAAAAATAATGCTATGTATATTAAAAAAAGAAATTATGTCAACATCCTTTTGTATAATTAGGTACGAAAAGGTTGATAAAAAGGATAGAAGTGAAAAAAAAGGAAAATATATAAAAATTATGAGTAGGAAGATAATTATAAGGAAGTAAAAAAAAATGGAATAATAATAATTTAAAACGGCAAGGATGAGATTAAAAAAAAAGGCAAAAGAGTTTTAGAGGGATTAAAACTTGGATGTTTTTTGAGAATCAGAAAAAAAGGAAACAACATTTATTATGATCATAAGAAAAAAAAGGACGAAGAAGCAGAGATTCTAGAGATATCTAATAAAAAGAATATAAAAGAGCAAGTTAATATATATTGCTATATAAGTAAAGGGGATGAGAATACAATTATATAAACATGATAATATATAGAAGAGTAAAAATAAAAATTAAAAAAGCAAAAAGAAATAGAGCATTATTACAAGATAATTAAGGAAGCTAAAAAAGAAGGTCTGAAAGAATTATGGTCGTACAAAATAAATAAATATTTTTAGCAATTAATATAGAAGAGTATAGGTACTATAATGTAACAATTGAGCATTATATAGGAAGCATCAATGATTCAAAGGAAGCAAGAAAATGACTGACAACAAAAAATTATCATTTAACAAAAAATACCAGAGTTGCGAAAAGAGAGATGCGTTTGTAAATAATTTGAGTTAGTACATGCATGTCAGTAAGAACAAGCGAATTGATTAACGAGCAAGATGCGAAACATATAGAATTGGAGCTAGTGTACAATTTTTTTCGAGATGCTTAAATACTTAGTTTTACTTAGAGCTAATGTTTCGGGTTAAACCATGTCTGGTTCGATCACTGGAAATGTAAGATTTTATTTTAAACTGATAATCATTATGGTCATATAGTGTTTCACAAAATATTTTAAGAATGGGTATGGTTTGTGTCTCTTAATTAGTGTCTTAACTATGGATTGTATATTGAGTGAGAATTATGCATTTGGTTAATGTTATGCATAATTAGGAACTATTTACAAATAGAAACACGTGGAATGAGAAAATTAACATTATCATTGTATTAAAGTAATTTTGTGTGGTATATGCATAATTCATAATTATTTTTTAAATAAAAATTATAAAAGATTGTTTATAATGATTTAATTAAATATATATATATTTATAAATAAGAGAATAGATAAAAAGGAAAAGCTAGTATGAGAACTTTTCTTATAAGTGCTTAATTAATTATAAATATAATATAAAAATAAAAATAAAATATACCTATAGATTCTATGAATATTCAAGCAATTATAAATATATTTAATGTACAAAACATAAGAATTATAATACCTACAGCCATTATTATATCGTTTTTGCTTTTCTGTATGAATACATATAAACTGTAATTAATGTTTTTTTCCTTAGGTACATTAATAATCATTAAAAAAATAAATACATGACAAGAAATAATTAAAATAGATTTCTTTTAGTGTTCCTTTTATTTTTAATTAGTTAAAGGAATAGGAATGAGAGAATATTTATGTGTTTACATGTGTTTTGTGTGTGTGTATAGGTATATTTGTAAGTGTGTTTGGGTGTAGTGTATATAGAGTCAGCCAAGCGTAGCAAGCGAAGCTTTGGGAATGAGGACGACCTTATAATCTTCCTGTTCAGTGTTCTGTAATAGCTCCTTTGCTTCTAAAAAAACCCCCAGCCGTCTACTAGTCTTGTATATATACATATAATTTGGGAGTTACAACCTTTTTTTTTATCTTTTTTCATTTATATCTTCATTTATATTTATTTTTTTTACTTATAATGTTAGGTATGTGATTAAAAAAAAAAGAAGTAAAACAGGAAGTTAATATATAATATGTGTAGCAGTAAAGTAAATGAAAATACAATTATAAAAATGATAAAAAAAGATTAAAAATAAGAATGGAAAAATGTAGTACTATACACCCATCCTTCTACTAGACTTGTATTATACATATAATTTGGGAGTTAAAATCTTATGTTGTAGGTTACCCTGTATGTTTGGTTTGAGAAAGTATAAAATTTGTTTTTTGTGTAAGGCGAATAACAGTTATGATGTATTTCCGATTTTCGTTATTTAAGTCCTATATTTCACCAATGTAAAAAAAATTGTAGAAATTGACGAAACAAAGGTTTCTTTACTATACCTATATTGTTTTTAACATTGCCTTAGATAAAACAAGAACAACAAAAGGTCAAAAAATGAAACAAACAAACAAGGAGATTACAAAGTAAAAAGAATGTATATAGTGCAAAATTTTAATTGGTTACCTACCCCTCTATATCAATTGGTTTTCAGAACCACTTATAAGGCATTCCATTGTCTAAATAACTATATTAAGACAAAGGGATATTTAGTCCGCAAAGAAATTTGCGGGAAAAAGGAACATTACTCTTCTTTATGCGCGCAAAGATGATACCACATTATTTAATTACACGTTAAGAACGTACCCACATTAAGCTATCACAAGACCATCACTTACCTTTAAAATTGAATAATGTAACGTCAACATTCAAGTATGAGGCATTGTCGTACGTTCCACATTATTTCACTTAAACGTTAAGGATGTACCCACATTAAGCTATCACAAGACCGTTACTTATACCCTTAAATAATAATGTAACGTCAACATTCAAGTAAGGCATAGTCGTACGTTCCACATTAATTTCACTTAAACGTTAAGAACATACCCCCATTAAGCTATCACTAGACCATCACTTACCCTTAAAATATAATAATGTTGCGTCCAACATTGAAATAAGGCATATGTCGTACGTTCCACATTATTTATTTCACGTTATGAATGTACCTATGTATACCTAACTACATTCTTTCTTATAGAAAGAACTACATGATGTTTTAGTGTCTGTATATTGTCTCAACTGCTATCAAATTATATCGTGTTTTTTCACGTTTTTCTTGTATACATAAAAATACCCTAGGTTACATTCTAAATTCTTTATATTTTACGTAAAATTATTTTCATCCAGACAAACATTGTGTGTAAATTATATTCTACACTTTATTACTTGTAAATTAATAGATAATATTTACCTATCTACGGATCCTACCTGGTACAATCAACGTTCTTAATTGAAAGTGTAGGTTTACGATCTAAAAGGTTTGCTTCTAGATATTAGGTATAATCTATTTTGTATAATTATTATTATTATCTATTTCGTATAAGAATTACATGTAGTCTTTACTTTATAGTTACCATAATTTATTTTAAACAGACGTCTATATAGAGTTTAAAAGCGTACTTTTCTTTACATTATGACTAACTACCTTGAACGTTACTCTCTGAAAGATGTGCTTCTACACGTAATAAGAGCACTACGTAGGTAGTTACAGGTTAAAATTAGAGTGCGATGGTGGTGGCTACCTCAATGGAAGACAGTTTCTTTGAATTCACATGTACCTAGTTAGCTATGTAGGTACAATGTAAATTCTTTACGGAGACAGTAGACTAATATAGCCTATACTTAATTATTTGTACTACATTAGAATATACATACATTGTATATTCAAAGTGTACGATGTTCTAATCATTATGTATATAGCGCACAAGTACCTATTGAATATATTTGAAAGTTCGAAGACGAATCAGGAGGTATCTGAGTATTATTTAACAATATAATATAAATAAATATATATTATATCTATTAATCGTGGAAGGTAGGTAGGTATATGTATAGGAATCAGTTGCAGGTTATTATTGTCGATAGTAGGTATTTATTCGAAGGTTGAAGAAAGAGAAGCGAGGCTTGTATCGAGTTTGAGAGAAGTTATTGAACCTTGGTTGTCTGTAAGCGAAGAGAAAGCTGGATATGGACGTTGTGAAAACGTAGTAGGAGCGCTGCGTTGAGAGACTGTATTATACAGGCGGGTAGTAGAGGCACGTGGCCACCGTACAAAGGGGCAGAGAGAAGCCCCGGCCTGGGTAATTACATGAGGGGAGAAAGGAAAGGTTAGGGGAGGGGGAGGGGCGTGGAAGGGGATACTCCATCCCTATTGGCTGACGCCCACCCCTCATCTTTTTGATGTGTTTGTATTTATGTAAACTTACAGCTTACATTTTCAAAACGCTTACATTTTTTATTACATTTACTTACATTAACCGATCATACGTTCATCTGTAAGAATCGTATTTAATATATACACTTTTTATTTGAATAATACCTACATAATAGTAGATACCTTATAATTACATACACCACTTTAACAGACGCTTTAACATACAACATTTACATGTAGATATTAATAACAACTACTACATAATCTTACTTGAGTCATCTAAGATTAAAAAATAAAAATAAGCACCTTATTGATAACATATAAAATATTGCTAATTTATAATATTACTTACACCTAGAAACGTAAATATAAACACAAGTTCATCGCTTTTATAAAACATTGTCGATTGTTTTTTAATAATATTGCAAGCATTTTATACCTCAACTTTTGCAGCTTTACAATTTAAAATAGACCTAGGTTAATATTTCTGTTCAAATAAACTATATTATACCTAATAACCAGGCCCAGATAGGAAAAAGACCATATGGCCCGGGCCCTGGACCCCCAAAATTATTTATTATTTATATCGTCTTATGTAATTTCAGTAGCAATTTGCGGACCACATTGTTTTGGGGAATAACCATGGTAGATAAAGTATATACCTAACTTACAACACAAAATGCGGGCTGTAGTACCTATATTGATAAACTTATTGTAAATATCAAATATCTGTTGACTTGGAATCCCAGAGAGGCGAGACATGTTTCACACTAATGATCAGGACAGATTATTTCAGGACAGGTTATTACAGGACAAGGTATTACAGGACAGGTTATTGCAGGACTGCGGTTATTCACATCGAGTAGATGAGTAAAGAGGCCGGATCCTCTATCTATCGAGACGTAAAAGATAAAAATAGTTATGAAAGATAAAAAAAAATCCCGTCAAGTACCTACCTACTTACCTACTTACCAGCAAGCTACTAAAAGGGTTTCATATAGGTCATAAGAATGTATTTAACTATATTTCCTGCATTATTATTATTATTATTATTTTATTTTTATTTTTATTTTTTACTAAAATATGTATAAAAAGTAGCACTTTTGGTGGAGTAAAGTGTGCTTATTATCTTTTAGTATCTTAGGTATATGCACTTATTTGGTTCTTTTTGGGGGTAAAATGATCGCCATTTTGGAAACGCGATGTATATATTTGTGATCTACATTTCGATATCTTTAAAATGATACTCTCGAATAATTGCCAAAAAAATAAATAAAGTTTGCGATTAGTTCGCAATTGCTCGTTAATCGAAGAAATTTTGATTTGTGAGTTACATTTTTCCTGTTTTTGGGCAAAAAAGTTTAAGTTGTATACTTATACTAACTAAATTTCAAATCTCTCTACAATAGGTCGGGAGATGTAATCCAAGATGCAAGATGCGACAGACGAACTACCAAAAGCATAAGGGTTTCTATAGGATTACCTTCAAACTCTAAAAAGGCAACAAATAAAAAACATAATCTATTAAAGAAGATCTTATTGTTTATTCGTGGAGGGACATTCATTTTTATACTGCATCACTGTAAAATATACTTTTGGTTGCGTACCTACTTACCTACATCCTGGGAACAAATAGAGGAAAAGGTTTAGAGATGATTGATTATATTAGGTATAGTATAGATATATTCGATAACAATTGTAATATTACAACAAACTTAGCCTACTACAATTATTACAGTTGTTGTATTAAAATTAATTAAACAAACTTATACCTTATCTTTATATATTTGTTATAAACCTACATTACGATATCTAATATAGTTTTCAGAGCCGTGGAGTTCACAGCTCACAGTTAAATAAAGTTATACCCATTTAACCGCATATACTTACATGTAAAAATAACTGCTATTGACTAATGGTGCAGTCTAGTGATTTTAAGTAAGGCAAGTATGGTAGTATATATACCTATTACCTATTCCTACTACCTTACCTACTAAGTTAGTAATTATCTCATGATCGTAAAAAATATTAGGTATAGGTATATAGGTACACTTGAATCTTGAGAACTTAGATTGATTGTTAAATTATTAAACAAATTTGCGTTGTTTTAATTTTTAAATTTGATTGTTTTGCACTGCGCGATGCTAATAAGTACTTAGAATCGAATAGGTATATACCTACATGCTAGAAAAAAAATCGGTCTAAGCCAACTCGGACCAACTTAACCATTTATTAGTTTTCGTAGGTAAATTTAATTATTATTGAACATTTTATAAAAATCTATCATAAATCATTTCTCAAAAATTATTTCTCCTCGGTGGGGAATCGAACCCGGCCTCTCTCCGTCCACGTTTAAAGCTAGTTTCTCAGGAACTAGATTTTTTCCGGGAAAACGGCTTATATCGTTAGATTTTTATTTAAATGGACTACATTTTAGATTTTTTTAAATCAAAATCGTCGGAACCGTTTTCGAGAAATAATTTTTGAGCTGAATGCGAGGCTCAAAATCTTCTGAAGAATTAGTTCTGAAAAAGGTGATAATTTGGCAGACATATAATTAACTGTATTTTGGCGAATGAAAATTTTAAATTAAATACATAACTTAGCTCTATAGTTGCCAACTTAATTCATTCCTGTAATGAATTTGTAGGTAGGTATTGTATATAGGTAAGCGAAACTAAGCTTTAGTTTGGTATATGTATACGCATCTTTAGTAGGTAAGCTTGGTACATAAAAATATTCGCAAAATTATATAATTAAAGCCATAATGTGGACTTAGTATAACTGCAAAAGTAATATATTAATATTTAAAATGGCGCGACTAAAAAGAGGTTGGAATTCCTTGTTAACTTCCTTGATTCCTAAACTTGTTTTTTTCTTCATTTCAAAGAAATAAATTAGTATATTATTAATAAAACTAAATGCAAGAGGAGAGAATGACATAACTTAGGTGAGAATTTATCCGCTACTTATGGAGGAAGATGCCATAAAGGCATAAAGTGTTGAAAAGGGGTCAGGTCAATAGAATAGAGCGAAGTTTGTGTGCATTGGGGGTGTGGTGAGCTCCTCTGGGTAACAGGAGAACAGGCAGTAGGAGGAGCTTAACCAAGCGGTAGATCTACGCTACCCTACACCTCTCTTATAAACAGCTCACAGCTTACCTCTTACAAAACCTCCCAAGCTTTCTCAACACAAATCCACTTAACATAACTTCTACCTCACTCTCGACAATCAAAAACTTCATCTCTTCATCCCGCCCTTTCATTATTATTCTTTGAAAACCTTTCAAAACTTTAACCTTCAGGCTGTTTCTTAAAAAAAAACTTTTTTTCACGGATCTTTTAAACCTTCCTGTTTTTTTCCATTTGATGCCGACCACCCACCTTTTTTTTATTTCCTTCGGCTTCTTCGCATCCATTCCTTTTATTATTATTTTTTTCAATCTTATACTTCACACAACTAACCGACCGACACCTGAGGCAGTCTTTTATCATTCTTATTTTCAGTTTTGGTTCTTTTTTTTCTCACTTGTTGTGAAAACATTCCTTTTTTAATCTTGTTTGATGATCTCCTGTCTGTTTTATAAATTATGTCATTTTGTCATCCTGTTTTGATAGAGATATTTGCCTGCATTACTGCAACATGTCTTATGTTTTAAATAATATTTATCCATTAGGTAGGCACTTATAGATACGAGTATAGATACTTATGCATAATATAGATCCTAGGTATCTGAAAATATGCTTGGAGTACGTTCTACATAATAAGAATATTACGTTCTTTTTAACATACGTTCTACCAATTATAGTATAGGCAGATAAATTCGACTATTCCGCAATAGCCATTATTTTAGCTGCTTCATTATTTTAACTTCGGTCTATAGTATTACCTATTAATTTTAAGTAAAAAAATACAATTTAACCAATTCAAAATAAAACTTCCTGTTTTTACTTCAAATATAATGCATAGCTATGAGCATTAATTACATCGAATATGTCGAGATATACAGTAAATATAACTTCTCACATTGATTATGCCCATCGTATGTAGGTAGATAATTATTTAAATGAAAAACATAGTATACGTGCCCTATTCTTTACTTATATATGTATAGATTTAGTCCTAATAAGTTTGTAATTAGGTATAGGCAGTAGGCTTACTCTTTCACCTTATATCTATATGCATAGGTATATATACCAACAGGGTAGATAATAGTGTGCATACAAAGTTGATTACCTCCGTATAATTAATGTTACTATATTCTTAACATCGAACCATCTGCGGTCCTATCACTGTACTATCTACACCTCGGTATGGTATGTAGGTATAGGTATACTCTCAATACTCTGGCTGCAGTACTACTTTAATACTACGCTATTATTATCGCTATACTGAAAGATAAGTACTAATTAGGTGCGGGTAGGTATAATAGGTATATACTGTCTAATTTTTTAAGTCTACTTTCAATAGATATATCTTCTCTCCGTGCCTTAATATTTTTATACGATTATTATTATTTAAAAATGTTTGCTGATTAGGTATAAGTACCTAAATCAAACTATATAAAAGGTTTGATAACTCTTTAATTTTTAACAAAAATCTATTCTTAGATCGTCTTCAACTGCCCTGTATCGCATGAATATATAAGACATCATCGAATTTAAGACGCACCTCAATTTTGTGAATCTATTTGGTACAAAAAAGAAATCAAATTTAAGACGACCGTTCAATAATTTTAATATGTTCACAAGTTTGATTTTCATCATTAACATAAACATAGGTTAATTTAGTCGTACTTAATGAAAATTAATTTACTTATATAACATTAGAATCGGAATTGCTTGAAAAAGAATCGTCTTTCCAAATTTGTTTTTATGAAATTAGCGTAAGAACTGACGAATTTTTAAATCAAAACGAAATAGAAACGGAAATGAAATGTTGGGGATTCTTATAATTGAATAAATTGGAAACAATGAAATAAAGAATCTCGAGCTTTCCGCATGGACACTAAAACTAGTCCCTACTTTTTTCGGAAGGAAATTTGTCTTCTTAATTTTCTGGGAGAGATAACCTAATGTTTTTATTCTATCCCCTTAATCAAAGCAGTTTGTGTTATAAACAAATGCAATCAATTTAAGACGTTCTCGAATTTATAACGCAATCCAATTTTAGAGCCCTCAAAATCATGGAAGAAAGTGCGTCTTCAACTAGGTGCAAACGATAATATCTCGGTCGAAATTACAACTAAACTCAATCACAATCATAACTTAATAAGCTACCATAAGCTAAAAATGCACCTATACCTATATTTTGTTACCTTATACTTACTAATCGTATAGCGTATGTTACTTCCTAAACCCAATCGCGAACTCTTTCTTAACTTATATATAGGTAATCGTCATTAGTAACTAAAGTCGTCTTGATTATACATATCGATAATACTAACCAAATCGTCATTACTTGCTATAAACGTTCATTTTTGTCAGACTTACTAAATGAAGTCGTAATTTCTTTTTTAACTTAAGTAAACCGTTATTAGAAAAATTGTTTCTACTAAATACTAACCAAATCGTCATTACTTACTAAACTGTAAACGTTAGTTGTTGTTTGACTTACTAATGCAGTCGTAATTTCTTTCTTAACTTACATGAGTAAACATCAGTAATAGTAATAACTATATATTACTGGTTTGTTCTATAGGCCCACCTAAGTGGTCTGCGTCTTCGGGTGGGAAAGCCCCCCGGAATAAAAATACAATATAACTATATAGTCGTATTTATTATATCAAAGATAATACTAACCAAATAGTCGTACTATACCTAAACGTGATAGGTATAGGTATAGTTATTATTATACTTACTATAAATTTAATGTAGTCGGACTTTCTTTTTTAACTTAGGTAATCGACATTACTAACTAATGTCGTTTTTATATCATACTAACCAAGTCTTCATTAATTATTGACCATAATTGATGTTATACTTATACTAAATGCAGTCCTAATTTATTTCTTTACGTTATTGTCATATAATAGGTGTCTTCATTACTTATATACAACCAAAGTTGTCATATCTACCTCGATTAACGTATTTGTATTTAATAACCGCGTATATTAGTCCACAGGCCACCATAAGAAGTGAGTCGCTGATTGATAAAGTTTTATTACCTTATGGAATCGCTTATTTATGCCTTGTCCACCGATGAATTGGGTATATGGATCCTGGGCGCTGGGCCATTTCTTTTTTGTTGACATGCCAAACTTGCCCTTCTGCGGGAACATTGAAAAGAGATAGATAAAGTTTTGATTTTCACAGGATCGTTTAATTAAATTATTTCAAAAACAGTGGTAAAGGTGGCCACCGATACGAGTGGGCCGTTTTCTTTTCAACGTCCCCGCAGAGCGATATGTTTGGGGCGGTGGCTACCCCAAACGGCCCGCACTCTTATCGGTGGCCACGTGTACCACTGTTTTTTAAATAATTTAATTAAACGATCCTATGAAAATCAAAACTTTACCTATCTCATTTCAATGTTCCCGCAGAAGGGCATGTTTGGCATGTCAACAAAAAAGAAATGGCCCAGCGCCCAGTTGCCATATACCCAATTCATCGGTGGACACGTCATAAATAAGCGATTCCATAAGGTAAGAAAACTTTATCAATCAGCGACTCACTTCTTATGGTGGCCTGTGGACTATATACTTTTACTAGTTAGTTGATAAATACAGAGACATTTATAAGAGAGTTCGTAATTTTGCAAATAATGGATGTAAAAATGTGTATTTTTTTAAAACTAACTACACCAATGTGACTCATGTTAAATGGAAGCCGATTTTATAACCAACTATAATAAAATCGCGGCGGAGAATAATACGCCAGTTTGAACGGATTACCGAATGACTTTTGGGTAAAGTAATCAATTATTCTCACTCACGCACCTGTTATCCGGATTACCAACTACTTTGGCTATCTGAGGTAGTTGGTAGTCTCTTAGTCCTTCCCCACTTTAAGTGCTTTTTCCTTTACTGCAAATCGATATACACGTTTTTGCGGGTCTACCAGCTCGTCTAGGCTCTTAAAACGTTATAATAAAAAACATAATATTTGACATTACTTACCTACTAAACCTACCTAATTGTAATCAAGTACCTACTTACTACATTAAATATGTTAATATGTTAATTTTTACTCATATTTATGAAAATTAACATTTATCATTTATTTTTTATTTACTTCTGTCTTTGTATTTACGATTAATTCTGTTTAATATTGTATTATAGCTGCCTTTATTACTTTAAACACTGTATATAGGTATAGTAATAAATAATTTCTTGTTTTTATTGAGGTTGTAACGTAAAATGGTTACGTCTGTTTACAATGTAAACATAATTAATATATGTAAACAGGTAGGTAGGTTACTCTCTTCTAAGGTTATATGCATACGATAAGTTGTTTTTGTCATAGCTGTGGGTGTGTAATATTGGAACGAGCGGTAGGTATATTGTTATCTGAGTATTTTGTTAGCTAATTCCAGTGTCCCATTGTTTGCAAGACGCCAAGGTCTCCCCCACGTTGTTAGGCCAGTCCAGGCCTCGTCGCTATCTCGAGTATTAGATTTCTGTTTGTTCAGTAAATGGCAGAGATATCGTATCTCTGTAATTGACTACCATTTCTAACAAAACATTGTAAGATAACGATACCCTTATCAAATAGAGTTTTAACATATCGTAATACAGTATTAAATCAATAATGTTAAAATAGTTATACAACAGGTCTATATTTATATTCATATTTTAACAATATATTACTATATATGTATTTATATTATAAAGACGCAAAATTGTGACTGTATAAATCAATTCCGTGAAATAATTTATTCAACCTATTTATTTACAGTTAGTCATTAACAATATAAAATCATACTTTTTTATTATTAGATAAACCTTTTGAAGACTCTAAATATAGGACATATTTTGAAACGTTTATGCATCAACCTTTATTTATATATTGCTAAATATGAACGTGAATAGTCAATACCTATTAGGATACTTTAGTGTAAGATCTGACAAAGAAAACTAACTCATCGTCAGATCTTATTATAGAATATACTGACAATAATTTATTACCAAACAGCAAATTTTCTTTTATTAAAATAAAACTTCGGTTATCAGACACTTGATGGGACCAAGTGTCTGGAACCCGCATAATCGGAATGTCACTGTAGTTTTATTGACTATAGGGTTAAGTTCCTCAAAATCATGGTTGAATAACTGAACTAATTTCCCTTCATTATAGTTGGGGGATTAAAGACATTGACAGATTTGATATTTGAAATGTTTATTCCAATTATAATTTGTTTTAGTCGTGTTATGAATATGCTCTGATTTATATAGCGAGACGAAGTGTCTGATAACCGGTGTTCTCATAATCGTAGTTTAACTGTGACTAGGGTTAAGTTCCTCAAAATCATGGTCGAATAAACTAATTTTCCTTCATTACAGTCAAACTCCAGTTGCGGACACTTAGTGATCAAGAGTCTGACTGGAGTCCGCATAATCGTAGGGCCACTATAGTTTCATTAACAACGATTAATTTCCTTAAAATCATGATCGAATCAACTAATTTAACCCGGTTTTACACGGTCCAAGTATACTTGGTCCAAGTAATTTTGATCAAATCCACTTGGCCCAAGTGTTTGTGAAACCTTGAAGCATGGTTTACACGGTCCAAATATACTTGGTCCAAGTAACTTTGATCAAATCCACTTGGTCCAAGTGTTTGTGAAACCTTGAAGCATGGTTTACACGGTCCAAATATACTTGGTCCAAGTAATTTTGATCAAATCCACTTGGTCCAAGTGTTTGTGAAACCTTGAAGCATGGTTTACACGGTCCAAGTATACTTGGTCCTAGTAACTTTGATCAAATCCACTTGGTTCAAGTGTTTGCGAAACCTTGAAGCATGGTTTACACGATCCAAGTATACTTGGTCCAAGTAGTGGAACTTTGATACACTAAGATGTTAAGAAGAGGTTAAGATAGATTTTATATAATGTTTTCCCCTCTATAGAACTTTCCAGATGTAATTGTAGTGGTGGTATATAACCTTCCTGTAAAGAAAACCTGGGCACAACCTCACATCTTTGTAATTTGTTGACCCATTCTCATAA
The DNA here is from genome assembly GCA_951217055.1 of Gerris lacustris. Lineage (NCBI taxonomy): Eukaryota > Metazoa > Arthropoda > Insecta > Hemiptera > Gerridae > Gerris > Gerris lacustris. The sequence continues at coordinate 47,879,226 of OX578281.1, forward strand.
TTTGTCGGGTGATCACAATTTTTGTTTTTATAAAAGTCATTTAGATCAAAAAAGTTGGTTTCCGTCCAACTCAACTTGGATGTCCAAGTTGACTTTGATACACTGTTTACACGATCCAAGTAGATTCAAAGCTGACTTGGTCCAAGTATACTTTGACCGTGTAAACCCGGCTTTAGTTATACTCTCTCCTGCACTGCACTCTCTTTAAGTTAGGTATACATGTAGATTGTAGATCTAGAACAAATGGTTCGACCTGTCTCGGCTACCTATATAAGGCACCTTTGGTGGAAAAATAGAATCGTTTATCGAGTATCGTCTGAGTTGTTATTATCGTAAATGACGAGTTAACTTAAAAACAGATTTGTAGCTTGAAAGAAAATTTCAAAGACATACTTTTTTAAAAAATCAAATTTTACCGAGGCAATCTCTTTATTTAAAAATGAATAGGGGGTGGGTCAGGTTAAAAAGAGTTAAGGTAGTATTAATGAATTAAAAATGAAGGAAGGGTAGAGGTTCAGTAGGAGTGGGGGCACTAGTTGTTAAGCCCTGAAGGGAACGGGAGCGAAATAATGCAAGAGTGCCAAGAGATAAAGGACAGGAGGGAAGGTTTGGATGTCCTGGGTAACAATAAACGTTTGTTCTAACAAGATTAAAACCTAAGGGATAGGGCGGAGGGTTTGGGGATATGTATAGAGGGAGAGGGTAGTGCTCAAGTGCTTCGGAAAGCAGGGTTAAATTGCCAGGGGTAGAACCACCGCTCGGTTATAACTAAGAGGGGTGAGACGAGAAACGTGCAACTGACGTCTAGTGATAAAACCCTCGAGGCAAGTGAAGTGATATAACACGCAAAGTGACATACTATATCCCTCGTGGCATTACAAGAATACAAAGCAGAGTGATATAACATACATCGTTATATCACACAGTGATATAGAAATAAAACAACGATTTTGTTCAACGAAAAAAATATAAAAGGTAAAAAAAAAAACCTCGGGAAAAAATTATTGTGAATTGTGAATAATAAAGAGATATTACATGTCAACGATAAAGTCAAAATGAAATTATTTCAAGCATGATAATGAAATATAAGGTAATTTGATATTCAAGGTTAAACCTGACGTTTGATAATTAATATGGGTATTATTAATATCATAATGACATAATCCATTATCATAATTGCAATGTATACTTAATAACATTGTATAATTTACATTTCAATTACATATGTGTTATTGTAATATATTTACATGTAATTATAAAGTGAATTGCTTAATTCAATGTATTCACAAATATAATAATTGTGTATGTTCACGTTTATTCTCTTGATAAATGTAAACCCTATAAGCTTAAAGTTAAGTAGTTAGCATTTAGAGATTAGGCTTATTCAAGGTATATGGATATTTTAACTTGATTGTGAATTTCAATTATAAGGTATTATACAACTAATGGGAGTGATACACTAACCCTCTGATCCATTACATATTATATTAGTTGTATAAGCCCTTTGGTAGTCCGATAGGCCCTTCAAGGGCTGTTGTGCCACAGAGTTAGTTATAGTTAGTTATATGTTATATTGATACGTTTAGGTAAAATCTCTGCATATAAACACTAACCTAATTATAAATTTGGTAAAAACTCAAATCTCTTCACTGATAAATTGTTATTTTACATAGCCGAACTCGTTGAACCATATATAAAGAATGTTTATGGTGCTGTAGTAGTAAATTAATATAAAGTAAGTAGCAGCATTAGATAATTACCTATTTATACAATAATTCAGTGCTGATAAGCCCTATTTATCCTCTCTTTTTCATATTAAGGATATTATTACGTTTATCTAAGCATAAGTATATTTAATTAAAAATCAAGTTTGACAGAAAAATTTGCAAAAGACCTTTGTTTTAAGCTTTTTTCAACTTGCAAAACATATACAGTACGACCCCGTTAATCCGGACACGCGGTAATCCGGACCCTCGGTAATCCGGACGGTCCTTACTGTAGAATGAAAGCCCGCAACAATGAATATTATGTATCACAAATCGCTTCTTAAGAACATTCTCGCTGACCCTGTCCCTGTACACAATTACAACTTGGATAATGCACTGAAAAGTTTAGATTTAAAAGCGATGTGTTCTGTGTTCAGTATAGCTAACTGTTGGAAACTGACAGGAATGTACAATGGATGCTCATTCACATACATGTCATTAGTCATTACATATCATCATTACGTTCATGCTATACATTTAATTTATCCATACATATGTTAATCTAAATGCAATACTTATACATACTATTTTTTAAAAAATGTTTTACGTTCTTTTTTAAACATCTCACTAATCCGGAAATCCGCTAATCCGAACGACCCTGTGCCTGAATTTGTCCGGATTAACGATGTCCTCCTGTAGGTATTTGTTTTAAGCTTGTTTTAACTTGCAGAACATATAGGTATTTATTTTAATTTGCAAAACACATTTGGTCTTAAAGATCATACCTTAGAGTTTTATCACAATCCATCTGAAGAGTGTTTACACCAGAAGTCTGCCGGATTTAAGATTCTAAAACGGATTACTCCTGGAATAATAATCTTCGATAAATGAGAGCAGATAAGAAAGTATGAGAAAAGAGCGAGTCAAGATTAGACATAAGACATGGTTGTATATCCGACTATATTTGAGGATAATCTTTTCACATTTAAATTCCGTCTTAAACATCAACACTGCTTTGCTTATTTTCTTCTCTTTTGTATAGGTATAGTTTTAAGATGACAATTCGTAGTCGTAGATAAAATGCGATATTATATCTAGTTTTAACCAGCTTCACTGCTCATATTTTTCTGACATGTTTCCTCAACCAACCTATTTTTAGCTTGGTACAATGTCAAATTATTTTTGGTAAATAGACGTCTTTCTTTATTTTTCTAAAGAAACATAATAAAGTTCAATTAATTTAACTAAGGCGGTTTTCAAATGCAAATCTTTTATAACTTTGGAAACGAGTAGGAGCGGAGCGTTGAAAATGAAAAAGATTTAGTTAGAAAAAAGGTTTTATCTGATTAATTAAGGCGTTAGTTAATCTTAAGTCAGCTTTAAACTTCTACCTCAATTTCCCCACACAGATTCATTTTCTTCAGCACTTCTTTTTATCTTTATCTAGAACAAAGAAAAGTTTTTTTTTCTTTATTTAACATTTTATTTCCCACTTCCTGCCCTTTGCATGCGATAAAAAATGTGAAAATTTTACTTATTTTGATGTAGAGAAAAACATAATTAATTCAGCATTATGTTCAGGAAACAAGAAACTAAAAATATTTGTATTTTTCCTCCTTTCTTCTCAGTGACGTCATGCAATATAGGATTTACGTGAGATATTTATCATGGGATAGGGATGAGAAAACGGTATTTAATGAGATATTTTATAGTAATTTTCCTCTTTCTCAGTGTGACATCATGGGATAGGATTAACGTGAGATATTTATCATGGAATAGGGATGAGAAAAAAGTATGAAATGAGATGTGATGTTATTTTTCCTTCTTCCTCCTTCCTCTTTTCTAATTTTTTGGAACGAAGTTCCTTATGCCATTATCCCGGGAGTGAATCCGAAAAAAACGACCGCCACAAAACCGCAAGCATCCCAAAATCTACCGATGACGATAACTTGACTAGGTGACCGAGTTAGTTGAAATTTGGTACACATGTTCATTTTACCAATGCCCAGGATGAGTTCGTTGGACAACGTTATCCGCCCAAGCGTTCAAGCGCAACGCTCGCGTAAACGTAAGCTTCAAATTAAAATCGAAATTATAGGACGGGAAAAAATTCTAATTTCATCTATTTAATGAGACAAACAACTTTTTTAAATTCATATTTGTAGTAAAACGAACACCGACGCACTGCTATGAATTGATAAAGATCATTAAATTGATCCCTAAACGTTTTAAAATAAAGAAAACAATGTAACGATTTTAATAAAACTTCTTATACACATCGTCTAAAGTACAATTGAAACAGGGACGTAAAATTTCAAACTGATACAAGCAGTAGTGTTTGAGTTAGGAAAGAGATATATTTTATAATATTTTAAATTAGTAGGCCGGGTAGGTAGTAACATTTTTATTTCCTACCAACTACAACCATACTCTTTAACTATAACTCATCAAGATAAACTTTTTTCTCAATACTCAATACATATTTATTGTAAGACGCTTGCTTTAATGATAAAAATAATGCTTTTCTTTAAATTTTGCCTTAAAGTCTAAGTGCCTAAAGTTAAGTGCCTTAAACTCTGCTAGGTACAAACTGTTAGTCACTTTTAATTTTGTCTCTTTTCTAACTCCGCCATGTATAAGTAGTTAGCATCTTATACTTAGCAGTGTGATTTTGTCATTTATATTTATTTTATATTTTGAAAAATGTAAGGAACTTCGTTCTTACGTGTGGTGTCCCGCGAGACCACACGTATTTGTTTTCTCTTTCTCAGTGGCATCATGGGATAGGATTAGCATGGGATATTTAACATGGAATAGGGTTGAAAAGAGGAAAAAAGTAATAGCGGATGGAAATAGGTGTATAAAGGTGATATCTTTTTCACTTTATTTCCCCTTAAAAACATAATATGTATTTAGGTAAATATAGCTATCTACAAATATGCGTGATATGGCGAGATATTGATGCAGTTTTAAGATTATGACTACAAACAAAGGATTTTGTGTGTTCCATGCGCATGTTGTTTTTTAGAAAAAATCTTATCTAATCACGAATGTGAAAAGGGTTTTTAGGATTGAATTTCTTTTATAGTTTAGATAAACAAATAAAAATAGGAACAAAATTCTCTCTCTCGCGTACTTTTTTGGGGTTGAGTTTTTTTTATGTCACTGTAAAAGGAGTGAGATGAATTAATTTAATGGTACGAGTGAGGAAATAGGAGTGATAAAGGTAGTGAATAAGGGGTTGGCTTGCTAGGGATGCTTTAAATAATTGGTATCTGGATCCCTCCCTGTTTTTGCCCTAAGGGCCTAGCGGGGCTTAGTTTAGGAGCCCTTCAGTCACCCTCTCATAACTCCTCTCACTACAGAAACAGGCCCTTTTCTCTTTCCCTTCTCTCCCCATTTTCCCTCTAATAATGAATACCTTCACTAATCATTCATTTTTTTTCGTCCTTTTTTCCCCCCCCCCAGACAAAGTTTTTTTGTAAGATCCAAAAATTAATTAGTGATTTAATTAGGATCAACGGATTGTTAAATTTATAGTTCATTTGCATAACACTCTTTGGTTTTGTCTGTAATACGTGGACATTTGAATAGGAATGATTCAGTGTACAGGATAAGATAGAAATTTAAAATTTACTACTCGTCGACAAAAATGTATAGGTAACCTATAAGATAAAAATATTTTTAAGCAAAAATATGTCTCTTACATTTTTAAATAAGTAATTTTAGAATAAAGTTTTTTTTTAAAATATTTTTTAAGCTACAGCTTTATACAATTAATTTCCTATATAAATAAAAAAAAAGAAATAAAAAATTAAATAATTCACGCGAATATGAAGGATAACTACAATTTTAAATTTATGAAGGATAACCACTAATAAAATCCTTTTATAATAATAATTTAAAAACAAAACAAATTACTTGAGATTTTTTAAAAATATACGAATGTAATAAAAAAATCTAGTTTGAAATGTCAAGAACTACACTTAAAGCAAAAAAAGAAGCCTTTTAAATTGGATATAAAAGAAAAAAAAAACGTTTTGGCACTTATCCGAGATCAAGTTTTTTTCATATTACTTTTACGTTTATTGTATTATTCCTTATAAAGATATAGAATTTATTACTTCTTGTATAAAAAGATAATTGATTTTTATTGAGATTTGTTTTTTACCGAGTAGTTTTTTCTTGAAACAGCTCATGGCTCATGAATTTATTATATGTTTTTTTTTTGTAAATATTTTGTTGGTACCTACATAATTAAGGTTTTAGTTTGTACTAAAAAGTTCAATTTGTTTTAAGCTTGTTTTGTTCTTTTAAATTAGAACGTAATGAAAGTTTTAAATAATTAATTTAAATACGCTATCTGTTACATTTTATTTATTTGTTATATATTTTATAGTTGTGGAACTTACAGGTTAGAAACTTATATTATAGGGTTACAAATACCAATAATCTTAGTTGTACCAACTTGGTTGTACAACAAATCTCTGCCCCTTGATTGAGTAAATTAAAGGTTTTATGTTTGTGATTTGTTAATCAAAGTTTTACGTCGTTGGTCTTTTTAAAGTTAAGTAAATTTTATAGGTTTCATGTTTCATGTTTGTGATTTATAATCAAAGCAAGGTTTTACGTTGGTGATCTGTTTTAGGTTGAGTAAATTAAAGGTTTTCTTTTTGTGATATGTTATCAAAGTTTACCGTTGTTACACTTTTTAAGGTTAGGTAAATTATAAGTTAGTTTTATGCTTGTGGTTTGTAACAAATAATGTTGTTTTACGTTGTTGATCTGTTTAAGGTTTAGTTAATTAATTGTTTTCATATTATGATTACAAAAAAAGTTTAAGCTGTTGATCTATTTAATAAGGTTAAGTAAATCAAAGGTTGTCTTTTTGTGATTTGAAATTAACGTTTTCATATATTAAGTTGTTAATAAATGGTATATGGTTCATGGTTCTGGATGGTAACTGGTGCGATAAGGAAGACCTATACCACCTATACACAACTGTGTTCGTAATCTTTCGTTTGTTTTTGCAGTCATCCAGGGTTGGTTGCGACCTTAGACTGCGGCCTATAGATCACGCGGTTTGTTTAATGGACATAATATTGTCTTCTGCGGTACTATTTTATAATAATTTATAAATTGAAACATCGTTTACTTCACCGTGCTCCGTAATTTTGTACCATAACTGTCCTTTATCTTACATTTTGTGATTCTTTGTTTACTACAAGTCAGAAACGATTAAAAATAATAAAGTTTCTAAACTTAAGTACTCCCATTATCATTATATAGTTTCACATACACCAAACCAGTTTTAGTTTAAAACCTTTTCGTTCGAAAAGGTCGACCGCTTCCTTCAACCGATCCTGTTAGAAAATAAGAGCAAAAAAGAAGAGCCGCCATGACACTAACTATAACCACAACAAACCGCCGGTCGATCTGTTTAGTGATTCTGCGAACGCATAATGTTTGTTTGTGTAAATAAATAAATGTTTTTTTACTTCAGACTTACCTAAGATAACGGAACTATATATATGCGATCGTTCTGGAGAACAAAAATATTTTATGTCTTCGATTTTAAAAAAAGCCAAGACTGAAATACAGACATCAAGGAACATTTTAGGTTCCGTGTCTGTCTGTCGGTCCGTCTGTCGCTCAATTTTTGCGAACCAATATATCTTAAAAACTACACGTCCAATTTTATTAGTCGTTCATTTGTTTCTCTTCCACATGCGCACAAACATACATTTATTTACACCTATAGCTTCAAAAGTACTTATCTGATTTGTATATGAAACTTTTATAGTTTATCAAAAATAACCCGCAGATAGCCCCAGATTAATTTGGAACGTCTGCGCTCTTTTAAATTTTGCTAAATTGATACCTACTTAAATTCATATAAAAAATCAAAATAATTTTGACAGGTTTAAAAAAACGGGGGAAACAATTAAATAAATTAGACAGTAATGACTTGTAAAAGCATAAAATCAATGAAGTAGGATGAGAGGAAGCTATATGTGCCACACAAATTGGTAGTATATTTTTTGTTGTTCGTACATATATTATATATGTATAAAGAATTTCTCCTTTATTTCTTCTTGATTTTTAGTATTTAATTCTTAAAGTTTTAAGTTATATGTACATTGTTTGTTTCAAAAGTTTTTTATCTATTTTTACAAAAGTTTTTTTTTATTTCTCTTTTGTAAATAATTTCTAATCACAGTTGAAGTAAGCCAGTCTCCTTTAATTTTATTTTTTAGCTTTTTATAAGCCTTTGATCCGTTTTTGAGGTTTATTCGTGTTGAAGGTAGTTATTTGTTGGCAGTTGTTTAAGGAGAAATCTTGGTAAAGGCTTTCTCTTGGATCTTTATATATATAAGTTAGTCCAAGGAAGTTTTAAAAGTATTCTCTCCTTTATCGTGTCGGCTCTCTAATCTCCTCTATACTTTCCATCCATAATCATTAGCTGTCTTGAAACGTTCTTTACCAACTCCGCGTGTTGTCTTATTTCTTTCCTTTTTGAATATACACGCAAAGTCGAAAGAACAGATTAAACAACTATGTATTTTATTTATTTATATAGCACTATACATACTTATTTGCGTATTAACAAAATTACATGCTAATAATATAAAGTTATTATTGAAATTTTGAGTAAGTTTAGCGTGATTATAAGGAACTTAATTTAAAATTCTAAGCTTAAATTATTTTAAAAAGGAAAACTATGTATATAGTTTAACTTTTATCAATTCCTATATACTTATTCGCGATAGCCACATATACCCACGTTATTTATAGTTAGATTATCTACTTAATACTATATTGTAGCTTGTATTAAGATACTTGCCTCTCAAAATCAATTACAAATACCTATTAAGTCGAAAACGATTGGGCTGAACTCATCGCCTCTTAAACAATGGGTCGCGTCCCCAAATGAGGTCGTGAAAATTAAATTCAATCTCTTAAATCTCAGTTCTATATTGAAAAGAATAATTGTAAATATTTTAGGTATTGTATATATAGACATTGAAAAGGAAAAATTGTACAAATTTAATCATTAATAATTAATAATTAGTATCAATTATTAAATACCTTAAAAAACTCAGTTTCGCAAAAAACAAAATAATTCAAAACGTTATCTTGGATTTGTTTCCAAATTTCAATTATAATATTTGAGTGACTCAAACTTGAAATTTACAGAACAATAATAATTATTCACTGAATTTCTGGATCGGAGCTATAAAGCTGAGGTTCCCTCAATTTTTGAAATGGCATTACCTACATGTTTTTTTACCATATAGCTTCATACACCTTTATAAACGTCTTTTCTGGATTTAAACTAAAAATGCACTCGCAAATTATCCAGTACCGGAACGCCGCGCCGGGGGGTCTAGGCCGGAAAATATAACCTCAAAAAACGCGTTTTTATGCATTCTGGAGGTAAAATTTACCATGGCACCAAAACATGATTAGTGAGGAAGTAACAAAACTAAGTCTACTTTAGAAGAAAAAATCCCGTTTAATAACTCCATACTTAAGTATTACTTTCTGATAGTTACTTTTTGATTTGTAAAATTGCTGGAAACATTTTACAGGAGAAAAGTAAAATTTGCGTAAATTAATTTAAACTTCTTTTAGCTATTCACATTCAATATTAGGAAACATGTTTTATATGCAATTATAGCTATACCGTACCGATTCTTTCTAATTCTTTTTTGTTGAATTTAGATCGGCTCACAACATTGCTAATAGTAATAATGCGTCACTAACAAAGTTATAGTTGAGGAATTATGAATGAGCTATACACAACGAAATATACTATAAGACTTGTTTTAATAAGTTTTTATAATACTGATGTACATGAATTTAGCAAAATTTAATCCCTCTACAATTGTACAAGTAAATTGATTTAGTACAGTTGTACCACTAGAAATCCCAAAACGAGAAATTGATAAATCTATATTTTAATTTATTTGTATGGTAGGTACTTTTAAACAATACATATTCAAAGAACGAAATTACATTGGATTATTAAGTAAAACGTAAAAATTATGCTAGAAGTTCCATAGTCTTTCGAACATCCACCGATTTTTTTACTAATTTTGCATCCACTGAAACAGTACCGGAACGGCCGTTCCGGTACCATAGTTCACCCCTGCTTTTAAACCTTATTAAAACCAAACACTGAAAAACCTAGAAGATAATTTATAAATTTATGCGTCCAGTAATCTTAAATATTACTCTAAATAGTACGGTGCAATTAGACCAAAACCCTAACATCCAAAGTAAAAGTTTCCCTCCAACTCCAAATTGTTCTATGCAGTCCACATATTGTTTGGTAAAAAGTTACACCATTTTCAGCGTCGGGTTTGGCGGGGAGGGGGGGTCAAAGTTGGTAAATTAGTAGTTTTACCCGTTTTTCTTAAATATTTCGAAAACTATGTGTTTTAGAGCAAAAAGAGCTATATACAAAAATAATCTGCATTAAATTTTGAACAAATATGGTCTAGAGCATAATCTTCCCAAAGTAAATGGTTCCAAAGTTACGGAGAGTGTAAAAAAAGACATTTTTCGTATTTTTTAGATTTTTGGCAAAAAAAATGAATTTAAAGTGATAACCACTTAGTTCGACAGTATTTTAAAGACGAACACTAATAAAAATAGCAGCAAAACTTCACTAGAAATAACACTCACAAACGCATTTAACGGATCTCCGAATACAGCTAATGGAAATATATATAAATAAAATATACATTTCTTAATTTCAAGATAATATCTTGAAATTAAGAAATAATAAATTTAAATCAGAAAAGATAGATATGGAACTCTGAAGTATTATATAAAAAAATAAATCAAACCATAAATAAAATTATTATTATATAATATAGTTAAATAAATAAATTAAATATATATATATATATATTTTTTTTTTTTTGATGATATTATAGAAATAATAAATTTAAATCAGAAAAAAATAGATATGGAACAGGGGAATTGTAAGTGTAAGAACTTAGAACCGTTTCACGAGAGCTGTTAAGAATAGAGAACTGTGTGACAAGACAATCGGAAAGGAACTGTTTTGGGGGAGTTCTTTAATATTAGGATTAGAAGGGGAAGGGACTAGTAGGCTAGGGCTAGCCTGAGTTGTGTTTGTGTATGTGTTTAGTTACAATATTACAATATTGAACCCCGTGGTTCAAATCCCGGTGCTGGAGTGTATTTTTCTCTGTCTGTTTCCCGTAGTTAATAATAATTATAATTTTATTTAAATTAAAATTTAATCTTTCCATAGTATGAATACTACCAAAATCATAAAATATGAATATTATAATAGTAATAGTTTAAATAAGTGTGAGTGGATATTTACGCGCGCAATAAAATCACACATGTACAGCATAGTAGTATAGAACACTCAAACATATACTATACATACTGACTGGGCATAAAAATGACTTGCACATTTACATGGTAAGGTCCCCTGTCCCACACACTCGCACTCTCGCACTACTACTATACTACATTATATTATTCCACCTTCAATCTCTACTCTCAACCTCAACTACTTCCTTCCCTTAAAAATAAAAACTCTGTTGTCATTCCAATTCCAACCAGTTCTTAAAGAACTGCTTAAACTAAAGTACGATTCTTTTGGGAACGAAAATTCTTTGGGGATTAAATACTGATGAATCCTTTCAAAAGCTGCAGTTTTAAAAATATTAAGATTAAAAATTATACAATTAGATATCATAATTATCACATAGAAAATATTATTATATTTGAAAGTCATTTATGTTGGAAAGATATGCATAGTCCAGAGAAAGTTCAGAGTAGGTTTCTCCGTACCACAGGTTTACATGGCCTAGGCCCTAGGACTGTGGAAGCCTCTTTTCCCTTAAAAAGTAGCGCCCCTTGAGATGGTGGTGAGGTTGTCGTTCCTTCAAGGGCTTATCACTAACATACCACCGGCCACTAAATCGCAATTTGCTTTTACAATTTTTTTCAAAAGTGTAAAAAAAATTAGTTCCCTTAGGGACAATTTCATTTTTTTGCCAAAAATCTAAAAAATACGAAAAATGCCTATTTTTACACTGTCTGTAACTTTGGAACCATTTACTTTGGGAAGATTATGCACTAGACTATTTTTGTTCAAAATTTAATGTAGATTATTTTTGTATATAGCTCTTTTTGCTCTAAAACGCATAGTTTTCAAAATATTTAAGAAAAACGGGTAAAACTACTAATTTACCAACTTTGACCCCCCCTCCCCGCCAAACCCGACGCTTAAAATGGTGTAACTTTTTACCAAACAATATGTGGACTGCATAGAACAATTTGGAGTTGGAGGGAAACTTTTACTTTGGATGTTAGGGTTAGGCCGTTTTTTGGACTAATTGCACCGTACTAAAAGGTTTAATTTGTTTATGCAGCAAAACACACACATACGTCGCATTGATTTATGTATTTATAGGTATGTTTTATTTTATATGTAATATACCTACCTGCTGTGGGGTCGAAAAAATCTCGTGATGAAAAATGGGGGTTATGATTAAAAAAGGTTTAAAAAGAACTGGGAACCGTTCTAACAAACTATAGGTTTTTTAAAGGCAGTTTACTCACAACACACACCGATCCAAATAATATTATCTTAGGATTATAATTTGTAAGTTTTAATCATAAGTGTATGTAAATCAGCTCATTATCAAGCAGCCCACAAAAGAGCGTTAAAAATTAATTAGTTTATGTGTTGTCTCAAGTTAAACCGAGCTTTTGCTTAATATTACATTTTTTTGTTACTCGTTTTCAATTCTTTTCTTAAGTGTTAAACAGACGTGGTTATATTGACACAAACGTTTGTTTATAAGAATTCTTCTATATAAATAAGAATATAATATTTTTTAAGCAACTTTTAACCATGATTATAAGTTGCTTCAAGTACCTACTGGTAACTACTCTAATTTCTCATGATATATTTTACGTACGTTTATTGTAACGTAACTTTCTCATAATATAGGTATACGATTTATTTTAACATTTTAACTTGTAAGTTGTAAGACAGTCACTAGAAAAGCAGTGTGAAATTGGAAAGAATATTCGTAATTTTCGTAATATATTAGGATTGAAGTAGAGAGGTCTGTGGAAGAGACGGAAGAGAGAAGAGAGCCGTAAGCGTGGGAGTTAAAGGAAAGGAATATTGAACGTCGCATGTAGTAGAAGAAGCTTTGGCTAGAGGAGAGACCAAAAGTTTTGAGAGGCGGGTGAATGCGCATGCGAGCTCCTAACCCTTCCTGATACCCTGATACCAAGCACTAGCTCTTCCCTCCCCAACAAGCCTACAAACTAGCCTTCTTAAATAAATAAATATATTACTGTATTCATCTACTCCATTACTTTAACTACTCGTTTAAGAGTTCATACACTCAACTATTTAATAATTATTTCTCTTAATTATATTTATTGAAGCGAGCGTAGCGAGCTTCCTACATTCAACGAAATATGCTCCGTGTCTGTCTGTCTGTCTGTCTGTCTGTCTGTCTGTCTGTCTGTCTGTCTGTCTGTCTGTCAGTAACGTTTACGCGTGTGACGATAACTTGAGTAAAAGTTGACCGATTTAGTTGAAATTTGGTATACATGTTCCTCTTACTAATACTCAGGCTAAGTTCGTTGGACAGCGTGATCCGTCTATGAGTTCGCGCGCAACGCTCGCGTAAACGAGAGGTACAAAAATTAAATTGGAATTTCAGGACGGGAAAAGATTCTATCATCATCTACTCGATGAGACGAACATTTTTTTCAAATAACATTTTTTACTAAAACCAACAGCGACACCGCTATGACTTAATAAAGATCGCTAAAACTATTAAAGCGGACCTAAACGTTTATAATAGAGAAAACAACCTTTTTACCGATATCTTACGTTCTAACGAAACGATTTTAATAAAACTTCATATACACCATCTAATGCACAATTGAAATAGGTATGCAAAATTTCAACTTGATACAAGCAAAATTCTTTGCGTAGTGACGAGATACATTTATAATAATTGTTTAAAAGCTACCGCGGGTGGTGAAGATTGTTAAAGTCGTAGCAGTGTATGGTTTGTTTAGGAAGTAAAGCTTCGTACCGAGTACCCCCACTCTTCCCTACACTACCCTCTTCCAGTTATCTTCAACTATGACATTCATCATGATTAATAAATTTCAATATTCAGTATTTCATTGCAATACGCTCGCTTCAATGATAGAGCCACGCGATGCCTAGTTAATATATGAGCCGCAAGAGACAAAAGATTAAACTGAGTGATGGATCATAAAAAAAAGATTTTTTTATGAGAAAATCAATTCAAATTATTGAAACATTATTTTAAAGAACATTTTCTATCTACAGTAATTAGTAAAATAAAATTGTATTTGAAAATTATAAAAAGGAAAAACACAAATTAACCAACCAAACAGACAAAAACCCATTTTTAATATTTCAAAATAACAAGATCTATATTCGGCGTTTCCTGTGACGCGTTCTTTTTGTTTTTATATTTTCTATTTGTATTATTCGTGTTTGGTACTTAATTAGGATTTATTATTTTGTTTGCGGTTATAGAAAGATTTGATTCTGATTTTGTTTACGAGACTGAACATTGAATTTATCATTTTGTTTTCACAAAATAAGCAGGAAAAATATATTAATTAACAATTATTATTAAAGCCTTATGTGGTCAAATTGAAGTTTAAATTGAGGTTTTGCAATTGAAATAGAAGAACAGGTAGACAGTTAGATATTTTAAAATTGATATATTTGTCCCTACTTTAAATATGACTACTTTTCGGGTCTTATATAATATAATTTATAAATTACGGTGTCAGGGTTTGTGTGTTGGGAATCATTTCGGAATGCCAGAGAGATCGCTATAGTTTTTGATTCAATGTTATAAGGATTAGAAAGTATGTAATATAATATGATCTAGATGTATCCGACATTAAAAATATCTTCCTCCCAAATTATAAATGTGTATAAAGAAGTGCTTATAATAAATATCATGTTTTGTTATGATGATCTTTAACTGTTAGGCTAAAAATGAAAGTACCTAAATTAAAATAATATAAAATAATTTTTATTTAAGAATTATTTAACTTTTAAATTACCTAATTTGGGTAAAAATATATCCTACATTATTAAGTTCATTGGATGTAAAAAAGACTTATTATATAATACTTTTTTTTCTTTTTTTTCGTTTTTTTATAAAAACGAAATATCTACACATCTGATTAGGTATAACAGACTATAAAGTCGAAAAAACTTGCTTCGGTTAGCTTCAAGTGAGCGGATTTTTATTAAGAAGTGTAAGAACAAATAAGTTAATTGTAGACAATATATTGCGGGAGTTCAGAGTTAGAATAGAGAGAAAGAAAAAGGGAATATAGAATGAGGTTAAGAGAAATTCCTTCGCAACTATTAGCTCCAAGTGAGTGGTTTTTTAAGCAGTGTAAAAAGAAATAAGTTAATTGTAGAAAAGATATTTGGAGTTCAGAGTTAAAATAGAGAGAAAGAAAAAGGGGAATAGAATGAGGTTAAGAGAGATTCATTAGTCTCAGAGAGTTTCAAAGCTTTCACCTCCAGCCACATAGCCGCAGAACTAACGTTCCGCTAGAGAAACTTACTAGTGAAAAACCTCAGTTATAAATCAGTAATAAAAATTAACCAGCAGTGACTACGTTAAGACTAGAGTAACAGTCATATAGTGAAGAAGTATATGACATAAATTGTATAACAATTCCTTGTACAAGACCAAGAGACCGTGGAATATAAGATTCCACGGTCCCAAAGCCTTTAAGAAATGTAGGCCTTTACAGTTAAATTATAAATAATGCATGAACGAATCAACTGAAAGAAGCTAAAGAATCAAAAGTTTATTTCGATTGTTTTATGATAATTCTAAACATGTTATGTATAAGAAGAAATTGAAAGGGATAAGAACATCAATTTATAGTTCAATATATATGTATACAAAATCGAAATAGGTTGAAACTGGGATATTTTTAGATAAGTAGCTTATTCTATTATTTTGACTATAAATTCAATTTGTCTTTTTGAGTTTTATTTTATAAAGTATTTTACAAAATCTCTGTAGAAAAAACCTAATATTTTAAGAGTATAGACGCAGTGTATATAATGTAAATATATTTCTTATGTATCTTAAGACTGAAATTTGTACTTTCGCGCAGCGTATGTATATATAAGTGTGATTATATTTCTCATGTACCATAGACTGAAATTTGTACTTTCGCGCAGTGTACTTTTTCTCAATCTTATTGTGGTTTTGGAAAAATTTATTAACTCTAAGGAATAGAATTTTACTGTTATTCTTATATATTTATTGAACCGAGGCTAAACTCAAGTTTAAAATATTAACCTATAGGTACCTATAAGTATTTCCCGACAATTTATTGACATTGCGAATGTTTTTCTTATATAGTTTTCGTTATGAGTGCGGCTCATAATAAGAGTTATCTGCAACTTAGTTGTGAAAATTTGTTTATTGGGAAAACAAAGAAACATATTATATAGCTATATACTTACCTATAAGTATATAGATACATAATATTTAATACCAGACCAAGTAGATACAACCATATAGATATGATATTTAGTATCTTATTGATATGGAAGCATCTAAGGGTAGGTAAATCTTAAAGGAATAACATATATATTGTTTCTCCACGCGTAACTAATGAGTTGATTATGAAAGGAGATTTCAGCCTTCAAAAGGTCATCATCAGAGCAGATTGCAGAAGAAAAGTGACGTTAAAACATATTAAGTGAGAGGTATCTCTTTTATGTCGGAGATCGACGTGTCTAATGTCGATCACATGAAGTAGACTCGCCTCTCGCACTTAATCTTTTTATTGATGTAACTCTTTTTCTTCCGCAATCGGAACTGATGATGAACTGATGATGGCCCTTTTGAAGGCTGAAAGCTACTTTTATAATAAACTCATTTCAATTTACGTGGAGAGATAATTTGGCTTATTCCTTTGATATTTAGTTATAATTTAGGATTCAGAACAAACTGTAATATATGTTCTTACTCTTACAACAAACTATCTACATATAATGGATAATATCCTATGAATTAAGTTAATTTTAAGTTTAATTCTATTGCAGATAATTTACAATATTTAGTTGTTAATGTATACTTTGATATTTATAGATATAATGTATAGGCACTTTCAACAACCATATATGTACATATACGCACTAACTATATAGGTAGTAATTTAATGTGGTAGGAGATTGTAATTTATATTTATTTTTCCTTTATATAATATGTTTTATATTTATTCCCTTTATAAAAAGCCATATATTTGTTTGAAAGACTTCATTGTTAAAGAAATATCATTGTTTGCATGCCCTGAACTGAATGCTCTTATGTAATAAAGATTATAGATTAATAAGATTTATTTACTCCACTATATAAAATCGCTTCATCAAACTTTAAATATTTTTAAATACTATAAACAATGAGAATTGTTACTTGATTAAAGATATATATAATATATACTTAGAATTAATTAAAAGGAAAAGTTAAAATCAGTTCTCTAGGTAGGCAAACTGGAAATATCAAATAAGTACTTAATATAATTTCATAGCCTATTGACTCATAATAAGGTTATTTAAACCCATTGTAAAGATGTTAAAATATTGACCTATTGTGTTTTGTAAAGCGAGATATTATCATCCTTAAGTGGAAAACATAATAAGATACACTTAGTTTAAATTCTATTACCTTATTATTTGGTACTGAACAGACCTTGTATACGTGTAATAATCTTCCGTCTATATGCAGACTTTATTTAGATTCTTTCCATTAGATTGTGAAAAAAAAGGCAAAAGTTATTTCTTCCCTCTTGTTATTATAAGTTTAATCTTAATTAATTAATAATTGAAGAAATATACGTTCATATTACAAGTAAATGAATGTGTAAAAATTGTATGAGCAAATACAATATTTGCGCGTGTGCGCGGGCGCATATGTATACATAAAACAACGTTAGGGCTTGAAAGTATATGAGAATATTAAATGTAAGTGATCTTACCTGCATGCGAGGTGTGTTCATAAAGTATCCGACCATAATTTTTTGTACAAAGCCAAATGAATCTCGGGAAGCATTGCTTTGTGCACGTGGATAGGCTATCCTATTGTGTGCACACTTGAATGAAAGTTGAAATTCGCCGGCAGACCGCCGATGATGGATGATCGAGGTTGTGATAATCAGCGTCTCAAATATTCGCGTTTGTCGAAATGTCGGAAAAACTTACTACTGCATTAAATTTTGGTTTAAGCTAGGCTATTCCCAAGTGAAAACGATCCGTAAGATTCAACAGATCTTTTGGGATGAAGCAATGGTGACTACACAGATAAAAGAGTGGTACAACCGCTTCAAAGATGGCCTCACATCAGCGGACATAAAGGCTCTGGCTTGCCCTCAACGTCTAGATATTTGCTCGACGTTGATTAGGTGAAGACCCTGGTGATGCAGGATTGTAAAATCATGATAAGAGCACTTAGCAGACGGGCTAGCGTTGAATCTGTCATTTCATATCTTTCATGAAGTTTGGGCTTTAGGAGAATCTCAGCGAAGTTCGCGCCATAGCTGCTGATGATCGAGCAAAAGCAACCCGGCCATTCTTCACATTTGATATTGAGTTTCCTGGCCAAATACATCATACCTGTGGTTTGACATTTGCCAGGCTCTACTTTGCCACTTTTCCAATATGGCTCCGTGTGGCTTCTGCCTATTTTCAAGCTGAAAATGCCTCTGAAGGGAACCGGGAGAGCGTCCGGCACGGGGAAAAATATCAACCGGTGCCATATTATCTAATGAAAACCTAAAAATGAAATAGCCGCCAAAAATTGAACTAAGAAATTGCTATAAGCTAGAATATTAGACCTTATTTTCTCAAAAGACAAAGGAATAAAGTCAAAGGAGGAAAATAATCAAAAGTGATCAAGAAAACTTTTAGGGTCTGCTGGCGGATACCTAACCTTCTGCCGCCTGATTGTCGTGTTGTTATTTATTTAATCCATATTGTAATTTTATACTCTTAAAGGCGCTCCGGCGCCTCACTGATACAGTAGGAGCGGCAGACGGAGCATCAATTACAGCATAAAGACGCTTGATATACTTTTTGTCTTTATATATGACCCATCTATTGCTGTCTGAAATGTCGCTTACACATTTTTTAAGCAGTGAAAATTGAGGTATTGTAACACTGGCTCCGCACTAATGAAGAAGCATATTGGTATGAGAAAGTTTTGTTCGAATTGTAGGACCAATATTTCGGATTTTACGTGTTTCGGGTGCCATCCGTCTCTGGGAACCAGATATTAGATCAGATATGAAATGCAGAATGCGATTGTTGCCATTAATAATTTGATGAAGAATAAAGAATGACGTTAGTTTGGTTCCATTTTTATCAAAATCTTTAGACTTAATTTCAGAATTGCACGTTCTTTTCAATGGATTTATTTATTGGGTTAACATTCTGTACATTCTATTCAGGTTCACAAATGTTCCCATATTCGAATTTACCTATTCGTATAAACCGGACGACCAACGTTTGCATACTATATACATATCAAGGGGTTAATAATTACATTGTAATTTATTATCGTAAAATAATCTTCATCCGAATTTCTCGAATATCAAGTAACTTTTTTCGTAAAGAACACTTAAAAAAAAATAGTTTCTTTCTAGATTATGAAGACAAATAATTTTTAAAATTCCCCTAAAACTTGTTTGAAACAACTAAAATGAATTTATAGCAAATTGATAGAAAATGAGGATTTTTTTCTTAGATTTATTATCTAAGACGAACAACAAATATTTTCAAAAACGAAGCTTTTCACGGGGTATTTTATTTAATTATAATTCTTTATTAAATATATTTCTTTATATAGGAATCATATAAGTATTTTAAAATTATGAAAAATAAGGAAATTATACCTAAATTATGTAGGTATTGATATGACATGTAGGTATAAGGTACCTAAGTTATCTGATTTAAATGTCAGATATAAAAAGGTAAACAACTAATTCTAAATCATTTTAAGCATATTTATATAGGGGTATGTACAGTACTAGAAAGAAATGTTTGATTTCAGAAAGTGAATAATTTTAATATATTTTAACATAATTAATAAAATAACCTACCTATTTATTATATAAATTGTCCAATAAGAATTACTAAAAACGAACTAAGTAATTTTTTGTCATGATAAATCTATACTGCATTAAAACGTTGTATAAAATCCAAAAAATGAATATTTTAGCGCCGAAAATTACTATAGAGAATGAGATCTTTTAAAATACGACATTTTTTCTATTGTATTTTATATGTATTTGTATGTATTACATATAAATCCCGTTATTGTATTAAAATAATCATCATTCTGCTAAAGAAGTATTGGTTAGAGGTATAGCGGTGGGGAAAAATCACTTTATATGAGAAAATAACGAGAGTCTTGTATATTTTGATTAATCTATGGTTATAAATGTCGAGGAATAAGTGAAAATAAATGAGAGAGCTCATAGAAAGAGGGAAGAAGGCCGCATACAGAAGTTGAAATCATTGTATTTGGGAAGCAGTGAGTGGATTCGACCTACCAGGAGGCTAGCAAGTTGCAGGAGCTCCGCCCTCCTGTCCCCCTCCACAGTACTCACACTATATCCCCTCCTCGCTGTACAATATCTCCCAGCTTTGCCACACTCCTCTAACCTCTAAGCCTTTGCCTCTTCCCTCGTCCCTTCTTACTTCTCTGCTTTTAACCTCAACAAACCGGTCTCCTTGGGCAACAACTAAAAAATTCCTTTCTACTTATCTTCCTTCCCCTTTTATAAAATAAAATTTCAAAATGATATATTCCTTCTTTTTAATAAACCATTCTTCGCTTTTCGTTTGCTTTCTTATTGCGATATACCATTGTTAACATTTTCAAATAATCAAGGCTTTCAAATTGTTTTTTATTAAATTAGAAAACAAAGTTTTATTATTATTTTAAGTATTGTTAAGTATCCAGCCAAATTATACTACATTGTTCTTTGCAAAAGGTTTAAAACATAATATCTATAATTTTTGGATATGGACAATAAACAATTCCCATACCTTTGATTTTATTTATCTCTTAAAGATGTATAATGGAGTAGGAAGCTGCATTGTTCTTATTAAAACGTCTCTATTAAATGATAAAGAATTTGCAACATTTTATAAAATAAAATACGAATATTTCAGTAACGAGAATAAATTAAGTTTTTCTTAATTTTGGACCTTATTTATGAACAGATATTCTTTGCGCGTTTTATTTATTCCGCACGCTTTAACTCTCTTTTAATTCAATGTTTATTATGATTTTTAGTTATACAAAATTTATCCAATAATTTTCATAATATCATCCTTCAAACAAAGCTTTAATATTCATCTTTCTGTTAGGTTAGCTAACGTTCCATTGAAGATTCTGTTCCCCAATAATGTAATGTCCAATAAAAGATTCTGTTCCCCAATAATGTAATGTCCAATAAAAGATTCTGTTCCCCAATAATGTAATGTCCAATAAAAGATTCTGTTCCCCAATAATGTAATGTCCAATAAAAGATTCTGTTTCCCAGTTCAGTAATGCTCCATAGCAAGATTGTAATTTAAGTACCGATACCTAAACATTTTTTTTTTATTAATACGCTGGCTGAGATCATTATAAGCAATGCAGTCTAACTTCATGTGAAAAAAAGGCTATAGGATATATTTATGGTACCGAGTAAGAATATATTTTGATAAACATGAAACATATATAATAATACAAATTTCTCAAATCTGTGTGACCTATAGAAAATTGAATTTAATAGCTATCGATGCCTAGAAACACAAATAATAAATAGGTATAATTCATAAGAAGAATGAATGATAGATTAAATAGGTATATTATTCATATATAAGAAGGGGGAATGATAGATAAAATTGCTATCTATGTTGCCCAGATCGAACCATTCCAGTGTTGCTATCACAATGCTAAAGCCACTGAACTATACCTACGATGGAGAAATGTTAATTCGTATTTCTACCACATTCCATCTTACCTTCTATGATAATAAACCTTTTATGATAAATCATCAATATGTAGGAGCTCGTTTTAGGATAAATCATCAATATTAACCTTAAAATTTCGTCAATTTGTCCTTTAAATTACGTTAATTTGTATAGATATTTATATTAAAATACTGTTAATTTTGTTTACAGATGCTTGAAACTAAGAGGAAACGTGCTGTAGTACGGGATCTCAACTCTTGTATCACCTGCAGCCTCTGCAAGGGCTATCTTATTGAAGCAACTACCATCGTTGAATGTTTACATACATGTAAGTTAACATTTGTTTTCTCATTCTTTGCCATGTTCAAAGTAAGCAGCAAAAAAATGCAGAGGTCATCACAAATATGGCGATGGATTATCATCCAAGTAGAAACCCCAAGTTAAGAGGGGATTTAACAGGTTAAGCCACCACACGTTGATTTAATACGACACGTGTCACCACGTGCTACTCTTGCATTAATCTCCTTTGAGCTTCAAAACCACACTCCCAAATTGAACTACTTTCAAAAATGAATCATTTTGTTCTACTAGAAGGGGTAGTATTTGACCAAATAAATAAAATAATTGAGTTGTTATTTTAATTAATTTGTCATTTTTTTATGTTATAGTTTGCCGATCATGTTTGGTGAAATATTTGGAAGAGAACAAGTTCTGTCCTGTTTGCGATGTTGGTTTACACAAAAGCAGTCCTTTACTCAGCGTCAGGTAAGAATTCACACATTTTAATCAATTATTTTATAAATAGGTATCTATTTTATAAGCATGATGTAAAATAAACGAGACTCATCAGATTACATGTAGTTGTCCTTTCAACCTTTCATTTGTGTACCAATATTCTGTTGGTGGGAGACTAAACTAATTCTCTCTGTTATGGCAAAATGCTTGTATACGATAAATGTTGCTCTCTCTAATTCTATTTAAAGTAAACTTATATTTCTTATTTCTAGATGCGATCCTACTATACAAAAACTTGTCTACAAGATGGTACCTGGTCTGTACGCCGACGAAATGGCCAGAAGAAGGAAATACTACTCCGAAATCGGTGGAACAAATAGTGATGAGCAAGATTCTTATCCTGCTCAGAATCAGTACTTCACTCCTGATGATTCCATCTCCTTATCTCTTGAGTATATCAGGTGAGCACCCTCATTATAATGCTATTAGAGGTATAATTAGAAAGTCAAAACTGTTATTTCGAGGAGATAATAACTAAAAAGACCCTTTTGAGACCTGCAATTAAACTAAAATTCTTTCCGAAATCTCGATCATTTCGACATTGATGATAACATATTTAAGATGGTAATTGCCTAGCTACAAACTCACTCAGTTTTAACCAATCTCTCTGCCCTTAAAATATAATTATAATTATCAATGAGAAAAGGCAGTCATTTATTAGGTACGATAATGTATAATAACTAAGAACTAATCTTGATTACCATGTGTCTGGGGCATGTATGTCCAAAAATTTGGGGGTTCAATTTTTTATGGAGTATCTTCAAGACATATTTTGTTTATTTTCAACTACTTCGCAGCAAATTATTTACTCAGGCAATACTTTGCTGCGTACTTTAAAAAAACATCTTAATGAAAAGCTGCATTTGAAGAGTTATACTTTCGAAGGTAGAATAAATAGATCAATGTTGTTTCGCAGGTTCGCGTAATAGCCTTTACCTAATAAGTAAATCGAGTGACTGTGTTACACTATTCTACGAAATACGTATTGTATTTGATATTTGATATTGATGTTATTGTTATTGATGTTATAAAAGGTAACCCACTTTCTAGTTTGATTGTATCAACACCCACCTTAATTTCGTAACGAAAAAAATATTAGCAAATTTCATGTGGATAAATGTAACTAGCGGACATGCTAAAAAAAAAACTTCGCTTTTGTAACCTATACCATTTTGTTACTCTGTAAAGTCAAACCACGAATGATGATTATACCATATTGTTAATAGCGTGCCTGACAAGTATAAACTGGATGAAGAAAGAATCTGAAAAAAACCATCTGCGACCTTATGGCCTAAAATTATTGAATAAATTAAAAAATTGGTGATTGTTAGTGATTTGTGTCATAAATTTGAAAAAAAATTGAAAATTCAAAAAAGAAGATAATCTATGTTAAACCTAACAGCAACTCGAACCGAAAATGGCACTTCTTTAGATTGTTACTCCCCTTATAAAAAAAAACCTGAGGGAGTATAGCAATCTAAAGAAGTTGTTCGGAATGTTATTCTTTAGACTGTTACTCCCCTTATAAAAATAGAAGTGCGATATTCCTTTGTCCAATAGTAGACATTGGACTAAACATCCCTTTGTTCTTAAAAGTTATTTAGTCAGTTATTTGTATTCTTAAAACATAGGGGAGTAACAATCTGAAGAAGTACCCTGAATGTATCTTCTTAAATGCAATTAATTTTTTATTGCAATTAATGAATTTATTACAGTAACGCAACAAAATCTAGTTTATAAAGATGTATCTGACTTATTGTACTAATTAATTTTCGTTATTTATTCCTAATTACATTATCTTATGCATAAGATCACAAATAAATAAAAAAAAACTACTACATTTTTTATAACATTATATAATATAATTGTGTTTTTTAATTATTAATGTGCGGGTTTTTAGAAGAGAGAAATAAAAAAAGGTTTGAAACATTTCATTAAACAAAGAGATCATGTTTACGCATTAATTTTGTAACACGTAAAAACTTAATAAGAATTCAAGCTCACGGTTCCTTTTTTCTTTTTTTAAAAATTATAATTCTTATGATTTTTTTTTTTTGATTTTTTTTATTTAAATGTCTTTTTTTTACTGTTTCTTTTTAAGTGCTCTATTTGTTTTGTTTATTATTATACATGGCCTCGAAATCCAAACGAACCTCTTATTATTTTGAGAAGAGAAACAAGAGATGTTCAATTCCACAACATAGCTAAGTAATCAAAAGCAATTAGGGCCAATTACGAGTTTTAATAAGAGGACCAGTCTCTTATAGAGCTTCCCAATCCCCTCGGTTTCCCCCTCTCTGTCCAACAACCGGGTAATTCACATCGGATTCTGTTAACTACAGAAAAAGAAAGTCGGTTACACACGATTCGGCAGGCCTGTCAGTTTAGACTAAACAGTTGGTCTTGAAGGCTGTCCGCCTGCCTGTTTATTCCTACTTCCTACCAGAGAATTCTCACAGTTGTATAGTCATGACGGCTTTAGGCATTTAAATTGCTTCAGTTACAAATTAATGTTTTTTTACGATAGTCAGACTCACTGATTTTTTGAAAATTATTAGTTCGTTTACAACTTTTGTTTTCTAAGTGCAGTGGTCTAAACCAAGTAGGCTAACCTTTTGATTGAATGCACTTATATAATATTATATTGACTTAAACAATTTAGTAATGATTTTTTTTTCTTGTGTTACAGTGATGAAAATAAAGATGAAGAAAATAACGATCCAAATCATCCAGAAAAACAGGTAAATATTCTTACTAACATTCTAATTTAAAAAAAAAAAAAATGTAAAATTAAATTACTGCATTTACTATTATTAATAGTAATTATTAGATATAGTTAGAAATCACACATCGCACTTATTACAATGTTAATTGTTATCTAAATAAAGAAAATTATTATTATTAGAGTTAAGTATAATGATATATCAATGAAGTTTTTATCTGAATCATTTATTAACTTGCTTTTTGTTGGCACTAATTACTTATTTTTTGTTTATTCATTTTCAGCAACTTCTACACAGAAGGTATCTTCAGTGTCCTGCAGCTGTTAATGTATCTCATTTGAAAAAGTTTATTCGCATGAAATACGATCTGCAACCAATATTTTTTGTAAGTTGATTTAAGATTTTTTCCTTGTTATTCACATCTATTCGCATTCTTTGATTATTATTTAATTTTACAATTCTGCGATCCTTGGATAAAAGTATATATTAATTGGTTAACTTTTTTTTATTCCAGGTTGATATCATATACGATGGTGAAAGTCTATTTGACGATTTCTCCCTAATTGATGTGGCCTACACATTTAATTGGAATAGAGTAAGTTTCTTAATAATTTTATTTTATTGTAGAGTTATTCGATATTCATTTACATGATAACTGACAGCTAAGGTGCAATACTAATCGTTTTCTCAATTTTTCTTTTGCAGACTTCACCGATGAAATTCAAGTATAGGATTCGAGGCCATAAGGTCAGCCGAGCGCTGAAACCAAAGAAGTCGGAGGCTTTACCTGTTGAAGAGAATGTAGTGCCGACTCAGAGAAAACGTGGTCTGGCGACTTTAATACGACAAAATGATCAGGAACCTACGGCAAAACAAGCTGTCACCCATGCTGAACTCGCCTCAAAGGAGCTCAGTCATCTTTATGCTGAGCAGCGAATATTCGAGAAACAGCAGAAAAAGATTAAGGCGGAAGAAATGAAAGAATCCAAAAAAGATAAGAGTAAAGACAAAGAGATTCCAGTTGAGAAAGAAAAAGTCGAAAGAAAAGTTAAAGAAGAAGAGCAGAAACCCTCTCGAGATGACACAAGAAAAGGTGAGACCAGTGTGAAAATAAGGGATAATATTAGAGAGTTGGTATGTAGTAGATCAATGAATCCTGTAGTAAGGCTGGAAAAAAAGAAATTAACTGCAGAAAGTGAACACGAACCAGAAAGGAAGAGATCTAGGACAGATAGTCATGTGATGGACGAAGAACATGACGCTGACGACGAGGACGACGAACGTGTAGTAATGACTGACGAACCTGTGGTTGAGCGTAAAGAGCATTCTTCTAAGAAAAGCGACCGGAAAGAAAAGAAGAAAAGCAAGAAGCAAAAGCACCACCATCATCACCATCACAGGCATCACGACAAGAAGAAAGATCCCCCACCTGCAGCAACTATATTGTACAAACCTGGAGACGATATCATGAAACTAAAAGTAAAACTTACTGCAATAAAATCCGACACTAACTCAAAAGTTACAAAGTACAGCGTTGTCGAAGAGTTCGAGGATCGTAAAGAATCATCAGTGAAACCGAATCCTCAAGTTCAAAATGAGAAAAAAGAAGAGCCTGTAAAAGAGAAGACTGAGAAAACGAAGGTTCCTAGTAAAGCACCGGAAGAGGTGCCTGTGAAAAAACCGGAAATAAATCCTTCGAAAAAACCCGAGTCTGGTCCACCAGTTAAAACTACAATTAGCTTAAGTAACAACAAAGTTATCTGTAATTCATATACTAAAATTCCCAACACTTCTGCCTCCGCAACAGTATCCAACAGTGTAGCAAACACCGTTTCAACACCACCAACTGTAACAAGTGTGTCAACTACATCTGTAACTACACCTTCGATAAAAGAGACAAATTCTAATCATACAACTCAGCCAAACAAACAAGTTGTGAAACCATTAGTAAAACAGACAGTGTCCGAACCTATAAATAATAATACTATAATTAACGACAAAGAGAGTGCTGTTAATGTATATGAGAACAACAAACTTAGTCTCAGTAGGAAACGTCTGAGTCAAACAGCTGCTGAGAGTGCTGCTATTCAAGCCAAAGTCAATCAAATATTGAATAACGCTGCTATTCTAGCATCTATAAATAACGTAAATAACCCAGCTAGCACTCACAGTAATGCCACCAACAATGTCACCAATAATAATAATTTAAATGCCACCAACAATAACACAAATGCAGCCCCGCTTATTAAGCATTCGATTGCAAATAACATTTGTAGCTCCAGCCCTCCTCCTCTCAAACCAAAGGCAGAAACAGTTAAACTGATTACTGGTGAGGGTGCTAAAGAAAAATTGTTGCAGATGAGAGCAGTGAGACATAAAATGATGGTTAAACCTAATGAACCTACTCCTATGAAAATGCCACCTTCGTCCATAACCGTCAGTAAAATAACTGCTGAAGAAAAACGAATGATGGAACAGGCCAAACTTTTGGCTGCGAAGCAAGCGCAGGAGGACGAATCGAAAAGACCATCTTTGGAAATAATGTTGGTGAACGGGCCTCCTTCGAAGGAAAAAGAAAAAGAAAAAGAGAAAGAAAAGGAAAAAGAAAAGGAAGTAAAGGAGAAAGAAGAGCCAGCTCCGCAACCACCACCACAACCGGTGAAAAAGATAGTGAGACCTCCTCCTCAAAGCATTCCGTTATCTCAGCTAAACAAAACAGGACGCTGGCCGCCCAAACCTTTAATGGCTTCACAAGAAGTCCTTGATTTGTCGGGTAAATCTTCGAGGAAATCACCTGATGCTGGAAGTGGCACCTCCGAAAAGCCCCAAGGAATGAGAAACCTTATGACTCTTTCCGACACAGCTGTTCAGTTAAGGAACATTATGCAGGAGAGTGACATTAAGATTCCATTGGTTGGTGGAAAGCCAGGTGCGTTCACACCGCAACCTCAACAACGTCAAATTGTCAAACCGAATCAGAACGTGAGGCACATACCCAATCCGTCAGCCATAGCCTTCCGGTACAATGGAACATCTGTTCCTCCTCCACCACCTGTTTTACCATTAAGGAAAATGGAGTCTATGACCAGAAGTATCGAGAAGGTAGCCGCTGGACTTGGTCTTAAAGCCGCTTATGCGGCTAAATAGCTAGGTCCCCTGCCCCAGCCCCCATTGGGGCTACCGGGGCCAGCTTCCAAACATCGAGAGGTCTAAAGTAGGTTTCCAACGAAACCTTTTTTTATCGTACATTTTTACTTACCTTGTTGAAATTCATTAATGAAGGTACAAAATGTATTGTTTTAGACTTGTGACACGTATATGTTTAAGGAAGCATTATCACTCAAATAATCCACCAAGAGTGAGATTTGAGTTAGAAATTAACAATTGTTAGTAATGTAAAAAAATGTAAAATAATCATTAATAGCTTAGTAATACCTAAGCCACTTATATGTACTAAATCGTTTGATTAATAAGTTTTATTTTTAAATTAAGAGGGTTTGTTTTTAATATTAATGCATTTTGTATTTATCCGATCCTCGTTATATTGTTCTATACTTATTGACATTTTGATTTAATTATTTAACAATTAAAAATTATTAAGATACATTTTCTATTTATGTACCTATTAAGCGTAAGTTTAAGATTAAGCATAAATAGTTGTTAATTTAAAGTTAATGTGTAGGTAATTTTGCGAAAAGTATTTTAATAACATTTTATAGGAATTTATTAGAAACCAGTGTATTATAATTTTGAATATTAATGCAGATATTTTATGAAATACATGCACTTTGTTAAGTTAAATTTAATTTATAATGTATATATATATTTTTTTTAGAATAAACTAAAACTAGATCTATAAATAAATAATAGTATCTATATAATAACTAGTCTTTTAATGCTATAAGTACAAAGGTATTTGTAAATAAAAATTATATTTAATATAAATTTTACTAGAAGATAAAAAGTGCACAGATGTATCTATATTAATTTAAAATTCGGTTTAGTTGAAAGTGAGTTCAAATATTTGTAAATTATGTAAATAAAATTATATTATGAGAAAGTACGATAAATGAAAGGAAAATTTATTTTTGGAGGTGCTTTAGTACAAAATTTGTATATAGAAATGATACTGAGGTAAAATGAAAAAAGAGAGGTATATTTAGTATATTTGCACAAAAATGTGTATCAATAATTTATAAATATGTATCATACTAAAAAAATAAAATAAAATGTATAAATTTATAATAATGAAAATGCCAATTTTATGATTAGAGCAAAATAAATAAATATATAATTTCCAAACTTCCTCTAATTTATGTGTGAAGCAAAATAAATATATACTTATATGAAATAATAATATTAGAAACGTGTATAAGTTAAATTTCAATGAACGTATATCTGCGTTAAAATTTTCTTTGATTTATATTAAAAATAGAAAAAAGTAATTTAATTGTCATTAAATAGTTTATTTAGAAAAGAAACTATAATAGAACAGGATAAATTATTGATTTTTGAAACATCTGGAAAATTTGTACTATGTATTTAAAAATAATAATTTAAGATGACTTCATTTTATGTTTATTAATAGATAATTATATTTTTCTACGTTTCTTCTACCTATATAACTATAAAGCTACCTTTATATTTATTATCCAAAATACATCTACATTACAATAGATCCAATTGTACATATATACATTATACAATACAATGTATCTAATGAATAATTCTGGATATGTTTCTGAGTTTATATATTCATTATATTGAATATGCATCTACCCACTGTATCATTAACAATCCTATAATATTGATGTATTACAGCTATTAAAATGTCAATTATCATAATTCTACCTATATATGTATCTAGGTTTATCAATCCTATTTCTTAGCCATTTCGGTAAATATGTCGTACTGGACCCTCTACATTTTTCCCTCCGATTTTGTTATTTTTTTAATTGTTCATTTTTACATTCTAAGAACGTCGGACACTATTTATATATTTATTTATATATCTGTCTATTGTCCTCAGTCTAATTATCTATTTAAGAAATGAGTGAACAAAGTGTCCAACGTTTTTAATATATACGACATGTTTACAGCCATTTCTCTATTTAGCTATTTCTTAATCCATTTATAATGTATAATTTATTGTTTACTTCATCCATTTTTATATTATTTATTGCTCGTTTTTATTTTTTACTCCGATGCCTCATATTTCTATAGTTGGTTAGAGTGGAAGATATTTACCTAAGGGTACGGTAATTTTAGGCCCGAAATGATGATGAGAAAATTATTGCAAGAAAATATAAAACAGCTTCATTTTGCTTCTTAGCCAGTCTAGCTTTGCACAACAATAGTTAATACTACACGATAAACAGATAATAATAATATTATATAAATTAAAAATTCGATTACATTAGTTCATATTTTACATAGACATTAATCAATTTTGTATTATATTTTTCTCATAGCTGTGTTATATTTTTGTAAACCATTTCTTTATTTTTAAATTTATTAAATAATAAATTCCTTTTTTTTCCACGAATAAGCAAAATCCTCAAAATGTTAAATCAATATTGTTTCTCTTTGTTATATTATTTCTTTATTGTTTGTGTTATGTTTTCGTTGATTTATGATGTTTTTTGATGTTTCCTTTTTTTTCATATTATTTTTTATTTTTTATTTTTATTGACTGTATTATTATTATTATTATAATTATTATTTTATATCGGGAGACGTGCATACATATTGATTTTTAATGTTAATTTTTAGTTCTTTATATTTTTTTAAGCTGAACATATTACCTCTGTAAAAACAAATCTAATATTAAAAAAATTAATAAAATGTCAGCTATTAATATACACCAATAATATTTTTT
This sequence comes from Gerris lacustris, assembly GCA_951217055.1. Taxonomy (NCBI): domain Eukaryota; kingdom Metazoa; phylum Arthropoda; class Insecta; order Hemiptera; family Gerridae; genus Gerris; species Gerris lacustris. The sequence continues at coordinate 47,910,402 of OX578281.1, forward strand.
ATTTTAAACCATGATATAGTATTTTAAATATTTTTTGAATTATACAATATTAAAATATATTATAATAATGTAGAAATTATATACATACTATTTATATATATATATATATATATATATATATATATATATATATATTATATATATATATATATATATATATATATATATATATATATATATATATATAGATATATATATATATATATATATATATATATATATATATTCCTTCCTTCTTCATTTATTAATCAAAATAAATAATTTAAATATGAGTTGGAACCAGTAGCCAGTAACTCTTTTTTAAAATACCTAATACCTATATTTAAAAAGATTACTTATTCTAAATAAATCTTCGTATTATTATTTATTTAATTTCTAAATAAAGAGAAAATTGTTATTTAAATTGCTACAAAAATAAATGTAAGAATGTATCGTATTATTAGATAATCATAAATAACTTTATGCATATTTATGTTAATATCTAAATAATCCAATTGTATATCTTCTACTTTGTATTTTAATTCAGCGAGTATTCATTTGCTTAAATACTCTTAAAATATATGATGATTTGTAATAATACATGCAAAAATGCAATCTAAGAAAAACGATATTTTAAGTATAATTGTATATCATCTATTATACATTTAATCCAGAAAATATATCAATTTGCTTATAATTAATTGGATTCAGTGGCGTAACTATGGGGCCCGCATTTTGTTAAACGAGGGGCCCCCTAAAAGTTCTTGCGGTGGGGCCCCCAATGCCTAGCTACGCCACTGATTGGATTAATAAAATAATACTAATATGCAAATATATAATATATTCAATAATTCAATCGATATTTATTTCAGTGTAAATTAATGTATTTCATGAGTTTATTATTTTTTCTTTTAAATATTTTATTTAAAAAATATTAATTTAATGTAAAAATTAATGTTGACAGTATACCTACTTCTAAAATTTGAAGAAAAAATTTATTTGCGTATTACTTTGTTAATTTTTTAATGTAAATACATTTTTTTTTAAATTATTATATTATATTTCTTAATGTATTTAAACCAGTAAATATTAAATCTGCTTAAAATGAATTGGATTATTATATTTAAAATAATTGATAAATCAATAAATTATTAGCATAGCTTAGAAACTGGAAATTAAATACAAAGCTGTCTAAAGTGCAAATTTTTCCCCAAAATAAATTTAAAACGTACTCTGAATAATAAATTATTATTTATACCCAAATTAAATTAATATAAATTATATTTAGATAATAGAATATAGATGAATTAAATTAATGAAATGTAAATGAATTGTTGGTGTTTTAATTGTATAATTTTATTTAATTTAAATGTAAAAAAAAGTGATTTATATCTTAATTTATTTCCGTGTAAAGTTTGAATTCAGAATTTGTTTCGATATTTTTGTTTAAGAAATTAGTATAAAATTAAATTGTTTAACTGTATATTCCATTACTTTATATATCTTATCAATTTATATAATGTAAAATAATAGTTGAAAGTACTTTATTATTATTATTATTATTATTTATGTAAATTTTTTATCAATAATACTAATCTTGGACCATGCAATTTACATGTGTAGATTTTTTTTTGTAGAAATGAATTGTTCTCATTTTATTATTGTAAATCAATTAAAAAAATAGTTTTGGAAAACTAATTCATTGTTAGTTATAGAATGTATAAATAAATAAAATGCCTTGTTCCTAATTTTTTTTTTATTATTATTTATTATTTAAAACCTATATGTATTGCATACAAGAAGGAAAAGACACACCTCCTACTTTACACAATATTTTATAAGTAGGCACATAAATGGGAAATTTTGTAGAAGGTAGGTTTTTTTGGACTTGTAGACTGTAACCGAATGAAGGGTTATTTGGAATGAAAGTCCTTGGTGGTTTTGGTTTAAATAATTTGTGTAATTTTTCAAAGCTTTAATGGATTCACCTCTCATCATTGTTATGCAATCCTTTAAATTTGTATTTTTACTACGTTTTTATTAGCTTGCTTTCTTGTTTGTTTGTTTGTTTGTCCGGTACAAATCTGGCAATCGATTTCTAACTAACTTCCCGAATAGCTAGACATTGAAACTTTTTAGCATAGCTCAGAACACGAAGACAATGCATTATTTTAATACTTTTAGCCATCTTTCAGCAGAATTTAATTAGTTTTCAGCAAATTGTGCTGTGTGGAAAGTTAGTTCGGAAAAAATCCGCAAGTTATTTTATTTGTTTTGACATATCCCATAGTATTTACAATCTTCATTATGACGGGTTTCAAATTTGTGATTTTTTATTAGATGTAAACATACTAAACATTGAATGACAGCAAAACAGGAAATATATTGATTATATTATTTATCGATTATATTATTAATATTATTTCAAATCTATCGATGGCACGGTTTAGATTTGGTGTTGGGGAGATCCGTTGTACAACGATTTGTCCTTTTAAAGGTTTAAGATCAGCTCTCTAGATGGTTGTCATTTATGTGAAGTAACTAAATTTGGAACTATTTTTATTTTCAAAATTACATATTATATTATCAACATTACATACGATTCAACAGAAAATTTAAAAACGTAGTATATAAAAAGTTCTTTTTATCTTGTAATTATTATATTTATTGTTGTTACATATTTTGATTTTATGGAGTTAAATATTTTTAACTTCAATTTACTAAACAGTTTGTTAAAATTTCTTGTATTAAAATACATCATGTTAATTTTTATCTTTAATTTTGTATCTTCCACGCTATTCGATCACTGATGAAGCTTAGGCTCCCTAAGCGAAAGCTTTGAAAAAATTACTCAAATTATTTAAACCAAAACCACCAAGGACTTTCATTCCAAATAACCCCTTCATTCAAGAAATTTTTTATTCATATTTGAGTAATAAAAAGAAAGAAATGCATTTTATTAACCTGTATAGTCATATTTATGTATTGCATACGAATATAAAAGACGCATCCCGATTTTTAAACCAAAAATTTTCCAAAGGGAAAATCTTCCGTTCTCTTTTTTTAACTTGTTCATACGTCAAATTCAGGCAGTCTACAATGGGTATTATTGGAATGTTAAATCTTTATTTAGATGTAAGACCCATATGAATCTTTATTTAGATGAAAGAAAGACGCTGTAGAGAAATAGCAAGGTTAGATTTTTAAAATCAAATTTTGAAGCTAAAAAGAAATAGATAGGTACAGCGGAATCTCCCTCTTTAACCCAAAATCTCATCAGCAATAGAGCACATTAAGATTTCTGAAAAATTGATGAAATAGGAGGGCTTGACACTGATATCTCGGCAAAAGTCAGAGAGTTGGAAATAAAAAGTTTAAACCAGATCTCAGAGGTACTCTTGAAAGAGAAGTTCTTAGAAAAAAGGTTTTACATATGTTACACACCACGAACAAAATACGTATCCCGATGCAAAAACAGGAAAAAAAGTGCACTTATATATTTGAAGCAATGCAGTATATATTAGAATATAAATAAAAATGTCATTGAGCTTGCTAGGAAAAAATCTAGGAAACCTAAAATTAAACTGGAAATTATGTAACACTGTCTAAATTTTCCATTTCTAGAGACATAAATGTCTAGACTTTTTGTCTACAAGTCTAAAACCTATTTGTCTAGCCACTATTTTTAGGCAATCGTCTACCTAAAATAAAAGTTAGTCTACTTTGAACTACTAAGCCTTTGCTTTATTCTGAAAACAGAAAATTCTAAAACAAAACTTTCTCATACAGGTATTGATACTTCATTTACATCCTATTATATCTCATAATAATTTCTTTTGAAACATTATTTAAAAAATTTTTAAAAGGCGGTTGTTAACGTTTTGTTTTTTCGACTTTCAAGAAAAAAATCATATTTATATTTTTATCAATATCTCTGAAACTAGATGTTACCCGGTAAAACTAATTATACCGTTAGATTTGTTTTTAAATTGACTACACAGTGCCGGCCCGAGGCAAGTTTTAGGATGGAGCAAGATCCAATTTTGGCGCACAGAAAGCTTGGCGTCAGAAAGCTTGTCATCTGCAAGAGTCGATCGAAGGTAGGTGGTTTTAATTAACTTAAGCTTACTAAAACTCCGTTCGCTTTTGGCCACCGTAACTGGAATGGTTACTAATTATACTACGTATTTTATGTGAAAGTAAAAAAAAACTATATCGCTAAATCGACTAACTTCATAGAAACACTACACTATATTGTAATTTATAAAAACAACACACCTCATTAAACATAATAAGGTAAAAAGTCTAAGTATAAACTTGTTGAAATGTTATCAAAATTTCTAAGAATAAATTAACATTTGATTAAATAACAATTAGAAGTAGAATAAAAGTTGCTGTTGTAAAATAATTAAGTTAAATGGGTGAGGTTATATAAACAATAAATCAGTTACAAGACAAGTGAAACAAGTTGAAAGTTGATAATCAAACACTCATTGAGAACAAGTTGTTGAATGAAAGTTTATAATTAATAGTAAAGTTACTTTGACAAGAGACAAGTTTAGAAAGCAGTAGGTAATCTTAAGAGGGGGGAGGGGGGGGGGGGGGGGGGGTAGAGAAAATAAATATAAATAAAAGATAACAAATTAAAAAGTTAATCAGCTTGTTGAAAATAGATAAGTTATTGACTGTTGTAAGATATTTAAATTTATTGGACGGGTTGAATTTTTTGCATATTTAATATATACTTATATCATGAAGAACTACTGCATTACATTTTTATTTAAATATTGAGAAGAAGCCAACAAATCATTTATAAATATATATTTATAAAACATTCTTCAAAAGTTTAATTAGCATGCAATCAATGTATAATTAATTAACAGAATGATTCATCACGCAATTAAAAATACTTTTTTCTTTAAGAACTAATAATTTATTTATTATTTTAATTTCTTAAAGAAAAAATATTTATTTTTGACTACAGGGCAAGTTTGTTCTTTTAAAATTGGAACGAGATAAGGTAATTATTTTTTTTAACAAGAAAACTGATGAGTCTAAATTTATCATAAAGGCCTTGAGGAGTTGAAGTAAACATCCCGTAATTATCACTGAGGGACTCAGGTCATTAGCGTCATAGATACTAAACGTTTTATGACTTTATTACTTCTCACGTTTGTTTTTTATTTTTAGTATTTTTTAACAATTTCCATTAAAGCAAAACCAAATTAACGAAGGACAAGATGTTTGATAATTAAAAACAAATAAAAATAGAACGGAAGTTATTCAAATGCACGATTCCTCAGGCAAAACTCTATTAATTACAATGCTGTACGATTGTTCGCGTGTTACGCTTTAGTATCGCACCTAATTGAATAATATTAAGGTAGGTAAGTAATTTTATCTACGATTGATACGAAATATAAACATTATATCTCTGTTTAGATGCGTAGAAAGTGATTATTTACGTACTTGTATTCATTGCGCATGCGCGTCTCATAGTTCTGAAGGATTCCTCTTCTTTACCACGCTAGTGCGGTAAAGAAGAGGAATTCTTCAGCTTTACGCACGATTAACGAGTTTGTTTACATTTAACAAAACTAATTTGCTATTCTTTTATTAAAGTAACGGTTTATATCGAGTTTTTAGTGAAAAACAATGAATGAATCAAGTGGCTTTGACGAAAATGTAGAGAATAATACTCCTCCAGAAATAATTAATTCGGCAAAAAATACAACTTAAGATTAATGCCATCTTTATCGAGAGAAGAGATACGAACTTACATACAGCAAGTTTATTTTTATCTGTATTTATTACTTAAATATAACAATCGTAGATAAAGTACTGTACGCAACTCGTGCGAAAACGGCAGTTTGCATTGCTCGTGTGGTTTGACTACCCTCGCTGTCGCTCGGGTGCAGACTCCACACTCGCATGCAAAATGCTACTTTCCGCACTCGACGCGTAATGTACTATAAATTCATCATCTACTTTCTGGTAAAATTTTTAAGTACAAAACTGCATTTTTAATACATGAATAATGTTATACAACATGTTAAGCTTAGACCTACAATATATACACTATAGAGATGATTAGTAATGACGTCACAAGATGGCGTAAGCTTTCGATATGTATTCGATTCAGTTTGTTTAGGTTCCTTTACCTTATCACCTGTTATCAATCCCATGTAAAATGAATGGGAGAATTTTCTCAACTTTTTAAATAATTAATTATTAAATTATTATTAATGTATAAGACTTTTCAACCTTTGAACGTTATTATACTGTCTATTTTAACAATATAAGATAAGAAAACATTAAAAATTGCTGTTCTAGTGGTTTAAAAAAGTATTATTGTGAGTGTGTTTTATTGTGGTGATACCGTCCGGGTCCGTTCTTATTTATTGTTTATTTTTTAAATCGTTTTTCTATTTTAGTTTGTATATTATGTCTTCCACCTTCTCGAGCGTTATGAAAATTTCATCTATACTTCATTTTTTTCGGAGGACAAAGCTATTCTTCGTAAAAGTATGTCAGAGTACTTAAGTAATATTAAATTAATGTATTAAATTAGTTTTTTAATCAAAATTTTAAACAAGTATACATGCGAGACACTCATATCTTATATTATTATACTCGTTAATATAGATAAAAAAAAATACACAAATAATAATAATCTTTATTTAATAATAATCTTTATTTGCTTATAGAAACAAAGTTTCCCTGCAAAGGGGTATACAAATGTACATATAAGTTAAAATAGTACAGAGAGAGAAAAACAAATTGGAAATTAAAATACAAAACACTTCACACATATAAAAATATAAATCATAGGATAACAAAATTAAATATATCTTGATACTCATTATTTACTTATTTATTTATTTATTTATTATTATTATTTTTTTTATTATTATTTATTTTTGCTTAACTTTATTTGTGGTAAAAATAATGCATGGGGTGCCATAAACATAGGAGATATGTATAGGGAGTAAAAGATATAAAGCTACATAAAAAGGAGAGGGAAGAAAAGTAGGTGCGTTAGGATAAAATTTTATGACGGATAGACAGAGCTGCAGAGATAAATGTAGATATAGCCGCTGCTTTTAGATCATCAGGGTCGTTAAGTATATCTGTGAGAGAAAGGTTCGAATAAGGTAAGAGATATTTCTTTCTAGGGGAAGAGTATGCTGAACAGGAAAGAAGGAAGTGTTGAAGGGATTCCAAGTCATTTAGGCAAGCAGGACAAACTACCTTGTCAAAAATTACATGGGGTTGTTTTTGATGGTAAAAATATGTTTGAGAGGCACTAGATAGTCTAGCTTGACTGATTAATCTCTTTGAAGAGAAAGAAATCGTTGACTGAAGGTAACCTTCCGCTAGGAGTGGGAAAGAAGTCACAAAACGGAAAAGAGGCGAGTGCTGGCTGTTGAGGATACGATGGATGTCAGAAGAGAGTAAATGATTCTCAAGCTGTGAGATTAAACTATTGGATGCTGAGTTAAATAAATTATAATCAAGGGTGAAATCTCCAGAGAATCCGATAGGGCCTAAAAACTGCTTAAACTGTGTAACCCAGTTAAATGAGGGGATGTTACAAGGTTTAGTGTCGAGGTCGTACAGAATTTTAAGGCATGTGACAGGTAACCGATCATCATGCATTGCTAAAATTTTGAGGATATAGCTTGTCATTTGTTTAAAAACTTTAAGAGCTATGGATCTTGTGCCAGTTTCCACCCGAAGTAAATAGTGGGGTGTTGAACGAGGCCAAAAGTAGAGAAACTTAAAATATTTAGATTGGGCGGAGTCGAGAGGTTCAACATACCTAGGCGCCCATATTTCCGAAGCATAAAGGAGTGAAGAGAGTACAACTGATTCAAATAATTTAACAGTAGTGGACCATGAAGAGCATTTAGATTTAAGTAGGATAGATCGGGCCTTAGCAAAAGCAATGTTCCCTTTCGAAATAAAGAAAGTAGAGGCTTTGTAGAATTTACCAGAGGAGGAAAGAGGTACACCAAGGTAAGTAAAGGATTTTACATATTCTAGGGGTACGGAGTTATATGACAATGTTCTAAGGCGCTTTGTTTTCGGAGACTTATGGAAGGTGAGAACTTTGGTCTTTTCGGTGTTTAGCTTGAGAGCGTTAAGCGAGCAGTATTCAGAAAGATTATTTAAAATTTCTTGAGCATCTGTCCACGAGAGAGCAAACATTGCTATATCGTCAGCGTAAAGGAGCATAAGTAGACGTTTAGCTGAGGATAACTTGACGCCTTTGAACCCCTTGGATGAGAAGAAATCAATCAAATCTGAAATGTATAAAGAAAATAATAGAGGAGAAAGGGGTTCACCTTGAAGGACACCCTCGGTAACCTCCACACTTTCGGAGGAGGAGCCGTTTATATTAATTGAAACTTTAGCATTAGAGTAAAGAGAGCGAAGCAGTCTAATTATCTTGGCACTCATGCCTAGCTTGAGGAGTTTTTCCCAAAGAAGCGAATGCTTAACCGAGTCAAACGCCCTGCAAAAATCAACAAAAATCGAAATAACATATGGAGTACCTTTTATAAGATGAGAGGAAATAAGGGTATTAAGTATAAACAGGTTATCTACACAAGACCTGCCTGACCGAAAACCTCCTTGTTCTTCTGGCAGAATGTTGTTTGAATCAGCCCAGTGGGTGAGACGAGAGAGTAACATAGTTGAAAATATTTTTTCCACACAGTTTATAAGGGCAATTCCTCTGTAATTCAAGTGGTTTGACTTGTCGCCTTTTTTGTGAAGCATAATCAATTTTATATCAGACCATGAAGAAGGTATGTTTTCCGACCGAAGGATATTATTATAGAGATTTAGTAGATTAAGATGCCAACTAGGAGATAGATTTGTGAAAAATTCGTACGGGAGACCATCAGGGCCAGGTGCTTTATTCCTTTTGCAGTTAGATAAGGCAGAGAGTAGTTAGGAAAATACACAAATAATAATAGTAATAACAGTCTGCTCATTGTCTCGTCATCAACGTCTTTTTCCTATGATGGTCAGTGATCTATTAATCTATTGTATAGTATATAATTATGTTCCAACATCGGTTAAAAATAATGCACATTGTAAGTAACCAGGAACAAACTATTATTAGCAAATAATCTTTTATTACCTAGCAGATTAAGTATCACTATCTTTCTACAAGTCCTGTACCCTGAGTATACTTCATTGAGTTTCAAAACTTGAGAAAAAATTACTTTCGGACACACAATATGAACACGAACACACCCTGTGAATTTTTATGGCAACAGGAAATACAAAAAATCAAGTATAAAGATTATTAACTCAAATAGCTTTTTCGATGTTATGACCCTTCACACAAATACTCATTTTAAATAACTGAAACGAAAGTTTTTAATGTTTTCTTTGTTACACTCGTTAAAAAAGACTTGGTACAACAATGTTCAAAGGGTGAAAACTCTTATAAATCAATGATAATTTAATAATTAATTATTTAAAAAGTTGAGAAAATTCTCCCATTCATTTTACATGGGTTTGATAAGAGGTGATAAGAGAAAGGAACATAACAAACACTGAGTTAAATTTTCGAAAGCTGTTGTGACGTCACACTAATCATCTCTATACACGTGCCCGGGTCAGTCGCATCCAAGTCTTGCATGATAACTCGTATCTATTTTCAACCTGTTTTTACGTCAGCTTTAGATTATTCTATTCCCCGCTTTTCCTTCCTCTCCCCAGTTTCATCCAACGACCGATTGTCTACTCTACCCGCTACCTACACCAGTTTTCTCCACCAAAAACAGGTATTTTAAAATTTAATTGTTCCCTCGCTTATCCAGCTCTACCATGATTACAGTCCGCTAAAAGTCTTAAATTAGGTCTTCTTGTCCCTCCAAATTTCTTAAACACAATCTCATGATTAAATTTAATTCCCGGTGAGAAATCCTTGGGGATGATGATATAATTAGAGGTGATTAATTATTAAGTTCCCCAACGTATGACCCTAATGGTCATATACGTTGGGACATGCTGATGATAGAGTCAGTTTATGATGCCTTAATCAAATAATTACATATATTTTATAATGTGGAGATAAGATAATCGACTGCTTATCGAATGAAATCTATAAATCATTAAAATCGTAACCAGATCTGTTACTCTCTAATTTATAGTTCGTATAAATTCTGTTACTCTCTAATTTATAGTTCGTATAAATTCTGTTACTCTCTAATTTATAGTTCGTATAAATTTTATTACTCTCTAATTTATATTTCTCCTTCCATCCATTATTGTAATGCTAGGAAAGGGCATTTGTTGATTATAAATTCTGCCTATAGAATCCAGGACCGTATTTAAGCATGGGCGACGGTGGTTCCATTATAATAGGCTCATACCACAAATGGAAAATTTGTTGTTTTTAGAATGCTTTCATTAACTTCGTCAGTAAGCATTCGGAAGCAAAACACCTGCACTCATTAATGCAATTTTGCAATTTGATGCATGAATTAACGATTTAATTTCGATTTGCTCTATTCACAAAAATGCACTTTTACTCTACGATTTGACTGGGGTGAGCCGATGTTAGCAGAGTCACGGCACACTCAAGTCTGCCACGCCGTGTGACGGCATACTGGGTAAAGTGTAAAACGTTAAGCAATGACGTATTATTATTGATATAATCCTGACTGCTCTTTTGATTCAAAGTAAAGGAATGAAAGTTTTGATATTTGGCACATATTATGTTGTTTGAATATTATGAACATATATATCTAAACTCCTGAAGTTCTAAGGGCAGCTACAGGGCCGCCATCTTGGAAAATAAAGCCAATCTTTATTTTCTCACAAATATCTAGAAAAATATTTGGTTTATCTAAAATATCATTATACGCACAATTAAAGATTATTCAAATATACACAAAAAATTATTCTTGTTTAAATCAGTAATATAATTGATCTTCAAAAGTTCTCATCTAATTTCTATGAAATTTGGATGGTTTGTCGCGAAAGTAGACCACATATAGCACCAGATTAATTTAAACCGTCTGCCCTCTTTAACTTTTGCTAAATTGATACTTTAATTCATGTAAAAAAATGTAAACAATTTTTACGGATTTAAAAACATGGGGAAAATTTAATTTGTAAAAGCATAAAATCAATAGGACGCGGAGAAGCTATGTGCCACACTAATTGGTAGAATATTTTTATAACTTCTTGCGACTTTCTATCTATTAAAACAGCTTATGTAAAACCTATAATAATTTAAATGGTTATATTCTAAATTTTCCCTAGAATTCTAATAGTAAAACTTACTTTGGTAAATCTTATACATTCACATATACGTAGCACACAACACAGCATATTGATGGCTCGAGCCAACATACCTATATCTTAAACACCTCTCGTCCGATTTTAATGAAATTTGGATGGATAGGTCTTAATTAACCCATTGTTGGTCCCATATAAGCAACCTTCTGCGCCCAATTGTTTCTCTTCTACATGCACACAAACATATATTTATATACACCTATATCTTCTAAAGTATACTCACCTAATTAATATGAAAATTGGATGGTTTGTCGCAAGTAGTCTGCAGATAGCCCCAGATTGATTTCAACCGTCTGCACCCCTTAAAAAATCAAAACAATTTTGAATTTAAAAAAAAGGGAAGAAATTAAATAAATTTAACAATAAAAAAATTGTTAAAAAGCAGTCATTCTGTAGTCTGTCACCGATGTAGGTACCGGGCCAAGGAAATCCCAGATTATTGCAAATATCTCTAAAACCATTTGAGTTATCAAGACATTCATATGGAACTTTTTTTGTAAACAATTGTATGTTCTTTAATTATACATAAAATAATTGTTTCTAAATATTTGAAATAAAAAGAGAAATTGGACATATTTTCTAAAATATTGTTCATTTATTAAGTTTTGAGCTCCCCTCAAAACTTTCAGGACTTTTGACATAATTTTCAAACATCAATAAACAACTATGCTTAATATCCAAACTTTCAGATTTATAGTTCCATAATGTGTCCAAATCAGACCATAATTTATCAGACTGCATATAATAATGCTCAGGGTGCAAGGAGAGACAAACAAATTATTTTCCAGCCTCGCCTTCGCCTCGTCAGTAAATTTATTTAGCATTCCTCGCCTTCGGCTCGGAATTAAAACTTAAAAACTTGGCAGCAAATTCCATTTTGCTGCCTAGTTACATAAATAACTATTTAAGTCTTCAATTTCTACAAATTTCCACAAAGGAGTAATTTTTTGTTTTTACCCAAAAAATCTGAAAACAAGATTTCAACAGAATTATCCCTTTCGGGTGTTTCTTAGACCATTTGAGTGGTTTTTAGCTGGAAGTCTGTCAGTGTGTATGTGTCACGCGTAACTCCCACAATTTTTAAGCTATAGAAATTTGGTACAAAAATCAGTCCTTATATACCATTAACTAATTTGTGGCACCATTATTAACCCACTTTGCTGTCAGCAAAATTCGTAAAAAATCAAATTATTTTCCGATTGAACAAATTATACACACCTTTATAAGACAAGCATTTGCACTGAACTTGTTTTAATATTTGCCACAATTTTGAAACCATCGACATCTGTATTTTAACTCAAAATAATTTCGGAACTATTTGCCCGATTGGGCTGAAATTCACACCCATTATACCTTTCTTTAAGATAAAATAATTCCTTCATATTTCAACTTAATATCTTCCCCCATTTTGGAATTGTGTGGTTAGGAAAAGTTCCTAGTTGCCCCGCGTCCGGTTTGAATTTCTACTCAGAATGTCCCGGTCGTCATTGGCTTTCTTCGGTTAAAACATAATAGTGTTCATTTTTAAAATTAGCTAGTGACTGATGATCCTGTCTTTTTCGATTTAGCATTTTCTTCATTTCTCCTTAAGAAGGTTCTTTTATATTTAAACATTATTTTCTGATAAGAAACAGATAATGTGGTGAACTGGCACCAGCACTTCATTGGAATTTCTTTTATAATTGTTCTCCACTCACTTTACCTGTTTTCTTTAAAGAAGAAAAGGAATTACGAGTGAGCATTTGCAGTATTAATTGATATAATATGTTTCAAATCATGAACTTTTAGACACTATTCAGGAATAAGAGCGTTGATGAATACAAAGGAACTGTCAACAGGAACTGATGATGGCTTTATAAACGCCGAAAGCTGCTTTGATTAATAAACAACAAGTATTATTTTACGTGAAGATAAAGTTTCTTTTTATTCATTTTAGACACTAGTTTAGCGTTTGCACCGCTTTCTTAGCGCATTTGTGATCTGTGTAGCTCCCAGCATATTAGACAACGGTTCTGAAAAAGACCAATACGTTTGTCACCATCTTAAAATAGTGGCCATTATGAATAAGTGGTGTATTATACCAAATTTGAGGCCCCATACAGAATTTAGGAGCTACAGTATAAGTACAGTATAGGAGCTAACGTATAAGTAAAGTAAATAAGTGCGAGGCGTATTCAGAAAGGAAGAACCATTTTGAAAAAAAAACTAGTAAAACAAATTTTTTTTAAGTCAATTTTATTTTTACATGAAAGAGCGTATAGGTACCTTAAACCATTTTTCTACATGTAGTTTCCGCCAATCTTCAAACATGTCCTAGCGGGTGACCTGCTTTTCTATACCTTCTTTATAGAAACTTCCCGCCAGTGATGATAGCCACGAATTTTTCACCTCATCGACAGATCCAAAGCGCTTGTCGCCAAGCTCGCGCTTCATGTGCAGGAACAAGTGGTAGTCGGACAGCGCCAAGTCCGGGCTGTACGGTGGGTGATCGAACTGTTCCCAACGAAACTGTCGAATTACTGTTTGAGCGCCACCAGCAGTATAGGGCCGAGCATTGTAATGGAGCAACACAATTTCTTCACTGAGCCATTCCTCTCCGTTTGTTGTAAATTGCACGCCTTTCCACTTTCTTACCATTCCATCACTCATCGCGTCTTATCATCTTTAACTTGATAAATTTCGGCCGGTTTCATATTCCTTGCTTTCAAAAATCGAATTACAGCACGAATCTCACAGCATGTACGACGGGATCAGTATTTGTGTCTTCCCAAACGCACAACTGAAATTCTGAAAACACAACCTAGAGCAACCAAAATGGTGTCAGTTGAGAGCCAGTGTACAAGGAAGACTAGCGCACATGCGTGTTGCGCCGACAGCAGCGTTGCGGCGGAGTTAGAATGAACGGTAATTTAGGTAATCAATTTCCAAATAAACCTCATATAAGTGAACCTATTAATATCGTTGATGCAAAGGTTGGGATTCAAATCTTCTGAATAAGTTGGGGTTTTTAACACGTAATGTAGGATTTTTTTTTTTTTTTTTTTTTTTTTTACTGAAAAATTATTACTACATGGTCAGAACAATCATACCCTATAAGACAAAGTCGAAAAATTAATTTAGCTTTAAGAAACGTGGAAAAAGTAGGTATACCTCTAAAACGGTTCCGACAATTTCTTTTCATTTTTTTGTTTTGTTCGAGCTTCGGACCGTTTTTTTTGTTATATGATTAATAAGGGAACGAGTTTTCATTTTATTTTTTTTTAAAGAAAAAAAGTATGTCGTATCTTTGGCTGAGGAAATTTTAAATCTCAGACATAAATTATTCGTTCCTTGGAATGATTATAATGTTTCTGTTACCTTGAGTAAGCTTTTATCCTTTTTTTTATATTTTTATCAGGAAGCATATAAAAATGAAGGTTGCATTTTCATTATTAATATATTTTAAGTTTTAAAGATAAATATTAGTGCTTGGTGCTCATTACAGCATCACACAGTCCTTTTGTAATGTTTAAGAGGAGCGAAAATACAGAAGAGTCTAAGGTTTCTCGAGTCAAAGTAACGATTACCGAGATAGCTAAAGGTCGTGACGACTTGTACCCGGGCCGAGACCAAGTCACGAGGATAACCACCTCAAACTTATCTCGCAGAAAAACACTGTAGGCCAGTGACATGAAAACCAAAAGCCAGAGTTGTATTATACCTCCGGCTTCATAAAACAAGTTCCTCGACTTTTGGAAAGGTAAAGCTTAACATTGTTGTTCCTTGTGGGTAGTTTGGGATGTAATAAACACAATCTCCTACATAATTTTTGCTAAATTTCGACTATGATTTGAGTCTTTTTCAAGCATCTGTAATAAATAATTATACAACCACATTAAACTCTTATTCCTCTAAGGATAGTTTCTACAATCATTGTCGTCGCTTAATAGTAATTATATAGCAATGAAGAATTATTATTATTTTTTTTTTTTTGGCAATTCTTACCATTTACCTGAGCTAAGATCTAAATCGTTTGTTCTTTCATCAAAATCATCAAAGTAAACACTTTAAATATTTTATTCTATTGCTATTATGTATAACTATTATAAGCAACGACAATGTTTGTAGTGAAACTATATGCATATATGAATAAGAATTTAATATGGTTATAATTATTTGTTATAGATGCTTGAAAATGACTCGAAGCAGAGTCGAAATACATCAAAAATTATGTTGGTGACTTTGTTTATATTACAACCCTAACGACCTACAAGAAGCAAACATATTAAATTATTGAGAGATCACCACAGATCTATGCAATTTGGTAAAGCTTAACTTTAATATAAATATTTGCACCTTTTACCTACCTTCACAACTTAGCTCATTATGAAGTTTTAGGTAGTCAATAAGCCTCAAAAGTAAAAGTAAGAAGTTGTTTGTCAGGTTATTATTATGTAAACTAGGAACTAAGAATCATTACAAATATTCTTATAGTAATGAGGCACAAAGTACAATAATATAGGTAAGTAAGAACTTATAGCAATTTTAAATCAAATCAATAATTTTTAAAACGATAGTTTATAAATATATATTATATACAAGTCAATAAAGCAAATGCTTAATCGGATTTAGTATTGTAATTTACACTCAATCTACGAAATCCCCGAGACATTTCACCCTTTACCCTCCTCTACATAAATATTTAATTTTTGTACTAAATTTGAAATTATAATTCACGTAGAACTAATTTCACGTGTTAGAAACCGGAATGTATAGAATATTTGCTTTTCAAATTTATAAGTAAGTGCACTAGTTCGCTCTTTAGGCGGTCATACACGTTGCGGTGTGCGCTATATTAAGTGATCAAGTGATGACAAAACTGCACAGTTAAGAAAGCACATTTGCTCCGGTTTACCTATCAGGTGTAACCCATTGTGTATGGCCGCCTTTTGAGTCAAGTATAATATACAAATCCCGCAAATACTCTTATATAGAATAACATGTACAGACTTGGCTGTTTTGCCGTAAGTGCTAATGAGAGTTACTCACTAGTTTTGACCTCTTCAATGGTCATCAGTAAAATATTACCTGTTTAAGTAGTTTAAAATTAAATTTTATTTTGAGATTAGATAATTCACAAATACCTAAGCCTTTTACATTTTGAATTGTTTTAACTGTGATTATACTAAAAAAAAACGCTGTGGCACATCAGCCCTTGGATGGCTAGGTCTGCAAAAGAGATATGTATACGAAATGAGACGCGAGGAAGCTATGTGCCACACTAATTGGCAGAGTATTTTCCTTTGGCACTGTTAAAATTAGAAAGGTGCTTTTTTCTGAGGCAATAATGACAACTCATTTGCTTTCTATTTGAAGCTATAATGGACAAACATAAAAATAATTATAACCGAGCAACATCCAAGTCTTAAAAATTATTTATTAAAAGTAAAATTTTGAGCAACTAGAACTAGAGTATAGGTGTGTTGTATTACAGTATAAATATTTACCTATGCATGCCGATACCACCGATGCATTTTATTTAAGTTACTATTTGTGACAATATACAACATACTGATTTCAGTTACGTGCAACGTGTACGTACTTACGAAGCATAATTTTAAATTTCTTAAAGAAGTAAGAAAAAAAAAATCAACCTTCTTTTTATATTTGATTAAATAATGCTAAGAGAAGTAAAAAAAAAAATTATAATTCTTCTGCAGATGAAATTTTTGTATGTGACAATTATTATCGAAAATAAATAAGCTCTTTCACAGGCTAAAAAATAAATAAGAATATGTTTTTAATATTGTAGAGATAAAGGACGGGTTGAGATACAATTTATGTAACATTTATTTCACATTCATATATCAACATTTTTATTTATCACTTTGTTTCACGCGAGAAATCGATATTACAAATGCAAATCCTAACATATGTTCTTATTTTGTTGTTTAGATGTTAAAAAAAAACGCAGGTTTGGATTGGATTCAAGAAAGCTAGAAGGGATCCCCCTTCGTAATCCATTATATGGTGTGCTGTCCTCTCATAAAGGCAAAGAGATGTAGAAACAAGAGTCGAGTTGGTATTGACATGCCTCTGGAAAAGAAAGAAAGAAAAAAAACCTGTTCGTAACGACTCTACTTGCAATTTTAAAACCTCCACTACCCACTCCAGTTGGTAATATAGACAGGAGAAAGGATCTCGGAACAGTCAAGACTTGGTAATATCAGAAACCTTCTTTTTATTCTCCCAAGAGGAAAAAGGATGGGGAACAAAGACGAGTTCAACGTTCAGTTGTGTACTTCACCGCAGAAAGCGTCGTGAGTCGGATAAAGATAGAAAACGTATACTCTGGACGAGATGAGAAGCGGCTTCCTTTCATGGGTAGAAAGAGTGGGAGGATCCTGCAATTTGGAGCCGACTCGGCAAAAGGGGGACTATACTATCAAGGGACTAAGAGAGAGAGTGAGAGACGAAGTAATCCTCTGCCCGAGATGGGATGCAAATTAGAGGGTTGGGATGTTCATAGCTTGTTTGGACAGGAGGGGGACTCCCCTCTCTCTCCGGCCTCCGGGCTTAACTTGGGGAAAAATCTTTTTAGACACGGCAATTTATTTCCTTCTCTCATATATTATTAAAAACAAGCTTTGCATTTAGTTCTTTTTAAAATTTATATGTACTAATATCTATACATGTTTTTTTTTTTTTTTTTTAAAAAAGCTTATTTTGTACATTTTTCGTTTTATAATAATTATAATCTGCATTGAATCATATATGATGGATGGTTGTTGAAAGATAATTAATTATATGAAGAATATTGAATGTTAACAAAACTCCGGCAAAATAAAATTAAAACAATTTTAGTCACTCCGATAAAATTATTCTAGTTTAACCGACATTTATCTGGAGATCTCATTAAAATTACAGGGTCATTTACATAATAATCCTGAACTATCGTCGGATTTAGGCATTGGTTGCCTAGGGGCTCAATCCAAAAGACAGAAAAGAACCATAGACGCTAAAAGGTTTATACAGACTAAAACCCATAAAAATTTCTGAAACTTTTTCAAAATTGGCCACTAAATAAAAAGTGGAATTCAATTTAAGTAGCTTGTTTTCTCAGACCCTTCTTCTTTTTTATCGTCTATTTTTTAAGGTAAAATTATGGTCAGCAAGGTATTCCGGGGCCATAGCCAAGTGAGAAATGGTTCTCCACGACAGGCCGTTTCTCAACTTGGATGACAAACGATGGACTTGTATACAACATTCTAGCTTGATGTTAGTCAGACACATTTTTGCATGCTATCTCCTGGACTATAAAGATCCATCTACCATATCAAGAATAGCTAATTATGAATCTAGTTATTATTTTTTGTGCCAGACCTCAGAACTGCTATTTTTGAAGGCATATTATATAGGGAGGCAACTTTATTGTAAAAGCCTTTCAGGGCAAGAGTAAAGATAGAAATAGTGTTTCAGCGTCAACTCTTAATGCCTGACAAAATGAATCATGATTAATTTTTTTGGCAATTTTCGTGCAATTAAAATTTGATTGTGAGCCTATATACTCATGCCATTATGCTTTGTAAATCTGACAGCTCAGATTGGCCAACCTATGTGAGGGGAAAAAATAAACCACTAGGCGGTTATCTTAAGGTTATCCAGTGATATTTTTGTTTACCTAGTTGACCCAACCTACTACCCGCCAAAATCTCAAGCTCTCATTGGCTCCCCTCCCGTTTTTTTTCCCCGCGTTGTCAGAATAACACAGAAAAAAAGAGGAACTATTTTTTTAATGACCTAAAAATAGTTATTTCGGGGCCGAAGCAAAAATTAAAAGGTAAATAGAGCTCAGTAAATAAAAAACCTACAACAAATAAGCAGTGACACCAATTTCATTAGCATAAGTTTACATAATGTTCAGAAGTGTATGTGTTCTTTCACTTCTAGTATACGGATTAATTTTATGTTGGAAAAAAACAAAATTAGCCAGAAGTTAGTATCACATATGCAATGAGCTCATGGCTATAGCTCATTAAAATGTAAGTAAATCTTCGCTAACAATTACTTTTATGTTGGCATAAGCCATTTTATGTACCCTTTGCATTTATGTACCTATAAACAATACTTCAATAGGAAATGCTCATATTTGTTTACAAGTTGCTACTCCTATTGCTAATAATTAATTTACCAATTTTTTTAAAGTTGTAGAAGATTATTTCAAAATTTTTATTTCTTTTACAACATTAATTTTGCTGGAATTATCAGACATGTTTTTTCTTCATGCGTTTCAAGAAACAGATTTGCTTATGAATAATAGGATAGTTAGTCAACTACCAGGAAAGAAGTAAAAGTAGAATGTTGTCCCGTTACTCCGAATGTACAAGTAGTATTTTGGCACACGCCTTGGTACATGTATTTGATGACAGTGAAACCATTTATTACAGGCTGAGTGGAGCTACAGCAGGAAACCATAAGTTTAGTTTGTAGGCCTCTCTAATTTACCCAACTACAGTGTTTAACAACTACAGTGTTTGTGTGCATCTGTGACTTGTCACAGGTAAAAAAAGGCCTTTAGCATCGATTATAACATAAATTTAAGAAGAAAAAACTATATATTTATTTAAAAGGAGAAGTTGATTTACTTTATTCTTTCACGTGGTCTTTTAAATGACAAAGAGACAGACCTTTTCTTAAATTTTGTGGTAGTTTATATATTTATTTTATTAAGAAAAATAAAACACATGTTTTTATTCTCTCATATAATGAGAAAGTATTGTTATGTCACGAAAATTCAATTTTGAGATTTTGATGGATTTACACGTTTTGAGGTCCCCTGAGTCCAAAAAGTGTTTTTTAAAATATGTCTGTATGTCAACTGTCGTCTGTGCAGACGCGTGGAGCCTAAAACTAGTGGGCAGATTTTGACGAAATTTGGCATAAATATAAAAACAATCATGCACCCAAGTGTAATCGAGAAATGAGTTTAGCTCCAAATGTGGGGGGCTACGGCTACACCCCTAAAAACTCTGAAAAAATAAGATTTTTTTTTTTAAAACGGGTTCCGACAATTATTATTAAAACAATTCTACAATGTAATCCATTTACATACGAATCTAACGATATAAACTGTTTCCCCGGAAAAATCTACTTTAAGAGATATTGATGAAAATAAATCTGATTTGGTTGAAAATCGAAAACAAAAAGTTTCTGGGGTCTGGAGCCGAGATTATATGAGAATTTTATTCTGAGTTGTCTGGGCCGATTTTTTTTACATGTAAACAAGCCACATTAAACATATTCTGTTAACGAAGGACCACTGACAACTTGTTACCATGGTGTTACCTACTATGATATCAAAATCAAACTGTTCTGTGGTCAGGGATTAACCAAAAAGGGAGGACTTGCAGACAATGGAATTGTTCAGCTCATTTTATATTTCGTATCTGAAGGAAATCCTATAACAAGTTTTGTGTTGAACAAAATTTAAATCGGACCTACCTACATTATGCGGCTCATCCTAGAAAGTAAAAACAACAACTTTTAAAAACGTTATAAATATGATTCGGGTACACTTCATCTTTTATTCTTGGGGTTAAGTGCTACCAACAGTAGATAATTATATTCATACAAGCAAGGTCAGCCGGTATTTGTTTTGATTTTTAGGTCTAAAGTTTCATGAATTAACATAGTTTTAATATTTATGTGCGGTTTGCGGTAATAACAGAGTTTTCTTATATAAAAAGCAAAATTACAGCTGTATTATTATTCATATTTATTAAATTACTAGTGTTAGTTTTTTTTTTTAATTTTTTCTATTTTCTGAATAAGTATTCATAAATAATCTCGAAACTATGTGTCAGTTAATGTCCAATAAAAATATATTAATGAGAGTGTATTAGGATATGAATATACTCACTTAAGTGAATATGGATACACATTGTGCTCATAGAGATGTAGAGCTAAAATGATAAGGAGGACAAAGTTATGTATATTATGGGGACTAAAAGCCTCTGCATTTGCAGAAGAAATAAAGTTGAAGCTTATGGCTATTTGGCAGTAGCGCTTTTTGAGGAAGTTAAACCTTATAAATATGCTTAAGTTGAAGGAGTTATAAAAGGCGGAGCTTATGGAAATGTTGAAGTTAAAAGCTTATGCAGACAGAATATAAATCTTTGAAAGGCACAGAATGTAAATGTTAAAGAGATTTGTAATTTACGCTTAAGTATAGAAGTTTGGAAGTTAAAGCCTTGGAAAGTACGGAAGTTAAATCTTAATGAGATTTGGAATTTACGCTTACCATAGAGTTTTGGAAGTTAAAACGTATTATGTTATAGATATAAATGTGATATTTTATTGAGATTTGGGAATATAATTATTAGTTTATGGCGGTATGGAAGTTAACATATTCAGTGCAATGGAGTTTAAGTGTAGGTTTGTATATTTTTGAAGTACAGTATTGCGTACATTAGGTTTTCTTTAAGATTCTGTTTAACTTTTGGTTTCCTTTTTTGGGTTTTAGGTGTGTTTTAGTTGAACGTGCGTTGCCAGAGCAGATCCCAAAATGCTCCAATAACCATCTTTGAGCGTAAGGACGCCCTTAAAAAGTTAATACTTCCCCAG
Organism: Gerris lacustris; assembly: GCA_951217055.1. Lineage (NCBI taxonomy): Eukaryota > Metazoa > Arthropoda > Insecta > Hemiptera > Gerridae > Gerris > Gerris lacustris. Next base: position 47,932,308 of record OX578281.1, read on the forward strand.
GAGGGATTGCATCCCTTTTGCTTTAGTGAAGAATTCACTAGTGAAAATTAGAGGGAAGCTGCTGAAGTTGACCTCTAGATTGTTAAATAGTTGTTGGATAACTCTGGATTCTGGATAGGAATTTTTGAGTCCATATTGGAATTATGTACTCAAACCTGTATTCACAGGTTTAACTAGATTAGTTCTGAGTGCTACGCTTTTTGCTGAGGCCATAAATGGCCTGTCAATTACTCGGTCGTAGTTCGTTGAATACCTGTCTATACAAACAAGAGGTAAGAATTTGGATAAAAAACGTTTAATTCTCAAAGAACAATTGATAATATAGACGAAAAAGTGGAAATAAGAGGAATTCGTTTTGAAGCAGCTAAAAATGCATGTCTGCACTTCTCCAGCCATAGACTGATCCAGGAACACCCAGCCCTGAACTTGAGTAATGATGTAAGTCAAGTCTGGGATAGAAGGATAGAGTATGTCTTCTGGGACTGACTATAGAAAACTAGCTGAGGTGGAAACCCCACTTAAAGAATTTAATTAAGTTGACAAATAAGAGTCTTAATAATACGCTGAAAGTTATTGTCGCGCATAATTAAGGGGCTGACCATGATCTTTTGGTAAAACTCCTGTTTTCCTTAATCCCCTCGAGATTTAAGTACGGTGCTGCCGGTATATTCATCTCTCTCTTAAGGTCTTAAGAATTGAAACGGGAGCGTTCTATACCACTCCAAGCCGTGAACTGTGTAGGTTAAAACGTTGTTCCGCTGAACTTTAGGAGAGTCCAAGTATCACCAAGGTATGGAGAAAAGTTAAGAGCTTTCCCAGCAAACTTAACTCAAAGTTTTGTTTTCATTCCAAATAGGCTAGAGAAATATAAGAGACTTCCATCTTACCGTAACTGGGTTTAACAGAGTACAGTGTCAGTTTGAGTGCAAAGTCACCACGTCCAAAACACCATGGACGTTGCCTCCAACCAGTGTTGACCATTTTCTCGAGAAGTTTGATAAGAGATCTACGGACCCGGAGATCTTTAGAAAGCTTATCCTTGAAAGAATGGAAAATTACTAAGAGTGGAATGCAGTATATACAGACGGCTCTAAGTCAAATCAGGGAGTAGGCTGTGCTTTAATGTCTATTGAGGAAACTAAGCTAACACGTGCAAGTGTGTATTCAGCTGATATGTGGTTATCAGTAAGGATGACTATGTGAACCTGATTTCAAGTAAAATAAGCAGTAAGTAGCTGGTGTGTACGACTCAGCAAGAGAGTACTTGTCTGGGCAATTATATAATACTATTATAGTACTTGAGGCACTGCATACAATCCGGGAACTGGGAAAATTAAGAAACGTAATGTGGATCCTAAGCAACATCTCAATAGCCGGGAATGAAGCCTCACATAAGACAGCAAGGGAGGAAGCTCCGAGCCTCAACCGCAATATGTAGATGACCCAATTCGCTCAAATACAGTTGTAGGTATTAGAGATTTGTGGTGGAAGAATAAATGGATGATTGGCCTCTCCCCCAGCTATTTTTAGCATGAATGTGTTCCAAGACTTTACATTTTCTTGGCTAATGTAATTTCAATTCAGGTCCGGAAAAAATCGTTACTTTGTATCCGGAAAGAAGCAACCCACATGAGGTAGTTCGATTATCACTATCTTTTAAAATAAATTTCTTTAAATTTGCTCAGCTATACTAGAACTTTCTTTACAGATATAACCAACCATTAGACAAAAAAAAAAACTATTTTTGATGAGAGATTGACTTTAATTTGGCTCTCCTGAAAAATTGATAAAAAGCCGTTTCGAAAGATTACCAGAAAAGGAACGATATTGCTGTATTAAGCGTTAATAGAAAATATCAGGTTGGAATGAGTTATTATTAATCTTATTATAAACTTAATATGAATGAACGCAGAATGTTTGAGCCTTATCAAATAATAAATAATTAAAATTTAGGTCATTAAAAATAATAAGGTTCAAAACAAAAAGATCTCTCAAATACGATACTGACTAGATAATTTGTGATTACGTATCTTGTATAACACAATATAGATGGAGCAATTAACAATTGGGGAACTAAAAGTGTTTAGTTAAGCCGCCTGTTTGTGATTTCGTCAGTTGTATATTTGTTTTGATTGCGGCCGAGTAACTATTACGTGATATGTATAAAATTGAATATTTGATAGGGACGGTGACGCAAGAGGATTGAAAATACACTGTGTTGACTGTAGAGTGGAACCGAGGCAGCTGGAATTGATTATGCTGGGGAGACGAGGCCGCGCTAGAGTAAATATTTATCTACTGGGGAGTACTTGGGCTCAAAACCCAACCAAGCCATATGGCTCAGCCATAACTCTAACTGGATTACGTTAATTATCACCGGCAAGTGCTGAACAAATTTACACTAGAACCCGAACTAGAGAACGTAAAAACACTTTCTTAAGCTTGTTTAGGCGGGAAAACACTTATAATTCATTTAAATTTATATACCTACGTTTAAATGTAAGATAGAATATGAGAAGATACAGTTTTAGTTCTAAAATAAATAGGTAAATACTATTTTATAAGAGAGAAAAGAACATAACTAAAAATAATTAATACTCAAATTCGTCTCAATTGCACAAAATTGATCTTCAAGAAATAAGAATGAGATAATCTGCCAATTAGTATGGCACATAGCTTCCTCACATCCTATCGCGTGTAGTTTAATGATAGTATGCTTTTACAACCTTATATACTTTATTTAATTTTGCTTCCAAGCTTACCTATAAGGTAACGGAAGCTATGAGATCATTCTAAAGAAATATTGATAGTTTGTCAAATGAAGCCCATAGTAATTTCAACCGAATACGCTCTTAGGTTTTGCTAAATTGATACCTTTATTCATGTAGATTTTTTACAGATTTAAATAAAACATAGTCTGCCAATCAGTGTGGCGCATAGCTTCCCCAAAACATGTTGCATATTTTAGTACAAATTATTATCAAATTGGTTTAATTTTCCCTTCGTTTCTTAAATTTGTCAAAATTGTTTTGATTTTTACAGGAATTAAACTATCAATTATCATCATTTAAAGAACGCGCACTATTGTACATGAATCCAAATTTCCAAACCATCCAAATTTTCTTAAAAATCAGATAAGTACTTTTAATCATATAGGTGTAAACAATTGCATATTTGAGAGTATGTGGAAGAAAAACAAATAGGCACAGAAGGTTGAAACTTATATGGGAGAATTAATGGGCTAATTATGACCCGCAATCCAAATTTCATTAAAATTGGAAGAATAGTTTTTAAGATATGTTGGTTCGCAAATATTGAGCGACGTATATACACGGAACCAAAAATGTTCCCTAATATCTGTCTTGGAATTTTGTAATCGGAGACAAAAAATAAAATTCGTTCTTCAGAACGATCACATAGCTTCCGTTACCTTGGGTAAGCTTGGAGGCATAAGAATAAAAAACAATTCAGTACCTTGGAAGTAAAAGAGTCAATATCCCATTTCTACCTTATTCACATTTAAATGGACTGCTATTGGGAATTTATTAAATAAAATTCTTAATGGTATCCTTAGGAATCTACACGTTTTTCCACAGGTTTTGGGGGTATTCCCGTAAAATTTGTACCTATCATTCCTAGGATCACAAGGATTGCACAATCAAAACCTAAATTGCCTCGTATAATCCTCAGTTTTAAGTAATATACAGAGAGAGAGAGGCTTGATTTGGAAATCTTGGTATAGCTTTCTTTTCTTTCTTTAAGCACTCGTTCGACAAAAACTGTTTATAACATAAAACATCACTGTTTTTGCGTTTTTATTATCAATATACCTGGTCAAGAGCCACAAATGCTTGTATTTGTTGTTTTTACATGTAAATAGACCAATTTCCTCATAATCGTACAATTGTTTTGTTCATAATAAGTGCGGTCAATAACCTGTTAATTAGTTATTTTTGGTTCGCTTTTAGTCTATAGACTATAGTGTTCGTTTTCGTTCTCTCTATTTAAAGTACATACAGTCACTAGCTGGATACCCGTGCTTCGCTACGGAGTAGCGAATTAATTTAATAAGTTTATAAATTAATTTTTAATTTGATTTAAATTTAAATTTAATTTTCTAAATTAAATTTAAATTGCGTTTAATTTGATAGGTTTATAAACTACTATCAAGAAACTTTAAAATGATTTTTCTATGTGAGAATATCTAGATTCTTACCCTCCCACTTATACCCCCTCCTCTTTGATACGATAATTTGCAAATACCCCAAATTTACCCGCCCCTAAATGTAAATATGACAAAACTGTATACATAACAATAATTACTGTGCTCTTAACCCTGCAGTGCACGGGTGAAAAAAAATCACACCAGTGCACGGGTTGGGTCTGTCAGACCCAATATTTTAAAAAAAATTTAAGATGGTTTATTATTTAAATATTTTTATTTTTTATTTTTTATAATATAGAAATAATCTTTATTTAATAGTAAAAAAATATAAAATGCAATATATCAATAAAATTACATTAGAAAAAAATATATATTGCTTTTATGACAATTATTTTTTTAATTTTTACCGTCCAACATGAAAAAAAATATATTAAAAAAAATTAAAAGAATTTTGAAAAAGTAATTGTCATTTATCAATATAGGAACTTAATACGATCAAAAAATTTCAATTCCACAGTCCTGGCATATAAATTGTGAATGCTCTAAGCATATATATATATATTGCACTTTTTGCAAGAATAACGAAATTTGCAGTCAGTGCAAATTGAACATCCCCCCCCCCCTTTATTAGGCTCTTGAGGTTTGGAAGGCACAGCTTTAATCCCAAGAATTGTTTTCCCGGTAATTCTAAAAAAAATTCCCGATATTCTATAACATTCCTGCCAGGAGAGTAATCGTAATATTTTTTCTCCCTTTACAAAAAGTTAAATACTAAATTAACGATAGAAAATAATCAGTCATTATAAATACTTTGTACAGTACCTGAAATTAATATTAAATAAAGTTCAAGTAAATAAAATTAAAATCTAGAGAGTTATCAACAAATATATATAATAAAATGTTGTTACGAGTTATAAAAAAATACTTACACGAGTGCACGGGTTGGGTCTCACAGACCCAGGGGTAATTTTGAGGTAAAAAAATAGACAGAAAGAAATAATGTGAATTGTTCAAAATGTGGTTCTGAACTGAGGAAGGTTTGACTTGAAGGTATAGGAAGGGATGGTGTTATACGAACCTCCCTTATCAGTGTTTTGCTAATGAGTGTGACACCCTGGGTCTCACAGACCCGACCCGTGCACTGCAGGGTTAAACAGCTCTTCGACGATATGCATCATCAAGGGTATTCATTACTTTGTCCCCGTATTCATTGCTTTTAACCCGTACCCCTTTGTACCAAAATTTAAATTTCGAAAATTTATGTAGACAGTGACCTCCCCCTTGCTTTGAAGGAAAAGTGTGTAAATAATCATCAAATTGGGATAAAACTGTAGATTTGTATAAAAGACACACCCTTAATACAGACACTTTTCTTTTAAATGAGATATAGCTATATTTTTCCATTTTACCCCCTCCTAAATGAAAATATGACAAAACTGTACGTATCAACAATTTCTGTACTCTTAAAGAGCTTTTCAACGATATGCGTCATGAAGGGTATTCATTACTTGACCCCGTATTCATTACTTCTACCCCGAACCCTTGTGTACCAAAATTTAAAAGTGATTTTCCCTTGCTTTGAAGATCAAGTGTGAAAATTTTCATCGAGATCGGACTAAAACTGTAGATTTGTATTAAGAACATACACACATAAGTTGACTTTTATATATATATATATGGCCGCCATCTTGAATCAAAATACCTGACTGTTAAACCATTTATCAAAAAATACTAATTTTATAAAAGGAAGCTAACTTGTAAATTTCAAGGTTCTAGTGCAATTGGTTCCGGAGATATCGTCTTGTCGAATTTTGTATATAAAAGGCCGCCATCTTGAATAAAGATGGCAGATTTCAAAAAATATTTCTTATCGAGCACCTAGGAGGTAAGAGGAACACACCTACAAAAGTTCATGGTCATAGGTCCAGTGGTTTCAGAGATATCGTGATGTGTCAGCGAGTCAGTCAGTCAGTGAGTGGTATTTGGATTTTATATACAGGGTGTGGCAAAAGTTTGGCAACGGCTAATTATCTCCGTTAATATTTGAGATATCAAACTGCGGTTTGTTGCAATCATTATCATGCATAAAAAACTACTTTTTTTGGTGGGTACCTATTTTCCCGCCATTTTGGTTGCCGCCATATTGGATTTAACTTTAAAATTTCAAATTGGAACCCCTATACTGTGATACATATTTGAAAAGACCTTGAAAAAAGAAATTATTTGCCCCAAACCAGAGCTTTTTATCTTTCACCGTTTCAAAATGGCAGCCAGTAGAAATTACAAAATTGACATTTTTAATTACGGCAAAAGTAAAGGTTTAAGGGGAAAAAATGCAAGAGTAAATTTTTCTTATTTTAGGGTAAAAAATAAAAGTTCAACTCTATTTTTTCCAAATTCTTATTTTTATTATTATTTGGTTGCTATAGAGCAACCGCACGTAGTCATTTTACTTTCGTAACCGAAAATGTAATTAATAATTTTGTTTAAACCAACTTTAAATTTTTGAGTTTAAAAAAGAATAATTTTACTCCTATTTTTTTTCTCTTAATGCCTTATTTTAGCAGCAATCAAGCGTTAAAAATGGCAATTATAAAATTTTCATCAACCGCCATTTTGCCAAGTTGCAAATGCAATGCATTTGACTGATCAAGAAAGGATTACTCTACTTATGATGAAAGGATATGGAAATAGAGTAAGAAGTTGCTTCTTTATAAATGTAAATACTGGTTGCTATAGCAACCAAATAATAATAAAAATAAGAATTTGAAAAAAATAGTGTTGAACTTTTATTTTTTACCCTAAAATAAGACAAATTTACTCTTGCATTTTTTCCCCTAAAACCTTTACTTTTGCCGTAATTAAACGTCAAAAATGTCAATTTTGTAATTTCAACTGGCCGCCATTTTAAAACGGTGAAAGATAAAAAGCTCTGGTTTAGGGCAAATGTTTTCTTTTTTCAAGGCCTTTCCAAATATGTATCACAGTATAGGGGTTCCAATTTGAAATTTTAAAGTTGAATCCAATATGGCGGCAACCAAAATGGCGAGAAAATGGGTACCCACCAAAAAAAGTAGTTTTTTATGCATGATAATGATTGCAACAAACCGCAGTTTGATATCTCAAATATTAATGGAGATAATTAGCCGTTGCCGAACATTTGCCACACCCTGTATATACTACCTGGAGACCCGTGCTTCGCTACGGCGTGTTATTTTAATTTGATACGTTTATAAACTACCGTTGAGAAAAAATATTAAATTATTTTACTATGCTAGAATATCTAGATTCTCTCCCTCCCACTTATTTCTATACCCACTTCTCTTTGATAAGATAATTTGCAAATATCCTAAATTTACCCCCCTCCTAAATGAAAATATTACAAAACTGTACATAACAACAATTACTGTACTCTTAAAGAGCTTTTAACAAAATTGCTTCTTAAAGGGTATTTATTACTTTGACCCCGTATCATCAAATTGGGATAAAACTGTAAATTTGTATAAAAGATACTTATACTCTTTTTTTTTTATAAGATATAGCTATATTTTTCCATTTTACCCCCCTTCTAAGTGAAAATATGATAAAACTGTACATAACAACAATTACTATACGCTTAAAGAGCTTTTCAACGATATGCATCATAAAGGGTATTAATTACTTTGATCCCGTATTCATTACTTGTACCCCGTACCCCTGTGTACCAATATTTAAATTTTAAAATTGGAAAATATTAAAATTTATCATTATACACAAAAAACTACCAATTCATAATGACAAGCTTCTCGATACTGTTAATGAGAACTACACGTTTAAAGGCCACCTGAGTCCAAAAAAAGTTTATTTTAATTTTTTGTCTGTAGGCTAGTAATCGAGTTGGTCTATTAATATAGACCAATCCCTCATAATCATACATTTCTTTTAGAACCAAAAATAATAATTTTTCCATTGTCTCTATTTTAAATATCAAACCAGTTGGCTGTCTCAGAACAGTTAGAGGGTTTTGGTGTATAAATGTAAAATGTAATATGAGATCAAATCTACATATGAGTAACCTTAATGATAAATTCATATAGAATTCTTCAAATTTGCTGTTACTAACTAAATAACATATTAACGTTGAAACTAAATACTTTTAAAAATAAAGTGATTTTGTTATTAATATGACTAAATGTTCAAGTCGAGAATCTGTGTAATTCCGTCGCAAGTATTAACTACAAATCCAGGAAGTGAAGCTTTAAGGATAACATGCCATGGAATGATGTTTTGATTCAGTTAAGGTGCATTCACACTTGTCCTCTCAATTTTTCGCTTCACTGATTTCACTAAACGCAGTCACTGTTTCCCGGGTTATTCCTCTTTTACTTCATTCTATACTTGGATGTAAAGAGACTATAGATTTTGTTGTTTAAAAAAAAAGCAACAAAAAATAAACTTTCCTTAACAACTATTGATGCTGGATGCAAAGAGAAACAATGTCCTAACGATCTATCTGGTGGATTCTCTCTGGAGACAGTGCCAGGGGGGGAGGCATAGGGGGCACTGGCAGCTGCTTTGTTAAATAAGTAGTTCCGTTTTCTTGTTACCACTACGACCCCCCCCCCCCCAAATCTAACTTCTCTGACTTAGAATGTCCCCCCCCCCCAGACTAGACGCTGGACACGCCACTGCTGGAGGAACTGTCTCCTCGTATAATTCTTGTTTATATATCAAAGGAAATATTTTAATGCACGTCAATTTAATAATTTACTATCGAGTAAATTTTATTTCATTATATTTCTGAATGAATTTTCCTACTTGGCTGAAAACGAGGTCCTAACGATTTATCTGGTGGATTCTCTCTGGAGAATCTTCTCTCCTCATAAAATAATTTTTGTTTATGTATTGAAGCAGCTTTCGGTCTCTATAAAGCCATTATCAGTATCTATAAACAATCGCTATAAGTCTATAAGCTTTAAAAAAAAACTTAAACTTTTAAAGACCCAATACAAAAAGTAATCGGATAAAAGTTTACAACAAAAATGAATAAGATATAAATTTCTAAAGATCTGATACAACTAACTCCTCAGCAATCCATGTAGCACCTGGGCCAGATCCACACTCCACTCTTTTCACTTGTGGTGATCGTCCTCCATCTCCTAACACCCAGCTTTCTGAGGTTGTCCTCCAGGTCATCCCTTCATATATCATTTGGGCCTTCATTTCCTCCTGGTCTCCCCTGGAACACTTTCTTTGCTGCTCTATCCTCCGAAATTCCTTGGAGATGATCAGCCCATCGCATTCTGCTTCTTTTGGCTTCCACCAATAGGTCTTGATGTGCATAGAGCTCTGATAGATCCCCATTACTGCTTATTATCCTCCAGACTCCCTCCTCACACACTTTCCCAAAGACCCTTCTCAATATTTTCCTTTCCCACCTTCCAAGTACCTAAGTTGTCATCGCTTAAAGTCAGAGTCCAGGTATCCACTTCGTATAAAACTGGTGGTCTCACAACTGTCCAATATATCCCAGAAGACCCAATCTTCATATCTGTGTTTAATCTTGGAGAGATGAGGTAAGTTTCAAATTATTGATCACATCAAGTAATGGAAGTAAGTATGAAGTGGCTAATCATTAATATAGGTAATAGCATAATCAAGGAACTAAAAAAAATATCAGCAAAAATAAAAATTAATAAAATAATTAATGCAATCCCTATGAAATGGTAGAACTATAGGAGGGATAACTAGTCACCCTTCAACATGTTTCTTGTTGCATTAAGAAAGGCCAAGACGTTATACCTTTCATTTTAATGTACACTTATTGATAGTAGGTACTGTAAAGTAGGTAATTTATAAAGATTGAAATAATTCTGAAGAACGAAATTCTATTGTTTGGCCTCCAAATTTCAAACTTCGTAGACTGAAATCCGTTTTAGATGTCATGGAACATTTTTTTGTCCGTCTATTACAACATTTTGGGGAACCACCATATACTCGTATGTTAAAAACTATACTTGTGAGTTCGATTTTTAATGAAATTTGGATGAGGAGTCGAAAGTAGCCCACAAATGGCCCCAAATTAATTTTAACCTTCTGCGCACATTTAATATTGACTAAAAATAAATGTCCCTCCAATCAGATCTAAACAACTGTGGACGCAGTCGATACAACCGGGAACTTTTAATTTATACACATGTGTATAAATTAATGTCGTGAGTAAGCTGATTATTGAGTGATTAATGATGGTGATTAATGAGTAAGCTATGTGCTACACTAACTATTCCTTGTTTAGGATATCTGTCCCAATAAGGAATAGTGGAAATAAGTTAGTATTGATTATCATTAACCAATATCTAATTCCTAATTTAGATTTACAATGAACAAACCGATATTTTGCTCATATCTTGAGTTTTTCCAGTTAGATAGGTACAGGATGAAAATAGGCTTATACAGTGTGAAGAATGTGAGAGTGGTTTGGGCACAGCTCAGTGGGTTTAAGGCAATATATTGAATGCGTGTGGTAAGGTTTTAGCAGTGCCGAGGGGCTGTGGCATTTGATAAGAAAAGGAAGGGATCCTGGGGGCTAGGGTAGGAACTGTTTTATTGAGGGTGAGTCACAAGCCTGGGGTGTCGGCGCCGGCATCTAACTCACTGACAAAACAAGATGAATGTATGTTCTATAAGCCCCTCCCGACATTCATACACTACACCGCACCCTACGCCCTACCGAATATCATTACATTAATTACCCTTCCTTTTTTTAATAAAGCAAAGAGAAAAATAAAAAAAAGAAGAAAATTGTACTTCGAATAAGTACTTTTTTCTCATTTCGTGTTTCATGATCATTTTCTTTTTTCGTGTTTTGTCGAGTTCTTAGATTCCAGATTCTTATGATAATATAGAACTTAGTCATACTAACTTCTAACTTAATTTTAATGGTATTATAACGTTTCCTCGACATTAAGAAGGTGTGAAGGCGTGGGTGTTAGTTGCAAATTAGGCACCAGGTAATTTTTCTGTATCCTTATAATAAAGAAAAGGAATGTGAAATTAATTGTATATAGGTTCAGAGAATAACCAAACCTTCAAGCACTTTAGGTAAGGAAAGGGTTCAGGCCTAAATACTCAAAAATAAAAGAAAAAAGCATAGAGTGATTTAATATATGAGTCTTCAAAGAATCAATAAAATCTATTAAATAAAGTATACACAGTTAATAAAAGAAACCTGAGGTCATAAACTAATAATTTAACTATGCTACTATTCAAATGGAGGCCACCCCTATCTCTAATTAACTAACTATCTAAATTAGTTATACCTTTCTGGCATCAATTAATTAATTAGAATGGTAATTAAAAGTTCCTCTATCCTCTGACCTCACTTATGATATGACAAGGTGAAAATATTTATAAGCTGTAAATGATAATATACATATATATATATATATATATATATATATATATATATACATATTAACACAATTAGGTATAACCTCACAACCCAATGCAGCTGGTCTGGTTTTTGTATTAGGTGAAATTAAACTTACCAAAAATTAAATCTATGGCAAGTCTTTTCAGGGTAGCTTTTGTGGATGTCTGCGTTCAGTCGAAATTTAAAAAAGGATAGGTGCAGGGCCGGCGCGACCGTATAGGCGAACTAGGCGACCGTCTAGAGCAGTGGTTCCCAAAGTATTTTTTACCACGCCCCCTACAGTCAAAAATAAAACTTCCCACGCCCCCCCCCCCCCCTTACACAATTTTATGTGGTGATGAAAAAATTAAATAAACAAGTATTACATTGAATAACCATGCATTTAATTTTATTACAATTTTCTATAACATTTCAAGTTGCAATTTAAACTGAACACAGAGACAAAATATATCAGTGAGATGGATGAGCTATTGCATTTTTTTTTTTTTTTTGCAAGATTCCTTATTCTTGAATGAGCATTAGAAAGTGCACAGCAAAAATCATTAGCAACATTAAGTTTGCCCCGATACTTTGTTTTTATTGCAACAAGTGCTGAAAAAGAGTTTTCACATTAGGCGCTCGGTCGTCAAAGCTATCTCGATCTCGAGGTCCCACGCCCCCCTTGACTTGTCTTTACGCCTCCCTTGGGGGGCGCGTTCCCCACTTTGGGAACCAATGGTCTAGAGTCTAGGGCGCTAGGGCCAGGGGCACCAAAAAATACTTGCCCACCAAAAAGTCAATGTTTTTAAAAAGAAAGATAGATGAATAACTTGAGATCTCAGGGGCGGATCCATGGGGGAGGGGGGGGGGGCCGAAGGGGGAATCCCCCCTCAAATACAACAAAATTACGAACAAATATCAATTGAATAAACTAAGGTTGAACATTTCTTATGTTTTATTATTTTTTATACCCATTTAAAACTAATAATATAATTATTTTGCTAATAAATGATTATTGTTTACGGAGCAATATAATTAACATTTAAAACTGGGATTCCCACTTACATGTTTATGTGGGATACAAACATTAAACTATTTTGTGATTGTTTATTTGCATACTTTAATGGTTGATTGTTTATATACTCAGTTTCACTTAGAGCCATTTCACTTAGAAATTAACTTGGATATAGCACTGCTTAAAAGAAGAAAAGTGCACCAAAAATCCTCTGAAGAGGTGCTATAATATAAATCTCCCAATTTGGGGAAAAAACACTAACTGGTTCTAAAAAACTAGTAAGTCCGACTTTCGTACTCTCGACTTCGAGATTCAACTAGATGGTTGGTTAAGGTCGATAGCGACACTGCTAAATTTAAAATGAAAAAATCATAAACCATTGAAAAATGTTTACGAACAAACTTAAACCCAATGGTAGTTATTACATTTTGGCAACTGTGTGTTGTGTACCTACTTTTTATTAAATGAAATTTCGCAAGTATGAAATTGGATACAACAAATTTAACTCTCTATGCGTCAAAGCCTATTTAAAAAAAAAAACTTCTTTTTTTCTATTCAATATTAGTGCGTTCGGCGCTTCCGTGGTTAATGTCATGAGAGGCAAACTTCTTAATTTTATCAGATTATTACATTTCTTCTCTTGACTCAAATAGTCTCACGTGTTTTCTAATCTTAAAATATTAAATTTTCTCTTCTAAAAAATTGAAAGTACAATCGAAACAAAGACCTTCTTATCAACAAAACCTACTTATCTGTTAAACGTAATGGTAGCGGCAGCAGTCATTGCGAAAATCCACTAATAATACGGTTGGGTACATGAAGAACACAAAAATAATTATGAATAACACAGGCTGTCTCTCCACGTAAATTGAAATAACTTTAATGTCGATGCAGCTTTGCCTTCAAAAGGCCAACATCCGTGCCTAATGCGGAAGAAAAAGAATTATGTACATTAATAAAAATAGACTGCCAATTGGTGTGGCACTTAGCTTCCTCGCATCCTATCCACGTACTTTATTGATTTTATGCTTTTACAAGTCATTATTGTCAAATTGGTTTAATTGTTTCCCCCGTTTTTTTTAATCTGTCAAAATTGTTTAGATTTTTTACACGAATTAAAGTATCAATTTAGCGTAATTTAAAGAGTGTAGACGGTTCAAATTAATCTGGGGCTATCTGCGGGTTACTTTCGATAAACTATAAAAGTTTCATTCGAATCAGATAAGTACGTTTAAAGCTATAGGTGTAAATAAATGTATGTTTGTGCGAGAGAACAATAGGCGCATAGTATGGATGTGAAAGAGAAACAAATAGGCGCAAAAGGTTGAAACTTATATGGGACCAACAATGGACTAATTATGACCAACCACCTAAATTTCATTAAGATTGAACGTGTAGTTTTTAAGATATGTTGGTTCGCAAAAATTGAACGACAGACCGACAGACCGACAGACAGACCGACAGACAGACACGGAACCTAAAATGTGCCCTGATGTCTGAAACGGATTTCTGTCTTGGAATTTTTGAAATCGGAGACCTAAAAATGTTTCGTTCTTCAGAACGATCCCATAGCTTCCGTTACCTTCGGTAAGCTCGGAAGCAATATTTAGTGAGAGGCGAGTCTACTTCATTCATGTTGCAGATCGACATAATGCACTGATAGCCTTTTGAAGGCTGAAAGCTGCTTTGACATTAAAGTTATTTTAATTTACGTGGAGAGACAGTTTGTGTTATTCCTTTAAGATTACCTCCATTGACGCTCCCATATCTAACAAAAATAATAATATTACAGTTACGGATGAAAGTCAGAACAACGATAGAATCTTTTTTTTCTTATCTTTAGTACCGCAAGCTATTCCCATAAGTCTTTCGGGTTTAATACATTTTCAACCAAATTAATTATTATATTGAAATTAGAACTATTGAAAGAGCGATATTGATCAGTTTATTGTCTGCCAGTGGATTTTGTTATGAATAAAGAGCAATTTGTCAATCTAAACTTTCAAAAGTCAAGTTAGCGAAATATAGAATGAAAACTAAAATAAATATTATATTTTCAAATTTATTTCAAACCTATAATCTACTGGTTATTGTTATTAACTGATTGAATTTGAAGCTTGGGCAAAACTATAATAGTATATTATCTCGTATTTTTTGTAAACTGATATGGAAAGTCTTTTGCACACTTCATGTTCGATTTTTTTTTCTATATAGTTATTAAAATTTTATATAGCTTATTAAAATGCAAATTGAAATGGAGTAACTAGATGGACTTTTGTCCCTTCTACAAACAGAAGGCCTCTGGTGGCCGCCAGGTCCAAAATCTCTTTGGTACGCGAAATAAATGTAAATATTTGAGAAAGAACGTAGCAATTCTTGATTTGTTTCGAAGACTTACTTTCAAAATCTTTCTATTATTTCTTGGGTGATTCTTAAGTTGAAAAAAGAACTCTGGAATTTACCGCTTAATAGGAAACATTAATGCACCATCGAATGAAATGACCATTTAATTGTACAATGAAAGTTAATATAATAGACACAATCCTGACACAAGGCTTTATTCTTAATGGAAATCCTTGAAGCCTTCGCTGTTTCTTTTATTGCCATGAAAAATTATATTCTATAAAAAAAAGAGGTTAATAATATTCATGTTTTGTACAAACAAGATTTGTTATTTTGACTCGCGTGTCTTCATTGTTGGTTGTCGCATGCCGCTATTTCATATTTTCTCTAAATGTACAGAAAAAAATAACCGTAATTTTCCATAGTCAGTTGTTTTTGTTTGAGTGATATAATTTAGTTTTTGTGTAAAGCTAAAAACTGTGCTTAGAGCCTAGGATGTTTTTTTTTTTTTTTTTTTTTTTGGAAAGAAGCGTGCTGCGGTTGTTGTGTCTATGTCTGTAATATTGAAGGTATGGTTGTGTGGGAATGTGTCCCGGTTTAGTGCTACATAATAGAGCGGAAACCCTGCAGTGGAACAATGGGGAGGTAAAGACACGACCCGCTTCCCGCCTATACACAATTATACTTTACTATATGTCCAACAAAACAAACTCCACAATAAAATACTTCTCTCTTTATATTCATATTTACCAAAAACTATCACAAAAAAAACAAAAACAATATAAAAATATCTCGTAGTTATTTATATTCGTTTGAATATGACTTATTAACATACATTATACATTTTGTATTTTAAAACGAAAAGAAGAAAATTCAAGAAACTTATTGAATGCTATACATAATTTGGAATTAAACGATTTTTTTTTAACACGTTATTTATTGGCATAAGTAACCCAAATTATTTGTGCTTACCAGAGCCATAATGTTATTTTGTGCCTTTTTTAAATTTTTAATATTTTGTAAAGCTTTTTAATTTCATCTGTGGAAGGGTATGTTAATGGATAATTTTGGAGAATATATATATATATATATATATATATATATATATATATATATATTTTTTTTTTTTTTAAAATGGAAGGTTTTGATGGGATTTTTATTAGGGTAGTTTGCAGGTTTTTAAACGGGTATTATAGGCAGTCTGTGGACTGACTGAGAGGGGACCAACCTGGCATTAGCCTGTTAAATTGAGGGAAAGCACAGAAAACCTCAATTAGGTTGGGTGGACACAAGTACTTTCAGTTGAAAAAAGATTTCTATTGGCAGTTTTTTTTCCTATTGGTGTTTTTTTTGCTTTTTTGGGTTTCTGTTGGTGAGTGGTCTCCAGTTTTTTTGATAAGAGGCTAAAAGACTTAAATTTATGAACTAAAATAACGAGATATCTCGACCTTATGGGAAGATTTTATGCTGATTACACAGTACAATGTTAACTAAGTCTTTTCAATTTGAGTTACTTAACTTATTTCCTATTATCTATTGTTTCAATTTGGATGGCAAGTATAGCGAAAAACAGGAAAGAGCAGAGCATATAGGGCAGAAGAAAATTCATTTCCTTAGGATGGGTCGATGACTATTGACTATTCTCATTAAATCGTTAAATTTCTCTTCTTCAAAAGTACTCAGAATAAAAAAAAATAAAATAAAAAAATATATACGTTAATATATAGACTTCTTTGGTTTGTATGCGTTAATTTATTATTGTTATTTGACTTTTTGTTTTAATCTTTTGCCACGTTAATTGCTTATTTTAATTGTTAACCTTCTTGTTCTTTGTGTTTGAAAGATTTTATTGGTATGAAAGTTTTTGCTTAGTTCCAAATTTCTTGTTTGTTCTAAGGCACTGATGATGGCATTTTGATAGCTGATAGCTTCTTTGATATTTAAGTCATTATTTCCGAGGAGAGACAGTTTTTGTTATTCCTTTATTCTCTTTTTTTTTAACAAGTAATTTATTGGCATAAGTAACAAAAAGTTGTTTGTTTCCCGAAGCCATAATGTTATTTTGAGTGGGTTTATTTTGCGTCTCTTTTAATTTTTGATATTTTGTAAAGGATTGTAGCTTTTTAATTACATTTGTGGGAGGGTGTAATGGATAATTTTGGAGTATATATATATTTTTTTTAAAATGAAAGCTTTTGATAGGTTTTTATTAGTGTTGTTTGCAGGTATTTAAACGGGTTTCATAGGCAGTCTGAGGACTGACTTAAGAGGGGACCAACCTGGCATTTGCCTGGTAAATTTAGGAAAACCACAGAAAACCTCAATTAGACGAGTCTATCCAGAAGAAAAAAAAATCTATTGGCAGTTTTGACTTTTTCTTTTTTAAGGGTTTCTGTTGGAGAGTCACCAGATTTTTTTTATTTGAGGCTGAGGGGAGTAATTTATTTATTTTACAAATTTTAGTGTGGGTGTAAAATTTTTTAATTTTGAGAAAAGATTGATTTTTCTTTTTCATCTTGAATTTCTTGAATTTTAAGTTCTTGGTTTACTCTCTTTAATTTAAACAGTTTGACAAAAGGAATAGTGTAGTGGACAGCGAACAAGCAAGTAAAAAGAAGGATAAAAGAATGTAAGAGGTAAAACGGGAAATTAGAACTGTACATTGTACATACTACCTAAGTGTAACATTATCTAAATGCAGAGAAATTGACGAGAATTAGAAGATTTAATAAAATTTTAATTTTAATTCAAAGTAGTGTAATCTTCTAGTCAGTCAGCCTGAGAATGGCCTAAGGAGGGGTCGAAACAATGCTAAAGAGATTGTTTTTCCTTAAGACCCAACAGCAATTACATTAAACAATACCAGAAACCAACTACTCTACCTTATATTTCTGTAGTAAAAACCAAAAAGGCGTTAGGCCAAAATGTAAAAAAAATAAATAAAAAAATATTCACTTGATGAAATCAGCGAAAATTTATCTACAAAATGGTATAAAGGAGGTAATTCTAGCCTGTTATGTTATTGAAATGTTGAGCTTAATACATAAGGGTTAAGTTTGTAAGAAGTATGTAGAGCCAAGTACAAAGGGTTTAAGAAAATTTAACGCCTTTGTACATTCTCTGATGAGATATCTGATTTTACAATACAATAAAAAGCATAAGTCAACTTATACTAACTTTGTTATTAAACACCATCATGCTATTGTAATATAATCAAACTAGGGTGGTTGGTTATTAAAATATACTTAATATAGAATTAAAATAACAGCTATTCTAGCTATTTAATGCTGATCATACACTACTAATGAACAGCATACAAATTATTATAATCCATCTTAAATTTTACGAATTTTGGTCCAAAGGGGTTGTTAAGTCAGGGGTTTTTCCATTCATTTGATAATACGTAGCTGCGTGTTGAAGGAATAATGATCTAAGCTTGTGGCTCCTACACAGTATACATTAAAGAGGATGAGGATTGCATTATACATAATCTGTAAGTATTCACCATTGTTTTAGAGAATTGTTCAAAGTTTGTTTTCGCTCTCCTGAAAAGTTGCATTTTTGGACTTTGTTTCAGATTTATTCTCTTTGTTTCGCTACAGGTTGTTCCCGCTTCTCTAACTTCCTCTTTCAACATCCTTTTCAAGATCTTCCAGGGTCGGCTTCACCATCTTATTTCTTGCGAGTACCAATCAAGTTGCGTTTCTCTCAACTTCCCCTTGCGAAAATATAGCTTGAGTAATATTGACAGTGAATAATGATAACCTATGAGTTCCTTGCTTACTGTTTACTTATCTCGTCCTCTTTTATCGTAAGGTGTAGAATTTTCTTTACAAATAGACTTCCATTTGGTCCTTTCTTCCGCTAGCAGTCGTGCTTGATTTTAACCTACTCATCGCTCCTTGAGTAAACTTTATGCTATGTTATCCTCTCATGTCAGCCTCTTCCTAACTCGAAGTTTCTCTCTTGGGGTCTTACTTCTTGAGCTATAACCTAAAAGACCTGAATATAATAAAACCTATAAGTTCCAAGTTCCAACAGGTAGGCCTAGAATCTCCACAGGCTGTTGAAGTTAGTTAGTTATAATTATAAGCTCTTACAACAATAACTATATTTTAGGCGTGGAATTTGTAAACTGATATGGAAAGTCTTATGTACACCTTACGTCCGATTTTTTTTTTTAATAATATTTTAATTAAGAATTATATAGCTTATTAAAATGCGAATTGAAAAGATGTACCCATAAATTTCGGTGCCTCCTTCGAACAGAAGGCCCATGGTGGCCACCAAGTCCAAAACCTCTTTGGTACGCAAAATAAATGTAAATATTTGGGAAAGAACATAGCAATTCTTTTTTAAAGATCACCGCTTAATAAGAAAAATAAATGCACCATCCAATCCTGTCTTTCTTATAAATACAAATCTAGCTTTCAACTTCATCTAAATGTGTTCTCACGTTCCTTTGTAAAATCATGGCGCGTGGAACGATCCAACCGGGTCTTAAGAAAGAACGGTGTGAGTACAAAGCTGTCATTGTACGAAACCACCGAAGGATTTTCTCACGATTGTGTGGTTAGTATATTTCTAAAGGAATGAATGACATGGGACAATAAGACTTCAACATAATTAAACTCTAATGAAGATTTCGCTTCGGAACCACTCACATTTTTATTTTGAATCAAACATGAAGAATATGACTGTAATTAATATTCTTAATCGGAGCTTTAAAAGTTTTCTTAGTGGTGAGTCCGGTTTTATTTAGATTTTTAATTATTATAGTGTCTGTTTAATGTTAATTGTTAATTGTTATACCTATTGAATGTTTAAACTTTAAATTATTTTAGATATGTGTGTAATGTTTTGTGAGCTTAAATTAAAACATTTTATGAAATTTAAATTTTATTTTTTTTTAAATTTAACTGATTTGAATTCTTAACCTGATTGTTATTAAAACTTTTAAATTATGAATTTCTCTTATGGAGAAGAAAAATTATTATAGAATTACAGTAATAAATAAAAAACAGTTTAATAAATAAAACTATGACTGAGGATGACCTTAAAAAGAAGGGTCGAAACGTCTCATTGAAAATGATCTAATTGTATTTTTTCACACCTAAAGTAGTCCATCACACACCCCTACTAATAAAAGTTTTCTTTTAAATTAGGGGCAAAATTGGAATTAAGAGGATAAAACATTTGGTTTGTATAGGTAGACTCAACGTGTCTTAAGGCCCCCATAAACGATCAAAACCTGATGTCGGTAAAATTTAGACCATACACGGTCAAAATGTTTGCGCAAACATTTTGACCATGTATGGGGGCCTTAAGTTAAAGAATTGATAGTGTATAGTGTGAACATGCAACACAATAGAGCAACGAACAACGATGCACGTAAGTATTCAGTTCAATTACCCGTTTCTCTAAATTGGGCAACACGTCATATATATCAAGTAAATCTCAGAGAAATATGTAGTGCATCTTTACTTGAACCAATACGTTTCTATCTTTTTTTCACACCCGCATATCTCTGCTCCTTCAAAGAAGGGGTTTTGGCATTTGAACCACAGATTAAGCCTGTGGAGCTTGGGACTTTGGGACACTGTACAAAATTGAGTCTTTAATATTAAGCCTTTTCAAAAAGGGTGAGTTTCAAAGTTTGCATTTTTGTTATTGACACTGTCTGACTCATCATCAAAATTATAAGTGACCTCCAGAATAGATAGTCTTAAAATTTGGCACACTTGTAGCTATAAACGTGTAACTGATGGGAAAATACCAAAAAGTTGAAATTTTTCATTCTTCCCTCTCGAATTAAAATACCAGACGCATGTTAACGTTATTTGTGAATTAGCGGTAAATCGTATTGAGAAACTGATTGCACAAATAGGTATTGATTTTGAAATATCTACAAGATTGAATCTGTGACTACTTTTTTCGTACCTCCATCTGTTGTACCTTTGTTGGAGCAAGATTTGATTAATAATTTTTAATTTTTTACTTTGATCTCTCATATTGCCTTCAATTATTTCTGACTGGATGGCTAAATCTCATATCAATGCGTTCTTTAAATTGAGTTTTCATTATTTTAATAAATCGTTCTATTTGCCAAGAACATTTGACATAAAATTTTTCGTAACATGAAAACTTTTTCTCACGTTTTTAAAGTTTTCTTATTTTGTTGCATATTATTGAAAGGCCTCAATTTGTACTTTAAGGCTGTGTATTTCAAATCATTGTACATCCACTGTACCGATTTGTATCATAAGAATAATGTCATATGGGTATATAATACTCAATAACCGTGTTATTTCTTCGTCGGTTTAATGTATATATAGCTATGGGGAAAATATAGTGGCCTAGCTCCCTCCAGTGCCTCGTAAAAATCCAAGACGAATCCCATGATCCTGAAGCCAGCAAAAAATAATGATATCCCCCAACAAAAGCCTATAACCAAGAAAAAATACTCCACCCATAAAAGTCAGCCTATTAAACTAGTGATATCTACATTGTGGCCAAGTCTGCTCTTTCTTATTTAGTCCATAACCTCACTTCACTCCTATTTTTATGAGCAAGTCTGCTCTTTTGTTTTTATTGCTAAACATTTGACCGGTTTCTGAATGAGGCATAAAACATCAGTATCATGTGTACATGAATCATGTGTACATCATATGTACATCATATGTATGTACATCATATGTACATATGATGATGTATATGTCATACATATGATGATGTCATACATATGATGATGTATATGTCATATGTATGATGTACATCATATGTATGTATCATGTGTACATAGGAATTACGAGGATAATGGGAAGGAGAGAACTCAGAAGAAAAGAAAAAGTTCCAGACTCCCTCCCAGAAAATTCAGTGAATGAGTGGTAGGTATCTACATCTAGTGAAGTAGTGAAATCTACATTGCGGCCAAGTTTGTTTTATGCCTTATTTAGAAACTGGCCGTGTTAAGCAATAAAATAAGAAAGCATAGGGCTGGTCACAAAAGTAGGAGTTAAGTGTTATGGACTAAAGAAAGAGCAGACTTAGCCACAATATAGATATCACTACTTTGATAGGCTGACTTTTTTTTATCAGGAAATTGGCACTTTGGTTAGGTTTTTGTTGGGAATTTTATTAGTTTACATTAAGCACGCTTTTTAACTTCCCTTGTTTTTGAGGTATATTTTTTTTAAAAAAGAAAGCTGGAACTTTCATATATCAAGTATATTTGCGATACAATAGCAAAAACACTCGAAACTTTTCATAAAAATAGTAATTTATTAAATAATATTTGTTTTTATGTAAAAGCCTGTTTTAAAAAAAAACTTATATTTTTTCTTTTATTTATATTTCCGATGAAACAAAGCCTACAACATGCGCCACATGTTAGAGCACACCACTGTATAAAAATTAAATGGATTTCGTTTTGCGCCTACAAAGTCACCCCGACATACAAACAGAGAGGCTTGAGTAGAAAAGAGTGAAGACCGGTTTCGGTTTTCGTTACGTATGAAATGAAAAGATGTCCACAAGTGTTGCAATTATGATCGATGTACCGTCAACACTTTTAATATTATACATATATAGCTAAACACCTACTTATATTACATAACAGTTAAGAGAGGCTCATTATTTCGATTGTTATTTTAAAGAGAATAAAAAAACCCTAACACAGGAAGTCAAGATGCTTTTATTTTTGCCTCTGGAGATCCGGATACGAGATGCCACATGTAAAGAAAATGAAATCTAATCCCAACAAGAATCAAGATGGACAGTTACTTGGAGTTTGTAACAAGAAATGTGAATCTACATCTTGTTTGTAACTATAAGGATGATATCGCTCTGTTGAAATTAACACCAGATGTCGTCAAGCTCAACTCAGAAGAGATTTAGTCTAACAAGAACCATAAGCTATGAGAGGTATACCTGACACGTATTCTATTGAAATGTAACTCGAAGATTATTATAGTTTAGTGTGTCTTTTGAGGACTGGAAACCGTACATTGCTCTAGAATTACCCTTGGTTAAACTGCAGTAAGTGGACAAAGGAAAGATACAATTACTTTTGAAGAAATGCAGCCTTACAGTTTTTTTAAATAACAGTATTGAAGGTCATTCCATTCATAAAATACACCTTCTTTAAATATAATTGTAAACCATTATTTTGTTATCGAGTCAGTAAGTGTTTCTTTCTAAACTATTAATAGTTCACCGGGTCTTATTTTATTTTATAGTTCTAAACAAAGAAAATAAATTAATATTTAAAAAAAAGATACATGCAAATCAATTTTACAAAAAAAATTCCCCTTTAGATCAGCTATTTTTATCATTCTTGGCATTGGCAGGCCGAAGCCCAACTCAAGCTGTTGTGCCGCGGAATAATTATTATTATAAAATTTTTATCTTTCGTTTATACTTAATAAAATACAATTTTTAAAAAAATACAAGACCTAATTACGCTAGTGGAGTCTGTAATCATACAAATACCAAAAATTATCAATTACGTTAAGTGGTTAGACTTATTAATAAGTAGAACCTGTAAGAGGAATGCAAATGCATCCCTGATAAATATTTATGAAGGCGTCCCAATTTCTAATTATTAATTGTATTATACATTATACATGTTTGTGCAAAAATACCACATTCTGGATATGTGGTAATAACTTAAAGATAGTTTTTATTTTAAACCTTACATCTGAAGAACCTAATCATCATTTTTTGTATAATAAATAAAAACATATAAGTATATGCTTTTATAAATTAAGGCAACGTGTTAAAAGTTTTTTTTTTTAACTTTAAAATTTACATTTAGCTCAAAAAGTAATCGGAGTAATACTAAGCTTTTCAGCTTAGAGATTTTATACGGCTTTACAACATTGCGATCCGGACAACAAAAAAAACCCTAGATCAGCGTTTCTACACCTTTCCCCCCTTATAAATCCCTTAAAATGTTACGAATTGCAACAGAATATTTTTAAACAAGACAAGATTATTTATCTGGCTTGCACAAAACTTTACAAATAACATGCTGAAATAAATAACTAAGTTAGAAATAAGAGATTTTGATAGAAAAGTAATTTGGTGATTAGTTTTTCTACAATCCATCGAATAATTGACGTAATACTCTTTGAAAAATAGACATCTGAATCAAAATGGAAAGTGTTAATATTTAAGCAAAACAATATCTTTACGCTCAAGATAAATATGTATCTTTTGCTTTGATAAAATGCAACATGTAAGATTTGTGTGTTAACGCACGGTTGAATGGATTTTTAGGGTTCGTATGCAAAACGATGACCCTTATACATTCCTGCTTGATTGTCAATTGTCTGTCTGTCCGACTGTAACACACCTGATTTCCGTAAGTACCCAACATAAAAATTTGAAACTTTGCAGTTAAGTTATATGTATGTGTAATAAGTCATTACTAATAAGTTATTAGTAATGACTAATAACCCAAACACAGGAAAATTATAGGGAAGCCCCAAATAATCAACAACTAGGGGTTGCATTTTTAATAGTTTTCTTAAAGTTCTAATATTAATTTGTATAGGACTCCATAATTAAGGAATGGACTTCAGTTCTACCATAAGTTTAAAAAAAGCAATATATTTCGAATGTTACTCCACACTCAGGCACAAAAACAAACACCACATAACTAGATTTCACTTAATATATAAAATTTGAAGTATAAATAACATCTAACGTCTATAAAAATCACAATAATCAGATTTCATAAGTATTAGGTTAAGGTTATGATAAGATAAGGTTCTGGAGAAGGTTATATGAAGAGGTTAGGTTATTCCAATGTTGTCTTTCATCTGTTGAAACTGCTTAAAAAGTGGGGAGTTACAGACTTCTATCTGTTCATTTAATGTAGTAACTGCTGGGTTGTGGGTTGACATATATATTTCTAGGGCCTCAAGCTGATTTAGCCTAAGACTCTTTTCTTCCTTATGGAGGAGAGATGCATCAGCTAGGTTGAAATTGTGATTTTTGTCAGTAAGATGCTTAGCAAATGCTGAATCTCTCTTATATCTGTTAAGTGTAGACTCTTTCTGATTCTTGGTTCTTTTTATTAATTCTAGTTTATTCTGTAGGGTAACTCTTCTAGAAAGTAACGCTTTGGTATAGTAAGTAAGTGGTTGACGTTCCTAATGTCCGATTCTAATTTCTATACTAAGCTTAGTAATCGGATTTTGACATTTTCATGTCTTGGCTTTGCTACATAAAATCGAAAAGCGTTACTAAAAATCTAAGCCAAAAATGTTACACGTCTGTAAAAGGGAGTTAGAAAGATATAGGAGGTGAGCAATCCAGTCTCCAGCTGTAGGGTCTTCCCTACCGAGCTTGGGCCGAAGAAAGTCGAAAAGAGTTACACTGCTACCAGGAAGATAAACAGTTGCAGGATGTAGTTCGTAGTCGCATAGTATAGGCTAGAGGGTTTTAGAGAGAGCCTTCAGCCCTTCAGCCTTCGGGGCTCGCCATCTTAGGGACTACATCTTCACCTTGCGCGGTAACTGGCTCTACCCCCCGACTTCTTCTCTCTCTCCGGCGCTGGAGTCCATTTTTCTATGTCTATCTCCCGTTGTTAATACTATTTTTTTTTTTTTTAAACAATTGTTTAACTGTAAGGTCCAAACGATCCTCTGACAATACTAAGTACTAGGCATCGCGTGGCTCTATCATTGAAGCGAGCGTATTGCAATAAAATACTGAATATTGAAATTTGTTAATCATGATGAATGTCATAGTTGAAGATAAGTGAAAGAGGGTAGTAAGGGGTAGAGTGGGGGTACTCGGTACAAAGCTTTACTTCATAACAAACCTACACAAAAAACGACTATAAGAATCTTAACCACCCGGAATAGCTTTTAAACTAATATTATAAATGTATCACTCCATTACTCAAATACTACTGCATGTATCAAGTTGAAATTTTACATACTTGTTTCAATTGTACTTTAGACGATGTACATGAAGTTTTATTAAGATCGTTACGTTAGAACGTAAGATATCGGTAAAAAGGTTGTTTTCTCTTTTTAAACGTTTAGGTCCGCT
Source organism: Gerris lacustris (assembly GCA_951217055.1). NCBI lineage: Eukaryota > Metazoa > Arthropoda > Insecta > Hemiptera > Gerridae > Gerris > Gerris lacustris. The sequence goes on from OX578281.1 coordinate 47,958,285, forward strand.
TTAATAGTTTTAGCGATCTTTATTAAATCATAGATGTGTCATTGTTGGTTTTACTGAAAAATGTTATTTGAAAAAAATGTTCGTCTCATCGAGTAGGTGATGATAGAATTTTTTCCCGTCCTGAAATTCCAATTTTAAATTTGAAGCCCACGTTTACGCGAGCATTGCGCGCGAACTCTTGGACGGATCACGCTGTCCAACGAACTTAGTCTGAGTATTAGTAAGAAGATCATGTATACCAGATTTCAACTAAATCGGTCAACTTTTACTCAAGTTATCGTCACACGCGTAAACGTTACTGACAGACAGACAGACAGACAGACAGACAGACAAGATGCATATTTCGTTGAATGTAAGAAGCTCGCTTACCTTCAATTAGTTTGTATGATATTCACAGTTATTACAATCGTCACACATGTCAACAGAATGGTTCCCTAACTGTTAGGTTTCCTTAAATGTTTTTAATACGGTGCGAATTAATATAGTCTTAAACCTGTTCCAACCTGACATGATTTTATTGGAGTACAATGTCAGCGCATAGACCTACACGATTACCAGTGGCGCACCCAGGGGGGGGCACGGGGGGCACGTGCCCCCCCCCCAAAGCCAGACCTAAAATTTAAGTATGCAATCCCGCAGCACGTGTTAAAGTAATAGTGTTGTGATAGTCAAAAAAAATTAATAAATAAGTAATTATTATTTTAATATAATAGTAATTATTTGTGTGACTTGGTTTTACGTGCCCCCCCCCCCCCCCAAAGCCAAAGGCGTAAAATTTAAGTATGCAATTTCGCAGCACATGTTAAAATAATAGTGAGATAAATAAATAAATAAGTAATTACATACCTAAATTAGCCCGACATTTTTTTGGCGTTTAAAAAGACGTTCCCCCCCCCCTTCTTCAAAGCCATAGACTTAAAATTTAAGTATGCAAATAAGTCCGTATTTTAAAAAAACACAGTACATTTTTTTTTCAGTATCACTTAATAAATAAGTAATAATCTACCTAGTTTTGCCCGACATATTTTTCTTTTTATCAACCCGTTTAGGTTAAGGATCTATAAAATAGGGATGGAGCTCCTGGGTAAAAAAGTGTCGTCTATTGAACTTGGAATAATCTGCATAAAATTACGACTGCGCATGGTCAGAACTTTTTAGTGGGACGAATTTCTTTCGAACTATTATCCATTGTTTATTTTGAATGAAAGGTTACAATATAACATTTTTAAATCAAGTTTTTAATTAAATGTTTCTTGTTTTAAGTGTTTTTATTTTAATCTAAAGCTTTACTTTAATATATTAATTAAATTTAATATTAGATATTTTTAAAATGTACAAATTTATTTTTCTGGCTACTAAAATAAAACATTAATCTATTATATAATGTACAACTTTTAGTAGTAGAATATTATTAGTATGTATATAATTTTGTTTAAATAAAATACCCCGGTCTTCATGTCCCGTTCATAAAAAAAATATGTGTGAGGCTCTCACACATTAGAAGTGAAACTAAGTTCTAGATGCATTGCTCTCTTTCATTTTTTGACGAATTTATTATTTCAGTATTAAGAAATGGTTATGGGAAATTTAATTGAAAAAAAAATATATATTTGCTACGCTAAGGCAACCATATTTATTCCAATAAAAATAAATGTTTGTTTTGATTTGCTGGTCTTTAAATAGATATAATACAATTAATCTATAAAAATGTTACACTTGGACGAGTCTCGAATCGCAAACTTCGTTACACGATTTCACTATATGAAAAAATTCACTCTACCACCGCCAAAGAAGTTTCACTTCAAAAACTTAAATTTATTTGTATATAATAACATTTTAGATGCTCTTAGAATAGGCTAAAAAGACGTTTTTAAGTAACGTAAATTATAAAAAATTTCCCGGGGGAGGACCCCCGGACCCCCCTAAAAGAGAGTCCAGCCCCCCTTCAAAATTGGCTGGATTCGCCATTGATATAAAAAAAATTTAAGGACAAAGAAAACCAGACTGGTTAATTGTCTGTGATTATGCTAAGCCCACATTACACCCCCCCCCCCTTATTTTTCTTTAATCTGTGCCCCTCCCAAAAATAAATCCTGGGTGCGCCACTGACGATTACCGAAAATTTCCGCGGGACGATACTAAGGACGGTACAAATATGGGGGTTGGAACAAATCTATAATACAACTTATAAATTGATATTGATATATCCGTCAGAAAATATGTTTATACCTCGTTTTGTTAATATCAAAGTCAAAATCAAAATAGATGACTCCTATTTATTGTTTCAATTTTCATTTTCGTACTGAAGTAACTTTTATTGGAATTTATTTTCGGACTTTCATTCGCTTTCTTTCGGAGTTTCATTCGCGTATTATATTGCTGTTGACTATTTTATTGTGTTTAGTTGTTCTTTTTGTCGTATTCTTATACCAATTGTACCTACATTATACTAATACAGGTATCGCCGAACTGAAATAACTTTTATCTACGATTGATACGAAATATAAACATTATATCTCTGTTTAGATGCGTAGAAAGTGATTATTTACGTACTTGTATTCATTGCGCATGCGCGTCTCATAGTTCTGAACAATTCCTCTTCTTTACGCACGATTAGCGAGTTTGTTTACATTTAACAAAACTAATTTGCTATTCTTTTATTAAAGTAACTGTTTATATCGAGTTTTTAGTGAAAAACAATGAATGAATCAAGTGGCTTTGACGAAAGTGTAGAGAATAATAACCCCCCAGAAATAATTAATTCGGCAAAAAATACAACTCAAGATTAATGCCATCTTTATCAAGAGAAGAGATACGAATTTACATACAGCAAGTTTATTTTTTTCTGTATTTATTGTTTAAATCTAACAATCGTAGATAAAGTACGGTACGCAACTCGTGCGAAAACGGCATTTTGCATTGCTCGTGTGGTTTTACTACCCTCACTGTCGCTCGGGTGCAAACTCCACACTCGCATGCAAAATGCTACTTTCCGCACTCGACTTTATTTTGTTTCTTTAAAAATTACTTAGTGAGTAGAACATACATTTAGGATTTTGCATCCGAGCTTTCCGAAGGTAACGGAAGCTATGTGATCGTTCTGAAGGTCGAAAATATTTCATGTCTCCGATTTAAAAAATTCCAAGTTTTTATAAAAGGTTTTCCAATTAGAGTTATTGCATACTCAAATTTTTCTTAGTAACAAGTACTAGTTAAGAATTATCTAAGTACATTGCTCGACTTACGGTATACTTCGCGGTTATACCTATTAAGTAAGACCGGGGTATTACTCTATATACATATATTTAACCTGTCTTTTTAATAAGCATTAAAAGTGTTTTTTTGATTTTTTCAAAACAAAGTAATTATATGATCAGTTTTAAGCAACATTAATTTTCATAAAATTCTTCCATGCTTTCTATGTATCAGTTATATGTTAATCTGTTACAAATGTAAAATAAAATTAATTAATTTTTAACGACATGTTCTAATTTAATTTGTAAAAAAAGAGGAATTGAAAGTTCCAGTATAATGGGATGAATCGTAGAGTTCTCCATAAAATGTATACGAGTTGGTTTATTGTAGAGTAGGTGAGGAGTAACGAGTCTATATGAGGATGCAGCCAATCTAAGATAACGAGCCCGACCAAGGGATTATTGATGGATCCTGCTATTATGATTTAGAAAGCTCGTTTGTTAGCTTCAAGTAGGTACATCGTAGCGATCTCTATATAAGCACTGAATTGTAAACGGCTGGTATACATTATCTCCTTACGCTCTACCGCTTTCAAATCTAATTCCTTTAATAAGGATTAACTTGATATCACCGCTTGTAGATCTATATGTTAGAATGTATGAACAAATTGTCTGATCGCACGGTTACATTCCCACGTTCATAGAATAATGATAATAAATGAGAATGAGGTATTGGTGAAGTGAGGGGTAGCTATCACATCCATAAACATAGAAACATCTGGTTCAATTAACATAGTGGTGAGAGACGTTTTAATGATATCCTAGAATTACCTAGTGTTGTTAAAGGTTGGAAAAAAATAAATATATAAATTAATTTAAAATAAGAATAATAATATAATAAGCTTCACGTTCATTTATAAGTAAGTTGTATTTATAGGTACATTAAAAGGTACGTTTTCCTAAACGCGACTCCAGCTATAGTTGTTTCTGAGCGATAGTCCCAGAGCGTTAGTCGCTGGCACAAAATTATAAGAGTCGCTCAGCTAGGAAACAGTAACATGCAAACTCAGAAGATGAGTCCTTAACGATAGTCGCTGGAGCTTAATGGTGATAGGATTTCCTTTAGAACTTTAGAAAAGGATAAAACCTTCGTGTTATTTCTCGTCCGCTGCAGACAGATTAGCTGACAACATAATAGCGAATTTTTATGACGTCTGCGCGGACGCGTGGAGCCTAAACTACAGGGCCGATTTCGATGAAATATCAATGACGAATTCAATAATCATTTACAATGATATTTCTTATATACATTCATAGTTATGCGGTTATAAGACATTATTGTAACTGACCATTGAATTTGTAGAAATGGGACTGATGATGACCTTACGATGAAGGGTTTGAACATCTCCTAAAACAATGCGGATTAATGTTTCAATTTTCACAACTTAAGGTCCATCTACTACATTAAGAATAAAAGAAGGAAGGAATGGATACAGAAGATTTAAATAGTAAGGGACCAACAATGGGAATATAAACTCGTCTACCCTCATCGGCTTGAAGAGGACCGAAGACCGAATAAAATATTATGAATATGTTTTGGATTTTACTAACAACGATAAAATAATATTTTATTAGCATAATCCAATAAAAGGAATGCCGCTAAGGGTTAGAACTTGGGCATTTTTTTTTTCTTTTTCTTTTTCGTCCCGATCAACACTTATTCGCTAATTACAGGACGATACCCGGCCACTAAACTTATTTGCTCAATGTGATCATCAGTGCATTCAACTTAATAATTATTACATTTTATCTAATATGGCTGTGGTGGAAAAAAATATAATTGTAGTGAACCTTGTATAGAATTTTGCATATTTTTTTGAGGCCCATCCAAATTCCAATGATATTAAACAAAAAGTGTAAAAGATACGATAAAAAGGGTTTATTTCTGAAAACTAAAAACCGGAATTTAGATTTATTTACTATGATTTCAAAAAATATATCCTCCAATCCAAATATTATCGATATACATCCGGAGTCGCTCCTGGAAATTTTCATTACTTTCTACAGCATATCCCAAAAATACCGATTTCTTCTTTTATGGACCTAATTGTTCGAGAGCTTGTGATGATGTCTGTAAAGCTCCGCAGCTTTGAGGAAGCCCCACAAAAAAATACCGCCCTATTCTGCAATATGTCACAGGAGCGGTTGGAAGTCACTATAACTTGACTTCCATCATTGGTAGAATTTCAAGAAAAACATGATTCAGATGGCTTCTGAATTCAGCAGGATGGGATTATCTCACACTGCACCATGGGTGTACCTAGCTCAAAACGGAAGGGGGGGGGGGGGCAGTTCATGATAAGGGGATTGGTGGGGGGGGGGGAGGGGTAATGATAACCAAAGTAAGAATAAAATATTTATTTAAAAAAAAAACTTAATTTGTAAACAATATTCGAGGATTAGAAGCAAATTTTTTAAATACAGCTTCCCCTAGTTTCTTCTTGTTAGCGAAAACCTATTGTCGGTGAATGCTTAACATGGCTAACCCATTTAACCTGTTTTCACCAATTGTACTTCTTAGCCATGTTTTGATTCGGAGAAGGGAGCTAAATTAACGCTCGATAGTGCATGTTGAGAAGGGCTGTGAAAGCAATATCAGCAAAGTCTTTCTAATTGCCAGGAAAAAGAATTCGCTCTTTTTTAAAACCATAATTATGTCAGGCGCTTCCTGTTTCTGGTTCCACATTTTGAACCACAAGTCCTTTTCACCTTCTATTCTTTCCAAAGTGTAGAAAATTACACTGGATGAAGTACATACTTTCATTCCATTGCTCCAATGAAACATCTCTCATCTTACTAGATGGTAATTTGTCAATGAAAATGCAAGCGATTTGTCTACAGAAAATATGTCTTCCAAAGAAGATATTATAGAATCCAAGTAGGGAATTATCAGAGGCCTTCTCCAAAATTCGGATGGATTTTCGGCTGGAGGATTCCTTCTAGGCTTCTTTCGGCCAGCAATGCAAGTGGCAGTTATGTCTACATTTAAATGCGAAGCCATGTCACCTGCTTCTTTCAATATGCCAGTTGTGACGTTCTCCGCATCTTCTCGATAAAGTTGTAGCATGTCTAAAATATACTGAATATGGTTGTTGCCTTTGACAATGTCTAGAGCCTTCAATGGAAGTGCATTTGCTACGGGTTCCAGTATAGCAGAATTCTTAGCAATTAATGCTACCGAGACAATAAATGAAGATCTGCACGCCACTGCATGCAATTGATAAGCATTTTTTCTGGTGCATTTCCCTCTTCAACTAATGATTCCATTGCATTAACAATATCAACGAAATGATCCTTAAAAACACGGATGATTTTATATTTCTCTGACCACCTAGTCTCTCATAATTTTGGAATATTGACAATGAGCTTGCGTTGTAAAACAGACTCAAGAAAAAATGTAATTTTCTCCTTGATAGTTCCAACGCAGTTTCAAATTAAAACAGACATGATTAAGCCTGTGAGAGGAGCAATGAAAGTAGAAGGCTTTTTTTGTACTTTTGCCGCAGGATCGCCTGCAAACCTCCTTCTTTCCCAGATATGGTGGAACAACCGTCGAAGCCTAACCCCACACACTTATCTTATCAGGGCCTATAGGTCTAAGGATGACACAAAATCTTTAATGGCATTGCATTAAGACCTTCAAGCTCTACAAAGCTGTAAATAGAAGTGAAAAAGTAGAAATTGACTGCGGAATAGAAGAAACAAGGAATTTGATAGATGGCAATAAACAGATTTTATCTTCCCGGGCCGCTTCAAAAGTAATAATTGCACTGATTCTAACCAAACATAATTGATAAATAGCGCTTCTGGATTCTGGAATATTCTAACCACAACCATTGATCAGTTTTAAGTATGTTTAAAATATAAATCAATTAAAGGAGATATTATGGGATTTAAATACAGCATCAATAATTGAAAAAGTTTTGTTTGTCCATCTTGGAAGGGGGGGGGGGGGGCAGTAGCCCCCCCTTAATCACTTTATTTCATGTAGTTTTCAGGAATATAAGTGTTATTTTGCATCTTTCAAACTTTTGTTTCTAATACCTAACCATTGAAATGTGGGAGTCCATCATGATGAGAAATCAGAGATAAAGGAAAATTCTACATACTCACCTACATCTTAAATTGAACAAAATCTACATTCATATTTTATTATTTGTAGCAAGTATGAGTTCATTATGACAACCCTATGGGATCACAAAGTGGTAATAATCAACTGAAAATCTCCCATCGGAGGGGGTAGAATCTGAACTGCATCAAATATTGCTAGGTGCATTAACACAATCACAATATACTGGTGATGTGTAATCTTTGAGTAGTATTCAGCCAGCGTACGTTACATAAGTACGTATAGCGTACGTATTGCGTACGTTACATGAGAACCTCAAGTAAATCATATATAATCACAAATAGTCTCTTGAGACTATTTATGATTTCATTATATGATTTACTTAAGGTTTTCATTTAACGTCTATGTTGAATACCGCACTTATCATGTATATTTACTTTTAATCATTATAATATGTAAATGAGAACAAGTAGGTATCCTAGTACAAGTTGCCTATTCGATGATTTTTGGACTCAAAAGTAGATTAAAAGATGCAATGAATTACTTCTTTAACGTCTTGTCTATGGTACTTTAGATTGTTACTCCTCAATGTTTTTTAGAATATAAATAATGGCTGACTAAATAACTATTAAGAGACAAAGAGATGTTTAGCCCAATGTACAAAGGAATGTCACACTTCTGTTTTTATAAGGGGAGTAAAAGTCTAAAGAAGAACATTTCGTACACCTTCATTAGATTGTTACTCCTCTTTGGTTTTTTTTTTTTTTTTTACATTTTTTTTTAGGAGGGGAGTAACAAACTAAGAAAGTGCCTCGTCATTAATTATAATTATAGTAGAAGGAAAATAGCCGAACACAATAAATCGTTACAGTGAAAGCAATAAATCGTTACAGAAAGGAAACTCTGCACGCAAATTCTCTCTTACAAAGATCTATCTCATTGAGAAAACTATAAGAATTTATCATATTTATATAAATTATATAATAAGTTAGTATATTATATGTCTTATTTATATAATGTACTAATTTATATCGTATTACAAAGAATGTAAATAGAATATAGGTAATTGTTAGGTAAGCATATCAGAACATAAATTAAACGCTGCATTACATAGGTATATTTTGCTTTATAGAGTGTAAAATTAGAATGACAAGAGTCAACAGATACAAAGCCAAGAAATTCTAATTCTGTATCGGTAAATGACAACAAGCAGTGGAATTACAATGAGTATAACTGTTTGATAAGTTGAATATTGATTTTATCGTATTACATTAAATTATATTGATAGAATAACAAAATAATACATAAATTCCTATCGTAGAATCGAAACTGGCTTTGCTTTATCGCATCATTCAATATTTCATCGTAGATAATGGAATCTATAGGATACACAAGCGTTGATCGGATAAGTATCGATTCTTTTTTTGTTGTTCTACAGGAAGAAGGGTGCGTGGTAAATAGCTATTGGCGGAACAAGGCGTGCCTGCAGATGGGGGCCTAATGGAGGGAGACTGTAAAATTAGGGTGCAGGCTTCCTCTGGAACGAGGGGAGAGAACAGAAACAGACGTAATGGCCGAACCCTTAGCAGCCTCTACTGGAAATCCTTCTTCGGTTTCAAATTATTTATAATTAGATATAATTAATACATATGATCCTTCCAGAACGATTAAAACCATTTTATTCCCATTTAAAACACATATCTTTCTCAATAAGAACAAAACTTAGCTTCAAGAAGGTTAATCATGAACTCCTTTCTTCTTTCAATGAAACATGAGTAATTGTTAACTCCATTTATATACACGCATTTATTTAATTATAATAAGAATGCAGAATTAATAAAATGTGTTCAGTGTAATTTGTTTGGCTAATAACAAATTTTAAAATTATAAATATGTGGAAACTGATTGTTAATAATTGCGGCATTGTTTTACAGAATCACATTCTAGTTCCAAGTTTACGAAATATTCTGGGTTATCCAAATTTATATTGAACGGTGACTGGTCCTAAAATGTTTAATAGAGGAGAGCGAGGCAAGTTGCAACGATTGTTTCATATTCTTTTTTTAATGCCTATATTCTAGAAATTTAATTGAAATGAAAAATGTATTTTGTTTTTCTAGTCCTTAAAAAGGTTATTTTAATATTTTATACTTCTCCAACTCTGTATAAAATATTTTTAATTAAACAAATTGAGGTTTAAGTCAGTGGCATATCCAGCGGCTGGGGGGAGGGGCATTCTAAGTCAGTTTAGAGAGGGGGGGGGGGGGGAGTATTCGTAGTGGTAACAAGAAAAGGGAACTACTCATTCAACAAAGCAATCCCCCCCCAAAAAAGTACAAATAATAAACAAAAAAAGCCCAAGTAACAACAACTGTTTTAGAACGTATTCGTTAGAAAATGTTATGCTGATCCTTACTGCAGTACAATATCTTACTGTAAGTCATAGGCGCCGTCTGCAGTTAATTAGTGGAGGGGGGGATTTATGGGGGGGCACAGGATTTATCCCGGCACAGGAGTGTATTTTTCACTGTCTGTTTCCCGTAGTTAATAATAATTATAATTTGATTTAAATTAAAATTTAACTTTCCGTAGTATGAAAACTACCAAAAACTTAAAAATTGAAAATATTTTTAATTAAACAAATTGAGGTTTAAGTCAGTGGCATATCCAGCGGCTGGGGGGAGGGGCATTCTAAGTCAGTTTAGAGAGGGGGGGGGGGAGTATTCGTAGTGGTAACAAGAAAAGGGAACTACTCATTCAACAAAGCAATCCCCCCCCAAAAAAGTACAAATAATAAACAAAAAAAGCCCAAGTAACAACAACTGTTTTAGAACGTATTCGTTAGAAAATGTTATGCTGATCCTTACTGCAGTACAATATCTTACTGTAAGTCATAGGCGCCGTCTGCAGTTAATTAGTGGAGGGGGGGATTTATGGGGGGGTCCGAGGGGCCCTCCCCCGGAAAATTGTGAAAATATTACCATTTCTGAGGTGAAATTGAATATGAGGTGAATGTAAAAAATATGTAAACAATAATTATTTTTACTTATTCCAAAATTGTACCCTTTGTAATATTTCAGCGTGTAGTTTGGATAAGAGGACAACCCATTTTCTAGCCTAGAAATAAAACTTTATTTGTAGAAGAGAGTCCATAATACATTGTTTTAAGAATTTTACTTGACTTCTTAACTTAACGCTTTTCTAAATAAAGTTTTATTTCTAAGCTTGAAAATGTTTTTGTATTACCCTTAAGGATCCAAATTACACGCTAAATAATTATTTTAATTCTTGGTTTCCGATTTAAGATGGAAGATTAAACATCAATTTATGCAATTATTTTAAATGGGCATTATAATTATAACGATCTTTTAAATCATTACATAACAAGACTGTTGCGGTAGTTTAATAACCTATTGTATAAAATTTATACAATTTAATATGTAATTATTATCTATGCCTAATGAAGAAAGCATAAAACAAGAAAATTTGAGTATTTTGCTTGTCTGGCTTTCTCTACGTGTATGCTAATAATTATAATAATATACATGTTATAATAAGCTTCCGAATAAATAGATTATTTGAATAAGTAGATATTATCTGAAGATACAATCATTCTATACAATGACCGTTGTTTGGTCATTGAACTGCATATCAATTATGATGAGTCGCTGTCATACATTGAAGAAGAATACAGTCGAGGACACCAAACAAATGTTTTAACTGCCCCTACTTCTTCTTCTTGAAATTGGATTCTTGAAATAATATTGACTATAAATTGATGAAGATCTATGCCCTATGCTATAACAAATAATTATTAAATACAAAGAGTTACCAACTGATTGCCATTTGATGAGGCCGAAAAATGTTGGTCGTCAAGGCATAAGTAACAAATAAAATCTGTTTTATACTTTTGTAGACGAGACCAACGAAGATGATGAAATTGGGTGAACCAAAGATTTAACGTATTAGACATCCACCAATGTTCAGTTATTTCTTGCAATAATCGCATTGTTTCAACTTGCCCCGCATGTTCCAATCCCGGAGAACCTGCTCCGGTCTATAGCGGATTTCCTCATATTATCTGTGAGGAAAATTAAGTAAGTGCTCATAATCAAAAGGGCGTTCGGTTTCAAGGTGCGTCTTATAATCGATGTATTCAAGTATAACATATCTAACAACCTATTTTCTATACGAACTTCTCTTTTAAGAGTGCCTCTGAGATCTTGTTTTTACTTTCTTTCCAATTATCTGAATTTTGCCGAGATAAAATTGTCGGGACCTTCCATTGCAACAATTTTCAGGAATTTTAACATGTTCAATTTCTAATAAGATTTTGGGTGAAAGGGGTTCCGTCGTACCTATATTCATTTCTTGTTAGCTTCAAAATTTTATTTTCAAAATCTAACGTTGCAATTTTCTCTGCCAGCATGGCATCTGTCTTACATTTAAATAAAGGTTCAAATTCACCTTACATCTAAATAAAGATTCAATATCCCAACAATATCCGCATAGTAGACTGCCTAAATTTGACGTCTGAACAAGTTGTTAAAAAAGAGAACGGAAGATTTTCCCTTTCAAACAGGGTGCGGTGCATTCGATGGAATAATGTTTTTTTCCCCAAATTTTTGGGCCAAAAACCGGGCATGCATCTTATTTTAGATGCAATGCGGTATAGTTACTTTTTTTTAACATGAGGCGATTTGTTTCCTCTAAGTTCCGAACGATGTATCTGAACAAAATTATGTTTTTAATCTTCTTACGTAGTTTTTGAATCCTTAATTTCCAGAAATATTAGTATTTAATAAAACACTATAAATTATATGTTTTGTGGGTTTCTTCAGGGTTTTTTACTTTTTCTTAACTTAAAGGTGAAATAATTATTTGATCCAACAAAACCACCAGAAGTATCAGTTTTGGGTGCTTTTAAGACGGTTTGAATGATTTCAGCTGGACATCTGTCTGTCTGTGATACGCATAACTCCCACAGTTTTTAAGCTAGAGAGTTTTTAAACATGGTACAAAAATCAATCCTTGCATATATAAATAGTTTTCAAAACCCGGAAAATCATAAATGTGTAACGTAATTATTAACCCATTTTTGCTGGGGCAGCAAAAATGTAAAAATCGATTGCGCTTAAATTTGTACTTCTTCATAACACATACATTCCCACTGAATTTCGTTTAGATATCTGCCACCACATTCTTAAAATATACTTTTGAACTTTAAAACGTTGAAACTAAATAATTTTGGGACTATTTCGCCGATTAAGCTGAAATTTGCACCAATCATACCTTTCTATAAGACAAATAAGTCCTCCTATTTCAACTTAATATCTGACACTATTTTGGAATTATTTAGTAAATAAAGTTCTGAGACGACCTGCATCCTATTTTTTTAAAAAAATATAAGCTTTAGAATATTTTTCTTAAAGAATATTTTGTTTTGAAAAAAAGTCAGCTATATTTTTCCCTACACCTTGAGCCTTGGGCTTCTTCAGTCTGTCATTTTTTCCTCCGTCATAGGTGTAATTTTACATTTTTTTTTTTTTTTTTTTTTTAATTATTTTACATTAAACTCGTCACATCACGCAAACTGAGAGAAAAATATATTAAATTAATAATTTACTTGAATCTTCCTTGACTCAAAATATATTGTGATTTGAGATGGTTAATAGTGGTTATAAATCATTTTACTTTTATTGTATATGAACTTCGAACCTGAACTTCAATAGAAATGGTTAAGTCGAAATTTTAACATAACGTATTGGAATTAATAATAAGTTGTCGATAAATTACTTACTCAAATAAAGAATTATAATCTTATAACGATTAAATTACAAATATAACAATTAAACATAGTTCTTTATAATATATGTCACTCAAATATCACACCGCTGCATACACTTTGCATAAAATACTCTATACTGTTTGTACTAGAAGAGGACTAATTATTATTATTTACCCTTAATTACTTATTGCTTTTTAAGACATGTAGTCCACAACATATTATGATGGATTACTTCCTATAAGTTAAATAGTCCAACATCGTTTATTTGTTTACTATTATTGTTTGATGTAATTTGTTTTTCTTTTTTAAACTAATTGTTTTCAAACTATAGTGCGAAATTAACGTAATCTTCCATTCCATAATAATTATGTCTATGCAATTTTAAGTTATTTTTATTTATGATTAATTTATGGAAACACTATTCTCTATCAAAAGAACACTAACTTATATTTGTAAATTAAATTAACAAAAACTTATTTTTATGTCATCCTTGTCAGCTGTCACCACAGTACCCCCCCTGCAGTGCTAACGTCGGGTCTGCAACACCGTATGCAGGTTTAATCCTCCCCAGCGTTATCCAGCTTTCCTTTCCTGACTTCACGATTTTGAACGCTTGTGCTCCTCTCTCAACTACTTTATACGGCCCTTCATAAGGTGCTTGTAGAGGCGCTTTTACTGAGTCCGTGCGAATAAACACATGGCTGCATTTATTTAAGTTTGGGTTGATAAAGACTTTTGCTTTTCCGTGCCGGGTAGGTGATGGTGGAAGCAGTTTCTTCATGTCCTCAACTAGATGGCTTATATAAGTGCCCTGGCTTTCTTGCTTGGGGACAGCGTAAACTCCTCCTGGAATTCGTAGAGATGCACCGTACGTCATTTCTGCTGCGGTGGCTCCAAAATCTTCATGTACAACTGTTCTTAGTCCCAATAATACAGTTGGTAACGATTCTGTCCACTTGCGGGGGTTGTGGCATTTCAAAGCAGTCTTTAAGCATCGGTGCCATCTCTCCACCAAGCCATTGGCCTCTGGGTGATAAGCTGTTGTCCTGATTCTTTCCATTCCCATAAGCTGTCCAAGGTGTTTGAACAGTTGTGACTCAAACTGCCGACCTTGGTCTGTCGTCACCGTCAGAGGAGTGCCGAAACGAGATACCCAATTTTCATAAAATGCCTTTGCAACCGTGTCGGCATGTATATCTTTTAAAGGTATAGCTTCTGGCCATCTTGTAAACCTGTCGATACACGTAAGGCAGTACCTGTATCCATCTGACAGTGGTAAAGGTCCTACTAGGTCAATATTCACATGGGCAAATCTTGAGTCTGGTTCTCTAAAGGTTCCAGGGTGGGGTTTTGTGTGTTGGTGAACCTTGTTGCGCTGGCATACTATGCAGGCACGTGCCCATTCATGGACATCCTTATTCATTCCTTGCCAAACATAGTTTTTTCTGATTATTTTTGCAGTTGCTCTAGTACCTGGGTGTGACAATCCGTGTAAATGATTAAATACATTTTCTCTGAATGAACTTGTCAAATAAGGCCTCGGCCTGTTCATTGATGTGTCGCAAATTATCACCACGCCATTTAATGTGACAGGCACCAGTTTCAATCCTGTTTTTCCAGACAGCAAGTTCTTGAGTTGTTGGTCGGCTTGTTGTTCCTGCACTAACTTCTCCAGATCAATCGCAACAGGGAAGGTGGTAGTGATTGCTTCTAGTCGGGATAAGGTGTCGGCTACTGTGTTTTTTATCCCCGAAATGTGTTTAATGTTTGTGGTAAACTGACTGATATAACTCAGATGTCTTAGCTGTCTAGGAGAAAATTTATCCGACCTCTGGTCAAAAGCATAAACGAGTGGTTTATGGTCGGTGTATAAGGTAAAATGTCGTCCTTCTAATAGGTGCTTGAAATGGCGGACCGTTGCGTATGCTGCCAATAGTTCACGGTCGTATGCGCTATACTTCCTTTGACTGTTATCTAACTTGCTCGAGAAAAATCCCAAAGGCTTCCAAGTTCCTCCTGTAAATTGTTGAGCCACACCTGTGTCATATGTCAAGATATGACATAGTCATGGGCGTAGCCAGGGGGGGGCAGGGGGGGGCCATGGCCCCCCCCTAGGCCGGCTCAACTCTCTAAAAAAATTACGATTATTATACAGGTTAAAATAAAAAATAAATAAATAAAAAGTAAAAATAATTCTGTATTAATAATAATAATAATAATAATAATAATAATAATATATATATATATTATTATTATACAAATTTATTTTATGACTAGAGGGGGTCTTCAGGTAAAAAAAATGTAAATCTCGTTTTAGTTGTCAAGTTACTACAGCTGTGGCGTGGCTGCACTGGTTTAGTTAGGTTAATTTGGAAACGGGTTCAATTGTAGAATAAGATTTTAAAAATTGCAGATACCCGACCTTTCGCAAGGAAGACTATTTTTTGTATTTATTGACTTGACTATTATATGCCCTACTATTTTTATTTGGTTATGGTTTTTCAATAAAACTCAGTATGGTTCTGCATATTTAGTCCAGTCAAATGGTGCACAAAATGGGCTCGAAGTGGAAAGTTCTGGTGTAATTGATTTTAGTGGTTTATTTTATGTTTTTGGGGGTGCTGAACACGAATCTAAAGTTTTCCAACAAAATGTCCCCCCGCAAATATGAGAAATCGTCAAAAACAAATTTTTTCGTGGTTTTCCACTTATAACTTGTAAAGCAATCTATTCACGCAAAAAGTGGTCCAGTAGTTAAATATATAGATGAGAAAATAACCTTCAATTTAAGTCTATAACATTTTTTGTACGCCATATGGTTTTCACGGAAATGGAAGTTGAAATATCGGGAAAATCGGTAATTTATGAAAAAAGACCAGTTATGCACCATGATTTAACGAGCCAATTTTCAAAGAAATCTACGTATCATTGGCTTACGATAATATAACAAAATTTTAGTTTAGAATTTGAATAAGTGTTAAAAATAATTTGGTACACAGGGGTACGTGGTACAAAAGACAAAATAGTATGGACCCTTCAAGATGCATGTCATTGGAAAGCTCTTTAAGAGTACAGTAATTGTTGTTATGTACAATTTTGTCATATTTTCATATGAGAGAGGGGTAAAATGGATAAAACGCAATAATAGCATAAAAATATGTTTTTTCCCATTTTACCCCCCTCTAATATAAAAATATGACAAAAGTGTACATAACAACAATAAATGTACTCTTAAAGAGCTTTCCAATGACATGCATCTTGAAGGGTATATAATATTTTAACTTTTGTACCCCGTACCCCTGTGTACCAAATTATTTGTAACACCCATCCAAATTCTAAACCAAAATTATCGTATATTATCATAAGCCAATATAACGTAGATTTTTTTTGAAAATTGGCTCGTTAAATCATGGTGCATAACTGTTTTATTTGCTTCCGAGCTTACCGAAGGTAACGGAAGCTATGTGATCGTTCTGAAGAACGAAAAAATTTTAGATCTCCGATTTCAAAAATTCCAAGGCAGAAATCCGTTTCAGACATCAAGGAACATTTTTGGTTTCGTGTCTGTCTGTCGTTCAATTTTTGCGAACCAACATATCTTAAAAACTACACGTTCAATTTTAATGAAATTTAGGTGGTTGGTCATAATTAGCCCATTGTTGGTCCCATATAAGTTTCAACCTTCTGCGCCTATTTGTTTCTCTTCTACATGCGCACAAACATACATTTATTTACACCAATAGCTTCAACTTCAAAAGTACTTATCTGATTTGAAGGAAACTTTTATAGTTTATCGTAAGTAGCCTGCAGATAGCCCCAGATTAATTTGAACCGTCTACGCTCTTCAACTATTGCTAAATTGATACTTTAATTCGTGTAAAAAATCAAAAACAAATTGACAGATTGAAAAAAAACGGGATTAATTAAACCAATTTGACAATAATGACTTGTAAATGCATAAAATCAATAAAGCACGTGGATAGTTCCACTTCAAACTACCATTTGACTGGACAAATTTGATTCTTAAAAAACAATTAATTACTATTTATTTAAAATTTAAAATTAGAGATGTAGTAGTTCAGACAATATCTCATAGGAAACGCTAACGGCGTCGCTTCAAATACTCTCTATCCAATCTTAATGTGAACTATATTACATTAAGAGTGGATTTAAACAGCAAGTTTTCCTTAAAAAAATCTATTTCAAATAAACAATTTTTTTAATTAATAGTTCTATTGAGTTATTTTTTTATTAAAATAAATCATTTTGAAAATATTAATAATGGTATTGTCAGACTCTTGGCATTTTTAAGGAAAACACTTTTTTGGTTTTACATATACCACACCACTCACACACACACACGCACACACACACACACACATATATATATATATATATATATATATATATATATATATATATATATTTATATATATATATATATATATATATATATAACCAAAAAAATTAGCCCCCCCCTAAAGGCAACCCTGGCTACGCCCATGGACATAGTACATTTAATTGTTTAAACATAGTATTTTTCTTAACTTGTTCTTTTTGACTTGTTTATGATAAAATAAAATCATTTCAGTTGTTGTTTGAAAGCCAAATGAATTAGTTTATTCTTATTATATAGTTAAAAGTTTGTCAGAGTACGACAAATGGTAGCAGAGGAATACGATCAGGACAAATGGTAGCAGAGGAAATCGATCAGGACAAATGTTAACAGAACAAAAAAAAACGATCAGTGAATGTTAGTTTGGTAAATTACAGTTAAAAAATTTGAAAGTTTAGTGAATGACAGTTTAAATTTGGAAAATAAATAAATAAAATAAAAAATTAAAATTAAATTAAATTTCTAATTGTGCAACAAAACGTTTAAAGTGAAAAAATTGAAATAGAATTTTAGCAGAATAGTTAATCACTGGAGATCAACTTCAAAACTTCCATCAAAGAAGATTAGCCGTTTCGAAATCATAAGTAAACATTTATCACAAACTTAAATAGTCGCTTAAGTCGTCGTTTTCCCTTCGTTTCCTTTCATATTAACTGGGAATAGTGAATTTAGTATGGCTAATAATATTCGTAGAGCTTTAGGACCAGTAAAGAATAGATTAGAAAATCATATAGATACAGCTAGATTATGGTTGGAAGGAAATAGGGAAGATGAAACAGTAAATGAGGCTAAAAATCTATTAGGAAAGATAGTAAAACACACAGAAACATTTATTACTTTAGTTAAGGATCTTGATACAGCTTCTCAAATAAATCCAGAAGAAACAGAAAAATTTGGAAATGATGTAGAGGGCTATATGGAGTTAAAGTTAGACAGTATTGACTTAACAGTAGAATTAACTAATCTAATTGAATCTAGGGAAAGAGGAAATGTCATTCCAAATAGAAATTCAAATAATAATAATAATAATACCCCACCAACTAAGTTGCCAAAAATATTAAAGAACACGGAGAAGGAGGAGGAAATAGTAGCGGTAGTTTCACCTGAAAATAGAAAAATAAACTCTAAAGATTCTATTGAGAAAGAGATTGAGTGTAAAGTTTGTATGCAAACTGCCACAGTAACTTTACCTAGTTGTGAGAATGATTGCACAGCTAACACACATGTATTGTTAGATAGTGGTGGCCAGGGAGGTTGCATGACAGTGACAGAACAAGTAGCTAAAACTCTTGGACTGCCATACTTACGAGAGGAATATACCTCTGTCTGTTTATTTAATTCGTCAAAACCAAAAAATATAAAATCACATGTTGGCAAATTTCAAATCAAATTAGTTGATGGCTCTTACTCTCTGATATATGCAAACGTAGTACTTAGTATAATAGAAAATTCAGCATTTACAGAATTAGATGGAATAAAATTTAATTATAAATATCCGACATTTGCTGAAAATCCAGATTTAGTTAACTATGATCCTAAAATTGGATTATTAATTGGAAATTATTATTATTTTAAATCTTTAAATTTAGAAAAATTTGAAATTAAAGAAGGGTTATTTTTAATTAATTCTAAATTTGGATGGGTATTATCGGGAAGAAATCAAGAACGTACCAGGAATATTCAGTTTCTCCTTTTATATGTAAAAAAAAAAAAAAAAAAAAAAAAAAGCCGTATTAAATTTACGTCCCTTGTTTTATGTGGCGGAAAACGAGGGAAAACGATTACGCCAGCACAATTTTTAAGTTTTAGCAGAGGAAGAGTTGAAATTGGACCGGAAACTACGGAAAACTTGGGAAAAAGAACATTACGTGAAGAATTTTGAAAAAATTGGAGGGTCGAGTACCTGCCCAAGCAGGAACCGAATTCAAAACTTTTACCTTGTACCTATCAGCGAAAAATGAACTAGTTCCTAGACAAAATTGGAAACTTGGAAAAATATAAAGGCAAAATTCAAGTCAGGATGCGTCACTGCGCACTCAGCAGAAGTAAGGACTGAGGCCTCGACCATCGCAAGACTGCTTTGCATTTTATTTCATTAAGAGATGATTTAAAACTAACAGACAACATTCACTCAGTGGAAGAAAAAGGATATTATTCAGTGGCGGAGTGTGTCATATGTCAAGATATGACATAGTACATTTAATTGTTTAAACATAGTATTTTTCTTAACTTGTTCTTTTTGACTTGTTTATGATAAAATAAAATCATTTCAGTTGTTGTTTGAAAGCCAAATGAATTAGTTTATTCTTATTATATAGTTAAAAGTTTGTCAGAGTACGACAAAACACCACCTACTGCCGTGTCAGATGCATCTACTAAAACCGCTATTGGGGCGTTTGTCGATGGATGGACCAATAAAGTTCTCTCCGCTAGTTTAGCTTTGATTTTGCAGAATGCATCTTTAGCCTGAGCTGATAGTGTTATCTTAGCTTCTTTTTTACGTCCTTTTAAATATTCCAAAAGTGGGGCTTGCAACTCTGCGACCGATTTAAGAAATCTTCTGAAAAAATTTACAATGCCTAAAAACCTTCGGAGTTGCTGGGTAGTCTTTGGTTCTGGAAATTCATTTATGGCCTTCACCTTGTCTGCTGGGGGTCTTATCCCTTGTGGTGATATTATATGGCCTAAAAATCGTACTTCTTCTTGCCCGAATGTAGATTTTGCCACGTTTATTACCACTCCAAATTCGCGAAGTCGAGAGAAAAGTATTCTAAGATGTTCTTTATGCTCTTCTTGGTTATTTGATGCCACTAATATGTCATCTAAATATGCAAAACAAAAATTTAGACCCTGGGTGACTCTGTGGATAAATCTTTGAAAAGTTTGGGCGGCATTGCAGAGACCGAAGGCCATACGTGGAAACTCGTATAGACCAAATGGTGTAATTATGGCTGTCTTCTGAATATCCGATGGCTCTACAGGAATTTGGAAATAGGCCTTCACAAGGTCTATTGTGCTGAAAATGTTTTTTTTCTCAAGGTTTTGTGCGAAATCTTGAATATGAGGAACCGGATAGCGATCTGGTACTGTCACACTATTCAGTCGGCGGTAGTCTCCACATGGTCTCCATTCTCCATTCCGTTTGGGAACCATGTGGAGTGGGTTAGCCCATGGACTATCTGACGGTCGACATAAACCCTGTTTTAACATATAATCAAATTCTTCTTTAGCTAGCTTAAACTTTTCGGGAGTTAATCTGCGTGCTTTTGCATATAACGGTGGTCCTCGTGTGATTATATGATGAGTAACATCGTGTTTAACTTGGTTACTTACCATAAGGGGTTGAGTTATATCTTTAAAATCGTTTAGGATATTACGATATACGTTATCTTTAGCTATTACTGTGATTCTTGGATCTGTTGTGAAAGCTGGTTTACCTAAAGAGCTTCTTAATGAAGAGCTATCAATAAGTCGGCGTCCTTTTAAATCAACTAATAAATTATAATGATTAAGTAAGTCTGCTCCGATTATTGGTTTTGTTACAGCTGCCACTATGAAATTCCAAGAAAAACATCGGTTTAGGCCTAGATCAAGTTTGACAGACTTTGATCCGTAGGTATGGATGTTTGACCCATTAGCTGCGAAAAGAGAATATTTTGGTGTATGGTTTGTGTTTCCATGAAAACGATCGTACTTATTTGGAGGTATGACAGACACATCAGCTCCTGTATCTATAAGAAAATTGCACCCAGATTTCTTGTCTTCTATAAACAAGCGGCGTGAAGAAATAGTTGTGCCTTCGTTGTAAGCCGCCTCTGGACGAAGGCTTTTTAGTTTAACGGTTTGAAACTGCATGGTTCTTCACACTTTTTAGCAAACCTTCCAAATCTACTATGAAAACGGCATACATTTCGTTTAGTTTGTCCACTTTTGTTTCTAAATCTGTCGTTAGGGAAATACTTGTATGACTTGCCGGTGGTTAAAGCTTCAACTGCCTTGCTTAATTCTTCAACTTGATACTGGAGTTTTTCTAGGGATTGGGTACTGGACATGCTTAAAGAGGTGCTCGGTGTTGGCTTAACTGCAGTGGTTGTTTCACTAACTTCGGGTTGTAAGGTAATTGCTACTGCGTCGGCTAATATAGCTAGTTGTTCTATTCCTTCTTTGCTGGCAGCCAAAATTGTCTGAATTCGGGACGGAAGAGCTTGGAGCCATAATATCTTTAATGTACTTTGGTGCATGTCTGTTCCACTAGCTAATCCTTGCATCTCAGTTAATAGTTCAGATGGTTTCTTATCACCTAGTTCAATACCATGTAAGATTTTCTTCAGTCGTTCTTCGGTAGGAAGAGCATAACGTCTAATGAGGGCAGATTTAATGTTTTCATATTTGTTCTCAAGAGGGGGATTGCAAATTATGTCTCTAATCTTACTTAAAATTTCGCAGTCAATTGAACTTAATATGTAATTATATTTAGTTTGGTCTGCTCTAATTCTTGCTATAGAAAACTGGCCTTCTACGGTTGAGAACCAAATTTCAGGGTCGTTTTTCCAAAACGTTGGTAATTTTATAGATTTTGAAACTTCTTCTAAAGCATTATTATTTGATGTTGAGGTACCTGGGTCATTGTTGTTTGGTATCGGTTGTGGTAGCATTTCTAGTTCTTAGTGTAGATTTTAGGTTCGTTTCGGGGTCACCAATATGGAAACACTATTCTCTATCAAAAGAACACTAACTTATATTTGTAAATTAAATTAACAAAAACTTATTTTTATGTCATCCTTGTCAGCTGTCACCACAAATTTAAGTTAAAAACTGTAATCCAAACGAGTTTTAATTATAATTGATGTAGCTATCGTTTTAGCATGAAAGTATAATTTAAAAAAATTCTCTTCAAGTAGTATGTGAAGTAAAACAAAATGATATATTACTAACATAAATGACAGTACAATTATATTTTACTGAAGGTTATTCAATGACAGATAACGATAAAATGTCCCCTATAGGAATTTTAATTTAAAAATCAAACGATTACAAAAATAATTTGAAGTATTTAAAATAATTACAGTAAATTTAACAGTGTTTCAATTGCATTTCTTTTAATAACATGTACCTATATATTATGTAAGTAAATAATTTATTACACATTTGTTAAAAGTGTTTAATTAATATGTACCTATATAGTATACATTTTTATATTTGCTTAAAATAGAAGAATCATAATTAATTTTTAATTCTGAAATATAAAAAAAATAATGTGCCAATAGCGGCCAAAAATATGTGCCACACTAATAGCTTCCACGAGTCCTACCCTGCATAATTTCATTATGTTTTGCTTTTACAGCCCATTTAATTGTCTAATTTATTTTATTTTTTCCCTCAATTTTTTTTTCAAATCTATCTAAATAGTTTTGATATTTTACATGAATAAGGAATCAATTTAGCAAAATTTAAAGAGTGTTTAAATTAATACTTAAACGGTTTAAAATTTAAACGGTTAAAATGATCAAAGAACCATATGTGTTACTTCACGAATTAGGTGGTACTTTTAAAGATATATATCAATAAAACTGTATTTGTGCGCATTTGGAAATGAAACAAATGTGCGCAGAATGTTGAAACTTATATGGGACCAACAACGGGTTGATTATGAACTACATCCAAATTTAATTAAAAATGGCCGAGTATAGTTTTTAATAAATTATGTTGGTTTGCAAAAATTGTACGCAAAAACGATACGTCAACGTATCGTTCAACGTTCCAACGTGAAATTGAACAAGACCGAAGAAGTTCCTATGTCTGAAAAGGATTTCCTTTTTGCAATTTTTTTAAATCGGGGACTTAAATCATGTTCGTTCTTCTTTACGGTTGCATAGCTTCCGTTACCTTTGGTAAGCTCGGAAGCAATATAATAAATGATTTAAATAACTTATTTTAAATCTACAATGAATGAATCAAAAGCTTATTTTTAATACATGCATTTTCTTTATAAATACATACATCAAATGTTTATCTAAATAAAATAAATGCATAAAATACTGCATACAAATAAAATACAAAAGGTGACGGAAGCTAAAGCTGTTACTGAAAGCGTGTGGACGCTATAAACAGTTTTGTTGGTTATGTATTATTTATTTTTCACCCCTTAACCACTGTTATTCCCGCATGATTGTTGATGTCATCAGATTATTCTGCAGTCTACAAGCACAAAGAACTGACTATTACAAGATATGAAACTCAAAAATTGAGCCCCAAAAATACTAATTCTTGATTTTTATTTTATGTGTAATCTTCGTGAGTTATATCGTCTGCTCTATATTATTCCTCACAAGAATTGTATTTGAACTAGAAGTAATATGATATTATTTAAATTAAATTGCGTTATTCATAAAATATTATATGAAATAAAATGTTATATATTCATTTAAAACTTAGTTCCTTTAACTTACAAGCTTACCCATGGTAAAGGAAGCATAACGATAGCTCTGCAGAACGAAGTATTTTATGACTCAGAATTCAAAAATTTTAAGACAGAAATCAGTTTCAGACATGAGGGGGACATTTATGGTATCATGCTTATCTGGGTATGTCATTTTTGTGAACCACTTCAAAAATTCTCAATTTAAAGACATATCCTACACAGAAATCTGTTTCAGACGTGAGGGACCGTTTTTGGTCACGTGTGTCTGTCGGTATGTAGTTCAAAATTTTAGCGAACCATATCCTAAAAACTATACTACCCTGATTGTGATGATATTTGAATGGTTGGTCATAACTACCTACTTTTGTGTAAAGTCGAGAATTCAGTTTGTCTCTGAATTTTTGAGGCTGCTGTCTCCAAAAAATTTGAAAATTACAAAAATATATTTTTGCTTCCAAGCTTACCAAAGGTAAAGGAAGCTATGAGATCGTTCTGAAAAACGAAGATATTTTATGTCTCCGATTTCAAAAATTCCAAGACAAAATTCCGTTTACATCAGGGAACTTTTTTGGTTCCGTGTCTGTCTGTCAGTCTGTCGGTCGCTCAATTTTTGCGAACCAACATATCTTAAAAACTAATCGTTTTTACTACCAATGTTTTTATTTTTCATTTTTTTATGAATTTTGTATGGTAGGTCATAATTAGCCCATCGTTGGTTCCATATAAGTTTAAACCTTCTGCGCACACTACATACATTTATATACCCCTATACTATATCTTCAAAACTACATATCTGATTTTTATGAAATGTGGATGCTTTGTCGAAAGTAGACCGCATACTTAAATTCATGAAAAAAATTCAAAATAATTTTGACATTAAAAAAGGGGGAGGGGGAAATAATTAAATAATTAAACAATAATAAAATCACTAAAGTGCGTAATAGTTTGGTACTATGTGACACACTAATTGGCAGTCTGTTTTCTTAAATGCCAATACCTATGCTTTTACATTAATACAGTAATGTATAACTTAAACGTAGTTGTTTTTTTTTTTTTCCTTTTTTGTCCCTTTTATATTAACTTAAGGGGTAGATGTGGGCCATTCTTAAATTTTTAAATGGCCATATAATCATTCTTAAATTTTAAACACACATAGTTTTATTACCCTTCACGACCCACATCTACACCTATATAACTTAAACTATATATAGAAACCGACTTTCTTTTCCCAAGTTAATATCGCGAAAGATACGATATGAAGTTTACTTAAGTTTTCTGTGATATTTCAAACTAAGAAAAATAAAGTATAAAATAGTTTATATTTAGCTTATTGAATTTGTCCTATCATAAAACCAATACTTTATTTCTTCAAGAATTTCAATTAAGCTCCTGTCTAGTATGTTCAAGTTCTGTTTTGAGTTTCATAATAAACGCTGAGACTTTTATGTACCTTCACTATAATAAGTAAAACAAGTATAAATTTAAAAAAAAGTGATAAATGTGAACTGTGAAGCTGATTGTTAAACAATAACAGATAATGCTTTATTTAAAAAAAAAAATAAATAAATAAATAAATAAAACGGCGATAAACTTTTCCTTCGATTTGGATAATGCTAGGGGACTTCTATTCATTGTTATATAGGTACTTACACGATTAAAAAAATAGAATCATAATTTGTTTTTAATGTATACAAAGAGATTATCAGTTGTTTCTTTTTCGAACATTCTGCTTTGATTATGCAGAAAGAATGTTTGTTTTAATAATTACTGCTATATACACTCTAATTCGCATTTAGTTTCTTGTTTATTCATTGAAGAGAACATTTAAAGTATAGAGAACGGGACCTCTTATAACAATATACGACTTTTAATACTGTTTATCTACGCTTTCCAACATTTTTTTATCATGACAGCTGGTTAAAAATATCCTGTCGAGAATAACTAGTACGTGATAACCCTTATCGACTTTCTCTTCTATCACTTCAACAGATGTGTCAAAACTGCAGATAGTGTAACTAAATTTCTATTTATAGAATGAAAAGAGGATATATAAATAAATAAGTATGAAGTTTTTTTTAAAAAAATTAGAATAGGAAACTTCCAATATATATTTGAAATCCTTAAGTACAATCATAAAGTATCTAAAATTTGTTATTTGAGCCCTTTATTATATCAAGTCCTTAGGATAGTGAATAAACTCAAAATTGACCAGTTTATTTCCATAAAAAAGAAATAGAATATACTTTTATAAAATTAATTGATAGTTACTCTTACTTAATTTTAAGTTTCATAAAATCTAATTAGTTACACAACTAAACGCATTTGGTAGAACCCAATGAAATGGGCCGCCCTATTGTTATAATATTCTTATAAGTACATGAAAAAGACATCATAATCGTATCATTTCAAGAATAAGAATGGATCATAGTATTTTTTAAATTATGTATAATGCTCTAATAATAATATTATGAAAAAGTAATATCGCAAATGTCGAGAAGAACACTTATAGTATAGAGAGTTGATTAGCATTTAGCCGCCCAAAAATAAAAACAAATCCTCCTAGTATATTAAATTTATTGACTTATTACTATAACTCATATACTTGCACCGACATTGCTGCAAATAATTCACCAAATATTTTTGGCAATAATACCTCTAGTGTCGGTATTTGAAGTTTATCCATATATATAACATATTATATATAACATTAATAACATTATCAGCTTTACACGGAAAAAAATCGGTCAACTCAGACAAACTTTATCATACACGAGTTCATAATTACTTAGTCAAGTAGTCAAGTGTTTTCCATTTATTAGTTTTCGAGTTTTCCTAGGTACATTTAATTATTATTGAACATTTTATCAAAATTTACTTATCACAAAAATATCTTCTTCTCTGCGGGGAATCGAACCCGACCTCTCTCCGTCCGCATTTGAAGCTATTTTCTCAGAAACTAGATTTGTCCCAGGAAAACGGCTTATATCGTTAGATTCGTACTTGAATGGACTACATTTTAGAATTTTTTAAATCAAAATCGTCGGAACCGTTTTCGAGAAATATTTTTTTTTACGTTTTTTCAGATTTTTTGGGGGTACCACACCCAAATGTTGAGCTAAAAATTCATATCTCGATTTCACCTCGGGGTATGATTTTCATGGGTGCGCCAAATTGCGTCATGGCCCATTAATTTATCAGGCTCTATGCGTCTGCACAGTCAGACAGACATTTTTTTGGACTCAGAGGACCTCAAAACGTGTAAATCCATCAAAATCAAATTTTGACGCTATTACAATACTCTTTATATGAAAATATAAAATATGCAGAATTTAATTCATCACATATGTAGCAAGCGCCTTCTATGAACTATAGGTTCAAACTAGTACCGCAAATTTGGATTTCTCACCTTCGAAAACCCAACTATGTAGGTACTTCAATTTTGTATTTGATTAATTCAAGCGTTTTAAAATTATTGTAATTTATCGAAAATTAAGTATTATTTTTAACACTGTATATTGCTTCCGAGCTTACCGAAGGTAACGGAAGTATTGTGTTCACTTTTGAGAACGAAAAACTTTTATTCCTCCGATTTCAAAAATTCCAAGACAGAAATCCGTTTCAGACATCAGGGAACATTTTTGGTCTCGTGTCTGTCTGTCTGTCTGTCTGTCTGTCTGTCGGTCTGTGTGTCCGCGAATTATGAAACGTGCGACGATAACTTGAGTAAATGTCGACCGATTTTGATGAAATTTGGTAGACATGTTCATTTTAGCAATGCTCAGGACGAGTTCGTTGGACAACGTTATCCGTCCAAGCGTTCACGAGCAATGCTCGCGTAAACGTGAACTTTAAATTTAAAATTGGAATTTTAGGTCGGGGAAAAAATCTAACTTCATCTATTCAATGAGACAAACATTTTTTTCAAATACAATTTTTTAGTAAAACCAACAGCGACACCGCTATGAAGTGTTAAAGATCGCTAAAACTATTAATAGTTTTTACAAAATAAACAATACTATAATAAAGTAATATAACAATAATTGTTATAGTATATGATAGGATGCGAGGAAGCTATGTGCCACACTAATTGGCAGTCTATTTTTAATTACTATAATTTGACAACACATGTAGTAACTTAATTTTCTTATTTTGATTTCTAATTTCACCTGTTGCTATATGACAGATAATTTGTGGGAAACCTGTAAATTAAATTGCTTCCGAGCTTACCGAAGGTAACGAAAGCTATGTGATCGTTTAGAAGATCCATCATTTTATTAGACACCGATTTCAAAAATTCAAGACAGAAATAAGTTTCAGACATAGAGGAACACATTTATTTATTGTTATGAACATTTGTCAGTTGTTTGTTGGTCTGTCTGTCGCTCATTTTTTTAAACAAACTTATTATTACTATAACTTATACCTTTAAAACTAATGGTCCAATTTTAATGAAATTTAGATGTAGGTATAAACTGTTCAATAACCCATTGTTTCAATCTTCTACCCATTTATTTCTCTTCCACATGCGCATACATTTATTTACACATATCTTCAAAAGTACACATCTGATTTATAAGATTTTTAAATGGTTTGATGTCAGATGTACTCAGCAGATAGCCCTAGATTAATTTCAACTGCCTGCGCACATTATATATTGCAAAAGTACTTTAGTTTGTGCAAAATAAACTTAACTATTTTAACAGATGTAATAAATGAGGAAAAGTATAAAATAAATTAAACAATAATGGGCTGCTAAAAGAATTAACATCAACAAAGTACGTGATAAGTGTGAGGAAGCTATCCTTATTGATATGGCAGACTATTTTCTATTCTTACAATAAATTGCTATTTATTTATTTACACATAATACCATATACTAAACTTGAATCTAACCAGATTAATTTCTGTGTATATCTAGGAATCTATCAAATTTACGACTATAATGACGATAGCCATCGTCATCTTATCTGTTTAACACAATAATCAGATATAATTACTTCTTATTTTCATTACTAGTACAAAGAGAGGTATTATTAACTTTTGCTTATGTTGAATGTGAGAGTGGAGCTTTATTTAGAAATCATAATAATGCTATAAGAAGTCTTCAAAGACCTTTAAGTGAATTGGAGCTATTCCAAAAGCAATGAGCCTTTGATAATGTCAACTACTCAATGATTTATAAGCACAGTTATAAATGTTTCATACCGATATCATCTTAATAAATTTAAATCAATTAAAAATAAAATTAGTTTATCTTCATTAAATCTTAAACAATTGTGGATGTGTTCTTTGTCTACATTTGTTTTGTTTTTTATTTTGTTGATTTATTTATTGTCTACACTGAAAATATTTTAATCTTAAATTTAATTTTAATTTTAATATGTTAGCATTAAATACAGTTATGGGCAATTCTCGTTCTATACGTAACAACTTTGTATAACAAAGTTTAACGGTAAAAAGGATGAATTATTTATATGTATGCTTAACTCAATTAAAAAATAATTTAAATACCATAGTCTAGGGGAAAAAAGTCTAACATCAAGCTATAGAATTTTGTGTATAACTTAATCTATTGGTGAATTCTTTTATGAATATGTGGTTGGCTGTAACTTTGTCTGTGGGACATAGCTTGGCAATAGGCATTTTAAAAAAGCAAACCGGTGGAGAGCGGCCATGTCCAACCACTTATGTTGGACAATGTGATTTTCATGATTCTGAGTATAATATTAGTTAGTAGACCGAAAATTTAGTTGATATTAGTTTGCCACTTAATAGGGGACCGCTTTGATTTGGAGTAATATTTGAATAAATCTCATCCTTCAAACCAATTACATAATTAAACTTAAGTCCAAGTTTAATTAATAATTAATTATGTATACTAACTTAAAAACAACATTTACCAATTAGAGAGAAAAATAAAATAAACAAAATTAAAATTATGGTTAATCAGTTTTATTGCAGTTTTTAATGGCTATTAAATATAAATGTAAATGGAACGGAATTACCTTGTACATAATTATAAGAGGACCTGATTTATATATAGGTATAATTTAGTAATAAAGGTATATATATGTAATATGTTATATTAATTTTAATTTAATTATAGGAAATGTCAAATTATATTTTTTTAAAATCACAGCTAATTTTTGTTTCAACGGATATACCTGAACATTTAATATGTATGTATATATATTTTAAATTAATAAAAAAAATATCCCTCCTATAAAACCTTGAATAGTAAATAAGCTTTAAACGGCCTTTTTTTCAAACAAGAGATAATTTTACAGATTAGTGTGCAAACGTAAGACAGAGTTGAGGCGTGAGTATTTTATTATAAATGTTTGTAATCAGGGCCCAACCAAGGACGAGACGCTATGTCTGTCTTCTATATAATATCAACTCTCAACTCGCACATAACATTATAAAATATAAAATAGCAGGCCTTGTACTCTTTACCCAAATAGAGAAACTGCTGGGGATCATTTAGCACTGGCTTGGTAAATACCTCGACAGCCTTGGAAATTCAAAACGAATTATAATAAGAATGACGTGTTTAATTTATTCTCTATTTATTATTCTCGCGACTATAAAGAAAGAAATCTCGGGAATAATTTATTATTTTTTTACTCCCTATATATTTATGTGTAATAAACAAAACAAGGAAAATACATATTTAATTTTAAATACAGGCAACTATTGTAATAATTGACCAATAAACTTTTTTTTAATAAAACAGTTCTCTATTTTTTCTCCCCTGAATTAACCTTAATTTAAATAAAAAGAAGTAATAAAAGGAATAAATAAATAAAAATAACATCAAATTAAGTTAGTTACATTGACTGAGGTTTCATGTAACAAATTAAACACAAATAGTTAATCTTATAATTTTACTTCTTTAAAAATAAAAAATAAATAAAATAATCTAGAGTTTATTATGAAGTATTTAATCATGTATTCTCTAAAACCCTTAAAAAAATTTTTTTATGGACGCTACTAATTCTGAGATTACTCCAGCAAGTTGTGCCTACAACAGGGTTACTGATTATGCACTGATGATAGTTTTTATTGAGGCCAAAACTCAAAAATAAATTATCTTTCAAACGTACACGCTTCTAATTCTAATAGATGTCTGGCAAGACGGGCCTACATTTCGTTTCTGATCAAGCAATGATGATAAACTTAAAGGTGCTTTGAAGATTAAAATATCTTTCTAACATGGCTGATGCTAATTCTAATAGATTTCCGGCATGTCGAGCCTACAAGAGTGTTTTTGATCAAGCAATGATGATAAACTTGAAGGTGCTTTGAAAATTAATATATATAATGTATATTTATTGCGTAAATGTGCAAAGACTATTTCTTTGTATCCTTCAAATTTTAGGTAGTATAGTTAATATATAATCGAATGAAATAATTTATTAAATATATTTTCTAACTATATTCTATATAGAATTCTTGTATGATACTTTGAAGAACAAAATAAATGTTTAGGGACCTCGTAAATTTAAAACTTTTTTCTTTATTATTGACTGATCCTTGCATTCTATTTATTTCAGAGCAGATATCCACCATAATTATATATTCTATACATTTTTATAGATAAGAGCACAAAAATATCTAATCCAAGCAGGTTACTTAAGTTTGGTTTGTCGAATAGCTGTTATATTATTAATTACGTATTATACGTATACGTTTCTTATACGCTTACTGTTTATTAACAATTATTTTTAGAGAACAAGTGAAGTATACTTTAATTATTCCAGGTGAAATGGACTTATATAAAAATCAGGGAAAGCGATTCGAAATCATTATACCTATATGACAATATAACAATGTTTATACACATAAGATGTTCGACGTTTTAAATTTGTGTATTTAATGCGAATATGAAAAAATTAGGTTCATCAAAGAAGAAATTATATTTACCTTTAGTAACATTCAAATAAGAAATCAAGTGATAATGGATAAAACTGTTATATTAGAAGTGCACTTGCAAATTTTCCAGTACCAGAACGCCGGGGGATCCGGGCCGGAAAATATAACCTCTAAAAACGCGTTTTTATGCGTTCTAGAGGTAAAATTTACCAAGGGCCTCGAGGCATGATTAGTGATGAAGTAACAAAACTAAGTCTACATTAGGGGGAAATCCCGTTTAATAACTCCATATTTTAGTATATAACTTTCTGATAGTTAAATTTTGTAAAACTGCTAGAAAAATGTTTCATGACAAAAGTATACAATTTGCGTAAATCAATTTAAAATGTAAGCAACTTATTTTGTTATCATTCAATTATCTATTCACATTCAGAATTAAGAAACTAAGTTTTTTTTATATAATTAGTTATCGTACCAATTCTTTATTTTTTATCTTTGTTGAATTTAGATGTTAGTGGTAATAATGTCACTTACAGAATTAGTTGAGGGATTATGAATGAGCTATACATATACAACGATGTGTACTAAGACTTGTTTTAATAATACAGTACATGAAAATTTAATCCCTCTACAAGTGTACGAGTAGGACAAAATAATAGTTTTAGTACAGCACTACAAATCTCAAAACGAGAAATTGATAAATAGATACGAGTATTTCAATCATTTTGTATGCTTCTTAATCAATACATATATTCAAACAACGAAATTACATTGAATTACCAAGTAAAACGTAAAACTTATACAAGAAGTTCCTTAGTCTTCGGAACATCCACTGATATTTTGACTAATATTTCATCCACTGAAGCAGTAACGGACGCGTTTCGGCACCAGTACACCCCTGGATATCGTGTGTTTTATTAGTTATTTTAGGGTCAGTAGACCCTTACAACATTACACATTTTATAAGGAACTATCAGTGTTGATTTTTAGTGAAATGCACCACCTTGCCACGACTTGATAATGAGCTTAATATCTAAATCGGTCAAACGAGAAGAAATCCAACAATCTATGCAGTATGAATTATAACCACATTAATAATGAACTCTTTCTAATGTTTTTACATTAATGCACCCACAGGAAAATGGTATGCTTGATTTATTCATGATTATAAATTTTAAAAAATCATAGAATTTATCTTAGTTTAGACTGTTTATATGAATAAAATTATTTAAGAAAATTAAATGGACGCAGAAGATTGAAATAAGATAGGATCAATATTTGGCTAATTGTGACCTACGCATCCAAATTTTATTAGAATCAGACGAGCATTGATTGTAAGACATTATATGGTAGTTGGCATAA
Organism: Gerris lacustris; assembly: GCA_951217055.1. Classification (NCBI taxonomy): domain Eukaryota; kingdom Metazoa; phylum Arthropoda; class Insecta; order Hemiptera; family Gerridae; genus Gerris; species Gerris lacustris. The sequence continues at coordinate 47,991,450 of OX578281.1, forward strand.
CAAACAAACAGTTCCCTGATATCTATGTCGAATTTCTGTCTTCAAAGTTATCGGTTTCCTTTGGTAAGCACGGAAGTAAAAATTCAAATATTTTATATAACGCTAATACAATATGTTTTATGAACTAATATAAAATTGTGCATGTGGAACAATGACATCTAGGTTGTTCAACTGAATCATTACTATAGGGAAGTTGGTTTCTATATAAAAAAAATAAAAAGGTCACAATAGAAAGGATCTACTAATGGTCCTGGAGGCTGGAAGTAAAAAGACCACAGTTTCCGCATGGTAGCTCAGCAATACCTATCTTTCTACATCATTGATTTCACTTTGGAACAACTGCCGGAATATTTTCTATCTAGGAAATGATTTCATGAATAATAGAGTAGCAAAGACGCTTTTACATTGATAGCGGGTTTTCCTTTATAATATTTGTAAAGTAAATAAAATGTGATTGTTTAAGTTATATCCTTAATGTTTTTAACGCTAAGTATGAAATTAAAAAAAAAATGATTAAAAAGAAGTATTGTTATATATTTTTTAAAAAATAATTATTATTCGATAAACATACTTAGTAAATTTCGCAGTATCGTTTCTACCTGTCTACCTTATATTTCTAGTTGTCCGACTGAAGTCAGGTTGTTTTATTTTATATTGTTCCTTTTTAAATTTTAAGAATATCAAATCCTGCCATTTTTTAATAAGTTAATAGTTATGTGTTTTTATATATTATGAAATATCTACTTACGCTATTACAAAAAATGTTGGAAATACGGGTGTGGAACACACATGAAATAGCTATAAAATCCTCCTAAATGGATAAAGAATAAAAGAACAATAATAGCACAAAAAAACTACATTTTATAATTAGTTGCAATATTTCGTGTTTACCAAGTATATAAAAAATTATGTTGTAGAAAAAAAGAAGAAAGGTAGTTTAATTGGAGTGTTTAGAAGTACAGGGGACATGAAACAGTTAAATAAAACTTTTTGTAGAATAGATACAATCTATTATTTAAAGTTATGCTAACAGTTCATTAGACAAAGGAAGTTCTTGTAATATAGAAGTTATAATATTCCTTAGCCGAATTTACTCTTAAAGAGATATTTACACTTTGTTATACAGAAGGGATGATGTGGTCAGACAAATAAATATTACCTCATGGTCTGAACGCATTTTGGTTAGGAAATTTTCGAATTTGGAGACAACATTTCAATGAGCTTAAAAGCAAAAAAAAAAATAAATAAATAAAATAAAATAAAATAAAAATAAAATACGATGAAAAATGATCAAAATTATGCTTATGATGCTGTCGCTGTCAGCGATTTTGTTTAGTTAATTTTGTTTTATTACTTGTATTTTGTTTACCAGTTTTGGATTATTGTCAAAATTTGTTTAGTCGGCATTTTACTTTCTTTACGGAAACATATAAGATCAAAAAGTTTTGTTATAATATTGTTAATTATATAATTAGCTTCCAGTAAAGAAGTGTTGACTACTTTTGTAACGTGGCCGCTGCGACAGTAAAGAAAGTAAAGGGTCTGAACTATAGTCAGATAGAAGAAGTGACATAATCAAGAACCTGTGCTAGCAGAGGACTAAATATAAGTGAGTTGATAACTTCATCATGGTTAAGAGGGCCAAAGTTCCTTCATGCAACTGAGATATCATGGAGAGATACACAAATTGAAGTACAGGATGACGACCCAGAGGTTCGAAAAGAAGCTTCTTGCCGTTTTACAGAAGCTTCAACAACGTTTGATATAGAAAAGAGATTTGAAAAGTATAGTTCATGGTCGAACTTGAGGAGAAGTGTAGCTATAATTCAACGATATATCAACTTGCTTAAAGCTAGAAAAGGGGGTTCGTTGGCATCCAGTCTAATCCAGGAAGCCATAACAACGGCCGAACTTGAAGCAGCAGAAGTAGCCATTTTTAGATTAACTCAGGAAATTCATTTTGAAAAAACAATAGCTCTAGTAAGAAAGAATAATTCGGAAAGCCGATCTCGGACGACACAGTCGCGGCAACGTGTAGCACGCGAACGCGAGCACGAACTAACGGCATTTCGCCCTTACCTTGACGCGAACGGGTTACTACGCGTCGGCGGTCGCATAAAACACTCATTCCTTTCAACCGAACAAAAACACCCAATATTGCTTCCAAAATCATCACACGTTACTACACTCATGATCAGACACTTCCATGAACGAGTTCACCATCAAGGTAGAGGGGTAACAGCAAACGAGATAAGAAATAAAGGTATTTGGATAATTAACGGACTATCTCGTGTAGCAAAGTACATTGCAGGTTGCATAACATGCAGAAGACTTAGAGCACCTTTTGAAACACAGCTAATGGGAGACTTGCCGAAAGATCGGATTACACCAGCACCTCCTTTTATGAATAGCGCGGTTGATGCTTTTGGACCCTTTCATATCAAGCAAGGAAGAAAATCAGTTAAAAGATATGGTGTAATTTTTACATGTTTAGCCTGTCGAGCCGTCCATTTAGATTTGCTGGACTCACTCGATACTAACTCATTTATCAATGCATTAAGAAGATTTATCTGCCGTCGCGGAGAGGTACGTCTTCTACGCTCCGACATGGGCACCAACTTCGTTGGGGCCAACGCAGAGTTAAAAAAAGCTTTAAATGAAATCGACGAAATAAAAATAAAAAAGATTATGACAGAACGACGTTGAGACTTCGTCTTTAACACTCCAACAGCTAGTCATATGAACGGAGCTGTCGAACGTCAAATTGGTACAGTAAGAAGAATTCTAGACTATCTAATGTTCAATCACCCAGGTCTACTGACAGAGGATGGTTTACAAACACTATTCGCCGAATGCGAGTGCACAATAAATGGTCGGCCTCTGTGCGTGAACAATATGAATGATCCCTCGTTTCCAGAACCCATATCACCTAATAGCCTTTTAACAGGTAAAACTAACTCGCCCTTGCCAGCTCCGGGAAAATTTACAAAGGACTGCCTCTATGCCAGAAAGAGATGGACACACATCCAACACCTAGCCAACGAGTTTTGGGCACGATGGAGAAAAGAGTATCTCTTTAATCTACAATGAAGATCAAAATGGGAACATGCGAAACGCCTCTAAAGTTAATTCCACAATTTACTTCTCGATTTCGCCTCGGTGTGAAGATTTCGCCCGGGATACGTTTTGCTGATTCTTGCCAAAGGCCATGCGTTTCGTGGTGCAAGTTCATCTCTTACTATTACAATGTCACCTACATTCATGCTTCGCTTCGCGAGGCGTTACAGAAAAGTTGCAAAATGTTTTTATTTAAAAGAATGGACCGTGTCTGACCGAACATTTTTTGTTTATTAGAAATTGGATCATAACTGTAGGAAAATGATTAATTACATAGGTAATAAATAATACCTACCTAAGCTTTTTATATACGAAATGGCTGAGCATGTCGTAGTTCAGGAAAGGTTAACGGACATAGGTAATTATATACAGTAATTAAAAAATAAATATATTTTTAACATTTTTTAGTTGAGATTTTATATAAGGTTAGTTAATTATAGTATACTAACAGTAATTAATACGTGATATATTTGTTCAATTTAGATTGGATATTCTCTTACACTAAGCTAAACATAATTACATTAATTACTATCCAAAATAATTGAACATGCAGTTTATAATTATTTATATTAAAAAACCTTAAGAGTTAATTAAAGACGGGAAGTTCTAAATATGAATACATGACGTATTTAAGTACTACTTTATTTTCGTTTTCTATTTTAAAAAACTCTTTCAGTCATTTATTTATTCCTCTGATTAAATTACATTACAGAATATATAATTACTTATTCTATTTCTAGTACATATAACTAATTACCAAAGCAAATAAACTTTTGAAAAAAAAATGTAATAATTTCTTTTGTATTATAAATACATTTTTTAATCATTGTAATAAGTTAATTTTTAAATTTTTATCCTCGATATAACAAAAAAACTTTATTTAAAAATTGAATAAACTAACTTAATTATTCTTATAGATATAGTTCATATATGTAAAATATTTATTTCTTATTATATTTAATTATATCAATTACTCAACAAGATAATATCTGAAAAATAAATTACTATTGCTTCCGAGCTAACCGGAGGTAACCAATTAATGTTAATGTGAAAATGTTATTGTTCAAATATAAAATTACCTGTTACTTTTTTACTTTAGTACCCCCCTATATCCCTTTGCGATATTAGTTAATTAGACAAAGGAACATTACACAGAGTAGCATATATTCCTTAGTCTAAATTACTATTTAGACGAAGGGATATTTATATTTATTTCAATGTACCTTGGGACAAAGGAATATCACACTTGTGTATAATTGTGATCATATCCCTTAGTCTAATCAACTATTAAGATAAAGGAATATTAAATATAAAACTTCCCCAGGAGTCTCAATGTCTTGGAGAGACTAACACACACACCTTTAGAACTTTTGTAGGGCGGACTATTGTTTAGAACCAGGGGGGGGGGGGGGTGCTAAAGTAAAATAGTGCCAATTACCTTAACAGATATTAAGGAACATTTTATAAAATATATTTGTCCAATTTAGTGCCGAGTTAAAGACCTTAAATATTAATTTATTAAGAAAAGCAAGATTTCCAAAATCATATTATAAGTTGGCACACTTAAAAATAAATAAATAAATAAATAATGATATATACTTTCAAAATCATAATAATTAATTAAAATGTGAACAAGTGAAAGCAAAAATCAAATTAATAAAGAATAAAGAAAAACGTCTTACTACTAAAATAACTTTATTTGAAGTATAGGTAATTAATTTTTCCGAATTTCTTAATATCCAAAAACTTTATTATTTAATTTTGACTGATCCTCTCTAGACTAAATTTCAATATAAATTAAATAGAGTATTATTTATAATACTCTATAAACTCTACTTCTTTTTATTTTAGTAATAAACTAAGTGTATTTCATCTAAGAAAAATGAAATGTACCTTTATAAAACATGGGAATTAATAAGGAGATTGAACGTCAGAAAGTAGAAAGCGTCAGACAACAGATGGTTAGGTTAGATACATGAGGGTCTTATAATGGATGACTAGGAACTAGGCAAAGAGGAAAAAAAATATGGGGAATAAAGGGTCCAGTTCAATGGGGGTGGTTAGAAATGGCGACGGAAACAAGGGTGAACAAACATCGCTCACAGGATTACAATAGGGCTGTCACGTATATCAGTCTTCATTTTCTAATCAATGAAATAACATATTGGATTTAAAACTGATAAATGTGGACCGATTATAGAAAAAAAATCAAAAATAAACTACAGTGCAGTCAGAAAAATATTCAGTTGTCAACTATTTGTACTTATAACATAGCAAGAAGACCTTAATGTTTATTAAACAATCAATTGCGATGATCTAATGATGAATTATTATAAAATGATGAGCTACATATTCTAAGAACATTTGAAATACAAAGACACTACGTCATAGTCAAACATTAATTTATAAAATTATAAATCGATCCGAGACAACTCAGATAAACTTTCATATTGTTGAAACTGTATTTAAATTTCATAATATCTCATTTAATTAATTTAAAAAAAAAATAAATAAATAAATAAATAAAAAGCGTTTAACATGTGGTTGTTTACTTTTGGTTTTCGAAATACATCTAAATCTCGGAAACTAGATTTTTCCCGGGAAAAAACAGCTTATATGTATCGTTAGATTCGTATTTAAATGGACTACATTTTAGACTTTTTTTAACCAAAATCGTCAGAACTGTTTTCAAGAAATAATATTTTTGCACGTTTTGTCAGAGTTTTTGGGGAGTACTTAGGGTATGAGTATTTCGCCTTATAGGGTATGATTTTAGTGAACATGTATGCCAAATTTCGTCAAAATCGGCCCAGTAGTTTAGGTTCCACGCATCTGCACCGACGACTGACAGGCATGTTTAAATACAATTTTTTGAACTCAGGGGGCCTCAAAACGTGGATGGCGACATCAAAATAGAATTTTCGCGCCATCACAATACTTTCTATTTATAAGAGAAAGTAAAAACAAATCATTAATTGCAGAAAGCAATCTCATGTTAATATTTATTTTAACGCATTAACATTATTAAAAGGGGCGATGCTGACAATATTGGTATTTTTTTCTTACTGGGCTACTCATTAGAGAACAAATTCACTTAACTGTACTGAAAAAATAAATTTTTGGAAAAACATACGTGTCATTAAAGATGCACCTCCAACCACCATCCATCATTTCACCAGTGCAGGGTTAAAATGCCTAAAAAACAGTATTTATAAAAATATATTAGAATGATATTTAAAGATCATAAAAACTAGAATAAATCAAATCTATATGACCCAACGAACGAGGAGAATAAAGGTAATTAATTTAGTTTAAAACTGGATACGCTGTATCTAGTCCGAAACGTATAGCGTTTGATGATAAATAATATTGAAATTTAGCTGAAGGAGAAATAGATGAATAATTTCTTATCTATGGCTTTTGGAAAAAAAATCGGGAGTTGGTTTGCATAGAAAGAATGAATAAGATAGTTTGATATAACTTAGGGTGACCATATGTCCCGTTTTGACCGGGACAGTCCCGGTAATTTAAGCTTTTGAGGGCGTCCCGTCGCGTCAGGTGCCGAAAAGTCCCGATTTTCGGAAAAAGGGGACCTATTCGAGAAGATCTGGGTAATTTAAAATACTTTTCCCATAGTTGGAGACGTTTCCAATATTAGTAAATATGTTATTTATTAATGGTTTGCTTATCAACTGGTTATATTTATCTCGATCATTCACTTTGAAACCGATACCTTGCCACTGTGAACAACAAATTTAGAATCTGAAGATGGCTATTAAGTGAAAATGGTTATTAGTTATTGTTATTTCAAATACATGGTGATAAGACCTAGTGTTTTTTCCCCCTTTTCAAAATTATAACGAATACGTTATTTATTGTGAGGGGTAAATCAGCACTAGTATATGCCCCAACTATTTCTAAATCCGATTTACTTCGATTTTTTTAACTTTTTCTTTATACATTACAAAAACAATTTCGATTGTAGCCTTTCGATAAATATTTTTTTTTAAATTTATGAAAAAAGATAGAAGGTAATAATTATTTTAGGTTAAGTTAGTACTTTATGACCTAACCTAACCATAACCATAACCTTCCTTCATTACCCTAAAACATGACACTTAATGTAGTTTTTTATATAAAAAAATGGATTTACGGGATGACACAACTGAAGTCGTTTGTATAATGTATAGATCCTGTAAACGGTACAAATCCTTTAAAAAAGGGTCCAGTAAAAAGGAACAAATTCTGTAAAAACAGAACAGTTCAAACAAAAAGTAAGTAAATCGGTCGGTACTAAATAGGCGGGCTAAATAGTGCTGATTTACCAATTGATTTCGAAAGAGAACAAAAATAATGCATATTTTTCCTAAAAAGCTCCAACATTTTTCTTGGCCCAGACCCCTCACTCCTTTCGTCTGAGGACTACAATAGTTTGAGCACCCCCCCCCCCCCCCCCCAATTCAAATGTCCCGTTTTGGACTCAACTTTTAATTGCCACCCTGATATAACTAGACAAATACAGCAGCGATATTATGATAATAATAAGATGGATGCAAATATTTCTTAGAATAAATTATAAAGGGAAAAGCCAATCAAATCCGAGAAAAATTCAAATGGTAATCCGAGTTTTAATTCTAAGTTAATCTTTTATTAAATTTAAAAATCTACTATACTAACAATTATATATGTTATTGATCTTTCAGCGCCTTTGTATATAAATTTATTTTTCTATATCTTGCATAAAATAAGTAAGCAGGGTTAAGATTACTATTTTTCTCTAAATAAAAGATAATAATTTTTATAATTATAAATATGTATATTAAAGAATAAAACAAAAATAGTCGGATAAGTCTCATGCTCTACTTGAGACAGGGGCTTTAAATAAGTCATCGCTACCCCATCCAAAAGACCTCCAATAAAGGTTTATTTTTTATTATAGATCGAGGCCCCTCTCGGCAATCTATATTGTCCCAATTTCATATAATAAATACAAAATAAATAGATCAGCAACTTTATAAATCTATCGATAATATAATTAGCGTGACACATTCTTCACCTGACTATAGTAATAGAATTTATTTTTTTAATTCTCAAAATTAAAAAAAAATGGGAAATACATTTAGCCTTTCGGATGCATTGATCTCCTTATCTCAATCAGTTTTCTGAATAAATGTCCTTATCATCTTTCAATTAGTGAATTAAATCAAATTAAATTATACTAATTTATCGAGAAGACATTATCTTATTTCGAAGAAAAATTATTTCTGATATCGCTATCATTTTGACGTATGACGTATGTGTTATATTGCGATTAATAAAACTCAAATATACTTTTATTTTGCCTCGAATAGGTATTTGCCATCTTTTTATTAAAATATTGCTAAAGATTTCAATATTTAGGTACTTCAAAATATTAAAACAGAACTAAATGTTAAATCACAAACACTCCACTTTATGTAGAGCTCTAATAAAATGGAAATTTGTGAATTTAATGGAAAACTTTAATGGTTTTATATGCTTTTACAACCCATGATTGTCAAATTTATTTTATTTTCTCCCCGAATTTTTGAAATAACTGTATTTGTGCGCATTTTGAAGAAATAAAAGGGCGCATAAGGTTGAAATTTATATAGGACCAAAAATGGGCTAATTATCACCTACCATCCAAATTTCATTAACATCGGACGAGTATAATTTTTAGTGGAAAGAATAATAAATAGATCATTTTTCTTCTTGATATTATCTATTTATTATTCTTTCCACAGTGTCGATTATAAGAAAATGGCTTACAACTCATGTAGAAGTAACATAATTAACTTTATTCTACTACTCAATTAGTAATTTGACATTACGAGTATATATGACACGGATGATGCTACAAATCGCCCCCATAATAATGTAATTTGTTATTATTGTATTTGTTATTGTTTAAACAATATTTTAATAGTCATATCTTTAGGCCTCTTCAATTGGTATAAATAAAACTCTGGTACTGCGGAATTTTAAATAGAAATCTTGCCTAAAACCCTCTTTGTGGGGATCTTGATCTTATCACAATTATGGTGCAAAGATTGGGCATAGAGCCGTCAATATATATATCTTTTACACTGATTTGACTAGTAATTTGTAAAATTTTGTTGAAAAATCACATAGAAGAGCTTTGATACAAAAAAGTGTAATATAAAAAACTACACCCAATACTTTGAGCTCAGGGGCGTACCTAGGGGGGGGATATGGGGGATCAATCCCCCCCCGAAATTTAAAAAAAAAAAAATCCTCTTGTAAATAATAAAACTATTTTTATACCTTACGACATTATAAAAATGCATCCTGTCTGTCTTTCAGTAACTATCATATTATCATCTAATCATGATCAACTATTTTCTTAATATTCAGTATAGTCTATTGAATGAAAGCCAAGCGCGCGATCCTTAGTTTATTGACAAACAACATTCTCTTACACTAGACGTTAGCGACCGAATATTTGAAAATGAAAAAAACTCTTTGGCGTGATACCGCGTATTTAAAGAATTCCCAGCTATTTAAAATAAAGACCAGTCGAATAGTACACTATACATCGATAAAATCGCAAACTAACGGCTACTTCTAATTTTTTAATATGTTGTCAGGAGCACTACCAGTAGTGTATATCCGATTTTGCAGCTTCCAAAGATCTGTGCTAACTTTGTGGTACTCGAAATTTTCGCACTTGTTGCGGTTTTTTGTTCTTCCATCTCCTAAACTATGAGTTTCTTTTCATGTAAACAATTCATTTATGTTTTTAAAGTAGAGTAAATTTCCTACAAGTTGAGGCCAGAACCAGCTATGTACGACCAATAGTTACCAAGATACAATCCTCCAAAAATTGGCAATTTTTTCCAAAAATAAAAGTGAAATTTTAAGATTTGGTCATCTTTTGACCCCGAAATCGAGGAAAGTACTCATTTTACTGGTAAAGTCATAGGGAGAGATGTTGTAGCAAATGTAATTAGCTTTAATTGAAGCGAGCTTCTTACATTTAACAAACTATGCATCTTGTCTGTCTGTTTGTCTGTCTGTCAGTAACGTTTACGAGTCCGACGATAACTCGAGTAAAAGTTGACCGATTTAGTTGAAATTTGGTATACATGTTCCTCTTACTAATACTGAGGCTAAGTTCGTTGGACAACGTTATCAGTCCAAGAGTTCGCGCGCAACGCTCGCGTAAACGTGAACATAAAATTTAAAATTGGAATTTCAGGATGGGAAAAGATTATAATATCAACTACTCGATGAGACGATCATTTTTTAATAATAATTATAATTTGATTTAGTTCATTTTTTAGTAAAACCAACAGCAACACGGCTATGAAGTAATAAAGATCGTGAAAACTATAAAAACAGATCTAAACCTTTAAAATAGAGAAAGCAACATTTTTGTAGATTTCTTTTGTTCTAACGTAACGATTTTAAAAAACTTAATATACATCGTCTATAGTACAATTGAAATAGGCATGTAAAATTTCAACTTGATACAAGCAGAAGTTTTTGTGTAGCGAAGTGATAGTTTATAATAATAGTTTAAAAGCTACTGCGGGCGGTTAAGATTGTTATAGGCGTTAGGCATGTAGTTATATAGGAAGTAAAAAATAAATAAATACATACTTCCACTTATCTACAACTATGACATTAATCATGATAAGTAAATTCCTTAATATTCATTATTCATAGCAATACGCTCGCTGCAATGATAGAGCCACGCGATGCCTAGTTTGAACACAGGACACAGAACGACGTCTGTGATGATAGTTTCATCACAATGCTCAAAAATCCAAAAAATGGGAAAACTACATTTACAAATCGTTATATAGAGATTTTCGTCGTAAAAAGTTCGTTATAATGAGGGCCGACTGTATTTCTCTCTTAAACTCCAGGGTGTAGACACACACTTACAAATGTTGTATTCACACTTTTTAAATGCTCAGAAAAGCGTTAAATTAACGTATTAAGAAGTCTAAATTTCCAAATTTTTCCGGGGGAGGGCCCCCGGACCCCCCCCCCCCCCCCCTTGCGTGTTGGTACTATATAAATATTCATGTATATCCCCCCCGAAAAAAAATCCTGGGTACGCCCCTGTTTGAGCTGTAAGGGGTAGAGTTACTTATCTTCACTTAGTTTGACTGTTCGTATAAGTATTTATATTTACTGAATACGAGTTCAATTGTTCATGGATACCTATTTAATTTAATAGCATTCTTTTCGAATAGTATCGGCAGTAATTTAATTTTCTCATAGTCCATTTAAATGCGAATAGTCCATATTAGTCGTTTAACGGAGAAAAATCTAGTTTCTGAGACATTGATAAAAATAAATCTGATGGAGCAATAAATCTTATCGAAATGTAAACAATTTTCCGATCGTTACTTGATCAAGCTTTCGATCTTACTGAAGATAAACGAAGCAATATGGTTTTTCTAAAGAGCACTACATTTTATCTCGTTGGGAGAAAAGGTTATGATTTTGGATTAGTTTAGTTTAGAGGGACTAAAGTAAGTATTTTCTTCCCTGAACTCAAAAAGTAGGGAGAAAATGTAAAACCAGGGAGAAAAAGAAGGATTTCCAACTTAATTATTTTATAAAGAGTAGAGAATGAATGGCTAATGTAGTGAAGTTGTTGAAATCAGGATGGCGACACTGCTTTTTCGGCCTTATTTTTAATTGGCGCTTATCATTGTTCACCTGCATCTAAATAACCTTTTATTTGAGTTTTAAATTTGTAATTCTTATTTGTTTTTAATTGCATCTCTTATATCTGCTATTAAAAGTGCTGGAAATTATTGTTATTTATTAAAATTAAATAAATTTTACTTATTTATTATGTATTTTCTCCCTACTGGAGGTAATAAATATATTGTATGTACCTCGGGAGTAAAGTGCTATAATTCCCCTCGCGATAATTATCACTCTCGGCTGCGCGGGGGATTAATTATCGGGAGATAATTAGCGCTATTCTGTCGCTATAGTGTCCACTTCCCTCGGCATCACGTCGGGAGTTAGGGCCCATGGTTCCTCAAGATCAAACTTATTCACTCAGGGAATAATAGCTTACTTTACTCCCTAGGTGAAAATAAATAACTATTTATGTCTCCGCTTTAAAAAAATCTTGGACAAAAATTCGTCTTAGATATCAGGAAACCTTTTTGGTTCCGTGGCCGTCTATCATTCATAATTGTTCTCATTTTGATGGTAAGTCACAATTTGCTCATTGTTGGCCCCATATTATATTTAAACTTCTGCACTAATTTGTTTCTTTTCCACATGTGTACAAACTTTTCGAACGAAGTTCCTTATTATATGGCACGTTACAGAGTCTGAAGAGAACCCGAAAAAAGACCGTCACGAAATCGACCTATGATGATGACTTGAGTAAAAGTTGGCCGATTTACCGATTTAGTTGAAATTTGGTACACACGTTCATTTTACCATTACGCTCGCGTAAACGTAAACTTCAATTGTAAAATTGAAATTCTAGGTCGGGGAAAAAAATCTAACTTCATCTATTCAATGGGACAAACAACTTTTATAATTTTTTAATTTTGTTATAAAAGCGGACTTTTAGCGGACCTAAAGGTTTAAAATAGAGAAAACAAAGTTTTTACCGATATCTTACGTTCTAACCTAACGATTTGAATCAAACTTCATACACAATGTCTAAAGTACAATTGAAACAGGCATGTACAATTTTAACCTGATACAAGTAGAAGTTTTCGTAGTGAAGTATGTGTATAGTGAAGTGATATATTTTATGGTATTTTAAATTGAGTCCGGGTTGGTCGGGAATATGAATGTTACCTATACAACCACCCTCTTTAACTATAAACTGATCATAATTAACTTTTTTCTCAATAGTCAATACATATTGATTGCAAGACGTTCGCTTCAATCATAAAAAAATTATTTTCTTTTTATATTGTCTTAACTTCGCTAAGTACAAATATTTAATTTTATCTCTTTTCTAACTCCGCTCTGTATATAAGTATAGTTGGCATCGTATACTTAAGCAGTGTGATTTTATAATTTATATTTAATGAAAAGCGTAAGGTACTTCGTTCTTAACGGGTGTCCTGCGACGCCACACGTATTTATTTTTTTTATTGTCTATCACTTGACCAGTTTCTGAATGGGGCATAAAACAGACTTGGCTCAATGTAGATATCACTACCTTGAATGGCTGATTTTTTTTTATTTTTTTTTTTAATAAAATGTATCTTTAAAAGAATTAACTGATTTTTGAATCAATTGAGTTTTCAAATTTTGCGGATGGTTTGTCGGAAATAGCCAACAGATAGCCCCAGATTAATTTCAACCAACTGCGCACGTTAAATAATCATAAATTGATACTTTTAGTATAAAGAAACAAATTTAGACACCTTTATTCTTAAAAAAGGGGGAAGCCAATTAAATAAATTAGACAATAATGGATTGTAAAAGCATAACATCAATAAAGTACGTGGTAGGATGTGAGGAAACTATGTGCCACACAAATTGTCAGATTATCGACTTTTGGAATATTAAAAATAGCTCAATTGTTTAATAAGTTATGATTTCGACGGCGTAGTGCAGAATTCTTGTATCCAACACTTAGTAATAAAAATTGCGTAGGATGAGTTTAATCTTTATTATCCCGTTGACCATTCGCTTCAAGTAGAGACGCCAATAGTACCTACGCTGCGCTGGCTAGAGCATATACAATTCCCTCTCAACGAATGGAATTAAAAAACAGGTTACATTTTAGTTGATAAATATTTTTTATTCGGACAAGGATCATCATTTAAATTGTTTGCAGGACCTGTACCACATAATATGCTAAACACATATAGTTTTATTTTAAATCAAATTATAATTATTATTAACTACGGGAAACAGACAGTGAAAAATACACTCCAGCGCCGGGATCCCGGCTTGAGTGTATTTTTCACTGTCTGTTTCCCGTAGTTAATAATAATTATAATTTGATTTAAATTAAAATTTAACTTTCCGTAGTATGAAAACTACCAAAAACTTACCAAAAAATTGAATATAGTTTTATATAATACCACCAAAAATTGAAACAGGTACTTCTCCAAAACGTTGTTATAGTTAGTTGAAATGTATTCAATAGATAATGCTCAAATAAAAATATTTATTACCATCCACCGCTGTCATCAATTCATTACCTTTCATTTATATTACTTGGTGGGTTAAGTCACTCAGTTCAGGTACAGCCAAGCTAATAAACAAGTCGTGACCAAAATGCCGAGAAGAAATCGTGCAGGAATTATTTTCAAACCAGATAATTTGATAAAATAAAACTACAGGGCGTGTGGGAGAGTTAACTAGATCGGATAGTTAAAACACGCTTACTAGTCCACTAATTTACTCACTAAATAAAGCCAGTAAACTCGACATATTATGACATATGTAATCAAGGCCTAAGGTAAAGTATAGTATATAAATTATTTTATATTGAAGACTAACTAGCCGTTAAAATTTTATGTATAAGCTTGAAAATAGTCTGCCAACTAGTGTGGCACATCCTTTCTCGCGTCGTATTTCTATATTTAAATGATTTTATGCTTTTAAAATCTTTATTAGTCAAATTTATTTAAGTTTTTTAAACCTACCAATATAGTTTTGATTTTTTATATGAACTAAATTAATCTGGGGCTATCTGCGGACTAATTTTGACAAACCATACAAATTTCATAAAAATTAGTAGTGTTCTTTTGAAGATATAGGGGTAAATAAATTTATGTTTGTGCGCATGCGGAAGAGAAAAAATCGGTCCGAGACAACTCAGGCAAACTTTCTTATATACGAGTTCATAATTACTTAGCCCATTGTGTTCTATTTATTATTTTTCGTAGGTACATTTAATTATTATTGAGCATTTCATCGAAATTTATCATAAAAACAACTTCTCCTCGGCGGGATTGAACCCGGCCTCTCTATGTCTGCGTTTAAAGCCTTTTTCTCAGGATCTAGATTTCCCCGGGAAAAAGGCTTATATTGCTAGGTTCGTATTTAAATGGACTACATTTTAGAATTTTTTAATCAAAATCGTCGGAAAAGTTTTCGAATAATAATTTTGTTTCACGTTTTTTCAGAGTTTTTGGGGAGTAGTGCACCCAAATTTGGGGCTAAAATTCATTTCGCGATTTCGCCTCGGGGTATGATTTTTCTGAACATGTATGCCAAATTTTGTCCAAATCGGCCCAGTAGTTTAGGCTCCAGGCGTCTGCACAGACAGACGACAGACAGACATTTTGTAAAAACCACTTTTTTGGACTCAGGGGACCTCAAAACGTGTAAATCCATCAAAATCTCAAAATCGAATTTTCGCGCCATCTCAATACTTTCTCTTTATATGAGAAAGTAAAAATGGGCCCATAAGGTTGAAACAAATGGGACCAACAATGGGCTAATTATGACCTACCACCATTTATATTTCAATAAAATCGGACGAGTAGTTTTTAAGATATGTTATGGTTTGCAGAAATTTAGCGACAGAGATACACGAGACCAAAAATGTACCCTGACGGCTAAGACGGTTTTCTGTCTTGGAATTTTTGGCTTCGGTTACCTTCTGTATGCTCGGAAGCAATATTCTTAATCAAACACGCATCAAATAATAAAATTTCACTATTCAATGGTAACTTTCTTACGAAGAGAATGTTAATTTTATTTTTCGTTAGCATTAGCAAAAGAAAAGGTTCGTTTTTGGTCAGAAATTTTGACACCTTTGTCTCTTTCTGAATCTCTTTTACATTTTCTCTTCAATCAATCACCTTAATAAAGGAGCGACTACACCTTTTCTTATTTTGTTTATGTGCATAGCTCAAACAAGGCACAAAATGATCTATATTTTGACAAAGCTTAAGAATGAATGCATAATAAAGTTGTTCTTAAAAGAGAACTTAATTTATTGTCGGATGAGCAAATGAAAATCATTAAATAGATTTAGGCGACGAAATTAATGCCAAAATATAAAAAATATGCAAATTCGTAAAAGATATATCATGGGTACTAATAAGTATCGTGAATTTGCATTGAATGAAATCCTAATACAACCATTTGAAAATTTCTGTTTAGACGTTTGACAAACCAGATTGTTTATAAGTTTTAAGTGGATTGAATAAACAAGATTGTATAAGCTGACGGGAGAGGTTTATTATAGAAAGCAGGACAAGTACAAGAAAGCCAGAGGATGTATAAAGTTGTCTAGAGTTGTCATCTAAGAATGGAATGACAGAAGCCAACCGGCTCCCACTATACTTCTCAACAGGGTCCTTGACCTGGCTCATAGAGCTAACACCCAACCTATACTCAATATTTAATTACGTCTCTTTGCTTCAAATACTATTTACTCTTCACATGTTCATATTTGATTCTGTATTTTATGCTTCCCAGTATCATTTCCATGATAATTTGGATTCAGAATGAGAAATGCCACCTTAACAACTCTGGGTTCCACATGAATAATAATATTGAAATAATTCAGAAGTTTATCCAGAACATCATGTGTCGTTGGGATTTTGAGCTTCTATGATAATAATATCTACAAGAAGATTTGTCTTTAAAAAGGATTTACTTCGTAACTCCTAAATTTACAGCTCCTCATCCTTGTTGCTACTCGGTTAGTGGCATAAATGTCGAACACAAATGGTTGAAAACAGCTTCAAACAATCAAGTTACTTTGATAAAGAACCATCTTTATTACCAACATATTTACTCTAGTGATCATATAAATAAAGATGAGAACATTAGACTATAAGAGCAGTTGGAATGGTAGCTGACAATACACAAAAAGGTGAATTAATTGATGTCCGCACCAATTACTTCTTAACAATTAGATGTTGACTTGCGTAAACATATCAATAACCAACCGGATATCTTATCAAGAAGCCCATGAACTTCCAAGACATTGGAACGATCAAGACCAAAAATAATTTTGTTTCGTTCTTTTCTGATTTCAACTATAAATATACAAGATAGAATGAATTTTATTTGTAAATGTTTAAATTTAAATACTAATGCACAAGAAACTGGGGTATATGAAATGTTTTGTTCAGTTTCCGAGTTAGTTATTTGTGTTTTCAGGTTTGTTTTTTCTGTCTTGAGATTTGTTGTATAGGTAAACTATGAGACAATTTACGATGATATTTTGACTTGTTCGTGGATCTTCTCTAAAACACCTAACCTTATACAAAAACTAACCTTGTTGATAAACAAGATTCTTTTTATAGACTTGTCTTCAGGTGTTTGTTAGCTCAGCAACTAGGCATATTTTTGCATAAGTTGGCTGCTGAACAGAATAGGGACGAATGATTGTGGAAAGTTGTCGCATATCTTGCAACTTAGAAATCAGAAAAGACACTAACAACTAACTAGGAGAAACAAAAGCGCAATATCTTGGCTCGAAAAGGAAGTGGGGGTAATGTTGCATAGCATACCAGCTTGTTTTTATATAGCTATTTTGCATTTTATAATGCTTGATCTGTTAATTTACTAGAACAATTATGCAGCGAGCTTACCTAACTTCGCGACCCTTCCTTTGATGGCGTACATATAGGCTATAATTTATGATTATATTTCCATAATAATATGCAGTAATGTAACAAGCAATTATATCTCTCTAAAGAATAAATACACTCTATACAATAGCAAATAGTCTGGGTTTTTTTATTTGTTTACACTGCACATATAGTAATATGTTCGTATTCAATCTGAATATTCTATATTCTTAATTCCTAAACTTGAAACTACATTTAAAACGAAATTCTAGAACTGTAAACATAGTTTCGTTTATTTAATAATAATAATTACACTGATTTACTATGTATTTATTTCTATTTTTTGTCCAAATATAAAATGTGAATCATGAATCAAATGATGAATTAAAAAATAAATTAATTGAACATTATAGTTTAGTTGAGGAATCTGAACAAATAAGAAATCAATACATATTTTTCTAATATTACAATACAGGTTGGTTTAACTAAATATTTGTTAGGATATCTCATACTGAATAAAATTTAAGAAGGAAACTTGATCAGCTTGTTGATGTCAAACTACTAATGTTAATTAAATAATTCTTATAATTAAGCATCATCAATGAATTTATGGCAGAATCTGATTATGATGAATATATAATTATAAATCTGTATAATCGAAACATAATTTTGTTAAGTACTTAATATTTTTGTTTGAAGATATACCTACTGATTAAATTTTTTTAAGTAATAAATTACAATGATTTGAGGTAAAATTTAATCTTAACAATGTATTTCAGATACAATAATTATATTTGGATATCGATGTGTTGAAATTAATTAAGTACAAGTCAAAATGACGATAATAATCGTTTATACATAATTTAATTTTTTATTTATTTCGATTGATCGTGTTCGGATTGATAGACAGATTGTATTTTCGATAATAAATAAAATACAGTTTGGTTGTTTGTGTGATAGGGATTATCAGAAAATAAATGACAGTATGTCAGTTGTTGAGATAATATAGCTTTGTATTTGGTGTGGTTGGGTTTCCAAGCTAGAAAGGGGACCTCTCGGTTTGTATTGATCGTTCAGACTGCGCATGACCTGCTTTCACCCCCAACTCCCTTAGTCCCCCTTGGGTCGAACCACTCACTGAAAAATTAATATTTGAAAAAGGCCAATGAAAAGGAGTAAAGAGAACAAAAATAAATAAAACATTTTAGAAAAAACAATGTTTGCCTTGAATTAGACAACGAAAATCAATAGCTTTCTTATATTGTTAAGTTGTTTCTTTTTAATTCTCCTTGGCAATGATTTATTAATCTAAATAATTGTAAAAATCTGGGTATAGAGAATAAAGCCGTAAATGGCTTTTTATCACGAGAGTATAAAAAAATATGGGCATGGCATGTCTAATTTCTTTTGTAAGGTAAATAAATCTAAAATTATTATTTTAAACCAAAATCAATTATCCTTTTTTTCGAATTAATTTTTATTTATGTTGGTAAAATATAGGAGTACTTAATTTTTGATACTCCAGAATGCAATCATTGATTTGATAACTTCGAAATTATCAATACGTACACATATTGGTCAAAAACATAGAATTTTTTAGACACGACTTGTAGATAACCATATTATTTTAAAATTATCCATTATATGCATTATTTGCTTTGGTATTACCATGTTATAGTATTTGTTATAACACATGAATTAATTAGGTAATATAATCTTAGGAAGGTAAGCTAATTTTTAGTATGATAAAAGAGTAGAAAAAGTATAATGTGTGACCACGTAAAATTGAGTTTATTTCCAAAGCAGGTTTAACTTCTTATAAGACAATTTTCATCAGTGCTAAATAAAGAAGAAAAATAGTTAAAATGGTCGAAAAAGGAATTAAATAATCGTGAATTTGACTTATGTTTGAGTAAGATCAAAGTATACGAATGTCCAAAAATTGAGATTACTCGTCACTGAGTTAAGTTATAGATAATGTGTTTGTTGGAGAACATTCGTGAGCAGATTCTGACACAATGACTAAAAGTATAAGTGTAAATTGATGTGAGAACTAGTCAACTCTTTGTCTGTATAGATAGGATAGATCTTAAATTTTAAGATTTTATATTCCAAAGCAGTAAACAGAGACAGTGTTATAGAAATTACTGAACAAGAATCTAACCTGCATTTCGTAAGAAGATTCAATGCTAAATTTGGGAAACTGAACTAAAGATGTGAGAAATGAGCTCAAGAAGTGGGAACTGAACTAAAGAAATGAGAAATTAACAAAATAAGTGAAAACTGTATTAAAGAAGTGAGAAATGAGCTCAAGAAGAGAGAATAAACTAAAGAAGTGAGAACTGAACTAAAGAAATGAGAAATTAACAAAAGAAGTGAGAACTGTATCAAAGAAGTGAGAAATGAGATCAAGAAGCGAGAATAAACTAAAGAAGTGACAAATGAGCTCAAGAAGTGAGAACTGAAGTAAAGAAGTGAGAACTGTACTAAAGAAGTGAGAAATGAGCTCAAGATGTGGGAATAAACTAAAGAAATGAGAAATTAACAAAAGAAGTGAGATCTGTACTAAATAAATGAGAAATGAGCCCAAGAAGTAAGAACTGTACTAAAGAAGAGAGAAAAAATAAAGCTCAAAAATGTGAGAACTGAACTAAAGAAGTGAGAAATGAACTCAAGAAGTGAGAAGTTAACAAAATAAGTGAGCAAGTCATAACACCACCAGATCACTTTTTTTAGAAATCTCTCCATTAATATTCTCTAGAATCTAATTCATTATTTTAAATACAACAGTGAAATTCACTTCAGGAAAATGGTAATACTGGCTCTTCTGCTGTTTCATCCAAAACGAATCATGTTCTAAACTCTAATTGAGGGACAACATATCTGAATTCTTTTACTTCAAAGCCACTCGCTAATTTTATCCCACAGATGTATATAAACAGCTTTCTGGATAGAATTATTAGCATCTTCTTATCACTGAACATTTCTAAACTATTTAGCAGAAATTGCTATCAACAGAATGGGTATGGAAATCGGAGTTAATGTTTTTTCGCCTGTAAAATAACACACTGTTGGGTTTTCTTTTAACGTTTTCTGGCACTGATGGTAGCCTAAAACTGGCTTAAAAATTATAGTTTATTTGTGAATAGGTGATTGTTTTTGCCTTACCACTACGTGTACTTACTTGTAAGGGAAGAAGACCCAAAGTTATTGCTAATAATTTCCTAGCTAATATCTTCTATCTAATCTAGCTGTATCTTCGGAAGTTTATGGAAGTAGCTTTTAGTTTCACTGATATCCTTCCAGGTAAAATTCAGAAAGAATAATGAATAAGTGAAGGTAATAGAATAACGGTTTAACTATTGGATGGCATAAATATAATCATTAAAATCAAGTAAGAGAAATTTATGTGTCATAAAGTTATTACTTTCATTTAAGAACTTATAGTTATTAATCAACGAGACGTATCCACCAGCTTGCCCTAATAATATCTGTACAAGACAATAAACCCCGTTAAAATAGAAAATGGCCTTTTAAGTAAGTCATAAGTAAAACTATTACTCTCCAAGAGAGTTAAAATAAATTTCACTTTGTTAAATTGTGACGTGGCTCACACTGAATTATATTAAAATATCGTACCTAATCCTAATACTTAACAAATAAATAATGTAATCAAAGAGTAATTGAGGACACTTACATATTAGAGAGTAACAACGTAAGAGCAGACACCAATTTTAATAAAGATAATGGCTATTTTTATTATTAGTTAAATTAATTTAGATTCAAGCAAAGAATGTGACACTGCGTAACCGTAAAACAATATTTCGTGCTTTTTAGAAGACATTTTGTCTCTATACTGTAAATATTCTTTAAAAACGCATTGCATTTCACAAGTTAAAAGCCTTAATTATATTTCTTATCGAGAAAAGGGAGTGTCGAGTGGTAATATCAATTTAACTGACTAAACGTGCATTTTTCAGGATAAAAACTTAACTTCAACGATATGTATATAAATAAAAATATCAGAACATTCTCCCGACCTAAATGAGAAATTTAAACTCTTTTTCTAAAGAAAAACTCAAAATCACACTTAATACAAAGACTGGTTAGGCAAATCAAAATAATAAATAAACCATTTCTTTATTTCTTTCTCCGTCGAAATTTAGCAATGAGTCAGACGAAAGTGTCCTTCTCTTATTTTTTCTAAACCTACTAAGACGCCAGCCTGTCTCGTAAACTTGATGACATGGCTCATGCAAATGGACTAACTGATCCTGTCTCACTATTTACAACAATGGTAGTAATTAGCTGACAGATAGGACCAAGTAGCTTGTGGTTGTGCCACTAGCTAGGATAAGCGCACCTCGCACTCTAAATTCAGGATGTTTCCTCTTTCTTTACTTTGCTTCTCCATCAGCTCTTTAATTTTTAACTTCACTTTATCGCCGTGTCATCTATAGTCTCTAATCGGCAATATTGTCTTGTATGCATTGCAACACTCACAAAAGTGTTCATTTCATTCTTATATACTAAACAACCTGGTTACCATATTATTTTGTGATGGGTTCTTTGCCAGTTTCACCACTCCCATGTTGTCTACCCACAGAGTTGGAGTACCTTCTCAAAGATAGAACTAGGGATATATCTTTGAGAAGTCTTCTCCGACCACACTACTTCCGTGGCAGCTTTTCTGGCAGCAAAGTACTCTTCAGTTCTATCGACTGTAACACTGATCGTTGCATTCTGCTTGACTAGGTAATAGATGCACCTCAGTGCTTGCCCAGCACTTTTAATACTGACTTCCTTGTCTCAGGATCTGCTGAAAATCTGCATCTGCATACACATCTAGTACACCTTCGCCATTGTAGAAGAGGGGTCATAGTTAATTGTGCCTTTAGATACCGGAAGATACGCTTTGCACCTTTTAGATACTTGGAACACCTTTCGTTCCAGCACGGAGGTGCTTGCTTCAAACTATATTGACTTCACTGCATCCTGCAAACTTTCTTTGTACCATCCTGATAACCTTCCACTTGATACATAGATTTCATACAGAATACTTGATACATAAATCCATAGAGAAACGCTGTTTTTACGTCGAACTGCTTTATCAACAGTTTCTCCTTAGAAGCAACAGACAATAGAGTTCTGACTAAATCAAATCTTGCTACTGTAGCAAACGTTTCATAATAATCTATTCCCTTTTTCTGCGTAAAACCGTTTGCGACCGCGACCAGCCTGGCCTTGTATCTCCCTGGAGTAACATCAGGATTAGGTTTTATCTTAAAAATCCACCTATTTGTCACAGGCTTTCTTCCTCGTGGGAAATCCTCTAGCCTCCAGATCTTATTCTCCAAAAGTGATGAGTATTCATCATCCATAGCATTTTCTGATGAAGAGAGCTTCCTTAACTCGGTTCTTCTAGACTAGAGCAAGAAAAGCAAGGCATATATCTGGGGAGAGTAGATTGATCTCGAAGGGTCTTATAGTGACGACTGGTGGGATGGGGTGGTTGACTTCTTCAGTAGTGCCTGAGGCATTTTCCTCATCTCCGACCCTCCCTTCTGTCCAAAACCCTTCTCTCCATTTCCTTCGATGGGTAGCTCGTTTTCACCCTCAGCCACAACATTCTCCGGCTCTGCTTCAAATTCATCTTTTAAGCATAAAGGTGCGTTTACACCTGACACTTCTCTCCGGAAATAAATGTCAAATGTCAGACAGAAATCGCTTTGACTGTTTACATCTGAGAGAAATTGCTTGAGATTTATGTCGGAGATATATGTCTGACACTTCTGGCAATGCTTAAATTTGCAATAAATGTACGAAGAGGAGTTTGAATTTTCAAATAATCGGTGTTTATATCTGTTGGTATAGAAGTGTCGACACTTATAGCTGAGAGTAGAAACATAAATCACGGACATAAATTTTTCGGTGTTTACACTACTGAGATTTCTGTCTGACATAAATATCATGAAATAAATGTCAGGTGTAAACGCACCTTAAGAAATATCTTGCACCCCCTTGTGAAGTGACTCGTATACTTTTTTCAATCGCTTCAAGAACATTATTTTGTTCCAAGTGTCTGAAGTCTAATTTGAATTATTTTGTTCTAAGTCTAAAGGCCCAATTTGAAAAACTTTTCCATTGAATGGTTTTATATAAGGTATGTTATTTGCAGTTGATACCAGTTCCAAGCAAGTGAATAAATGAAGTGACTTCCAGAAAACGTGTTCGACAAAATACACTACACACGCACTATTTTCTGCCGCTTATTATTTTCCGGCAAACTAATAGCATTAAATTTTTTTTTTAGAGTAATCCTGGGGCCATAACCTGTTGAAATAATATGGGTGAATACAGATATAAAACAGACACGATAAGCATTAGCAACAAGCACATGAAACGGAATATATTGATGTATAGGTTACAGTAAGGTTACAAATGTTACTTAAGGAGAACAATTTCTTAAATCCAACATGGATTTCTCCTGCTTTGAATGCAGCCATTGTTGGAAAGTTTTTTGGGTAAACCAGGGATGGTAGGTCATTTGATTTGATTTATACCCATAAATATTAGATACGTGGATGAGGATATTATGACCATAAGAAGAGTTATTTTAATTTTCACAAAAAATTATATCTATTTTTCTTAAGACTGTAGAACCGATACCTAAGTGTGGAAAAAAACATATAAAACACCTTTAAATTATCTATTCACGAATACGCTTTTTTTTTCGCAAAGGATGAATATTTTATTTTGATTTGAAATACGTAATATGCCTTTCAATATATCAAATGTAGTGAATAGATTTACTAGAACTCACTTCCATGATTAAATTAATACGCTTTGAATTTATTTTTTAGCTATTGTTTGAAATCATAATTTTGAGAACTTCTGACAAACTTCTTTTGAAGGCGAATACAAAGCGATTAACCGGCCAATCTATATATATAAAAGTCAACGTATGTGTGTGTATGTGTGTTTGTTCTTTATACAAATCTACAGTTTTAGTCCGATCTCGATGAAAATTTGCACACTTGACCTTCAAAGCAAGGAAACAATCAAGGTCTACATGAATTTTCGAAATTTCAATTTTGGTACATAGGGGTACGGGGTACAAGTAATAAATACGGGGTCAAAGTAATGAATACCCTTCGTGATGCATATCGTTGAAAAGCTCCTTAAGGGTACAGTAATTGTTGTTATGTACACTTTTGTCATATTTTCATTTAGGAGGGGGGTAAAATGGAAAGTATAACTATATCTATGTATAGAAAGAAGAGTATCTATATAAGAGAATGTCTTTTATACAAATCTACAGTTTTATCCCAATTTGATGAATATTTACTCTTTTTCTTCCAAACAAGGTGAAGGTCACTGCCTACATCATTTTCCGAAATTAAAATTTTGGTACACAGAGGTACGGGGTACAAATGTCAAAGTAATGGATACCCTTCATGATGCATATCGTTAAAAAGCTTTTTAAGAGTACATTAATATTGTTAAGTACGTTTTTGTCATATTTTTATTTAGGAGGGGGGTAAAATGGAAATGTATATCTATATCTATAAAAGTCAACGTATGTGTGAGTGTGTTTATGTTCTTTATACAAATCAACAGTTTTAATTCGATCTCGATGAAAATTTGCTCACTTGACCTTCAAAGCAAGGGGAAGATCTCTGTCTACATAAATGTTCGAAATTTAAGTTTTGGTATACAGGGGTACGGGGTACAAATGTCAAAGTTGAAATCCCTTCATGATGCATAGTGTTGAAAAGCTCTTTAAGAGTACAATAATTGTTTTTACGTGCATTTAGGGGGTAAATGGAAAAATATATCTAAAAGTCAACGTATGTGTGTATGTTCTTTATACAAATCCATAGGTTTAGTCCGATCTCGATCAAAAAATGCACACTTGACCTTCAAAGGAAGAAAAAATCAGTGTCTACATGAATTTTCGAAATTTAAATTTTGGTACACAGGAAACAGGGTACAATAATGAATACGGGGTCAAAGGACTGAATACCCTTTATGATGGATATCGTTGAAAAGCTCTTTAAGATTACATTAATTGTTGTTATGTACAGTTTTGTCATATGTGTTTTCATTTAGGAGGGGGTAAAATGGAAAAATATAGCTATATCTTATATAAAAAGAAGAGTGTCTGTATGAGGGTATGTCTTTTATACAAATCTACAGTTTTATCCCAATTTGATGAATATTTACTCACTTTCCCTTCAAAGCAAGGGAGAGGTCGCTGTCTATATGAATTTTCGTAATTTAAATATTTTGGTACAAAGGGGTACGGTGTAAAAGTGTCAAAGTAATGGATTCCCTTCATATGATGCATATCGTTGAAAAGCACTTTAAGAGAAAAGTAATTGTTGTTATGTACAATTTTATTTAGGAGGGGGTAAAATGGAAATTTATAGCTATATATATAAAAATCAACGTATGTGTGAGTATGTTCTTTATACAAATCTACAGTTTTAGTTCGATGACAATGAAAAATTGCCTTCTTGTCCTTCAAAGCAAGGGGAAAATTACGGCCTACATGAATTTTCGAGATTTAAGTTTGGTACACAGAGGTATGGTACAAGTAATGAATACGGGGTCAATGTAATGAATGCCCTTCATGATGACAAAGCTCTTTAAGAGTACAGTAATAGTTTTTATGTACAGTTTAGTCATATTTTAATTTGGGGGGGGGGGCGAATTTAGGATATTTGTAATTAGCTTATCAAAGAGGAGAGGGGGGGTATAGAAATAGGTGGGAGAGATAGAATCTAGATATTCTTGCATAGTAAAATAATTTATATGTTTCATTATGGTTGTTTATCAACTTATCTAATTATAATAACACTCCGTAGCGAAGCACGGGTACCCAGCTAGTTTATTCTATATAAATTCCCGTTGAAATATCTATATAAATATTCCGTTAATATTTCGTATTTCAGCAGGCTAATTTCGATTTCTATTGTTCTTAAACTATGAAAATGAACAGTTTTCTTAACATAAAACAAATCTGTATCTATGGTAGAGTACTTAAATTATTCTATATATTGAATAATGCATTATTATTTCAATTTATTTTTATCTTGCCATTTAGCTCACAAGTAAGTTGGTCAAATAAGGTAATGGCCCTTACATAACCCTCGTACATAAACATTTTGTATTAAGTAACGAAATATAATACAATTGTGTATAGAAGATAAAATAGCAGCTTTATATACAATGGATACATTTCTTAATCGCTAAGTAACAATTAGTCAATAAAGATAATATTTAAAATAAAAAGTTAAAATTTGATATAGAATTTCTTGTCTAAAGATTCAAATGGTTGTATGAAGGAGAATAATTATTAGGCTTTGTTAAGATACGATGCTATGAAAGATAATGAAGGAGAGATTGTAAAAGCGATGAGAATAATAGATCCGAGGGTTTGTATAAGCATCACACCTTCAAGGTACAAGAATCTACTAGACAATGCAAACTGTGCAATGACCTGGAGTAAACAGGATGAAAGAATATACCTGAGACTTGACAAACCTTTGTTCAAAAATATGCATTATAACCTACAAAAATTATAACCTTAAAATTGTTTTGTTAAAAGCAGAACCTTTAAAACTGTAGTTTCCAATAAGCCTAATACAATCATCTCAATTCAAAATTGAGGAGAAGGTAAACTGATGTACACAACATAAAACATGAAAAAATAATTTTATGTTTTCACACAAAAATAGTATTTTATGAATTTTATGTTGCGATTGTTTTATCCGAGTGTGCTTGAATGCTGATAACATTATCTACACTAGGCGCTATAATTATTTATAAAAAGAACCACTCATGTGTTTCCATTTAAAAGATTGGCTTTAGGTTCCAAGTGGGTCTGCTTTGATAAGAATTTCCTAACTACTAGGATATCGCCTTCGCATCACTTATCATGCTTTGAATAACGTTATTGATATTTTCAGAACAAGATTTTGTAATAGGTAAATTAAGAATTATGCTTGTAATAGGTGAGTCAAGAGTCATGTGACCTGAATGAAAAATTTGAAGCCATAACCAAAATCATTGCATTTCCATATATATATTTATTAGAGCAAATGTTTAAGATCAAGGTTTAATCAAGAAATTATTATCAGCTCTACATTTGGTCCACCACGGAACTAAAACAATAATTATAAATAGTCTGCCAATTAGTGTGGCACATAGCTTCCTCACGTCCTATTTCGTACGTTTTTACAACCTTCTATTGTATTGGCGCTATTGACAAAATGTTTATCAAAATTGTTTAGATTTTTGCATGAAATGAAGTATCTATTTATTAATAAAACCATGTAAGAGTTTTGCTCTCTAGGAAAAAAATTTAATTTCTATACGTTATTATCTAGATTCTAGATAATGAAGTACAGAGAAACAGAGGATGGGGAGAATGACAAAAATGTAAGATGAGAAAGTTTGTTTGGGTTGGCCATAAATACCACCAACTTGTCTCTTTAGGTGTTATTCAAGATGTGTTAGTTACATAAAACTTCGGCAGGAACAACTAACTTCAAATTAAAGCTTTGAGATCTCTGCGATCTTACTAAATTAAACAAAAATTTGCAGCTCACCATTATCAAGAAGATAATTTTACGTGATTCTGCACGAGTGGGAAGTACACTTACCATAATAGCTTGTTATAACGAATGGGTGCAGTTACAGGTGTAAAAAGAACTCTATAAAAGCGGTACCCATATCGAAAGATATATAGGAAAAAGAGCACACGGGTGATTATAGAAGAACTAATAAAGGTTGACCTGTGTTATACACTATTTTCCGAGTACAGTAGGCAATCCCTTTCAAAAGGTATCGTATAAAAAAAACCTTCCTATCATCATTTCGGTTCATCCTTTCTTTCTCCGTTCGACAGATCTTCACTTATCAATTTCGTGGATGTGAATCGGGAACTGGCTGCGATGATCAAAAAAGACTTGACATCTGATCCGTGACGAATTGTGCAAAATCAGGGCCCCTTGCTATTGCGCCCTGAATCTAGCGCCGTTTTCCCTCGGTTTCATTAAAAACCACAATTCGATTCGATATCCTTCGGGCAAGCTGAACGGAATAAGAAGTGCTGCGGGGAGTGACAGGGCGTGAAATGGGAAGGGTCGAACTGGGGGCCATCGACACCAGAGATAATGGGGCATCCTGCTAAACCGGGTAACAAACCATCCGGAACTCGCACTCACTATACTATACTCTTTCTTAAGCCAAAACAATAAAATATATAATTCAACGAGACAAATAACCAAACTCGATTTATTTTAATAGCTATATACACAACTTAATCAAATAACTTTGAAAATAGATCAAAAATGAAACTGAAATAGATTATTTATTATTTATCTTTATAAATGTGTAAATATGAAAACTTAAATGGTACAATTAGTGCTAATTTGATAAAACTGTATTCTTAATCTTATTAAGGTCTGTAGAGTATTAATAACTTCATTTCACCCCGTTTGTGCTATATTTCACTTCCTTAGAGGGATCATCAGGCCTAAAAAAATATTTTCAAATTTTATTTCTGATAACTACATTAACATATTATATCTACTCAAGTTATCGTCACACGTTTCAAGGATTCGCGGACACACAGACCGACAGACAGACAGGAGACCAAAAATGTTCCCTGATGACTGAAACGGATTTCTGTCTAGGAATTTTTAAAATCGGAGACATAAAATTTTTGTCGTTCTCAAAAGTGAATACATTCCGTTACCTTCGGTAAGCTCGGAAGCAATATTTAAAAACAGTAAACAATAAATAAAATTAAAAATTTATTATAATTTGATTACTATTTATTTTGTTCACATGTGAACAAATTTTAATAAACAGTGACTCTATCTAAGTTACCTTATATAGAAGATAAATTAAGTAGTGTGTAAATAATAAGGTAATAATTCTCTATCGTTATTAAAATTTTACCATCGAATCTTATCCACATTGTTTAATACCTGGTAAACGTTAATCTCTTAATAATAAATCAAACCTATAATGATCATAACCTATAAAAATGTGGGATTATCTTATTGAGGCAACAATTTATCGTGGGCCTTTGGATCAATCCACCTAGAAAGAAACATGGAAAATGGTAGGTGCACTTATTTAAAGGTTTCAAATGATAACGCGCAATTATTGAAGTTTAAAGAAACGTGTCAGTAAAAAAAAAAAAAAAAAAAAAAAAAAAAAAAAAAAATTTCTTCCAACTGTTTTTTAATCAAGGTTAAAACAAGAAAAATGGTTATAAATCGTGCGAGAATTGCGAGCTTATGTAAGCAATTATAAATGTAATTCGAATATGTTGTTAGTAAAATACATTACATTTAATATTAGTTGCCTGATATTCCAAAACTCAAGTAAATCGTTTTAGATTGCATTGTTAGATAACGGATAAATTACGTGCTACGTGCTAATGTTTTTATTATCACTTTTCAACAACGTTTGTCATTAATAAGCAAACAATGAATTCCATAAAAACGATTGTATAATAATACAATAGACCATTACAACATTTTTGATTAGGCATATAATCCTCTTATATTACGTTAAAAAAAATAAATAAATAAATAAAACCAGGCACATAGTAAATAAAACGTATTATTATTAATAATATCAAGGGAATTTGATAGCATTAGCTCTCTGTCAAGCTATCCATTAAAAATTAACAGAAACTAGGCATGTAATCCTGTTATATATTACGTTACAGAAAAAAAAAAAAAAAAAAAAAAAAAACAGGGCATAGTAAATAAAACGTTCTATTGTTAATGAAAGATATCAAGGTAAGTAGACAGTAGTTAGCTTTCTGTCAAGCAATCCATTAAAAATTAACAGGGGGTTGTGAACAAGGCTGAGTTGTATTTACAGAGTTAAGTATTAAAGGGAAGTTTTTACGTCACGCGATCATGTACAATATATTATTTGAGCTGTCAGTGCCAGCCGTGGTCTCCCTAAACCCCCTAAGCTCTGAAGCAATAACAAGCCAGGCCCTTCTCTTTCAATATCCCTAAAGCTCCCTGGAACTTGCACTGACTAGACGTGCCAAACCCAGAGATTTGGGGCAAAATAGTCTATAATAAGCAGCTTGCGCAATCTTTTTTTCACTGGCCCGACCATCGATCTAAAATCCTATTACCAGTTGAACTCGGTTATTTTTCTACTTGTCTCTCGCATTCCCAACTAAGGGTAGAGTTAGTTCACGACTAAACCATTATATCTTAGCAAGTTCTCTCAATAATTTAACCTTATTTAGACGTTTTAATGTATTTACCAAACATATTCATCTATTCACTGGGATTTTATTTCTTCTGTTTTTTTTGCTGTTGAGCTTACCAAAGGCAACGGAAGCTATGTGATCGTTCTGAAGAGCGAAATTTTTTATGTCTCCGATTTCAAAAAATCCAAGACAGAAATTCGTTTCAAACATCAGGGAACATTTTCGGTTCCGTGTTTGTCTGTCAGCCTGTCGGTCTGGCTGTCGCTCAATTTTTGCCAATAAACATATCTTAAAAACTACATGTCCGATTTTAATAAAATTTGGATGGTAGATCATAATTAGCCCATTGTTAGTCCCATATAAGTTTCAACCTTATGCGTTCATTTGTTTCTCTTCCACATGTGCACAAACATGCATTTATTTACACCTATATTTTTAAAAGTACTCATCTGATTTATATGAAATTTGGATGGTTTGTCAAAAGTAGCACCAGATTAATTTCAACCGACTGCGCTCTTTAACTTAATTTGTGTAAACAATAAAAAAAATTTGACAGTTTTAAAATATTCGGGGGGATAATTGTCTTAATTTAACAATAATGGGCTGTGAAAGCATAAAATTATTAAAGTACACGAAGTAGGACTCGAGGAAGCTATGTGCCACATTCATTGGCAGAGTATTTAAATATATATATATTACAACAAAGAGGAATCCTAATGCATTTGCAGTATCGAGTTTAGAGGACTAATAACATTTTTAACATAAAATATATATATATATTCTTCGGATTTGTATAGTTAGAACTGTTATTAAAGTGCACTTTATTAATCATTTCATATAAAAAATGCATCTTCAATAAAATTTACCGAATTTCTGTAGATTCATTTAAAATGTGTTCGTTTTGTATGTTACTTCACCTGTTCTGTATTATTAGGTTATTTACTGGAGGGGGCAAATTTAATAATCTAATCGTGATTGTGATGATTAAGTAACTCGTCATCGTGATCATCAGTGAGAATCAATTAAAGTAATTATTATAGATTAAACAATTGTAAAATCACTAAATGGTACGATAATATCAAATTATAGGTATACTTGAAGGAGATATCAGAAGTAAGTATATACGGTTTTTTCATTTAATAATTCAACAATAGACTCTACCAAAAAATCGATCATATAATTTCATGGAATTGAAAGTACTCTTGAATTAAATGAAGTCGCTTTCTACTTATAGTAACAAAAACCTTATTAATAGTTAAGTTATAATTTGTATCCAGCAGAATTTCCTAAAATTTATTCCTAGTAGAAAATGATGATGAATTTTATTTTTTTAGTTTGATTGAGGCAATAAGGGGAAAAACAGACTTTATAAAAATATTAGAACCGGAAAAATCTAGTAATTAGAGCTAAGTTAGACCAAGTTGATTTAGCTTGTTAGCTGCACATCGAGATTCAAAGCAGAGCAAGGGGCAAGGACATTAAAGGAAATTAGAGGCAGGCACCCTCTCTAATCAACATGAGGGACCGTTTGTTTCGGTAAACAGATATCCAGTGACAGCGGTGACAGATCACAGATATTACTCCTATTCCATCTCACCCAGCCTCTCGGTGTTTCTATCTCACTTTTATCACCAGGTTTTAGAGTTGGTTCCCCTCGCTCAATGAGACCGGTGGTACGGAATAATCTGTGGCCTGACTTTCCAGATGTGACCCTCCCAGCTTTGTTTGACAACAAAATAGGTATCTCTGTCAATCCGACATCAAACATTTACAGTTGGGTTTTTTCTAATCCCTGAATATCTCATATATCTGTTGTTTGTTTATTAATAATAGAAGAAATGCTAAGAACTATTGTTATAGAAGGCTAAAATATATGGTTATGTATTGTGTAATTTACACAATTAAGGAAAGTTGATATATCAGTATCTTTACAATAGTAATAAGTGCAGATTACGACCCTGCACTGAATGACCAGCGTTTTCAACAAAGTAATGCTAGATTGAAAAGATTAAAACAAATTCAAAAGTATGCTCATTGTGAAGATACTAATGATATTAAATCGATTTCACTTTTAGCCTTGGAACTAAAAAACATATTAAAATAGTTCTTTATCAACAATTTTAGGCCAAAGGAATAATCTACTCATTTTACTAATAATAAAGGCCCATTTACACTTCGATTAGTGCAAGTGCGAGGTGCGAGTACAAGCCCACACACCTTCCACCTTTAAACACTTACACTAAACACATGGTGACCAAATGGTTTTACTGTTTGTACTATAAGCACTCGCACTTAATACTCGCACTTGCACTAATCTAAGTATAAATGGGCCTTAAGAAAGAGGATCACGGTTAAAAAAGTATGTACAGCCTAGGAGAGAGCATAGAGTGATAAGACTCATGAATTTACATTAACAGACATTGTCAGTACAAGTTGGCATCGGCTTAACGGCTCTATTTGAAGACCAACAAATCAAAACAAACATTTGTTTTTATTGGAATAAATTTGGTTGCCCTAGCTTAGCAATAACAAATCATATCGAGGTGCGTCGTCATCGGGACACTACTCGATTATATAAAGGATAGTTCTCCCGTTTTTTCTTTTATTTCTCTGGCATTCCACCCATGACTCCAAGACAATCTTCCTTCATTACCCTTTCTTCATCTCCTTCCTCAAATTTCCTTGTTTTCTTCTTCTTATTCGCATATTCTTTCTGCAGGCAAACTTTGTCTTAAATTGTTTCTCTCCTGTCTGTGAAGATTGTCAAATAATGTTAATAAACTCCGTCCTAATAACATTTCTGATTTTGTGTGGAGTATTCCTATTATAACTTAAGAATAACGCATTCATTGTGAGATTTGCATCCTTTTTTATCTTTTCTACCACTTGCATAGCGTCTCCTAAAAGTCTTAACCATTCTCTCTGCCAATCCATTAGTCCTGAAATGGTACAGTGTTGTAGATACGAGGCATATGTTATTGTTTCCGTAAAACTTTTTGATGTAAACTGAGGCCCTTTATCTCTAGTTAGGGAAATAGTTTCGCAGGAATCCCAAACCGTCCAAACCTCTCCATTAACTTGCTTATGGATGCCACTTTTGTTTTAGTATTCATTTTTGCGATTTTCACCCACTTGGAATAGGCATCAATCAAAACCAACCAATAGGATCCCTCTAACGGACCAGCAAGTTTAAATGCAACCTTTCCCTTGAGGTCTGCTTGAGACAATTCTCGGCGGTAGTGATACTTTTTTAATCCAAAAGAGTAATTCTTCATCTTTAATTATATTACCTATTTTCTATTAAAAAGAGACAGTACATGGAATAAATTTACATAGCTTAACTAGATAATACTCATGGCGCACATTGACAGACGCGGGTGACGCAGGGCAGGGAAGCACAGTTTTTTTCAAACGCAGATATATACGAAACAGCACGATTTGAGACGCAGAGTAGGGCTGGGCAGTCCTACACCTCATGTGGGATACGCGACGCTGGTGGATCTGACGTCTCAATTGTCGGGGCCTCGTTTATTTCTGGGGTTGAAAAAACTGTGCTGCCCTGCCCTGCGCCACCTGCATCTCAACGTGCGTCCGGGCCAATTATTATAACGCTAAATAAATAGAACGTCAAATGCTAAGCTTAAATAATGTGTCGGGCTCTAATTAACAGAGAACACTGAGGTGGCGGTCGCCACAAATGGAAATATATTTATTAATTTGGAATAACTTAGATAACTGAATAATAGATAGATTACTTGTTTGGACCGAGGCTAGATTAGTTGTTGACTATATTAATAATGTTTGATAATGTTCTATATTAATACATTGCCTTCCAGTAGTGACTGCGTTTCGGTAGTTGTTCGCTCAGATGAACTGTAAATTATATTATTATATTGCATTGAACACAAAAAAAACAAAAACAATTATGATATAAGCTGTTAAAAGCTAAATCACAGCAAAAAACCTACAACAGGATTTTTATAACCAAAAACAACGCAATTTTTTATTGCTAAGTTCGTTTTCAGAATGTAGTAATTTGTGTTTCGTAGAATGGGCAGAAGTCACTAAGGAAGCCAAGGCCCTTCATGGGCCGTAGAGCCATAGAGTAAGTAAGTAAGCAAGTAATTTGTATCCTACTCTATTCCAAGGGCTCGTTTACAAAAAGTATAACGAATATATTATACTAGTTATGAGATAACGAAGAATCAACATGTTTATTAATCGGGTTTGCTTGGTAGGTATAACCTCCTATAAAAGAATGCGAAATAAAATCACTTGTTATTTTAATAAAACTATAAAAACTAAATATATAATAAAAGAAGTGGTTTAAAAGATAAAACAAAAAGCAGTTAATCTAAGGTCGATTATAAAATGAGGCACTTAATCATTTGAAAATTTGCCAGATAATAAATGCTATCTTATTCTTTAAAAAAAGGCAAACTAATAATCACAATAATTAAAGCAATCAAGAAAAATGAGATATGGCAAATTTATGTTTTGAAATTTTAATCCGCTTATTTATTAACGGCTCTATCCTCCATAATGAAGCGGTTTTGTTATAAGGTTCGCGTTGTTAGAGTTGTTTTCATGTTTTGTTTATGTGACAGGTTAAGCACTTTAAGAAGATAGTTCATAATAAGATGGTAGACGGCGCGCCAAGGTGCCTTCAAAGAAGAAATCATTCATAATAGAGGGATAACGAGAAAGGATCGGGAAGGATTGAGGCGATATTTTACGATCTTGAACACTTTATAGGTGGGCAAGTGGTCAGACAGGTCTACAGAGTCTCGGCAAGGAGAAAGAGCTTTATCCGTTGACCTCGTCTAACCTGGTTAACTGCTTTAATCAGAAGTCAACTTGACCGGTTTCTTACCAACAAACAGTACATACTGATGTTGAGCCCGACCCTTATAATAAAGACTTTACTAAGAGGTTCAACTGGAGGTATTAACCCGAGGGAGCGATGGTGCCCGGGTGGCCGGACCACCCAATCCCATTCTTTCTTCTGTGCCCTTATGGCTCGGACACGTACCGCCTTGGACATCGGCAAACTTTTCACAACAAAGCAAATAAATGGATATAAAGTATAAATTCCTCCTCTTGTATCTTTCAAAAGATTTTCAACAAGTTGAAAATTATAAGAAGAAGCGGGTACTTGATGAAATTCATTATAATATTCACTGTCTTGTGTGAATGGTATATAATATATTATTTAGATTTTAGATGTATATAGTACAATATAGTAGAATAAAACCTTTGATAGTGCGAATGTTTGGTAGCTTTGGCGCTGTTGTTAACCAAACAAACAAATCTATTGTGATTTCTGTCCTTGATATAACCAAAGCACAGTATGACAATGCAATTTGTTATATATTATTTCTAATGAATCATGGGCATTCTACCACCTTTAACACGTATATGTATGTTCTTATATTCCATAATAACATACAATATGGAATATATATGTATATTATTATGGAATTTATAATTATAATATGTACTATGTGTTGTGGGAGCAAATCAACTCCATTAATTAAGAAATTATTTAATATTACAAAAAAGAGAATAACAAAATGCCACTTAATATAAACTAACTACTATATAAACATTAAAATATTCTACATTTTTGCTTTACAGACGTACAATAAATAAACTTAGAAATCTTAAATACTAAATCTCATATACGCCATCATTCATTCAAAGCTTTCACACCAATTGGATTCCGGTGAATGACAAATGTCTTTGGAGATATCGGCTTCGTAAGCAAATCAGTTGGCTACTCCACTGTTGGCGCTATCTTCACTTTACGCTCTGAGTCGAATTGACGAAGTTGATGGTATTTCACGTCGATATGTTCCGTCTTCTTGTAAGTGGGTGTTACACTTTTGTCTAGTATTGAAGCTTACTGGATGTTTTTAAAGAGAACAGCAGGACTATCCATTTCAACTGCCAGATCTTAAAAAACTCTTGAGACACAGCTTCACAAGAAGTCAGTGAAGGAGCCTACATATACTCAGCTTCTTGAAACACTACGATATAGTCCTCCAAAAAGCCTTGACAAAATAGTCACTGATGCTTTTACGGTCTGAACTGTTGGCCATTATATTCCTTGACATAGCCATTAAGAAAAAGCAGTTCTCAGGTATATTACGTTCGTCGTATATTACGTTTCTGATTTAATATTACGTTCATATTTCTTTTCAAACATTATTTAATATTTAAAGCAATCTTAAATTTTGAAAAAAAAACTCTCTAAAAGCCAATATGCTTATAATACTATCCGTATCAATAATAATTTATTTGTTTAAGTAATTAAAAATATTTATTATCCTGATACAAAGTAGAAAAACGAATTATTTTTTCCAAATTAAAACCTATTTGTATACATCCATTATATTTGAGCTCATGGATGTTTAATTATATTTTAATCGCTCTTTATTAGGTTAAAATGTTTGTTAGGAACAAATAGTGTAATCATATTTCAATAATCAGTCATTAGTTTTACAAACTCATTTGTATTAGCCGATTACTCAATAAATATCCGAGAAATGGGAAAGTAAAATTCGAAAATAATTGTACAAACCGACGACTAGTAACAGATAAGAGAGGTTATTTTCGTTTAATTCCTTTAAGGCCGAGCCCACATTGACGCGCAAGCGGCGCAGGGCAGGGCAGCACAGTTTTTAGGGTTTTGTCGGTAAAACCAAAAAAAGAAACCCTTATACTTATAGTTTTGTTCATGTGTGTACGGTTTCAATAACTTTTGAATCAAAAGAGATAAAAACATGAAAATTGTCAGTATTTAGAGCGTCAATATCGTTTTGACGCGCTCACTGGAAAAATATAGCGAACTCAAAATTATTATTATTGTTCAAATTATAAATGGCAGATAATAATTCGTGTCACGCGTTTTTTTTTTGTTTTTTTTTTAAATTTTTAAACTGTAGATTTTAAAAATATATTTACACTTGTGAATAGTGTTTAATTGTTCATGTTGTTTTGTCAAAAAACATCAACATTTTGACCCCCCGGGGGATCGAACTAGGAACCCCTTCCTGTAGTAACAGGTGGAAACATTTTAATTTTCTGCTGAAACTAGAAATATGCAAAATGTACCGTCTGCTGGTCCATAGAAAAAATAAGAATATTAATTTGATCTGAATAACTAAGAATCCAATATGGCGGATAATTTATGTTACGCGAAAAAAAAATTGAGTGTGGGGTATCAAATTAAAGATTAGATTAAAAAATATATAATACTTTTTTAATTTTCCAGGTAATTTTGTAAAAAAGCATCAACATTTTGCGTCCCCCCTTATTCTAACTAATTTCATTTTTTCATTGCAGAGATAAATATATTAATACGTGCGAATTGAGACGCCAGATGCACGTCTAATCGCGAGGATTTGTATATTTCTGCGGTTTATAAATCTGTGCTGCCCTGCCCTTTCTTATCTGCGCTGCGTCTCAATCTGAAGGTTTAAAATTTAATTTCTAGAATTCAACAACTTCGACCTCTGAAAGCTAAGTGAGGTTAGAATAGATTACAATATTTAATTTGTTGAAGACTATAATAAAGATTAGAAAATATATTTATCTACTCGCGGCAGCAAAATTAAACATTACTTAACTGTTTTTAGGCTGGAAAGTACTATTTCCCTGATTTGTCATTAAAATATTAAAAACAGGCAGGAAAGTAGTTAAAACAGTCAGGAAAATACTTTCTCTGCCTAGGCAGGGAAATATTTTCCTGCCTAGGCAGAGAAAGTAACAGTGTTTACCACTGCGTGTCATAACCTCTTATTTTGGCAAGAACAGTTTATACTATTATCTCTATCTTATAACATTATATATTATAGTTAAATAAGTAATATTTAATAATAAATAAACGTTTTAATAATAAAATAATTTGTCTATATTTGTTAATTCTGTTAAATAAGTTCAATGATTAGTAGATCTTTAATTAAAAAAAAGTAGAGTCACTGATTAAACTGTAGCGTCATGTAAACATTGAACATCCATATTATTTTTATTATTGAAGTCTTTCTAGATTAAACTAGCTACTTTTCTTGATGTATCCTAGTTACTTCTTTTCTTTTAAGCACTAGAAGATATCTTTAACACTTTTATTAATTTTATAGTAAAAATATAAATAAATATTTTATATTGCGTGCATTATTCATTCAGAAGTTATGTGTGTTATAAACTTGTGTTTTGTATTTTGTTGTTATAGATTAAGTTTGCTTTTCACTTATTGTTATTATTCCCGTTTCTTATTTGAACATTAATTTTAGTTAATACATATGTTATTATCTTAATTTATATTACACATAGTTATTAACTATGTTATATTAATAAAGATAACATTTTAGCAGCTTCATTTTTCTTCCGCAAGTAGATAAAATATTGTATGCAACAAGGCAGCAAAGGAAACATTTCTGCCTCGTTTATTCATTGCCTGCCTCGGCTTCGCCTCGGCAGTCAAATAGGTAAATTACCTGCCTCGGCTTCGCCTCGGCAGTTAATTATCATAGCCTGTCCTCGCCTTCGGCTCGGAGGCTAATCTAATCACTCGTCAGTAAAATTCCATTTTGCTGCCTAGTTACATAAATAACTATTTCACTTTTATCAAAAACATGCTCTAAAAAGGAGAACATGATATATTCTTTTTACAGCCACGTAGTCTTACAAGTATTACAGTATATGCGTATGTTATGTTGTATGTTGGAGGAGATAAAAGCGTGAAACGCTACAAACAGTTTTTATCGTTTATTGATAGCGCCATCTTTAGTAGTATCACAGTATATGCGTATGTTGTATGTTTGGGAAGATAAAAACATGAGACGCAACAAACAGTTTTTATCGTTTATTGATAGCGCCATCTTTAGTAGTATCACAGTATTGCGTATTTTGTATGTTTGGGAAGATAGAAACATGAGACGCTACAAACAGTTTATATCGTTTATTGATAGCGCCATCTTCAGTGACTTACGCATAGATTGTGATCGCTTTTAATGTGGATGTTAAAAAAAAAGTTTCTCCTTTTTTAATGCATGTTTTATAAAATATAATATAAAAATATTCTCAGAATGAAGAACATAATGTTATTAAACAATTCAACAAATTCCTTGTAATACATAATAAGAAACACCGGACGGAAAAAAACAAATTAAGTATGTTTAAAAATTTGAAAGGAAGGTTGTTCTAATTATAATTATTGTTTTAATTTTAGAAGATATTAATAAAAAAACGACTGAAGATGACCTTATGTTAAGGGTCGAAACGTCTCACTCTATGAAATAGGATTTTCATTTCTTACACCTCATCAACCATCTTTACAATCTCTCTCAGTAAATTTAGAAGGGTGTACTACACAGATTAATAATATTTTATGTTATTATTAATTTAATCTTATATATTAACCACCTGGAGATGGATAACACCAGGAATAATCAAGCCTACTATTCTCAGAATGAAGAACATAATGTTATTAAACAATTCAACAAATTCCTTGTAATACATAATAAGAAACACCGGACGGAAAAAAACAAATTAAGTATGTTTAAAAATTTGAAAGGAAGGTTGTTCTAATTATAATTATTGTTTTAATTTTAGAAGATATTAATAAAAAAACGACTGAAGATGACCTTATGTTAAGGGTCGAAACGTCTCACTCTATGAAATAGGAGTTTTCATTTCTTACACCTCATCAACCATCTTTACAATCTCTCTCAGTAAATTTAGAAGGGTGTACTACACAGATTAATAATATTTTATGTTATTATTAATTTAATCTTATATATTAACCACCTGGAGATGGATAACACCAGGAATAATCAAGCCTACTATTCTCAGAATGAAGAACATAATGTTATTAAACAATTCAACAAATTCCTTGTAATACATAATAAGAAACACCGGACGGAAAAAAACAAATTAAGTATGTTTAAAAATTTGAAAGGAAGGTTGTTCTAATTATAATTATTGTTTTAATTTTAGAAGATATTAATAAAAAAACGACTGAAGATGACCTTATGTTAAGGGTCGAAACGTCTCACTCTATGAAATAGGAGTTTTCATTTCTTACACCTCATCAACCATCTTTACAATCTCTCCCCGAGATAAATATATTAATACGTGCGAATTGAGACGCCAGATGCACGTCTAATCGCGAGGATTTGTATATTTCTGCGGTTTATAAATCTGTGATGCCCTGCCCTTTCTTATCTGCGCTGCGTCTCAATCTGAAGGTTTAAAATTTAATTTCTAGAATTCAACAACTTCGACCTCTGAAAGCTAAGTGAGGTTAGAATAGATTACAATATTTAATTTGTTGAAGACTATAATAAAGATTAGAAAATATATTTTCACTTTTATCAAAAACATGCTCTAAAAAGGAGAACATGATATATTCTTTTTACAGCCACGTAGTCTTACAAGTATTACAGTATATGCGTATGTTATGTTGTATGTTGGAGGAGATAAAAGCGTGAAACGCTACAAACAGTTTTTATCGTTTATTGATAGCGCCATCTTTAGTAGTATCACAGTATATGCGTATGTTGTATGTTTGGGAAGATAAAAACATGAGACGCTACAAACAGTTTATATCGTTTATTGATAGCGCCATCTTCAATGACTTACGCATAGATTGTGATCGCTTTTAATGTGGATGTTAAAAAAAAAAGTTTCTCCTTTTTTAGTGCATGTTTTATAAAATCGTGTTATTATTTCCATTTTCTTTTTAAATAAGTCCAATATTATTTACAATTTATAATTAAAGGGCAATTATTAAGATTAAGTGACTAAACTCACGAAAAGATATTAATTTGCATTTTTCTTATCGCAAAAAAAAAATGTATGCTATTACCGATCAGTATTAGCATTCTTTCTTATATTCATTTAAATAAGTTTTAAAATAAACTTTTTAGTTAAATTTATTATCAGTAATTCTAATTATGAAAAACAATTTATTACATTATTCATTGTTTGATTCGTTTGCTACAACAATTTCTACAAAATATTCCTCTAATAAGTTACAAGTAGATATGGATAAATTAAGCAAAACATTTCAAACGGTCACGCCACTAAAAGGAAGTTATATTTTACACGTAATATCCAGGAGTAAATAAATTATTTTACTAAATATAATGGCTAATCCATTCGATACAATTATTTTAAAGGAGCTTTTTAACCGCAAATTGTTTTAGATTAAGTATCATTCATTCGCATATTATGGTGGAAATAAACAACAATTATAAATAAAATGAAGAGTGTAAAACTGAAATTTGAAGAATAAGGAAAGCAAAACCATTACGAAACTTTATTCAAGAGAACAATAGAGTGTATTGAATTTTTTCAAGCATTAATAAAGATCTGTTGCGAACAGAACTTCAGATGACAAATTGATTGATTATTATAGTCGATATGGAAGAAGAAATATCAACCATTAGACTGTTCATGTGGTATCCTATGGTTCATAGGACGTAGACTTCCAATCTGACAAAAAGTAGATATATGAAAAGTTTTGTCATAAATTGAGAAATCGGAGAAAAAATTTCACTATACCGAAATGAAATAAGAACTCAGAAGGTCCTTTTTGATCTGCCAATAACCAGTAAAGGGATCATTACAAAACTTCTTTAAAGTCGTCTTTTCTATTAGTTGAAAACCAATTATTTTCTAAAGTTACTGCTGACATATGTATACATTATATTGATAAGTAAATAAATAATAATTAATAACTAACACATATCCTAAATTTAAGAGCATTTCAAAGAAATTCATCATTACTTTACCAACTACAAAATGTATTCAATTCAACAAAGCACTTTTAAACTATAACATGAAGTGTCATCATCAGTGCCTAGGCAATAATTGCAAGTAAAATCATTGGAGTCTTATATTCGTAAATAGCTTGGCTATGAGTATTTTTATATATAAACATTGAAAATTTAAATAAAAGTAAAAATACGAATTATAAACATTTTCGTAAAAATCAGCTCTCAGCCTCTCAATAGATAAAATATTAACTTATAGAGATGTTAATTTATTTTATTAATTTTATTTTGACTGTTGTAGTTAGAAATAATAAAATACATAAATTGTAATAATTCGATAGGTCGTTGAAGTCGACGTGGAATATTCCAGCTCTAAATAATTATAATATTAATATAAAAAAATCGGCTTAATCGAACGAAATTTTCTCATATTGATAATGATATTATTGTACTTAAATCCCATATATTATCTTATTTAATTGATTTATATATAAAAATATTTAAAAAGTAGTCAACACGTGGTTGTTTAGTGTTTTATCGATTTTAAAACAAATCAGATTTATTTCTACCAATATATATAGGGAACTACAGATTTTTTCTAGGGAAAACTGCTTAAATGGATAGATTCGTATTTAAATGCGGACTACATTTTACTCTCTGGTCGTCAGAACCGTTTTAGAGATATATTTGTTTTTTCAAATCTTTTAAGATTTTTTGGGAGTAGCGTCTTTAAAATTTGTGCTAGAAATTAATTTTTCGATTTCACCCCGTGGTATTATTTTTTTGAGCATATAAGCCAAATTTAATTTAAATCGGCCCTGTAGTTTAGGCTCCACGCATCTGCACAGACTACAGACAGACATTTTTTAAAAACTACTTTTTAAGACTCAGGGGAGCTTAAAACGTAAAATTCATCAAAAGCTCAAAATCAAATGTTATCCCCCATCATAATACATTCTCATTAAATTTACTTAGAAAATAAAAAAGTAAAAATTAGAAAAGAATTTAATTAAAAGTGCTGTAAAGAAAGAAATTAATTGAAAAAATAGTAGACGATGAGAAATAAATGAATTATTGAAAAAAAAAAAAGAAAACTTGCAATGTCTAATTAAGAAGCTTAGTTTATTCTTGATATATTTCGTTCTCTTCCTTTAATATTTTTCGTTTTTAATTTCAAAGATAGGATAGTTAATGAAGAGGGACGAAGCGAATTATGATAGAAAGCTCGTGTGGTAATTATAAGGAAGGAAGCTGAGAGATGAGCGGGAGCTAGGCTTCTCAAGACGCTCAAGAGTCTGAATGGCGCCATTTCCTCTCCCTCGGTAATTAAATCAATTAGCCGTTTCAGACTCGGACCCCTCATTTTCAGCTTTAATAACCTTTAATCTCTTTGCAGCAAGAAAACAACTTTTATAGATGGTTCTATATAGCCTTAACGCTTTGTTCTTAAATGAGAAATATTTATTAATAAAAATTGTTAAACGAAGGGTGTAAAAATTTAATAGAAAGATATTTATCGAAGCATTCTTTCATTTTA
This sequence comes from Gerris lacustris, assembly GCA_951217055.1. Lineage (NCBI taxonomy): Eukaryota > Metazoa > Arthropoda > Insecta > Hemiptera > Gerridae > Gerris > Gerris lacustris. The sequence continues at coordinate 48,035,676 of OX578281.1, forward strand.
ATTAAACCATCAAACTACTAGTTTTTAACAAGTAAGAATTTTATAATATATTAGTAGTAAATGACGCCACTAAAATTGTCTTCTGAAATTCTAAACGTCGACAACGGAAAGCTGAGTGAGGTACAGTGAGGTAACGGTGAGCTATTATTGTTATCGGTTAAAACTAACAGTGTAAAAAAAGTCTGTCAATGAGTAACACATAGCTTCCTCGCGTCCTTTTATTGGTCGAACAGTCGACCAATAATAATAGGAAAATGATATTTTGACTTGTTTCAATGCCTAGTGGGGTCATATATATTTTTAATCAATATTAAATTTGCGCATTGATATAATTATGGGGCTATCTATGGGTTATACTTTCTGTAAACCATCCATTTTTTTTTATTACTACGTTTTTATTAGCTTGCATTCTTGTTTGTTTGTTTGTTTGTTTGTTTGTTTGTTTGTCCGGTACAAATCTGGCAATCGATTTCTAACTAACTTCCCGAATAGCTAGACATTTGAAACTTTTAGCATAGCTCAGAACACGATGACAATGCATTATTTTAATACTTTTAGCCATCTTTCAGCAAAATTTGATTAGTTTTCAGCAAATTTTGCTGTGCGGAAAATTAGTTCGGAAAAAATCCGCAAGTTATTTTATTTGTTTTGCCATATCCAATATTTACGCTATCTTCATTTTGACGGGTCTCAAATTTGTGATAGATAAACATTGAATGACAGCAAAACAGGAAATATCGATTATATTATTTCAAATATATCGATGGCACGCTTAGATTTGGCCTTGGGGAGATCCGTTGTACAAAGATTTGTCCTTTTATAGGTTTAAGATCAGCTCTCTGGATGGTTGTCATTTATGTGAAGTAAATAAATTCGGAACTATTGTTTTTTCACTAACATTATATATTATATAACAATAACAATTATATTATCAACATTACATACGATTCAACAGAAAATTTAAAAATGTAGTATATAAAAAGTTATTTTTATCTTGAAATTATTTTTTTTCAAAATCAAATAAGTTTAGTACTTTAAAAGATATACGTAATATTAAAATAAAGTTGTTATTTCGATTTCCATTGGGGTCACACTTACAGCCCATAGCTTCTTCTCATCATATCACGTACTTTCTTGATCCAATTTATTGAATATTTTCCATCTTTATTTTTTTAATTTGTTAAATTGTTTTGGTTTATTTTCACGAATAAAAGTATCAATTTAGCAGGGTCGGACTGGGAAGAAATTTCGGCCCGGGAGTTTCACCATCAGAACAGCCCTCAAGCCTTGAGTTGGCCAAGGGACCGGCCTATTTTAGGCCTTAACCAGACCGGCCCACCGGGAAAACTCCCGAACTCACGTATAGCCAGTCCGACCCTGCAATTTAGCAATATTTAATGTGAGCAGGCGGGTGAAATTAATCTAAGGCTTCATGCAGACTACTTTTGACAAACCATCCTAATTTCTTATAAATTAGATGAGTACCTACTTTTGGACGTACTTTTGGAAGTATAAATAAATGTATGTTTGTGCGCATGTGGAAGAGAAACAAATGGACGCAGAAGGTTGGAACTTACATGGGAACGACAATGGGCTAGTTATGACCTACTATCAGAATTTCATTAAAAACAGACGAGCAGTTTTTAAGAAATAATAGTTCACAAAAATTGAGTGATAGACAACACGGAACCAAAAATGTTGAAAAATGGAAAATGTTGATTTTTTTGAAAAGGATACTTTTGTTTATATTGTTAAATTATTATCAATTCGCTAGGCATTGGCACGAGATTTTGAGGTACCACAACATAATTATGACTAGAGCTAGAGAGATTAATAAAAAGTAACACAACAGTATTGTCACCACAATTTTATATTAATAATTAACATAAAAAAGGAGGGTTTAATTAAAGGGCCTTTGTTTACATAATTTTCCAAATCTGTAATTTTAGCTTCTGCGAACTTTTTGAGTCGAGACAAAAAGTGGCTTTGCATTTAGACATTCTCATATCTGATGAAGCGACCCACTAACCCCGTGTCATCCATTGTACAAATAGTTGTGTAAGCCTTTTAGCCGGCTTAGGTAGGCTCTCCACGGGCTATTGAGCTACGGAGTTATTTAATTAGTTAAGTACAGAGCGCTATTGCGGGAGTTAAAGCCATTGTTTACATAATTTGTCAAATCTGTTAACTGATTTTAGCTTCTGCAAACTTTTTGGTTCGAGACTAAAAGTGGTTTTGCATTGGACATTTTATAAAGGCATTTTGTTACATCATTTCATATTATTATAATTGTTTCGTTAGGCTGAAAAGTGATATCCAACGAAATTAGCTAACTTATATTGTATTCAACAAAAAAGTTCGAATCAGCGAAAACTTTGCTGTTAAAAGCGCGTTACAGTAATGAAAGAAGAGGCATTGTCTACATTCTTTAACAAGGGTATTTAATTATTCAAGCCTTTGTCTGTTCTACAACTGTTCTACATCTAATCTAATTCAGTTCATTAATGATTTTTAAAACATAAGAGTTAAAACTCTATATACTAAATAATAGTTGTAATTGATTGATTTAAACTGAATTATAGTTTACAAATTTCTATAAATAGTTCAGTTATCCGTTTAAAATTTGGTTTACCATTTTCATTCATATAGAAAGTGAAAGAATGTATTCGCATTGAGAAAAATAATTTTACTATATTACAAAAAAAATAATCATTACTTTTAATTGGTATATTGATAATTACTTAACACGATAAAACAACAAGAATAAGTGACAAAACTAAGACTTTGTGAGACAGCAGGATTGGAGATTATGTGGAATTTTATCTTCATCCACTTTTGTGCTAGTTTTCGCATGCAAAATAGCCTTACGAGTAAAAAAAAAACTAAACAAAAATCAATTTTAACCTAATCAATAATTTAAAAACAGCGTGACTCGAGATACCAGGGTGAAAAGCGGTAACAGTTATTCGTATTGGCATAGAATGAAAAAAGTTTTGCAAAAAAAAAATGAATAAATTATTTCACACATTTTTAAAAATTTCATTCGGGCTTATCTAGAACACCATTAAAAATAAAATAGATTTCTCAATTAATAATTGTTTTGTTTTTCTTTTTAAAAAAAAGAAGAAATTATTTAAATGTAACTTAATTTACATCCATTAAAAGCGTCCAAGTTTAAAATGTAATTTACTTCATTTCATAAATAATATAGTCTTATGGAGTAGCCCTAAAAGGATGAGCCAAGTTATTGGCACTTCATTAGATTGTTACTCCCCTTATATATATATATATATATATATATATATATATATATATATATATATATATATATATATATATATATATATATATATATATATATATATATATATATATAACAGAGGGGAGTAATAATCTAAAGGAGGTGTACGCAATGTTTCTTCTTTAGACTATTTTTGTCAAATTGATTTCTATTTCCCCTGTTTTATAAATCTGCCAATTTTTTTACACGAATTTAAGTTGAAAATAATCTGGGCATATAAGCGGGCTACTTTCGACAAACCAACGAGTACTTTTGGATAAATAGGTGTAAATAAATGTATGTTTGTGCGCATGTGGAAGAGAAGCAAATAGGCGCAGAAGGTTGGCACTCATATGAGACCAACAATGGGCAATTATGACTTACCCTCCAAATTTCATTAAAATCGGACTAATAATTTCGGACGATAGATCAACACGGAACCAAAAAATGTTTCCTAATGTCTGAAACTGATTCCTTTCTGGGATTTTTGAAATCGGAGACATACAATTTTTTCGATTTTCAGAACGATCACATAGCTTTTGTAACCTTCAGTAAGCTTGGAAGCAAAATAATCTATTCTTGATATGGCAAAAAGTTTTTTCGATTACTTTAATAGTTTTATTTTGTTCTAGAGCTAAATGAATAATACATTTTTTATCATTTTCATCGTTAAGAAGTCTATGAACTATTGGTCTAACTACGTACATAATTCTGTTAAAAGCAAATTAAGTTTGTCATTAAATCAATAAATCTACCTAGATATACTAAAATTTATCGACGGATATTCAAGGCGTATGAAAATGCTCAATTTAAAAATTCTGCTAACATTAATAAATGGTTTGTGTTACCCAATGAATGTGAATGATTGAGAAGAATAGGTGTGCTAACAAAATATTAATTATAATTAATATATTATGAGTAGCTAATTCAGACTTTACGACATGAGTTGTTAGTAAAGAATTCCAAGCTCAAAACAAGAGGAATTAAAAAAAACTCAACCAATAATCTAGTACCTAGTACATGATATATTATTCGTATTATAGGCAAGAACAAGAGGTGGAAAACTTAATACAAGCTTGTCAAAGGAGATATGCGGGTTTTCGCCAATGAATTTATATTATATATGAGTGTTACATAGGTATATAGTATATACGCAACTGAATGTACTCAAATAACGAAGCAATTCTTAACACCGATATACATTTAATGATGGTTCGATGTTTGAGTTCAGTGGCGCACCCAGGGGGGGGCACGGGGGGCACGTGCCCCCCCCAAAGCCAGACCTAAAATTTTAGTATGCAATTCCGCAGCACGTGTTAAAGTAATAGAGTTGTGATAGTCAAAAAAAATAAATAAATAAATATGTAATTATATACCTAGATTAGCCCGACATATATATTTTTTTAGGGGGTTTAAAAAGACGTGCCCCCCCCCCCCCCCCGCCCTAAAGCCAAAGTCGTAAAATTTAAGTATGCAATTTCGCAGCACATGTTTAAGTAATAGTGAAAAAATACATAAATAAGTAATTATATACCTAGTTTAGCCCGAGTTTAGGGATGGAGCTCCTGGGAAAAAAGTGTCGACTGCGCATGGTCAGATCTTTTTAGTTGGACGAATTTCTTTCCAACTATTATCCATGAATGAAAGGTTACAATATAACATTTTTAAATCAAGTTTTTAATTAAATTTTTCTTGTTTTAAGGGTATTTATTTTAATCTTAAGTTTTACTTTAATATATTAATTAAAATAGTTAGTACTATGTTTATTTTTAACCTCATACTATCAGCTAATTTCTGTTAAACTCAAAACATTTGGCGTATGTTTTCGTATTTTTTTTTTTTTTTTTTTTTTTTTTTTTTTTTCTTTTGTTAATTCACATAACTGAAATATTTTTAAAATGAACCAATTTATTTTTCTGGCTACTAAAATAAAACATTAATCTATTTTATAATGTACAACTTTTAATAATAAAATATTATTATTATGTATACAATTTTGTTTAAATAAAATTCCCCGGTCTTCATGTCCCGTTCATAAAGAACTTAAATTTATTTGTATATAATAACATTTTAGATGCTCTTAGAATAGGCTAAAATACGTTTTCAAGTAACTTAAACTATAAAAAATTTCCCGGGGGAGGACCCCCGGACCCCCCTAAAAGAGAGCCCAGCCCCCTTCAAAATTGGTTGGACCCGCCTTTGATATGAAGTAATATAAGAACAAAGAAACCCAGACTGGTTAATTGTCTGTGACTATGCTAAGCACACATTACATACCCCCCCCCCCTTATTTTTTTTTAATCTGTGCCCCTCCCAAAAATAAATCCTGGGTGCGCCACTGTTTGAGTTCCAAGGTTTTATTATAAATCACAATCTACTTACTGATGATTGTGTGTAAATTACAATCAACTAACTGATGATTGTGTGTAAAGCATGTCCCGAGCTCCACGACAGTTACCTTAGTAACGCTTTGTTTATTTATTTTTACATTTTAATTGTCATTAGAGAGAAGTGTATTGATATTCTTTGTACAGTTTAAAATATATACCGGAATTCGTTCCCCTTGACTTTCGCTCATTGTATTTGTAGTAAGTTAGCTACAAGTGGTGACCCTCGACATACGAATACGTGAATTTTTGAAAACGCCGCTCTGAGTTGGTAAGTTTTTTTAATTCTTACACTTTGCGCGAGTTAAAAGTTTTATTTTCAACGTCACTCTTGATCATGTTAAACGCTACTAGGGATTCTACCCAGTCGTCGCCATCTCTGGACATCGCAAGAGTGAGCATAAAATTTCCACCATTCTGGCGTGCTGACCCAGAGCTGTGGTTTAAGCAGATAGAAGCTCAGTTTATGAGTCAAAGTATCACTCAGGATGACACTAAATATTATTATGTCGTCACCAACATTGAAAGTGACGTGCTGTCACACGTAAGTGACATAATAAAAAACCCGCCTGATTCAAATAAGTTTAACTTATTAAAACAAAGATTAATATCGCACTTCGGTGACTCTGAACATCAGAAAATCAAACGATTGTTAGCAGGGATCGACTTTACCGGTAAAAAGCCGTCCGATTCACTTCGCGCTATGCGTGATCTCGTAAATAATGAAATTAGCGACGATGTCTTAAAGTCAATGTGGCTCAATACGTTGCCGTCGCAAAGTCAAGCTATACTTTCGATAAGCGAATTTCCTCTTGATAAAATGGCACTTATGGCTGATAAGATCATGGACGTTACTGATAAACCGACTGTATCAGCTGTATCAAATACTGGAGTAACGTTAGAAAAACTTCAAAATCAAATAGATAAAATATCACGCGATTTGGATTTTATACGAATTCAAAAGAACGATCGAAGCCGGAATCGGTCAAGCAGTAGAAATCAACGTGCTCGATGCCGTTCGAGATCGCGGTTCCGTCCCGGTGGACAGTACTGTTGGTATCACTTCACCTATGGCACTAACGCTGTCAAATGTAATCAGCCAAGTTTAAGTCAAACCCGGCACCGAAAATCCCGGGAAACTCCAAGGCTTGAGCAGCTGCGAGACGACAGAAGCCCAAGTGAACTCATCGTTTTATCGTCTGTATGTTACTGATAAGAAGGCGGGATTCAAATATTTAGTAGATACTGGAGCTGACGTTTCATTAGTTCCTCCTGGCAGAAATGACACACCAAATCAATCAAGTTTTCAACTTTTCGCTGCCAATGGTACACGAATTAAAACTTACGGTGAAAAATTATTGACGTTGGATTTAGGACTCCGCAAAAATTTTTTCATATGTATTCACAATAGCAGACGTTCAAAAACCAATTATTGGCGCTGATTTCTTAAATAAATTTAACTTACTGGTCGATTTAAGAAATAAAAAACTACTAGACGGATATACAGGATATAGTTCACAAACACAAACAAGCAACTCAAGACACGACAGAAACATTGTTACCATCATAGAAGACAAAAACGACGAATTTTCAAAAATTTTAAGAAAGTATCCAGACACAACTAGACCTACAACAACCAACTATTTTTCGGACTTATGCCAAAAAACAACCCACGGCGTAACGCACGCAATTGAAACTACAGGACTACCAGTTTATTCCAAGGCAAGAAGATTGGCCCCGGATAAGCTGAAAGTCGCCAAAGAACATTTCCAGGTCATGCTAAACCAGGGTATCTGCAGACCATCCAAAAGCAGTTGGGCATCGCCACTCCACATGGTACCGAAAAAAGGGAATGACTGGAGACCTTGTGGGGATTATCGCAGGTTAAATTCGATCACAGTACCTGACAGATATCCCATTCCCCACATCCAAGACGTCGCAAATTTTTTAGAAGGTAAACAATTTTATTCAAAAATAGACATTGTTAGGGCCTATCATCACATCCCTATGAACGAATCGGACATAGCAAAAACAGCCATTATAACACCATTCGGGCTCTTTGAATTTGTTGTTATGCCCTTCGGTCTTAGGAACGCGGCTCAAACTTTTACGAGATTTATGTACAAAGTTCTTGGAGACCTATCATTTATTTTTGTATATCTCGATGACGTATTAATAGCTTCTGCTACATGGGAAGAACATCTACGTCATTTTGAAACTGTCATTGAAAGAATGAATAAATTCAAAATTACACTCAATATCCAAAAAAGCGTTTTTGGCGTCAAAAAAATTACTTTTCTCGGTTACCTAGTTTCACCAGAGGGAATAAAACCATCACCAGAGAAGACTGAAGTAATCAAAGATCTAGAGCCACCCAAAACCATCCGTGCTCTAAGGAGGTTCTTGGGAGCTATTAATTTTTATCGCCGTTTCTTAGCGAACGCCGCTGACCACCAAGCGCCGCTTAACGATCTTACAAAAGGTGCAAAATCAGATAACAGCGAGATATCGTGGACTGCAGAATTAATCGAAGCCTTTCAACAATGTAAGGATGACATCATCAACGCTACAACCTTATCATTTCCATCCAACTTACCGCTAGTCCTGATGGTTGACGCTTCTGACGTAGCGGTTGGAGCAGCACTCAATCAAGTTAAAAACAAACACCTCAAACCTTTAGGATTCTTTTCACAAAAATTAAGCAGTGCTCAAAAGAATTACAGTACTTACGACCGAGAGCTGTTAGCCGTTTACAGCGCAATCAAACATTTTCAATACATGCTGGAAGGAAGAGAATTTACCATATTTACGGATCACAAACCACTTGTATACGCATTTCAACAGAAAACTGACAAACAATCACCTCGACAAATCCGTCATTTAGACTACATTGCTCAATTTTCTACAGACATAAGACACATCAAAGGCAAAGACAACATACCAGCAGACATGTTATCAAGAATCGAAACCATCTCAACTCCAAATAGTATCGATTGCTTAGAAATGCATCATCAACAAAAATCAGATGAAGAACTTAACAAAATTTTAAAGGAACCAGAAAATTATTCTCTAAAACTTACAAAATTAACTCTTCCTGACAAAGACTTTTCATTATACTACGACATTTCGACGGACACTCCTAGACTCTACGTACCGACTGCAATGCGACAGGCTGTATTCCATCTTATACACAACCTAGCTCACCCAGGTATAAACAAAACTTTGGAAATTATCAAAAAGAAATACATTTGGCCATCAATGGCAAATGACGTTAAAACATGGGCTAGAGCCTGTCTAGCGTGCCAACGATCCAAAGTGTGGAAGCACACGAAGAGCGGGATAGGTAGATTTGAGAACACCACAGAAAGATTTGAACACGTTCACGTTGACATTATAGGCCCTATGCCAGTATCAGAAGGTTACGCCTACTGTTTAACGTCCATCGATCGCTTCTCTAATTGGTTGGAAGCTATACCTATTCATGACATGACAGCCGAGACAGTCGCTAAGACATTCTATAGTCACTGGATTGCTCGTTTCGGAATACCACGTAAGATCACTTGTGACCAGGGTCGTCAGTTTGAAGGAGAATTATTTAGATCCCTTACACGACTTCTGGGAGTTCACCACATCCGTACAACTCCTTATCACCCCCAGAGCAACGGGAAAATCGAGCGAGTACATCGAACATTAAAAGCCGCTCTCGTGTGTCATCAAGAACTTAACTGGACAGAAGCCCTCCCCACCGTTTTGCTGGGCCTTCGCGCTAGTCCAGTTGGCGACAGTAAGGAGACACTAGCAGAATACATGTACGGACAAACGATAAGTATTCCAGGCGATTTCTTTGAAACCCCAAAAATCAAAAATTATAATCCTGAAAACTTTGTCGGACGCCTCCAACGGCAAATTCAAAATTTAAAACCTATAGAAACACGGAGGAGAACACATCAAAACATATTTATCCATCATGATTTACACTCGTCATCGCATGTGTTCGTTAGGAATGACGCAGTGCGCAAATCCCTTCAACCTCCTTACAACGGACCTTACCTTGTCAAAAGTCGCAAGGACAAGCACTTTACAATAATAGTAAATGGAAAAGAAAAGACCATCTCCATCGATAGGTTGAAACCAGCGTTCTCTTTCAATGATGAAACTCAATCAATATCATGGAGTGAGAAGCCGGAGAAGACGGAAATCGCTGTCAAGCCTCCAAGATCAAGGCCTGATGTCTACACAAGATCAGGTAGAAGAGTGAAGTTTCGGGAGCCCTTCACATGCACCGTTTCACTTGAAGGGGGGTAGTGTCCCGAGCTCCACGACAGTTACCTTAGTAACGCTTTGTTTATTTATTTTTACATTTTAATTGTCATTAGAGAGAAGTGTATTGATATTCTTTGTACAGTTTAAAATATATACCGGAATTCGTTCCCCTTGACTTTCGCTCATTTTATTTGTAGTAAGTTAGCTACAAGCACAATCATCAGTGAGTAGATTCGTAAACTGGCCAATATCTTGTCCTCTAATAACCAATGCATTATGAATTTATAGTTATTATTATTATTTACCAGGAATTAATTATTTTACAGGAATTAATTTATAACCAGGATTATTTTAGTATACTTTATCTAACTTTCTTTTTGTGTTTGATGAGCAAAAAGTATTAAAAAATACTCTTTCATCTTCTTCCTTACGAGAATTTCATTTAAGTTAAAAGGTTCTTCTAAAGTATGCTACATATTTCCTTGGGGGCTCTCCCCCCTCCCCTCCCCAATGTGTGCATCAGTGACTGAAATGTTGTGTTGATCGGAACATTAAAGAAACGGTAACAAAACAAAAATTGACAGAAGTGTGAAACAGACAAACATCATGAGCGAAAAACGTAATTAGCATGCAGAAGTGAGCGAAGAAGTTGAAAGAAGTTAAAATGTTTTGTTAAGGCCATATGCCTTATCTGAAACATCAATTAGAGAAAATCCTTACGTGAATTTAAACTAATATTCTATATTCTTATCATACTTAGTTATTATGCTTGCTATGTTATTTATTCTGTAGTTTACATTCTATTTGGAAAAAAATGTTATTTTTCAGTGTCTATTCTGTCTATAAAGAAACTTATTATAAAGGCTGTGGGACAAGCGTCACGTAGCAGCGTAGTGTTCACTGTTTTATTCATGAGGGTCCCCAAGCTAAATACAGAGGTGTGGAGTCTACACTGCAGTGAAGCGAAAGATCGTTTGAAATTCGTGCTTGCGTAATTACTCGGCTACCGAAATAAAGAGCTAGAGTAAAGAAGGGTGAGAGAGTGCCTACAGACTCGTGTTAGCATTGAACGCCCGACCACCAGCCTTCAAAGCTATCCAACGTAACTTCCCTTTTCATCTATCTGTATCAGGCATGCATAAGAGCTTTCTAATTTACTCGGCACACTGACAGTTTCATTACGCTTTAAACTTGCTTCTATTCTAAGATTTTTTTCTTTCTTGTGACGTAAACTTCATTTCTTATTTATTGACTCTTTTCTGCATAAAGATGAGGTTATTTATGATGTAAGATTTAAAAAATACATTACACAAAAAGTTCTATTTTTAACATCAAGAGATTTCTCTTCTAAATATTTTTTTGTAGTAGTTTGTAAAACATATTATTTTATAATTTTCAAAATAATCTGTTTGAATATTAATATACGAGTACTCACTACAAATTATTATTTTTTAATTAATGATACTAACACTACATTTAAAAAAAAAACAATAAAATTGTTTTAAATGACTTTTAAATATTAGTTTCTAACTTTCTATACATTTAAATATTTTAGTAATTTTATTGTACTGCTTCTTGAGCAAACAATGTCAATCTATTTCTACTGATGACTATTGTACGGATACGATGCAGTGAACTGAAAGTTAATACCTTAGATTTAGTAATGACTTGTGGTGAACTTTTTTGGCTAATTCTATAAAAGTATGACAATGGTGAAAAGTTAATGATCCTGAGAACAGAATTAGTTAGTAGACCAAAAATCAAGTTGATGTTAGTTTGTCACTTGATAGATCAGTTATTCAAATATTTCTTCAAATCAATGTGGTCACATAGCAAGAGACAAACTCACATCAACTTATATTTTGAACTTCTATCTAATTTGGTACTTATCACATGAAAATCATATTTTCCGCCAAAATGGATGGGATCACCACTCGGTCTGTAATTTTTAACAGTATTTGGTCAAGATATGTCCCGCAGACGAACTTGGCCGACCATATTATAATTTTAAAGGGCACCAAAAGATTAACTTATACACAAAATTCTAGCTTGATGTTAGTCAGACACTTTTATGTTCGCAACCTCCTCGACTATTATAGGAACTAAGAATACAGATTTATTAAAATTGCTTTTGATGACTTTAATATGACATGAGCACCTATTAAAATTGTCCATTTCTCAGATAATAAAGTTTAATTGTATATGATAACCAATTGTCAATTTTACTGATCAATTTTGCCTTTCTCAGTTTTATTTTTGAAAGTTGTAGCAACAAAAAACAAAAAGGTTAAGACAAATCAGATTAAAGTTCTCTTATATTTACATATATATATATATGTATTTTAACTATGTTAACACACAGTGTCGTATTTATAGTTATATTTTAAAATCCATTTTTTAACTTAAGGGATAACAAAACAATACATTTATCCGAATCACAATTTTTTCTCTCCCACGCAGTCTATAAACATAGTACGGAAAAACGGGGTAGGTTGAAACAATTTTCTTGCGATTACCGCAACAAATAACTATAAATCGGTAAGGCGTCTAACAAGTAAAGTTAGTGGTACATCCTATTTTTTTCCTCTTACTTCTATTTCCTCTTTTTTGTTATGTTTGCCTTCATGGTCTTAATTTTAAAATGATTCTCGATCTCCCCTATACATCTTCATTAAGCGACACGAGTGTACCTCTCTGCATTTAATAATGAGTTGTTATCGAATATTTCTTTATTAAAAAATTGTCAATATTCTTTCAAAAATCCTCGTGTTAAGTTAGATAGTAATATGGCGGCCTTTGGGGCATTTTAATTAATAGTTAGTTGTTATATTGTAACATGAATCATCGCACACTTAAGAACAAGCCAGCCAATCAAGCAAAATATTCAAATATTATTTTCTTACTCGCAAATGTATATTTATGTTTTCATTATTGCTTCCGAGCTTACCGAAGGTAACGGAAGCATTGTGTTCACTTTTGAGAGAGAAAAACTTTTATGCCTCCGATTTCAAAAATTCCAAGACAGAAATCCGTTTAAGACATCAGGGAACATTTTTGGTGCCGTGTCTGTCTGTCTGTCTGTCGGTCTGTGTGTCCGCAAATTATGAAACGTGCGACGATAACTTGAGTAAATGTCGACCGATTTTGATGAAATTTGGTAGATATGTTCATTTTACCAATGCCCAGGACGAGTTCGTTGGACAACGTTATCCGTCCAAGCGTTCACGAGCAACGCTCGCATAAACGTGAACTTTAAATTTAAAATTGGAATGTTAGGTCGGGGAAAAAATCTAACTTCATCTATTCAATGAGACAAACATTTTTTTAAAATACAATTTTTTAGTAAAACCAACAGCGACACTGCTTTGAAGTGTTAAAGATCGCTAAAACTATTAATAGTTTTTACAAAATAAACAATATAACAATAAAGTTATAAAACAATAATAGTTATAGTACATGATAGGATGCGAGGAAGCTATGTGCCACACTAATTGGCAGTCTATTTTTCATTTTGCTTCCGAGCTTACCGAAGGTAACGGAAGCATTGTGTTCACTTTTGAGAACAAAAAACTTTTATGCCAGAAATCCGTTTTAGACATCAGGGAACATTTTTGGTCTCGTGTCTGTCTGTCTGTCTGTCGGTCTGTGTGTCCGCGAATTATGAAACGTGCGACGATAACTTGAGTAAATGTCGACCGATTTTGATGAAATTTGGTAGATATGTTCATTTTACCAATGCCCAGGACGAGTTCGTTGGACAACGTTATCCGTCCAAGCGTTCACGAGCAACTCTCGCGGATACGTGAACTTCAAATTTAAAATTGGAATTTTAGGTCGGGGAAAAAATCTAACTTCATCTATTCAATGAGACAAACATTTTTTTTTAAATACAATTTTTTAGTAAAACCAACAGCGACACCGTTATGAAGTGTTAAAGATCGCTAAAACTATTAATAGTTTTTACACAATAAACAATATAACAATAATTTGAATGTTAATATAACAATAAAGTACATTATAGAATGCGAGGAAGCTATACGTGCCACCCTAATTGGCAGGTCATTTATCATTACATTAATTTCTGTTAATTATTGTTAAACTATCTACAGCCTATGTTATTTAATGATTTAAAAATTATGTTTTAAAAGAACAAAATATTAATGATACCTAAATGAATATTTAAAATAAATGAATTATTTTGTCTTCATTCAAATCATGGAAAATTATGAACTTATATGCATGGGCTTAGAAATTAACTATGAAACAAGGGTCATCTTACCCCTGTCTCGGACCCTTTTATAAAAATAAAAAAAATACAGTACTTAGCAAAATTTATTGGGCAAAACAAACGAGTTAAAGGTAATACTTTATCTACGTAGCATCAGATCGATGAGGGTACGTCGTGGTGTTATGGAGAGAGACGAGGAAACGAGGAAAATGCAACGTACGAGAATAGATTGGGTTGGGAATTAGACGAGGTAAAATCCTAAATAAGCAATATCCTTATTCCGCTCCCTCTCGGGCAAGGCAAGGCCTCCAATTCCCTGTCACGCTGCCTCTGCGTAATCTAATAATAGCTTGGGCCCTTCCACACAGACCAGCATCCCCTTCTAACAATTCAATAAACACTATAAATTTTCTCCATAAATAGACTGGTTCCTATCAACAAACGAGGCCCTAACTACCTTAACTAGACCCCACCCTCGTCTATTCAAGACTTCCAAAACAATATCACCTTCCTTTGAAGTTTACTAACAACAGAAATAAATTAAGAGTGAATAAAGATACCCCTATTAAGGGTATCTATTATTGAAGATCGTAGCTGTATAATATTGAATATTAAGTTTTAAAAAAAACATGCAGAACAAATTAAAAATATATTTTATCTTGTTGATACTCAAGGGAAAATGCTGTTACATCTTAAAATGAAAGGAATAATACAAACGTAAATTGAAAAAATGTTTTATTGCCAAAGCAGCTTTCAGCCTTCAAAAGGCCATCATCAGTGGCTATTGCGGAAGAAAAAAGTTACACTAATAAAAAGGTTTAGTGAGTTTCAAGTCTACTACATGTCGGATATCGACGTGAGCTGCTTTACCAATACAACATTTTTTCAATTTACGTGGAGAGACTTCGTGTTATTCTTTTGATGACCTCCATGTCAAGCTTAAAATAAAACGTTGCAAACGAAAGAATATTTTACTAAAAAAATTACAGTAACATTAAGATTATTCTTAAAGAGTAAAATTAAATATTATAGGTAAATAAAATATTCATATAAAGTTCAAATATTAATTATCAAAGTTCAGATTTTAGATGGATGTAAGAGAAATTTCCGCTATTAAAATTAAAATATTATAACTCAAATTATAAAGCGCAACACAACATTGTCACTAAAAGACGTCGATGTAGTAATATAGATATGACTAACATTAATATTGATCTATTGATATGTTACTGAAAGCTGAAAGTTATCAACATAGTGGTTACTGTAATAACCATTTTGTACCGTAACAGTATGACAGTATATAATGGCTCTAGGTGGATGCGATATCGCTTTGCTTCACTTTTCTTTAAATCAGTACCAACATAAGCATCACAATACCTATACATTTTAATATTTTTCAAAGTACCATCACTACAGAATTTATGTATCAGCGTTACTTCTTAAATAATGTCTGGTTACACATAGGGAGGTCATCCCCAATTCTACTATAAATATTAAATTTTTCTTCAAAGGTCGAAAACAAAATAAAAAGAAGCGAAATCAAATATTTAAAATCACATCATAAAATATCGATCATAAACATGGAAAACTTTCTCGTGTACCTAAATAGTAATCTAATTTAATAATTCATAGAAAAACATATTTTTTTTTTAAATAGTTGTGGGGAAGTCTCACGTAAAGAGGGTTTCGTTTGTTTTTACGTTGTGCACAATGAACGTGAAAACTTGGAAAAAATAATTTTCTTAGAGCCAGTTAATCAGGTCAAATTGCTATTTATATTTTTTCTATGGCCCAGTATACCGCACATTTTGGATATTTTTTTAATAATTTTTAGTAAAAGCAGAAATATAGTTGTTTTTTTTGGGGGGGGGGGGGAGGGGCACTCTAAATTTTGATGTTTTTTAACAAAATGGCAATTTCCACAAGTGTTATATATTTTTGTAATCTACTCTTCAATACCTTATTTCATTTGATACTCCGCACTAAAAATTTAAAAAAAAAAAATTGCGTGACGGAATTATCTGCCATTTTTTATTTGAATAAAAATATTGATAATTTGGAGTTCGCTATATTTCACTTGTGTGCGCGTCAAAAGAATCTTATACTTTTTTAATAAAAATAATCGCACCTGTTTTCGAGCAATAATTTATTTTCACGAGTTTATGGGGGGTAGTAGGATTTACAGCTAAATTAATTTCTTGATTTTGTTGTGGGTTATAATTTCTTTTTATTCTTTTAGTCACGCCTTTTTGATAATAAACAAGTATGAAATTAATAGTAGGCATACAAAAAGATTATTTAACACTGTCTAACGAATAAATTTCGGAAAACATAAAGTTTTGGTACATTTAGCTTTAACGTTTTCTTGGACACATTTTTTTTATTTATCTTTAGGGTGTTGTAGATCCTTCTCGAAACCCATATACCGAGGGTGATGTGTCTGTCAGTCTGTCAGTCTTTAATTTACATCTCCCGAACCGTTTAAGCTAATAAGTTGAAATTTTAAATACTGGCTTTTTTTTGGAAAAATGTAGAGAATATAAAATTTAATATGCTCATGCGCAATATGCAAAAATGTAGTAAACTCAATATTTTAATTTTCGAGTGGGGTATCAAATGAAAGCTGCTGATGTTGCTTTTTTCACTGAAAATGTTGCTTTTTTATTGGTTTAATGAGCTATTCTATTGGTTAATAAGAATAACGGCTAGTTCAAATTATTTTAAATAATTAATGCAAATACCTTAATATAGGGCGATGACAATTTCCCCAAAAAAATAAATTTACCTTGTAGTTATTACTGATAATAAACATTGTGACCTCCCGTGGGATCGAACCAGAGACTCTTTAATTTGTTTGTTTGATTTTTTAGGCCTTCCGCCTAAATTTGTTTTTATTTTTACTTTCTCATATAAAGAGAAAGAATTGTGATGGCGTGAAAATTCGATTTTGAGGATCTACGAAACCCTATAAAAAGTTCTTAGATACAAGTACATCTCTGAGATGTTTTTTAAATAGATATAAGCTTATACAGTCAAATATAAATGACAAAGTCAGTTAACAGTCTTAACAGTCGCTTGGGTTTTAATTTGTTAATGATGACAGATTGCAGCTATGTTTTGAATGAATTATAATTGAGGATATTATATCCTAGCATCAATGTATAGTTAGAGAAGGCGACTAAGTTACAAATGGTATTGCTTAAAGGTCTTAAAAATGAAAATATAAGCTGATGTTGATTTTTTTTTAATTCGTATAATTAATCATACATTGTATTATAAATGGAGAAAAAAAATCTTATCAGATGCAAATAAAAAGCTAAGTTAAAAATAAATTACCAACCAACACCAAAAATAATAATTAATGATCTTTCAGCAGATAAGACGCCTTAACTCATTGAGTTATAAAAGAAACGAAGAGAGTTCTTTAAAAACTAATGAAAAGATTTAAAGAGGAAAAAAGTTATTCATGTGAGGCAAGGTAAAGATGCTTCTACAAATATCTCTTTTGTGGTGGATGCATATTATTTGTCCAAAGATTTATCAGTACCATGCATCACCGCCCACGGGAGCTTACCCGCCGAGGCGCCTACAACCCATTCTATTCTATACTTTCAGGCAACCCTATTCAAGAACCTAACGAAAATACCAACTCCCTCGATGAAATCTGGTTTTTAGAATCTTCACTAACACACGGTGTCAACACTTAAAGATTTCTTCTTTTTTTTTAAATATAAATAGAACAATGATTATATAAATCATGGCTTGGCTTTAGAATGCAAATTTAGAGAACTGACATTTAGAGTATCACTAATAAAAGCATTCAGAGCAATTTAGCATCAGATATATTAGCAGTCAGAGAAATTTGTCAATGTCCATTTAATGGAATGGATTTTATATTTTTTGTTGGATCAATGTCTGTTTCGTTATTACAATTAACAACAAACATTTTATCGTCCCATTGATTGACTTTGATTTTACTTGCATAATATTCTGTTCATTATAATTATGCTCATTGTTTTGTTCATTATTTAGTTCATTGAGAAAACTCACAGCAAACGTTTAGAATAAACAAAGTTATCAAGTTAAGAAAGGTTTTTATCATTTTTAATAAGCCATTATTCCCTGAGCGAAAAAGTTGGTTCTTGAGGCGAAGCCGAAGAGGAACATACAATATTTTATCTCCAGTAGGGAGAAAATACACATCTTCGTCCATTGCACAGTTTTTATTTATTATTTTAATAAATATCAATAATTACTAGCACTTTTAATAGCAGATATAAGAGATTCAATACTAAAAACAAATAAGAATTGGAATTAAACTCAAATAGAAGGTTATTTAATGTATATTTTAATTTAATGTAGTTATTTAATGAAATACAAGGTCGAAAAAGCAGTGCCGCCAACCTCATTTCAACCACTTCATTACTCCTTACATTAGCCATTCATTTTCTACTATTTATAAAATAATTAAGTTGGCAATCCTTACTTTTTCGCCCTACTTTTACTTTTTCTCCCTACTTTTTGAGTTCAGGGAAGAAAAGACTTACTTTTCAAACTCTAAACTAATCCAAAATCATAACTTTTTCTCCCTACTGGAGATAGAAGTAATTTTAGCTCTAAATTTAGGGGCGCTAAGCTCCCAAAAATTCGTGGAAATAAATTATTTCTCGAAAAGTTTGCGACCATTTATATTTTAGATTAAAGAAGTCTTAAATGTAGTTCATTTAAATACAAATTTGACTAAATCAGTTTTTTTCCGGGCGAAATATATGGTTTAGGAGATATTAATGAAAATACATAAATTTGATTTAGTTGAAAATCGAAAGCTAAATGTAATCACCAAAAATCACACTAAATCAGATTTAAATGCATAATAATAATATGAATACATATGTATGAGAAAATTTTGTTCTAGTTTCTAACCGTTTTGTCTAAGTGTTTTTAAATAATTTGATTTTTTGATTTATTTAGACCCTTGAAGAAGAATTAAATAAAACATATGTCAAGATCATAGATTAATATTGTATAGGATTGGGTATGTCGCCCTATGCCTGTGTATAACTAGACATAATTTATGTAGCAATGCTGATATATACAACGCTAGTCGTATTTTAAAAACCAAATTGACTTTTTTTAGTGACCATTACTACTAGTCCAGGAGCCAGGTAGATTTACCTGGAAAGTATTTTGAACTTAATGGAATTTTTACAGGTAACTCAGAGGTCCTCTGGAATGCCAATGCTGAGTTTTCGACCTCGTGGCCCTTGTGCTAACTTGGGGAGGGGGGAAAAACCCCAATTTTTCCGCCAATGTTTTGGTTTTTCGCCTCTAGCTCGAAAACTACGCTTCAAACAAAAAACTTTACCAGTACAATATTAAAGAGCATCAAATTTCCTATAAAAATCACTGGTCATACGACTGTTTTCACCCATTAGGTACTGTGATACAGCATTGTGAAAAAATGCCATATTTTAAAAAAGGTGAATTTTAGCGGAAAAAGCATGTTTTTGGGCTTATAAAATAGGTTTATTATCATAAATTGAGTATTCAACATTTCTATGTATACCAAGTAATATGTAACCCCCAGTAAACCCCGGTCTCTTCACTGCCCTCTCCCCGCCCCCTCCCCCCAGAAACAAATTTGATGACGAATAATGTGCGTGACTTATTGATTACGTAGGTAAAGAAGTTCTATCCTTCCCTCAAAATTTTTGACTTTTTATCTTTTAATAAAATTAAAATATCAATAGTCCAGGAAATGAAGCACTTTGGCTCGCAATTCTTTCGTCATACATCGATTAACTTGAAAATTTGACAGTAGGTAGAGAATAGTCCAAGCATCAAAATCTATATCATCAACATTGTCATTGCTATTACCCTGGGGGTGGTTGCCACCCCATCTCGGGGGTTGAAATTTTTTTATTTATTTTAACCACAGGAATCGATGAAAAAGCTAATTCTAAGTCAAAAATGATCTATACATTTTTTTGTTTAAATTAATATTTTTCGAGTTATTCGCGATTGAAAGTAAAAGTTGTTCGACCTTTTTGATCGGTTTTTCGCGAATAACTCGAAAAATATGCATTTTATCAAACAAACAGTAAGAACAAAATTGTAGCCTATAAAAAAAGAAAGAAAATCCTTATTTTATAAATCATGTACGACCAATACGGACCGACCTACGGCTTGTTAATTGTTGGCTTTTGTTCGTCAAATGCTAAATTTGAGAGATTCAGAGTCAAATAGCGATAAAACTGTGCATTTTACGAGGAAAACTTATAGACGTTTTTTTAAAGTAGACAAAAAGAGCTTTCATTTTAAAAAAAATAGAAGTCGATAGCATCAAAATTAAGCGAGTTACGATGAAAATAAAGTTAGTCCCTACATTTTTCTACGAAAAAATCAGTGAAAACAACCCCCTAATTACCACCCTAATTCAAATTGATCTTCGTCCTTCTACGGTTTTGCGTGGATCACATGGGACACATGAGAACAGCTTAACTCCAACTTCTCGGGAATATCCAGACAGCGGAAGTATGGGGTACGGGGTACGAAAGTCAAAATAGTATAAATCCTTTATGATGAATGTTGTTGGATAGCTCTTTAAGAGAGCAGTAATTGTTGTTATAATCACTTGTCATATTTTCATTTAAGGGGGGGATAAAATGGAAAAACAGGAATAAATGGTTTTAGCTAAAAATTAGAAATATTATTATTTTAGATCCGATATGAATGAAAATTGGTATACGTGCTTTATTTGATGTCAGAAAAAATAATATGAAATAATTTGTGTGCATTTAGTACTTTGGGTGCAAATCGTTGTAAGGGGTGGTTTTTAAGGATTGAAAAATTGGAAAATAATGAAATTGGTAATATTTTAGGCAACAAAATTCTTAAATTAAGTCCATATGATAAATTAATCATTTATTTAAGGATACATTTTTTTTTGTACATTAAGGATTAATAAGGGTTGTTTTTCAAAGGTTGAAATATTTGTAAATTGTGTTCCAAAGTATAAAACAATCATTATTCAACTAATCCAAACGAAATTTCACCCACCCTAAGCTTTAAATTGTTACTTTATACGTTTTGATAATTGGGGATAGTTTTCACCCCTAAAAAATAAACAGCGCCCATCGGCATAATATAGATTTTGAAGTAGAAGGGTAAGAGGAGCTTAATTCCAAAATTTTGTGGAAATCGATGAAGGACGAACCAATTGCGAGGTTTTGCCATTTTTGAGCATTATTTACTGGACTACCAAGCACAGTTCAGTTATTGGTATTGGTCTCTTCCTCTCGCAGAGTGTTGTGCCCCTTATATTTATTATTTTATATTGAACATTATTTTAGTGTATCATTATTTGGACTATTTTTCTGCAGAAGAACATAAGAACAGAAGAAGGCATGGACGAAGATGGGGCTGACGAGTCGCTTATCGAAGAGACTCACGAAGATTTAATTTAATGTTCATTTTTTGTTTATTATTTTCATATTATTTTTATTATTATGTAGCATAATTATAGATAACTTGCTTACCTACGTAATCAATGAGTTACGCACATCATTATCGCTTCTCAACATTGCTTTGGTTTTTCAATTTAAAAATAAAATTAAGGCCTCCGTTTGAACGGGGCCTGAGGTGGACCGCCCTCAGCCCCCCTGCCCTCGGTACGCTACTGATCAGCGGATCCTTTCCCCCTCCCCTCCACCCTAAAGTAAGATTGATGATAGCATCATGTTGAATGTTTCAGGGAAGAAGAGGTTTTATTTAACTTATTTTTCTAATTTGGTTCTGGGGGGGGGGGGGAGAGGGCAGTGAGGGGGGAGGGGGTTACATATTATTATGGTATCCATAGAAATGTTGAATACTCAATTTATGATGATAAATCTATTTTATAAGCCCAAAAACATGCTTTTTCCGCTAAAATCCACGTTTTTTAAAAATTTGCCATTTTTCACAATGCTGTATCACAGTACCTAATGGGTGAAAATAGTCGTATGACCAGTGATTTTTATAGGAAATTTGATGCTCTTTAATATTGTACTGGTAAAGTTTTTTTGTTTGACGCGTAGTTTTCGAGCTAGAGGCGAAAAACCAAAACATTGGCGGAAAAATTGGGGTTTTTCCCCCCTCCCCAAGTTAGCACAAGGGCCACGAGGTCGAAAACTCAGCATTGGCATCCCAGAGGACCTCTGAGTTACCTGTAAAAATTCCATTAAGTTCAAAATACTTTCCAGCTCGACCTGGTTTTTTCGACCTGGCTCCTGGACTATACGTTTCCATGAGTTTTCAAACCCGTTTTAAAAACGGTTTTGGTATTCAAAACCCATGGAAACAGCAATTTCAAAACGTTTTGAGTTCTAGGGCACAACAGCAAATTTTTGGTTTTGTATTGAAACTGTTTTGAAAAAGTAGCATGGAATCGGGTATTGAATTGAAAATAGAATTGAGACAAGCGCAGTAGGTATATGATGAACAGAGATATGATAACCTGACAGAACTATAACTAGTCTGGGAGTATATAGTTTTCAAAATTATTGTGAAAAGTCCTTATGGTAACACTTTCGGTGTGAAACCAAAACCAAAACAGTTTTCAAAACGGGTTTGAAAACTCATGGAAACGTATAAATGTTGTGTTACGGTTTATCATTTGACTTATAGTAGTGGTATTCTGAACGAGATTAAATTTTCTCATGGATCCATCTAAACCTTGATATTGACGATTTTATGTCAAATTACACTGTAATATTCAAGTATTTAAATTTACTCTTTTGGGATCATCCTAAATGTAGCTTAATGTTATACTGGCCTGTTGTTATTAAAATATTCTGTGTTCTGTTATTTTCGCCTTGTGATGAATCTATATTTAGCTCAACAAAATAAGTTGGAAAATTGATCTTTTTATCACAGATAACTAATTGAATAGTTATCATAAGTATAAAGAAAGCATCGCGTGGCACTTTTGTGAATGTCCTAGAGTGGGACGAAATATTATAATCTTGACATGAAAAAAAATCTATCATTCTAAAAATCTCAATTTTGTAAGTTTGGAAAGAAGTCACCATCGTTTTTATTTCTAATCTTTTACTAAACTTGTGTAATAACATATTATATATGTATATTTTTTTATCTATTTGGTGGTGAATAAAGGGGGGGGGGGATGAGACAAGAAAAACTACATGAAGCTAGTGAAAATATTTCATTATATCTATATTTGAAACTTTTTAGATTTAGTAAATTCGTGTTAAAAAGACAAAATAAGAAAATAAAATTTAATGATAAAAATTATTATTTACAAAAACCAGAATACTAATCACTGTTGGCTGTTGCTGATCAGATTCAAACTGATAAGTCGTGGATGGTAAGCAGAAAAAAATGAACCGGTAATTTCCCTACAGATTGAGAGAATATGATTAATAATGATAAAAAGAGGAATAAAAGAAGATACAAAGAGGAAAACCTATATCCACTATATTAACAGGATAGGTTTTACTGGAAATACCCTTTTTAAAACATTCCTAGCTATGATAGAGAGAGGTCAAATTTCAAGAAGGGAAGAAGTTACGAGAAAAGAGAAGGGAAGAAGGGACGAAAAAGAGAGAATGACGTAAGAAATAGGGCCGAATAAAATCACCGTACTTTTAGAGAACAGTATATTTTTAAGAGACAATATTCAACCAATATTATTAATGATTAGTTCAGGAGTCAAACAGGAAGTAGGAGAGATTATGTAGATAATTTTAGCATATAGGACTAAAAGAGTATTTAAAATCTTTATGTCTTCTTATTCTGAACTTTGACCCTAGGGCGTATATTCTTACTTGAAACAACTCTTGCAAGCAACTTTTAAAAAAGTCTAAAAAAAAGATAAATTAATTATTCTGGTTCTTTACTCAGTAAGCTATTGTTCAAAACATTTCAAAACTTTTTTCATCATGAATTTATCAAACCACTTGGAATTTCAGTAGGTGAATCCACTGAAAATTTCCACTCAGGTTGAGAAGAGCTTTTCATGCCGGTAACATTTAGGGAAGAGAGAGAATAGGGAAAACCCTGTTCTTTATTCAGTCGGTATCCTTTGTGGTCTGTTTGTGTTTACAAAGTCAAAACCCCTGACGGGAGGTTTAATGAAGGAGAGGAGTGAACAGGGCCAGGGGGATGTTCCTTTTGTTACTTTTGAATGGGTCGGTGCCAGCGGTCTCAAAGGGCGCCTAATCAATTCATCCTTCTCTTCTTCCACTTTACCATCTTCACAAAGAATTTATCATTATCAAACTGTTCTTCTTTTAGACAATAAGGAAACAACTTGTAAAAAGGAAGCAACTTCAAACTTATTAAATTATACCTCGAGGCAACAATATCCGAGAAAAGTTCTACACTTGGACAAAGAAAAAAACTAATTATTAAGGTCTCTAGACAAAGAAACCTCTACATTATAATTCGTTGATGAGAGTAAATTATTTAAATTACATTCATTCATAACCATAACTCTCCTATCATAAAGAGTAAATATCAGGTGATATTTATTGAGCTAGCGAAAGATTATATTTATGATCGAAATATCGATAAAGCAAGTGTTACAATATATGTTTGTTTGTATTTATTTTGTTTTTAGAAGTAAAAAGCTAACAACCCCTTAAATTTAAAACACACACATATATATATATATACCATTCAATTGTAAGCAGTTAACATCACCACCTTAGAGGTGCATCTGTACTTTGGGCTATTGCATACGGATTTCAATTAAATTCCGGTTTCCCCTTTATAAGTTGATTGTAGAAGAGGCTCAGAAATCAGAAGGGACTCTACTGACTAATTTTGATTATTTTCAAACTTACAGGATAACTCTTAATCAAATCTTAAGATAGCCAGTGTTAGATATGGGAGCGTCTATGGAGGACATGTTAAGGGAATAACAAAGTTTACGTGGACAGGCAGTTTGTGTTATTCCTAAAAGAAAATAAAGCTGCGAACATTTGAGCATATTGATCAAATGTGAGAACTGGGAAGCGATAAAGAACCAAAAATCACAAAAGTTCATCAACCGTTGCTTGAGAATATATAGATGTCAAACTCCAAACGGTGTTCCAAACACATAGCTTTAGGAGATGAATGAACAGAAGCCCATCGATCTAGAAATGAGGAAGAGGCGATGGGTGAGGCACTCACTGACTAAGAGACCGTGCCAGTTAACTATTGAAATTGATGGCCATCAATCAGGGAAGAGCTGCAGTGAGACCAAAGAATAAAAATACGGTCATGCCCCTATTGCTTTTTTTAAGAAGATAAAGGAGATGAAGGAGTGAAAATTTGGCCATAAGTGAAAATTAAATTGGATTCATGAAAAATAATTGATATTATTTATTGCTTCCAAGCTCACCGGAGGTAATGGAAGCATTCTGAAAGATCGTTTTGAAAAACTAAATTCTTTTGTTTCTCCGAATTAAGAATTTCCAAATCAAAAAAATGTTTGGCCCCATGTCTGTTTGTCGTTCAACAATTTTTTGAACCAACATATTCTTTAAAACTCGTCCAATTTTGATGGAATTTGGAAGATAGGTCAACCTACAATGGCTATGTAGGCTAGGCTAGATAGGTCAACCTACAATGGCTATGTAGTATACACTAGATTTTAGCGGGACTATACAATTGAGTCGCAATCGATGAACTCCTTGATTTCTCCTCGAAAAAACTTTTTAGTTGTCAGGAGTGCGCAGGCAACCAATCAGTTACTAATGAGATCTCCCAACATTCGTGTGCTATGCCCTACAAAATTATAAACAGAAAATTGTTCAGTAAACAGATCTTATAAATGTATTTCGTCTTACTCTTTTAATTAGTATGTTATTAACTTTAATATGATATTAATATATTATTTAATTTAAATACTATTTGGTACGAAATATGACCTCGCAACGCCACTGGTAATAAGTAATACCAATTTTTCTTCTTTTTATTGCATCCAATTCCGCTGTCATTTACCATTTACCTACCACTTCTAATCACGCACCTCCTCCCACAGTTGTTTTTATTAATATCTGAATACTCTTTTAGAGATTAAAAGTATAGCGCTGCTGCTTCTTTTCTGTATACTCTTAATAAAATACCCCACATCACTGTTAATGAGTCCGGCCATTATAAAAAGCGTCCAACACACGCCTTACCATTCCGAATTAAAACAAAAGTGAACGGTTGATCGAAAATGAAATGTTGATCGACTGTTTAGTTTACTGTATGTGCACTCCGATACACGGTAGGAAATGTACATAGCTGTCAACCGATGGCTGTTCAACTAAATATTTAGATTTTTTCATCGAGGAACTATCGTGTTAATAGTGTGCGCACTCCCATAAGCTGCAATAGCTTTTTGAAGTACAAAACTAAATAGTCGAGCGATTAAAAATTGTATGTATGCGCCTAGCCTATTATCTTTAAAAGTATTCATCAAATTTTCAAGAAGTTTGTATGGTTTGTCTGTCGTAGCCCACAGATGGTCTAAATAAAATTGCTAAAGTTAATCTTGGGATATATATATATATATATATATATATATATATATATATATATATATGCAGTGGCGTATCCAGGGGGGGCACAGGGGGCACGTGCCCCCCCCCCCCCCCCAGACGGGCCCAGACCCGAAAGAGTAAACAAAAAAAAAAAAAATACACCGTACTTTTTTTTAATACATATTTTTACATTCACCTCATATTTAATTTCACCTCAGAAATGCATAAAAACGCTGTTTTGAGAGGTCATATTTTCAAAATTTTCCGGGGAAGGGCCCCCGGACCCCCCGCCATAGATCCCCCCTCCCAATAATTAACTGCAGACGACGCCCATGACTTACAATAAGATAATGTACTGCAGTAAAGCATCAGCATAATATTTTCTAACGAATACGTTCTAAAACCGTTATTGTTACTTGGGCGCAGAGTTTTTTGTTTTTTTTTTGGGGGGGGGGGCAACTGCTTTTTGAATAAGTACTTCCCTTTTCTTGTTTCCGCTACGAATTACCCCCCCCCCCCCCCCCCCCCCCCAATCTAAACTGACTTAGAATCTGCCCCCTCCAGACCTAGCCGCTGGATACGCCACTGTATATATGAGGGTTACTTTCGATAAACTATAAAAGTTTCATAAGAATCAGAAAAGTACTTTTAAGGTGCGATAAATGTTTGTGCACATGTGGAAAAGAAACAAATCAGCGCAGAAGGGTTGAAACTTTTATGGGACCAACAATGGGCTAATTATGACTTACCATCTAAATTTCACTAAAATCGGACGAGTAGTTTTTAAGATATGTTGGTTTGCCAAAATTGAGTGACAGACCGACAGACAGACACGGAACCAAAAATGTCCCCCTGATGTCTGAAACGGATTTCTGTCTTGGAATTTTTGAAATCGGAGACATAATTTTTTTTTCGTTCTTCGGAGCTATCACATAGCTCCCGTTACCTTTGGTAAGATCGAAAGCATTTGTTCGTTGGACTTGGATGAAATGTTGTTGGTAGATCATAATTAGCCTAATTGTAGGTCTCATATTAATTTCAACGTTCTGCGCCTACGCATAGTTATTTCTCATCCAATGAGCACAAGTGTTTATTAATTAACACATATCTTTAAAAGTTGGTACTTTTTCAATTATTTAGAAATATGGATGGTTTGTCGAAAGTAGCCCACAGATGGTACCATATTCAATTCACCGTCTGCGCATATTACTACCGTCTAGCTAAATTGATACCTTTCCTCTCGTAAAAAGAAGGACTAAGACAGATTTTTCAAAAATAGGAGGAAAAATAAACAAATTAGACAATAATGAGTAATAAACGCGAGGAATCTATGCACGACACAATTGGCAAACTATATTATATTTAATAGATCTGCGGGTACAGCGCTTATTACAATATATGTAGTATAAGAACTCTTTTACGACGGCAAGAGAACAATATATATTGGATTTGATTTTTTATGACAAGAAAAAACTATATATGTCAAACAAACAAACAAAATAAACAAAAGATATTAGAATTGAAGATATTTGCAACTGACGTTGCAAATGCATCTTCTCCACAGATTTCCTCCCCTTAGTGGCTTTCCTCTGCGAGTCACGCTTCTTGCAAATGTAACCTTCTTTTGCTTAACTTCTGTGGTAGGATCGGCCACAGGCATGTAAGCTGCTTTTACTCTATCCAATGAAACCAATTTTTTGGTTTTGTCCATTTTTATCTTCAACACTTTTTCATTCGTACGATCTAATATTTCGTATGGACCTTGGTAAGGGGACTGCAACGGTTTCTTCACCGCATCTACCCGCAGAAACACATGAGTGCATGTCTTCAGATCCGGCGAGATGTAAAGCTTAGGCTTTCCGAGGTGTCTGTTTTGAGCCTGACGCATGTTAGCCATGTGTTCTTTCAGCTTTTTAACAAATCCATCGTGTCGATGCTCTTGATTGGATGGTGTGAAGAAATCACGGGGTAACCTGATAGAAGTACCGTATGACATCTCCACAGCACTCGCCTTAAAATCTTCGCGATTCATGGTTTGTAGTCCTAGTAGAACCGTCGGTAAGGCATCTGTCCAGCGTTGCTTAGGGTGACATTTTAATGCTGCCTTTAGCATACGATGAACACATTCTACTTTTCCGTTCGCAGCAGGATGGTATGCTGTAGTATGAACACGTTTGATGCCACATAACTGTAGTAGAGAGTTAAACAAGTTCGACTCAAATTGCCGACCTTGATCGGAAGTTTTAGTTTCCGGGTAGCCGAACCTAAAAAAATTATCAGCCACCGCTTTTGCTGTTATTTCAGCAAGTGGTATTGCTTCCAGCCATCTCGTGCTTCTATCAATGCATGTAAGAAGATACCTGTAGCCGTTAGATGGTGGAAGAGGTCCAGCAATATCAACATGAACATGCCGGAAACGTGGTGCGTCCTTGAATTCACCGATCGGAGTTCTTGTGTGCCGGTGGACCTTATTCTTCTGGCATTCTAGACACGTTCTGACCCACGCAGCGATGTCCTTGTTCATACTTGGCCAGAAAAATTTACGTCGAATCTGTTTTGCCGTAGATCTATGTCCGGGATGTGACAAACTATGAATGCAGTCAAAAACGTGTTTCCTTAAATGTTGTGGGACAAATGGTCGACTATCTTCAATCTTCAGTGCAATACAGCTTTACCATTGTACCTGGAATCTGTACTATTTTAATTTTAGTGAAGCTCCATCGTTCTTTAAAAATGTCTGTAGGTCATTGACGTTTGCCTGTAATTTAGCTAATTCTGCATAATTTAAAGTTTTGCCTGAAAGTACGCTCTTAATACGAGAAAGACAGTCAGCTACGTCATTTTTGTTACCTGAAACATGCTGTATGTCCGTTGTAAATTGACTAATAAAATTTAGATGACGAATCTGTCTTGGCGAGCCTTTGTCTAATTTTTGTTGAAATGCATATGTTAGAGGTTTATGGTCCGTTAACACTGTAAATATTCGTCCTTCTAATAGGTGTTTAAAATACTTTATTCCTTCGTAGATAGCAAGAAGTTCTTTATCGTAAGTACTATAACGTTTTTGGGACGCGGACAATTTCTTAGAGAAAAATCCTACAGGGCGGGAATGGTTTTCTGTTTCTTGTTCATCCAAGTAATGTTGAGCGAACGGCAATCCCCCAAGCACCTCACGCATAAAACGTTGGAATGGTTGGGCGGCGTTTCTCAATCCAAAAGGCATTCTGACGAACTCAAAAAAACCGAACGGCGTTATGATCGCTGTTTTGGGAATGTCGCCTTTTCCATTGGGATCTGGTGATATGCCTTACGGAGATCAATGGTGGTGAAAATCTTCTTCCCATCCAAGTTAAATGTTAAATCTTGGATATGGGGTAGAGGGTACCTATCGGTATTTTGTCATTGAATTGAGGCGTCAATAATCTCCGCAAGGTCTCCATTCATTGTTCTTCTTTCTGACCATGTGCAGCGGACTTGCCCAACTGCTTCTTGAATGACGGCATATCCCTTGCGCAATCGGAGTTTTGAACTCTGCGATCTTCTATAGTTCCGTAAATATCTTCTGTCTTGAAAGTGCCTTCCGTGTAATTGAGCAACTTCAAGCTTTAGTGATGCCAGCTCATTTAAAATTTGACTAGTTGCATCACTAACTGCGCTTGAAGTGGATGGTCTACTTTCCACCACGCTAATTGAGTCACCACTTGTCACTTATTCGATCAGCCATTGTTGCAAAAACTGTCAAATTCTCCTTGCTTACTGAAAGAATAGACTGTGCATTGTCAGGTAAGCGTTGTCCCCAAAAGGAACCAATCACTTCGTCAGCAGTACGGTTGCCTGCCAACTCCTTCATTTGTCTCAATAGATAGACGGCTCTTTGTCTCCTAGCTTAATTTCATTCAAAAGACGGCGTAGTTTCTTATCATCACTATCTGAAAATGCGGCTATTAGAGCTGATTTTATGGTCTTATATTTGTCCTCGGGTGGGGGTCGAGCGAAGATATCAGACATGTTTTCCATCCAACATTTCTCCATCTAATGATTTAATTACTTCTCCAAACAATCGGTAGTTTTACTG
Source organism: Gerris lacustris (assembly GCA_951217055.1). NCBI lineage: Eukaryota > Metazoa > Arthropoda > Insecta > Hemiptera > Gerridae > Gerris > Gerris lacustris. The sequence goes on from OX578281.1 coordinate 48,066,424, forward strand.
CTACTGTAGCCACCTCAACTGCGTATTTTCGGTATTTGAATCATCCGTATCCAAATCTAGTAAAGAATTATTCATATTTATATTTTTTGAAAAAAACAACGAAAATTTGATGACAAAATAAATCGAATTAAGCGTTTTATGTTACTCAGCTATGCGGGAACCTTCCGTATTCTTAACTCACAGCTCGGGTCACCAATTTGCAGGTACCGGGCTTATTACAATAAATTTATAAGAACTCTTTTACGACGGCACGAGAACAAGATATATATTATGATTTGATTTTTTATGACAAGAAAAAACTAAAAAACTAAAACTAAAACTGTCAAACAAAAAACAAAAAAACAAAAAAAAAACAAGCTACTAAAATTGAATATATTTGCAACTGCGACGTTGCAAATGCATCTTCGCCACAGATATATTTGTTTATTATTTTTTTAATTGATTCAGTGTTGAATTTTGATTGAAATTAAATCGTATTGTTTAAATTAAATTGTTCATTAAAATTGTAATAGCTATTTGCCATTTAATATTATATTCTTGACATTTTGTATTCCAGAAGCAAATATTGCAATAAAATCTAAGTTCATTCGATGATATGATCAAAATTCCAAAAAAAAAAAACATGGAATTTACCTTTGTAGCAAATTAAAACCACAGTCTACCTAACTCGCCCCCTTCTTTCCTGATTTCTCTTCCCTCGACACATGTTTCTATCATTACAGTATTGATGGATCAACAGTTTTACACATTCATGGATTAGATCATTTGAGTGCAACATATCTCATGTCTAAACCCAAATTGTAGTTTATGTTTGGACTTTTGTATACAAGTAAAAGCAAATAGAAACGACAGAGCAATTATCAACCTAGAATATTGACCACTTCATCATAAAGTACCATTGCGCCAGTCATAAGCATAACGGCTGCCTAATACATTAATGATAGTATATGAGGGCTCGAGCTAACTTACTATTCCATATAAATGAGGTCTAATGGAGTTCACCCCTTGTGAGAATCAGCCCAGCTGTGCCACCATGAATCACTAAAAGGTCTAATCACTGGACCCGCATCTGAGATTTCACTTATCAGCCTTCATCTACTCGCAACTAATCACTCTTCATAGGAAAATTATACAAAATTACGTAAAGGTTGTACGGTTAAATGGTCCTTTTCAAAAGTAATAATCCTTTCTGTGATTAGAGGTGTTATCAAAGCGTATAATAATTTCAAAATTAAAATAAAGTTAAAACAGTCTTGGTTAATAAAGGTATTAAGTTGCTGATAATTTAAGTATAATTATAATTATGTACTGTATTTTGGTCACTATCCAACGTTTAATTTTTATTATCACATGACAATACTCTTGTAATGGGTATACATTTATTAATTTCAATTTCCTTTAATATTTTATTGGGTTTACTTTTTACTTCGTGTTTCTATTTCTATTACTGTTTATCTTCTTATTGCATTGAACAGTTTGTTACATTGTATTAAACGCTCATGCTTCCTTTTCAGCACTGATAATGACCTCATAGTTGCCAAGAGTAGGTTTGATAAAAAGAAATATCTATTTACAGTGGGGAGACTATTCATCATTTCCTACAAATTTGTTGTAAATACATCTATGGTTTCTTTGAAAGGGAAATGTGTAATTTATTTGTTACAAAAAGAAGATTCTGGTTAATGAAAAATGAATTTCTGATTGATATGAGGTTAATTTTTATATCACTAAAAATGTTTTAGAAACAGAAACCTCTTTTTTAATATATTTTAGAGCTAAGTCTGACACCACTTAACCAGATGTATTAGAGATTTTATCGAAATTTTCTCGAATGCTTAAAGCTTTGAATCTAAAATAAGTACAATGCCTGTTTCAATATTGTCCATATAGCACTTGACAGAATCTATGAGTTCTTTTGGATTAGATTCTAGAAAAGTTTTTGCATATACTGTTTTTTCCCCTGCTTTGCATCTTCTTACTTCCGGATAATATCTAGAAAGTTGAAACTTACATACAAATCCGGCCATTTCTATATTTATTGAATACCCTTCATTTGTTTTATTGTAGTTTAGATTATTCAACAACATTACACATTTATTGATTCGATCATTTGTGGGGAACATATCTCAGGCTTTGCTTTTCCCCAACTATTTATGAATAAATTATTTTTCAGTTTGCTTCTTTGGTAGCATGAAGTTGCCTTTGATAGCCTGCTTAACTTTTAAGATAACTTGTTTTGATTATCTGTTTAGAAATGAAAATCTAAATATCAAGCAGTTATTTGTCATAATAACTCACTATTTAATTACCATAATGATCGGTTTTAATATTATAAATGTCACAAAATAAGGGATTATAAAACAAATATATGTAGATGATAAATAAACTAATAAGTAAATTGACTGCCAATTAGTGTGGCACATAGCTTCCTCGCATACTCACGTACTTTATTAAATTTATGCTTTTAGAGCCTTAATTATCTAATTTATTTAATTGTTTTCCTCGTTTTTCTTTTCTTATAATATATTAAAATTGTGATTTGCTTTTTTACACGAAATAAAGTATCAACTAAGCAATATTTAAGGAGTGCAGACCGTTGGAATGAATCTGGGGCCATCCGCAGGCTACTTTCGACAAAAAATTTTCAAATCCAAATTTCATAAAAATCAGATGAGTACTTTTGAAGATGTAGGAATAAATAAACGTATGTTTGTGCGCATGTGGAATAGAAAAAAATAAGCGCAGAAGGGTGAAACTTATATGGGACCAACAATGGGCAAATTATGACCTACCATACAAATTTCATTAAAATCGGACGTGCTGTTTTTAAGATATATTGGTACGAAAAAAAATGAGCAACAGACATACATGGAACCAAAAATATTCCCTGTTGACTGAAACGGATTTCTGTCTTGGTATTTAATAAATTACGTGATAGGAAGCGAGGAAGCTATGTGCCACACTAATTGGCAGTCTATTTTCTTATTAGTTTATTTATCATCTACATATATTTGTTTTATAATCCCTTATTTTGTGACATTTATAACATTAAAACCGATCATTAAGGTATTTAAATAGCGAGTTATTATGACAAATATCTGCTTGATATTTAGATTTTAATTTCTAAACAGATAATCAAAACAAGTTATCTTAAAAGTTAAGCAGGCTATCAAAGGCAACTTCATGCTACCAAAGAAGCAAACTGAAAAATAATTTATTCATAAATAGTTGGGGAAAAGCAAAGCCTGAGATATGTTCCCCACAAATGATCGAATCAATAAATGTGTAATGTTGTTGAATAATCTAAACTAATAAAACAAATGAAGGGTATTCAATAAATATAGAAATGGCCGGATTTGTATGTAAGTTTCAACTTTCTTGAAAGACTTTCTTGAATCTGGAAGTAAGAAGATGCAAAGCAGGGGAAAAAACATTTTATGCAAAAACTTTTCTAGAATCTAATCGAAAAGAAAAAGAAAAAGGTTGACTTGCGGTTCAGCCCCACTTGGACACCGTCCAAATTGTTAAACCAAAGAGAGCTGTTTGCAAACTGTTTGGTTCGACATTCGACAGTGTATGCGCGACTTAAGGTACCACGTCACAAGCAAAATTCCCAAACCTGAATTTGCGTTCATCCAACCGCTTATGTCCCCTGGTTTTCCCTAGGATTCCCTAGGGTTTCCCTGGGTTCCTGGAGGCCGGTCAGATCCCTTAGGGTTTTTATCCAGGACTTGTCTTGTCGAGTTTTGCTTTCCTCAAATGTTAGTAGATCTTACTTTAAAATAACATTCACTGACACTACATCTCGTTAATGAAACCATTGGCGACAATGATCGGTTACTGATAAAAAAAAAGAGACTAATTCTAATTTAAATATTCTCAAAGAGGTCACCCTGTAATTTTGATTGGTAATTATGATATGATAAGACAATTAACCTATTATTTGTACTCTTCAAGTTGCCTTCTATTATCTACTTTGTTTTATCTTGTATTTAATGTAACTCAATATTTTTCAAATTCAGTGTTTATATGATCCAAGTTTGTTTTGCAAAGAAGCAATTTCTTCAAATCTTTATTAATATGTAATTGAGGTAAAGGATTATCACAAGAAGTAAATATGATATGTAATGTATTTATGTATGTGATATGTAAATATTATATGTATTTAAACTTAGGAAATACATACATACATTTTAGGAGGATTAATTTGAGAAATACCAACTAAACCTACGACAAACAGGTACCCTTATACAGTTTTATTTATCTCTCGTGGCAGTGAAAAACCTATGTCGTTTCATTAAAGTAAAATAAATGTATATTGCTTGAAAAGATTTAAGATTATTCTAGTTGAACCAAACTACTGGTTGCAACTAATGAGTTCAATGCTATAAGCTCAAAAAAGAAGTAAGAACGTGAGCCAAGCTGCTAGGTATTGTAAGAACTTTCTCGTACTAGGTAACGGTGAGTCGGGTTCTTTTAAAGGGCTCCGTTTAAAAGCTAATATATATGCCTTGGGATGCTGTATACGTGCTTAGATTCGGATATAAGTAGAAGGGCATTTTTCTTCAACTCTTGAAATAAAAGGTCTCAGAGAGAAAGGGGAACCGGACAAAAAACTTTCAAGTAGGGCTGATTTTACTGATATATTAAAGTAGATGAGGGTGCTTGGAGCTCTCAAATAACGAAGGGTGGTTTTGGCATTGGGCTCGACGTTTTCAATAGCAATAGAAGAGAAGGTAAAAAGGGAACGTCGAATCTTTTCCAGTCTCCTCATTACACCGATGGACCATTAGCAGCGCTGGTATCGATCCAAGCCAAGCTGCACGCGCTCGACCCAGCGGTGGAAATTCCAAGCTAAGGCGCGCGCACTCCAAGTCAATATTCGTGCTTGTTATTTTCCCTCTTCTGTCCACCTGATACCCCTTTTACAAAGGGAAACCACTCTAGAATATGAAGCCTTGCTTTACCTTCTACAAATTATTTCCAACTCTCAGCCAAATTATTCAGTGAAATCCTTCATTAGCATTTGTATACATAATTAAAAATCCTGCACATTTGCATCTCTCTTATTCCCTTTAATTTAAAAGTTATTTTTAATCCAGTGGAATTCGTAATTCTTAATATCTTGCCTTTTAAATCAAAATCTCTTCAACGGCCATAAACCTCAACGTCAGCTATATCTTTAACTGACGTAAAAGTTTAAAATTGTTTTAAAAAATACATTCATGATATACATATATAAAAATTAACTAGATGGAAAGGTAATTAGCAAATAACGTATAATAACTCTCTAATATAAGTCTGTAGTCAAAAGTATAAAGGCGTTAAGTCCAAAAATGTTAATCACTTTTTGAAATCAGAGAAAAATTATCTGCAGAATGGTATAAAGGAGGTAATTCTAGCCTGTTTTGTTAATGAAATATCGAAAAATGAAGAAAGAAAAAGTCACTCCACGTGAAATAAGTTTATTTTCAAAGCAGCTTTCAACCACTAAAGGGTCATCATCAGTGCCTGAACAAACAGTAATAAAAAAAACTAATCAAAGGTCAAAAAAGGAAAACCGAGACAAAAAAAAACACGAAAAACAGTCAACACACCATCAATAAAAATAATTTTTAAATGAAATATCGAGTTAATGAAATATCGATATATTAATACATAAGGGTTAATTTTGTAAGAAGTATGTAGTGCAAAGTATAAAGTGTTTAAGTAAATTTAACGCCGTTGAACGTTCTCTGATGAGATATCTGATTTTAGTATAAAGAGCATAAGTCAACTTACACGTATGTATGTCATTCATCACACCTTCATGCTATTGTAATATATTCAATCTAGGGTGGTTGGTTATTAAAATATCCTTAATACAGAATTGAAATAACAGTAATTCTATCTTATTAATGCTGATAATACACTATTAATGAACAACATACAAATTATTATAAATCATCTTAACTTTTATGAACTTTGGTCCAAAGGAGTTAAGTCAGGGTTTTTTCCCCAAACGTTTGATAATACGTAGTTGTCTGTTGAAAGAATAATGAACTAAGCTTGTGGATCCTACACAGTATACTTTGAATAAAATGAGGATGGCATTATATTATCTGTAAATATTCACAATTTTTTTAGAGAATTGTTCACAGTTTGTTTTTGCTCTTCTCAAAAGTTGCATTCCTGGACTTTAAGCCTTTTTAGTTTTGACTACTGAAGTGACATTTTGCAATTGATGCACTTCACGTGCTTTTGTTCCTCATTTTGTTCCTCTTTGTACTGGCCACCAGGTCTGTCACGAAATCTAGCCTAGTTTGAAGATGTGTAATGCATGAAATATATGTGGAAATGTGTGATATTGATCAAATGTATTGACAATCTAGGTTCTTTTAAGACCAAAGAGCTAACAAAAGAGAAGAACGAAGACCAATAACGATAACGTCTATGTTTGAGCAGGATTAATAATACTATATATTGTTTCGTCCTTTTTATTTAATGGCTTCTCTAAACCTAGAATTAGAGACGCAATGATATGTGCTTGTTGACATGGTTAGCAATGTTTGCAACATATCAACAAATAGGTTTTAGAAATTGTTCAGGGCGAAGTAACAATTCCTATAGCTTTCTGTTCTGAAAAAGTATAATTGTGAATATTTTAAAAGTGTTAAACTGTAAAACTTTGTGAAAGTGTATGTCTAAACTGGTCTAGACATCATTATTTCTGTCAATTTCATAATATTTAATGTATAGATCACGGCTGTTGATAACTTATTAACTTAACTGCTGTTGTGGAAAGTCTGTCTCATGTATTAATATCAGCCAGAATGACAGATATTGAAAAGTTGTGTTGAGAGGCACTATTTACTAAATTGGATAAAGTCGGTTTATGTATTAGAATGTATTTCCAGTTTAGAATTGTATAGGTTATTTAAATTCATTCATAATAATCTTATAGAATATACATGCTCATACTCGTATATTTATAAATATGTTATTATTGATATTTAATGTTAGTTCAGCAGTTTTTCTGGGCGAGAATATAGAAACGATTCTATAGTTGGAGTAAGATTATTTATTTTCATTTGGACGAGACTGTAAGGGAAGTTGTAAGAAAAGCGAGGAGACTGTAAAATCGATACACAGGGAGGAGAAACATTGGAGGGGGAAAACGAGAAAATCTAATAAACAAGTTTACAATGCAAGCAACCCTCGGCAAGCTCTCCCTCCGACTCGGGCCTTTCCGGCTAAACCCTAATAACTCCGACTCTTAGAAACCTCGCTTGGAAACTCCAGACTCGCCTTGAGTTATGTAGAGGGGATGTTTATAAGAAGGAGCCGAATATAATCCCGGAGACTTTGGGTGTGGCCACGTCTCTTCAACAAGAGAAAAAAGAAAGAGTGGGAAAAAGAAGTAATAAGGAACGTGGTTCCGAAGAAGAAAAAGGTTAGAGGGGAGTAAAGAGAGCGAGTGAGAGAATATGGTAATGAAAGGGGGAGATAACGACGCCTGTAGATATTTTATGGATCGGGAGGTCGCTCGGAGGGACAGAGTCTGAATACCGCCGATAATTGGGAGCTCGAGAAGAATGGAGATATAGTCGTGGAGATAAAGGAGTTAAATGTGGAGGGGACCTGGAAGCGGAGGTGAGACGGAAACACACGAGAGACAAGGACCGTTCTACCGAGCTCTCGGAATTATAAGGCGGAACGCACTAATAGTTGGGAGGGGATGAAGAAAACCACTCCGAGCTTCAAACCACCAGATTGCCTCTCTTTTTTTGAGTTTTTAGTCGATAGTCTTTTTTTATTGTTTTGGCTGGAAGTCAAGGTAGGTTAGAGAGAGTGAAGCGAAGACTGAGAGTGGGGTAGAAGAGAACAAGGAGCGCGAGGTCACCAGACACGTTTACCTTAACACTCGGCACAGACCCACGGCTTCAACACAGCCTCGATCTCAACAGCTAACAGCTTTACAATCACTGCACTCCCCTACTATATACTCTTGTCTTATTATAATATACTCACCTTCTTCCGACACGCAAAAAAATATAAACAATATACGACCGACATCACAAGGGCACGAGGAACCGCCTGAGACCTTCAAGTCTCTAACCTCAACTTCACCAACAGCAAATCCTGTTTATAAATAACTAACAGCGCATTTTATTTTCGACTCTCATTGCTTTACCACTCACCCATAAATATGTATGCATAACCTTAATGAATTTGTACTGTACAGTCACATCACAATCTTTGTCTACAGCCTATTAATTTAATAATACTTTTAACAGAGTTCGTAAGTTTTTATTTACTCAATAATTTATCTGATATTCATCAGTAAAAATAATTACTGTAAGCAATAATGCTTAATAAATTGAAGACAAACTACAACAGAAGATAAAACTAAATAATTAAATAAAGATAAACACCTTTTTAATGCTAACTTATTTTATAATCAAATCGCAAACTTAAAAATAAACAGAATAAAAAACTGTAGACCAAAACCACTAAAGCAATTATCAATTACAATGATAAATCAAAAAGAGGCATAGTATTAGGTAATTTGTGTACAGTGTACATATACTCAGCATACTCGGTTTCTCTCCTTCAATTTTAGGGTTTGGATAATTATGAATGAGAGAGATCCAAAACTTGCAACTTATAGAAAATAAAAATCTAGTAGAAAGTAGGTATAAATACTAAAATATCCTATAATTCATATGAAACAGTGTGCCGATAAACTGAGTTGAGGTAGGTAATAACGATATCCTTTAGTTTAGTAAAATATAGAAGATGATGGCAAAAGCAGAGCTTCGGTGGGCAATCCATAGTTAAGTAAAAAATATTAGACGATAGCAAAAGCAGAGCATTGATGGACTATCCTTAGTTTAGTAAAATATAAAAGACGACAGCAAACGCAGAGCACCGATGGACAATGGACAATTCTTAGTTAAGTAAAAGATAATAGGTGATATCAAAAGCAGAGCAGCGATGGACAATCCTTAGTTTAGTAAGTGAAAAAAGACGATAGCAAAAGCAGTGCATCGACAATCCTTCTTAGTTTAGTAGGTGATAAAAGGCGATAGCAAACGCAGAGCACCGATGGACAGTGGACAATCCTTAGTTAAGTAAAAGATAATAGGTGATATCAAAAGCAGAGCAGCGATGGACAATCCTTAGTTCTTAGTTTAGTAAAAGATAATAGGTGATATCAAAAGCAGAGCAGCGATGGACAATCCTTAGTTTAGTAAGTGATGAAAGACGATAGCAAAAGCAATGCACAGATGGACATTCCTTAGTTTAGAAAGTGAAAAAAGACGATAGCAAAAGTAGTGCATAGATGGGTAATCCTTAGTTTAGTAAGTGAAAAAAAGACAATAGCAAAAGTAGAGCATCGATGGACAATCTTAGATCTTAGTTAAGTAGAAGATATAAAAGACGATTGATAGCATATCCAGAGCATCGATAGACAATCTAGTTTAGTAGAAGATAAAAGAAGAAAAGGTGTTTAAATAATAATAGCAAAAGCAGAAAATTTACCATCTGAGTAGTAAGTTATAACAACTGAGAATCGATGTAAATCAATTCTGAGTTAAGTAAATGTGACGATAGAAAACAACAAGATTTTCATCCTAATTACAAGTTATATATATAAATATAAAGGAAACCCCCTTAAAAGAGTTGCACCTTTTCCTCAAAAGTTGGGCTTTACTAATTTTACTATTTTTGTTTCATACTCGATATCTTAAAATTGAAATTAGAGATATAATATATTTAAATAATCCAGAGCAGCCGAAGACAAAATTAAATCTAGCAATAAGATCTGTTATTACTTGGAAAAGCTTACACGCTGGTAGCTAAGATGCAACTTACTATAAGTTCTACCATACAACTAACAGATACTAAAGGTGTAAAACAGACGAAAGCTGTATGCAGTAGAATGAAAGGGGTAAAATTAAATGAAGCTGTTTAAAATCTTGATTTAGGTTTAGGTAGAAACTATAGCAAGTAAGGACTATAATAATTGTTTGTGAGAACTAATGATGGTCTAAAAATTGGAAAGCGAAATATACTACAAATAAAAATAGGCTTCGGCGTAATAAGTACATATTTGTTGTTTCTACCAACAGTTTGTGGATATGGAACTTATACTCCAGTGAATTGAACTTCAGTAAGTAATTTTGTAACAATAAAGTTGCAACGGATTAATAATATCTTTATAATTTAGAAGACCAACATTTAATAAATAGACTTAGAGGTACAATTTTAATTTAATTTTCTTTTTTTTATAAAACAAAGGAGGAAAACCTATAGCTACTTATTTGACAAATTTAATCAAATAATAAATATGAAATAGAGACTTTCGAATCACTTAAATTAGAATCTACATATATATGTATCTTTGATTTGTTTTAAATAAATTGAAAGTGAATTACGTACAAAAAATATATTTGCTGGGAACGTTTGAATTTCTTTTCGTGTAGACACTGTAATTATCCTTTTGTGGAAATTTCAGAGTTATTTGTGTCCGTTGTATTATAAACAATTATTATAAAATGAAATTAAGCGCAAAATAGTTGAATCTTACTTTAAACCTAAAAATTCGATAGGTTTGTCACTGAGACCAACGATACTTAAAATATCCAGTATATTTTGTCGTTTTAAATTGCCACTAAGATAGTTTTTTAGTCCGATATTATTATGAACGGCTAGATACTAATTCTACGAGGCAATATGTAAATAGCAAGCATATCAAAACATTCATGCTTGTGCTTCACCTTGTCACTCGCCGACAATTGCGATTGGCATTCGTACGCTCGTCCCCACAACGCGAGTGACAGTTTTCACACTCGGCAAGTGTGAAAATGTTCTCTGAGATAAGATTCCCAAAACGTATCTTCCCTAAAGGTTTCGAGGGCCACTCGGGGCGAGGAACGAGTCGAATGGCGAGTGAACCGACTATACACATTTGCCTTGCCACTCGCTTTGAGATTCGATTCACCATTGGTGGGAATGTGCAAATGCGCATATTGAATAATCAACTGATAGATAAGCATTCACAAGGCCAAAAGAAATTAATCTAATAATGATCAAATATTACTCGTCACGTCGTCTTAATTTGGTCCCTTTATAGGTTTGTTGTTTCGATTGAAGTTTTATTGAAACTTAACTACAGTAAAATAAAGCTCTAAGATAGATATATATACTAGATGACCTCTAGTATAGATACTATAAATTTACAGGATTTTATAGGAGAATAACCAACCAGTGATGTTTGTTATGTTAAGTCGCCTTACTATTTTGTTTAGACCGTGATTATTATATGAAAAAGTTTGATATAACAAGAGACTCCAGTATATTCGAAGTTATAATTTAAAATTAGAATTATCAAGTTAAAACATCAAAGTTAGTAATTTATCAAGTATCAATCTAAATCTAGTGATATTCATCGAATTAAAATTGCCTTAATTAGTTTTTTTAAATACTGAGATTATTGGTATGAACAGGCTTTAACGAGACACTGCAATGTAAGAGCTGGTTATTTATCAGAATTATCAACTAATAAGCATTCATAAGGTTAAAAGAAAGAAATAAATTAATAAACGATGGTCAAAAGAAAAAATTTATAAATGAACGATCCAGTATAATTTGAAGTCTTAAATTTCACTTAATTTAGGTGTTTGTATCGTTATTATTATGAAACTGGCTAAGGTAATAGAAAGCTTGAACTAGACACTAAAGTCTACGAGGCCGTTCTTGTTAAGAATTAAAACTAGTAAGCCATTCAAATGGTCAAAAATGTGTTACCTATTTGCCATCTTAAATTGCTTTTAAGTTAGTTTGTTAGATATGCGTCTATGGAGGTCGTCTTATTAAAGGAATGACACAAATTGTCTCCCCACGTAAATTGAAATAACTTTAATATCAAAGTAGATTTTATATTAAAGTTATTACAATTTACATGGGGAAACAGTTTGTGTCATTTCTTTAAGTTAGTTGTTTTGACGGAGACATTTGTGGAAGTAACTACTTTTAAGGGAAAGCAACAAATAAAAATGAACAAAAAAATATTATTATACATTTCTAAATCATAATTAATAAAGACTGATAAGTTTTTATTAGTTTAATTGGTTGTATATAAGTATATTAGGGGCCCAAATTTAGTCAAATTGTGTTCGTACTTTTTAAGTTGTAAGTTCTTCTTAAAGATACTATCTTTTCTCCTTACTTGAAAGTAAAAACTTATTGGACAAACAGTCATCAGTCAAATGCAAGTAACTATCAGTCAAATGAAGTAACTACTTTTAAGGGAAAGCAACAAATAAAAATGTACAAAAAAATAGTATTATACATTTTTAAATCATAATTAATACAGACTGATAAGTTTTTATTAGTTTAATTGGTTGTATATAAGTATATTAGGGGCCCAAATTTAGTCAAATTGTGTTCGTACTTTTTAAGTTGTAAGTTCTTCAAAGATACTATCTTTTCTCCTTACTTGAAAGTAAAAACTTATATGACAAACAGCTCATCAGTCAAATGCGTAATCTGTTAGAAAAAATATCGGAGAGCACATTTCAAGACACAAGGTATATCTGGGGCACAAACAAACTGTCACCGGGAGATAGCATATAATCTTATCTTATACCTACTCCCTCTTGCCTCAAAAGTCAAACTCAATTCAATGTACTCAGACTGTTTTCAAAGGAAAATTATGCACTTTTTCTTATCTAACTTACGATAGAATGACTCCTTCCTATCAGACTTCTTCCGTTTGAACAGAATGTGATAAAAGTGCCTACGTTTTTAAAAATAAAAACATCGAAAATTATAAAAAACGTTATAATAAAAATGTTGTATACGTTTGAAATATTGATAATAATAGCTATCTTTTTGAAAAAAAGTCCTTATAAGACTTCCTTTCTTTTTTATTGAATAAATTATTAGTATTATTAATATTCAAGCAAGCCACATAAGTGCAAACATAAAAGAAATTAAAATAAGTATAGAACTTGGAGATAATACCCACCTTATATTTTCACTTCAAAAAGAATTCGGGAAATTTGTTGAAACGCGTTTGACTAGTATTATAGGTCTTAAATAATTTAATAATTTAGAAGTTCAAAAATCTGCCCAAATTTGCTGCTGAAATCGCAGGGAAAAAAAGAATGATTCTGAAGTACGTAATAATTTTGGAGGAGAGTAGAAAATGAAGGGAAACAACAGTACATGCGGAACTTTTATCATTTATAAATAGTAAGTAAGTAAAAACGTGTTCAAATATTGGTAACAAGTTCTAATATATTACTGTTTAAATAATTTATTAAATGTCTCTGAGTACCAATAAATGAAATCGCTTGGCCAACTTTTAGAAATATATACACCTTACCTTAGTATATCAAGTATTCGCCTTTAAGAAAGGTAGTTTCGACAAGAGTAAGGTAATAACAAAACATAACATAAAAATCTACAGGGAGTATTTTTTTTGTTCTGGAATTGTGCTTTAATGTTATTACAATTTTTATCTGCTCGTGTCTATATCGTTATAATTATAAGTATCAGGTCTTTACATCATACAGTTTTTTATAACAGAAACAAATGCCACAAAAACATTTGAATTTGAATACGCTCAGACTCAGCGAATTACAAAGTTAGATGGTAGAAAAAAGAAAGAAAATATACGAAAGAAAATAAAAATGATGATCTAGAGCTCCAATAAATTTTATTAAGGTATGAGAGATAATATATTTATATATGAATGAATAAATGCTCAGAGTAAGGCAGAGATTCCATGTTAAAAATGATAAAATTTATAATAGATAAGACCCTTATAAAAGTTTCATAATATGTTAAGATGGATTTGACTAAGACCAAGTTAACAGAAAAAAATGTAAACATTGTTAATTTTACTTAAGTACTTCTAAGGTTCAGTTGGTATCCAAGGAAACAAACTCGATCGAGAGGAAGACCTTCAAAAGAATGAAGTGTCCAATTCAAGAAACTGGAGGTGAGGTTTGTCAAATATTCCACACGATAGGCTGGATTGGAAAATATACTGAAGAAAATATATTGATATGTATACAATGCTCCAGATGCTCTTCTTACCAGGAGCAAAATATAAAACATAACACTTAACTCAACCTCAACTGAGGCTGCAGTGAAGTTTTGTTCTACCATAAAGAAAAACGGGGGGATAAAAATATGTAAACTGTGCAATAAATGGCTGATTAGATGACTTCTAAGGATAGCCATGAATTGGAATATTAATATCGGCTATCCTGATGTCGAATTAAGAGGCTACTGTTGGAAAAAATACTATCTCTAAGTTGGGGAAAAAATTGAGACAAACTTCGTGAATGATTTTAGTTGACTTTGAGATTTGTCCCTTGGTCTAACTAACTTTAGTAACGTTCGGACCAATTTAGTGTAAGCAGTGGTAATTTCTTTACTGCAAATGTAAGAAAAGTGAGAGGTGATCTCTATGTTGGAAAGAAATGCAGACATATTTCGTGAATGATTTTAGTTGACATTTTAATTTGTCCAATGGTCTAACTCAGTGGTTCTTAACCTTTTGGTAACCACGGCCCCCTTAAAATCTCCAAATATAATATATATAGTACCTAAATACCTTTCGAGACCCCCTGGGGGGCCGCGGCCCCCCGGTTAAGAACCAATGGTCTAACTAACTTAAGTAACGTTTCAACCAATTTAGTGTAAGCAGTGGTAATTTCTTTACAGTAAATATAAGAAAAGGGAGAAAAAACTTTAAGCATAAAATCCTTTAAACTTAAGTTTTTCAAACCCTGGTGCTGATATGCAGTCGGTTTTAAGAAATCGGTTGCACCAACAATAATTCATTATTTTAGATTATAGTATTAAATGTAAAACGGTTTTAGAATCTTTCACCAACATAACAAACAAATGATCAAATATAAATGACCGAGGATGACACGATTTATGAGTCGAAATGTTTTATCAGAATGAAATAAGTTCTTCATGACGTCTTATACATCGTTATAACTATATATATTTTTAAAATGTATCACTTTAAAGCGGCCTATACACATGGGAACTTAGTTTACCGATCTTGGTTCCCAAGAAAGAACCAAGATCGCCTGCATGTGGAGGTTAACGAGTAAAATTCGTAACGAACTTGGTCTTCCATGGGGTTGGAAACATTCCGTTAAGTGGCAGAGCTCAAGGAGTTCGCCTGTGTGTAGAGGACACGAATCAGGTTCTTCATTTACTCAGTGGAGATGGTACACTCTACATCTCGGAACGACTCGGGTTTCTTTTTTTAACTTGCTGCTATTATGCCTAATAAGGGTATTGCTAATTTTATGAACCCAATTTTTTCAACGATTTTATTGAAGTCTATCAGGAGTACCTACCCATGTTTATCGAAAGCGAAAAGTGACGAATATAGAGAAAGGAACAAGCGTAACAATAACCATTCAATAATTTTCTGCTCATGACTCGCGAAACCATTCACGGTGCTGACAGTGCCATTTACATTATTTAATAAAGGTATATGTGGCTTGTCTTTTCACCCTCTACTTTTTTGTCGGGATCGCATCCTGTACAAAGGTAAGATTTTTTACATAAAAAATGCTTAATCGCTTAGTTGCTTTCATCAAATATGATATTAAACATAAAATAAATATATAAGAAATTATGAACCATTCCTTGAATGGTTGGATTTAAGGAAAAAGGAAGATAAGAGTTATTTCCATATTATCATGTATTCTTCTTCTGCGATGATAAAGAGTTTATGAGTAGAATAAGAAGATGTAAATTTCAACTTTTTTCATTAGAGACCTTGAATTAATGGTACTAAATTACTTGGTAACCCACCCGATATTAGTTTACTGATCCACTTACACATGGAATTCCATTGTCTAAATAACTATTAAGACAAAGGGATATCTAGTCCAAATAACTTTGGGACAAAGGAATATAACACTTTTGATTGTAAAGGTGATAATCTGGGGGAAAGGCAGTGCCCCGGCCAAGTCGAGCACAGCCGTACCATCCTTTACTGGGACCATTTCAAGGCATTTTGGACCCCCCCCTCTATAATCTTATTAATGATACTTGGATAATATGTCAAATTAATTTTAAGTTAGAGTTCATTACAGACTGAACCAGAAATATAAATGACACCTCTACCTATAAGATGTATGAACCTTAAGTTTTGTTATTTTGACACTGACTCATCATAATTCTAAGCCACTTCTACTTCCTAAAATCCTAGAAATTTAGTTTATAGGTGAAGTTCAGTGCCTGATGTAGGGGGGCTGGGAGATGCAAGCGCCCCGGGCGGCAAAACGAGTTGAAAAAATAAAATGACAAATAAAGGAAAAATAATTGAAACTTCGGAATAATAAAAAAAAAATAATAGAAAAAACGGATTTCTGTCTTGGAATTTTTGAAATCGGACACCTAAAAATGTTTCGTTCTTTAGAATGATAACATAGCTTCCGTTACCTTCGGTAATCTCGGAAGCAAAAAGAAAAAAAAGTGAAATATAATTCTTAATAATATGTATTGTAATTACAGTTAATTTGTCTAATCTGATGTAGCCCACCCTTAACTTCGTTTTCCCTAGAATTATGTGTTTTATTGTGGATGACAAAGAAGCTTCAGCATATTGAAGTTTATCAAAAACTATTTAAGAAGTTCGATGTGCCAAGAAAGACTCTAAAACATTTCAATATTATCTATTGAGAGTGATGTAGCTAGTTCAATTGATTACGAGTAGTCGAGTATGCAATAAACTCATTTGCTGAAAGAAAAGCAAGAAAGGTTGAGCTTTAAACGCCCAATAATAAAAGGTTACTGTATACCTAAATTTCAAATCAAGTTTATATATATTAGCAAATACAGTTTTTGCTTCCGACTTTACCAAAGGTAACGGAAGCTATGTGATCGTTCTGAAGAACAAAAATATTTTATGTTTCCTGTCACCGATTTCAAAAATTCCAAGACAGAAATCCGTTTCAGAAATCAGGTAACATTTTTGGTTCCGTGTCTGTCTGTCGGTCTGTTTGTCGCTCAATTTTAGCGAACCAACATATCTTAAAAACTACACTTCCGATTTAAATGAAATTTGGATGGTAGGTCATGATTAGCCTATTGTTGGTCCCATATAAGTTTTTTTGGGGCAGTCACATCATTTACTTGTACTGGATAAATCAGACCAAGTAGAACTTACTCGGACGAGGGAAACTTGGCTACATGTATGATCTCACAACTTTTTACGCAAGACTTGGCTTAATTTTTTACATAAGTATTTTGGTTGGGATATCTCTTAGTCTAGTTAAGTTAGTTAGTCTCTTACGATATAATATAGGATATATTAAGACAAAAGAATGTTAACAAATAAAAGAAATTTCTGGTGGGTAACCAAGTAAATTATTACCAAATTAATGAAATTTTCCAACTTCTCTCATCAGATGCATTTTGTAGGTGTTTATAACTGTGACAAATATTCATTACACTAAGGTATAAATAAGGGAAAGAACTGAAGTAAATTATATTCGCTCTTGTGTTAATCCAATTCTAAAATATTGAATCTTCCTCCAGACTATAAAATCTTCCTCTAGACTCTAAAATAGGAATATTTCAAAGCAGCGGTCTTCAAGTGATCCAGTTTTCAAGTGTGTGAGTCCTTCGCACAGATATACTCTGAGGTTACATATACAAGATGAATGTGAGACCACTTTTCTCTATCACGCAACCACTTTTTGGCCCTCTTGAATCTCTTCTGTTTTCTTTTAAGAATACCCAACTCATCTAAAACAACAGCAGCTAAAAATTTCGAAGAACACATCTTGACCGCATTCATAGGGAAACTGACGTTTTGGACAAACCGCGATGTTCATATTTCCCTCACTACTGAGTGTAGAGAGCGACCTCACGAACTTGGTTTGCTAAACCGAGATCGGTGAACCAAGTTTCCCTGAGTATAGGCCGAGGCCGCTTAGGGGAGTTTCTATTTCTACCAAGGGGTGTTCAGAAGATTCTAGGAATGTGTAAGTAAAAACTTAATTCTGTGATAGTGGAATATAATTTTTTTTACATAAAAATCTCAAGCTATAACACTTATGGTAGCGATCAAAGTTTTTTCTTAAAAACCTTTCACCGAAGAAATCTGGGGCGTATCATACCCACTGATGTACCTACATACAACTTGTTTCAGATCACTCAAAGATTGAAAATGAACTTCAGTACCAACGTGTTTTTTTTCAACCTATAGGAAACAAATTATAATATGGGTGATATAGATTAGATAAGAGCCAAGACGATACTTGTAATTCTTATATGTAGTATTTTTGCTTCAGAAAACCATTTTCTCGAGGAAACATTTGAATCACTTACTAAGCCAAGAGTCAAGGGAAAAATAAAACTCCTCCTAAAATGATGCATTAGTCTAAACCTTAAACTCCTATGAGGATAACCTCTAGACGTTAGGTGTATCGACCACGCCTATCAATATATTATACGAAGCACGTCTCCGGATGTTTACCAGAACGTGTAGAGCAGATGAATTTTCCTATTTGGTATTATAATTTATAGGGCTTGGGCCACAACAACATTTTGGGGGCACCACGCATACTCTTCCGTTTCGCGTCATTAGGGTAATTTTAAAAACATTCCATATGTATTCTTAAATTTAGTTTGACGTAGGTAAGCATATCTTAATACTTATATGATATTTTAAGCATAGGTATCTTAATATTATTTCAGTATCTAAAATAAATGTAAATGATAAATATTTATGTTAAATATATACATATAATACTCGAGGGGCACCGCGAGGTTCCTAGAGCCCCGAGGCCCGGGCCATGTGGCCCTCTTATAGCCCCCTCTTATCTGAATCTGAGCGTGCCTAAAAATTTAATTAAGAAAATGGCCTAATGCATAGTCTTATCCTATACCCACAGCTTATATATAAGTTAATCCCACAGAATCTAGATATTAACAGCTAGATTGTAGGATAAGGAGGAAAGATATTAGAGATCGTCCTTACCTACTGGAAAAATCTTTTTTTAATAATTTATCATGAAGCATATTTTCGCGGACTTTTTTTCAATTCACAATTCAAATATTGCTAGGAGTAACAGCATTGGTTGAGTTAATCTATCATTGAGCCATTAACGATTCATTGCATTGCATATATTTTTGGCTCCATTACGTATTATCTTTATTATTTTAAGTCCGATCGATCAATATAATTTGTTGGATATTTCGAAGTTTTTACATTCCCGGTATAATTTTTCTACTTTTTTATAGAAATATATTTCAAGCTCTTTTAATTCCTCCTATACCAGCAGTTCCTGTTATTATTGGGTTGATAGGTTCATAACTTCGTCAACAAAGCCTTCATTGTCACTTTCTTTTTATGTCATCTTAATAGACAATTTATGGGTAGACAGTAGATATATAGGTTTAGTCTATTCCAGAAATCCACCAGGAAGTTTCTTGGCCGAGAAAGATTATGGCTGGGAAATCCTGCTGCTTTTGAAATATGATTATGAAGTCTAAAAATTCTCTAAATAATTTTAAAGCCAGAAGCCAGGTAATGTTGATATAATATTTAATTTTCTTATATTATCTAATATCTGCTATACCTATCAAAATCTGAAAGTATGAAAAGTAAGAAAGTGTTCGTGTTCTATAAAGAAATAGAAACTTGGTGTCCGCCTATATGCGGATTTCGGGCCCCTATAATGAAGCACAGATGGGCAAGAGGTCCAATACCGTTTTAAACCACCCATGTTCTCTGATTTATTATTTGCATTCTAAATCAGGGGTGTCCTGATGCCAGTACGCCGTTCCGGTACTGCTTCAGTGGGTAAAAATTAGTAAAAATTAGCGGATTTTCCAAATTTTAAAGGAACTACTAATATAATTTTTACGTTTTACTTGATAATTCAATGTAATTTCGTTGTTAGAATATGTATTGTTTAAGTAGCATACAAAATAAATTGAAATATAGATTTTTCAATTTTTCGTTTTGTAGGGATACTACAAAACTTTCTTCCATTTGTAGTGATACTACTGTACTAAAAATATTGTCATACTCGTACAATTGTAGATGGATTAAATTTTGCTAAATTCATGTACAGTATATTATAAAAACTTTTTAAAACAAGTCTTAGTTATAGCTCATTCATTATCTCTCAACTGACATTGTTAGTAACATTATTACCATTAACAACAATGCTGTGAGCCGATCTAAATTCAACAAAACAAAGATAAAATGAAAGAATCGGTACGGTAACTATATGAAATAAAAAATATTGTTTCTTTCTGAATGTAAATAGCTAATAAAATGATAACAAAATAAGTTGCTTAAATTAATTTATGCAAACTGTACTTATGTCATGAAAAATTATCCAGGGGATATTACAAAATTCAATTATCAGACAGTAATTCTTAAGCATGGAGTTATTAAACGGGATTTTTTCCCCTAAAGTAGACTTAGTTCTATTACTTCACCACTAATCATGTCTTGGGGCCCTTTGGTAACCTCCAGAATGCATAAAAACTTGTTTTTCGAGTGTAACAGCATAGGTATTGTGATTTAGGTATGTATATAGATGAAGAGCCCGAATGCCGTGGTCAACGAAACAAATACGCATGCTTCCGTAATCTAGATAAGCTAGGCAACTCCTTCCACAGGGTATAGAGTGGTAGAGTTAAAATACAGTTGCAAAGGTTAAGTGACCAATACCGTATGTTCGGATGTAATTAACACCACATCGGAAAAGGTTCTAAGGTTTCGTCAACTCCACCAACGAAATAACGATCATTCCTAATACTTACCCACCAAGATTATTGTATTAATTTAATTAATACAATATAATTTAAGAATGGTATTGAAAATAGTAAGTAACTGAGTTATGGATGAGACTTTTAATCATTTCTCTAAGTTAATAATTTATGTATGGGTACAGTGTGGCGTTTACATAAAAATGTAGAACTATTTCTTATGGAGATTTTTGGTCAAATCAATAAAATATGTGGCAACTTTGAGGTCGTAACATGAATTGTGAATTTGTAGTGTAGACCCTTAATCCCAGCAAAAATAGAATGCCAATCAGAGGGCCAGATATAGATTCCTCGGATCCTAGCACGTACTTCATTGATTTTATGCTTTTACAAGCCATTGGCCATTGACTAATTAATTTATTTAATTTTTTCCTCCATTTTGTAAATCTGTCAAAATTGTTTTGATTTCTTACATGAATTAAAATACCAATTTAGCAAAAGGCGACCAGATCGACAGACAGACACGGAACCAAAAATGTTCTGAAACTGATTTAGTAGTAGTAGTAGTCTAGTACTTTCTACTAGGACGGGTAGGACGAACCACTTGTTCGAACCTTGCAATTAGGCCATCACTTAGGCCCTTTTTACGCCCCGCGGTAGAGAGTTCCAGCCACTTCACACACCATACCTCTGTACATAGTACCGCCAAAGCGAGTATGATGTGATCAATAGTGAGCCATATAAATCAGAGTGTCACGGCGAGGAATTGAACCCCGTCTCGTTCCACTCGAGATTCAGTGATGGCCGAGCAAACGTGGTTTATTAACCCACACGACTACGCTAGCTCCCTGAAACTGATTATGTCTTGGAATTTTTTTAAACCAGAGACACAAAATATTTTCGTTCCTCAGAACGATCACATAGCTTCCGTTTTCCGTTACCACCTTCGGTAAGCTTGGAAGGAAAATCCTGAGATATTAGATTTTATCTTGTGCGTCTCAATAATGAGAATTAGTTTTTAATGCCTACCGATAAAATGAATTAAGTAGATCGCGTCAGTTCGCATTAGACTCAGTAATGTGTAGATATTGATTTAAATTTACTATTAATCAATTAAGACATTACAAAACAAACAAGTTTCTATATGAAACAATTAAATCATCTGCCTTGTCTAAGAATCATATAATTGTATTGGTATTATAATTAAGGTACAATTAATTGTATTCTAATAATTTTAATATCCCAAAAATGAAAGAGAAATTTAGAATCTATGTTTCTTTATAAATCGTAACAATGTGAATTGAGAAATCAAAAGCTACAGTAGTAAAATATGTAAATACGTAAAAATCCAATGATTAAAAGTTAATAAAAAGCGACTCTTGAAGACTGGCTTTTTAAAAGTGGGAGGAGCTTAAATAAAGAGCCAATAGGAGTTTACCAACGCCCCTCACTAGAGAGGCTACCTCCTATACAAAATCTAAACCGTATAACGATATACCTCCTACAGTAAATACTCGTTCAATTGCAGTCCAAATATACATTTATCACTTTTGAACATTTTAATTGTATTAGGAATTAGGACCTAGGACCACACTTTAGGTTAATTAAGAATCTTTACTTGTTATGAAAATGGAATACCTACACCTACCACCTACCAAACTACTAGTTATAATTCATTGTTAGATTTTATTTATATATTTGTTTATTTTAGGAGCAGAACTGGTAATAGCACATAGCACCTATACAAGAGTTATATTTAAATGATGGTCTTCAAAATATAATAATTACAACCGTACTGATTACAGTAATTTACAATTGATTATTGATTATAACATTTATTATTATTATTTATTATACTATTATTATTATTATATTATTTGATATTTAGGTCAGAATTTATTATACCTAGTCCTATAAATTACATAAAATAATATACATATACTACCTAATATATAATTTATTTATTAAAGGATTTATTGATTTCTTGTTTCTATTTGTCAGTTTCTTATTCACTGTACACTGTACAAATTATGGTATAGATAATTGTTAATACCTATTTTTTTAAATTTTTTTTATTCATTTAGAATTGGAGGTAGGACTGGTAGGAGAGATGCCTATAGCGCTTAAACTGCCCCTGCGGAATTAATAGTTTAACATAGGAGGTCAATAGATTTCTGGAATGCTACATCAGTGGCGCACCCAGGGGGGGGGGGGGGGGGGGGCGCGTGCCCCCCGTCTGATTTGGCCCATCAGACCACACATTTTGCAAATGTTTTTATATTTTTAGTAACAGCAGAAATATAGTTTTAGGTGGAGCGGGGCACGCAAAATGTTGATGTTTTTTGACAAAATGGCGTGGAAAATTAAACAGTATCCACAAGTGTTATATATTTTTGCAATCTACTCTTCAATACCTTTCATTTGATACCCCACTCAAATTTTTAAAAAAAATATTTGTTTCTCTGTGACAGGAATTACCTGCCCATTTTGGATTCCCAGTTAATCAGATCAAATTGCTATTCTTATTTTTTCTATGGCCCAGCAGACTGCAAATTTACAAATATTGGCTGTATATGTACCCTCAATTACTTTATATTATATCGCAATGGATCCTTCAGAGTATAGAACTGTGAAAGAGAAGAGTTTACTACATTAACGTGTTCGGCGTTTTTAGGGTTTCGCAGGCCCGTTTTAGACGTTCACTGCGCCCTGGGCACCCCATCACGATGCGCCCCCCCCCCCCCCCCCCCTTCTGATAATCTTGCCTTGTCTTAAGGCAAATCCGCACAAACGATTTATGAGCTACATTTATGTTAAAATCATGCTTCCTCTATGAAAACACCTAATATGTTTGGCATATTTTATATAAAATATAATTTTATTTTTGAATAAATATAGCCCAGTAAAATTAGACCAAAACAAAGCTGTGCCTCCGATTAATTCGGACAAAGCTGTAAATAGTTTTAATCCACTTAGGGCATCCCAAATAAGAGTAATATAAGTTTGGGACGGTTTCTGAGGTGAGTTAAACTTTTGGGAGCCAAAAACGACATACTTTTGGCACTTTTTTCAGTTTTTCACTAATAACATCTTAAGATGCATCGAAAAGAAAATTGTCTCCTTACAAAAATTAAATAACATTAAATTCTGCGTTGAATGATCCCCTATAACATTGAATTTGGTACAGCAGTTTGGTCAGAATCAGCAGTCGAAAATAGGCACATTTTACGATTTTGTCTGAAAAGTGTGATATGCTCAGTTTCATACACCTGTAATACAAAAACTGTTATTCCAAATGAAAAATGTCATTTAGTACAGCGATAAAAATATTACATTTAGTACAGCGGTTTGGTCAGAATCGGCAGTCAAAAATATGCCAATTTTACCCTTTTGCCTGAAAAGAGTGTTATGCTCAGTTTTATACGCCTATAACTCAAAAATGGTTATTCCAAGTGAAAAATGTCATATAACTAAAGTTGTAGAGCATTAAATTATGCGTTCAGAACACTCCTTTTTATAGCTTTTGGCTCCCAAAAGTTTAGCTCACCTCAGGAACTGTTGCAAACTTATATAACTCTTATTTGGGATGCCCTAAGTGGATTAAAGCTATTTCCAGCTTATATTATATGTATAAGTATATTATAAATAAGTAATATTTTTAATACATAAATCAATTTATAAAGTATAGCCTAGTAAAAATTATATTTTTGGTGTAGATTAATTCAGACAAAGCTAGAAATAATAATTAACATTGGACTTTTCTAGGATAAAGAATATTTAGTTAACTTTAAACATATTCCCATTTATTTTTTTGTCCCTTGCAAAAGTTTAGCCGTGCCCCCCCCCCCCCCCCCCCCCCTCTTACCATTTGAGTTGCGCCCTAAACCTCTTGTGCCCCTGGGCACGTGCCCATCGTGCCCCTATAGTTAAATCGGCCCTGGGGTTTCGTTGGTAAAACCAAAAAAAGAAACCCTTATATAGTTTCGTTCCTGATGTGTCTGTCTGTCTGTAACTCTGTACGGTTCCAATAACTTTTGAATCAAAGGAGATAGAAACATGAAACATTCCAGTATTAAAGGTCGTTTTGACGCGCACACGCAGGAAAAATATAGCGAACTCAAAATTATCAGCTGCTCAAATTTAAAATGGCGGCTAATTCGGTCACGGGGAAGCAAATATTTTTTTTAAATTTTGAGTAGATCTCAAATGAAAGGTATCTAACACTTGTGGAAAGTGTTTAATTTTCCGTGCCATTCTGTCAAAAACATCAACATTTGGGTTTGTCTTGCACATACGCACAAACATACATTTATTTGCACCTGTATCTATAAAAGTACTAATTTTGATGGTTTGTCAAACGCATAGCACAGATGGTGCCAATTAATTTCAAGCGTTTGCGCTCTTTAAATTCTTTTTTCTTTTATACTCCAGAAAAAAACCAAACTATTTTGACGGTTTTGAAAAAAGGGGGAAATTATTAAATAAATTATAGGCAATAATGGTTTGTGAAATATTAACATCATTAAAATTAAATGGGTTGCTAGGAAAGCATTTGACACCCTATATAAATCAGCCATCATGAAAGTACTTAAAGAGTCGGATATTAGTAAAGAGTATGTCGACATTTTCGAAAATATTTATAAAGATGCGGAAATAGAAATAAGCTTAGCCGGAGAAACAAGAAAAATAAAAATTAATAGAGGAATTAGGCAGGCGGACGTCCCTTCTGCAAAGATCTTTATAGCAGCTCTAGAAGAAGCATGCAAGGAATTGAATTGGGAAGGTTACGTTACGGCATCATAATTGAAGGCGAATGGCTGAATATTTTGAAATTTGCAGATGATGTAGTGATCATTGCTAAGAGTGTTACCGAAGCAAACGCAATGATAAAAGAAATAGAGGAAGTATCAAAGAGAATAGGTTTGGAGATAAACAGAAATAAAAGCAAAGTAATGACAATAAATGTAGAAGACAATATACAAGCAAATGAATGCGGGAATTTGGAACAAGTAGAGGAATATGTATATTTAGGCTGTCTGATCACTAAAGATACCAACTGCGAAGAAAAAGATGTCAGAAAAAGAATAGCAATGGGATGGACAGGGGCGTACCTAGGGGGGGGGGATATGGGGGATCAATCCCCCCCCGAAATTAAAAAAAAAAAATATTCTCTCGTAAAAACTATTTTTATACCTTTAATTATAAAAATGCATCCTGTCTGTCTTTCAGTAACTATCATATTATCATGATCAACTATTTTCTTAATATTCAGTATAGTGTATTGAATGAAAGCCAAGCACGTGATGCTTAGTTTATTGACAAACAACATTCTCCTACACTAGACGTTAGCGACCGAATATTTGAAAATGAAAAAACTCTTTGGCGTGATACCGCGTATTTAAAAAATTCCCAGCAGTTTAGTCAGAACTAGCAGTTTAGCAAATATAGACCAGTCGAATAGTGCACTATAAATCGATAAAATCAGAAACTAACGGCTAGTTCTTTCTTAATATGTTGTCAGGAGCACTACCAGTAGTGTATATCCAATTTTGCAGCTTCCAAAGACCTGTGCTAGCTTTGTGGCACTCGAAATGTTCGCACTTGTTGCGGTTTTTTCTTACATCTCCTAAACTATGAGTTTCTTTTCATGTAAACAATTCATTTATGTTTTTAAAGTAGAGTAAATTTCCAACAAGTTGAGGCCAGAACCAGCTATGTACGACCAATAGTTACCAAGATACAGCCCTCCAAAAATTGGAAATTTTTTCCAAAAAAAAGTGAAATTTTAAGATTTGGTCAACTTTTGACCCCGAAATCGAGGAAAATACTCATTTTACGGGTAAAGTCATAGGGAGAGATGTTGTAGCAAATGTAATTAGCTTTAATTGAAGCGAGCTTCTTACATTTAACAAATGATGCATCTTGTCTGTCTGTCTGTCAGTAACGTTTACGTGTCCGACAATAACTCGAGTAAAAATTGACTGATTTAGTTGAAATTTGGTATACATGTTCCTCTTACTAATACTGAGGCTAAGTTCGTTGGAAACGTTATCTGTCCAAGAGTTCGCGCGCAACGCTCGCGTAAACGTGAACATAAAATTTAAAATTGGAATTTCAGGACGGGAAAAGATTATAATATCAACTACTCGATGAGACGATAATTTTTTAATAATAATTATAATTTGATTTTTAGTAAAACCAACAGCAACACGGCTATGAAGTAATAAAGATCGTGAAAACTATTAAAACGGATCTAACCCTTTAAAATTGAGAGGGCAACATTTTTGCAGATTTCTTATGTTCTAACGTAACGATTTTAATAAAACTTAATATACATAATAGTACAATTGAAATAGGCATGTAAAATTTAAACTTGATACAAGCAGAAGTTTTTGTGTAGCGAAGTGATAGTTTATAATAATAGTTTGAAAACTACTACGGGCGGTTAAGATTGTTATAGGTGTAGTTATATAGGTTTATCTAGGAAGTAAAAAAAAAAAAAAAAAAAAATACTTCCACTTATCTACAACTATGACATTAATCATGATAAGTAAATTCCTTAATATTCATTATTCATTGCAATACTCTCGCTTCAATGATAGAGCAACGCGATGCCTAGTTTGAACAGAGAACGACGTCTGTGATGATAGTTTCATCACAATGCTCAAATATCCAAAAAATGGGAAAACTGTATTTGCAAATCGTTATATAGAGATTTTCGTTGTAAAAAGTTCGTTATAATGAGGTCCGACTGTATTTCACTCTTAAACTCCAGGGTGTAGACACACACTTACAAATGATTTACACTTTTTAAATGCTCAGAAAAGCGTTAAATTAACGTATTAACAAGACTAAATTTCCAAATTTTTCCGGGGGAGGGCCCCGGACCCCCCCCCCCCCCCCCTTGCGTGTTGGTATTGTGTAAATATTCATGTCTATCCCCCGCCCGAAAAAATATCCTGGGTACGCCCCTGGGGATGGAACAACTACAATCGATACAGAAGTCTATTTAGATCCGAGGTAGATGTAGATAAAAAGAAAAGGCTGTGGAATATGTGTGTGCTGCCGGTGATGATTTACGGATGCGAAACATGGGTGTTAAATAAAGAAATTATTAATAAACTAAGGGTGGCGCAAAGAAGTATGATGAGAAGTATGATCAAAATTTCAAGAAATGATAAAAAAAACTATCAAATGGATTAGTGAGAAAACTAAAATCGAGGATATTGGAATAACCATAAGTAAAAGGAAATGGAATTGGACAGGCCATATTGTGAGAGCAACAGATGGAAGATTTACAAAGATAGTTATTCAATGGTACCCAAGAGAAAGAAAAAGAGGAAGAGGAAGGCCGAGAATAAGTTGGGATGAAGAATTCAAGAAGACATGCGGAGGAGAAACGTGGGAAAGGGTTGCATGGGATCGGCACGAATGGAGAAGAATGACTCAAGTCTATAGTGAAGTTTGGCTTTGAAGAAATTGTAAATATAAAATAATAATTTAAACAGTTTAGTCAATAATAGTAAATAAACAAATAAGAGATAAATTAAAAATTAAAGTACAAGATTTAATAAAACAATGAAATATCTTTAAAAGTAACCTATCAAGATTATAACCACAGATGAAAATCTGATTTGGTCATATATTGTTGTTTTGAAATTTTTTATAGTATTTAAATTGTTATGGTATGTAAGTTGTTATTGTTATCTTGTTTTTATAGATTTATTGTAGAAATATATACATACATGTATTTAAAATAGTGAGGATATTAACAGAAATAATAATAAAATAATCAATAACATTAATTTAATATTTTGTTAAATATTGTACGAAAAATGATCAATAAAATGGTATTCATTCATTCATTCATTCATGCTAGGAAGCTATGCGCGACACTGATTGACAGACTTTTTTCAATGCAAATTTTCCAGTACCGGAACGCAGGAGGGTCTGAGGAGAATACCGCTCAGGCAAGCGTGGGATCCGCAAAATTTTGAAAGATATAATCTCTAAAAACTAAGAACGCATTTTTATGCATTCTGGAGCTGGAGGAAAAGTTTACCAAAGGGGCCCAAGGCATGATTAGTGATGAAGTAACAAACCTAATTCTATACTGTAAGAGGAAGACTCCCTTTTAATAACACCATATTTTTCTATGAATTTTGCTGTCATAAGTATATACACTATAAGTGGATATTAATTTAAGCAATTTATTTTGTAATTATTCTATTAAATAAAAAAAGTATTTATATAATTAGTCACAGTACCGATTCTTTTTTATTATCTTTGTTTTGTTGAATTTAGATTGGTTCACAACATTGTTAAGGGTAATAATGTCATTAACGAAGTTGAGGAATTATGAATGAGCTATACAACGAAATTTACTAAGAGATGTTTTAATAAGTTATTATAATACATTTTTACGAGTATGAAACAATAGTTTTAGTACAGTAGTACCACTAAAAACCACAACCCTAAAACGAGAAATTGATAAATCTATATTTTATTTTTTTAATTTATTTAAGTTATTTCAGATGCAGAACTACAAGGTTAGAATACCTATACAATATTTACACGTATACATGCATGATCGATTTATTTTTATGCTATTACTTAAAATACGCAAAAAAGTATTTTTTGTTTTTGCGTTCCGGCTCTTATAGTACCTATACTATACACACCTCGTATAAAGAAATGTATGTTTGTGCGCATGTGGAAGAGAAACAAATAGGCACAGACAGTTGCGTAGCTAGAGTAGTGCCCCCCCCCCCCCCCACATGAACTTTTTGGGGGCCCCTCGCCAAAAGAAAATTGATGAGCAAAAAAAAAAACTCGCGGCGTTCAGAACTGAATGGGGCCCCCCTGACAATGGTATAGAAGTATGAATCCCAGGTAGTTTGCTTTTACAGGGGGCCCCCATCGGCATTGGTACGGGGGCCCCACCCGCCATGCAGGCATATAGTTACGCCACTGGGCATAGAAGATTGAAACTTTTATAGGACCAACAATGGGCTAGTTATGATCTACCCTCCAAATTTCATTATAATTGGAAGATCAATTTTAAGGAACTGTTGTCAGTCTAATCTTCGCTCCTGGACTAAACTTCTTTTGTTATCTTCCCTTGTCAGACTTCTTCTGCCTTGGGGTCTTGCTTCATATAGGCCAGCTTTGGGTACCGCTCATTTCTCATCCTTATCACATGGCCGAACCATCGGAGTTGGCTAGAGCTCAACCTGTTTTTGATAAAGTTGATTTTGAAGGTTGTCTCTGAAAGTTAGTTTCTTCTACGATTTCTTTTAGTTTTACCTTCTACTCTTCTCAAATATCTCATTCCTAGCAGTTCGAAGAGTAGCCGCCTCTTTCTGAGTAACAGCCCAGCTCTGATCCATATGTAAGTACAGGGACAAAGGTAACAGTTAGCTCTGATTCGTACGTATGTACAGGGACAAAAGGTATTTTTGTATACTAATATTTTGGTTTTTACAGAGACCTCCTTATGTTTAAGGGCTTGGAATAGTTTACCAGCGCGGATGCTACTCTTTACTCTTACGTTTATTTCTAATCTAATTTTTTCGTATTTCTTAAAGATTGAGCCAGGATACTTAAAGACAAGAACTTGCTCCAATAATTTCCCGAGAGATATTCATGACGTTTTTCTTTTCTAAACTGAACTTCATATCATTCTTTTTCAGTTCTCTGTCCCATAGATTTAAGATTCTCTGTACCTTCTTTTGAGAGTCAGCAATTCAGATAATGTCGTCGGCGTAGGCTAAAGTTCCTAATAAAACAGGTAACAGCTGCCGTCTACCTCCCATTCCTATGAATCTGGTTTTCACGACATCGTCCATTAAGCCTAGTTTTTGGCCGGGTCGAGTATTTTAGTAAAGTAGTTTAGTAATTTAGTACTCGACTCGTTTGGACACTTTGTTTTTTACTAAATTTATATACTCGACACTGACTAAATTACTCGACCGTTGCTACTAATACTAAATTACTCGACCCGTGCAAACTAGGTTTTAAGATGGTAAAAAGCAAAGGGCTTAAATTGTCCCCCTGCCTGACTCCATATTCCGATTTAAATTCAGCCCATGTTGGATATTCACACATAATTCCTGCAGTTTTTGTAAAAGGTCTTAAAACAAAGAATCAGTGAAATTGAGATATTTTTCCTTTTAAGGGCCTTTGAAAGCATCTTCCAAAGTATTTTTGTCAAATGCCTTTTCTATATCAGTGAAACATAGAAAGACATCCATGTTTTTTTGTATAGCCATTTCACAGATCTGCCTCATAGTGAAGATGAAATCATCAGTAAGTACAAATGATTGCCACATTGTGCTTCATGCAGGTGGGGTTCCACCAAACTTCGTGAGCTTGTTTCAAAATTTCTACTGTGTTTTTTCGGGAATTCATTTCATGTACAATATAAGCAATTTTTCACTCTTTTAATGCCACCGTCTTATGTTATATTATAGTGTCGATATGACCTTAAAATTCGTTATCGGAGATCAAAAAACCTTTTAGAAATATATTTAATTCCTCACTATATATATTTATCTCTATATGGAATCTATATACTGTCATGGTGAGACCTATTCCCTCTAATGCATGTGTTGTCTGGCAGTCAAGGATATCTCTAGGAGCTTCAATGGCAACTAAATACTAACAATAGCACTAGAGGCTTACCACCATTAGAGGCATACCTAAAGTACCAACGAGGCTATGCTAGCTTCATATTGCCTTCACTGTGCTAGTTTATGAATATAGGATATTATGATATAACAAACAGAGGTCATAATATTATGGAATTCTATCACAGAAATTTGTCCGGAATCAGTTGTTACAGGACTCCAGGATCAGGATACCTTTTTGGGGTTTTGACATTAGCTGAATTTCCTTCCTTCAAAACTACACTCACTTAGGTTTCAGAGGGTCGAGCTTTAGCAGTTCCAAGAGAGTTCTTTCTTTATAGGTAGAGTTAGCTGCCAGCGTGATTTCGGTGTATATTATATTGTTTAGGTAAGTGAACCTATGCTGTGAATTCTTAAAATCCGCGAAATTTTATCTTTTGTATCTCAGACGCATTCTGAGTCACCTACCTATGAAATATTCGCGGAGTTTGTGTAAGCAAGCGGTGGGTTATGATTGTTCACAATGACCTTTTGTTATACTTTTATTTTTTTTTATTTACTAGGGGGATCTGCCCCCTACTCGCTTCGCTCGTCGAAAGTGCGGCCGCTGCCTTGAACCTTCGCACATTTTGACTATTTGACACATTTGTTTAAAACTTTTTTAATAATATAGATAGATGTTTTATTTTATGTTGAAAAACTCTAAGCCCTCATACCGCTATGCCACTATGGAGTTGGCGCTACTAATAAGCTTTAAAAATATACCAAAAACCTCAAAATATTCTAACCCTAAGATGGCGAACATTATTATAAAAAAACTCTTGCTTGCAGCTGGCTTATTAGTGATAGTTAACATTTTTTTTCTTCAATTATCACTGATAAGCCCTACACCAACTGATAGCGCCAACTTTTCTTAACGTTGTATACCCTAAATAGGGCAATAGCAATATGTGGGCTCAAAGTTTTTCAAAATTAATTTTTAATTAAAGTTTAACACACTCTACTCTTGCGTATAGCGTATTGCGTATAGCGCCTACATATTAATTAGATTATATATAAAGAATAAAACATATTTTTTAAGTACCGTATGGAACTGAAGTTGGAATATGGTCATTTTCTGTCAAGAACAAGCTTGTATCGATACTCTTTATAGGTGCTAATAGGATTTACGGTCTAAAAAAGTCAACATTGTACAACGCAGAACAGTCTCCGGTGAGGAATATGATACTTTGTTTCTACTGGGTTGGCTAGCCAGGCAGGTAGGGAATAAGCTTCTCACTCCACCCGTAAATATTCTAAAAATCAAAGTTAAAAGGTATTTTATTCAAATCGCTTTTTAACGAAACCCTACACACTAATGAATAATGCATATAAATTCTGTTAAGTGTAAGTAGGTAAAGTTGGCTCTGAGATATAAAACCTTGGGTGTTTGTTAAATAAACTATAAACTAACTGTCAAAAGAAATGTAGACTGGATAAAAAAACTATGAGTAAACTTGACCACTTTATAGTTAAACATCTGAAATATATTATATTTAGACTGTAAACTAGTTTCAACTTTTCTATTTGGCTCAAAACATGCCGAAAGTTGATGGGAGACTAATTTTAATTCGAGTTGGGCGGATATATAAATATTATAGCATCCCCTGTCTATGTACCTCTAAAGGTAATAGTCTCCCATTCTATATACCACTATTTACTTGTCAGTTCATAGAAATTAAAATAAAGCATTATGTTTTCTTAGTAATATCCTCATATGCTATGGTATTAGAATAAACTGTTTTTTTTTTTTTTATTTACCCGTCTTGGCAACATGCGCAATTGTCACCCTTAAGCCTCGTCCAGACTGCCTAACCGAACAGAGGAAAGTGCGCCTGCGCATCTCAGGCTGGGCATGCGCAGAGACCAATGCTCGAATCGTTTCATCTATCGGTTCGGCAGTCTAGACGAGGCTTAAAGGCGTTCGTGAGCCCTTGGATCTCATGAATGCGGGACGGTTTGCGAGAGGCTCGCGGACCACTCCTCCTGTCCGTTCTTCTGACGAACACTTATTGGGATAAGTTCGAGTGTGTGGTTCGATGGTTTTTCTTTCGCTCTCAAACCTTCAGGCTTTATCATCTATTTATTTATTGATTAATTTTATTTTATTGATTTTGTTTCATCGTTCATTATTTGACAGAGGAATCTTTAAAGGAAAATTACGATTGGTTCTCATGTTCTATATTTCTAAACTTTTTTTAGAAAGTTATTTGTACTAATATTTCTTAGTATTAATATTTGTGATTAATATAATATGTATTCAACTCATTTTTTCCAGTGTATTTATTTATTTATAGTTTGAACTTTTCCTTAATAGTGTCTAATAGTAATTTCTACTAATTACTATTTTTCTAATTTTCTGAGGATTGACTCACATATTCTACGTACTATTTATAATATTTAAAACGACCATCGAGGAAATGTAATAGTGAGTTATTTATTATATGAAAAAAGACTACTGTTGGTTCGAGGTTGAACCGTCCCAATCCTACGTTGAAAAAAATAATTTTGAAGATCCAGCCTCGAGTGGTTCGCCACCGCTTGCTTCGTAGATATGTATTCGCACCTTTATTCAACAATTGTCATTTATAGTGTTCGGTTGTACGCGAGCTGGCTGGGCAAATAAAAATATATATCTGAATAACTAAAAGTAAATTTCATTATTTCATTTTTCCATTTCATTCGCTTTCTGTATATATACCTATGAATTCCTAACTAATTGCAGTGGTAATGTGCAATTAAAATATTTTTTTTCATAAATAATTACGCAAACACTGCTTTAAAAGTACCAATGGCGCAATGAAAAGTTTTTACGTCCACAACTGGCGAGCAATAGCATTTCATGTTTTTTTCCTAAAGAGTTTTTTTTAATGACAAGCGTGGGTTATTATCTATTATTTCCATATTTCAAAATAGACTGCCAATTAGTGTGGCCCATAGCTTCCTCGCATCCTATCATGTACTTTATTGTTTTATTAACATTGTATTACTTAATTGTTTTATTGTTTATTATGTAAAAACTATTAATAGTTTTTAGCGATCTTTAACATTTCATAACGGTTGGTTTTACTAAAAAATTGTATTTGAAAAAAATGTTTGCCTCATTAAATAGATAAAGTTTTATTTTTTTACCTAAAATTCCAATTTTAAATTTGAAGTTCACGTTTACGCGAGCGTTGCGCGTGAACGCTTGGACGGATAACGTTGTCCAACAAACTCGTCGGGCATTGGTAAAATGAACATGTCTACCAAATTTCATCAAAATCGGTCGACATTTACTCAAGTTATCGTCGCACGTTTCATGATTCGCGGACACACAGACAGACATACACGAGACCAAAAATGTTCCCTGATGCCTGAAACGGATTTCTGTCTTGGAATTTTTAAAATCGGTGACATAAAATTTTTTGTTCTCAAAAGTGAACACAATGCTTCCGTTACCTTCGGTAAGCTCGGAAGCAAAAATAATTAACAATAAAAACAAATAATATATTTTATTTAAAAATAAAAAATATGTATAGGAACATTTGAAAATGACGGGCAGGTATATATATTTGAAGAAAAACTGTAAACGACGTTGGGTATCATTCTCGTTGGCAGTTTAAACAATTTTTGAAATTATAATTAAAACCATATAAAATAAGTTTTATCGTCTTCGTCGACGTTGGGTAAGTACATCGTAGGTATATCATATTTCTTTTTATAATAAGTTTTAACGATGGGCTTTCGACTTTAGATGCTAACTGCTTACAAACGACCAGATGGAGACTGACCGCGATTAAAAATACAATAGCGTTAATGACTGTAGGTAGTTAGTTATTTGGGGTTGTGAGTACTTCGCAGTAGAAAGTTTTACTAAAGTAAACTTATCGGCAGATCTTATTTTTGCGAAAACTCTTTAATACCACAAAAAACAAATGAAATTCATTTTTTACCACTTATTGTTATTATTTTGTTTTACTGGTGGGAGAACCAGATGGTTTTAATTATGGAAAAAATAATATCTACCTAATTATTGAAAAAAAGCCCATTACTACTAACAATACAAAAAAATGCCGCAAAGAAGAGATAATTATGATATGCATATATAGGTTCAATATTACAATTACATGAAAAAAAGAATATGAGTGTAAGATAACATAAAATTAAAATACCAACCATAAATATTTTCATTATAATAGGTATAATGATATTAACTTACAACAATTTTAAGATATACCTACTTCCTTTAATTATTTAACAATTATTATTTATTTATAATTGATGTGGTTTGTGGCAGTTTAGGGTATGTTAGCGAGATGGTGTTAAATAAAACTTTCTCACTGTGTTTAATTTGACAGCATCTCGCTAACTTACCCTGTCTCATTATTTACATATCTTTCTAGCTAAAGTATCCGGCGTTACGGGGGGGGGGGGTGGGGGGGGGGCTCTCATGAATTTTCATGTAGACTGTCCTCTAATTTTGAAGGTCAAGTGTGCAAAATTCCATAAAGCTCAGAATAAAACTATGCATATTTATAGAATAAATATAGATCAAAAACCAATTTCTCTTAACACGTTTTATTAAGAACAAATTATACGTGATAATAATTATGTAATTATTAAAAATCCATAGAAGAGAACTGCAATATTTGTAACTGTTTACAAGTTTATATACACGGTACTTAAGTAATTATTAACTCAGTTTAAGTTGGCCACATAAAATGAACTATGGAAACGTCATGACGTCATATTGGGGAAAAATAACATCCTTTTTTACTTTAGACATAAGGAGGTAGATGATGTCAGGTAAAAACCCATTATAAAACATTGAAAAAATAGGATTTAATACTTTATATCGTATAGGTATATTCATATTTTATATTAAAGCAAGCGATTATAAATTAATAGATACGATACAAATACAAAGGTAAGATAACGTCAAATAAAAATACTCTTCTCTCCTCAACAGATCCTATATGCTGATCACATTGAATCATAAGTGCCAAATTAGGAAATATTCTGGACATTTTACATAACTTCCTATTTATACGCTATTAATTTAACATTTAGTGACAGAGAAGTCCGCAAGTGGTCCCTATATGAGCAAAATTCTCTTACTTATTTATATTTGCTTGTAGTTAATTTAATTTGGAACAAATCGCAGCATGGGTCCAGGTAATCTAAGGAAAATCTGAAGATAGCTCAGAGTTAGATTGTTGGGGGGAGGGGGAGAAAACATTTTATATTTCGTAGAAATGTAGATAAAAGTGAGTGTGAGAAAAACTCTCTCGTTACGTGTCCACTCATGTGACTTTTCATATAGCGACCAAACGCGTATAACTTTTCATGTAGCAACCACTCACGTAACTTTTTATATAGCGACCACTCACGGGGTAAAGGTCAGACCAAACAAACAATTTCATCGGGTTTTTTTGAATTTGTTCCTTATTTTTTACCGGTTCCAACGATATGATTTATGTCAAAAACGTATTTAACTTTCGGTATAGGTAATTATTGACGGTTAATTTCTAATTAGTTTCAAATTTCAAAAATTGATAACTTCAAAATGGCGGTCTATATCAAATTGAAATTTGGGGATTTGTCTGTCATACAAAGAGGCACCATCGTGCCAAATTTTAGCTTGCTCGGACCACTTTTCGATTTTTTAAATTTTTGCTAACTCAACAGAGTTCAAGATGGCGGAAAAATATATTTTCCGGGCGGCACAACTAGAAGAATGGACTGATTTTTCAGTTTCAACTCTCTAGGTTATATTCAGACGTCATGCTGAAAACCGCACTCAGGAGGACTTAAAACCACCTAAAGAGGATAATTCAGTTGAAATCTCGAAAAAAAAGTTGTGTGAAAACAATACTTTTCCTACCAGAGGTGAGGAAAAGTAAAAATAAATTCCTTTATAACATGTCGAAGAGTCAACCTCGACCATTTTGTTATTATTTTATACTTTATTTTCTTGCTCTGATGATGCTAATAAATTTAGCGAAACGTTAGCATAAGCTTTTTCACTATGTTTTATTTGACAGCAGCTCGTTAACATACTCTCTCATTTTTAGTAGCAGCAAAAATATTTTTTTGTGGGGGGGGGGAGGGGCACTTGCAAATTTAATGTTTTTTGACAAAATGGCATGGAAACTTTAACACTTTCCACAAGTGTTATATATTTTTGTAATCTAATCTACAATACCTTTCACTTGATACCTCACTCAAAATTTTAAAAAAATATTGCTTCCGAGCTTACCGAAGGTAACGGAAGCTATGTGATCGGTCTGAAGATCGAAAAAATATTAGGCCTCCGATTTCAAAAATTCTAAGACAGAAATCCGTTTCAGGCATCAGGGAACATTGTTGGTTCCGTGTCTATAACTGTCGGTCTGTCGTTCAATTTTTGCGAACCATCATATCTTAAAAACTACATGTCCGATTTTAATGAAATTTAGATGGTAGGTCATAATTAGCTCATTGTTGGTCCCTGGTTACTGCGATCATTTTTTTCTCTTCCACATGCTCACAAACATACATTTATTCACACCTATAGCTTCAAAAGAACTTATCTGATTTGTATGAATTTTTTATAGTTTATCGAAAGAATCCTGTAGATAGTCCCATTAATTTGAAACGTCTGTGCTCTTTAACTTTTGCTAAATTGATACTTTAATTTATGTAAAAAAAATCCAAATAAATTTGACAGATTAAAAATACGGGGGAAACAAGCAAACAAATTTGACAATATTGGCTTGTAAAAGTATAAAATCAATAAAAAACGTGATGGGATGCGAGGAAGCTATGTGCCATACCAATTGGCAGTCTGTTTTTTTCGCGTGACGTGAATTATTCGCTATTTTGGATTTGAACAGCTGATCATTTTGAGTTAGCTATATTTTTCCTGTGTGAGCGTCAAAACGATCTTTAATTCTGGAAAAATTCATGTTTTTATCTCTTTTGATTCAAAATTGGAACCTTACAGAGTGACAGACATATACACAGGAACGAAACTATAAGGGTTTCTTTTTTTGGTTTTACCAACGAAACCCTAAAAAGAGAAACATAACATGATTTATTTTTTTATAAATATCATTCATGTATATGAAAATTAGAATGAATGTAAAAGAAAAGCTTTTCTATGTCCATAAGATGGGACACAATAAACAATCCAAGATTCATGTATTTCAAAAATTAATGTTACTGCACATAAAACGGTTACTATTCAAATGTGTTATCTATATATATAAAATTAAAGTTTTGTCTGTACATTGGTCAGAATTGAAAATTTTTTGGATACTTTTTCATTTTAGACATTCCAAAAACAGAATCCGGCCTTAACATTTTTCCTGTATGTATGTGTGTCTGTCGCCCCAGTCAGACTTTATAGGCGCAAAACTGGCTAAATGAAATCGATTAATTTTTTTTCAGGGATGAGCGCAAACATGTTGCGCAATTTGTAGGCTTGGTTTCATCTAAAAATATTGAGTAGAACCAAAGTTATGAACAATTTTATAAAAAAAAAGTATATAAAACATAACCTAAAAATATAGGTTGACCCGCCGTAAACAAACCCCACAGACTCGGTATTATATTATTACTTTACTACTATTATTATATACTTCTAGACCACCTAGAGACTTGCGGTTTTTTGCGTTTGGTCGGAAATTGGCGTAAGCTCATTGAAAAAATCCGAAAAGTTAAAAAAAAATATCCCCCCCCCCCTCTAAAAAATTAAAGATGGCGGACGCACTTTAAAGTTTTTTTAGAGGCTTATTGTGGCTAAACGGTAAGTTGTATCGACTAGCTGATTGCTCCAGCGGTAACTAATTTTAAAAGATCTACTAATTTAGTCCTATTACTTTTAGTCGTAATTTCATCGGTTCTACCTTAAATGGAGCAAAATTTTATTTTTTTAAAAGATATTTGAGTTTGAGCGCTTATGGCGTCCGCAATTGTTGACCGATTTAATTTCTGATTGGAGTGCTTAAACCTCACACTAATGCTATTTAAATCGAGTATTTATTATTTTATTAGTTGTTTCTAGAACTAGAGTAATTAAATATTTGCTGGTGCAACTGCCGTATTGAATGAAGAGGCTGGTAATTAAATAATGCACCATCATTGTTGATGATTGTTCAATGACTTCCCAGTCTAATTAAAGCAGTCCAAGCAGTCCAAGTCTAATTAGCATTGTTAGTTATTACTATATTACTTAGTTTGTACTGGCTATTTTTAAAATATATAGATAGAATCCAAACTATGATTTGGAGAGTATTATATATTCTTAATAATGGAATTAATGATGTGTAATATAGTCCTGATTTTATTCCTAGAAGGCTTTGGAAACAAAACTATTTAGGAATTTAATTTAATTGCTAGGCCTACATGATTATAGGGAACATAGCCACTAATACCTAGCATGAGCCCCGCGCGGAGCGCGGGGTGAAAGCTAGTATAGTAATAAAAATAGTATGGAATCAAAATATTTCTCGTTTTTAACTTTCGTATTAAATTCTTTCTACCAGTGATGAAACTCAGGAATCAATGAAAATTTCGGTTTCAAAAGACTAATGAAGGTATAAAGCAACGTTTAAGAAACTACTTAGAGAAGTAAAGTTAGGGGAGCATGTCTGTACGAATAAATGGAAATCATAATATCAAGAATTCGAGTTTTAATTAATGCAGGTTGATTGAAGTGGATTTATATAGAGTATACGATAGAAATGTCCTACAATATATAGTTATAGGTTATAGGTATAGATAAGAAGCTACAAGATATAGTTGGGTATAGATAAGAAGCTGCAAAATATAGTTAGGTATATAACAAAAGAAATTCTTAAAGAGCCATGCAAAGCTTGGTGGAGAGATTTCGATATAATATGAATGAATTCGCTAGTGATCTTATCCTTATCAGGCTCATGATAGAAAATAGAAATGAAAGTATAGGAATTGTCGATAGGTCTATAATAGCTGTAAGTCAGAAGCAAAGGTATCAAAGGAATTATAAATTTAATTTAAAGTTGTTTGAATATTATTTAAATATAATTATAAATTCTAATAGATGAGGAAGGTATTGGAAGAGCTATGTAAATTATACCAAAATAGAAGTATGTAGTTTATTTTTCTCCGAAGAGGCAAACTAATGATTTTTTAATGAAGGGGCAGAACTAATTTTACTTCTACTTTTAACGACGTTCCATTCTACAGAGGTTGCACTGAGTTTCCAAAGACCTATAGTTCGAAGGTATTCTTAGTCGCCATCTTAGTAGGTTTAAAGTCTGCATTGCCAGACTTAAGAATTGATCAATTGAATAATACCTGGCATTTAGTTTCTTAATTTTTAATGTTGATTAGTTTTTATTTTCAGGAAGAGCTGTAAATTACCAAAAGAGAAGTGATTCATTTTTCTCCGAAGAGGCAATCAAATAATTTTGTAATGAAGGGGCAGAACTAATCTTACTTTTACTTTTAAGGACGTTCCATTATTCAGAGGGTTCACTGAGTTTCCAAAGACCTATAGTTCGTAGGTGTTCCTAGTAGGTTTAAAGTCTGCATAGCCGCAGACTTAAGAATTGATCAATTGAATAATACCAGATGGCATTTAGTTTCTTAATTTCTAATGTTGATTTGTGTTTTTATTTTCTTTTAAATTACTTTACGTAATCATTTGCTTTACTTAATCCTCTGACATATCACATGTCAGTGAAAAATATCTACTAGTTGCATCGTTTATTTAAAAATTATTAAAAATCAATAATAATATTGAGCGAATTATTATTGACTTCCACACAATTGGGAAGTCAATAATTCCTTCTTCATAAAAAGCAACACATTTCAATGTAAAGCTTTATTTCTGATTAGTAAAACATCGAACATCAGAAGGTACGAAACGATAATAAAATAAACAGGTCAAGTGTGTGCTAGTCAGCACACAGCGAGGGTCCGTAGGCAACACTATATAGTGTTTAACTGTTAAGTGTGTAAACAGTGTTTTTTTAAAATGCTAAAAAGCTTAATTTGAACATTTATAATCTCTTTTGTGTCCAAAGGGGTAAAAAATAAAAAAGCTTCTTTATAAGGTAATATTTCGTCCCTTAATTTCGGAACATCTTCAAACCTTGAAAGTAGTATAAGTAGAATTAAATCATTATAAAGTTAATTCGTCAGAAAAAATTAAAAGGTGAGTCATTCGAGGTTGCCTGATTGACACCTAGTCACTGACTCTCTTCAGTCAGTGACTAGGTGTCAATCAGGCAACCTCGAATGACTCACCTTTTAATTTTTTCTGACGAATTAACTTTATAATGATTTAATTCTACTTATACTACTTTCAAGGTTTGAAGATGTTCCGAAATTAAGGGACGAAATATTACCTTATAAAGAAGCTTTTTTATTTTTTACCCCTTTGGACACAAAAGAGATTATAAATATTCAAAAATAAGGGGACAACATATATTTATATTATATATATATATAAAATGGTTAATTTGAACCATTCTAAGTGTCTGATATTCTCAAAACACAGTCTGATAAAGTATTTTTTTGCCACTGAACCGGACTACAACCATATAAATACATCGAAAAGACCATAGTTATAAAAAAACGTATTTTGTCAATAAAAAATGAAATAATTTTTTTTTCGAAATTTCCAAAAAGCGGTATCTTTACTTTTGGTCGAAGAATGTTCAGGAATTTTTTCAGATTTTTTGCACTTCACATAAGCGAGATAGAGGGGGGGTGGGGGCACGTTTCACACCCACTTCAAACTTGCCTACGCTCGCCCTATCAAAGTTATATCCAAAGAATTGTATATTTTTGTAATCAGCTCGACGTACCCTTTCATATGATACCCCTCACGGTGTCGAAAAAAAAAAAAAAATTAACCCTTAAGTTTTTTTACCCTAATTTTTTTGAAAAATATTTTTTTTAAGTCGCTATATTTTTAAAATATGTGGGCAGGTACAAGACACATACATGCCAAATTTCAAAGTGATCGGACGAAAGGTGTAGCCGTGAGAGCACGCGAGAGGACGGACGGACAGACACACGCAGGAAAATATAAGGGTCCTTGGTTTTGCCTACGGACCCTAATTATGTGCGATTCATATATTTCGTATATGTGCCATGTGCACATTTTTAAGTACATCTATCTACTTGATAAACTAAAATTATTTAGCTACCGATGAAGTGTGTTTATATTAAAAATTGAAACTAAATCTAGTGGAATCTAGCGATTCAGTTAAATTCCTCATTGTGTTATAGACACAAGACACAATGGTGAAAACAGACTAATTGAATGACTCATCTCCTCTACCAATATAGGTTATAGATAAGACTATAAGACTCAATACAGCTTAGAGTACAAGCTTTTATCCGTAAATGGTCATGATTTTAAATTCTTGTTATTTTATGTTTTTACGTTAATCTATTTGCTCATCAATTTATAATGTCGCTATGTAAGAGTGCCTCTCTTGTGGTAAATCGAATTACTGTAGAGGACTCTATAAATTATAATATAAATAAATAAATAAATAAATTAGGTAGTAGCCTAGTGCCTATATAGTAGGTTATCTGACGCTTAGAAGATAAACATAGAAGTTAGTTAGATTTAACCTTTAAAATAATTGAAAAGACAACAGCTTTTAACCACAAATGGTCACGTTTAGTAGGTACATGCCTCTTAAGGAGCTACCGCCCTTTGAGGTTAGAAAAAACAGTAAAATGAAAATGTTATTAGTTCCAAGCAAGAGATCAAAAATCTAAGTACAGGCTTCATTCCCAATTTTAATTCTGCACAATTTGAGCCCTATTTCAACTTCCTATGATAAATAGTACAGCCGCCATTTCAATACAACAATAAAACTCGTTTTGAAATAGTTGTCGTATTTATCGTAGTAGGGAGTTGAAATAGGGCTCATATTGAGCTGAATGAAAATTAGGAATGAAGCCTGTACTTAGATTTTTGATATCTAGCTGAGAACCAATAAAATTTTCATTTTAATGATTTTTCTAACCTCAAAGGGCGTTAGAGCCTTAATAATAGAAAAATAGAAGGTAGATTAGGCATTAACAATTTTCTATATTCCTATTCTGCGTCTTTTTTAATCCCATTTATTTCTTTATTTCACTAGCTGGACATAACCTTTAACCTTTTGTGATTGAAAACCTAGATTATAAAATAAAGTTGTTTTTTTTTAAGGAGAATTTTATCTCATTATTTAGCTGCATTATTATCAGTAGGTACTCATTATTTTGAACGACTAGCTTCCTTTAATGCTTTTTGTAAGACAACTTCATTTAGCTTTATTAGTTGATGATCACTGCTAATATCTCTAAAAGATGGATAACCCTATCTGATAAATACTTCGATAAGTACTGAGACCGAGCGGAGAATCAAGAATTAAATTATGTTTAGATTATTAGATCGGTAGAGTGGTAAGACGAAATACGTAGTTAAAAGGGTGGAAGATATAATGGCGGGGGAACAGTACAACGGATTCAGATTCCTCAGTATTGGGTATTTAGAAGGCATCTAGCGGCATAAAGAGGAACTAAACCTTCTACAACTCAGACTGTCCTGCTATCTAGCGGACTATTTCACAACATCTACAACGATAATGATCCGAACCTTCCAACTCTCGATACAGCTTATTCAGATTTAGTTACACAGTATTCCAACTAAAAGTAAGACGTATCTCGTATCTTCTTTCATAAAGAGTAAAATTTTGTTCAATTACCAATGAATTTAACAGTTTAAAACATCGCGAAAACGTCAACTAAACCCATAAAACAAAT
Organism: Gerris lacustris; assembly: GCA_951217055.1. Lineage (NCBI taxonomy): Eukaryota > Metazoa > Arthropoda > Insecta > Hemiptera > Gerridae > Gerris > Gerris lacustris. The sequence continues at coordinate 48,110,634 of OX578281.1, forward strand.
TATTATAGTGTAACAAACTATAATATTCTTATTATACTTCCTTTCCTTATTAAATTATTTATTTTATATTTAGTTTTTTGATAACTTTATTTCTTATTCTTTACTCCAATCTAACAAACGTTTTCTTAATCAAGTTCTGCACGTAATTAACGTACAGTTTAATAATTAATAATATTTTATTTAATTTTCTAAAACAAAATTATCGCATAGACATGTCTTATGAAAGTTGGGTTAGGTTAATTTAGAGTTTACGTTAGAGTTACGTTTGTTAATTAGTTACTTTAGTTAATTTAGAGTTTACGATTAGAGTTACGTTGTACTGTACACATATTCAACAAATATTGACAGACATAAAATAACAATGGAATTTTAAACAAATTGACCCAAAACTGAATTGACAATAACCACAACGGTTAGATTAGAAAGAATTTCTAGAAAGAACAGGATGACATAGTAAATCTTGTCAGCTTGAAGATGATATAAAGAGGGGTCGAAATATTGCAAAAGTCAGCCTTATTTTTTTTCTTTAGACTCAATAAAAAGAAAATAATAATTCTTTATACCAGCAATAAAAAGAAAATAATAATATTTAAAAAAAGTCCAGTCATGCACCATGACTTAATGAGCGAATTTTCAAAGAAATCTGCGTTTTATTGGCTTATGATAATATAGGAAAATTTTGGTTTAGCATTTGCTCGGGTGAAAAAAAAAATTGGTACACAGGGGTACGGGGTACAAAAGTCAAAATAGTATTTACCCTTCAAGATGCATGTCGTTGGAAAGCTCTTTAAGAGTACAGTAATTGTTGTTATTTACACTTTTATCATATTTTCACATAAAAGGGGGGTAAAATGGAAAAAACACGTTTTTTGACCCAATATGGTCAAAATTTGACCCCTAAATGGACTCCAAAAATTCTGGCCAACGAACTCATCCTTTCTTTTGATATTATTGAAATTTTAAAATTTGTTTGAAATTTTTAAGTGCATCCCAAGGGGAGATATCGTCTGGAGTGACACATATATACATATATACATACATACATAAAAAAAAGTGTTAAATTTCAGGAATCGATTCAGAATGGTCTAAAACGGATTTCCATGGAAAAATTTTTCAAAAATTCGCATTACAAAAATTTTGAAGCCATTGCAATAGCGTAATTTTCTTTGAAAATTCGCTAAAAGAAAAATTATTTTGTAAGTCGAGGTTTGTGCCTGTATTTGATATTCTTTGCAGAGACAATGATTTAGGGGCCAGGGGATTAAAGATTAATGCGGTGTTGAATATATCAACATCAACCGACCGTTAAATTCAATATTCAAAATCATGGTTCAAATCCAACCTTCGACACAGAAGAGGACTGTATTTTTGTATTATGCAGCTTATCTCTTCAGCAGTCGGTTGTTTGTAGTTACATTTAACATCATGAAGCTCAAATACTTTAGATATTTTATCAGGGACGAAAGCAAAATGCTGTCTTCACGGGAAAACTTAAATTATTATAATATCCCTTATTGTTACGATACGAATAAACACATTGAAACACACCTGGGAAACATTAGTAAGCGGAAGAATACTGTTCCTATGGATACTTTACTAATTTAACGGAATTAAATTCAAAATTAACTTACAAGATAAAGCTAATGGTGGCGTTCACTACTAAATTTAATAAAAGACAAGAATTCAAGCATCTGCTCTTATCCAGTTAAGTGGAATTTTCCCAAACCTAACCCTATTCAAACTGCAGATTTAAGTAATTCAGTTTATTTCAATAATATTTTCATCGACTTATAATAGGAATATTTTATATTAACAATAGAGTTTTATTAACAATTTTATTTTTTCTTTATTATTTACCTCAACAAAAAAATACATAACACACAAGAAAAGAAAAGCCAAGCGGCTTGTTACCCATTGTTACGATCTATAAACACTTTTCTTTTAGTCGAACATTCTGCGATAAGAGTACCATTACTAAGATCTAGAACCCCTTTTCACGCACGCGAAATACTTCCCTCCCACCTGAATCTCTGACACCAAAACATTAATGATCTCTTATTTATTTTCCTGATATTATGTATAAATAAATTTTGGTTTTTAGGGTGAAAAGCTTACACAATTTAATATTTAGTTTTATTTAATTAGCATATACTGTCGTGCCTACCTCATCATACTACGCATGTTATTAATTAGTTTGTCTTAAACGTCTAATTTAGTAGGATCAAATTAAATAATTAATTAAAAAGTTGGTCCGACAATCACCAAACTTTCTCATATACGCACATAGTGATACTGTATTTTGTATTTAAATCCCATAATATTTAATTTTATAAATTTATTTATGTTGGAACATATTTAAAAAGTGTTCAACGGGTGTTTGTTTTCGATCTTCAGCTAAATCTTCTCAAAAACCAAATTTTTCTCAGTTAAATTAATGACATATATGGTTAATAGATTCGTACTTATAATAAATGGACTATACATTATAGAATTTTTAAAATCAAAATCATCGGAACCGTTTACGAGAAATGATTTTAAAATTATTTTTTGGGATAGCGCCCCCAAATTTAGAGATAAAATTAATTTTTCGATTTCACTTAGGGTTGCGATTATTCTAAACCTGTATGCCAATTTTTTGAAGTATAGGCTCCACGCGGCTGCACAGACGATTGACAGACATTAAAATAAAAACAACTAAACTTTTTTGGACACTAGGGACCGCAAAACGTGTAAATACATCGAACTCTCAAATTGAAATTTTGCTGCATCGCACAGTAGGTATACTTCCTCTGTGTGTATTTATATGGGCCTAAGACGCATATGAGAAAGAAAAAAATCACGTATAGTTCATTTTGTAATCTTTGTTTATTGGTAAGAAGATAAAAATTGGAGAAAAATTAAACAGCTGAACCTTTTACAAAAAGTTATAATAAAATAATCTACATAACCTAAAAAACCTTTTTGTAGAATTATCATTTATATTAGAGTAGTGTCCCGTCGGCGATAACTCGTCTCGAAATGATTTGTTTTGATTTTTTGGTCTTGAAATAAATATGATAACTTCTAAATAGATAATATCTAAATTAATTTACTTAATTTTACTTTTTTTCTCTAAATATAGGTAAAATTAAGCAAGTTGCCACGGTCTTAACGGCTCGTAATTTATAATATGACTCATATATATTATAGTTCTAGAATTTGGCTCATAGAAATACAGCAAATCCTTTAATTTTTTACCATATTATCATAATTTCCATTGGGCAATGTCATGGCTTCTAAATTAGTGAATTAAGCACAAACTATAAGGAGAAACTTTTCTTTTAATCGCTTCGACTCCGGTAAAAACGTTCCAATAAAATATCCGTTAAAGTAAAAGTTTTAACAGAGATTAGTTGATCTTCAAACATTAAAAATACTATCAGCTACTCTAAGCTAATTATTTTGATATTACGAAACTCAAATATTAATAACTCACCATTAATTTGAAGGTCAGGTAGTCAGGTTATCAAGTTTATGACAAGCAATAGAGATGAAAAGAGACAAGTCAACGTCAACTCTGTTTAGAAGCGTAACTGCTAGGATAAGATAAGATAACGCATTAAATCGACGATTAACTAAAAAATCACTATAGAAATAGCTAATAATTACGTATTTTACAATGTTTTAACAATTTCATCCGATTACCCCGAGAAATTAACGAGAACGAGAACAATTTTAAAACTAACGGGCGCTGAAGAAATATCATTGTCTTATCTCCAGTGTAATGTACAAATTCTAAAAAAGTTCTAAACAAAGATCAACAAGCTTTTAGCCAAAATATTCACGTTTAATATTACTAATTTTATTCAAACTAAGGGCATTTAATGTTTTATTAAGATTATTATATTGGAAAATAATAAATATCTTAAGAATTTTACAGATGATAACGAACAATCAAGAAAACAAATAAAAAATTACCTAAGAAAAAAAAGAAAATGTAAAATTTTTTTTTTTTTTATTTCTGTTTTAGGTATAAAATACAATTAACTTAAATTTCATGACATAATGATAATACAACTTACCTTAAAATATTTTTTTACAAGCTTCTCGTATTTCTCACAACTTAAATTATATCTCTACGGAAAAAATAAATACTTACATTTAAAACTGACTAGACTGCTTTGAAACTTTGTGAAAGCATAACTTCATAAATTTATGTTGAGATGAAAAAAATAAAATAAAAATAAATAATTAAAAAAAAAATCGGCGTATAAAAAAAGAACTGGTGTCTCGCAAAAATTTTATGTTCTATGAAAAGTGTTACTTATATATTTTTGTAATCTACTCTTCAATTACCTATTTCATTCGATACTCCGCTCAAAATTAAAAAAAAATCCCGTGACAGGAATTATCCGTCATTTTGAATCCCCAGTTAATCAGATCAAATTGCTATTCTTATTTTTTCTATGGCCCAGCAGACCGCAACTTTTGTATATTTTTAGTAACAGCAGAAGTATAATTTTTTTTTTTGGGGGGGGGGGGGGGAGACGCAAACACAAAATGTTGATTTATTTTTGACAAAATGGCATGAAAAATTAAAAACTTTCCACAAGTGCTATATAATTATGTATAATCGACTCTTCAATACCTTTCATTTAATACCACACTGAAAATTTTAAAAAAACTAGTTTTTTGGCGTGACATGAATTATTCACTATTTTGGATTTGAACAGCTGATAATTTTGAGTTCGCTATATTTTTCCTGTGTGCGCGCAAAACGACCTTTAAAGGCGTGTCCACAGTATGCCAAGCGGCAAGGAATGGCAAGGCCAAATGGCATTGCCAAGTGTAATGTGGACGTCTCCCTTGGCATTTGCTATTTGCCAAGCTTGGCACAAAATGTGCCACTTGACATGCCAAGCCGAACCCGACGATTGTCGGTCCGGATCAAAGAAAGCCAGATGGCAAGAAGTCGTAAGTCGACCAGACGGCTTTGCCGCTTGGCCTTGCCAACTGGCATAGTGTGGACGCGCCTTAATACTGCAAAGTTTCATGATTGTATCTCTTTTGATATAAAAATGACTGGAACCTTACAGTGTGACAGTGACACAGGAACGAACTATACCTAAGGGTTTCTTTTTTTGTTCTTCCAACGAAACCCTAAATTTCCTGCAATAAATTTAACTGAAAGACTGAACAACTTTTTTTATTATTTAAAATTTAACTATTTATTATGTAATAAAATTTGATTCAACCGTTAAAGCCGGGCATACATTGAGTCGCAAGGCAGCAAAGTTTTTTTCCGCACATATTGAGACGTAACGCAAGGCAGGGAAGTACTACACCACACGTGGCCTTCCCGATGCAAGTGGATCTAGAGTCTCAATTTGCATGATCTCTTATATTTTTGAGCTTGAAAAAATTTGCTACTCTGCCCTGCGCCTCGATGTGTGCCTGGCCTAAAAGTGCTTTTGCACACTTGAATGCATGACATCAAATCATTTGAACTATTATTAATATCTAAACAGAGCTTAGTATTAAATAAAAATATTATTTATAGTAAAAAATACTGATCACATTAAATAATCACCAAATTTAAAATTTTATAAAATAGGGAAGTACTTCAGGAATAGCCAAACTATTTATGTAAACAAAAATAAAAAACAAAATTTTAAAAAAATCTTTTAATTTATTTATATTAAATTTGTATGTATATATTATTTCTTTTTAAATCAATATCACAAACCCAAACATTAAAAAAAAATATAAAGATGCTTGATTTTTTTTCTGTGTATGGGTGAGGTGAAGAAATGAACAATAAAAATATATATCTCCTTTTTTTGAGCAAAATATGGAAATAAATTATTATTAAAAAAAAAAAACTAACAAAAAACAGAATATACATATTGACATTGTTTTTTTTTTTTTTCTTTCAATTTGTTAAAAATAAATAATAAGAATGGGTAACCTTTTTTTAAAAAAAATATATTACAATATTAGTTTAACTAAGAGCTAAAAAATAAGTATAAAGATTGAACGTTTTGAGTTTTTTTTTCTTTTGATTCCTCGAATATGAATTTGTTTTAAATTTAGTTCTTTCGATGTTATAAATTAATTTAGGAACACATATTTTGATGGTCACAAAACCCAGCTATGCACGACTTCTGAAACAAATGAAATTCAAAACATAATCATATAGAATGATCATTAAATAATAATTAGTAAAATAAAAAAAGAAAGATGGGTAAGAAAGAACTCAACATTGAATATAGCTAATTAAAAAATGTTTTTTTTCGTTTGTCAGAACGATCACGTAGCTACAGTTACCTTCGGTAAGCTTGGAAGCAATGAGTTAGAAACAATAACAATACTGTTAATATAAAGGAGATCCTATGCTAATATATTTTCATAATTATTTAGGCGTAGTAACAAAATAATTAATAAGTTTGTAATCACCCTCTAGTATTTTTTACTGCATCTGTAAATAATTTAAATATACCTACATTAAAAATATATTGAGAAAAGTTAAAATAAAATTACACTTTATGATCCTCGTCTCCCTACTGAAGTATTTCCTTTCCTAACTGACACTAGAGGTGCGATGAACCAAAAAAGGGCATGGAACGTCTTCATTTGTCCCCACCTGAAGTTTATGTTATCTTTGGCCACCTCCACATTCATCAACAATATTTCGGCAGGAGTGGTAGTCATGGAGTTTGAAACGTCTATGAAACATTCGAGAACCGACAGTGCCATTTGGCTTTTTTTGTCAACATTTCCTTTCTTACATTTTACTTATTTCATTACCTTTTCCTTTACCGGAGCATTCCATTTTATATATCAGGGGTGGCCACTAACCTTAACTTTGGGATCCGCAAATTTATAAAACTGTTTCAAAGCGAGCCGCATTGTTTGGAGATTAATTAATGGTTAATAAAAAAAAAACTACACATTTTTTTAATTTATAAATGAAGAAACATTTATTTTTTGAAATTTATTTATTTATTTTAGAAATTTTAAGGACAAATATTCTTGTGATAAAATGTTCTCTTTTGACAATTGGTAAATCTGCACTATTTCTGAACAAATCCATCCACCGATTTTCTATTGTCCGATTTACTTAGCTTTTTTTAATTGTTCTTTTTTACGGGATCTGTAAATTGTAAAGACAATTCTGGTTGTAGCATCTTGATAAAGTTAATAACATAAATCGGTGGGGCATATAGTGCCCTCCCAGTAAATAGCATATTCATAATCTTTTTGAAAAGGGGGAAAAAAACTCTAGGTCTTTATACAAAGTATATACTTGTAATAACATGTAACAGGGTTTAGCTACTTAATAGGCATCTTCAGATTCTAAATTAGATGTTCTCAGTAACATGTATATCATTCTTACAATAAATAATTATATGTTTGCTCGAGTAGCCGAAACGTTGCCACATAGTATGAAGCATTGTCAGTCTTCTTTTTCTTCCTATTCTTCAAGTATCCACAATTACTTGATCTATAAATTATTTGGTACCTTTAATAATGTATATAAAATCAAATCAATATTTTGTCAACAAATATTGTAGACAAGCAAAATAATAATATTTAAAATAAAAAGACATTTAAAGTTAATGTGTTAATTATAACTATTAAGCTGCATCTACACTAAATGCGCATCCTTTTGCAAATGACCGAGCACGCTCTGCAAACACGATTGAATGTTTGTTTGTGTTGGCGGCTAACATGAATGAATGTTTGTGTTTGCTAATACTCCAGGAAAAGTCATTAAAGCAAAAGGAATTTATCGTTCTTTTTCCAATGGAGGGCTGCAAACTGGTTTAAGGTCAACTTTACTGTCTAATTATGAGTAATACTGACTAAATACCTACTAACATTACTGACATCGATCAAAAAATAATAATGGCAATCAAAATCAAATAATTAATGAATTATTTTAAAAATTGGCCACTCTACTCCCCACTGAGCAGCTGTAAAAATAGAAATGATATCTTTGATAAAGAATGTCTTTGATGTGATCTTTGATAAAGAACCGTGATAAATAGGTAATGCTGTGCAATCAAGAGCCAGAAAACAAAGATACCTCCGCTTTCATCGCATCAATTTTTAACAGAGTAACGATGTTCTGTTCTTATATTTCGTGGATTTTATTAGGTCAGTTTTATATTTTGAGATAAATGTGAGGAAACATTTAACAATGCTGGCCATTGTTCTAAAAGTCATTTGCCTGCTTGCTCCAAGAATAACCATCTTGACAACACATGCTTAATAAATTTATGATTGAATAAATTTAGGCATTTTTGAACTTCAGTGAAATCTTCCCACCTTGACGGCCAACCACTAAAAAAATCGTGAATTTGGAAAAATAGATTTGATGCATGATCTCCGAGAACTTTCATGCCCCAATTAAATGCATTATGTAAAACATGAATGTTACAGGTTCCAACGTCACCATAGTTTTTTTTTCTAAAAAATCTTATATTTGTTTATAAGTCTTGTAACAGCTTTGTTTACATTTGGTCCATCATTACTAAGCATAAGCAATTTAGCCTTATTTATCACATAACTTGGCAAATAAATCTTTAGCAGTTGCTGAGCCAATAAAAAAATTTGCAAATGTTGTGTTACAATCCTTTCAGCATTGATAGTTTAGTCGTAACAAAATTTAAAATAACAATTATCCATTTCACATAACATCAAGGTCGTAAAGTACAATTTCCCATTTTTCATAAAACCCTTCGTACACATCACACAAAGAAAAGAAAAAAACTTTAAAAATCAATAATTATTGCCACCTACTTTGAAATATATATGACACATTAGGGTTATGTCAAACAAAAGTTACAGAAGGTATTATTGCAGTATAACTGCAATAATACCATTAAAAATGCAAAACTCAATTGGTAGGCATGGGATTTTGAAGAACTTTCTATCCCTGAATAAAACTCAAAAATTAAACTTGTTTAGTTTTTTGTCAAAGAATCCCAGCAAGAGTTTACTATAGAATGGTTTCTACCACAGTTTACTGAAAACAACCAATCAAAATTGTCAAAACCGGTTTGAATTAAACATTTGCTAAAATAGTTTGATAATATAACAATTGTTTAGTTTACTCTTTGAGTTTTATAGATTATCCTTTAAATTTATTTTTGCCCAAACTTGATTAGAAATCAACCAGCTGATTTAGTAAATTAAAAACAAAAACTGAATGTTATTAAATTAAAGCTAAGTAAGAAAATCAAATTAGCAGTTAGTAAAAAAAAAAAAAAAAATTGGTTGTAAACAAGTTGTAAGGATTCCACAGTTGGAAGCAGGATGAAGTTCTTATTTTATGGTGGTTTCAAGGTCTAGATGGGTGTAGTCCAGATATTTGTACCCAATACTAAAAAGCATTATTCAAATCTCTGAAGATGTAACTAATATTGGGAGCAAAATGCCCAAGATCTACTGATCAAGGCACTGGAACCACCAAAATATTTAAAACTTTAATTTTGTATACAATCTGCCATTATACAAGTTGTATATGACAAGTTGTACAATTGTACAATCATCAGTGTAAATTTGGTTGCATACCACTTGTAAACAACAGCTTGATATAGGGGAGGTTCCCTTAACTTGGGCACTTAGCAAAAATAATACATGATAACACTATATGATAGGTGAGGGTGGAAAGGTTGATAAAATAATGCTACCAGGCACTGCTAACACACAAGTAGTATCATAGAAACAAATACCTCTTTCCTTGGAATTGTACTAGGGGCAAGTGCCCAAGATACATACCCTTACATGACCAAGGTAAGGGAACCTCCAATAAATAAATAAGCTGTTGGAATCTTGTAGTCTACAAGCGTAAAAGTTGTAAACAACTTAATACGCAGAAGCTGTTTACAAATTGTAAACACCCAGTTATATACTCATGCTGTTAACAATTTGCCTTGTAATATATTCTTGCTAACCTGCTGAATACAAGCTGATATCAGCCTGCTGTGTTTTTTTTTTTTTTTTTTTTTAAATTAATAATTCAAAAGCGTTATTATTTTGTAGTCTTATATTTATTGCTGCCACTTACTGCATGGATAGTTGTGGTGCCTAACATGGATTCTGATGTTTCTTTCACTGCAGTCTAGGAACAGAAAAAAATAAATTCGTCAAATATATGATTGTATAATTTGATAAAACAATTCAACAAACACTTTCAATTTATCAAATTACAAAATTTTCCATATGGAAATCAAATACAATAATTTATCAAAACAATAAATAAATACGTATTTATTATTAGAATATTTTTTTTTTTTCATATTCTAATAATTTAATTTTAATTTTTTTAAATTTTAGAGATCAAAAAAGTTTAAAAAATATTTTTTGACACTAAGATTAATCTTGTTTTTTTTTTTTTATATACTTTTAAACGTATATTTATAATTTTTCTTAGAAATCCAAATCAAACTTGTTATTTAAAAAAATCTCAGGCCAAATTAATGAATTATAGAGTACAATAATTCATTACAAAAAAAACAAAAAAAAAAACCCAAATTCTTAAAGTAACTAATTAGGTAATAGTTGAACTATAAAGAAATATGAACATCAGAATGAGGTAAGGTCAGTGTAGTTTATCATGAAAAAGTCAATGAAAATAGTCTCTCCATCAAAAAAAGGTTTTTTATTTATTTTCAAAAGTAAGCAGCCAGTTGGAGAAGGAATAGAGTTATATCAATAAAATAAACGTCAAGTAGTTGTAGGTAATGAAATATTGAAACAAAAAAATTCTGAAACTCAGTGACCACTCTAAGAAGTATAGCTTCACTACCCTCTCTAAATTGTTGATAAAACCATTTATTTTTCCAAAAAAAAAAAAAAAAAAAAAAAAAAATTGTGAACTCTATACGGTCATTGTCAGAGCCAATTATAGAAGAAATAGAGTTACATCAATAAAATAATCTTTTAGAGAAGTTTTAGGGAATGAATTATTGACAACGGTCACCACCCTAAGAATTAGAAACAACCTGTTATTTTTAAATTTATTTTCTCTACAAAAATAAATAAACCATTTACACTACTATGATAGACCATAAACAGATTAAATTTTACTCAAGGATTTCTATTTATTGTGAAAAAATTTCACAACATTTCAGCCTATTAAAAAAAAATTCTATAGGTATCATCCTATTGGCCTGAAACTATTACATCATTTTTCATAATGAAAACTTTTTTTGGTTTTCTGTTTTATTATAAATATATTTTTTAATATGTATACATTTACTTGCTTTTATTTTTATACAGATTTCAAAACCTTTATAATTAATCATTTAAAAAATTAAAACAAAACTTTTTAAATTCTTTCATTTTATTTTTTTTTTTTTTTTTAAATTCTTCCACAGTTAAAACTAATTTATCCATCCTCAATACCAAATAAATGTATTAATTTAATAAATATTTCAAATTTACATAATTTTAAAAATAATTATAATTTAAATTAACAATACTATTTACAAATTTTACAATAAAATATTGAACAATTGGTTCATAATTATGGTAAAACAATTTTTTTTCTTAGGTAACCAGCAATCAAAGAAGCTTTTCTGGAAATATTTTAACAAAAATAAATCTTTAAAAAATAAATTATGTTCAACAGAACTTTAAAAAGAAGGTTTTATAAACAGAAATGTACATGATAATATATATATATATATATATATATATATATATATATATATATATATATTTTTACAATGCAGATGAAGGTTGTATTAACAGAAATGCTTATAATAATAAATACATATTTTAAAATAATGCAGAAGAATACAAGGACTACTATATTTGTAATGCAGAAGGGGATTGGTAATACCAAAAATAAATAGTCCATGATGAATAATTATTTTCTTGCAGAAGAAGGTAAAAGAAAGTAAAAGAATAATTATAAAACTAGAGGCCCAATCCAGAAAAGCTTGATTAATTCCTATAAAATACGAAGAACCACTTTGGAAAAACAAGGTTCTAAAAAAAATAATTACCTAAAACAATTAGATCTAGCTTCTACAAAAGTTACTGTTGTTATAACCAACTTGTATTTTCTCTGTTGTTGTAACCAACTTGTATTTTCTCTGTTGTTATAACCAACTTGTATTTTGTCTGTTGTTATAACCAACTTGTATTTTCTCTGTTGTTATAACCAACTTGTATTTTGTCTGTTGTTATAACCAACTTGTATTTTCTCTGCTGTTATAACCAACTTGTATTTTCTCTGTTGTTGAAACCAACTTGTATTTATTTTCTCTGTTGTTATAACCAACTTGTATTTGCTCTGTTGATATAACCAACTTGTATTTTATCTGCTGTTATAAACAACTTTCTCTGTTGATAAACCAACTTGTATTTTTTCTAAATTAACTTTTGAAAAATTCAATTGTCTGAACACAATTATAAAAATAATTGAGAAATCGTTGATACAATAAGATTACATGTATTCTAACTAGGGCAGTTTTTTTAAAAGTTCTCTAGTTAAAAAGGTGCTAATACATGATAAAAAAGGTTAAATTAATTTTCTTTCAAAAACAGGTTGAATCTATTTCAATAGATTCTATAATTCAATAATTCTAGAGAAAATTAACCTTGGGACCAACACATTTGTTAGGATATTTAGTCCTAAAATATGATTATAATTTTTTAAGATAATTTCAAACTATAAAATATTAGCTAAGAAAAATAAGATACCTAGATCAGGAGTAAATACATTTCAATATTACAAGATTCTTCACAAGTAAGAAACAAATAAATCAATAAATTTACCAAAACAATATGTACAACAGACAAAAGTTTTACAATAAAAAATGTTCTAGCTTCATGATTTTTCATAATTTTATTAAGCTAGACCTTAACTTTATAAACTAAAGATAAAAAAATCTTAAGAAATAATTTCAAGGTAGAAATTTTAAAAATTCTCATTATTCTTAAAATTCTTTAAAAAATACAAGAAATTGAAAAAATGTAATAGAATTATTCTTTCAGACAAATTAGAAACAGATTGAATTTTAAAAACTTTGGGCATTTTAAAATCAAACTAACAATTTTTAATAGAAAAAATAATAAATAATATTTATTTTAATACAAAAATATTACTGACTACTAAAATGTTATTGATGACAGTCAAATTAAAAACACTTTTCAATTTCTTAAGTCTTCATTTCACCATCTACAACAAATTTAAACCTACATTTTTAGGTTTATCAAAAAAGTTATTTTTTCTTAATAAATAAATTCAAAGGCAACTTCATATAATAAATCTTTCAATTTTTTTTCTAATTTTATAAAATGTTATTTCGTAATGGTAAAAAAATGTACAAATAAACTATTTATGAGCAAACAAGTTACAATACAAATTTATTGAATTCAAATTCCTCTTTTTTTAACATTTCACAAATATTCAAAATGTATGTTTCATTAAAGTTTTTTTATTCAAAATAAATTAAAGATTTAAAAAGGCTCTTATGTTTACAAATATATAAAAGGACACATGTCTTGCATTATATTAAATATCAAGACAAGTTTATAAGTATTAGATGTGAACTTTATTCAACCAATGGGCAGATGTGCAGAATATACATTTATAATTTAAGATTTTATAAGTTTAATTTTATTCTTAGCTGGAACAGAGAATGAGTATTTTTAGTCGAACTAGTGAAGATGTAGGCCTCTGGTAAAGTTGTGAAACTGCCAGTTTGTAAATTTTCAGGAGAGCTAACATTTTTTCCTTAATGAAGATGAATAAGCACAGAATATAAAACTACCCGTAAAAATGGTTGTAAATGAGTTATTTTTTTCAGATTTCACTAACTATCAAAATAGAAAATCCTTTTTGTGATGGGTATCAAAGTGTTATTTTTTATTCTGGAAAAATTGGCAAAACCCAGATTCACAAGTTTATACTGAGTGCAAATGTCAACACTTAATGAATTGATTTAAAGAGTCAAGTTGAGCTTTGAATGGGGGATCTTCACATTACGACTTAAGTAGGTTTTCTTCATGTCTTCAGAGGCTTTCTAATTTGGAAATAAACTCATATAAAATTGTTTTCTTGGCTGTGGAAAAATTGAGAAAATGCAGATTCACTATTTTCTACTGAGTGCAAATGTCAACACTTAATGTATTGATTTAAAGAGTCAAGTTGAGCATTGAATGGGGGATCTTCACATTACGACATAAGTAGGATTTCTTCATGTCTTCAAAGGCTTTTCAATTTAGAAATAAACTAAAACAAAACTGCTATCACCTGTTTTTAATCAAACAGCAATATTTATCTTTTGCTAGTATTTTCTTTCTCTTTTTATCTTAATTGATAATACATTTACATTCTGAATTTTCTATTTTTATAGAAAATATATAAATATATAAAAATATATTGTAGAAAACAAAAATCTTAGACTAAAAATATTAAGGCCATTTATTTATTTATTTTAAATATCCTATAACATTTTTACAATTATTAAAAATAAATTATTATAATCGTACCAGTCTTTATGCTAGCAGATATACTTACTTAAATAAGTTTTGAAAAATATAAATATATTTCACAAGTGTATATGCTATAACAAAATCTATGAATACATTAAATTTAGTAATTTATTTAGAGATTGAGAAAAATGTAAAGCAGTGCTAACCTGTGTTCACAAGCTTTGATAACTATTGAAGTAGTAAAAATTCTGTGCCCCTATAGCTAGGGTTACCATGATTTATTAAGGCCAGATCCGGACAGAGGGAACTCCGGGGGGGGGGGGGGGGGGGATTACAAAAATATGTATATACCAATATAATTTTTTTGTGAAAATGGGAAAATAAATGTTACAAATATATAATTACGTTATATATTTATTAATATAATATTTGTTAATATTTATTTATTAATATCATGTTCAACTTTTGCTAGTCTCTGCTGGGTCTAGGGATGGGTTCTGCATTAGTTGTTGCTTCATACTTTTCAGATGAACTAATTTTCCTTACAAAAAGGCTTGTCATTTTTTATTTTTTTCGTGGAATTCTGAGCATGTCATAATAGAATTTCCTTTAATATTAAGAAGCTCTTTTACAACTGACAAGAGGTAATCTACCTCTATCAGGCGTCCAAATAGACCCCGTCATCGCTTTTGCTGCATTTTCCGTTCATCTTAGTAAAATCTGGACATTTCTCAAATCCGGACGCTAACCCGGACGTATGGTAACCCTACCTACAGCTGTAATCATAAATATTTTCAGATAGCTAATAAAAAAAGACTCTCAGTGGGAAGACTCTTATTAGTGCAACTTTCTTTCTTTTTTTTCGATATACATTAAATAAAAACTATTTTGTGCAAATTCGTAAAATATTTAACTAATTTCCAAAATTATTTTTGAGGAAAAATAATTAACTAACAACTTTCATAAAAAAAAAAATTTCCTAATATTACAAAGGTATAAAAGTCATCCTAAGAGGAAATTAAAAATATTTTAACAATTTGATCCTTTAACAGTGGTATAAAAATAAATGTTTTCATCTTTACATTTTAGAACAAGTATGAAAATCATCCAACAATTAATTCATTTTGATAAATACAATCATTTCATGAGCATTTAACAATTTTTGCATTTACATTAATTAAATTTCATGTTTATAAAAAGAATTTTACAAAAATTATAGAATAATCTACACTGTAGTTAGGACAATATTGACTTATTTAAATAAAATGTTTTTTTCAGTTAAGTCAATTTTTAATATAGAAACACTAGTGCAAGATTTTGGTGCATTTTAAGAATAATTACTATTTACTTGTGATGTAGAAATTATTTCATATTTAATCACTCAAAATATTTTTGTAGGAGAAACCAAAATATTCTGTATTGCAGGTTACGAGGCCCAACTCTAATATATTTGGTTCTTCTCCTGAAGACTGCATCAGAGATTTTGTGTATATCTGCAACTGAAATTCAGTTACAAAATGGCTCTCATTACGAGCAAATCCCTTGAGAATGATCCCTGCAATGGACTCGTCAGGATTCACAAAATCTCTGACACCGTTTCCTTCCTAAGATATAGATTTATTTAATGGTTTAACGTGCTCTATTAAAATACAATATATTTTTCCTCCCCTCTCTATTTAGGTTCTCTTAAACTATACTATTAGGTCATTACAGATCTTATAAAACTCAGTCACTTCACACATCTATCAATAGTAGGTTCATGTATCATAGGTTTGTAGTATGTTACTATGTTATTATTTATTTAATTTGTTCATTATATCCTGGTTGACAGCATTATGTTCATTATTGAAGGGATGAATTTGAAATTAAACTATAAACGTATTTAATGCAAAACTATAGTAAAACATGTCTTGCCTTTCTGAGATTAGAACTCTCATTAGAGTTTAAATTTTGATTCCATAGAGAGAAACTTTAGCTTTTCATACACCCTAATCCATCAACATATTATCATAAGCAAATAAATATTTAAAGTTTATCGTCACTAATTTAAGGGCACAACAAGACAGAGTAAGTTTTTTTAGATTTTTCAATTACATTTTTTTTAACATATCTGTAGTACTAAAAAGTATAAAGGTGTTAAGTCAAACAAATTTCGATTTTGAGAAGGCAATTTTTCAGAATCAGAGGGTTTTACTGTTGATAACTATTGATTTTACCACAAAATTTAAATTTTACCAATAAATAAAGTTGCTTATAATTTTTTAAAAATGTAGTTTGTTTAGTTAGCCAATAAAGTTGCTTATAATTTTTTAAAAATGTAATTTGTGCCAAAAAATATATAAATTTTCCTTTGTTAAAAAGGTAAAGAAAAATTTTATTTACAGTACAGCCTGCTATAAAATTAAAAACTTAATGAATAAAAATTGCTTTGCAGAGCCAATATAAATACCCAATGTTTAAATACCCAAGCCTTAAAAATGGGGTTTCTTGTACAAAAAAACAAGGGCTTTCTTTAAAAACAATAAATTAATATTATTTTTTCAATTAAAAATTACAAAAATCAGACACTGTAAAAAGATGAAAGTAAATCTCATTGACTCATATTTTGAGCAAAGCAAATAACCTCCAATACTAGCAAGTTTTATTACAATTGTTTTCTGTTTTTAAACCGAAACATTCAAGTAAATAATGTATCATATTTATTTCTCTGTGTTTTTTTTTTTTTTTATAAAAATAACATAATCTCATCTCAAACTTGTTTATTCAATTCAGAAGTATTGCTAAAAAATAGATAATATAATGTAAAAACTATATTATGATCTTACAAAAAGCCAATATAAAAAATTATTATTATTTATTTACCATGAATTCTTTAACAAGTGATAAGTGAGCAAGGCAAAAAAAGGCAACATTGATAATTTCCTGAGTAGACATCTTCATTAAAATTTGCCGAAGTGTAATAATGTAACAGTGAACACGTTGGATTGCTCTAATATTAAATTTATTGTTTTATACAGGGTGCTGGACAATATACTCATTTGGTCATGAACACCCAAAATATTTAATTTATAAAAAAATTTTGGCCACTTTGGCACTTACTTATATTATTACTTAGGCTCCCTTTTCTTTTAATATTCTAGATTTAATATAAAAATTGTACAATGTGATGTGTAATCAAGAGTAATTATGGATTCAAAGAATCTGTCTTACCTCATTAAACAATACTTATTTATTTATCAAAGCAGCTTTATAAGGCCATCATCAGTCCTGATTCAGGAAGAACTAGAGTTACATTTATAACGAATATGAAAGGGTCGAATTTATATGATGAAGGACATCCAATGTAAGCGATAGTCTTCACATCATATACACTCACCTATAAATGTAACTCTAGTTCCGGACTCATAATGGCATTATAAAGGCCAAAAGGTACTTTGATAAACAAACAAGTATTATTTTACAAAGAGACAGTTTCATTGAATCCATTAGATGAACTGCATCAATACTCTAATTCCTGAAGAGTAACTGATTTTTTTTTTTTGTAACTCCATTCTATAATTAATTTAAACATCATTCAATTACTCTTCTTATAAAAAAATGCATAAGTATCAAAATTTGTAATGTATGAACAACATATAAAACGATTTGAGCTTCATACGAGCAAAAATCTAAAAATTCCAAATTCCAAAAAACAATCACAAAGGAAAATTGGTAAATCTAATGTCGATGACTCACTCTTAATTTTCTCAGTTTGAATTTTAATATTTTGTAACAGGATACTACAATTCAAATTATTAGTGTATATCATTGTAATTTCAAATTCTTTAGTCAAAAACATATTTTAATTAGATTTGAATTACTGATTTTTGTCAGCAAATATCAGTTATATTCACTTTTGAAGTAAAAATGAAGCTTTTAAAATTAATCTGTAGAAAATTAAACCAGCGGAAGTGAATGGGTCATCTGGAATAGACTTACCGACAAATTATCAATATTATT
Organism: Gerris lacustris; assembly: GCA_951217055.1. Classification (NCBI taxonomy): domain Eukaryota; kingdom Metazoa; phylum Arthropoda; class Insecta; order Hemiptera; family Gerridae; genus Gerris; species Gerris lacustris. Next base: position 48,129,069 of record OX578281.1, read on the forward strand.
ACCAACATTATTATAATGTACTAAATATATCCAATTAAGGAAAAACAAGCATCTTCCAATCAATCAAACTTAAAGACTAGTCACGTGCACAAATTGCAACGTGAATTTTCAGAAAAAAAGAATTAAAATGCTTATCCCATAGACAAAACTTCTCATTATTAAACAATAGTGATTTCACAGCCACAAATGGAAAAAATATTAATAGTTAAAAAAAAATCTTTATTACTATCCTTTTCATATAAACCATTTAAAAATTGACGAGATGAAAAAAACGGAATTTGGGTTAGACTAGAAAAGATGTTGTAAGACAACATTCTATATGCAACCGATCAGAGGTAGTGTGTCTCATGGGTTGTGTCCCGAAGTTTCACCTCTTTCGTTGAACGCATCTCCGTTTTGTTGAACATCTGTTAATCAGTAAGGTTAATTTAACTCAAATGCAGCATAAAATAAAAAGTAGCTTGTTAAAAAAAATAATATAAATTAATAAAAAAGGTTTGTGATGAAATAAGAGATTTAGCTGTGACTTTCCTGATAAATAAGTTGTCATAATAGGATTTGAGTAAAAATTAAAACACCCTGAGAACAGGTATTAAAACTAGTGTTAATCCATTAAGGAGACAAAATACTATTTACCAATACAAAATACTCCTAAGGAAAACATTTAAAGTGTATTGTATAATTGTTTTTTTTTTAAATGGACTATACATACCATACCCACTCCACTCCTATCCCCTGGTCATGACTTCTTCTTTTAACATTCTGGGTTTCACTAATATTGCAGGCATTTACACTTGTTTTCTATTAAATAAGATAAATTTCTGTATGTAGTTATATTTTTACTTTTATTATTAGACATTTATAATTTTAACTAGCTAGTAAATAAATTTACAAAGCAAAACATATTTGGCTTTGAACGAGGTGTATGTTTAAAAAATTGTATAATAACTTCAATATTAAAGAAGAATGTTATCTGTACTTCTGGCTCTGTTCCCATGGAGCCTTAATTAATTACAACAATTTCCGTCTTTAAAATAGATTTTTAATTTCTTAGAAAAGAAAAACAAGCTGTTCAATTTATTCTAGTCATAATGTTCATCTCTATCAGTAATAAAAAACATAATACATTAAAAAAACATTATCATTTAATTTCTTCAAGCACTACAGTTTGCGCGTTATGAGTTGTGTCTTTTGACAGCACCGGAAAAAACGAAAAATTGGGGTGGGGAGCCAATGAGAGGTCAGGATTTTGAATTCTAGAAGGTCAGGCCAACTAGGCAAACAAAAATGTCACTGGCCCCACTCCTCCCACAGGGCTAGTGGCTTTATTTTTTTCCTTACTAAGGTTGGCCAATCAGAGTATCAAAAGTCACAACTCGTAATGCGCATACTGTAAAAGTCCTTACAAAAGCCCATCTTTTTTGTGACAACCAGCTTTAAAACAACCAAAAAGTGCGTCCCTTTTACTTAATTGAAGAAAAAAAAATTAAATATAAATATTTTATTAAAGGTTTAATCATGAAAAGCAAAAATACAACCATGTGTCAAATGGAAGATTTTAAACATTAAATTAAACATTTTTTTTTTTAAGTTAATTATATCAAGAAGTCAACAGCTAATCTCAAAAAATCAGAATAGTGCAAGTTAGTTGTTAATATACAATATTGTATTGGTATTGTTACAATTATTGTATACAAGTGGTATTGTTTAGAAATAAAATAATAACAAAGTTTAAGGTCTTTTAATCAAATAGAAATATTTAACTTATCAAAAAAAAAAAAAAATAAATAAAAAAAAAAAATAATAATAATAATAATAATAGATTGTTTAAAGCTATACAAATTGGAATCATAAATACAGACCAATCATGAACGCCATGAAACACACCCTTTAAGATAGGGTCACCTCCGTTCAGGTGAGGAGGGCTGTTAATAAAAAATCGAATCATTTTGTAGTACATTCAAAGGACCTTGTTAGCCATTTTTTAATACTATTAACTAATAGAATGGAAGAGGATAGTGGTTTTCAATTTATCACTGTTACTGAATTGGAAATAGTTAAAATAAAAAAATGATTAGATTCTTAGGGGGTAGCCTAGACAACCCCTCAAGAAAATTTATATCTCTCACAAGTTTCAAAGTTATATTTATATTAATCAATTATCTTTATCAAATGCAGACAAAGGGGGAATTAATTAGTAAGCTGACATGGTCCATTGACTACATTAATTTAAAATCTTATTAATCTATTTTAGATTTTTACATTACAATTTAGATACTGCGATGGTTGGGATAAATAGTATTACTATTTGAAGGTATAAAAGTATCAGGTTTGATTCCGGACAAAATGAATTTAAAAAAATACAGGTCAGTCATATTATACAAAGGATAAATCACAAATAGGAATAAGTTAGAATAGACAGAAGGGTAGGTTTCCTTACCCTAATAAAAATCAACTAGCACAGATTACACTGACATGAAGGTCAGTCAGTTGCAAAAATAGTGTTGCCGGCTCTCCTCCTACAAGTAGTATACAAAAAAAAAATTATCTCTCCCCCTGGAATTAAACTGGGGGCAAGTGCCCAAGGTAATAGAAGCTCCCCTATACCAGGGAAAAGGTATGAGGGGAGATTTAACTACTCCCAAAAATGTCATAGGTTAGTAAACATTACGACAATGGACCATGTCAATATAAAAAATTGTTTATCAGTATCATTGACTCAAAAATTAACTAGTACACTGAATTTATTTGCTTCTTAATCTTTACCTATAAAAGAAAAATGTATACCAGTCACCAAACATAAGATGTTTTGTGAAAAAGTGCCGCTAGAAGAATGCAATGTCCTTAGAAATATGATGTAGAGGTGTTTTCTTCATCAGTGTAAATAACCCTAAAGAAAATCCTAGGGCCTTTTTTCCTACCCTAAAGAATCATTTATGGGGAATAAATATAAAAGACAATTAAATTTGATGATTATTAAGAAATGACCAAAAACTTTGTTATAATTTTCATTTGAAAATAAAAAAAAGCAAAAGCAACATTTAACAGCAAAAAGCAAACAAAAAAAAAAAAATTTAGCAAACTACAGTGAAAACCATTCAAAAATAAAATGTTTAATATGAAAAATTTGTCAATACTCCGGTCCCGACAAAATACTAGGTGTTTTCATACTTTTTTCTTTTAGCACGATAAAATACTGCTTAACACGAAAAGATTTAGCTTTTCGGAACAAACAAAATACATACCCTATTTAAGGCGGCAAGAATATAGAGGGGTCTGATGTAAAAATGTATCCCAGGCGAGAGCCCTTTAACTTGACTGCAAAATTCGGATACAAAAGGGATTGCCGGTGAGACAAGACGATAACGTTTACCTAAAATCTAAACAACCCCCCTCTTGTGACACCGATTTTTGAACTCTTTATTACGTGAATTACACCTATCTCCTAGAAAGAGACTTACTTTCTTACTTGAAATTATCGCTCAAATATTTTAAGGACTATAAAGATACATTTTATGTTAGTTTTCAAATTCGGTGACGGGTGTGTCAATGTCAGTAAATTGGTGATTTTTGTGTTTTTGTATTTTAAATACATTTATTACATGTAAAGTGGAAGAGAAATCGTGACCAATATAAACTAATAAAATTTAAAATGATTAAAGTTGATTCAATTTTGATTGATTTTCTTAATTTGTTTTATTGTTTTGTTTATTGTTTTTATTATATTCATACATACACATGTATGTACATATTGTATAATAATTTGAAATGTCAATAGTGTTAGTGTATCTAATACGATGTGTTGGACAATACATACACAGAGCAATACATATATATTTACAAGTGTAAATTAATAAAATTTGACATAAAAAATATTGGTGAATATGTATCGTTCAACACAAAATTCTTATAACACGAAAAAATATTTCGGACCCCTCAGTTTTGTATTAAATGGTTTTCACTATATTAGTAAAGCAGTTTTATCATTCACATTGTACAGCTGTCAGAAGCAGTATCAGTAGTGAAAATGGAGATGAGGTTTATTAATTTATAATGGTTAGTAAATTAGATTAAAAATTATGAATGAGAGCTGCAGAATGAGAAATGCGTATGATAAGATAATATGTTAATTGAAACTAATTAAAAAATAATGTAATGAATGCCTTAAAATATTAGTGCTGAAGTAAAAAAGTTAAAATTAATTTTATTCTGAAAATGTTGTATGAATTTGATGAAAAGCACAAAAAGCTGTAATTAATTTTTAATAATTTGTATTAGTTATATGAAATGTTTAAAGCAAGTTTACTTATGCAGAAAACAGGAAATAAAAGATTAAGTATTAGTAATAATATTACTAACTAAAATTCAAACTTAAAATAGAAGAAGATTTTAAATTCACAAATTTCAAGAGTTCCAACTATAATTAAAAAAGATATACATATTATCTTTTATAAAAATTGGAAAAGAAATAAAAATCGGTACTACTTAAGAAATAAAATAATTAAATGATTTTTAAGCTCAATACTTCACCAAAGAAAAGGATAGTAATAAAAATATTAACAAATTATTTATTAGTTAGTTCTGTTTTAAAAATTTGTATGCAATTAAAATATTTTTGAAAAACCAAAAGCTTTAAAAATGTTAAAATCTTCAGAGGATCATGCATTGCTAATAGGTTTCTTCTTAATATTTAAGCCCACACGAAAAAAATCTGCAAAAAACAATCCAGTTATTAATTAAATAAAAAAGAAAACAGCAAATTTGGTTAAAGCATGTTTAAATTTTATGCAGTTAATTATTGAAGTTCAAGTATAATTAAAATAAAATTAGTTTTCTAGTTATTTTAAGAATTGAGAGAACATAGATTAATGATCAAAAAGGTAAATATCTGAAAAGAATATAAACTAAATTACTAATTAATTAGGATTAATTACTAATTAATTAGGATTAATTACTAATTAATTAGGATTAATTACTAATTAATTAGGATTAATTAGGATTGATTTTAAAGCCAGAAGATAGTTCTTTCCACTTCAACTAAGGAATGAGATGAAATATACCACAATCTGTCACTAATTGATAGTGGAGTGCATTCAAGATGGAGGGTCGGTCTTCAACATAAATATGGACTGAGAGTTGCCTGGATACCTTCGAGGAGAAGGGCAAAGTTGAATTGTATTTTTTTTTTACATACTATGAGTGTGAAAATACAAAACTTGTAAAATGTCTGCCAAAACTAGCATGGGAACAAAAAGAACGACTATACTTTTTATTTAAAATGTGAACAAAATGAAATTGAATTCCATCCAGCTGTATTACCTGGTTACAGAAACCAAAGGATACCACTTTGGCATCTGTTCACTCAAATTATTTTTTCATAATATTCGACTAATCTATGTAATACAACAAATGTTGTTAATAATAAAAACATCCATTGACATATATTACAATTAAGAAGAGTTTTTACACTAATAAAACAATTGAATAAATCATACATGAAAGGAGTTTTATAATACCCTTGTTTGATGATCTAAGGCAGTGGTTCTCAACCTTTCTCAACCCGCGTACCCCTTTCTTGTATAATTAACTGTGCGTACTCCCTAACAACAACCCCTAATTTTTATAAATACTTTATTAAATGAAGTATTGTTTTATCTACTGCTAATATTGCTACATCATAGAAACAGCTGTAAATAGGAAATTTTAATTCCAAACAAGACTTTTTATTGACATTTTATTAATTTTTTTTCTTTATTAGAAAGAAAAGTAAACAAAAAAACTATTTTTAGTTCACCGCGTACCCCTTAAACATTTTTGCGTACCCCCAAGGGGTACGCACGTACCACAGGTTGAGAATCGCTGATCTAAGGTAATTCTGAGTAAAAATTGGCAAGAAAACACTTTCAGTTATCTGATCTTATAGTCAGCCATTGATCAATAAGCTAGTGCCAGAGTGCATGCAATTTCTTAATGATCACCAGTTAAAGCAAAATGTTGTCCAGCTAACATGAGTTCTAGGATAATATGGGATATAAGGAAATTAACTGGTAGATCAGCTAGCAAGTGTAACTCTCTCTCTCTGATCCATAAACCAGAGGTATGTTTGTCTCAATGTGTTGTGAGAACTACTAAAACTCCTTGAAAAGAGATTTTTGAAGGGACATTGATCCCAGAATGAGAAAATCTAAGTGGTTTACCTCAGGATATCCCTGAGTATCTCATAATATTTAGCTTTTACTCAATGATTAAGCAACCATCAAAGTCTAATCAGTGGAACAGACATAGATAGCAAAACATTTTTCTAATGCTGCAGAGGCCTTAAAATATAGGCAGATTTCAGTCCTAATGCCTCTTAATGAGACCATTATAAATGGCAACATAATTCGTTTTATACAAAAATTGTTAAGTACTGAAGTGCGGATAAAAAAAGAAGTAGTTACACAATTTTAAAAGTGAAAAGAAAGATTCCTCTTCACCAAAAGTATTTTGATTGTACAAAGCTAGTTTTTAAACTCAAGCCACCAAGTTCAGTGCTGATAAGAAGAGGAAGGGGTGTAAGGGAGAGGGAATCGTGCAATAAATAAGTTAAAACAAAGGTTATAATTAATCTGACACTCATTAATTTTATACTAAGAATCACAGTCAATAAAAGTCAGTAAATAGAAGAATATTTTATACTTAAAAATATAAATGTTTAGATTAAAAAGAAAATAACAATTAAACCAAGTCTCACACTATTATTAAGGAAAAATCCACCTATTTACAATGACCATCGGTCCTATCTTTTAATATTTAATGAAATTTAAACAAACTAAAACTTGTTAAACACACACATTATTAACTATACGGATTATCGTGGTTGAAGGATTTAGATTATCACCTTGAGATATTCGAGGCATGTCGCAAACTTCACATTTGTCAAGTCTAGGATGATTCCGGAACGTACACATTTGACAAACCCAGTGATTGTCTTCATGCCGTCTACTTCCTTCTAGAACAAATTTAATGTGTGTACTTTCTTCAAAGAAACATATACATATAAACACAAATTAAAAAAATATCTACAGAGGATGATAATTTAGTAGATGTATGAGGAAATAGCCTTAGAGACAGTTTTATTTATTATCTCCCACTAAGTCTGATAGCAATCACTAGACAGGATGGATATGCCGCTTAGAGTTTGGATTTGTTAAAAAACACTCATATGTTTAACCAGTCATAAATATATACTCCTCTATTTGGAATGCTCAATAGTGAATGAATCTCAATCTAAAATGTTCATTAAGATGTATAGACATTATGAGTAGTATGATGCACATAATAAAGTACTGAGTAAAAAGTACACATAATAAAATACACTCAGTACATAAGTACTGAGTGTTTCAGCCAGTAATAAAGCAAGTCTTATGGCAAGACTAAGATGTCTATCCCCCAGAAGAAACTTCATTGTTCGATGCTGGTTTTCACTTGCCGTCAAGACACTAAATGTCCATGAGCTGTTCACCACCCTATCCACACTGTTGTGACGTTCTTTAAAGTAGCAAACCAGGACAAAGCAATATAATGTAAATAATCATATTTTACGTATTAATATAGGTAGGGTCTTAAGTAAATAATAATACAGTGGAACCTCGATAATTCGGACTAATTGGGAACAGACACTTTCCGAATTACTGATTTGTTCGAATTTTCGAATATGCTGTAAAACAACTTTTTCGCAGACGAGAGGACCTGATAAAGGTGCGCCTGAGCTTCTTCTTTGGGTAAACCATATGTACATCGCTCTTCTAAAGGGTATCATTTGCCGTTCATTACGTTTTCCGGTTTTTTGACCTCTTCAGAATCTAGCTTTGACGCGTATCGCAGTATGCTGTCTCGTTTTCGTTTTAGATGACCCCACACCATACTTTTTTGCAAGATGTATCCTACTTTCCCCTTTCGGAATTTTTTTTTATAGAATTTCTAGTTATTAAATTTTTCAGTAGTTAGTCCGGATTTTCGAGGCTCCGGATTTTAGAGGTCCGAATTATTGAGGTTCTACTGTAAGGTTATTCTACGTTCTCAACAGGCAGTGCTGTAACATCTAGTGTCAAAATATCAAAAAGTTTTGGTGCTTCACAGAGGTTATGACGACACCATGTGCCACTAATGCCACGAGATTAGTGCCACCGTGGGAATGAGGCTTTAAGATAGAGGTTTAAATCTGACAAGGAGCTCATAGGATAGTCTGCATGATAACTCGACTCAATCATTAAAAAGGCACTAGCCATATTTTTTTATATGGAGCCATGCTATTCTATAATCAGCAGTTTGTACTTTAAAGCTGTTAAAAAAAAAATCTTAAAAATAATACATACATACAAAAAAAATTATTTTGGACAGTTTTGAATTAAGTTTTATGTGCCCTTAATAGCTTATGTGCATTTAATAGCTGTACTCCACACTATTTCCTGTAGATACACCCCTGATTTAAACCCCTCAATTCATGGATAAATCAATAGCCATTACATAGACAGAATTGTGTTATACTTAATCAATGTTCTAATTCACCTTTGACAATAAAGCTTTGAATTTTTTAGAATGTTGCAAAAAGGTACAGTATATTTTAATAATAAGTAAATGATCTCACATTAAGTTGAGAGTACTCGTATATTCTTTTTAAAACGAAATCCAAGACTTTCACACCTTAAGACCCAGACACAATATTTCGTGGAGTCAAATGTTAAGTGGACAAAATATTTGCCAATGTAAAGGCAGCTATTAGATTAAATTAAATTAAAAAATTTAAATAGATACAATTACTCACTGTGCCTCGATGGATTCTGTTTACTTTTTCTTTGGAAAGTTTGGCCTGTAGGGATGTTTTGGTAAAACTCTGCATTGGTTTCACCAGAAGGTACTAAATAAAAAAAAAAAAAAAACACATTGAATAAAATCAAAAAAGTAAAAAGCTCTATTTTTTCTTCAATCAAGACACTATTTTTAAATAAAACTTGTAACTTAGAAGTAAATGGTCAAGGAATTAATTCAAAATAAAAAAATCTTTTTTTTTTACAATTTCATAGTTTATAACACCTAGCACCTAATAGGAAGAAAAACTGGAGGTTCCAATAAGTCCTTTTCAAGAAGAAAAATTTAAAAAAGCAACTAAAATATAATATAAAAAATAAACAAAATAATCTCTTCTTATTCCCACAATGTATTTAAAAAACTAGTGAACTTAAATATCAAAAACTTACCAAAACTACCAGAACTGAGCTGATCGACTTCATTATAAAGCTTCTGGCAGTCTAAACTAAGCCTATGAATATCCAACCTTAATACTTGAGCCTAAAACAAAATAATAAAGATTAAGTTATTAATATTAACTCTCCTGGACTTTATTAGGGGTCTAAGAGCTGTCCTTTGTCCTTTTCCTTATTCAATTGTACCAATGTGTAGATTTTGTCTGTCAATCAAGTTTCATAAATATCTCTTTTATTCATATAGAGTAAGTTAAATTTGGATTCACTCTTTCGTTGAATCATTTTAGAGCAGAGTAGAACCAGCCCCACTTCAATCCCATAGGGGGGTTCCATTTTAGTGTTTTTGTTTTTATTGTGCAGTGGTATAAGGTAATTGTAAAAAGAAGAATTGGAAGAGAAAATAATATTTGAGAGAAATTGTGATAATGAAGAAGGTGATGAATAGGAACAGCAAAGTCAACATCATTTGTTAGACAGTGAGGCAACATATTTTAGATTGAGTTGAAATGTTGTATTTTAATTCATTTATAGCTAGTATAAGGTTTAAAGCTAGATATGGTGTTTCTAAAAAAAAACAAGCAGTACTCAGACTCCCTTGCAAATCCTCTTGTCCTTCAATAGAGCACAAATTCTGGAGATTTAAAAAAAGCAAGGTTAAAAAATCATTTTAAAAAATCTATACTTACAAATTATAGAACTTTACGATAAGGTAAAGAATTGAAATGGAGAGAAAGACATGAGGTCTATATAAATAATATGAAAATAAGTGATCAAATTGTAAATATAACATTTGATTTTCATAACATTCATTTACTGATTATTATGGATTCCAATGATTACTATTCACTGCTATAATTACATAAATTATATCATTCAGGTAGTCTTTATTTAAGCTATAAGACATGTGATTTCAGCAAATTTGCTAATGAAAATTCTGATAATATAGTTGTAACAATCTAATAATAAAAAAAAAAAAACTTTATAAAATTTAGTTATTAGTAAGAAAAGTTAAAATTGTATAATTATGTATAAAATAATAAGAAGAAATACATACAGTGGTTGGAGGCTTGGTTTTAAATTCTGATTTCATAGTTCGCATATTTTGCTTAAGTATCCTCAGAGCTTCTTTCTCCTTGGAGAGTTCTTTCTCCAGTCTTTCTTTCCTCTCCAGCTGCCTTTTGATTAGTTCTGTCAGCAAAACAAAGATTAAGTTAGTGATATCCTATATTCATCAGTTTAGGAGCAAGCAAAACATTAAAAAGTCAAGAATATATCTATTATAGAAGGAAGCAGTTAACATTGTAATTTTCTTAAAACAATATGTATTCTACAGAAGATACTTTGAAAGCTTAAGTAAAGCTTAGGGAAGCAGTTAACATTGTAATTTCCTTAGAATAATATGAATTCCCCAAAAGATGCTCCTACTGATGACCTATATATATTACGACACAGTCAATCCTTTAGTTCACCACTGTTAACTCGAGCTTTCACCATGAATTCCTTCTAAGACATTCTTAGTATTGGGAGAAAAATTACAGATGAAGACCCAATCAAGATGCTTTCACTACCTACAACACCAGGAGACCTAGACTTTTAACTTTGAGTTTTATTATGTTCAAAATAAAAATCTTTAAGAAGCTTGAAATCTTAAATATATATAAGATTGGAGTGGTGTCTGTACATTTATCCGATTGGGCTCAAATTTTGTACATCCACTAAATGAGTAGGTCCTGATAACGAATTTAAGTATAGAAAATTTGATGTCTGTTTGTCTGTGCGTCAATTACGTCCAAACGGCTGAACAGATTTTCTTGGTTTTTGGGAACAATGTTAAGCTCAATTATGTGGGTAATGTAGGCTATAAAACTTTTTGGTAGCTCTATATGGGGTGAAAAACTGGCCTTCTAAATAGATTTAAAACTTCAAATTTTATTTTTTATAAAAAATTCATTTAACCAAAGTTACAGAAGGAGTTACAGACAATATTTTATGTTTTGTGAAAATTTCTATAGGAAGAACTGTTAAAGAAATAAGTTTTCAATCGCAGTAAAAAAATATATAGATTTATTTTTTAAATAAATCAAGAAGACAATAGTTTATACATCACCCCTTACCATGCTAAACCTTTACTAAAATAATTATCACCCCTTCTTTAAAATGCTAAAATTGAATCTACAAGTGTATACGTAGTATGTATTATAATTTCTAAATTATATTGATAACTGCCAATAGGGATTTTCTACAATTTTACCCCTAAGGGGAACATCGGGACAAAGTAAGAAAAAAGGGGGAATTGAGCCCAGACTTATCTTCTAAATGTAGGAAGTTAATATTTGATAAAGTGCTTCCATTTTGGATGTAAGCATATATATTAATAAAAGATAATTCCAATTTCAACCCAGGGATGTGAAAACACACAGGGATACAGAAGGAAAATACTGCTGCATTTCTCGGAAAGTTATCTTCTAAAAAATTTTGTTAAGTAGTTGGAATCAATTACTAATTTGGGATATTTGCAAATTTAAAAAAAAAAAATCTAGATATTCTTGCTTAATAAATAATTTAAATGTTTCTCTCTCTTGATGGAAGTTTATAAACCCATCAAATTAAAAATAACACTCCTTAGCCACCACAGGTATCCAGCTAGTGTATAATAAATAAATACATTTTATTGATGATTTAATTTATTAATTTTCTCGTAGATCACTTAAAAAACATTCTATTATAATAATTTATTTCATTGATTTTTATATTAATTTACTAGAACACTAATTTCATGAATGAATCGAGAAAAAAACGACAACCCCTCTAGATTCTAAACTTGTATAATCTGAGAAATAACAATGCAAGATGTGGTTGATAGATATAGCATTTTGAAACAAAAGTACAGTCCATATGCGTTATGTTTTGTATAGTCCGTGTGTGGGAGATGGAATCATGCCAATAAGGTCCTGAGATTGCGGAGCGGAGTTACGATAGATGTGTGCCTGTTAGCATTCTATATTCCAAACAACCTGTTACAGTTGGAAGATTTCCAGTTATGAGTTCTCGTAGTGTGTTTTGTCTCTTTTCTCTTACTCTCTCCCTAGATCTTTAAACTAGAGAATCTTTTCTACCTAGCTCAACCTTAGACTAATTCGAATAGAACCACCTCGAAACTCCTACAAGAACCACCCACTTCAGTATTACACTTAATCTAAAACTCACCCACACCACTCTAACCAAAGCCTCTGTCTAAATTAGTTTATCTAGAAATCATTCCTATTAAACACTAAATAAATAATAATATAATGAGTTCTTACTCAAATAATAACTTATAATTTAATGATTCTTTATAAAAGGATAAGAAAACAAGCAAGAAATTATCAGAAATTTCTGGGTTTTTTTTTTAAAAACAACAGACTTGTTCTAAAAATATAACAAATAAAAAAAAGAATAATTAAAGTGAAAATAATTTATCTTCAGTTACCATTATATATCATTGCTTAAAAATTCAAGACAATGTTGCATTCCCCCATATCTCTCAACTATTGTTTTCTCCTCTTGAAAATAGAAACAATATTTCAGATGTGGGGGATAATATCTTTTGAAACAACTAAAATAAAATATTTTTTTCAACCTCTAGTATAAGCCATACTAACAAACTAGCAACAAGACACACTTTTTTGAATAAGTTGGTTTTATTTAACTGTGATTGTTATGAATTTACACAATAAAGAAAGAAAGTAGTTAATTCTTGAGTGGCTGGGTCTATAAATCATGTCAATAAGAGGAGTATTAAGGAAATAAAAAAAGATTCACTTTTGCAATATTTCAACCCCCCCCCCCCCCCATCCTTGGGGCATTGTCAAGCTGACTGAATTAAACAGGGGTAGGCACGCATGAGGAAAATGAGAGCTGCATTCCGGTTTTTGATATGTTATAAAGAACCCCATAATAGTTATATAGTATTAGAATTAAGTACGACTTGTGCACTTCATAAACTGATTCCACCAGAGATTAACTATTGAAGCGACTATATACAACTTAAACGCTTTACTTATTTATAGTCAATTTTGTAAAAATGTTCTAAAACCTTTAATATACGAGTATAAAAGGACAAATCTCTGTACAAAGGATCTTGCCAAAACCGAATGTAGACCGTGCCATCAATATGCTCCTGTGTAAGGGACAGTGAGAGAAGAAAAATGAGCCTAAGATCGAGGTGGGTTATTAAGGTTATTGCTCTTCCTTTCAAGCGCCATGGGCACTCGGTCCCCAGTTTTAATAAAATAAAAAAATATATATATTTTTAATAAGAGTCGCACTTCACTTAAAGAAGAGCCACATCGGCTCCAAGAGCCACATTTTTCCACCTCTGGACTAGAAGATTAAATTTTTATGGTTTTAAAAATCCTTATATTTGTGCTTTTCTGATTCTTGTTAAAAGCTATCGCTAATTCCCATATGTTCATATAGTGTGTCGGTAAACAATACAACTCTAAAAAAAGGAAGTCGTCAGTAAAATCTGCAGTTAAATTATAAGTGTAGTTTTCTTTTTTATAATGTAGAATGCAAATTGGCATGGCAAGTGATTTAATTTCAACAAACACATAGTTAAATGTATAATTACAAGCTTCTAGGTTATAATAGATTTAAAAAGAGTAATTTATGGCAAGAAAAGGTATAAGGTGGACAAGTGAAGTTGTAAACACCCCCAGTTTTGGGTCAGTAAATATTTTAATGGCTAAATATGGCTTTTTGACCAGATAAGTTAGCTAGAGATTTTTGAGGTCTGGCTAAGACAGTTTTTTTTATAATTTTAACATTATTTTTCAATTTTTAACTTGCATTAAATTAAACTTAAAATAGAACTATTAGACAATTATTTTTACCAAGGGATACATTTTAAATACTTTTTTTTCTTTGCCCTGCTTAATATAGTAGCAGATATTACAAGAAAAAAGGATCAATCACTTTAAACAATTTGACAACGTTGGGCTCTACACCTTTATGATTAATAGATTACCAGACAGCGCTCCTAATGTTCACATAGTAATCAATGAAGTCTTCTCACTGAAATATTGTTTAACTAAGTAATAGCAATCATTTTTAATAATTTTCTTAGATATACAATGCGCTTTAATTACAGTAGTAAGAAAGAATGATCATCGTCACTTAATTGTAAAATTTAAAGTGAATGTTCTCACTGATGAATTAGATGTTAATTTGATAAAATTTACTTAGTTCAGTTTTGTAAAAATGTGGTTGTGATGAAAATTTTAAATATTGTTAATATTTATTAAATTTTTAAAAAATGTTAATTTTTTATCACATTTTGTTACATTTTTTTAGTAATTCTTAAAATTTTAAATATTGATTGACAAATTTTATATTAAATATTAATGACTTTTTCCTATGGAGTTGAGAACTCTGTGCAGCATTAAACATTCTTAATGTAGTTAAGTTTTAGACATTTAAATTAAGAATTGTAATTAGTTATTAACTCAAATTATTTCTTGCTTCGTAAAAAAGATATTAATGTTAATGGATTGTATTTGTTATAACAGAAATAATGATAGACTGAGGATGATCTTAAAAGAAAGGGTCGAAACGTCTCTCCTTCAAATGTTCAAATTTGTATTCTTCGCACCTAAAGGGTTCATCTTACATATTTATCTTTTAAACAAATTATGCTGAATGCATGCTTTTATAAACTAACAAAAATGAAATGCATTATTAATTTTAAATTATTATGGATTGAGAATGACCAAAAGAGGGGTCAAAATATTGCAAAAGTGAGCCTTTTATTCCCTTTTAAACCCAACCACTCAAGAAAAAATCTTTTAAATGGTTTAAAAGACCATTTCTTTGAAACCTTTATGACTATTTTCTATGGAAAATGAACCCAGATAAGTATTGAAGTTAAACTTTGTTTTTTTAAAAAAAGTACAGTACCTGTAGAAGGAGGTGCCAGAGCCAGAAGTCTCATATTTAGGCTTGGCTATAAATAAAATACACTTTCGATACTGTATACAAGTTATAATCATTGGAAATCCATCTCATTATATACTTTATTAAAATCCCAACTAGAAACTCAATTAAGATGATATACCTCAGTAACATCAATAATTTGGGTCTTCAAAATATGTGTACAACTACAATCTACAGATAGATTGTTATGTTTGATTTGAGGCTGAGGTACACTTTGAACTTTTTTGGAATCATTTTCAATAATACTAAGGAAAATATATACAGTTTACAAAGTAGTGTAATCACTTTTATCTACGATTGATACGAAATATAAACATTATATCTCTGTTTAGATGCGTAGAAAGTGATTATTTAGTTACTTGTATTCATTGCGCATGCGCGTCTCATAGTTCTGAAGAATTCCTCTTCTTTACCCCTCTAGCGCGGTAAAGAAGAGGAATTCTTCAGCTTTACGCACGATTAGCGAGTTTGTTTACATTTAACAAAACTAATTTGCTATTCTTTTATTAAAGTAACTGTTTATATCGAGTGTTTAGTGAAAAACCATGAATGAATCAAGTGGCTTTGACGAAAATGTAGAGAATAATACTCCTCCAGAAATACTTAATTCGGCAAAAAATACAACTCAAGATTAATGCCATCTTTATCAAGAGAAGAGATACGAACTTACATACAGCAAGTTTATTTTTTTCTGTATTTATTATTTAAATCTAACAATCGTACATAAAGTACGGTACACGCAACTCATGCGAAAACGGCATTTCTCGCTGTCGCTCGGGTGCAAACTCCACACTCGCATGCAAAATGCTACTTTCCGCACTCGACGCTTAATGTACTATTATTAGGTAGATTTAAGACTTTCAAAGGAGAATTCTTCTTCTGTAAACGGCATTATAAAAAATGTCTCGTATATATATTAGAATACTATAAATTAGTATTAAATAGAATCTTTTTATAATACTAACGATCAATATCAACTTTTTTGTAAGTTGTTTGGGCAGTCTGTAGAACCATCTCGGAAATGCGATCGACCAGTGTCCTATCTGGCCTTGAGGGGCTTCCCGGGGTTGCAAAACCAGCCATCATAGTCCCGCCTATATAATGTTTACACCTTAACCAATGTTCAGCTTCTAGTATACACCGGCACTCCTTTCTCTCTCCCCTGATCTGTAACAAAAAAAGAAAAGGTTATTTCAGAGTCAGACAGTTATTTCAGAAATGGTTATTTTAGAGTCAAGACCAATTTTGTAATGAATGAAAGTTAATGTAACATAGGTGTGACACAGTATAAGTCAGTTGACCAACTCATAAGCATCTTACAGCTAAAATAAATTTGAACGCATTAAAAATATATAAACTAAATATATGTACAAATATATAACATTTCTGATAGTTATATACTTAAGTTCTACAGCAGATGATTTATTTACTAACTACGGAGTTGACAGTTGATCAGGGAGAAATAAAGGAGTACCTAATAAAGAATATCAAAATTATTAGGGTAGACAAGGGGTTAAAATACTACATACTCTTGCCTGAATAGTGTAATGGCAGAAGCATAAAAATTCAGCAGTCACATAATGTAAAAACTAATGATTGGGAGAGAAAAATAACACCGAGTAACAATAAATAAAAAAAAAAGGACCAGCACCATGACTTAATGAGCGAATTTTCAAAGAAATCTGCGTATTATTGGCTTATGATATAGGAAAATTTTGGTTTAGAAGTTGGATGGGTGAAAAAAAAAAAAATTGGTACACAGGAGTACGGGGTACAAAAGTCAAAATAGTATTTACCCTTCAAGATGCATTTCGTTGGAAAGCTCTTTAAGAGTACAGTAATTGTTGTTATGTACACTTTTTTCAAATTTTCATATAAGAGAGGGGTAAAATGGAAAAAAACACGTTTTTATGCTATTTTTGACCCTAAATTGTCAACATTTTACCTCTAAATGGACTCCAAAAATTCTGGTCAACGAACTCATCCTTTCTTTTGATATCATTGTTATTTTAAAATTTGTTTGGATTTTTTACGTGCATCCTAGGGTGAGATATCGTCTGGAGTGATACATACATAAAAAAAAGTGTTAAATTTCAGGAATCGATTAAGAATGGTCTAAAACGGATTTCCATGGAGAAAATTTTCAAAAATTCGCATTACAAACATTTTGAAGCAATTGCAATATCTTAATTTTCTTCGAATATTCGCTAAAAATCAGTGTTGGTGTTGGAATAACCTGTTGACAGCTTGGATGTGCCAAAAAGGTTTTATAGGTTTGTTTTACAAAAAAAAGGTAATAACATGGTGCCCATTTAAAGGACTACATCGTTTGTTACGCCTCTTAGATTTAGCTCTTAAGTGTAGGGTTTAAAGGGGTAAAAAGTGCTGAAGTTAATTTTATTAATTATGTATGTATTTAATTTTTAGGCTTTCATGTCTTAAGAGACATCATCAAGCCTGAAATACTTAAGTTAAAGTTCATATTAGAACAAAGATTGGTACAAAGTGAACAATTGCTTTTTTGTAAGACAAAAAAGTTTTCAAAAGAAGTTAAGAGAAATATACTCTCAAGAATATACTCTACAGATATACTTTACTCTACAGGGTTACTAATTAAGAGTTTACAATTTAATTTTATTACATTTAAAGAATAATTTCTAACAACTGGCATCATTAAGCAGTGCTAATTTCATAAGGTAACTGACATCTTGTAGTTTTACTAGATCAGGTATAAAGAACTGTGTATTTATATGTTTATAATCTAATATGAATTACGAAATTTCAAGATGAAGGAATTCAATTTATAATTTGGTAGACTGTCAGTCACTGAAGGAGTTATTTTAATTTGATTCTTCTTTTTTTAACCCTAGTTTAATTATTTACAAGAGAAAAAGACAGACACCAGCAACAGGTATAAAAACTAGATTAAAAAATAACATTTCCCTATTAAAAAAAAAAAAAAGTTACACAATTAGCTAAGAAACACCAACCTTAACATTGTTAGAAAAAGAATTTAGCAACTAAAAATAAACAGATCTAATCAAATTAAAAAAATACAATACGGGTTGAAAAAAAAAGTTATTTCCGACAGCAAACAACATAATTCACCGTCTCCATTAATCTTACTTACAAAGCTATAAACAACAACAAAATTACAACTTACTCTATGAAGAAAATAATAATTGAGATCTAACCAAAACCTTTTTTTCCCTATTCACTAGATTTAAATAATTCTTTCCGGTCAAGTTAATTTAGAAAGGTTCAAATCGGACGGATACAACCCGGCTAACTATTACGTAACTGGCATAAGCAAATACGAAAAAATGTTGGCCTAGTATCAAGCTAGAACTAAATGACCGGTGAAGAAAGGCAGGGTGCTAATAAAGTTGATAGTTCGCAAATTTATTTATTTGTTGCCCCTTTTATTTTAAAACGAGATCTGTTTACTAATTTTTTTTCTTCTCTTTTTTGTTCGGGCGGAATGTAAATAATGTGAATACCAAAGGGTGAGATTAGAGAATTTTCTGTTTAATTACAAGATTAGCATTTAACCGAGGCCTTTAAAAACACTTGAATGTCTGATACCTAATACATTATCTGCAGGTAAATTTCACAGGTGCTTAAGATAACGATACATATCATTTTCAGCAAGATAAACTCTGTTAATGATACTTGTTAGTTACAATCGATCAAAATACTTATAATTTTACACTTATCATTTGTCCAAAGGGGGAAAAAACAGTTTTAAGACAAACTTTCTCATATAAATATACTTATTTTGATAGTCTTTATTGCTTATCTACATTTGCGCGTTTTATCTAGTAAGCGGCTTATATCTTGTATTATATACTTAATTGGCATATACATGGAGTGAATTTACAGTAAATAACACTATGGTCCATAAAAACAAAGTTTTTATTACAAAACCCTAATGTTTATGCATTTTGGTTTTGTGAGTGATCGAAAAGTTAATTTTTCAATAAAATAATTAATTAATTTATTAATAAAAAAAATGTACTCGTATATTGGTATTAATTTATTATATTTAAAAAAAAAAAAATAATAATAATGCAATTTGTTTTGGAGAGGTATAAATTATTTTTTAAATTAATAAAATTAAAATATTTTTATGTATTTCTTTGTTATTAATTATTTAAGTAATGATGGTCGAAAAATGTTGATGTTTTTTTTTTTGACAAAATCGTGATATGAGGAAAATTAAAGAATTCCCACAAGTGTTATATATTTTTGAGATCTACTCTTTAATACCTTTCAATTGATACCCCACTCAATTTTTTTTCGTAACATAAATTATCTTGGTTTTACCAAAGAAACTAAAAAAAAGAAGGTTTTTCGGTACCGCAAAACTACGATCCTGCTAGGTTTGAATAAAAAAAATTCAGAGATCCAGCCACATTCATTAAAAAAAACTTTTTTCGAGAAGGGTGAACTTCAAACTTTTATATTTATTTAAATTTTAACAAAAATGTTTTAATTTTTTTTTACGGTAACTTCTCTCTTTATTTGTTTCACATCACATTTATTTGAAAGTAAAAATGTGAGTATGATTCGGATCATTAGTTTTTTATCGAGGTTTTGAAGTCATGACTACAATTTAACACTGACCTATTGGGCAAGCAAGCAAATGCGCATTCGTTCTAGTTCATTTCATTTGAAAACTCAGGGTACAAAATATTTCTCACCTTATTGTTTGGCAAATGCATTTTATTAATTTCTTTAACCAACGTTAATAGTTTAATTTGTTTGTTGGAAAGCTGAACTTCGGAAAGGTTGTTTTCGCCAGGGGGTAGTGCCCCGTGGGGGGGGGGGGGGGTTAATTCTTATTGATAATTTCATCAATATTTATCATACAAATAACTTTTCCTCGGCGGGGAATCGAACCCGACAACATTTTTAAAAACTAATTGTTTGGACTCAGGGGACCTCAAAACGTGTAAATCCATGAAAATCTAAAAAAACGAATTTTCGCGCCATCACAATACTTTCTCTTTATACGAGAAGTTAAAAAGACACAGAACAATAAAAATTTCTTAAAGATACGTATTCTCCAAAATCTAAAAAAGCTGAAAGATTTATGTAAACAGACTTAATTTACATCAACTAAAACAAAACTTTATGTAAATAAAATTTTCTAATCTAATATAATGCAGAAGAAATGGAGAGGATAATATAATGCAGAGGAGGCAAAGTATGACGTAAAGAAATGTTATTTATCTTGAACCGCTCGATTAAAATACATACTTATAAAAATCTAATTGCAGCACTTTATAATTATACATTTTTCAATCCTTTTAATTTAGTTCTCGACCATAATTATTTATTTCAATTCATTTAGTTTACAGGTGAAGTGGTTTTTTATTGAGCCTAAGCATAATTAGAATGACATAGTCTAAATACATTTCAATATGCTAATGATTTGTCATAATGCTGATTAGCATATCCACTATTATCTAAGCGGAAAGAAATTAATCATAACTAATTTTCCTTAAATAACAAAATCATTTTTAGACTAGAGTCTTACATATTTTAACTGTTATACACTATAAATTCTCAAATATAATAACTATGCGGATATCGATTTGTGAATTAAATAGAAATTGGGGATAACGAGGATGATTATGCAATAGAAATAATAAAAGATTTTAAAAGTACCGACGATTCGGAAAATCATGTATTTATTTCATTAAGATATAATACAAGAATTATGTATTATTATAATTAATGTATAAGAACTCAATGAAGAAACTTTTCCCAAACGTCGGTAAATCCAAATCGTGTTTTTTATATTTCCTACGATTCCATGATGTTTCGATACGGATATTGAATACAGGTTGAATACAGTTTTCGAATACAAATTGTCCATGGAAACCTAGATTCAATACGGACTGAATACGATACACTAAATTCTGGAATCGTGTCGATCGAGAGTCATGGAAACACCTGAACTTGATCCTACATGCGCAGAGTGTTAGTGTGAGCGCCCCTAGCAGTTTTTCTGGCAAAACTAGTAAAAAAACCTAACCTTTTGTCATTTTTAGGTTGTTTTTTTTAAAAAAATCATAACAAACCTGGTTATAAAAGGTGAAGGTTACAAAATAATTTTTTATTATTATTGATTTGTATTGAATACGGAACACTCATGAAAACACCTAATTTGTTAAATCCCAAATCAGGATTCAATCCTTATTTAAACATCATGGAAACGTAGTAATTGTGACAGTTCCTCAATTTCTAATCAAATATTATATTTTACCAATGAACCAGTGAATTCTAAAACATTAAGTTTACTTAAGAAAATCTTTCAAAAAATGTGTATATTTAAGGGTTTCAGAACTATTTTTGGAACTACCTATTAATGTTTTGTACATAACACATTTTTAAGTAACATAACATCTTTGAATAAATTGCAAGATCTTACATGAAAAATAGTTGAAACGATAATAAGAACGCAGTATCTTAAAGACTAAGAGATTTGTACCAATGTAAAATTAGTTCCCCACCATTCAGGTAAAGAGGAGGAGTAAAATGCATTTATGGACGACTCATTGATAAATTTTAACAGAACAGAATTCTTAACTAATAGGTTTGAAGCAGGTTATCGGTCAATTTAGATTTCTGACTAGGTGTATTTTATTAGTTTATATTCTCAAATCAAGATAATTGGTCGTTTTACTACCTATTTCTAGTTTTACATAACTGCGCTCTGTAATTAAGTAAATTTTTGGCACCAATTCTTACTTGTAACTTAACTAATAGTATGAAGAAATGCTATTTCCTCATTAAAATTAAAAATCAAGGAACAAATTAAGAAAAAAAAATATCTGTCACAATAATTTATTTTCAGAGGGAGTCATTTGATTACCTTAGGCTCTTACACAAACAATTAGAAAACAAATGTAATTGAGGGATGGCTGTATAAGAATCAAAAATAACAGTTTACCGATAAAATAAGCAATGTCAAAGAGGACTATAAATTATTAGTTATAAGATTAAAAATGCAGACGGATTGTCTGTTTAAATCAAAATATATATTTAACATTGCTAAATTGGCACGGGAAAGACACCAAAAAAAAATTTAAGTGGAGAGAATTTTTCGTCAAATTCCACAGACAACGAAACATTATTATCCGCTCTAGAGAAATTTATTAAGATATACGAGTTTTGTGAGTGTGGTCGCACGGAGGTGCTGCATCGTGGCTACCAGACTCTCCGGGACACCTTGTATATAAATATATATTATTTCAGCCCCGACCTTGTAACACTTAACCTACCAGGCAGATTTCACACACAGCTTGGAAACAGACATTCCGAAACGAGGGAAAACCAATTTTTTTCTAACTGAGACTTGCCAAAATGATATGAATATATTTGACCGATAATCTAAAAATTAAAAAGGAACAATAACCACAGCTCTCTGCTGTTTGTAAGTAGTAATAAACCAGTTAATTCCATGCAATACACAATTGCCTAGGTAGATTTGGATTAAAAGCTGTAAGTATAATATGATGTTTAAAAAAGTTTTTGAAAAATAAAAAAATTAAAAAAAAAAATCTAGGTTCCAGTTTAATAAGTACCTCACGCCCTATCATTGGCCAATGGTCAGATAAGTATAAAATCCGGTACTTCTTTAAATTGTTACTCCCCTATGTTTTTTTAGAATATAAATGGTTATAATTATTTATACATTCCTTTGTCTAAATAACTATTAAGACAAAGATATGTTTAGTCCAATGAACTTTGAGACAAAGGAATATCACACTTCCGATTTTATAAGGGGAGTAATAAGTCTAAAGAAGTGCCTAAAATGCGGTAGTAATGATAAAGATTTCAAAATATGAGTATTATTAACACTACATAATTAGATTGTGCCCTGCTTTCACGAGAGAAAGCAATGTGCGCAGAAGGTTGAACTATCACGGAACTTTGGCAGGAAATTTAACATCGTCGTTAAACGAAACGAGGGGGAAGTCTATGAAAGAGTTATTTCGCAAGTCATAAAGAGAGTTAAAACATGCAAACTAAGTGGAGGAGGACAAATGCCAGATACTATTTGTCTGATTTTAAAATCAGACGAATTTCAAAGGAAAAGTAAATACCTTTACTTTCAAGAACACTTTCTGATTTAATAATGAAAATAGTTTCTCCTCGATCAATTTAACATGTTTAATTTTCTGCCAAAGTTCAAAGGATTGTTAACGTTAAGCCCGCGATTGATTTAAAAATCCAAACTCAAGAGTCAAACAGTAGGTTTGTTCCAACCACTCCTCAAACTGGTTTGGAACTGTCCGACGCATGCGTATTTGGAAAAAAGCGTTCCAACGAGCCCAAACTCAAACTCTGACTGACTCCGACTGTTAATCGGCTGTTCCAGCCACGCGTTGATTAAATCACGGATTAGTTTGGAACCAGTCAGAGCAGTCAGCGATCGGCGGCAGGGACTAGTAGTTTGGGATTGAGTTTGGTGAACAGAAACGTAACCTTCCGCTCCGCTCCGCATTGTTTTTGTTTTGATTTCGCTCGCCTATTATTCTCCTTTCTTGCGAATCAACTCTTCTTTTTAAAAGGTTTTTGTACGAATGCGACGATGAATTTTTGTGCATAAAATGGAATTTTCTAGATATTTCAGAAAAAAATAAAAATTGGACCTATTTTCCAAGATGGACTGTTGATACTTATTCCATTTTCAAACAAATATCGAAAGAATCCGATTTATTTCCGCAATATTTCTTTCATTAACTGGACTAAGATTAATATTTGTTTTTTAAAACAAAAGAGCATTTAGGATTATATCAATAAAAATACGAGTGTGCCGTGAGTCTACTAAAACTGGCTCACCTCAGTAAGCCCGAAAATTGTGAATTGCGTAAATCGAAATGAAATCGTGAATTCATGTATTAAATAAACATTTCTAAAATGTGTGCATATGCTTTCGTCATATCCTCTATGAGTATGTAGGTTTTACTTCCAACTTTCGAGCTTAATTAGAATTAGAAAATGAAACTTTTGTGGTGTGGCCCCCCCTTGTTGTGCGAGCCCCTAGGCGGCCTAAATCAGGCCCTGATTTAAGCGACTGGCACTTATCTTCATCAACTATTGACTCATCCATCATCCATATCTTTAATATTAATAAGTTAAGGTATTTTTGATAGCACAGGAACGCAAAATCACATAAACTATCAACTCAAAAAGTTGTTCTGATAACAGTGCTAAACCCTACCACAGCAAACAGTTTGGTTCGAGAAAGGAGCGTTCCATCAAAAACGAAATCACAAATCAATTCCCAACGGTCAATGATCGCGCATGCGCATTACGTCAATCACGGGCTAATCCGAAACTGATTCGGAACTGGTGGTTGGAACAAACCTAATATGTTCACGCTGTGACTATTATGTTGCTAACTAAACCTTAATACTTAATACGTTTCCATAAGTTTTTAAAACCATTTTGGGATTCAAAAACCCATGGAAACTGGGATTTCAAAACGGTCAGGTCAGAGAGTTCAAGGTCACAACAGGAAATTTTCAGTTTTGTATTGAAACTGTTTTGTAAAAATAGCATAGAATAAGGTATTCAATTGAACATGAATTAAGACATGCGGAGAAGGAATGATGAGCAGAGATATTCTAACCTGACTTAATTCCTGATAATTAGTCTAGGAGTTTATAGTCTTTCGGAAACTCCTCATGAAAAAACTCTTGGTATGAACCCAAAACAGTTTTCAAAACGGGTTTGAAAACACATGGAAACGTAGTACCTGTTGCTTCAAACTTATTGTTCAGCCTCCGAAATGTAACCTTGTTAGAGAGAGGTGCGTTATCAAGACCGAGTTACGTTCCATGAAGTGTTCCGTCTTAACATAACACTACCCGTACTAAAAAAACACGTCACTTCGTTGTAACCCTCTTTGACAACAAACAGCACTACACGACAATTCAACAATTGCTCAACTTATTAAAATCGCAATAGATAACAAAAATGATTAGAAAAGTGTTGCTAACCTAATAAAAAAAAAAAAAATAATAATAAAAAGCTGCGCAAATTAAAACCAGACTTCTTAATAACATTTGAAAAAGGCTGATACAATAAGATACCTTCAAACCTGTTTTATTATGTAAACAAAATAAAAAGTGAGACCAGGAGCAAAAATTTCCTACGTATTCATTCATTTGTCCTTTTTAAATCCTTTTTATTACTTCCCTTTTGTTTGTTTGTGCACGTCGTCTGCCGTAAAAACACGTTATATCAAATTAATGAATTAATACCAGTATAAAAACATCACATTAATTAATTAATTAACCAATTGATTAATAAATACATTAATTAATTATAATTTATAAATATTATAATAATAATATGTTAACTAGCCGATGATTCACTCGACCAAAATGCATAAATATAAAAGATTTATAGTAAGAACTTTATTGTGGGCAAGTATTATTTAAGAATTATTAAACCCATTATTAACATGCCATTATATAAATCATATTATGGTCTCCTTTAGAGCTTTGGATAAACCTTTTATTGCATAACTTAAAATGTTGATAGAACTAATAACTACTAACTACTAGTATCCAAAATATAATTGCTATAACAATTAAAGTACGACCATACTAGTAATACGTGCTATTATAATAGGCATAATCTCCGGAGCAAAAAATATAAGAATGTTCTTTGACAGATAAATTAAATATTGATTTAATCTATTACATAATGTCAGAAAAGGTAATAAGAGTAAGAATTAATTTAAAAATCACAGGGAAGTACTTGCGTCCAAGTACTTTTTAGGGTTTTGTAGATGATGAAGCATACCCGTTATGAAATTATGATTTTTTTTCTTCGATCCTAAGGGTCCCGGGTTCGATCCCCCGGGAGGTCACAATGTTTTTTATAGGTAATAACGACAAGATAAATTACATTTTTTTAGGAAATTTTCATTGCCTAACCGTACGGTGTAACCATGAATCATTTTAAAATTTTAAGACCAGCCATTATATAAAATTTGGGGGGGGGGATTTTTTTGGGGGTATATTTTGACTTATAAAACCAATAAAGAATTAAAAATTTAAAAAAGCAAATATATATTTGTATCCTACTCTTCAGCAGCTTTCATTTGATACCCAACTCAAAATTTTTAAAAAATAAAATTTTGGGCGCACTCCAAATTTTCGTGCACAAAATTGGTAATTTTTAAAACCTGGGAATGAACTCCCGGAAATATCATCGCCCCACTATAAGGTATTAGTATGAATTATTTCGAAATTTTAGCACCAGCCGATCTATAGTGGTTGGGGGGGGGGGGGGGAATTTTTTTGGGGTATATTTTGATTTTTTTCCCCTATAACTAATGCAAATTTTAAAAAAGCATATATATATTTGTGTCCTACTCTTCAGCAGCTTTCATTTAATACCCAACTCAAAATTTTAAAAAAATAAAATTTTGGGCGCACTTCACTTTTTCGCGCCCAAAATTTACAATTTTTGAAAATTTGGGATGAACTCCCGGAATTTTCATCGCCTCACAATAAGATATTAGCATGAATTATTTCAAAATTTTAGCGCCAGCCGATCTATAGTGGTTGGGGGGGGGGGAAACATTTTTTTTTGGTATATTTTGATTTATTTAACCAATAAGGAATGCAAATTTTAAAAAAGGATATATATATTTGTGTCCTACTCTTCAGCAGCTTTCATTTGATACCCTACTCAAAAATTAAAAAAAAATATAAATTTTTGAGTTTACCACATTTTTTCGAATTGCGCATGCGCAAATCTAATTATGAACTTCTGTATATTTTTCCTGTGGTTGGGTCAAAAAGTTGCATCAGTGTTTCAAATTTCAGTACTTTCGCTTAAACGGTTCGGGCCCTATGAACCAAAGAGCGACGGACGGACGGACACATCACCCTCGGTATAAGGGTTTTGAGAAGTATCTACAAAACCCTAAAAACGACGAATACAATCATTTTTATAATCGAATAGTGTCCCGACGGCGACACTTACCTGGAAATGAAATGTTATTGCTAAGCTAAGGCAATCACTTTTATTCCAATAAAAATAAATGTTTGTTTTGATTTTTTGGTCTTCAAATATAGGTATAAAAACTTTTCTAAATTTTTGGACACTTTTTCACTTCATACATTCCGAATACCAAATCCGGCCATAACTTTTTTCGAGTATGTATGTGTGTCTGTCGCCATCAGCCTGCCTTTATAGATACTTTCGCTATCAATAGACTTTATACTGTATTCATTTTTTCGCAGAGGTGTGCGCAAACATGTTGCGCATGTTGTAGACTTGGTTTAGTCCAAAAATATTGAGTAAGTACAAAGTTATTGACAATTTTATAAGAAAAACAATTTTTATTTCATGCGGATTATTGCTTGTTCAGCGTCGGTTTCGAATTTAAGATAACCTTGAACTTCAACTCTACTCTAAGTTATATATGTATAATTCAAAACTCGAACGATAAGAACCAATAATTAGCTCTTCTTCAAGAGATAAATCTCCTGAGCTCATTTGTTATATAGTATAAGAAAAAAATCAACAACTTTCCACCAAATAAAACTTTAATTTTTAAAGCCGGCTTTCAAACATTAGTGCCTATAATTAACATCAAGATTGAAATCTAAAATTATTGTTACTCTATTCCTTAGCATGTTAACACTCAACACTAAAGTGTGTCGAAAAGCGTTAGTGTACATTTGTACATAATTTGTAATCAAATAACATCATTAATTTAGAGAAAAGCTGTACGAATTCAAATAAATAACGATAGGTAGGTACTGTTCAATGTTTAAATAAGTTTACAAATTGACCTATAACTGCTGCAAGTGTAGATCTCTTAACTGTAGTTAACATTTAGATTCATTAATAAAATTGTAAAACTAGTTGTCAAGGTAAAAAGACGTGTCTTAAATCGAGGTTCGTTATCTCGGGGAAGGATATCATGTAACCGAAGAATATGAATACAAACACAAAGATATTGCTCTTCATATATTTTATTTCCTGATCAACAATACTATAATACTATAGATTATTACAAGATAGAGGAAAAGGTCACTTTACTCAACTATTCGAAGTGATCAACTAAGTGAAACACAATATGAAATGAAATACTCTATTCTACCATTTTGAGTGAAACATGCCTCTTCTCTCTTGGGTCCAACCTGATCTGTTAGTGATTGAACAGCGGATTTAGGTGAATGCAGATACTCTAAATGGGCACAATAAAGATTTGAAACCGAGTTAACGAGAAAAGAGAAAAAAAAGTCGACTGGTTCGACAATTTTATAAAGAAATTAAATCCAGTGAGGCATTACACGTCCACCAAGGGCACATTGGCGCTGAGTCGGTGACCCCTGCTCTAATCGTTTGGTGAGCTAAAGCCATCAGGTTTACACGATACCAATTGTCGAGACCCCTGTGAGAAGACTATTGATTGGCTTCGTGAAAACACTTTTGTTTAATTGCCCCGATAATTGCGCTGGCAAGCTACTGTCTCGAGGACTAGACTGAGGACGATAAACTGCGCCCAGCTATGTACAAGATCCTGGTAGTGGGCAACGTACCTCACCACCCGGATCATAAAATACGCGACAATTGGCGCCGTCTGAACGAGATACGATAGTTGCGTTGTCTTTGTTTTTCGGCCATTTTTCTCGGCCTCTACTGTCACGAAAATTTAATAACCCCGCGTAAACGGGATTTGTTCAACTGGACTGGCCTTCGATGATGGAGGGTTTGTACCGCAATCAGTTGAGGTCAACTGTCCCCGAACAGTTGTCTCGACAATTGGCATCGTATAATAATTGTAATATAATATTGTAATATAATATAATATATTGTATAATAATTGTATAATATTCGTATATAATTGCCTGTAATAACCCTGGCAGTTGATCGGGACTAAAACCCAAAAGAAAAAAAAAGAAAAAAAAAAAAAAATTGGCATCGTGTAAAAGTTCACACAGTTTATTTTTATCTCTCGGAAATGGCAATCTTTATCAATATAAAATTTACGAGTTTAGAAGAAAATTATGACATGCAGGAAACACACTTTTTTTCTTTTTTTTAAATATTGTTGTTATTTAATAATAAATAATTGGAACAAAACCCTTCACTAGTTATTGTTAATCAGGTAATTCCTAAAGCTATACAATTTTATTCGGGCTCCAAACATTTAACTTTTAATCATTTTTTACTACTGTGAAATATTGAATATTGTGAAATTTGATTTAACTATTAAAATTGTTAATTATGAGCGTATTTAGATCGAGTAATTTACGAAAATTTACTCTTTTTTTTATATTGTTATTTTAATTACTTTATTATTTTTCAAATTAAATTATTGTTATTTATTGTTAAATTTTTAAATTGTTTTTTAATATAACTTCGTTCAAATATGTATATTTATATCATATCCACACTAATTTAAATGACTGTATATTTTGTGATTTTCAATTATGTATAAAAAGATATATGATCTTATTATTAAATATACTACAGGTATGAAGATGTCCCAAAAAGGGATGAAATATCACCAATCAATGTACTTAATTAAGTAGTTAGTTACCCCAAATTGACATTTAAAAAATGTTTAATAATTTTACATATAATATGTACAAAAATGTATTTTTCAACGGTTGATAATACAAACGAAATAAATGAAGGGCCAGTTTAAATACTTAAAAGAAGATATTAAGTTAAAAAGATGAGAAGAGGAAGAAGATAAAAAACAAAAACAAAAAGATAGTTTCCTTTTATTAACAAGTACAATCAGTAGACTAGAAAGACTGACGTACAAAATAAGACCTTGACCTTGGCTATTTTAAACTAAATAATGCTTTAATTATAACTATAGTCTGGCTATTATATTAGTACAAGAGATAATAATGAAATAAAAAAAGTTTTAAACAAAAATACGAAAATAGAATTTTAATACGACATTTTAAAGAGGAAAAAAATGACAATTTAAACTATTTTAATGAAAAAAAAGAAAAGAATTTTAAGTGTATCATAGGAATTGAAATCAGGTAAGCGTGACGACACGTAGATATTATGTAACGGAATACGGAAAGAACCAGACAGTTCTCTCTCGTACCGACCCGGGCTCTCCACCATAATTATTCTCTCTTTGTTAAGGATGGAATAAAAAAAAGAACGAGGTGTAAACAAACGTAAAGTAAACTGAAGTAGAAACAGAACAAAGGATATACTATTCGTAATAAAGTTTCCTCATATTACAGAATAACTAAACGACAAAGAATAATAATTATTAAAAAAAAACAAAATCATTAAATGCATAGAACATATAGAGTATATTTTAGTGAGTGTATTTATCAACTGATGATCGTGATGTGAAAGAAACAATGTAGCGGGTTTTTACACCGACAAAACAGCATGTAATACGGCATAAGTGATAGTGATGCTATGTGCAGCCTCTCACGCAAGGAAAACATATTTCGAGTTGCATCTGAACTCAAGATAGGTTCGTCCGATAATGATGATTGATTACTCCATCGTTAACTTAATATAATATACATATTATATATTAAAATAATGATAAATTTAAAAATATTGGCAATATTGTGTCACTAGTCATTAACATATTATCTAATCTCAAATCTCCCCTCTTATTCACAGCCGTATAAACTGATCTATGATTTATACGCCTCCTCCAAATTTCTCCTTACATCATTTTAAGTTTGCATTTTAAGTGCATTTTAAGTGTTGCATAATTGAAACTGAGCCTTCCCGGGACAATCATTTCAACTAAACACAAAATTTATATATTTTTTGACTGCATGGCGCAGATAATTAAACACTATCCACAAGTGTTATATATACATATTTGTAATCTACTCTTCAATACCTTTCACTTGATACCCCACTCAAAAATTTAAAAAAAAAAAATGTTTCCCCGTGACGAGAATTAGCCGCCATCTTGGATTCCCAGTTAATCAGATCAAATTACTATTCTTATTTTTTCATTGGCCCATCACACCGCACATTTTGCATATTTTTCTATATTTTTAGTAAGAACGAAAGTACGATTTAAGGAAGGGGGGGGGGGGGCACGCAAAATTTCGATGTTTTTTGACAAAATGGCGCCGAATATTAAGCACTTTCCCTAAGTGATATATATATTTGTAATCTACTCTTCAATACCTTTCATTTGATACCCTCACAATTTTTTTTTTTTAAATTTTCGCGTGACGAGAATTATTCGCCATTTTGAATTTGAACAGCTGGTAATTTTGAGTTCTCTATATTTTTCCTGCGTGCGCGTCAAAACGATCTTTAATACTGGAAAGTTTCATGTTTATATCTCTTTTGATTCAAAAGTTATTGGAACCGTACAGAGTGACAGACAGACAGACACAGGAACGAAACTATAAGGGTTTCTTTTTTTTGGTTTTACCAACGAAACCCTAAAAAGCAAGAACTACTGAAGGCCCTCACCAAGTAAAATATAATAAACATTATATTATGTCTTTTATAAATAAAAAGTTAAAAAAAATCTTATTGTATCAAATTCTATATAAATTCTATATGTAAATTGTATGAAAATAAAAAAATATGATTTGTCTATTAACTATATCTATCATTGTTTCAGCAATAATTACGTAGTACTGAAGTGGCTTAAAACAAAAAAGTGATTATATTAAGCGAACAAGGGGAAAAATATGTGCGCTCGTCAATCAATGTACATCCTGAACACTTTAAAAAAGTTAATGGAATGTGTCCAAATTTATTTGAAGAGTTATGACAGAGCCCTACATGAGAAAAAAGTACACTATATAGGTAACTAGAGAAAGGACATTACGCTAACTTTTACCAACAATATCATTAATTTGTCGAAATGCATATCCTATTGATTGCAATAAGACAATCGTATTGAACAATAAAATATTACGTGACTTTCGAGAGAGACCTTCCACATAACTTAATGCATATCACATAATAACGGTGTGAGAATAATAATAATAATATTCCTGTAATACATTAATTGAGGTATCATTCAATTTCAAAAGCCTTTAATGGAATAAAGTTTGGCCAAGTTTCCGATTAACTTATTATGCTCTACAAGCAAAATAAATAAGTATTTTGATTTTGTTAGAATTATCAGAAATAAAATGCTTTATTTAAATACACGAGTAATTACAAACAAAAAGGAGCTAGATATCCTGGAAATTAATTGAAAAATTGTATGTTTTTACAATGAAATTCGATAATAAAATATAGCAGTATTACTATATCTATATTATTATTGATAATTGCTTATCACAGAACAATTGAATAAAACGTTACTTTCATTCGCTAAATAAGAGTAAAGGTAAAACAATAAAATACTTTTTTAAAAAGTCGCTACGACAAATTGAACAAAACTTTCTCATAAATGTATCAACATAATAATTAGACTAAATTTAAATCCAATAATATCTCATTTATTATCAATTTATTAATACCAACATTTAAAAGGGTTCAACAAACATTTAGAATTAGATTTTCAGCAAATTATTTCTAATTTTCTCATTAACAACTCGGAAATTAGTTATATAGTTAGATTAGTATTTAAATGGACTAGTTTTAATTTTTTTGTATTGAAAATAGTCGGGTTTTTGGGGGGCAGCGCCCCTAAATTTAGAGTTAAAATTAATTTATCAATTTCACCTTGCGGAATGGTTTTTCTGAACAGGTATGCCAAATTTCATCGAAATACTCCACGAGTCTGAACAGACCACAAACAGACATTTTAAAACCCACTTTTTTTACTCAGGGGACCTCAAATATTGTTAATCCATCAAAATCGATATTTCGCACCAGAACCCTACTCTCATTTTGTATGTAGACTACTAATGTTATAAAGTAAAAACAGAAAAAAGTACAAGTAGCGCAATTACTAGAAGTATTTAAATTATAATTATTAGAGCCGATTTCCTTGTACCTAAAAAAACGCGCATTCAAGGACGTTTCTTAATAATTGGACACCAGACAGACAGATGTTTGGTGATCAGTAAATGTACAATTAATTAATATTCAATATTAATACATATTTAAGAATATATAGTGTGAGAGAAACTGATTGTATGATAATAATCTATAAGGAAAACTAAACCAAATGCTACATACAAGCATATTATACTATGTATATGCATAATTGTATAAAATGTATTATTATTGTCGTACTCTTATCATTATTAAACCAGCAATGTTTGATTGTGTATTTTTTCAAACTTTCTTTGTATAATCTAATAAAAGAGAAGTATGAAAATGTTAATGGTTCTAATTGCGTTGTATTTTGCGAGATTGCGTTGTATTTTGCGAGATTGTTACAAGTAATATATTTTGAATAGTTCGTTCTTAGATATTAATAGTATATACAATAATTATAGGATGAACAAAACCACACTCATTAATACTCTTCGTATAAAGTTTTTACAAGCGATTTCCCCACATACCTAGCACATTTAAAGGTAGAATATAGTGATAACTTTTCGCTTTAAATAGTTTGATTGATATTCACATTTTAGGGTTTTCGAAGTCCAAAATTATTGTTTTAGATAAGTAGTATTGTACAGAAGCCAGCATCTTTTATTATTGAACCGTTTCTCATTCTTATTCACTAGACCCTACCCGGAGCGAAATCATTTAAACCAATTTTATATTTTATGATATCCTAAAAATATCAACAAAAAAAACAAACTAAAAAATGTTTTACCCTCTCAAAAAGATTCTGATGATTAAGTAGAACATAAGTTACTTTACCGAGAAATATAAAGCTTAAAAATATCAGCGAACAAAAATTGCAGGATAATAGGAATTATAATATAAGATAGTTTTAATAATGCGCACCTGGACGAACAATATCAATGCGCAAAAATATTGAATAATATCTTTCATCTTTAAAAAGATCTTTGAACAACACCTTTCTTTAAAGATCTGCAATAATATTGATGAATACCGTTGTTCTTTAAACAGATCTGTGAACTACACATTTCTTTAAAGGTCTGCAATAATATTGATGAACACCTTTCTTCTTTAAAAAGATCTTTGAACAACACCTTTCTTTAAAGATCTGCAATAATATTGATTAAGACTTTTCTTCTATAAACAGATGTGTGAACTACACATTTCTTTAAAGATCTGCAATAATATTGATGAACACCTTTTCTTCTTTTAACAGATCTTTGAACACCATTTTTCTTTAGGTTCATTAGGTTGATCTTTATCAACCTAACCTGCAGACGACCTGCAATGTTAATAAGAAACCTTAAATATTACGTAAGAATAAAGATTATCAACGAGCCAATAGAGGTATTATATAATTATTGTTATAAAATAATAAAGAAATGATGAAAAGTCTTTTTCAGTCAGAAAAGCTCCAAGATATTATTGCTTATATTAAAACAAGATGAATTAAAGCAATCAGTTTCTCTGATCGTGCTCTAAATACTAGGTCTATAGGTACTTAAATATATCATTCAAAAGTATTATAAAAACGCAATAAAAATTCCACAGTCATTGAATCACTTTTAGAGTTCAAGTGGCACAAAACAAATAGGAAATTTTATTCAGCGAAAAAAATATTTTTTATCAAATTATCAATTTCTACACTTATTTCAACTAATATTCATAATCTTAAACTAATTTAGTTTCAATGTAACAAATAATTGTAAAATAAAAATAATAATTTAAGGTAGAAGAGATTTGAAACTTACTTGTAAAAAAGATTTAGTAAACTCACTACCTTCTTGGAGCCTTTTAACGGATTTTTAGAATGTCAAAAAATTATCAACTTTTTCTTACAAAAAAGCAGAGGTTTCAGACGAGTTGCAGCTAGAGGGGGAAAAATCAATTTGAGAATGGACTACTGACTCTGAATACAAATTAAGAAAAGGCGAAGCGTTGTAAAGACCGGCTTGCATAAATTAGCAGGACTGGCAGTCGCCAAACAAGAGAACACTGTATTGCATTCGAGGAACCCAAGGCCTTTCCTAGAACCTGCTTTTAAATATTACGGGGACATTTGAAATAAGGTTACCTGTCAGTCCCAACCTATTTAGGATTAAATATTACATTATGTATTACCTCTTAACTCTGTATAAGTATAAGAATGCTTTTAGAAATAATTGATCACTGAATTAAAATAATAAATAATCATTCAACTTACACATTTTGTGGGATTGGTTTAAGAAAAAAAAAATATATTAAACAAGCGAGAATTCAAATAGTCAGCCAATTAGTGTGGCACATTGGCACATACCTTCCTTGCGTCCTATTTCATATACTTAAATTATTTTATGCTTTTACAACCTATTATTGTCAAATTTATTTA
This sequence comes from Gerris lacustris, assembly GCA_951217055.1. Taxonomy (NCBI): domain Eukaryota; kingdom Metazoa; phylum Arthropoda; class Insecta; order Hemiptera; family Gerridae; genus Gerris; species Gerris lacustris. Next base: position 48,164,646 of record OX578281.1, read on the forward strand.
ATTCTTCAAAATCGTCAAATTTGTTTTGATTTTTTGCTTCCGAGATTACCGCAGGTAACGGAAGCTATGTGATCGTTTTGAAAAACAAATTTGTTTTTTGTCTCCGATTGCAAAACTTCCATAACAGATGACTGTTCCAGACATGAGGGAACATTTTTGGTTCCATGTCTGACTGTCAGTTGCTCAATTTTTGCGAACTCAATCAAAGTTTCAACCTTCTGCGATCATTTGTTTCTCTTCCACATGCGCACAAACATACATTTATTTACATCTATATCTTTATAATAGTCAGGGTGCCCATAGGCAAAAAAAGTCAATTATACATACTCTTTCCAAACCTCTTTGTATGGCTTGTTTAGGCCAAGTCTGACACCGTTTTCCTCTGTGATTTTATTTGGTTTTGGTGCGTTTTTCATTATTTGAACCCTTGAAAGTTCTGCGTCCGACAATATTAAAATGTTGACTTATAGGGTTCAAATAATGTATCTAGAGAAAATCATCTGGATATTAATAATTAACTAATAGTAATTAATATTAATTACTATTAATTAATTAATATCCAGCTGATTTTCTCAAGATACATTATTTGAACCCTATAAGTCAACATTTTAATATTGTCTGACGCAGAACTTTTTCCGATTTTCCAGTCTGACGCGTCAAAGTTATAGGGTTCAAATAATGAAAAACGCCCCAAAACCAATTAAATAAAATCACAGAGGAAAACGGTGACAGACTTGGCCTAAACAAGCCATACAAAAAGGTTTGGAAAGAGTATCTATAATTGACTTTTTTGCCTATGGGCGACTATAAGTACTCATCTGATTTTTATGGAATTGAGATGGTTAGTCGTTTAGATGTATTCTTTCAATGAATTTAATACACATACTCTCTCTCTCTCTCTCTCTCTCTCTCTCTCTCTCTCTATATATATATATATATATATATATATATATATATATATATATATATATATATATATATATATATATATATATATATATATATATATATATATATGAAATGGCTCATGAAATTATAGTTGTTTTTTTCTTAATACCTGACCGTCCCCCGAGTTGAGTTGTAGGAGTTACTTCTTCTTTTATATATATATATATATATATATATATATATATATATATATATATATATATATATATATATATATATATATTTACAAATTTACAAAATCAAATCAGTCGTGCATATGAATACTTTAAGACAAAGCGAAGCAATGCTCTTAGTTAAATAAATGACTTTAAGAGTCATTAGACACGCGCCAAATTGTTTTACATGGAACTGGTTAGAGATAAAATACATAAAAAATGACAAGTTCAATAATATCCCTAAAGAGAATGTCAATTTCTGTTCTTATGAATCGAAACCAGAATAATTAAATAAAAATAATGTGTTTAATATATTCTTTATATTATAAAGGTTGTTTACATATTCATTTATAACTATATTTACTGATTGATATATTTATTTAACATATAAAACCAATTTAATATTTCTTTAATCATAAATGAGAAAAAAAATGGCCATCAATGTGTACGTAATAACTATAATTCGTCACGATTTTTTAAGAGCATTTATGAGAAAGCGCTCCCAAATTCAGAGCGCTGATTTTTCTAACCAACTAAAACAATTTTTATTGAAACCGGTTCAGTAGTTTTCGCTTTACATAAAGACACCTGGATATTAACCAAAAATAAGAAAAAGTAAAAACAAAAAATTAACATCAAATTATATTTATTAAATTTAAATTTTTATTTACCATTTTAAATTTCTTAAAAATAAAATGAGTCCATTAAAGATATAGGTATAAATAAAAGTATGTTTGTACGCAAGTGGGAGAGAAAGGTCGAAACTTATAAATGAGACCAACAATGGGCTAATTATAACCTCCAATCCAAATTTTATTAAATCAGACGAATAGTTTTCAAGATATGTAGGTTTGCGAAAATTGAACGACTGACAGACACACACAGGAAAAAATGTTCCCTAATGTCTAAAACGGGTTGATCTGTCTTGGAATTTTTAAATCGGAGATGTATTTTTCTGAACCTGTATGCCAAATTTAATTTAATAGATCTTCTGCAAAGGCTATATAATACAGACGGAGATAATTTGATGATTTTTTAAAAAATCACTTTTTTGAACGAAGGAGATAATAAAACGAGTTAATCAATGAAAATCGATATTCACGCCTTCAAAAATATAAGAACTTTCTCTCTATATATGAGAAATTAAAAAAAAAAAAATTATAAAAAGTAAGTGGTAGAAGGTTATGGCTTACAGCTGTTGCAACAATGACGTTAAATCACAAAAAGGAAATCTAAATTCGCTATTTTTAAAGAATACAAAAGTTCATTGAAGATAAAACAATAAGATATAGATCGAAAAAGAACAAAGAAGACATGGGTCAACAATAAGAGATTTTCAAATTTTTATTCTGATGAAATTTAATTTATCTGCACTTGTAGTTTTTAGGGCAAAACCAAGGACCCTTATATTTTCCTGCGTGTGTCTATCTGTCCGTCCGTCTGTCGCCTGCTCTCACGGTTACTTTTCGTCCAAACACTTTGAAATTTGGCATATATATGTATAGTGCTTACCGCTTACCCACATTTTAAAAATGTAGCGACCTAAAAAAATTATTTAAAAAAAAAAATTAGGGTAAAAAAACTTAAGGGTTATAAATAATTGTTTTTTTTAGGAGACCGTGTGGGGTATCATATGAAAGGGTACGTCGAGCTGATTAGAAATAATTTCAAGATAAAAAGAACTTTTTATAAACAACGTTTTTAAATTTTCTGTTGAATCGTATGTAGTGTTGATAATATAATTGTTATTTTTATATAATAACAAATATAATGGTAAAAAAAATAGTTCCGAATTTATTTACTTCATATAAATGACAACCATCTAGAGAGCTGATCTTAAACCTATAAAAGGACAAATCTTTGTACAACGGATCTCCCCAACACCAAATCTAAACCGTGCCATCGATATATTTGAAATAATATAATCGATAAATAATATAATCGATAAATAATACAATCGATAATTCCTGTTTTACTGTCATTCAATGTTTATCTATCACAAATCCCCGTCAAAATGAAGATTGCGTAAATATGGGATATGGCAAAACAAATAAAATAACTTGCGGATTTTTTCCGGACTAAATTTCCGTTCAGCAAAATTTGCTGAAAACCAATTAAATTCTGCTGAAAGATGGCTAAAAGTATTAAATTAATGCATTGTCATCGTGTTCTGAGCTATGCTAAAAGTTTCAAATGTCTAGCTATTCGGGAAGTTAGTTAGAAGTCGATTGCCAGATTTGTACCGGACAAACAAACAAGAAAGCAAGCTAATAAAAACGTAGTAAAATATATAATTTTTTGGATAAAGCTTTGATAGGGTAGTTTGAAGTTGGTGTGAAAAGTGTCCCTCCTTCTATCTCGCTTATGTAAAGTGCAAAAATTCTGAAAAAATTCCTTAACATTCTTCGACCAAAAGTAAAAATACCACTTTTAAGAAATTTCGATTTTTTTTTTTTTTTTTATTGAAAAAATGCGTTTTTTTATATTTATAATTATGCTTTTTTGGATGTATTTATATGTTTATAGCCTGGTTCACTGGCAAAAAATACTTTATTATAAGTCTGTTCATTCGTTTTGAGAATATCAGACCCATAGGATAGTTTAAAGTAGGCTTTTTACCATTTTAAAAAGCACCATCAATAGGCACTGTGTTGCCTTCAAGTGTGTGCACTGTGGCACTGTGTTGCCTTCAAGTGTGTGCTGGCCATTGACCCGTTTATTTATTTTAAGATGAATAAGGATTAAAAACGATCATTATTAAAACTTATAAGTTAAAACAAACCATTTCTTGGTTGTTCTTTAATTGTTTTTTTTTATAGTTGCAATTAATCAACTAATTCGCGTGACTAAGTTAACTATATTCCCAAGTAGGATTTAAACCGTTTTGTTATATTCATAAAAAAAATCTTACATAATTAACATGAAAGAACAGCTGATATTATTCAAATTAGGAAAAATTAAATGAGAAAGGATACTTGTGTAAGAATATTGTTAAGAATAAAGTTCTCGGGGTTGAATTTTAAATGTAAAATAATTAATAATTACCCTAGAGATCCACTATTTAGTACCAAATATTTGTTTGTTTCTTTTTCAGTTTAAATTTCATGAGTATAAATAGCTATATATATATATATATATATATATATATATATATATATATATATATATATATATATTGCTATTTATGTATATTATATTGTATATATAAATGTATAATGGTTATTCGATTTTCTATAAAATCAAGTAGATAAAAATATAATATTAAAACAATATAAATAATACCACCGAAATAAGTTAAAAAGTAGTTTGTTTAATTTTAATTTTTATATATAGAAGCTTAACTTAAGAATTTGTGTTATATTCTGAGTATTTACAAATACATTATTTTTCTAGGAAAAATAATGAAACTCAATAAATATTATAAACTAAACAAATACAGTGCCATTAAATTATGTTTGAAAGAAAGAACTAATAAAAAACCCGATTAAATAAATATAAAAGTCTGTGTATAAAAATAATTTTAAGATAAATTTATAAATATATATATATATATATATATATATATATATATATATATATATATATATATATATATATATTTATATATATATATATATTTATATATATATATATATATATATATATATATATATTTATATATATATATATATATATATATATATATATATATATATATATATATATATATCTATAAATATATATATTTAACATGTTATAACTCAACATTTTATACTTTCGAAATACAAAATTAATTTCGGAGGCGAAGCAAGAATATGTTAAATTTTTTTTTTTTTTTTTTTTTTTTAATTCTATCATATATTTTGTTGGGAATCAAATAATTTGGTAGAACAGAATTCAAATACATTAAATAAAGAAAGAGAAAGTATGTTGACACAGTCTACGATTCTAAACATTCCTTTATTTTTTTTACAATAGGACTTTTTAGTAAAAGCTGACAACTAAATAATTTTATAGAATCTAGCACATTTAACCACGCCTAAAATGTATAGAAATAAAAAGCACACTAACCACGTTAAAATGTATGTGGTATACACATTCAATCTACTAAGTTAAACACATATATTTATCTATGTAGAAAAGTCCCTATGCTGCGCTACGGAGTATGTAAATGTATGTATTTTATGGGGTTATAAATTAGCTCTAAGAAACATTCAAATTATTTTATTAAGCGAAAATATCTAGATGCAAGAGATTCCTTAAGCACTTCATAAAAAGAACCTGATTTAAAAATTTCAAAATTCTACGGCCATTGGTTCCGGAGATATTATCATTTTGAGTTTTCGGATATAAATGGCCGCCATATTGAATCAAGATGGCAGATAGTTAAAATATCTAAGCGAGCAACCTCCTACAAAATTTCAGGACTATACATGGCCAGTGGTTCCAAGATATCGCATGATAAGTCATATCCTAATATTTATGAATATTTTTTATAGATATGTGTATATAATAAATGGTCTGGAAATTAGTGTGGCACATAGCTTCCTCGCTTACTATTTCATACACATAAATGATTTTATGCTTTTACAACCTGTTATTGTTGAATTATTTTTCCCTGTTTTCAAATCTTTCAAAATTATTTTGATTTCTTAAATGAAATAATTAATATAAAAATGCCATTCTTCAAAACTGGTCTTATTTTTAATTTTTTTTTTTTTTTTTTTGTTTCTGAATTGTTCACCTTAGTTGTATCTATGTGCGAAATTTGGGGAGGATTGAATCACGGTAAGTGGTTCAAAATTGGGGTAATAGGTGTGCGATGAAACTTAAAAAGCAAATAAATTTGACGCCATTTTTTTTTAATTTTTTTTAATTTTTGGTTTCTGTATTCTTCACCTTAGTTGTATCTATGTGCAAAATTTGGGGAAGATTGAATGACGGTAAGTGGTTCAAAATTGGGGTAATAGGTGTGCGATGAAACTTAAAAAGCAAATAAATTTGACGCCATTTTTTTTAAATTTTTTTTTATTTTTGGTTTCTGTATTCTTCACCTAAGTTGTATCTATGTGCAAAATTTGAGGAAGATTGAATCACGGGAAGTGGTTCAAAATTGGGGAAACGGAAATGTGCGATGAAACTTACAAAGCAAAGTAATATAAGACAGTAAAAAATCTGGAGCTCTCTGCGGGCTACTTTCAACAAATCATCCCAATTTCATAAAAATCAGATGATTACTTCTGAAGATATATGTGTAAATAAGTGCATGTTTGTGCGCATGTGGAAGAGAAAAGAATGGGCGCAGAAGGTTGAAACTTATACGGTACCAACAATGGGCTAATTATGGTTTACTATCCAAATTTTATTGAAATTGGACGCGCAATTTTTAAGACATGTTGGTTCGCAAAAATTGAGTGACAGACAGACACGGAATCAAAAAAGGTTCCCTGATGTCTGGGGCGGATTTCTGTCTTGGAATTTTTGAAATCGGAGACATAATTTTTTTTTTCGTTCGTCAGAACGTCAAAAGTTTTGTGACAACAATTTTCAAGTTTGCTTTGAATTCTCCAAAGCATATTTTAAATTATTCAGATACGAGTATATACGAGTATAGCCATAATATGAGCACCACTTTAGACAGGTACTTTTGGCATAATAACTTATATATACTGAAGTAGGGTATTGTAAAAACTCGGAGAATTTTTTTTAATTAAGGCCGGTGTGGCTGAAACCAGTAATTATTATATTATAAACAATGTTGTCATTATACTGAATCTGAATTATAATATAAAACCCTAATATAAAATAGAAGAGAATGAATTAAGTTTTGGGGTTTATGTTCCGACGTTTCACACCCAGTGTTAGGACAATATTCATGGGAGTTTATGTTATTCCAAGGAAATTTCTTCAAATCCTACGACCTATAAGTCACCACTGGAAGACCTAGAATTTCATTATGAGAATAAGCTTGTACAATTTGGGTTCATTCGTGTATTATAATAATTGTAATCACACTTCTACAGAACAGATCATAAAAATGTAATGATAATAAAATTACAACTAATATCAGTAAAGCATAGTTTCTATTATATCCCAATATTATAACCCTACGTAAAATTGTAAAACAGGGAAAGAAGTATACAAATATATAATCCTATAATAATTATTTATAAATGCCTATTATATATTTATACTCGCTATAGGTTCTACAACCCCTACTGCATCACGGTCTATATTTAACCAAGCAAGTATATACACGTTATAAATATATTTTTTAGCCCCCCAAAAAAATGCTATATTATAGGATAAAAACGCAGTAAGGTACTTAATAATAGATGAAAATGAATGGACGTAGGCGTGCGGTCCGGGTTGACAGCCGGCCAATACTGATTTAAATTAACTTGAAAAAAAGCCTAGAGAGTTGAAAATATCTTAACTCATGTATATGCCTGTTATTTCGTACGCTTTTTCGTCATAAATATATTATCTACTACATCAAATAAACATAAGATACCTTAAAAAGATAAGATATCGTAGGAGGTTTAAAGCTTCATTGACATTTACGAAACAGTGACTTTATAAATAAAATTATCAGGAATTATAAAATTAAAAAGTTGTTTCTTTTGCCAATTTTTTTCCAACGTTTAATATAAATATCTAAAACAATTACATAAAATAAGTGATATCATTTTATTTTTTTGGTTGATTTTAATGAATGAATATTTTTAAATGACAATGGTTATTAGTAACTTAACCAGTTCGGAAATTGTTCTTTATAATCAAAAGTAAATTTTTTTAACTGCGGAATAAAAAAAAAATAAATAAATAAAAGAATTAGAAACCACGTCAAGATAACATAATCATATACTGTATGGAATTTCTGACACGGTATATACACTAGAGGGGGAAATTCTCGAATTATAAACTAACGAATGATATCTAAAAAATGAAATTAACAATTTTCAAATACAAATTACTTACTTAATATGCGTTTGTTTAGTAATTAATAAATATATATATACTTCAAATTCTTATAACAAAAAAGTCTCTAGTTTGCAGAATAATAACTCATATAAGGTATAAATAGTGAAAATAAAATCGTTAAGACAGCAAATTAATGTTTTATACGCTCGGACTTCTAATTGATAGTTTCTATAATCATAATAAAATCTTGTAAAGATTAGTTTTTATAACTAATTTAATTAATTTAATTTAGCATAACAATAAGAATAACAAAAAAAAAAATGTCCACGATACACGATGAACTAGCCTGTCGTCTAGCCAAATGTACTTAAAAGAGTTGATGGCTACATGTAAAAAAAAATTGTTGATGGCTACATCTCGTTACCGCCACCGGAGGAAAGAATAGAGGCTGATTTGATAGAGGCTTCCTTCTATTAAATCAGGTGCTGGGTAATAGGACATCTACCAATATTATTGATTTATGTGATCTGATATTTACCTTCATCTATTAATTCATATATAAGTGCTCTTTAAAGTGAAGATAAGGTACGCTGCATTTCATTTAAAATAAAATACAAACTAAAATATCTTCCCTCTAACTCCATTCCGACGAACCACGAGCACGAATGTGTAAACGGCCATTCGCGGCGAGAGGACGAATGCGAAGCGCGAGTGACGGTGAATTCACAATTCGTCGATACAAAACTTTAACTCGTCCCAAAAAAAACGCTTCCAGCGCGAGCGCCACAAGAATTGAGGTAAATAATAAGTACACCGACTACACATTCACCACGCCACTCCCCTCGCCATTCATGCGAATTTGTAGAGGTTTAGATTTGCTTTATGAATCTAACACCACTTTCCATTTACGCTTTAAACCCATGGATCATTATTAAAGATGATTCTTAGTTAAAGATATTCTTGATAAGTGTCATTAGCAGATGCTAATACCTCCCAAGCATCTTCTATAAAGAATAAAATAGTTCGAAACGTCAGGATCTATAATAAGCGGTGTCCACCGAAAGATAAAAAATACTTTAATTAATTCAATTCAAGTAAAAAAATCTTTCAATAAAATGATAATAGCAAGAGCCAATTACATTAACAAAAGAATGAATGACCAAATATTATAAATATTATTTATAGTACTTATACGAAAAGATTAATTAAATATATTAGTTAAAAAAAAAAAATTAAAACAAACAAACAGAGATTATGTTTTTATACAATGGTAGTTTCACACAATGAATGAGATTAGTCAATAGAAAACTAAAACAAAGAGGTTAAAAGAAACAGAGCAACATTAAATAAATGAATTACGTCAGAGGAAAATCAACAATTTCAGCCAATATGAAAACTAAAGAATTAGAAAAACGAATAATTATGCAAAGAAAATAGAGGTGCAACTAAAAATATTTTTGCTGGATTATTTCAATTATAAGGATTATTATTATTATTTTTTTTTTTTTCAGAAATCTGATTATTCAGTAGGTACTTTGGCAAGCATGGAAACTAATCAATATAAATAAGCTTGGGTAAAAAAAAAAAAAAAAAAAATCACGCCGTGGTAGTATTAAAGGGTTTTTTGGTTTTTTTTTTTCTAAAGAAGCGATACCTGTTTAATACAGTAAGAAACGACATTGTCTGGAATGTTGGGGAATCTTTGTTTGAGTTCATGGAAGAGTTGCATCTCGAAGATGTGCTGGCCGCAGTGGGCCATCACAGCGCAACAACCCTGCAAAATATATCATATAATAATGTCCTAATAATAAATGAGCATACATTTTTTTTTTTTTTTAAAAAAAGTATAATGTTTCAGCTGTTCTAAAGCAGCCTTCTTCAGATAATCTAAAGGTTACTGGATTACCAAAGTAAAAGTGTAATTTCAAGTGTACTTTACAAGTGTGCTTTGACTACTTGACAAGTGAACTTTCAAGTGCACACTTGTATTTTCAAAGTCTACCCAGTAAGCTCTAGATTATCTGAAGAAGGCTGCTTTAGAACAGCCGAAACAGGTCAATTTTTGTGTGAAGACGTTGTTTAGTTATTGAACTGCACCTCTTGCATGAAAATGATTAAAATCATGTTTGTTTAACGACAATTCTGATTATATTAATGATCTATAAAAGCTGATGATAATGAAGCTGGGTTCATCAATGGATTATACAAAAAAATTAATCCTGTTTTTTAAAAAAAAATCCCAATACCATTATCGTCAAGAAAAAATTAATTGGGTTTGTACTAATTTGACTTATTTCAAGCCACATTAACACTTCGTTAAGCACAATAACTTACTTGTTATATTATTAAGTGAGTAGGCCATTGCAAATCATCTTTCTTAAAGCAATTATATTTATACATAAGATATAATTTATTTTGTATATAAAAGATAAAAGACGAAGTTTGGCATTTTACTTTCCAAGACAGACACGCGAAGAAATTTTCATCAATTTACCTAGTTCTCCGATCGCATGCAATACTTATCAAGGCCGTTTCCCAAAACAGGAAATTTTACCCTAAAAATCATCTTTTTTTAATCAACAAGATTAGTTCTCCTGAACCACTGAAAACAGTCGTTCTCTTTTTAACGCACTGTTAATGTTATGTGTAAATAACATAACAATGTGTTTTCCCTTTAAATAAAGTGTTTTACAATTCTTACTATCAATACATATATCAATTGCACATAGTAGGTGTAAGACTGCACATAGTAGGGAACATTAATAATGTGTTTCCCCTTCAAATAAAGTGTTTTACAATTCTTACTATCAATATATCAATTGCACATAGTAGGGGTAAGACTGCACATAGTAGGGAACAATAATAATGTGTTTCCCCTTCAAATAAAGTGTTTTACAATTTCTCACTATCACTATATCAAATGCACTATAAATCATATTCTATTCAGCGATAAAATGACAGAAGGACACAGAATATCGACAAAGAAAGCTTAATGTTTTTCTATCGAGATTTGGAACTGAGATTAACTACTATGATTAACTGCCTCAATGGTCGAACCCAATAACAGTTTGTTAGTGCGATGATAGTGTGAAAATTGTGGGGAGCCAATGAGACCATTAGATTTTAAAATCCTAAACACTCATTGGCTTTCCCTACCCCAATTTTTTGACTTTCCCACATAGCCAACGCACTAACAAATATTGGCACAAACTATAGTATTATAGACATTAACTATTATGTATTAGCTATTAGTACACAATTACTTTTTTCCTTCGAGTTTAATTCACTAGGCAAAAGAGAGCTTTTAATTATTTAAAGATCTATCTACTAAAGAATTTGAAGTAACAATCCACGAGTACATAATGTATAAAGAAGATTGTCTGTTTGCTTTTTATAAAAATCTACAGTTTAATTCCGTGCTTGGTGACATTTTGCACACTTGACTATTAAAACAAGAGGTAGGATGTGCAGTGCACTGTCAATATGAGATTTCTGTCAGCATGAATATTTCCCTCAGAAATATTGGAACCTGAAAAGGAGTAAAAGTCCTAGTTAACACTTTATCTTTTTCTAACAGTGGATAAACTTACCTCTTAATAAGTTAAAAAAAGAAACCACCTAAAAATGAATCAAATAAAATATTAGTAGCAGAGAATTTTTATTACTTTTATACTAAAGAAATAAAAATTCAGTGGCGTTTTATAAAAGAGATGGATATTAACAATAGGGAAAGTATAATCTCGATTAATGTTGACTAAAAAATGTATATTATGTTTAAAAAATAAATAATGATTTTAGAAAAAAAAAAAATAACAAGAGTAGGGCAATGAAATTAGCGATAGTGTACATTTAATGTACGATATTTAGTCTCCTCTATTTTCAAGATAATTTAATTCAATGGAGTAAGGTCATGTTATAACAATATCATATTGTCCTATACGTGATACAACATGCGTACCAACAGACAATTTTTTCCAAGAACGAAATAACATTGCACAACCAAACAAATCAGAATAAAAATTTTAGAGACAGTAAAAGATATGTACGCCTACAATAATACATATCCATGGGTATTGTGTTATTAGTATTACACACCAGCCGCATATGACTTCCACTTATTTTTCCAAAAAGAATATTACTAAAAAACATGTTTCTTTGGCTAAGATAAAAAAAAAAAAAAAAAAAAAAAAAAAGCGGACGCGGACATTTTCCTTATAAAATTATTTCAAAATGGCGGCAGATATTTAGTTGAAATACGGAATAATAAATTACTTATTTATCTTATAAAAAGGTTAAATTTTCAAAGTTAAAAAGTCAATATAAAATGGTGGCAGATATCAAAACGAAATTCAGTAATCATTTTTTTCGTATAAAAAGGTGAAATTGGCACAAATTTTGATATATTTGGAGTGGATATTTTTTCGATTTTCTAAGAATGTATGAAATTTTTACTTGGTCAGCAACTACATCTAAGGAATGATTTTTGTACCAAGTTTCAAATCTCTGGCAATAAATTATTTATTAATTATTAAAATATTCACATTATTATTAATGTTGGAGTTATGCGTGACAGACAGACAGACGCGCACACTCACAGACATCCAGCTAAAAGCCACTACAATCTTAAAAGCACCAAATACGAATGATTCCGTTTCGGAATTGAGTATACAAAAAGCTTTTCCTCTAAAATCAATTAATAAATTCCTTTAAAATATAAACAATAAAATAGAAATAAAAAATGATTTATATAGTAAACTTTTATTATTATTTCTATTTTAAAGAAGAATACTTTTAGTGAATACTATAGTGTAAATTGAAATGTGTAATCATCAAAAGTGTTAATTAAGTGATCCCATTATTTTAGCCTCGCACACATTGAGACGCAGGCGGCGCAGGGCAGGGCAGCACACAGTTTTTTTTCAACCGAAGATATTATACATATAATATATTTTAACCGCACGAATTGAGAAGCAGAGCAGGGCAAGGCAGGGCAGTACACGTGGCCTATTCGATGCTATAGGATCAAGTGTATCAATCCGCGCGGACTTGTTTATTTCTGCGTTTGAAAAAAAAAATGTGCTGTCTTGCCCCGCGTTTCAATAAGGGCCCTGGCTAATGAATATACCTAATAATAAAATCATTTAAAAAAAAAAAAAAAAAAAAAAAAAAAAAAAAAAAAAACTATAGTTAAAGATAATAAAAATGTACCACTCTCAGCGAGAATAAACGTAAAATATAAATATATGCCCTAATGGAAAAACATAATAAAAGATACAAGTTATCGTAAAAAATTTAAGTTATGTAATCAATTGTTTGTATAGATATTATTGAATAAATAAATAAAATCTTATAAAAAAAAGATACAATATACGAAATGATTCAAGATGTTATCTAGTGAATTGTTACTATCTTAATTACATACGTTATGTTAAACAAATACTAGATTTATGAGGTATGTGAGAAAAAAAAAATTGGCATAGACATCTTGACGTGCGAGTCTTATGTATTCAAATTATCTCGTTCAGGTTTTCCCCATGTGTGGCCGTAAATATTCGAGGACAAATGCCAAATAGAAAAATATATAAAGAATCCAATGTAGACAAATAATAAAGAGAATTATTAAAACTTAATGATATAATTAATATTGTAATTGACAAGTGAAGGCGGAAATAAAATAGCATTTTTAGTTGATTAATTGATTAGATATCAATTTGAAGTATTGTAAATATTTTAATTCTCTAAAAACTGGGAATAACTGGAATTTATATTAAATAATAAACAATGAATGAAGAGTTAAACGGTCATTTTTGATTCAAGATGCGGATTTGCGTATATGAAACCTAGTCTCCAAGCTAACATAATCAAGCCTATAGTTCTTGGAAACTATAAAATAAAATCCTTGTATTAGGTGATGATATAAAATAATATTGATGTCTGCCAAAAATAGACTTTCTAAAATTGTATTCCTAAGGGGGGGGGGGTAATTTTGGGGTACATAAAAAGAGAAATTGGACCTACACTGATTTGAAATTGTATCTCTAAGGGGTTTAAATTGGAGGAAGGGTGTAAAAAAGGGGAAGATGACCTTGACTGATCTGAAGTTATAAAGTACCCGTACCCAGGAAGATCTACAAATTGTATTAGATCAATGGTGGAGGGGGATAGAGAATAAGGAGAAGGATTAAGGAATCTCTATTGCATCTAGATATTCTCACTTAGTAAGAGTAAACAAATTTTTAATGTTTTTTGACGGAAGTTTGTAAACTTATCAAATTAAAAAATAGTTTGCCAATTAGAGTGGCAAATAGTTATCTATCAGCTTTATTGGATGAATGGTCATAAAAGATTTAAATCTGCTTCAATTACCAGTGAAGATACACATAGATACAAGCAATCTTAAATGATCCCAGACGGTTGAAATAAAAATGCCACTATATCTGCCGGCTACTTTTGACAAACCATAAAAATTTCATCAAAATCGGACGAGAACTTTAAGAGATATAGATGTTAACAAAATGTTGTTGATTCTATTTAGTATAAAATGTCCGCAGAAGGTTCAAATAAATATAGGACAATCTTTGGGGGGTTCTTCAAAATCGGATGAGTGCTTTTGAAGATATGTAGTTGTAAATAAAAATATGTTTTAGCGCATGCGGAAGGAAGCAATGGGCACAGAAGGAAGCAATGGGCATAGCAATGGGGGGGCAGGTTGAAATTATATGGGGCCAACAATAATAGCCAAATTATGGCCTAACATACAAATTCCATCGTAGTTATTAAAATATGGTAGATTGCGAAAATGTTGACAGACAGGCCGACAGACACGAGGCCATTTTTTGTCCAGGATTTTTTTTTTAAATCAGGGACATAAAAAAATGTTGTTCTTTAGAATGTTCACAAGCTCGAAAGCAATTTATTAAAAATAAAACTCCTTAGCGAAGCACGGGGACTAACAAATAAAAGTATAAATATAGTGTAAAGGGTAATTTTTTAACAAATAAAAAGTATGAATTTTAACCTGGCAATAACGAGTAATGTAGGATGGGTTATCAGGTATTTATGTTTAGATGTAAAAATGCAGTAAATGCTGAGAACGAATGCCTTTGTGTAATTATTTAGACCATTTTATTAGCACAAGTCAATTAAACTATTAATCAAGATAAAGCTTCGCAATTAACATACCACTACAATGCTACGTCATTAATTTTGTCCACTTTAGTTGAGTAGCAAAATGTTGACTTTGATTCTAGTAGAACCAAATAATTATCAATTATATAATAATTATAATTAATTTGCATACAATAGGTCAAGTAGTTATCAATTAAATTAACCAATTGTGAGTTGAAATGTTATACATTCTTAAAATAATTTAAATGGTAAAAGTTTTGATGCGGGAAAATAAGAAGTATCAAGGTTAAAAACTGGTCCTATTAAAACTGGATTCCAGTTTCTCAAAAGGTAATTATAGGTAAAAATTTCCACTTTTGTTATATAATTTAATGAGGATAATTGATTCGGGTTTCCCCCCGTTAAAAAAATTCAAAACTTGAGGGTAAAGAACTATTAAAAATTAATTTATTATAATAAGTGATGAAGATATTATCATACAAATTTTCAATCTATATAGACTGACAAACATAAAGTACAACATTGCAAGATAAAGTACCTGTTCATTGAAGATTATGAGCGCAAGTGGAGTAGAAGTCAATAGAATAATGATAAACGGAGAGGTTATAGGTTGTTTTGTTTCATTTGTTTTGCAAATGTCACACCACAGTTGAATACATACATGTTATATAAATTATATATCCTTTTTTTTCTTTAGTCACAAAAGTATAATATATCCTATTTCATTTTCATTACATTTAATTTAAGAGAAGCACTCCTTTGTTAAGAATAAGTTTTTTGAAAAAAGTAAATCACTCTCCAGAAATACATTTGTTTATTATATAAATATAATATATATATATATATATATATATATATATATATATATATATATATATATATATAAATATATATATATAAATATATATATATATATATATATATATATATATATATATATATATATATATATAATATAGGTGTGTATATATATTTATAACAACAGTATTATATTAATATTTTTAATGTTCAAGAGTAAAATTTTGCCAAAAATACATTTGTCCTATTGAGAATAAAAAAATCGTACAGATATTAATATATCACAATTTATTTTAAGAGGAGAGAGTATTTAATTATTTAATAATTAAAAATAACAAAGATAATAATAGAATCCAAGTCATCCTCCAAAAAACCGGCTGTGCAAAATAACATAATAATTTGTATTGTCACAAAAGCGGTGGCTACATATGGTAGGACAGAAATGTTGAGGAAGGGGGTAAAGACGCGGGGGCGTCATTTTACGTCATTAGGGTGTAGAGGGGTGGGGAGGTTGTTACGTATGCAGGTGAACGGTGCCAGTGTGTTGGGTTAAGTTTATTATTAACTTTTGGCCATAAGATGTCGGTATGTATTTTTACTTTAGCTTACTGAGAGGTTTGTGTCCGTACCGACCTCAACACTTCATGCTCCCATATGTAAGAGGGAGTTCCTCCTATAACTGGCGATACAGAGCAAGGTAGGTCGTGGTTGCGGGTGTACTCCCCAAAAAGTTTAGTAAATAGGTCTAAACATAAGTCATATCTTCTTTTCTATCGTTTGTATCGTTTAATGATGATTTTAGCTATCGTCACTTTCTTTTAGTAAACTGATTTATTACGCTGTAAAAAAGCAAATAGAAGTTAAAAATAAAACAAGTTGAGAGTATACACTCTTACAAGGTCTTTAAATTTATTGAAAAACTACATAAAAATAAATGTTCTCTTCAAAACACCAAGAGAAATATGCACAACCGTAAAAGGTTATACTAGAACTCAAAAGCATAAACTTTATAACTCGCTCCTTGGCTACCGTACAAAAGCAACAATAAGAAAAAAATAAAATAAATTGTATATGCAGTGCCAAAATTAATTGAAAAAAAAAATTGACACTTGCTGACGTAAAAAAAGAATTACATAGGTAGTGACGTAACGAAGAAAAATTAAAGAACAATAGTATAAAGTGAAAGTATGCGTCATAGAATCAATCTCAACGAAAGTGACAATAGTACAGAAAGACTTTTAAAAATTAACTATGACTAAAGAAACACAAAAAGTTGAAAAAATAAAGAAAAAATTAATAATAAAATGATTGGATAACCATTTATTTAATTGCAGCAAGAAAAAGGGCAAAATTATCATTTTATTTTTACTAAATAATTCGTCATTTTTCACCATCATCAATTATTTTGGGTAGGTATAAGGAAAGGAAAGGTTTGTCAAGCAATCATCAAGCATGACCATTTTGCAGTAAAAACAAAACCTTTCTACATCTCTTTAGCATAAAACAAGTTAATAAGGCTATTTGATTCGGCAGTAAAGAAAGAGGCTGAAATTGACCATCAAATAGAACGGAGGACAAAAGAAAAAGCAATTGCTAGTAATCTAGGAAGGGCATTTCACTAACAAGAAGCAATGAATATAGTTTGTTTTTCTTAAAAACAAACAAAAGTTGCCACATTTCGCAACCACCACTGAAATTGGTGTAACGCCATTATTACGTTTTTAGCGCCAAAATTTCACCTAAAAAAATTCCCACCACCCCTCAACCCCCTATAACGGCTAGACCTAATTTATGAAATAATTCATGAAAATACCTTATGGTGGGGCCGTGGGGCGATGGTAATTGCTATAAAAATTAATATAACTTTTCGTTATTACCAATAAAACACATTGTGACGCCCCGGGGGAAAGAACCAGACATCCCTACACTATCCTCCTATACTCCTTACTACTATGCACTGTTTTCTTTTGGGGCCATTCATTCAAATTTGTTTACATTTTTTTTTTACTTTTATATAGGGCGGGATGGCGAAATAATAAAATGTTTATTTCAGTATATAAGTCAGTTTCAGTGTTTAGTTCAGTATATATGTTTATTTCAGTATGTATATATGCCTGCCTAATAATCTACGAAACCCTAAAAAGTACTAGGATGCAAGTAATTCCCTGTGATTTTTACACATAATTTCTATGTTCTAACAATAACTGAATATAAATTAATCAAAATTCAGCCTCTCAACTATATATGGGTTGGTACCAAAAACTCATGACACAATTAGCTCGGGCGAACATTAGCACGCAGGGCAGAGCAGCGCAGTTTTATTCAACATCAGATATATATGAGTCTGCGCGAATTGAGAGCTCTATAGTAAACACATTATACTTTTTAACTCTGACAGCTTAGGAAAATCGAGAAAAAAAAATGGGAGGAGAGTGAATGAGAGCTTGAGATTTTGGCGGGTAATAGGTCATTGCCCGACCTATTACCCGCCAAAATCTCAAGCTCTCATTTACTCTCCTCCCATTTTTTTTCTCGATTTTCCCAAGCTGTCAGAGTTAAAAAGTATAATGTGTTTACTATAGGTAGGCTGCCTGTGTTATAGTACTGCCCTGTCCTGCTTTGCGTCACAATTCGTGCGGTTTCAGTATCTCAACTATATATGGGTTGTTACCAAAAACTATTGACACAATTAGCCTGGGCGAACATTAGCACGCAGGGTAGAGCAGCGCAGTTTTATTCAACCGCAGAAATATATATGAGTCTGCGAGTATTGAGAGCTTTAGGTAAGCTACCTGTGTTACAGTACTGCTCTTTCCTGCTATGCGTCACAATTCGTGCGATTTCGTTTACATCTGCGGTTGGAAAAAACTGCTCTGCTCTGCCCAGCGTCGCCTGCGACTCGATGTGTGCCTGGGCTTACCCTCTTTTGTCCTATTATTTCAAGTAAGGAGAACATAAAACATATTTATAAACCATATCAAGGGAGTTTAATAGGTACTTTATTGTCCCAATTCGTCTTTTAAGCTACCTCACTATTTTTTCTAGGAATCAACCCATTTCTTTCTCATTGATTAACTGATAAAAGAGTTGCGCATGTCATCAAACCTCTAAGGGCCAAATCTTTTATTTTCTAGCTTACCCGTTCCGATTTAATATGAGGAATTAATCAATACAAGACCCATTCCAGACATTCTTGAAGGGACATTCACTTATTCTAGCAGCGTTTTAATACATTAACATTAAAATGGAAAATTCCTATAACATATAATGTACATGCAAATTATTTACTACTCATACATTGCAAATATAAATTTATTTTTTCAATACAATTAATATATATTCACACTATTACCTTAAGTAATAGATATTTTATTTAACTTACACATATTATTTTTATTTTAAATGAAAATATAAATAGTTAATTAAAAAAGAAAACAAAGAAAAAAAGTTACCAATTAATTGGCAAAAATAATTATTTGATAAGATCTATTCAATAATAGATAAGAGTATAAATTATGTATACCAACATTATATAAATTATTCTATATACATATTGCCTTTAAGAAGGATATAAAAGTAAATAATTACAAATAGACCAAGCTTCCCAACCCATATAAGTTTTATAAAACAGCAAGCATTTATTAAAATAGTAAAAATAGTAAAAAACAACTGTAAAATAATAACAACTGTAAAAATAGCAACAACTGTAACAACTGCTCAACTTATGACTAAATGAAAGTCACGAAATATATCAGAAATGTCACAATAAATAGAAACGTAAGTGTAATACACAGTATGGTTGGAAGGTTGTGGAGACACAGTAAATTGGAACTTAAATATAAAAGAACATTACACATATTTAATCACCGATACTATATTGATAAAAGGCCGTCATAAATATAGTTTGTTACTTTTATTTCTCTTAACTAGAGTAAAATATGAACACTTATTTTAAACTTGTAATTCTCGAACTAAACTTTTGCTTCCGAGCTTACCGAAGGTAACAGAAGCTATGTGATCGTTCTGAAGAACTAAACATTTTTAGGTCTCCGATTTCAAAAATTCCAAGACAGAAATCCGTTTCAGACATCAGGGTTAATTTTTGGTTCCGTGTCTGTCTGTCGGTCTGTTGTTCAATTTTTGCGAACCAACGTATCTTAAAAACTACACGTCCAATTTTAATGAAATTTGGGTGGTTAAAAGGTAGGGTAGGTCATGAGTAGCCCATTGATGGTCTCGTATAAGTTTTAACCTTTTGCGCTCATTTGTTTCTCTTCCACATGCGCACAAACAAACATTAATTTACACCTATAGCTTCAAAAGTACTTATCTGATTTGTATGAAACTTTTATAGTTTATCGAAAGTAGCCCCCAGATAGCCCCAGATTACTTTGAACCGTCTGCGCTCTTTAACTTTTGCTTAATTGATACTTCAATTCAAGTATACAATCAAAACAATTTTGACAGATTAAAAAAACGGAGGAAACAATTAAACAATAATGGCTTGTAAATGCATAAAATATAAAATTAATAATGTACGTGATAGGATGCGAGGAAAATTAACCTTAATAATAACTTTTCTCCGGCGGGGTATCGAACCCGGCCTCTTACCATCCGCGTTTATAGCTCTTTATAGGTTTTTCCCTGGAAAACGACTTTATTTATAATTAAATAGAATTTTCTTAACACAAATCGCCGAAACCACCTTCTCGATATAAATATTTTTATCCACGTTTTTTCAAAATTTTGGGGGGTAGCCCCACCCCCACATACACATTAAAAACTAAAATTAATTTCACGCTTTCGCCTCGGGGTTTGATTTTTCGGTTTTCTTTAGATTGTTATACTCCCCTATGTTGAATTAGATTGGAAATTACTTGGACTAAATAACTATTAAGAAAAAGGGATGTTTAGTGCACTTAGGGACAAAGGAATATTCCACTTCTGCTTTGATAAGGGGAGTAACAACAAAACGTGTAAATCCATCAAAATCTCAAAATCGAATTTTCGCGCCATGAAAATATTTTCTCCTTATATGAGAAAGTAAAAAGTAAATACATACTTATTTCCTAATTTGTTATTTAAGCAATAAATAAATTGCATTTTATTTTATTAAACTTATTCATTTCCCTTTATTTCTTGAATTTTAATATATTCACTAATATCTAACTCCGGCCGCCGACCCGAGAACAAACACGTTTTCAGTTCCTGCTAATTGCTAGTCTAACATCCAATCTCTTACCTCATGTTTCTCTCGGATTCCGTTTTCCTCAAATGGTATTCTAATGCCTTTGACTGACAAATTATATTAGTAAGTACTAAGTGATATTAATTTAATTATATTCAATATTGTAATTGAATTATTGAAAAATACTACACAGATTTTAACATCGATACCATATTAATAAAAAATATAGACTATAATACTATATTGATAAATAATAATACTATATAATATAAAATATTATAATCATCTAATTATATAATATAATTAATGATAAACAAAACTTATTGAGGTAATATATACATATTTGAATTTTTAAATCATCTATGTATATAAAAAAGAATCTCTGTTATTTTTTATGTGTGTGTATAGTGTATATACATAGACTTCTACAGTTTTCTTTCAAGCTTGATGAAATTTTGCCCACTTGACCTTTAAAACAAGAGGATGGTATCTACATGAGATTTCGAAACCACCCTCTTCCCCGGTCAACTATACCCGGGTACATCAGCTAGATTTCTATAAAATAAGGGAATGGCAAAAATTTTGTGGCAAATCAATAACTTAAATGGTTTCAAGACATTAAAATGATTAAACTATATATAATAACAATAACAAATATTAATTCTATGCCAGTAACATAAACAAAAGGTAACATGATTCCAAATCAGAAAAAAAGAAAAAATCAAAAGAAAATTTGAATAAATATTTACTATAAAATTAGTTGTTGCTAAAAAGAATTTGGGGAAGTTACTCACAGTGACAACAAATTAAGGACTATTGATCAGTGTATAGTCAAAAACCCACAATAGCTATTGTTTAATTTGGACAGGTTTCGGCCACTTAAGTAAATCAATATACTGGAATCAATCATTAAAAAATAAGCTACTGTGTCCTTAAATAATTTATTAAAGTATTATTAATAATTAGTCATAAAAAATCATAATTATTAGTTTAAAAATATTTCAAAAATGCCTGACGGTTTATAACCATGGCACTTTTCTTTGTTATGATTTTCGATTAGTATGAATTTAAAAGATTAAATATAGAAAAATTTAAGGAATAACGCTAATTAACTCCCGAGGCGCAGCCGAGGGAGATAATTATCACGAGGGGAATTATGGCACTTTACTCCGGAGGTAGGTAGGGAGAAAACGCATCTTTATTCATTGCAAAGGTTATATTTATTATTTTAATAAATAACAATAATTGTTAGCACTTTTAATAGCACATATAAGAGATTCAATATTAAAAACAAATAAGAATTGCAATTAAACTCAAATAGAAGGTTATTTAGATGCAGGTTTAAACAATGATAAGAGCAAATTACAAATAAGGTCGAAAAAGCAGAGTCGCCAACCTGATTTCAACAACTTCACTAAGTTTGCTATTCATTCTATACAATTTATAAAATAATTAAGTTGGCAATCATCCTTCTTTTTCTCCCTGGTTTTACTTATTCTCCCTTCTTTTTGAGTTCAGGAAAGAAAAGACTTACTTCAGTCCCTCTAAACTAATCCAAAATCATAACTTTTTCTCCCTACTGGAGATAAAATATATTAGTAACTTGGAGAAGTATTTAAGAATAGAAGAAGTTTGTTTTTCAATCTTCTAGCCTATGGATAGACCTAAGGATAGAAATCATTTTTCTTAAGGCTTGATTAGTAGAAATAGAAGCAAGGAACACTCCCAGAAGATGTCTCGAAAACTATGAAAGAATAAGAATCGATAATCATGATGTGGCTACCACGGGTAGGTCTATAACTTTATAAGTTCCAATAGCCGTATAAAAACATTTAAAAGCTAAAATTACTGAAGGAGGAAGAACTCAAAAATGGCATTCAGAAGTAAGCAGCCAACGTACCAGAGAGATGGGAAGTAGAAAGAAGTAGGACTAAGCCTTTAAAATTGGGTAATCGTAATCGAGATTTTAACGAAATTAGTTAAGTGTTCCTAGGAGTTTTCATTATTGAGTAGTTGGGTCTATAACGAATCAATAAGGCTCACTTTTGCGATGTTTGGATCCCTCTTTGGGTCATTCTCAAGCTGAGTGTAAGGTGCAAACGATAAGTGCATATGAGAAGCGACGATAGCTTCATGAGGATTTTAGGAAAGAGAGGACTAAAAAAATGTATAGGATGAAATACAACTGCTCAATACAATCATCGCGTACCCTTCTCTAAAGTTCCTTTCTCTCAAAATGACCTTTCTCTCAAGTACCTTTCTCTTAAAAGCAAAATAAAATACTCTTTTATTTAAAAAAATGAAATTTAAGGAAACATTGAAGAAATAAAGTTAAGATATTAAGTTCTGTAGCAGTTGCAGTCATTTTGATTTATACAGCTAATAAAAGCTGAAAATCAAAAATAAAATTAAGCTTGGATAGGTTTTGAGGAAAATCTAAAAAGATATGTTAAGAGAGTTTGGTTTTTAAACATTTGTAAACTCGTGCATGTCAATATTTACATCGTAGGTGTGCTTCGAACTCTACAACAACCGACTTCATAATTAAAACGAATGGCTCCAAGAAACCAAACATATTTATAAATTTGAAAAGGGTACGAGTTAATTGTGAGCAGTGAAGAAAAACAAGCTAAATCAACATTATCTGCATAGGTGAAAATGACGACAAAATGTAATCACCTAATCAGTCAGCTTGGGAATGACTTAATAGTCCCAGTAAGAGATAGCGTGTATAAAAGTGACTGACAAACTTCAAGCTAGAATTTTGTGTATGAGTTCATTTTTTGGTGTCCTCCAAGAATATGTGGTCCACTAAGTTTGTCTGCGGAACATAGCTTGGCCATAAGCTGTTAAAAATACAGACCGGAGAGCGGCCATGTTCTTGCCGCGACAAATTCTCAAATATGGATCGGCAAATTGTCCCACAAATTTGGGGGACAATAAAAAATTAACTCATAAACTAAATTCTAACTTGGCTTACATCATTCACTTTTATGCGCACACTCCCTTGGAATACAAGGAGTCGAAACGTCGCAAATGTGAGCGTTTTTAACTCCTCAAAGGCACTACTCAAGAAGAGATTTCAGCGAGGAAAATAAATATACTAATTTGTAACTGTGTGCAGAAAATAATAAATTATATATATCCACTCATTTTTATTTTACGACTTAGCAATTACGTCATATTTTAATTCAACAACAAAAAGAAAATAATTTATCAATCATATTTTATGATAAAAGGAAAGCTATTAATAGATAAAATTGTTTCTATTTCATAAGAAAATTTTATTTTAAAATGCAACAGTGTTTTTTTTATATTTACTCAAAGATAAATCAAGCTGGAAAAACAACTTACCACAATTACACATTTAACAACCAATATAAAGTTAACTTACTGATGACTATGAAGTGAGTCATTCAAAAGCCAATGCGATTGATTTTAGTAAAATTAAATCGGACGAATAATATTAGTCTTATTGATAAAAGAATAACTTGATTCTTCTAACTCAAAGATTCCATCTTTTTATGGACTTATTTTATTTTGTAATGAATTTATTAAAACACGTTTCACACCTTAATAAAGTTCTTTTGGAATTTATCACAATCACATTAGCATCTGATCGACTTAAAGCGATATTACCTTCTACATAAACTTAAAGGTTAATTTTTACTGTTATATTTTCTATAGTAATCTATATCTATTTCTATAGTCCAGTGCTGAAAGTAGCATTTCGCATATGGAGTTGGACCCGAGCGATAGCAAGAGTAGTAAAACCACACGAGCAAAGCAAAATGCAGTTTTTGCACGAATTGCATACCGTACTTTATCTACGATTATTGGATTTTAATAATACGTACAAAAAAAAGAGTTACTTTAATTAAACAAACAGCAAATTAGTTAGTTTTAATTAGTTAGTAAACAAACACGCTAATCGTGCGATAAGGTGAAGAATTATAAACGCGCATGAGCAATGAATACAACTACGAAAAGAATCACTTTCTACGCATCTAAACAAAGACAGAGATAAAATGTTTATACTTAGTATCAATCGTAGAAAAAAATGTTTTATTTCTATTTTATTTTATAGTCTAGTAATAACTCAATAAGGTTTTACATTTCACTCAGTATGACTAAGTTTAGAGAGAAGTAATAAGTTACTAAAGGCAGGCCCTGAGAGAGCTTCAATGGAGCCCGGGCTAAACAATAGTTTTGGGGCTCCACACTACTCGGTTTCACGAGCATTAGGAAATTCCTAAAAAAAATTCCATCGCATCGTGAAATTTGGTTAGACTTGTATAAGCATCTTATTACTTTTAATTATTATTTAATTATTAAAAGTAAATACACATTATTAATATTTATGCAAAATATAATATTATTCGGGAGGCCGGGGCCTCTGAAGCCCCGGGCACATGGCCCTCATCAACCCCCCCCCCCCCCCCCTCTTATCAGTCTACCTTAGTCAGGGCCTGACTAAAGTTATAGTAAATTCGACAAAATGCTAATAAAAACAATAGATACTAATAATAATAATAAATTTAAAAAATAAAAAAATTGTTCTCTTGTAAGATAAAAAGACAAATCTCTTTTTATAAGAGTAACATAGGTAGATAAAATCAAATGCTTCAAGTTGGATAAACATCGAAAAAGAATAGACACTAATTTGTCCATTGTAAAACCAAAATAGCAACTAATCTAGACTGGTTTTTCAACAATTAGTTAATCAATTTGAACAATTTATGAATTTTATTTTAAAACGACGATATCAAAAAACAAATGGTAAATAGAAAGAGAATTTACAGAATATAACCCTAGTTATAGATAATTATGCAAAGATGAAATCCCTATAATTAAAAAAAAAATGAAAC
This sequence comes from Gerris lacustris, assembly GCA_951217055.1. Taxonomy (NCBI): domain Eukaryota; kingdom Metazoa; phylum Arthropoda; class Insecta; order Hemiptera; family Gerridae; genus Gerris; species Gerris lacustris. The sequence continues at coordinate 48,190,634 of OX578281.1, forward strand.
TTTCAACACAAGAGAATTCTGTTGAAATCATTAAAAAACTATTAGTAAATAACAAGCCTCTAAAGTCAAGTTAGTTATTTTTAATAAAAATAATAGTATTTAACCTTGCATACCATCGCGAACAGAGATTCCACGTGTGTAAGTACGTCAATTATTTTCCAAAGTAAATATAAGAAATAAAAATAACGCTATATTTATTTTCGATCGTTCGAGAGGAGAAACCCGTTGACTTTATAAGACCTAGGACCGAAAACCAACTGCGAAAATTTGCAACAGATCGGAGCCGTCAAGTCTCATGCATTCATTGGCTACTTGCCCGCTTCACCCCGAGCCAATTTAGAGAATCAGGCTTTTGTTTGTTGAAATCACCTCATCAGCTATTCAAAATAATTCTATTCCAATGACTAAAAAAAAATTAGAAATACATTTTCAACACGATTAAAGAGAGATTGTAGTTTGTCTACAAAAAAATAACATAAATTCTATGTATATGCTTCTAAAATCAAAGTTCTGCGAAAAAAAGCACCAGAATGAAAATGTTATTTTCAAGTAAGAAGTGTGTGTGCTGAATCCAAATCTAAAGTAGTTTCCCCGGAAAATGCGCCTAAAGTTCGGAAAAACAGTATTCAAGTAACTATATTCAACAGTGCAAACGAAAACAAAGCAAGGGATAGAAACAAATTTTTAAAAACATTGTTTTGATGTAAAAATATCAATAACCACGATTGAAATGAAAATTGCATATCATAATGTGAGTGTACCGAAAATTGATTGAAATTTTTCTCATTTCAAAAATAAAAACTAAAATATAAATTGTTTTTAAATGAGTTACATAGTTTCATATTGGATGTTTCTTTGCCAAGATAAAAACCAGGGAAAACGGCTTATATCGTTAGATTCGTATTTAAATGGACTATATTTTGAGAATTTTTAAATCAAAATCTTCGGAACCGTTTTCAATAAATTTTTTAATCTTGAGATTTTGGGGGTAGCGCCCCTAAGTGGTACTACAAATTTTAAAAAACATTAAAACAATTCCACAAAAATAATGTGAGAATTAAAATACGCGGTTATTTGGACCGTTTCGATTTCTAGCATCCCGCTTAAAGGTTGAAATTTATATGGGACCATCGGAGGCTAATTTTAACATACCATCCAAAATTATATTTAAACAAGACAAGTAGAATATCGGCGTTTGCAAACATGTTGACGTACAGTCCGATGGATAGAAACGAGACCAAAAATGTATCCTATAATGTCTGCGAAAACATTTCTGTCCAGGTTATTTTAAAATTTGATTTTTTTTTTTTTTTTTTGGAATGATCGCAATGCTCCTTATTACCTTCGGTAAACTAGGAGGCATAGTGGTACTAAATTAATTATAAAAATAATAATCTCAACTAATTTCCTCTGAAACCTGAATGCCAGCACTATCTTACGGGGTGAAAAATTATTTCTGATTGTTGGTAAAGAAGTATATTCAATAGCGATACTCGTATACCAGTCCAGAAATAACCTATGCTAATAAAGAGAAAAAAATACTACAGAAATAAATTGAATAAAAAACAATCGAAAAATAGAAACAAGTTAAAAATCCAAAACCAACGACCTGGAAAATCAACATTGTAAATTTATATTTTAAGGATTCAATTCCCAGGAATTTTAAGTAATAGAAAGATAAATTATGGTAATAAAAAAAACTTACAAAGCCGATAACACTATGGTGAAATATTAACAAATACAGAATTAGTCGCGCTAGGTATTTCTAAAAATTCGGAGACAGGCGACTAAGAGATTTATTCAATAATAAATCTTTTCAACCTAAACTATTAAAAAACCCTATTTATTATTCAAAGAAAAGAGATATTTAAATCTTGGCAAGGAATTATTACTACCATCAATGTAACTGTATGTCACACTTAATTTATTATCTTTAATATCTTATAAATAAGGGAGAAGGTAGAATAGAAGAAAGTGGTAGAAAAGAAAATGATTTAAAAAATACTATAAGAACATGAACCAGCAGTAAAATGAAGAGTAGGCGGAGTGGAAAAATAGAACCTAATATACAAAGTTTCATCTAAAGTCAAAAAAGAGTATCAATACCTGAAAGAAAGAATTAATTTATATTTGGAACTTCGGAATCTACCGCAATTATCGAGAATTAGCATTAATTATTTGAATACATTACTATTTATAGAGCAAGAATCAGTGGAAAATATTACTATTACGAGCATGTTTCTCATATCATGTAAAGGTAAATTTAAAGTTAACAAGTATAGTTATTATTCAATCTACGATTCCAACTGAATCTAATTTGTAATTAAATCTAAGAACTATGTATATTATTTCCTTGATAGTACATTTTAGACTTTTTCTCTAAATTAAAGTAGACAGTAGACCACAAACGTGAAATAATTAAAAGATTCAATGCACAATGTAGAAAAAAGATTTCTTGTTATCAATGCCCAGAATAAGTTCCTTATCTATTTAAGCAATTAAACGTCACATCCGCAGTTTATTATTATATTCCATCATGGCAATGAATTTAGTTTAGTTTTGACTGAGGTTTTAAATATGAAAATATTAAGTCTACATTAAAATTAACTTTTAGCCATTATCTTTAAACGTGTGCATCGATTATACAGCTACCATCAGTAAATTGATCATTATCAATAAATTTATTTTATGCAAAATATTAAGCTATTATCTTTTTATTTATTGCTTCCGAGCTTACCGAAGGTAACGGAAGCATTGTGTTCACTTTTGAGAACGAAAAACTTTTATGCCTCCGATTTCAAAAATTCCAAGACAGAAATCCGTTTCAGACATCAGGGAACATTTTTGGTCTCGTGTCTGTCTGTCTGTCTGTCTGTCGGTCTGTGTGTCCGCGGATTATGAAACGTGCGACGATAACTTGAGTAAATGTAAACCGATTTTGATGAAATTTGGTAGACATGTTCATTTTACCAATGCCCAGGACGAGTTCATTGGACAACTTTATCCGTCAAAGCGTTCACGAGCAACGCTCGCGTAAACGTGAACTTTAAATTTAAAATTGGAATTGTAGGTCGGGGAAAAAATCTAACTTTATCTATTCAATGAGACAACACATTTTTTTAGTAAAACCAACAGCGACACGCGACACCGCTATGAAGTGTTAAAGATCGCTAAAACTATTAATAGTTTTTACAAAATAAACAATATAACAATAAAGTAATATAACAATAATTGTTATAGTACATGATAGGATGCGAGGAAGCTATGTGCCACACTAATTGGCAGTCTATTTTTTTTTTATTTATTTTACATATATATTACTTGCAATGTCATTTTGCTATAAGTAATAAGGATAACAATATGATTGAGTGACATGGATTGTCATGAGAGGAGAGGCTACCCAGTGGTAGTACTCCTGTCGTGCGTAACATTAATCTACTTCATCGGTTGAGGTTGTGTCTATTATCAGTGTATTTAATCTATTTATAGTTATCATGTGCTAATTATACTACATCAGTCATGAGTGTACCGATCATTAAAATCAATACAATAATTTCTCGTCAAAGTATATCCCTCATCAGTGTTACTAATCATCAACGTAGATTTCAAATTCCTAGAAATAAAGAGTGTACTTTGTCAACATCAATCCAGTTATATTATATTAACTATTACATCCGGCATCAATGTACTGATCATCAGTATCAATGCACTAATTAAACGTCAAAATAAAGCTACCACCAGAATACTATCATCAACGACAATGCAGTTAATATGTTTACTATAAACCATCATTAGTGAATATTTCACACAACAATGATACAATAATTTTGTATTAAATTATAGCCTTCAACAGTGTATTATCATCGACAGCAATGCAGTTATTATGTTTAGTATACCACAGCAATTATCATAGTACTGATTTTAATTTCAATGCACTTCCCTCCAGGTTCATCTAACAAAATATATATTTATCAGCATAACTGTATGTTTCCTAACAAAAACTTCAAAACAATAAATATCCCTAGTAAATAATAAATAAATCAAGAGGTAAATAGGCTATTAAAAACAATAACATTATAAATTAATTAATCAAAAAATAAAATAACATTAAATAAAACAAAAAAACTATCAAAAGTTCAAAGGGTGGGGTAGTAAATTATCACTTTTATTCTCGCCCGTAAAACATTATAAATTTCTTGAAAATTCTTCAAAATTGAAAGTTTGTTTTATCAACAAAATACACAACTCGTTAGCTTATACACTGTATACTGAAAACAAATAGCTTTTAGATAATCCAACACGAATAATTGATACTAAGAAATCTTCTAACAAAGAAAAAGATTTAATAAAAAGAATGTCAACTCAGAATAACGAATAGTGTTCTACATAAAAGACAAAAGAGAATTGTTTACAAAAATAGAATTTAAAAAAGTATACAAATGTACATCATTGTTTTAACAACATAAGAAAAATAATAAAATTAACAATGTAAGATGGCTATGAAGTAAAATTTAATTTAAAATTAAATAAAGCAATAATTATGTAAGTATTATCAAAAAAGTTATATAATAAAAAAAAAAAAACAAGGTTCACGACAGCTCAAATAATTTTTCCGATATACAAAACATTATTTCTCCTTTATTTTTAGGTTTCATCATCTAAAAAAATAGGGATTATCCTGAGGGATTGAGAATCTAATGGTCTCGTTAGTCTTTGAATGGATTAAAATAATTTATATTATTATGTCCATAAATATTCGTCGGAAACATATTTAATAAATAAAAACAAAAATCCGTTTCGTTTTTTCAGAGAATAACACCATTAAATTAGAGCTAAAATTCATTTCTCGAAGCTGTGTTTCTTCTCCACCACTTTCTCCACCATAAATAAATTCTTTCATACATGGGAGCGTCTGTGGAGGGCATCTTAAGGAATAATATAAAGAGTCTCTCAACGTTTACTGACAAATTTGTTTATTTTATACTACAAAGCAGCTGTTATGTTAGCCTAACATAACAGCTCATTAGGCCATCATCAGTCCGGAATTTGGAAGAATTAGAGATTCCATAGTAACACAGTACTTTCTGTTATGGAGATCAACGTAAGCTGAAGTCTTTCGTTGATATCCGACACGAAGTAGGCTCACTCATTAACTTTTTATTGGTTTAATGTAACTATATTTCTACCTCTAATGAAGGCCGAAAGATGTTTTGCAGTATAAAATAAACAAATTAGCCAGTTAACGTGGAGAGACAGTTTATTTTATTCCACAAATAGATAGTTTCTTTGCTATGAAGCACTAATTTTAAATTAATAAATTTATTTGAAAATTGTTTTTAAGTGATATTACTAAGGTGATATACGACAAACTAGTAATTTGTTGCATTCTCAACTCACGAATTTAAGATGTACGGGACAAAAATTGTCATTGCCTCCTCAAAAAGGCCATTATTTGATATCCACATTATGTATGACTTAAAAATTCTTAATTTTTGTTCAGTCGTTTTGAAAATATCGTCATAGTATAAATATTTCCTTTCTCTACACAACAATGACTTTAAAAATGACACGGAACATCCCATATATAAGCATAAGCTTATTTTTAAACACTCTCAATTCGACCATATTTATTTCAAAATGGTGGCAAAAAATAAATGGTCCACATAGATGAGAGGTACGGATGACCGCAGAAGGTTGATCAAAAAATTATTATTTGTAATTATTTGGGTTTGACGTACCTACTATTAAAACTATCAAAAAAGGATCAGTAGTTTTCAAAATTTAAAATTTGGGTATTCGCGAAAATATTGACTGACAGAGAGAAAATGTGAAAAGTTTAAATAAGGAGACATGAAACAATTTCGTTTTTTTGCTTCCGTTACCTTCGGTAAGCTTGGAATTAAAAATAGAGAAATATACTTTAAAAAATCATAAGTAGAGATATATTTTGTCAAATAAGTTAATACATTGAGTTCTTTATTTACGTTTTGATAAAAAGAATAATTATAGTAATTAACATTATTCTACTCTACATTATTATTATGCTTGCTTTCTGAAAAATACTCGGTTCTTATCTGTGTACAATCCACGATTGACTTCAACAATATCATTATACGCAGACAAGGTCACAGCTTTATTTAAAAACAACCCGGCATTACAATTATAATAGGTTCTGAATACATACGTGTGAAATATATAAAAATGCTAAATAATATTAGCATTTATATTTTAACAGATAATTAACAATGCATTAGTAGCAAGAGTTAATGCTTTCACTAATTGACCACTTATTTGTTGTATAACGTAGATTTTTGTAGAACTATTTTTTTTAACAATTTATACGATGATTAGAAATGTTTGCTTCGACACCAAGATAAAAATAAGAATAAAATATTACAAAATTATTTAGCCCTTCTTTATGATAAAATTATAATTGTTTGCTTATTGAGTTTAAGGATATTTTTAAAGTATTATTTAAGTTTTATGGATTGTCGAAAGTATATTTATACCCAATTATTTATTCGGTCCAAACAAAAAAATAAATAAATTATCTTGTCAAGCAACAGTATAATTTCTTTTAATTATGCAATTGTATAATCATTATTATTATCAATTTATCTCAAGTAGGTGTATATTTTTCGAGGAAAAATTAAATTTACATATAGAATTAATATACATTATTAAGATTAATATGTGTATAAATTGACTGAAAAATTTACAAATAATGGTTACCTAGTTTTGAATATGTAATCTTTCAATTTGGTTTTTGTCTGTTATCTTTTCTGATAACTTAATGATCTTTTTGTAATTTTAGATTTTGAATTTCACCATAGATATAAAAAATTGTGTCGCATCTTTGTCTCAATGATATTATTGTAAGTTACTTTTTATTCGTGCGAATAACTTAGTCATTTAATAAGTTGAAGCGAATTGACACAAAATAATCATTAACACAGAAAGGTCACATTCTGATTGAAATGAAAAACTAAAGAGTTAACAATGATTAATTCAGTCAAAATCAACTGATAATGGTTGAAAATACGGTAATAAACAACGAAAAAAAGTAATTAATGTAAGCATTTTTAAGGAAAGGCAAGTAAAAATAATTTTAAATTTTACCCAATTAATTAATGAATGGAAGTCATTTTATATAGAGGCTCTTTGTATTTCTTTGATTACATGGAATCCATAAAAGCACTAAAAAAAATCGGGTACGGGGTACCTCGGAACTTTTCCTCACTTCAGAGGCCACTAAAGTGGCCTCTCCTGCTGCTTCGCAGCAGTAGGAAGCAGCATTGGTCGTGGTCAGTACTTGGATGGGTGACCGTTCTAAACTAATTTATTTATTATCATTCTTAAAAAAACATTATTTTTAATACCTATATTTTATATGAGAGAGATAGTGAGATACGGTCTAAAGAAAAAAACTAAGTTTTTACCAACTAGTTTCGTAAAATATATTTACATCATCAGGGAAAATGAAACTAGTTGGTAAAAACTTAGTTTTTTTCTTTAGACCGTATCTCACTAACTCTCTCATATCTACACTTTAACGGTTGCTAACTTAAAATTTAATCCTATATTTTATTTAATTATTTGAAGTTTGGCGGTATTTTGACAGATGTAAACAAACTTTGACGTCATCAAAATTATTGCACTAAAAAATAATTATATTCGCTTATAACTTTAAAACTAATTAATGGAATTTCATCGGGTTTTTTTATAATTGGTCCTTAATTTTTTTCGGTTCCAATGATATGCTATACGTCAAAAACCTATTTATACTTTCAGTATTATTAACCGTCAAAGTTTAAAAATTCAAAAATGAATAACTTCAAAATGGCGGCCAAAATCAAAATGAAATTTAGTGGGCTTGTTTGTATTACAGAGAGGTACATTCGAGCCAAATTTCAACTCGATCAGGACCATTTTCGATTTATTACGATTTATTTAAATTTTTGCTGACTCAGCAAACTGGGTTCAAGATGGCGGAAAAAGTTGATTTCCTGGGCGGCACAACTACAGGTTAGGACTGATTTTTCTGCCAAGTTTCAACTCTCTAGGTTAAATACCTTGGGCGCTACGATGATAACATACATAGGTCATGCTGAAAACCACTCAGGAGGTCTTAAAAACACCTAAAACGGATAATTCCGTTGAAATCTCGAAAAAACATTTTTTGGTGAAAACAATACTTTTCCTACTATTAGTAGTGAGGAAAAGTAAAAAGGCACAGCTTCCTCGCGTCCTATTTCATATACTTTATGATTTTATGAATTTACAGCGTATTATTTTCAAATTTATTTAATTTTCCCTTCGATTTTTAAATCTGCCAAAATTGTTTTGATTTTATACACCAAACAAAATAAATGTATGTTTGTGCGCATGTTTTAGAAAAGAAATAAGTAAATGGTCGCAGAAGGATGAAACTTAGATGGGACCAAGAATGGGATAATTATGACCTACCATCCAAATTTCATTAAAATCGGACGTGTATAGTTTTTAAGATATGTTCGCAATATTATTGAGCAACCGACAGGCACGGAACCAAACATGTTCCCTGATTTCTGAAACGGATTTCTGCCTTGGAATTTTTGAAATCGGAGACAAAAAACTTTTCGTTCTTTAGAACAGTGGTTCTTGACCGGGGGGCCGCGACCCCCCAGGGGGCCTCGAAAGGTAGTTAGGTACTAGGTATATTATATTTAGAGATTTTAAGGGGGCCGTGGTTACCAAAAGGTTAAGAACCACTGCTTTAGAACGATCACATAGCTCCCATTACCTTCGGTAAGCTTGGAAGCCAAACTCCGAAAGTAAATAGAGCAGGTAATAGCAGCGACAACAAACCAACCAACATTATACATTTTCCCTTACAATAGTATGTACACTTAATGAATGAATACAAATACATATTGACAAAATATTTTTTAATGTTTCTCTCAGGTTTATCACAATATTATATTTCATCACAAAATTAAGAGAATAATTACCTTACCATATTTACTATTATCTATTAAATGCCATAAAAAGATACAAAGTTTTACAAGGGTAAACAGATTTTATCGTGCAAAAGCCTCATTATTATCGCGGTTAATAACAAATATAATGATTTATGATAAGTATCGACAAGATAACCAATACACTTAACATTCAAATCAATACCTGCCAACAGCTTTTATTATATATGCACTGACAAAATACTATTATCTAATGACTTGATAACGCAGAGACCTCCGTGAGTTCGTAGAACTTAGAGTGATTATCTAAAAAACTATTGACCATATAATCGATACATTTAACGCTAAATTGCTTGTTTTTACAATAGGCTCATAAACATTGCCTTAATATAAATGAAGGTGATTAAACTGAGCATCAGAATCTTTGGTAGAAGCTGTAATTTCTTATATTAAAGACTATTAGCTAATGACTTAGAGACAACGCAGAGTTCTCCGTGAGTTCGTGGAACTTACTCAGAGCGAATATCTAATAAACAAAACCGCAATATCCATTGCGGTTTTTGACCATATAATCAATATACTTTACGTAAAATTGCTTGAGTTTTTACAATAGTTTTATGAAATCTTGTCTTAATATAAATGAAGGTGATTAATACTGAGCAGAATCTTTCTTATATTGAGGTTTTATTACGGTAACTTCCTTTAAATTAAGAACAAGGTACTCCAACACATGATTTTGCTTCCGAGCTTACCAAAGGTAACGGAAGCTTAGTCGTTCTGAAGAACGAAAATATTTTATGTTTCCGATTTAAAAAAATCCAAGACAGAAATCCGTTTCAGATATCAGGGAACATTGTTGGTTCCGTGTCTGTCTGACGGTTTGTCGCTCAATGTTTGCGAACCAAAATATCTTATAAACTACAATCCCGATTTTGATTAAATTACTATGGTAGGTCATAATAAGCTCATTGTTGGTCCCATATAAGTTTCAACCCTCTGCGCTTATTCGTTTCAATTCCACTGCGCACAAACATACTTTTATTTACTCCTGATTTGTATGAAACGGTTGAATTAAGATACACGGTGCGGTCGAGAATCGCTTTGCAGCAAGAGATTATATCCCTTTGACAAACAGTACATTTGTATGACTTATATATTTAAGTAGGGTAACGGAAGCTATGTAATCGTCCTGAAGAACGAACATTTTTATATCACCAATTTTTAAAAATTGCAAGACAGAAATCCGTTTTAGACAACAGGGAACATTTTTGGTCCCGTGTTTGTCTGTCACTCAATTTTTGCGAACCACATCATATCTTAATAAATATTCGTAAAAAAACAAAAACAATTTTGACAGACTTAAAAAACGGTGGGAAATTAAATAAATTTGACACTAATAGGTTGTAAAAGTAATATAGGATGCGAGAAAGCTATTTGCCATACTAATTTACAGACTATTGTTCTAATAGTTTATTCCTATTCAACTTCCTTTAAACGTAGAACCTACGAAGGCACACCTAGGAAGAAATCCTTTATTCATACCAAATAAAATTGATCTGTTCAGTGTAAAAAAAAACACAATAGCAAATGTTTAATACAGACCCGTGTCGAGCACATTATTAGGTCATCATCAGTAAATTTTGATCTTGGAATTCTATTTACTATTTACGTTATTACTGCTGAACCGTGTGAAGATAACGAATCCTCCATACTTCATACTACCGCACCTAACTATTTTTGGCAAGGAAGAGATGCAGTCCAGGGCCAGGACTAAGTTGCAAGAGAATATGCGCAACAATATTAATACAAGAGCAAGTCCACTTTTGCACCAAACCAATTAAAATCACAGTGTGATCTGGCCGGCGAGAGATAGGAAAGTGAACCAGATCACCGCAAGTCATATGAAAGCTTAAGAAGAGAGTGGCTAAAGAAACAATATACCGTCGGAAATGACCGTATAAGAGGAGACTTAGAAAAAATAGCCATGGAAACTTGGCTCAGGCACCTGATCAGTATAGATAATGCGAGAAAGTTCAAGTAATATATGGAAGCAAGACAGGGACAGGGACCTACATGTTTTATTAACCATTAGATGTATCTCGGTAGGAACATCTACTTTTTTAAATTCTTCTTCGATCTTTTATCTATAAAGCTTGTCTACTATTTTCTCAATCAAATGTTTCAACATTGTGTACTTTAATTTATATTTTTAATTTCATTTCATTTATATTTTCCTTTTGGTAAAAACCTATGAAACTTTTTTTTCAATGCCTGGGAGAAAATGTTTATTTAATACCAGGTCAAAGGGAACGTTCGGTACCCTACTATTAAAATACCCTTGTCTATCATTAAAAAAGAGGATGTTTAGAAGTTGTGTAGTGATTATAAAGAGGAGGGGAGTGAACCATGTACTCGTACGTAGGGTGTAGATAATAAGTACCAATATATAGAAGAGGGTTTTGTTCAAAGTGCTCTATCATGGGAAAAATAGGGGGCTCTTTAATCTCCTGTAATTGCTTTGCTCCACATCCTCAAATCTTGTTAAGAATACTATGAGGTTTGGTGTTTGAGTTTTAACGTAACTAATGTATCACCAAGTGCATTTTATATTAGATTTTAAATGTATGGCATATTATAAAAATACTAACAACAAGACGAATAATAGTTTATCATTTGTATGTAATTTAAAAGGGGACATCATAAGAAAAAAATATAAATATAACTTTGTAAAACGCATCCGTGGATTTTTCTCCATAAAAATTGATTTACTTAAGCCTCTAACTCCAAATAGCTATAAACGCAGTTGAGGTGGATTTTCACCTTGATGATAAGAGCAGTACTAAATTATAATACAAGCAATAATAAGGGCTATAGCTGTACAAAAGTAAAACAAATCTTTAACAAAATAAATAGATGAATTAGACCAATTTTTGCTTCAACTAGAAGTTTACCAAATGAAAAAGGCCATTAAGTTAAATAAGAATATATTAACAAATTTACAAGAAGAAAAATCACAATTAGTTCTGATATTTTGAGTTAGCTTCACTCATCATCATAAGTAGTTCCACTAATGATTCCTTCTAATACGTTGAGAAAACAAAATATAAGAGTAGAATCGATATCATATAGTCTTTTCTGTCATATTTACTTTTCCTTTCCTAAAAGAAAAGTATTTGTTTTCACCCAAAAAATCCATAATCTAGACTTTTTTACTCGTTATTTTATGGAGTCTAGAACTTATACCTAGAGAGTAGACTAGTAGATCCATGATAGTAAAATATTAATATTTATCAAAATGTTGCACACAATTGGAAGGAAAATTATGCAATCAAGGAAGATAAGAGGTCTTAGAGTAAGTCGAATACTACTTTTTGTATCAAACAAACACGGCTTCTAGGCCGTAAGAAGTAAACTATGGTTAAAAATTGATTTTTTTTTTTTTTTTTTTTACTTTTTATTTGATTATTGCAACTACAATAATTTATTTTTATAAGCAATAAATATGTAAGAGTATAGGTATGTAACTTGAAAACGACATGATGTAAGGAACTATCCAGTGATAGGACTTACTGAATTGACGCAAAATTTATATTGAGATACATAGATAAATTTAAAAAAAATATATAACTTAGTTATCAAAGAGGTAACGTAGCTACTGCCTCATCAGGCGTTTAGGAGGATTGTAAGGAGTGATTACGGAAAACAGGCAACGGACTAGTGGATTGGAATGGTTGGAAGGGAATTGTTGAAGGGAATGGTCGGGAATACTTTGAGGTCATTATGAAGGGCGAAATTTGAAACATAGAAGAAGCGTCAGCTGTTTTTCTTAGGATCTTGGATTGGAGAGATTGGATTCAATAGGAATTGGAAGACTTGGTGCAACCCAAGAGTTCTATGCCGTATGTCCATGTTGGTTTTATTATTGTGTTGTAGATTAGTACGAGTATTTTGTTTTTCATGTTGAGTTTAGATGTTTTGTATAAAAGTCTGTGTGAAAAAAAATCTTAAAACTACATTTTCTGTAAATAGTTTCACCATGGTTTCCAAAGGTAAGCCTCGCCCTAAAAAATGATAATATTAGGTCATTAAAAAGGAAGCAATTGGCATGTAACTACAAAACTTGAATGGTAATTGTACCATACAAGCATTAATTGCAGCTAGATTTGTATACTAGGTTGAAAGTTATGAAAGAATTTGAAAAAAAGTAATCAGAAGGAAGAAATAAACCGGTCCACCACACCAAGAGAGGCTTGACTTCTTCCATACTTTCTAATATTCAGTCCAAGGCATTTCAACCTGTCTAGACTTGAAATTACCATTCTGGACACTATACTGTTTATTATAAGGGTGATGAAGAATTGCAGACTTACTGGCCATAAAAGTAAACAACTGCAAACAATTGACACAAACAAGTCATAGATACCAACACTGTTGGGTAATAATTTAAGTTGTGGCTTCAATTAATCAATTATACCAACCACGTGGTTCAATCTTATTCAAATAATGTCTAATCACTAGTTTACAAGATTATTACCAATAATACCAATTAATAAAATTAAAATTTTAAGAAATAATCTCGGATCTCTTTGCTGAAATTTAGGTCTTTTTCGATTGTAGAAAAAAAAATTGAATGTCACTTTCTCTCTTAATAAGAGAAAGTATGGCACTTAAACAGAATTTTGTATTAAGATATTTACACACTCTATATACATCCTTGACACAATTTGACTGTTTCTATAGTTCTGGTATTTTTTTTTACAGTACAAAAGTTCCTTCAAATTTAAACTCGGCCAAAGATCTGACAAATTTAACTAACAAATTATTATTAGAAATAGTACATTTCAGACGAATAACCGATTCCCAATAAACAGCTTTTCTTGAGTTTGAATGCATTCGGTTATTTCTTTAATTAGAAAAATTAGTTAAAAAAAGGGACATATTTTAATAAAAGGTATATTTCAGACAGGTAACATAAGTATATGGTTGTGCTTTTTTAAAAAAAAAAAAAAAAAAAAAAAAAAAACTTGAATGGTAATTGTACCATACGCAAGTATTAATTGCAGCTAGATTATTATTTATTTATTTGTACTGTAAAAAAAGACGATTATACCCATAGAGTAAATGTCACACCCTTTTGATTAAAAGAAATCGGTCTGAGACAATTCACTCAAAATTTCTCATATCCGAGTTCATAATTACTTAGCCCAGTGTTCTCCATTTATTAGTTTTTAGGGTCCGTAGGCAAAACCAAGGACCCTTATATTTTCCTGCGTGTGTCTGTCCGTCCGTCCGGTCGCCTTCTCTCACGGCTACACCTTTCGTCCGATCACTTTGAAATTTGGCATGTATGCGTGTCTTGTACCTACCCACATATTTTAAAAATATAGCGACTTAAAAAAAATATTTTTCAAAAAAATTAGGGTAAAAAACTTAAGGGTTCAATTTTTTTTCGACACCGTGAGGGGTATCATTTGAAAGGGTACGTCAAGCTGATTACAAAAATATATAATTCTTTGGTTATAACTTTGATAGGGCGAGCGTAGGCAAGTTTGAAGTGGGTGTGAAACGTGTCCCCCCCCCCCCTCTATCTCGCTTATGTGAAGTGCAAATAATCTGAAAAAAATCCTGAACATTCTTCGACCAAAAGTAAAGATACCACTTTTTGGAAATTTCGAAAAAAATTTTTTTTTTTTTTTTTTTTTTATTGACAAAATACGTTTTTTTATAACTATGGTCTTTTTTATGTGGTTGTAGTCCGGTTCAATGGCAAAAAAATACTTTATCAGAAGTTTGTTTATGTGTTTTGAGAATATCAGACCCATAAGATAGTTTAAAGTAAGCTTTTTAGCATTTTAAAAAACACCATCAATAGGGTACTACTTAAACTATACGCAGGGTTGCCTACGGACCCTCGCTATGTGCTGACTAGCACACACTTGACCTGTTTATTGAATGTACATTCAATTCTTATTGATCATTTCATAAAAATTTATCATACAAATAACTTTTCCTCGGCGGGGAATCGAACCCGACCACATTTTTAAAAACTAATTGTTTGGACTCAGCGGACCTCAAAACGTGTAAATCCATCAAAATCTCTAAGTCGAATTTTTGCGCCATCACAATACTTACTCTTTACATATAAGAAAGTAAAAATTATTGCAACGAAAATATATTTTAAAAAAATTGAGTTGAATCGGGTGTGAGCTAATAGGTTATCTCGAGTAAATTTGTCAGATAATAATAATAAGTATACGAAGACTGTTAAAGTCAGGTTTATATTGTTAATTTAAAGCGAATTTAAGATAAAATTACTGGCAGCAAGTTATATTAATTGAGTACAGAATTCTACAGAATAGACAAGACATGCCCAGCTCTATTTTAAGAATCAAAAGAATGAAGAAATAGGTTATTGCTCAAACTAAAATACTCGACTGCACTGTTAGCAAATCAATCAGTTTATCTGAGGCTAATTGAGAAATTACATAGTTACCTTATAAGTAAGAAGAATGTAAGTGCGGGGTGCAACGCGCAACTAATACTAATAAGTAACACTTAACATATTACACAAAGACCGACACATTGATTTTGTATGAATGTCAAAAAGAGACTGAATTATATTGACAGAAAATAATCAACAAAAATTAGAAAAATATAAATAAACCATGGATGTGCAAGTGCACCTCATACCTCCCCCCTTAGTGACCTTCCTCTAAGTTGTTCGTTTAGGGCGAGTTAGGGGCGAAGGTGACTTTCTTAGCCTTCGGAACTGCTTCTTCACTGTTTGCTAGGTACGCCGACTTCAAACGGTCAATTGAAATATGTTTTTCTTTGCCATTGACGTCGACTTTAAACCACTTTGCCTCTCTAGCAATAACTTTGTAGGGGCCTTCGTAGGGTGCTTCTAATGGCTTTCGCACTCTATCTACTCGTACAAATACGTGGCTTGATTCAGTTAGGTCCTTGTGAATAAATATTGCAGATGTTCCATGTCTCTTTATTCCTTGCGGTTTAATCCTCTCTACCTGTTCTTTTAACTTGCTAACGTAAGCGTCGTCTATTCGGCCTAAGTCGGTCTTAGTAAAGAACTGTCCAGGGAGTCTTAGATTGCGTCCGTATGTCAGTTCAGCAGTTGTGGCATGTAAGTCATTTTTGTAGGCTGTCCTTAATCCTAGTAACACAAGTGGTAGTGAATCAGTCCATTTTGTCGGGTTATGGCATTTAATTGCAGCTTTCAGTGTTCTGTGTACCGCTTCTATCATTCCGTTAGCTTCCGGGTGATAGGCTGTGGTCCTTGTTTTACTTATGCCACAATATTCCATCAGCTTCCGAAATGTTGTCGCTTCAAATTGTCTTCCTTGGTCGCTAGTCAGTGTTTCAGGACATCCAAAACGCGTGATCCATCCGGTAAAGAAAGCTTGGGTTACCGTTTCTGCTGTAATGTCTTTCAGTGGTATTGCTTCTAACCATCGTGTTGTCCGATCAATGCACGTTAGTAAGTACCTGCATCCGTCTGAAAGGGGAAGTGGTCCTACTAAATCTACATGAATATGTGCGAATCGTGGCGCATCAACAAACTCTCCTCGTGGGGCTTTGGTATGGCGATGTATTTTATTTTTCTGACACTGAATGCATGTGCGAACCCATGAAGAGATGTTCGCATTCATCTTCGGCCAGAAAAATCGCTGCCTAATAGCTTTGGATGTAGCTCTTCTTCCTTGATGTGCCAGATTATGAACTAAATCAAAAGCTGTTTTTCGTACTGCCTCAGGAATAAAAGGTCTCCCGTCCGTTGTTGTGTAAACCTTCAAGTTTGAATTAGGGATATCAGTCAGTTTAAGTCGTACGACTGTCTTATTGTCAAGTAAAAATTTCTGCAAGTCATCGTCTGTCTCCTGTAACTTAGCTAATGTCTCATAGTTAATTGTTTGTCCCGTAAATACTTCTTCCAGTCTAGATAGTGTATCCGCTACAATGTTTTTACTTCCAGAAACGTGTCTGATGTCAGTAGTAAATTGACTTATAAAATTTAGCTGTCGAATTTGTCGGGGTGAGCTTTTGTCTGTTTTCTGTTGAAATGCATACGTTAAAGGCTTCTGATCAGTGTATACAGTAAATTCTCGTCCCTCCAAAAGGTGGCGGAAATACTTTATTGCTTCATACACTGCCAGTAGTTCTTTATCGTATGTACTGTATTGTTTTTGGCTTGCAGTAAGTTTCCTCGAAAAAAATCCGATCGGTCTAGCATTGTCGTCTCGTTGTTGTAACACGGCTCCTATAGCTACGTCTGATGCATCTGTCATAAGTGACATCTGTCCGTTTGTCGAGGGGAATGCCAGTACTGTCGCGTCTGATAAGGCTTGTTTGCATTCGTTGAAAGCTCTGTCTGTTTCTTGGTCCCACTGTACCGGTCTTTGGTCTTTCTTCCTCGCGTCTTTCGTCAGTGCTGTCAAAGGTGCTTGAATTCGAGAAATGTTCGGTATAAAGTGATGATAAAAGTTCACCATGCCAATGAATCGGCGAAGCTCTTGTATGGTTTGAGGTTTAGGGAAGTTCTTGATGGCTTCAACCTTCTTAGTGAGTGGTTTCACACCTTCTCTACAGATCTCGTGTCCCAAAAAACTTACTTGGTGTTGTCCAAATACGCATTTAGCAATGTTGATTGCTACACCGTACTCGCTTAATCGCTGAAAGAGTAACTTGAGGTGTTCTATGTGCTCCTCTTCGTTCTCTGACGCTATTAGGATGTCGTCGAGGTACGGCTGTGCAAAATCGAGACCAGCTAGCACCTGCCTGACGTGTCTTTGAAATGTCTGTGCGGCATTGCGTAGTCCAAAAGGCATTCTAATGAACTCATACATACCGAATGGTGTGGTGATGGCGGTTTTCGGTATATCTGCCGGCTCCATTGGGATTTGATGATAGGCCTTTCTTAAGTCTATGGTGGAAAATATCTTGGCTCCATGAAGATTTGTTGTGATATCTTGGATATGGGGAAGTGGGTACCTGTCCGGCACCGTAACTGCGTTTAACTTCCTATAGTCACCACAAGGTCTCCATTCGCCATTCTTCTTGCGCACCATATGTAAAGGACTGGCCCAGGAGCTTCTTGATGGTCTGCAAATCCCCTGTGCAACCATTTCATCAAAGGCTTGTCTGGCATCCTTAAGTTTAGCAGGATCCAGACGTCGGAACTTTTGGTACACAGGAGCTCCAACCGTTTGGAGGTGGTGGGTGGTGGAGTGTTTTACCGCTTCTCGAAACACGTCTTCTTCATGCAGTAGCTCTGGATAGTTTCTGAGCACCTCATAAAACTTATCGCTTTCTTGTACCAATCGTATAGTCACGGGTGGTGTCTGTGCTGTCTCTCCTTTGGTTGAAATGCTTGTCAAGCTGTCAGTAAGTCGAGAATTTTTCAGGTCTATTATGAGTCCAAATTTACTAATAAAGTCAGCTCCTAAAATTGGTCTACCTACGTCAGCAACTGTGAATGTCCACTTGTACAACCTACGTAACCCTAAGTCTATGTTTAACGTCACTAGTCCGTACGTTTTTATAGGTGAACCGTTGGCTGCAAATAGTTTTGTCCTAGTTGGTCGCTTCTCAAATTTTGTTTGGTGAGGAATAACCGAAATATCCGCTCCCGAATCTATTAGGAAACGAAGATTTGATTTTTTATCCTTTATAAACATGCGGCTACGTGTTACGCCAGTTACTCCTGCCGCTGAAGCAGTCTGGCTTGCTAGTTTTCCTGCTGCTTAAATGCACACGGTTTTGTACACTTACGTGCATCCTTTCCAAATTTGTCGTGGAAGTAGCAGTTGCCGCTCTTTCGCTCTCTAGCTCTTGAATTTGAACGACCTCGGGATCTTGACCTTCTACGGTAAGGTTGATGATAACGTCCTTTTAAGTATGCAACCTCCGATTTCAGAGTTGTCATATCATTAAGCATTGTTTTCATCATTTCTCCTAGATTCGTAGCTGATGTCGTTGGTTCCTTATGTTCAGTGGATGTTGAAGCATTACTATGCTTAGTTACAGCGTTGACTGTCTTGTCAGTTGCGTTTGTGTCACTCAAGTCAAATATTTTATCAGCCATGGTTGCCAAAGTCGTGACATTTTCATTGCTAACTGATAAAATTGATTGCACATTAGAGGGTAGATGTTTTATCCATAATGATTTCAAAACTTCATCTGAAATTTTTCCTTCAGCCAGATCATTCATTTGTCGCAACAGATGGGATGGCTTGCGATCACCTAAATTCATTTCGTTTAATAAACGTCTGATTTTCTTCTCACTACTTTCTGAAAATGCGGCTAGTAAAGATTTTTTAAGCGCCTCATACTTTCCAGTAGCGGGTGGTTGCGAAACTACATCGGAAACATATTCTAACATGTCCCCCTCTAATGTTTTTATTATATGATAAAACTTCGTTGTATCTGCCGTCACTTTTGACAGTTCGAAATTAGCTTCGGCATGAATGAACCATAATTCAGGCCGATTTTTCCAAAATTGAGGTAGCTTTACAGCAACAGTAGCTACTTGGGATGTCCCAGCTTCCTCGTCTTCTAAATTAATGAGTGAATCATTCATTTTTTAATTTTTTATTGAAATAAAACTTTTTATGTCAAACTGTCAAATGTTAAAAAAAAAATTTGATGTTATTATAATTGCAGATAAAATTTAAAACAGACCTTTACGTAGTTCCTGAGTAACAATTATTCTTCAACGGTTCAACGGTTCAACGGGGTCACCAGTTTGCGGGGTGCAACGCGCAACTAATACTAATAAGTAACACTTAACATATTACACAAAGACCGACACATTGATTTTGTATGAATGTCAAAAAGAGACTGAATTATATTGACAGAAAATAATCAACAAAAATTAGAAAAATATAAATAAACCATGGATGTGCAAGTGCACCTCATAAGCAATGAATAAAACATTCTAAAAGCTGAGATCAAAACTGAAACTGCCCATACATAATTTATGACAAGTTGAATTTTTTTTATTAATTGAATAATTAGTAATAGGCGAAACCTAAAACAAGAACCCTAGCACTGACTAATCTCGCTTTAGGAAAAGAGGACCAAACTGGTGAGGGAAAAAGACATAACAACACACTCTACTGCTGGGAATTTAATGCATGCTTTATTATTACCATTGCTAATAGTATGTTTCTGTCCAATCATAACAGCAAAATTGATAGTACCTACATAGTAAATCCCCTTCTTTAAGGACTAAGTGGTAATGATTATTTCCTTCTAAGGATGACTGGGAGCAAGGCCATGAAAATGTCCCCCTACATAATATGTAGGGGGACAGTTTCCTTCATATTATGAAGGATGTTTTGTTTACTGATGGTTCTCTCTTAGAAGGACTATCAGGGGCAGGAGTATTCTGCTCTGATCCGCTACAAGAGATTAGTATAAGCTTAGGAAAGTTATATATAGGCTTCCAAGCTGAGATCTTTGCAATCCTGGCTTGCAGTCAAGTGATTCTGAGAAGAATGAGTCAGGAAAACAGATTTATATCTGCTCGGACAGTCAGGCTGCTATTATAAAGTCTTTGACTATTCCGAGATGCACTTCTAAACTAGTGACAGATTGCAAGGGGTTTCTTAATGATCTGGCAAGACACAATGCTGTCCACCTAGTATGGGTTCCAGGGCATAGTGGGATAGAAGGAAATGAATTGGCAGATCAACTGGCCAAGCTGGGTTCTAGTGTAATTCCTTCTGCCCCGGAACCTGTGGTAGGTATCTGCGTGAGGACCGCTTGAAAGAACTCTTTGTTAAGAGATTTTCAACGAACCTGGGAAGTTGCTCCCAAAATGAAACAGTCTAAGTCTAAGTTCTTTATTTCAGGACCCTCTCATAAAGTTACCAGACAATATTGGCCCTCAACAGGGGCACTTGTCATCTTTTGACTGGATTTATAACCGGCCATTGTCATCTCAACAGACATTTGCATGCTAGGCTTGGTTGAAAGTCCTACCAAATGTGGGGAGTTAGGATTCGAACCTATTTATTTATTACTGAACCTATTTATTACTTGAGTAGGAACCTTTATAACTCGAAGTTGGTTATTTTAGACCTCAATATCTCGAACCTCGATTAGTCCAAAAACTCGAATTTTTCTATTTACCCCTGAAATTTGAGTTATCGAGAGACGACTGTACTTATTTTATAAATTTAT
Organism: Gerris lacustris; assembly: GCA_951217055.1. NCBI lineage: Eukaryota > Metazoa > Arthropoda > Insecta > Hemiptera > Gerridae > Gerris > Gerris lacustris. The sequence goes on from OX578281.1 coordinate 48,211,792, forward strand.
TCTATGACCATGTAAGATAACAAGTGACCATATCCCACCATGGACCACGGTGTACAAATTATAGCATGAAATTTTTAAAATAATTTAAATTCATAAGCAAGGCAATATATTGTGACTTGTGACAGAATTTAAAAGGATTCAGATCATCAAATTTTCAACTCAAATGATTTGTAAAAAAAAAGCTCTCTTTTTAAGAAGTAAGTAGGTAGGTACACAAGTTGACAATGGTGTAGCTATAATTAGTGTTTGAGCGGACCATGGATTATGAGGATGACCTTGTTCTAATATCAGATTTCCCCAAGAAGCTTCAGGAAAATTTTAATTATTTAGACGAAAAACTGGATAAAAATCAGCCTTGACAGAACAAAGGTGATGGTTATCTCTAAAGAAACAAAGCATTAAAACTCAGTCTAAACAACTAAGATCTATAACAGGTGCAGATGTTCCTTTATAAGCATTGATAGGAAAATTACAGCAAAAATAAGTAAAAATAATATGGCAGTATGTTTCCACACACTTAACGAGAGATTTAATAATTTTCGAATAATTAATATACACATTTAGAAAAACAAAAAAAATCTTATTAAAAAAAATAAAATGTAGTTGGTACAGCGGGTTCCTAAAGGACTTCACCTGAACCTGAACAACCAAATCTTTCAAGTAAAACTCCACGTTAAGTCAGCGAAAGACTTATCAGCTGTTACTAACTACAATGGTTCATGTACAGAACAAGAATCGTAAAGCAACGATTCCCCAAGTCAAGTCCTCATTCCAAGTGTAAGGTGTTTACTGAAACAGGACTTAGAGTCTAGCAGAAGATTAGGCTGAATGAAAATTTCTTTGTACAATCTCTACCCAAAGGTAGAAGAGGCCATAGTAAAAATAAATAAATAGGGGTTCAATCGAATCAAAAAGAAAAATCTCTAAAACAGAGGCGGTTTTAAAAGAAATCCACACACATGGTTATGATAGTCGATCACTAATCATAAACCATTCTATGGCCCATGATAAAACACAGCACCTCAATGCTCGTCATGAAATTAGATTTCTAAAGCCACCACCGGTAAAACTGAAGAATATGAGACGGTTTATAGAAAAGAGAGCGGGGCCCCAATCTAACGTATTTTTATAATAAAGAGAATACTTCTCTCTAGTCTGGTCTTAGTGTACCATGTCCATGACATATCAGCGTGCCTCATATTTCCTATAGAGTTAGTATTCTCTCCACAACTTCTTTCCCTTTAGTCTGACGCCTCTAAGAAAAATAGAGAAACCAAATATTCACTAACAAACATATGTCCTCTACTTAACAACCCTTTTAACAAATCTTTCATGAAGCCAAAGCTTCATGATTATTTATGGAACATAATTTGCTTGTAGAAGGAATGAAGCGAAGCATGGTAGGCTATTAAACCCATGTTACTTCTATATTTCAATACAGAAAGTTAAAACAGACTTTTAGCATTAGATTAATTTAGTTGGTTAATTCATAACTAGCTGGGTCTTTCATAATTTTGAACAGCTGGAACTTAGCTAAAGAAAAGTTTCAACAGAGTATTTATGAAATAAACTATATAATTTGTATCTAGGTTTTATTAATAAAGATGCATTATCCCTACACCATTCTTAGCTGAATCACAGCTTTACTAATAACAATTGTTAAATATGTTAACCATAATTCAAAATAGCTAAACAATAATAGCTTCTATCGTACATTGTGCACACATTTTACAACTTACAACTTTCTTATCTCATCACCATATGCTTTAAGAAGTATTAGTGGTAAAGAGCAACGGATCTTCTTAAATAAGTAAGTGAGGAAAAATTAGTAACTAGTTTTTAACAATTAGCAATTTCTTAGACAGTAACTTTTTAGTTTTATTCCTTCCCAGAACCCAAACGAGTCAATATAAAATTATCAAGTTGCAATTTTAGTAAGGCCACAGTACATACTCACGTTTTACTTTGAAAAACCAAATAATAATTAAGTAAGTATAAAATATTCTGCTAAGTAACTATTAAAAACAGACAAATTGGTGAAGAGTTGCCTCAGAAATTTACAACTGAAAGATAAACATTAGAGTGAATTAAAATTTACTTTTACATACATCAAGAATAACTCGTATTATGAGGGTTTAAATTACTTAAAATATATTTTAAAATTCTTGACAAGGATTAACTTACGTGAACGTTCTGAATTTACATGCAATCCAGCCAATCCGAAATAATCCAATTCAAACGAGGAATCAACTAAAGTATGGAATCATTTACTGGAATTATCCACACAATATCACATTGCACTTTCAAATGAACACAATTGTAAGGAGTAAGTTTATCGCTTTCGCAATACAACAGAAAAGAAAACACAGATCCAAAATTAAAGACGCACTACCACCGAGCGAGAGAAAGAACTGAGAAAAAACTGTTTTTTTCACACATTTTTGTCTCATCTTCTTTAACAGGTTGGCCAACTATAAATCGAAAAATATCCAGTTGAACGACCAATAAAACAATACTTAATAAATTATAAATACCTTTCTAAATTAATTATTTAACTTTAAAATATTGTTATATAAGCAAATCAATTGTTTTATAATCGGATTTTAATATTATAATATTAACAAATATAAATAAAAGCTCTTCCAGAGAAATGAAGAAGAAGAAGATTAATTTTACTAGCGTCTAGATATTGCGACGCTGCTGCGATTTGAGAGCGCTCCAGTGGCAGTTTATTAAACTAGAGAAGGTAACATAACAGTGGACATATCAAGGTTATTCAAATCTGTCAGTTTCAGTTTACAGAGTAATCGTTTTTAAAAACATTTGTATGTAGTTAGTAGTGTTACAACCTATCTAGAACCTATATTATTATATTATACAGATTAACAAATAGATCTCATCTATTGTCATTTACGTTAAAGTGATAATTTATTTAATGAATGTTTACCCATTTATGTTAATAAAATCATTTACCCAACCTTTAAGGTACTTATACTAATTGATTTATATAATAATTATTCGGTAGATTAGATTTGTTGATAAAACTGGGTACTGTCAGCAGCACACACAAAGGGCCGTATGCAATTTAACAAATTTTAATAAACTCGGTAACGTATTTTTTAGTGATTGTTTAAAAGGTGTTAGAAACTGTTATTGTATGTAACTACATTACGATGTAAAACTAAAAAAAATCATCTTCTGTGAACATTTAACTTTGATCAGACGAAAAAAGTAATCCTACAATTTACACATAAAATAACTGCTAAGTTTCAACTTTTTGTGTTGGGTATTTCCGGAAATATAGAGTACATACCTTAAAAATCAGAAGGAATTAGATTCGAAATATGATGCACAGCCTTAATATTGAAACATTATAATAATAAAGTCTACAACTATCATTACAACTGCAGGCTTATCATAGAATGCTTACTATTTTTAATTGAGTAGTAAAATATCACTTATAATGGCTGTCTGGCTGTTTTTAGGCAATACTTCTCTGCTTGGAAGGATGAAAAGAAATATGTTCTTGTCTGTTAAGTTCACTTGATGGTGCCACTGGGAGATAAGGAAAGAGATGGCCAGTTATTTGTTACAATTATTCAAATTCAAATTGTCTAACAAGTTAATTTCATCCAGGTGGAAAAATATGTAACAAATTACTTATGTCACAGTGAATGAACAACTTAAACACCGTTATTATAATTTATTGTTTATTATAAAAGGTATTATTTACGTTATCCATTGAAGTTCATTTTTATTATTTTTACTTCCTTTAATGTCACTAGTAGACATACTACTCATCATAACTTGAGTGTATATCTGAGTAGACACCATAAAATACCTTGGTTTACCAGTGGGTAAGAATTTAGGTTGGAAACTCCTCATCACCGCACTAACAAAAATACTTAGACCATTTATATATTTGTAAGACTAAGAGGATTCTTAAGCTTGGAACAACTAATAATAATATTTGGCACAACAGTCCATGATTGGCTCGGACCTGTCAAAGGGCTTATACAACTATATATGTAACGGAAGACACAGGGTTCATATGTTGCTCCATCTCCTGATATACACCTTATTGTTGGCTTCCGTAACTTGATTTGATGCCACTTTACTTGAGTAGCTACCCATTAACTGTTCCAGCTTAGAAAAATTAAGCCCTATCCAGGTTGTTTGCTTAAGTGAACTCGCTACTTAGCTATGGTATTATCCCCTGGGGCTCTGCACCATTGATTATACTTTATCAGCTTTGTTGGTTACATAAAATATTATACTAGAGTGATTCATAAAAGTCATTCACAAGAGAGTTGCGGTCCTCTTATTAAGTCATTTCAAGTACTTAGTCTGAAAGAAAAGTTCGACTTAGATATCAAAAAAGATGGGAAGTATTTTGGGTACCAGGGATCCCAGGAGACATCGACCACAGCTATAAGACACTGCAAGTTCACAAGTATAACCAGTTACAATGACCTCTCAGGACAACTGAACAAGTTCCTGACCAGACAAATTTAAAGAAAAATAAATAAATAATTTGATTGACAGTAGAACACAAGGTAAGTAATAAGCCAATTTAATTTCCCAATAAATATAATATTTTTTAATCACATTATAATTTTAATATCTTAAAATATTTATTATACATATAGTTATTTTTATTATACATATAGGTAAGTATTTACACCCTTCTTTAGATTGCTACTCCTCTTATAAAAAAAATAGGAGAGTAACAATCTAAAGAAGGTGTAAGGAATGTTCTTCTTTAGACTGTTACTTCCCTTATATAAACCTAAGTGTGATATTCCTTTATTCCAAAGTACATTGGACTAAACATCCCTTTCTCTTAACACTTATCTAATCAAACGAATAAATAAATAATAATGATAACCATTTACATATATTCTAAAAAAAAACAGAAGGGATTAAAAATCTAAAGAAGCACCAGTATCTAAATGATTTGAAAATAAAAAAGTGGTTTATTATTTATCTTAGTTTAGTTTACCCAAAGTTATATACATTTTTATTTAATTCTTATATAACTAAATTCTTTTAAGCATAAGGATATTATACAATCAAAATATATACATATACGGCTGTAATTATCTAATAACATAATAATAGCTTTTTTTAATTTTACAAATAATTATTGCCTAATAAATAAATATAATTCAAAATAGAGTCAACAATAATATATTTATAAGAGCAAAAGTAGTCCAGAAGATAGTGTGCATAATAGTGACTAAACAAACATAAACCTGATTATTGATCTAATGCCAAAAAAAAAAAATTATAAATTGAATGATATTAATATAAGAAAACAAGAACTACATTTGCAGGATGAGCATGCTTTTAATGGTTGGAAAACATCAACGGAAAAATTAATCTCTGCCCAATTTTGCAAACCCTCTGGTATTAGAAAATAATTAAATGGTTGTAGTTATTATTTGCAGTGCTCTAGAACTGGATTTTACAATCCAAGAGGTAATGGACGCAGACATTTAAAAACTCAGGGCAGTAAAAAAATTAATGGGACCTGTCCAGCTTCGATGTCAGTGAAAGCAAATACTGACGGTTCACTAGATGTTTCTTACATTGAGACTCATGTAGGTCACCAACATGATTTAGAACATCTTCACCTGTCAGAAGAGTGCTGTAAAGAAGTAGCAAGTAAACTGGTTGAAAAGTATCATATAATTGTGTACCAGAGGAGGTAAGAAGGGCTGCTTCAGTTGATACCATAATATGTCGGCACACTTTACTTTCAAATAGACATATATAATATCGAAAAAGCGTTCAATATTAATTATGAAGGAATTCGCCATCCGAATGGAGTGTTAAGCGTTGACGCATTTGTTGAGGAAGACAAAGTGTCAAAACATTGTGTTTTACTTTATAAACGACAGGGAGAAATGTCGCAAGAGTTGTCATTTCTCAATAAAGATGATTTTGTGCTAGGTATAATGAATACTGCACAATGTTAATTGTTCCGTATGGCAAGGATGTCATCTGCATGGATTCCACTTATGGGTTAAATTTGATTTTTTTACTAAAAACCATCCTGGTTCTGGATAATCCCTGCAAGATAGAATGAATAAAATAGATTATTGTAGCAGGTAAAATTATCAAGTTGCACTTATTGTTATATCAGGCCTATCTATTTGTTTTAAATTGCTCCTTTAAGCATTTGGAGTGATTTGAACCTGACTATTATTCAGAATTTTCAATATTTAATTAGGAAAAAGTGTTAAAAAAAGAAGTTTCTTCAGAACAGTAGATTATCTACAGACATGTTATAGTCATAACATTTAAATTATAAATCTATTTACAGTCCAGGAGATAGCATGCATAAAATTGACTGACTGACAATAAATTGGAATTTTCTTTTGTTGCCTTTTAAGAATATGTGATCGGCTATGTTTGTCACAGGACACAGCTAGGTGGAGAGCAGCCATGTCCTCCTTTTTCAGTTCTACTACTACTTTTTTCAGTGTCCTACTATTTTTATGATCCTGAGTACAAAATTAGTAAGTAGTCCAAAAATCAAGTTGATGTTAGTTTGTCACTGGCTATGTAACCAATTTAATTTGAAGTTACATTCAAATAACTAACCTATCAAGTGGAAAACCAAGATCAACTTGATTTTTGGTATACTATACTCATGCCATTGTACTTTGTTATAATGAAAGCTCAGGAAAATCGAAAAAAAAAACAAAAAAAACTGGGGCTAATTGCTCAAGATTTTGGAGGGTAGTAGGCCGGGCCAAACAAAAATATCACTGGATAACCGCCTAGTGGTTTTATTTTTTTCCTCACATAGGTTGGCTGATATGAGCTATCAGATTTACAATGTACAAGTATAATGGCATGAGTCATGAGGATAACTCATTTTGTATTCAGGATTATGAAAATCACAGCGTCCACTAAAATGGATGGGACATGGCCGCTCTCCATTGACTGAATTTTTTAACAGCCTATTGCCAAGCTATGTCCCACAGAAGAACTTTGCCAACCGCATATTCTTAAAGGGCACCAAAAGATTAACTCATACACAAAATTCTAGCTTGGTGTCAGTCAGCTACTTTTATGCTTGTTATCTCCTAGACTTTAGAGTATTAGTTTATTTTTAAATTAGAGAATAATATCCCTTTGTCTAAAGAAATTATCGACAAAGGGAGAGTATGCTCCAGCTATTTTAGTTAAAAAAAAAATCAGTATAAAGGTCCGGTAATACGACAATTGATTAATATCACTTGTGCAAAATAAATGTTGAAAATATCGACTAATACTAAATTATAATTACTCCAAATATAAAAAGGAACAATTTAAAACAAACCCGAAGTAAATGATCGGACCATTAGAATAGATGAGCCACATATATCAGACATTATTTTTGTTAGTAAATAAAAATAAAATCAATTTAATTAAAATACATACTGCTTTAAGTTTCTTTTTCCAGAATTAGATTCCATAATATGGACAAACTCGAAGTATAACAGTCAAATATAATATAACACTCAAAACCTTTCACGTATCAGCAACAAAGAAGAGAACAAGAACAAGTTCAGGGGGGTGTCTCCCAATAGAAAATCCGAGGGGATATCAAAAGTGGAATTTTTGAAGATTTAGTTCGCCACAACAGCGCGAGATCGCAGCACTAGTCATGAAAAAAAAAAATCTTGAGCTTTTAGGTTATCTTTTTTTAAAAAGTAAACAAAACAACACATGAGTTGATTATAACATTTCCAATCACTTTTTTTTTAGCATAAATAAATGTTATTTTATGATTATAAGTACTAATAAATAGTAATTTTTTAAGTTTTTTAACGTGTTATATTAGTAAATATTGTTAAGACATTATTACTTTGATTATTAACTATTTTTTAGGCACAAATTTAGTTTGGATTACCTAATATTTCCTAAATTTCCAGTCTATAATTATTTTAATATTTGTGTTTTGTTTTTACTTCATTAGAACTCGATAATAAAAATTTGTTCGATAGTGTGTTCTTATTATTCAGATTTTTCGTTGTAAGAGTTAAAAAAAGCATTGGCATCATAATCTTCTGAGTTTAAGTGTTTTTGGAAGAAGAGGATTAGAAAAGTAAGTATAAACTTTGTACGATATTATACTTTTGATGCATGAAGTACTATTTTAGGGATTAGATTTAAAGTTGTTTCACAATTTACTTGATTTAAATTCTAAAAAGGGATTGAGAAGCCTTGATGTCGTGCTCTTACTTGATGTATTAAACCTAAGTATTTAAATTATTGGAATAAGGTTCTTAAGTCAACTTTGTAACTGCTTAAGTCTAACTTAATTATCTTACTCTTATTAAGTTGGGATTATTTGGGGGTCACTGCCAGGTTCCTATGTAGGGTAAGTGCCTGGCCTAATCCTTTTGGGAAAAGGGTTGATCAAGATGCAATGTACACATTAAATATTCCTTTAGTATCATTAAACTGCTAGCTTTTGTACCATTGATTTCTCTAGTTTTTTAATATTTTCCTATCTTGCAGTTTTGTCTGATAACTCAGAAATAATAATTTTGAGTCTCAATTGCAGTTCTTTATCTGTAGATTTAACAGTTTCTTATTTTATTAAACATAGTTTAATAAATAATACTTCAGTCTCAGTCTAATGCCATGAATGAAATGTTGTTCTTCTCTAATAAATTATATTCTTTATTAATTGATTTTTTTTTTTTTTTTATGTTACAGCATGTGGAGATGATCTGCCCAAAGAAACAAAGGAAACTGCAGAACGTATGGCTAGGTACATCCCCTTTTGTATGTAGAGAGTTTATTAAACTTCTTGTAAGCTTTATACACATTTGGTGTGATAGCGATTTTTAAGTGGTAAAGATGTGAGATGTGTCCCTAAATAATGGGCTCAATTCATCACAAAGCCACAAAATATTATAAGAAACATAGTAGATACACTTCTACTATAATGTAGAATGTAACATATCATGCATAGAATTGTATGTAACCCTGACTTAATAATAACACGTACGTCTCTGAGTCGTGTAAACTTAAAAGATTTGATTCTGCTTTGCACTTTATAGTGCGATCAGATTATGCTATAACAAGTATTCGACCTTCCGAAACTATAAAGGTTTAGCCCTTAATATGCTTTTCACCTGAGATATTTGCCTTTTGTCAGAGCACTCTACGCCTCAGGGACGTAATGATATATTTTTGATTCAAAGATACTTTAAATAAAAAATTAGGAAAATTAAAGTCTGAATTTCATGATTTTATTAGCATGTAAAACGAAAATTTGTTCTGTTACATTTTAAATCGGGTTTTAACATTGTATGAGAATCCAGGGAAAAAAGCCAATAGATAAAAAATGGTATTAAAATATGGTAATAAAGTAAAATTTTGTGAAGTAATATTAAGTTTAAAACATTATAGCAGAAGATGTATAAAGAAAGTAAGAGTAAAAATGTAATTAATATTTTTATGCTACTCTTTTTACAATTAGAATTAACTTTTAACATTCAGATTCGCCAAACATATTGAAGAAAAGAAGAAAGCACCTGGGAAGGGTTCCCTAGTTGGCCCGACATTTTCAAATTCAAAATCCAACTGCTCTCATTAGCTTTTTTCAATTTCCCTGTGCTGTCTAAAATTAATACTAATTTTAACAAGAGTATAAACTTTTTTTAAATCGTAACTAAAATGTAAACAAATGCGAGTACATTATGTAAAATTATACAAATTTTAATAATGAATTATGTATGTATATTTGTGGAAAAATTGTTAAATAACGTTTTAAATGTGTATTATTGTTACTAATTTGTAAAATTTGATGCAAAAATGTAATTATTAATATAGATATTTTTTTTTTAATATATTCTGTATTTATATTATTTTGTAAAAGATATTTCCATTCCTAAATATATTAGTTACATGTAGCAAATAGAGTGAAGCAGGGTAAGGATTAATAAGTAAATAATTTTATGCAAGGCTATAACTTGGTAGCAACAAAACAAGTAACAACGGAGTGATAGTAAATTAACGCTGCTCAGGTTGTGTCAGTACGGTGAGATTAGGCTCAAATACAAATAAGTGCTTGGCATCTTATAAGATTTTTAACTAAAAAATATTCTGATTTTTTTTATTGTGTCTGTCCTCAACTCATTATTTTTTAATGAAATTAATGATTTTATATGATATCTAATTTTTAAATAGCCTTAAATCTAGTTCATTATTATTGGATAAACCAGATTTGAGGCTATTTAACAATTATTAAAAATTATATCAAATAAATAATTTCATTAAAAAATAATGAGTTGGTGACAGAGACAATAAAAAAATGGGAGACATACAACTGTCAACTATTGGCATCTAGCGGTAGCTCCTGGAACTACCAGGCTGGTTTTTTAAAATTTTAGTTCCTCCACAACAGCGCTAGATGTCGCTAAGATCGCTTCGATTTAGCTCCGCCCCCAAAACTTATTGAAGTGGCGGGTCTATTTAAATCTCTAGTCTATGAACAAGTTACAACGAAAACATTGAAAACAATAAACATCAAGTACAGAGAGGTTTTATTTATGTAAGGTTGTGTTGTAGATTCGTAGCGTGTTAGTTTAAGAAACTGCCACTGGAGCGCTCTCAGATCGCAGCAGCGTCGCAATATCTAGACCAATCTAGACGCTAGTATTAATTTTAAGCCCCCTACTTCCTCCGGCTAAATTTATTCTTATCTTATTATTCTACTTTTAAAAATATATTTAATTAAACTTTTAACTTTTTAAACTTTGCATTACGTCGTAGATTGTTTAAAGTTTGGTAAGGAGTGGTTTTATTGTTTATTTATTTATAAATTTAATTTTTTCCGTGAATATATACTACGTTCACACATCGTTTTGGAAACGGTTTTGAAAACGATCCGCTAGTTCAAAACGCTGTACGAACGGAGATCGACGGATCGTATCGGGTTAGATCCGCTCCACCAAAAATACGTGATCGGATCGGGGGATCGAAATTCAAAACGCTCGTATGAACAGGTCGTGGAGGGGATCGAGATATCAGGTTATTTTACTCTTTTCAACTTTTTAAGTTCTTAAAGCTTTTAAGTTTTCGTGAGCTTCCGTTTCTTTTTTTTAAACTGCAAAAACGTTTTTAAACAAAAGTTAATACTATAAAGAACCTGTAAAAACTTTTAATAACTTGTAAATAAAATGTAAAAATTCGCGGACATATTAGGTAACAAGAAAGAAGGTTTTACTCGTGACGTCACCGTTACGAGATTTCGAAAACAAATATTTCGATCACCTGTATTTTTTGTTGTAAGAACGCGTATCGTTTTGAAAACGAATTGGATCCGAAACGCTTTCAAAACGATGTGATAGTATTGTGAGAAAAGATATGTAGAATTTATAGTTAAGTAGTTTCAACTGTTTATGTTTTTATTTAAAAGTAAACAGTTGATAAGTTTGTTTCATCTCAAAGCCTTTAGTTAAAATATAATAGAGATGATTGTTTATAATTTTACATGCTTTATATTTACTTAATAGTAGCTTTTTTACGAATTAGGAGGGGAAATAAACAGTGAATTTTGTTATAAACTTATTATAAATTCAAGTTTTATTTCACCTCTTCACTTATTTATCAATTCTGTTTTAAATGGTTGGAGGTATATGCATTAATTTTTAGTATAATTAAATAATTAAAAATTTATAAATTGTTCACTGTTCAATTTTTAATTTGAAACCTGTTGAAATGAAGCCTCCTCTCAATTGTTTATCTCTCTATATTCAAAATTGTATGTGTAATTTTGTATTTTATGTCTCAATATGGTTGTTGACTGTATTTTTTACTGATTATTTTGTATAAATTGGCTGACAATCAATATTAGACGATAGATTGTCTGAAAATCTGGTATTTATTATAGGTAACTATATCAAAAGCTACTTTGAAGAATAAAGGTAGAAACTACCCGAATCAGGTACTCATTGCTCTAGGTTCATTTAAACTTAACTTGCAGAGTTAAATGTGGTGAATTATGTTACAATAGTTTTGATTCTTTTCACAAGAATCATAACTTGTTTGATTTTTGGGGAGTTGGCCACTTTTTACACCAAACTCCTATAAATACCAACTTCACCTCTGATTGTTCCCCTCAAGACCACTTCCCAAGATTCTTCACTTACTTACCATGATGGTCTGCTTTACAAGACCTCTCCAATCCTCCCGGCCTAAGACTAAGTTACCCCTATGGTTCTCAAATTCTCTTCTACATCCTCTAACAATTTTTCGTAGGTCTTCCCTGCCTTCTCCTTTCTTTGGTCTTTTCCCTTGGTAAGTCCTTTATACGTGTTCTAGCCATCATACCCTATTACCCTTTATTTCTAGGGTGCGCATATAATGTAAGAATTTCCTCATTAATTCTTGTGTGAGCCTTTCCACTTTCACATATGGCTTTTCCACTTTTTCATATTATATAGGGGGCCTGGGTGGCTCGGAGGCTAGAGCGCTTGCCTTGTGATAAGGCAAGTTAAGCAGCATCGAGCCGGGTCAGATGGTTCGATTCCCGGACCAGGCCCCCCGCTCAATGCTCACCCAGCATTGTTTAAATAAATGGGTAGCTGCTCGAAAGAGTAGCGCCACCAGGTTTCGGCCTGGAAACCATGGAATACACTCTCAGTTCGATTCACATTGAAGGAGAGTCATGGTTAACGATCAGACACTTCACTCTAATGTGAAGAAGTTAGGTTTCTAACCTGGGTTTGTTCTATGGGCTCACCTAAGTGGCCTATGTCGTCGGGCGTAAAAGCCCCCCGGAATAAAAAAAAATAGCCTTTCCACTTTCACATATAGCCCTCTCGTCGTCTTTTCTAGGGTGTTATAGCTAGGGTGACCATACCTCCCATTTTGACCAGGACAGTCCCGTTATTTTAAGCTTTTGAAGTTACACACACAATTTGCTGGGGCACTGCCCCAGCAAAATGTAGTCATTACAGATTTGTATTACAAATTTTGTAAATGTTTTACAAAATTTTAATAATATATGTAATATTTAAATAAATAGTTTAGCAGTAATAAATGTCTCAATTTGACATTTTGCCTCAATATTTACTGATATATGGTTAATAATAACTATAGCTGGCTGCACTTAGAGATAAGGCACCTCTAGTCACATGCATTTAAATGCTTGTTTATTTCTATTTTCCTAAATTTTCTGTTTTTAGATCAATATGCTGAGAAGGAAGCCTACTCGTTTAGAAGTTAAATTGGAGGATATAGCTGAGTACACTTCTCTTCATGCTAAAAAAGAACCCGCTAATGCATCAGCTAATTCATGTCCACCATGGTCATACAAAGTTCTGATGACAAATAACCAAACTGCTCAGGAAAGAATAGGATACGTTCCAGAGCCCAGAAACCCATCATAATTGGTTTGCTCAATAATTTTATGTATCTATAAAGCTTAGCCCACACCGGGATTCAATGTTGTGCATCTTTGTTGCAGGGCTGAATCTCGGCTGAGCCCCAAATGTCCCCGGAGTGTATTACTGATACAAAATTTGAGTCCCATCAAAACAGGACTCTGAAACAATGTTGCGCAACATTGAATCGGGGCACCCCCTTAACAAAGACATGCAACATTGAGTCCCATTGTGGACTAAGCTTTAATGACATTTATGAAGCAGTCCTTCTTTGTTGTTTACAAAAGAATACACTTAATGAAGTAGTTATATTGGTTAAATGTCAACCAAGATAAAGAGGGATATGATATATATTACAACCATGTAGAAAATGTGAAGTTAGATACATTAGTTAATTGTACCTTGCAGTTTTCAATTCTTGAGTAGTTATATCTATCACGGAACATTAAAAAAAAAATAAAAAGGCTTACTATTTCATGTCTGTATTCTCAAGCTGAAGTTAGTGTCTAAAATTAGTGGTGTCAGATTACATACTTATTTTTTCTTTAAATTTTACATATTTTATTTTAAGTGGCGAAGAACACCGGCACTCTGGTGTTTTGATATCACTTTATAATTTCCTTGAAAATCATTTATCCCTATAATTACACCATTTTACTTCAGATAACATAATTTCTATGCATGCTTCAAAGTCAATAAACAAAAAAAAAAATCTAGAAATAAACCAAGCAATAAGATCCAACTCTACCTGTTTTGATGAGCAATCAAATCTGAACGAACACTTCTAGCATTAAAGTTTATGGTATCCAATATTTAAGCGAATCTATAACTTCGAAATGTTGGCCCTCACATCATACAAATTGTAGCAGTTTCATTGTTGAATCTTTAGTAATATTTTGATTTTCTGTTATTTTATGATTTGTTTAGCTAGGTACTTTTCCCAAATTCTATTATAATCTTACACCTACTACTCTTATAATCTCTATTCTACAAAATATCTGCAACCGTCCATCATTTCTCCTGAATCTAAATAATATTTTGTATTTAATAGATATCTTAAGTTTGTAAAATATAATTTCATTAGCTTTTATTTTTTTGTTTTTTAATAAAAACTGATACATTTTGTAATTTATTGTAAGCTGCCAATGAAAACTGTAAGTCTGGTTGAGTTTGACCTACTAGACAAAATAATAACCTGTGATAATGACTCTTATCTAGAACTATTTTAGTCTATTAAGCTAAGATTCAGCATTCCAGATGGAGTAAATCATCAAAGGTATATGAAGTGTGTTCAAAAAGTATCTGATCATAACTTTTTTGTTCTAAGACAAATAAAGCTCGGGAGGCTTGGTGCACAAACATCTTAATGTGCATTCCTAAATTATTTCTTGACTGCTGAAGCAATCAGTTGCCGCCAGCACAACGCACCCGTGGTTTTTCAGGCTCCCTGCTCTCCCAATATGGTTGTGTGACTTGTAGCTGTTCCACATGTTTAAAATGCCAAGACAGAGTTGGCATGACAGAGTTTAAAATGCCAAGAGAACTAGATTTCAGATCAGAAATGACATCATGGAGAATGCAAAAGGCCAGTGGCGCACCCATCCCAAAAGAGGCGTTCTAGCATTCCGACAGTGGCAAAGCCGTTAAATTATTGGGATAAGTATGTGGCTTCCCAAGGGGACTAATTTGAAGGAAATTAGTGTAAGATTGTTGTATCTAAATATTAGTATTTAAAAAAAATTAAAAATTAGGTTAGATACTTTTTGATCATACCTTTTTCACTCCAATTTGTTTAACATTTCATTTATTACACACTTTTATTCAACTTTTCTTGCTTCTGAGGTACAACATTTGGTTATAAATGTGTAACCTACTTTCAGAATACCTAGGAAGCTGGAGCTTTCTAAGAATGCAAGTTATTGATATTTTCAAAGGATGTTTTTTTTTAATAAAAAATAAATAAACATATAAATATACAACCTCGGTTTACATATATCTCTGTTTACAAACAAAAACCTGACAGTGTGCTTCTGTTTGTGAACAGGCTGGCAGTCACATGCTTATATTTTATCATTCTTGCTTGAAATCCTATAAGCAATTTCAAGCAAGAAGTATAAAATAACAATGATAAAGGTCCATTTCTTAGGTTCTTTAACAGATTAATACATTGATTTTTATGGGAATAATTGTTTCTGTTTACAAAAAACTCAGTTTTTCAAACAGTTTTACAGGGCATATTAAGTATGTAAACCGAGATTGGGCACCACACAGATTCCACTGTATTTAGATACGTATAGATTACTTATTTGTTTATTTATAGAGCAATTTTTGTTTTTCAGGAGGAACTCTTGAAAATTTGGACTTTTTTGTTGACTTCCAACTCAGAAATTTTTATCAGTGATCAAAAATTTGTAGATTTTTCTGTGTTGCAATTATTATTATTTATTATGTGTAAGTTTATAGATTAATAATACACATAGTGACCAGTGATAATTCTAGTTATTATTATTATTATTTATATTTAAAAAAAAAAAAAAAAAAAAAAATCTTTCTTATTTTATTAATAAACATTGTTGTTATTAACAGAATTATAATTGTAAAAATAATAATAAAAAAATAAAGTTAAAGTTGAATACACAATGGGTAGAAATCACTATGGAAATAGCACTCTTATTGGTTATAAATTGTACTTTACTCCTCTTTTATTCAAATAAATTAATTTAATTTTCATTTATGGGAAATATTTTTTCTTGCTTTTAAGTAATATGGTTCCAGTGTCACAACTGAAGGCATTAACTATTCTTAAACTACTAACTATTCTATTCTTAATGGAAGCCCATGTTTCACTCAGACGTTAAACTGCCCTGATATTGCTCTAGACATCTCAATAATTACCTGTATATCTCCCTAGACCACTTATTTCTTTCTTTCCTTGGTGCTCCAGCCCACTTTGGCCTTTTGCTTCCCTCATTAGACCTTTACATTCTTCTCTCCTCTTGGCCTTCTCCCACCATATTTTAACATATGAAACAAAATCATTAGACTACTACTAGTGATTCTTGCTTATATTGGCCATTCCAGCATCTTAAGGTGGCATGAAAATTGCACAATTATTTTGTTTAAAGCATTTTTTAATTATCCTGAATATTTTCCAAGCAGTATTACATTCCTTTTTGTTTCAATATTTTTACCTTCAGAAAAATTTGCGTACCAGACATTTATGATAGTATTGATGAAGTTGTTTAATAAAACAAACATTTTTTTTTATAATTTACAATGTATAGTGAAACTACTCTATAGTGAACCTGTTGGGAGTAAAATTGTTTCAGCTATTCAGAAGTGCTCTTAATTGGGAAACATTATCCACAGGTTGCCCACTGACCATGATAGATGCAAAAGTGCTTATCTCACTTTAAGTAATTTGAATGGTTTGTTGAAAGTAGCCCACAGATGGTCCCATATTGATTTCAACCGTCTACGCACATTTTATATTCAATTAAAATAAATATAACCCCACTAAGGATTGAAACAGGTCTAACAGTGTGATCACATTATTTATACTCATATGTAAGGGGCCGATGATTGTTGATTGAATGGTTAATAAAATAAGACTTGTGATTACTGATTTCTACTAAACTATATTTGATTTAAACACTATGAGGGCCTGACACAAATTAAACTCGTGTCGGCTTCGTGAGCAGGTCACACGTTGGGGGTTATGAACCCAGGAGAAAGCACTTCCTCCAAGACCACTTCAAATGTAAAAAATTTACTTCTAGAAAAAGTTACTTACCAGACATTTTATCTTTGAAAGCCATTTACTCCTAATTATTATTGAAAAACAGACCACTTCATTCTCATAAAGGTCCAACAGTACTACTAGCATATAAAACTAAATGCTAACCTGTATTCATAAACCTGTAAAGCCAAATATTGGTAACATCATTGACAATGAAGAACAATTACTCCCTATGTTTTTGCTTTAGACGATAGCCAATTACCAACCCCTTGCCCTCTAACAAATGGAGAACAACTGACTATAACAGGCGCTGGTACTTTCAAAGAGATAGGTGGCAACTTTCCAAAATTATCCTACCCCCTCCACCATAGCCCTGGTAACGCACTGGAAGTAACGTCTTGGACAAAACCCAAGGACAGCTACCTTATATGCAATTTTTTCAGGATTTTCAACTTGTTTTAATGAATTATTATTTATTCTAACCCAAAAACCCCAGTGTTTTTCCCTAAAGTTTAATTTTATGTTAAAAAAAAAAAAAAACTTTTAAAAAGTGGCTGGGGTCAGTAACATCTTAAACAAAATTTTTAATTTTTTTTTAATTATACACCACAAAAACATTGCTCCCTTATCTGCCTTGAAATCTCCTACAGAGCCAACAAATTTCTTCTGAAGTGGTGGAGACACTACACACGAATTTCCAATTTAAATGAGAATGACCCTACTAGCATGATAATTAGTTGCCAGCGCTGAAAAGAAATAAAAAATCTACTTTGTTTTGTGATGTTCCTTTGTCTAAATTTCTTTTAAGAGTGAATATTATAATTTTTATTGTAAAAACTGACTTAGTTAAAAACCTGTCAGAACCTGTTGCCTTCATTTCTTTTTTACCTGTTTTTCAATTATATTTATTTTGATAAAATACATATCAGAAATATTGATCTTAATCAGATCATCATTGTCACAATCTGATTTTACGAATAATCCAATTTTAATAAATGAAAAATAGTACATTAAGCGTCTAGTGCGGAAAGTAACATTTTACCGCTCGGGTAGTAAAACCACACGAGCAAAGCAAAATGCAGTTTTCGCACGAGTTGCGTGCTGTACTTTATCTACGATTGTTGGATTTTAATAATAAATACAGGAAAACAGTTACTTTAATTAAACAAACAGCAAATTAGTTTTGTTAAATGTAAACAAACACACTAATCGTGCGATAAGGTAAAGAATTCTTCTGAAGAATTATGAAATGCGCATGCGCAATGAATACAACTACGAAAAGAATGACTTTCTACGCATCTAAACAGAGATAAAATGTTTACATTTCGTATCAATCGCAGATAAACAATGTTTTTAAATATAAGAGAAAGGGGAAAAAAATAGTTTGGTAGAAATAAATAGATCATTATACTCTTTTTACAATTAATATCTTTTGAATGTCAATAACTTTTGACACTCAGATTGGCCAACCTATATGAAAGAAAAAATAAAGCCACTAGGCCTGTGGGAAGGGTGGGGCCAGTGACATTTTTATTTGCCTTGTTGGCCTGTCCTGAAATTCAAAATCCAGTGCTCTCATTATCTCCCCTCCATATTGTTTTGATTATCACTGTGCTGCCAAAAGTTAATACTAATTGTAAAAAGAGTATAATTGTAGTTATACTATTTGCTGCTCCGATGGATATCATAAGCCAATTGATTTAACTAGAGTTACTCTTATCTCTCAGTTCATATCTAACCAAATTGGAATTAAGAGACGTTGAAAACATTGTTGCAAAATTTGAGCTTATGAAATAAATAAATAAAACCAAATACATTTAGAAGGCTATACGTAGTTGATTAAAAAGAGTAGAGAGTATTGATAAAATAAACAATTTTTTGTTTTTACAATATACTGTGAAACTACTCTGTAGTGGCCACCTATCAGGATTATAATTGTTACAGCTTTCATTGCATACTGACTAAGATACATGCAAAAGTACTCATTCGATTTTGAAATAATTTGGATGGATGGTTGAAAGAAGCCCACAGATGGTCCCATATTAATTTCAACCATATGGGCACCTCTCATCTTTATAATAAAAATGAATGCTTGTCTGTCTCTTATGCCTGCCTAAACCGTTCATCCGATTGCGATGAAACTTTGGGGAATGGTTGAACGCATGCCTGGGAAGGTTTTCTGAGTTAGTAAAACGATGTTCCGATTTTGGTACACAGGGTTATGGGGTACAAATGTCAAAGTAATGAATGGAAAATACAGGAAAAATATATCTATATCTATCATCCGATTGCGATGAAACTTTGGGGAATGATTAGGCGCATGCCTGGAAAGATTTCTGAGTTATTAAAACTGTTCCGATTTTGGTACACAGGGGTGCAAATGTCAAAGTAATGGAAACCCTTCATGGATGCATATTGTTGAAAAGCTCTTTAAAAGTGCAGTAATTGTTGTTATGAACATTTTTGTAATACTTTCATTTAGGAGGGGGGTAAAATGGAAAATAAGGAATTTTTTTTTTAATATTTCTAAAATTTAGTAATATACATTTTTTATCTAAGCAACATCATTTAACTAAATAAACTATATTAATAAGGTTTTTCAAAGGTAGCAGCTATACATTTCTTATGTTTTTAATGTTTTTTTAAAACAACATTACTTTATTCACATTAGCTGCTTCACAGCTAATAAGCGAGTTTATTTTTTTAAAAATGTATAATTGTTGTAACTAAACACCTTTTATTATTTCTACTAAATGAGTAGATAAAAGTTCGAATTGAATATTTAGGTGAGACACGATAACGTGTGCCGGGTCAGTTATTATGTTAATAAATACTAAATTAAGTTTAGCTAACGTTAACACGACATTCATTGATTGTTTGGCGGTACGAAGTTCGCGGGGTCAGTTTGTATTGAATAATAAAAATGAATGTAATACCACAGGGGATTGAAAAAAATCTAATAATGTGATCGCAATTTTTATACTTATAATATAATAAACTGAAGCAATCAGCAACACTGATTTGCAGTCTAGTTATTGAAATTATAGTATTATTTGCTGTACAATTGTAATATATCACCTACACATTATAAACAGTTGGTATTATTAGATACCTACTGCTACTATACCCCCACCAAGAAGTGATGGCCCTCAGGAAAAATATAAACTTAGCCCGAGTATTGTCAAAGTTGGTACAGTCAGGTGCTATTTTTTTATTTTCTAAACAACATCTCTCCATGACAATTAATCAAATTGACAAAAGCTATTTGTAAAGTTATTTAAGTTAAGGAGTTCATATCCGCCATTGAAATTGTTCACTATTTATTAGACACTCACAAAAACTAGGAAATGTTTGAATTTTGATTTGTGGTATTTATAAATAGTGTATAGACTCAAGGGGAATAAAAAAAAAATCTGTAATGGATAAACCAAGATTTATAAAATAAATGTAGAGTTCTCTTAAAATGGTCTTTATAATAGAATAGATATTTGGTTATAAATTTACTGAGACAGTTTATGATTCTTTAAAAGAATATTTAGTTAGAATTAAGCTTATTACAGAAGCAAAAAATCTGTGTCACACGCCTTACAAATGTTTATTGCCCACATCCACCCAATTTAACTTTTAAAGTATTAACTCTGTGTACTCTAATAATAATACAAATGTTAAATAGCAGGAAAATTGTTTGGCCAGAGAACTCCTGCTTGGCAAACCTGATTCTGATATGATATAATAATTACAAATTGGAGGGAAGTTTCTAGTTGAAGCTCATTTGCAGATGGATATGGGAATTTTAGTTTTAACTGTTTTTCATATTATTTAAAGACTTGATTAAACGTGAAAAAACAGTTAAAACTAAAATTCTCATCTATAAATTCCCTTTAACATCAAACTTCTTCCAAATTGTAATTATTATATTATATCAGAATAAAGTTAATAGCTGGTTGGTGTGAGCTGATCAATAATCAGCTCTCAGACAACTATTTATTACTAATTGTCGTCTTTCATCTTTAGCTAATAAGGTAAATATAATTACTACTATAATGCATACATATAAGTTTACTTGAAGTATAGTAGAACTAACCTGGGCATATCACATCAAAAAAGTTAGCATAACACAGATATACTGTGAAACCTCCTATGCGACTGGATCCTTGACAAATAATCTAAATAGCGGTTAAGGGATAAATGGGACATGCTATTCTCATTTTTGACTTGTGGCTCTAAAACTTTGTCAAAGAGTTAAAAATATCTTGGCTCATCCAGGAACGTTTTGAGCGTAATAATTGACAGGTTGTACCTTATGTTCACATGCTATGGGTTGGGGGCAGTAGGGAGACGAAGAAAGTGGGGTGCACTCAGCAGGTGTGGACTGAGGGTTAAGCGGGAAAGACATTAAATCGAGAGACATATAATCAATTCTCCCATCTGTTATATACTTGTGTAGTGTATGTAGAGGTAAAAGGTAAAGTTGTTTGCAAATTGGTACTTATCTCTGAAACTACTCTGGACCAATCGGAATGATTCTTTGACAAATGTATTCCCTGATTTTTTGGGGGTGGTCATAGCATTACTATCATGGCTGCCTAACGGCCCGCACCATAAACAAAGATTTTTTTAATCTCGGATATTGGAAGCAAATCCTTCTTATTCATAGAGGACATGACAAAATATACCGTCACACATTATTGAAAATTTTCACTTTGATTCCTTTTTTTTTCAACCATTTCTTTTTTACTTTAGATAGAGAGAAATTATTGTGATAGCACGAAAATTCGATTTGATGGAGTTACAGTTTTGAGGTCCTCTGAGTCCATAAAAGTGTTTTTTAAAAAATGTCCGTATATCGTCTGTAAAGAAGCGTGCCTAAAGTACTGGGCAGAATTTGACGAAATTTGGCGTACATAAATAAAGAGACATTAATGAAAAATCGAATCACGGAAAAAATGCCCAAGGAAAAAAAAACAGGAAAAAATACCCACGGAAAAAATGCCCACAAAACAAATTCCCACGGAAGAAATGTCCAAATTATAGTTTTGAATGAAATAATTTTAGCATAATATTATAAAACATATTAAAATTGGTTTATAATTTCATTATTTTTTTAATTTATAATATACCGTTGTTTAGTCTCATCGTTTATAAGCACAAAATGAGTCAGTCTCAATTATCATTTTTAATTTTTTAGTATATTTTTAAATTCAGGTACCATATTAATTTATTTTGTATTATATATATATATTTCACTAAAATTTGCGTAATACCAAAATTTAAGTGAAAGGGGCGCGGGTCCTCTGTCTGGACAATATGGGCACAGAATTGAAGCATAATCACGTACGATGTCAAACAGTGACTGATTCTCTTGAAAAGGAAAAAATGTTGCAAGCATTTTTTATTTTTTATAAAAAGACTTTTCCTCCTTGGGCATTTGTTTACGAAGGTAGGTCATAGACCTAATTAAGGTACGTTTTCCAAGACGCGACTCCAGCGATAGTCGCTCAGCGACTATCGCTGAGTACTCCTCTTCTGAGTTTACGTGTAACTGTTTTCCTAGGCAAGCGACTCTAACGATAGTCGCTAGAGACGCTAGCGTCGATCACTGAGCGATTGCAGTCATCTGCTCCAGGAGCAGTCATAATCGCAGTCGCTGGCGATCCTAGCAATGCAGTGCTAGAGAAACCAGGCTGTGGCGGTCAAACTGAGAGGATAAATTAAAATAAACGAACCAATTCAAAGTTAAAAATTACTTGAATAAATTAGTATTATAAAAACTATATCATAATATAATTAAATTTAATTGATATAATCTAATGTAATATCATATTTAAATTTAATTAATAATATATTATGTAAAATAAATATATATAATATAAATATACATAATATAAATATATATAATAGAAATATATATATAATAGAAATATATTAATTATTAAATTACTCAAATGGAACCAAAAAAAACAGAATATTTATTGTTTCATTTAAATAGATATTTCACTTGCCTTTATTCGATATGAATCCAGCAGAATTATAAATTTAAAGAAAACCACGAGAAGTGAGAATTGCTTCTCGCCGTTTAGAACAATGCGTATTCTGGCTTGCTTGCTTGTAGTGGTAGAATATCCGTAGGGAAAGGACAATTACTCGCGCTAAAACACCCTTGATTTCATTGGTCCCCGCCCTTTATTTCCCGCCGGTTTCTTCAAATGAGAGAAATGCCCGCTCTACAGAAGTGGGAGAAGAAGGTTTGTAGCTACTCGCGCTAAAAATCAAAAATTTTCATTGGTTCCCGCTGTTTTTTGCCCGCCGTTTTCTTCATAATTTTAAAAGGGCGGATAAAGACAATCTTGCCGCGAAAGAAAAAACAGTGCCGCTTCTGCTTTTGTGGTGATTTATTATTTAGTGAACATGTCGTCTTCCAATAAGCTGTATTTTTCCTCTGAGAAAGATGAAAAGCTCATCGAATCAATGCGGTAACATGGAGCTATTTTCGATTTACAGCATTCGATGTACCGAGATACACGAGTTAAGGACAGTATTTGGAAAGAGGTTGCAGAGTGTGTGGAAAGATCAGGTAAGTTTAATAGTAAATAACGAATAGTTCTTGTTAATTTTATAATAACAGTTTATATAATATTTTCATCGTTATAAAAGTAGTTTTTATTATTACTATGACGTGGCAATAATATATAATTTAATAATTTTTTAATAATTTCCTCGGCAATAATATCATCATCTTCTTCTTCCAATAGTAAATATGTAATTCGTTTTTTCTTAAAAGTCATAATTAAATTTTTTTAATTTAATTATGACACATTTTTTTAATTTAGATGCGAACACGGTAGTTTTTCTACCGTGTTCGCATCTACTGCTAGTTACCTACTGATAAGTTGCAATAGTCGCTGGAGACGCGTGTAGGAAAACACCTATTATTATAATTTTGTGCCAGCGACTATCGCTCAGCGATTATCGCTCAGCGTCTATCACTGGAGTCGCGTCTTGGAACACTTACCTTTAGTCTATAAGTTTCAACCGTCTGCGCTCATTGATTTTTCTTCCAAAATCTGTACCATCCTAACATTAGTTTCGACTTTTTTTGGATTTAAAAATCTTGGTAGAGATTTTGTTTCAAAAGAAATTAATTAGAAGGTGTAGTTAGTTTTGTGTTTAATATTTTAAAATATATGCTAGCTTATTAGAATGATGATTGCCATACAAATCTCTTTAAAGGCTATATATTATTATATTCTCGTATATTTCTATTGAAATTTACCGAGAAAAGATCATATAATTTTACTCCTTAGTTAGTAAGATAATGAAAGTTAAAATTCATAATGCCTCCGATTTTTTTCTTGAGAAATTTTTTTTAGTAAATGATGTTTTAAGTTTTTAGAATTATTTGTTCTAAAATCGGTTTTACTCTCTATTCACGCGCATAGGTAGGCCCAATTTCTTCCCGACTGTTATCCAAACAAGGAAGAAAAAGCATAACCTGATCGAATTTCTAAGAATGTTTCCCATTCTTCTTGATCTTCTACAGTTATAACCATTGTACAATCATACGGGAAGGTAATCGATCCTACTCGGATCTTACTAGATTTTCCAAGTTCTTGGCGACACTTTTAGCGCCTAGTGCTCAATCCTTATTTTATAAGATCCTTGGGTTTATAGTTTATGACCCCTCTGGGGAAATGTCCTGATTGTCCTGTTTAGTAAATTTTATATTTAAATGTAAGCCTAAGTTTAACATAGCATTCTTTTGTCTTTTGTATAAAATCATTATTCCATGTTAGAACTAGTACTGTTTTGAGTCTGCGTTCACATTTTATCAAACTCAAAAAAGTTGTTTACTAATTGTGTTTATCAAAATTATTATTCAACAACATATACCTATAATATGTATTAACATATTAGTATAAGGATCTTTCAAGCCAAAAATCATTTGAACCAACATTAGTGTATACGATCCTAAGCTTCAGACAGTCTAATGTAGTTATCCTAATTCAGTCTAATGTAGTTATCCTTTGCAGTAGAATTAGATTTTTAGGAGCCTTTGCAGCTCCATGTCACAGTTTTTTCTTACTTACCGTACCTTACATCCAGTAAACTTGGAAGCATTATGATCGTTCTGAAGAGAGATATTTTTTATGTCTTCGAATTATAAAAAATCGAGTACGGGGCCCCTCGGAACTTTTCCTTAGCTTGGAGGCCACTGAATTGGTCTTTTATATTGGTTCCTTATTTTAATCCTAATGGCTATTCCACTAAAAATTAGGTTAAAATTTGTTAGCGTTAACAGTAAACTAATTATACATATTTAAAAACTACCATTAAACATTAAAGTTTAATTATTTTGGACATTTCTTCCGTGGGAATTTTTTTCGTGGGCATTTTTTCCCTGGGCATTTTTTCCTGGGCTTTTTTTCCGTGGGCATTTTTTCCGTGGGTATTTTTTCCGTCTACTATTTCTTACATAAATCTTATCACTTTTTTATGACATAAATTACCTTAGGATATTACATAAACAATTTTATAAAGAGTAACATTTTTTCGAAAAATCAAAAATAACCCCATTTTACACTTGATACTATGTTTAATAATTAATATAAAAATGCCATTTTTCAAAACTGGTCTTATTTTCAACCTTTTTTTTTCGGTTTCTGTATTCTTCACTTTAGTTGTATCTATGTGCATAATTTGGGGAAGATTGAATGATGGGAAGTGGTTCAAAATTGGGGTAATAGGAGTGCGATGAAACTTAAAAAGCAAATAAATTTGACGCCATTTTGTTTTTATTTTTCGTTTTTTTTGGTTTCTGCATTTTTCACCTTAGTTGTATCTATGTGCAAAATTTGGGGAAGATTGAATGACGGGAAGTGGTTCAAAATTGGGGAAACGGAAATGTGCGATGAAACTTACAAAGCAAAGTAATATAAGACCAGTAAAAATGGTAATTTTTGGGTGCAACTTACATAGTACGAAATTTTTAAAATGATAATTCTTCATTTTAAAACTAGAAAAAATTAAGGCCCGGTCTCACAGGAAGCGGACTGTCCGCGGCTGAAAAGTGTTTGGTCCGCGGCGGACTCTGTGCTGTGGGCTGTTATTTTGCATTATCCTGATGGTCAAACAGAAAGTAGCTGTCCGCGGCGGACAAGTCTTTGGATAGGTTGTCCGCCGCGGACAGTCCGCTTCCTGTGTGGCCGGGCCTTATTGAAGAGTAATTCAAAAGTTCTTAAGAAGAGTCATTTTTCTCGAAAAATGAAATGTTTTGTCATTTACTCCTATAATAGGCAACTCGAACTGGGGACATAGGACATACTGTATATATGACCGCCATCTTGAATTTAAACAGCAGATTAAAAATCCAGGTAATTTCTGTCATAAGAAGTTACTTATTTCCAAAACGAGTGGTTCTCAAGAATAAAGTAATTTTAAAAATTACATACCACCATTTCGAGTCTAAATGGCATTTCACAAAAAACCTTGCTTAGTAAACATCTAAAATCTAAACTCTTAATCAATAAAGGAAGTGCTATATCAATATCAAGTGTTTATACGTTTTCCAAGGTTTAATCATGGAATGGGTGAGTTAGGGGAGTCTTTTTAAACATGTATATGGGTATGGGTGCCATTTTAAATTAAAAAATCAAATTGCAAAACACCTTCATAGAACATGTTTATGTCATTAAATGCAACTAATTTCCAAATTTAAGGCTCCAGATCAAGTGGTTCTCAAGATATTACAATTTTAAATATTTATTAAGAAAGACCGCTGCCTTTAATTTTATGGATCATAAAAAATCTTTGAGAGAACATCTATATCAATAAAGGAATTACTATATCAAGTTTGGCTATTTTAGTTTTAGCGTTCACAATTTCCGAGATATAGTGATAAATACATTAGTATGGGGTCTTGGCTCCTAAACACAAATATGGCTGTCATTTTTAATTAAAAAAGTCAGATTGGAAAAACTTTATATAGATTGTTCATGTCATATGAAGTAACTTATTTACACATTTTTAGACCAAATAGTTTGGGGATATAGCAAAACAACTATAAAAATTAATAGAAAATGACCGCACTTGAGGCAGTTTTTAGAGTAAAATTGTATTACATTTACGATAATATTTTTGTAGTAATAAAAATATAACAACAATTAATAATGTTAGGAATACGCAGCAAAAATGTTCTTTAATTAGGAATATGCAGCTGGCTTAATTAGAGACAGATTTCTCATTCTAGTCTTAGGATCTTTTAAACATTTTTTATTTTTATTTAAATAAAAATACTTTTTCAGCGGGGGTCTACATGATTAAAGCAAGTTTATAAAATTTCAAATTTAAAAACTAGAGAGAAACTATGGCAATATTTTTACCAGGGAGATTAAAGATCTAGTGCCAAATTTGGTTCAGATATCTCAAAAAATGAAAGAGTCTGTAAAGGACATACTCGCAAACACACGTACGTTAGCTTTTATAAATATAGATTGAATAAAACTAAATTTGTTTATAAAAGTGGAAATATGTTTAATTCATTTTAAACCCAAATCATTTTCAACATAAATTACTCATGTCAATAAATAAATCATCTTTGAATCGTAAAGTTAAGAACTTGGTTCTTACCGGTTTGTATTAAATATTTGCTTTTGTATATAGTCTAGCTTGCAAAAGTTCCATATTATATTTTTTGTGGTGACAAATATCATTCACATTTAGTGATTATTATACTCTCTGAAAATGTATTTAAAAATTAAAATGTACCTGTACCTATGAGCAGTAAATTAAATATAAGAAACATATTGAGAATGGAAATGTATACTATTATGAAACTTCTGTTTTTAAATGTTAAACTTCGCACTAAAATCTGGTTTTATAAATATCTAAGTACATTTGCATGTACTTAGTTTCATCGTTTTATTTATAAAAGTTTAAATGAATGAAGAATCTTTTGTCTATTTTGTTCTGTTGGAATGACGTAGAAGCTTTGTACCGCAAGGCTACATTATAGCTCCAAACCAGAATTAGGATTCCATCGACTAAAAAAGAGTTAATAGAATTTCCACGAGATTTGTTACTATGAAGGTTGGCCCCAGGTGTGTCGAGTGTCTAAGCCCTGATAAGGGATAACTCGGTTAAGGTTAAGCCAAGTGTGCTATTGGCTCGGTCTTGTGGGATGAATTAGTGGATACCCTTGAAGGGAAAGGGTGTGTGCGGAGGTGGTGTCTCCGTATAAAAGGAGGAACCATCGCTTAGGAGGACACATTCAGCTCGCTGAAGTCATCTGAACTAACCAGGTGAGTTTCATTCTGTTTTCCTCTCTTGCTTTGTAAGTAGGTACCTCAATATGGAAAGCCACTCCAACTATGTAGTAGTGATTCCAATGGGAGCCACTCCATCTTATGGAAGATGGTAAGGCAGTAGGCTATTAAACTTTATCCTTCTTGAAACGTAATATTTTCAGCGGTGTCCTATTTTTGTAAAACTTACACCATGCCAGACTTATAATATTCCTATAAGTAGATTGTAACATACAATCGTTCATATAACCCATAAAATCAAGACGTCTTTGTACTTGATAGAGCAAAGACGTTATCATAATCATAAGGAATATCTCCACATGCTTCCTTGTATATTGTTGTTGGATTACTAGAAGTAAAAACCTATGATAATTATTAGTGGACAAGTTTAAAAAATGACAAGTTTTAGTATCTTTAACCTAACTTACTTACTTTATCACGCCCTCTTCTACCATCTGGTGTAAAGCTTCGTCAAACAATATTCCGCTTATTACGGTCTTCAGCCTATACTTTTGCTCGGGTCTATAGGGCACACCTCGTTTTTATGGAGAATAGCTTTAATATACCGTCTTTCCAGGTTATTCTTCTTCTATCTCGTATCTCTTAATATATTTTCTTTCGTTTTGCTTTTGGAAAAATAAGTTTAACTTGTACCAGGTTTTCACAAATTAGATCTCCCGGTACTCACTCAATACTCGTAAATCCAGTACTTTTATAACTCGGGCCCCATAATACTGGTATTTGTATAACCTGGGTATTATTATAGACTGGGTACTTGTTCCAGCTAGTTCTCATAAAACTCAAAGCTCTCACACAGAGGGCCTGAATTCTTTCTAAACAAGGATTGCATTATTAACACAAACTTCGAGGTTAGTTCTCATTAGATCTCAAGTTCTTAAAATTAAAATCTTTTACTCCATTATTAGACACTTTGGTGTTACATACTATAATATATAAGTACCTAAAAATTGTAATTACTCTAATTCTAAAGGATTAATTAAATCCATGTTTTTAAGTTATAAACGTGGACCATAGTTGTAGGAAATAAATATTTCGAAAAGGGAAAGCCAATTTCCCAACAGGAAAGTTAAACTTTACTTCGTGTTATATCTTTGAGCATAGACTGCAAAATATTTCTCCTTTTAATGAATGTAAAGGGTGTCCTTAGGCTTTATTTACACCTTCATTTATATTTTGTCTTATACAAATTTTAAGATTTTACATTTATCCAATTGAAAAAAAAAGAAACAAGTTAAAGAGATATTTCAATATATTGTAATATCTCTCTGGCTCGTACATACATTTTAATTTACAGCATGTTTAATTTAAACTTTATTTACAGTTAGTCACATGTTAACTATATTTACAAAATTTTACATTTTAACTTTATGTTACATTTGCATATACTAACCAGATATGTGTGTATATCATTAGAAGAATGTAGTGTAGAGTGATTTTACAATATAGATTAATAATTCTTCATATTACACATGATGGAATTAGTGAACATGTAACTTAAATCTGTCTAGCATATTGTATATACTTTTAATATTTATAACAAATTCAAACCAGCTTGATTCTACAGAAATAATCGACCTTAGTATCAAAATAGATGTAAAGTTGTTATAGTATCAGTGCATAAAACAATATACTTATTAAAGTTATTTGTATTATAATTATAAGTAACAAAATGTGAATACTGTTTCACAAATGAAACTGTAATATTTGGAAAAAAGTTTTTTTAGCCGTCATCACAGAAAAGTATCCTCTACACATGGGAACCTGGTTCACTGATCTCGGTTTGGCGAACCAATTTTGTGATGAACTCTGCACGCTGAACCTCCACACTCAGTCGAACTTAGTTCTTGCGAACCGAGATTGGCGAAACAGGATCCCTTGTGTATTGTTTATAAGCCGCTTCATAAAATCGAAGGAAATGCCTGATAAGGGTTTTTAAAATAATTCTCCTCGTCGAGTATAATTATACCTTTCTTCGCTTTGATGATACCCGAGAAGCCGAAACTAAGTGTAAATACACAATATATCCACGGGAAGACCAATCGTCCACTCCAGATTGCTTGTCCATTTCATTCTTACATGAAAATATATTAAATAAATTGGAACCATGATGATACATTTATAATAAAATGAGAAAGACTCAAACAATACTTTTTTATTCCATTTAGTCAATTCCTCTTTAATTAAAATACTAATGTAATATTAAATTTTGAACTTAATAGTTTTTCACCTGAGTGCCACTTTTACCTAAAGGTTATTTTATTGTCGACGATTGAAAATTAACGTCACATATTATGCATCTATTGATTTTAAAGTGAGCTTTTTATTTTCACTCAGTATATTTTAAAGTCTGCACTAAGGGCAAGGATTTAGTATTAAACAATAAACAAAATGTTATTATAGTAATATTAAATTTTTAGTTTAATATTTACGACTTAATATATACACACAAAGAGTCTAAAAACGCCGTAACGAAAACTTGCATCTTTTGGAAATTTCTTTTTCTTTTTTATAGGATGAGGAAGTCTCACCTGGTTATCCAACCGGGTGTTAAGTCCCTTACCCAGATTGGTGCTCTACTTTTGTTCTTGGCGTGTCCAAATATCGCCTTCGTAGGAAGGGACAGGCAAGACATACAACCATCATGCTCTTTCTCAACTATGAGCTTAAAGTGGTAAGTTTTATCTTTAATATTGTCTGTAAAATTTCAATATTGAAAGACCAAAGCAGAAATAGATTTTTGCCTGTTCACTGTTTAAATTTAATATAAATGTAAAACATTTTGTTTACAGGTTACAAAAGAAACCAGAATCGGAATTTTTAAGACACTTGGATCAAGGATTTCTTTCAACGGCTTACGAACTCGGAAACGAAAATGAATTCGAACAGATAATAAATGGTGACAAACATTCTATGGTTCTATGTGGGGACAATGAAAGTATTTCCTTTCAACATGAAACAACTGTGCCTTTTGTAAATCTCTTGCTTAGCACTAGTTTGCATAATGACACAACATGTGGAAATGAAATAAATTCATTGTCGAATGAAATTCATGACCGAGAACCAACAGTCTTTCCGTCCGTAAACAATAAAAAAATGTTTCGAAGCATTGTAAATGAAAAAACCGTTAAAAGAAATGTTAACAGATTAGACGGCCACCAGGGAATGATGATGGGATCGCGGTTACCAACCGAACTAAGTATTACTCGATTCGATTTACACCGAAGTAATTATCGCAGGACGTACAATGCAAATACTAGGGAAACGCGTGATGCAACTCGTCGTGCAGAGAGATCTGAACTGCAGGACCGTTTACCTCGTTTGCTGGATCGGCGTTACATTTATAGGGATTCAAGAAATGAAATACGACAAAATGAAGTTGACCGAAAAACAAGATTGTCAAACTTACCACAAAGAGAACTGCAATCAGCCTTTTTAAATTCACGCATTATTAACTCTTTGCGATCTTTTGATCCTAATACACTCAAGAACTCTAAAACTCAAAATTTCATAACCAAGCCACAATTTAATCGGCGAGAACAGAATATTTATCCTGTACGACTTATGGAGGCATACCGTTTTGACAGCCAGTCTAAAATAGGAGCATTGCAAGAAAATTCGAGGCTTCAACCTATGCTCAAAAGGAACTCGAGAGAATCGCGAACTTCTATTCCTACATTCCATGTTGATTCCAGTATTCGCTCCGACGATAATTCGCAAACATCAAGAAAAGTGTACTGCGAAGTAAAAACAAAACGGGATTCTAGGCTTGAGACAACTGTTCGGCAAAGAAGTAGAAATGAATTAACTAATAGATTTAGAGTTTCTAGGATTGATAGGTCATCTTTCCGAGACGATTCCTTTGTCACCACTGACCCTACCGATTCTTCACAAAGGCTCTTCATTAATCGTCGTGAAACACTAACTCGTACATCATTGGATTCTAAACGTTCCGCTTATGTTAAGCAGAAACTTGACGAAAGACGCGAATCTATTGATAATACAAGGAGAAATCAACAATTCAGAGATTCTAGGATCAAACAATCGACATTCCGTGACGATACAGCTCTTGTTACAGACTCTAACGAGATTTTACGAAGGCACTCTATTCAACGACGAGAAAAACGAAGTGTTTTACGAAGAGAAGCTCTCACAGATTCCAGACGTTCCCTTAATGATCAGTACAGACGAGAATTAATTGAAAACACAAGGGGCAATGAACAATTCAAAGATTCAAGGATAGAACGGTCGTCATTCCGTGACGATACGTTTGTTCCTACTGACACTTACAAGTCTTCTCGAAGGCCCTCTATTGAAGGACGAGAAAAACAAACTCTTCTTCGCAGAGAAGCTCTAACACGTTCTAGGCGTTCCCTTGATGATCAGTACAGACGTGAATCAGTCGAGAACACAAGAAAAAATCAACCATTCAGAGATTCTAGGATCGAAATATCCACATTCCGCGATGATACCGACTCTAACGAATCTTCACGAAGGAACTCTATTGAACGACGAGTGAATCGACGTGTTTCACATAGAGAAGCTACAACAGAATCCGGCCGTTCCCTCAATGATCAGTACAGACGTGAAGCAAGACGTGAATCAATTGAGAACACAAGGAGAAATCAACCAATCAGAGATTCCAGGGTCGAAATATCTACATTCCACGATAATACCGACTCTTACGAATCTTCACGAAGGAACTCTATGGAACGACAAGTCAATCGACGAGTTTCACAAAGAGAAGTTGTAACAGATTCCGGACGTTCCCTTAATGATCAGTACAGACGTGACGAAAGACGTGAATCAATTGAAAACTCAAGGGGAATTCAACAACTAAGAGATTCTAGGTTTGAACGGTCACCATTGCGTGACGATAGGTCTGTTCGTGCCTACTCTTACAAGTATTCTCGAAGGCCTTCTTTTGAACGACTAGAAAAACGAAGTATTTCACGAAGAGAAGTTGCAACAGATTCTAGAGATGCCCTAAATGATCAGTTCAGACGTGAAGAAAGACGTGAATCAACTGAAAACGCGAGAAGAAATCGACAATTTAGAGATTCTAGGATTGAACGGTCCTCATTCCGTGACGATACCGACTCTAACCAATCTTTACGAAGGAACTCTATTGAACGACAAGTCAATCGACGTGTTTCACAAAGAGAAGCTGTAACAGATTCCGGACGTTCCCTTAATGATCAGGACAGA
The DNA here is from genome assembly GCA_951217055.1 of Gerris lacustris. NCBI lineage: Eukaryota > Metazoa > Arthropoda > Insecta > Hemiptera > Gerridae > Gerris > Gerris lacustris. The sequence goes on from OX578281.1 coordinate 48,245,454, forward strand.
CATGAAGAAAGACGTAAATCAACTGAAAACACGAGAAGAAATCGACTATTTAGAGATTCTAGGATTGAACGGTCCTCATTCCGTGACGATACGTTTGTTCGTACTGACTCGTACGAGTCTTCTCGAAGGCCCTCTATTGAACTACGAGAAAAACACACTCTTGTTCGTAGAGAAGCTCTAACACAATCCAGACGTTCCCTTAATGATCAGTTCAGACGTGAATCAATTGAGAACACAAGGAAAAATCAACCATTCAGAGATTCTAGGATCGAAATATCCACATTCCGCGATGATACCGACTCTAACGAATCTTCACGAAGGAACTCTATTGAACGACGAATGAACCGACGTGTTTCACAAAGAGAAGCTGTAACAGATTCCGGACGTTCCCTTAATGATCAGTACAGACGTGAAGAAAGACGTGAATCTATTGAGAACACAAGGAGAAATCAACCAATCAGAGATTCTAGGATCGAAATATCCACATCCCGCGATGATACCGAATCTTCACGAAGAAACTCTATTGAACGACGAATGAACCGACGTGTTTCACAAAGAGAAGCTGTAACAGATTCCGGACGTTCCCTTAATGATCAGTACAGACGTGAAGAAAGACATGAATCTATTGAGAACACAAGGAGAAATCAACCAATCAGAGATTCTAGGATCGAAATATCCACATTCCGCGATGATACCGAATCTTCACGAAGAAACTCTATTGAACGACGAATAAACCGACGTGTTTCACAAAGAGAAGCTGTAACAGATTCCGGACGTTCCCTTAATGATCAGTACAGACGTGAATCAATTGAAATCTCAAGGGGAATGCATGGACTTAGAGATTCTAGGTTTAAACGGTCCACATTGCGTGACGATAGGTCTGTTCGTGCCGATTCTTACAAGTATTCTCGAAGGCCTTCTTTTGAACGACTAGAAAAAAGAAGTATTTCACGAAGAGAAGTTGCAACAGATTTTAGAGATGCCCTAAATGATCAGTTCAGACGTGAAGAAAGACGTGAATCAACTGAAAACGCGAGAAGAAATCAACCAATCAGAGATTCTAGGATCGAAATATCCACATTCCGCGATGATACCGACTCTAACGAATCTTCACGAAGGAACTCTATTGAACGACGAATGAACCGACGTGTTTCACAAAGAGAAGCTGTAACAGATTCCGGACGTTCCCTTAATGATCAGTACAGACGTGACGAAAGACGTGAATCAATTGAAAACTCAAGGGGAATGCATGGACTTAGAGATTCTAGGTTTGAAAGGTCCACATTGCGTGACGATAGGTCAGTTCGTGCTGATTCTTACGAGTATTCTCGAAGGCCTTTTGTTGAACGACTAGAAAAACGAAGTATTTCACGTAGAGAAGCTGCAACAGATTCTAGAGGTGCCCTTAATGATCAGTACAGACGTGAAGAAAGACGTGAATCAACTGAAAGCACAAGAAGAAACCGACAATTTAGAGATTATAGGATTGAACGGTCGTCATTCCGTGACGATACGTTTGTTCGTACTGACTCTTACGAGTCATCGCGAAGGCCCTCTATTGAACTACGAGAAAAACAAACTCTTCTTCGCAGAGATGCTCTAACACGTTCCAGGCGTTCCCTTAATGATCAGTACAGACGTGAATCAGTCGAGAACACAAGAGAAAATCAACCATTCAGAGATTCTAGGATCGAAATATCATCATTCCGCGATGATACCGACTCTAACGAATCTTCACGAAGGAACTCTATTGAACGACGAGTGAATCGACGTGTTTCACATAGAGAAGCTACAACAGATTCCGGACGTACCCTTAATAATCACAGACGTGAAGAAAGACGTGAATCAATTGAAAACTCAAGGGGAATTCAACGAGATTCTAGGTTTGAACGGTCCACATTCCGTGATGATACGTTTGTTCGTGCCGACTCTAATGAATCTTCACGAAGGATCTCTATTGAGCGACGAGAAAAACGTAGTGTATCACGTAGAGGAGCAATAATAGATTATGGACTAGCCCTTAATGATCAAGACAGACGTAACGCAAGGCGTGAAACTTTAGTTCGCTTTCAACCCAAATCTAGAATTTTCTCACGAACACGCAGTGAAAGGCAAGTAGATTCCAGACATTCCGACAATCTTCTGCAAAGACATGATACACATGATTCAATTAGAAACCCTAGGAGAGATAGTCGATTCAGAGGATTTAGGATTGAACGGTCTTCATTTCGAGAAGATTCCTTTATTAACACCGACCCGATTGAGTCTTCACGAAGGCTGTCTGTTGAGCATCGTGAAACACAATCGCGCAAAGAAACACAGGTAGATTCTAGACGTTCTAACAATATTTTGCAGAAACTCGACGAAAGACGCGAATCAATTGATAACACAAGATCTCCTGAAACCGAAAGGATGAGGACAGTCAGAAAGGATGACGATTTGAGAATATCAAGGGATTCGAAAGTGTCTCGCTTATCATTCCGCAATGACCGTCGAGCAATTATGAATAGAGCAAATGCACGTGTAGAAGTTCGTTTGAGTTCAAGACTTGCTACAACTTATCAACAGAATCGTGATGTCAAACGAGAACAATTTGATGACTTCAGAAGAATACGACTATTCAGCAACAATTTTCGAACTGTATCTAGGTTATTAAAGGATTTCAGAATTCAAGATGATTTTGCAACTCGCTATGACGGTAGACTACTAAATCGAGAAGTATCTAAAGAGACTCAACCAACTTCTCGTAGAGTCTCTCTCCTAAATACTAGATTAAATACGCTCTTATCTTTTGGACGTGATTATAGCCTCTCTTTAAATGTTCGCCGAAATGGCAATGAAAGGCGTGAATCCATAGACAGCATAAGGAGAACTCAGACTGACGACTTACTGCATAATGCCAGACATGAATCTAAGTTATCACGTGTTTCTACGGTTGCCCGTGACGATTATGATAATAGAAGATTTTCTCAAAGGGTTTCTGGAGAGCGCTTAGTATACAGGAACAATAGATTCTTTGACGATTCTACAATTCGAAGTGTGTCTACCAAACGACAAGAATTAGGTGCTCCAGCAGTAACAAATTGGGACGTTCTTTTAAGAAGCTCATCAAATAATAACTTTAGGATGATGCAAACATGGATTAACATGGATTCTAGAATTACCGTAACCTTTAGGCAAAATCGTAATGCAAGGCGTGATTCGAGGGAAAGTATAATGAAATTAGACAAACACGATCTACGATTTTCCCGAACCTCTAGAGATATCCGGTCATCTTTCCGAGATTCTTCTGTTGTACGCTCTGAACCTAGTGTACCAAATCATAGGGAAATTGAAGTACGTTTATCCAGGTTATCAAGGAATTCCATAATGGCACATCAATTTGGGGAACGACGAGAGCTTGAAAACCAAATACTTACACACAATAACATTCGTTTTAATTCTAGACTTACAGCAAATCTGCAAAGAGATGTAAGAACCAAATTGTTTGATATATCGAGGAAAATACAAAAATTCAATGACGATTCACAACGTGATGGCAGACGTGAATTTATGCAATCAAGGATTACAAGAATGTCACCTGATGACTCCACTGTGCGCTCCGAAGCTCGATTAATATCTCGAAGAGTATCCAGCGAAAGGAGAGAGCTTGAGAACCAAGCTCGCACTAACAGGGATATTAATTTAAATCATAGAATGTTTGCCAACAGTGTTTCAAGACTCACAGCCAGGCGTGATGCTGGAGTTCTTAGAGATTCAAGATTGTCACGATCAACATCACGTATAGGCTCAGTTATTAGATCTGACGATAGATTGATGGCACGAAGGGTTTCAAATGAACGACAAGTAAATGAAGATCAAGCAACTTTGCGCAAAACAAAAAGCATTGAAATCCGAGTTCCTGCTACTCAACGGGAAAATATCGCAAATAGCAAGGCATTTGAATCGAAGAGGATACAAACATTTACGGATTCCCGTCTCGAAGCCAATCGCGATTCTAAAGATTCCGCAGTCAGCTCTAAATCTAGAATTTCAAATTTGAGAATGTCAGATGAACGTCGAGAATATGAGAATGAGGCTACTCGAAGAAATACTTATAGGAGGGACTTCAGGCTTGACACAATTTACCAAGAACGTAGAAATAATGATTTAACCCTTCTTCCTAAGCAAATTTATGAATCTAAAACAGCAATTGACTTGGCACTCGTTATTCAAATCCTTGGAACTCTACTTCTTGTCTTCCTTTCAACTACAAACTCTAAGGTATTGTTAGTTTAATTTGATTATTTAATATTTAGATTTCTTAATTTATTCCACCAGAACCTCATTTTCGTACTGGGAAAAATTAATATTAAATACATTTTCTCTAATAACTAATACCTAACAAATAATTTTTTTATTTATGAAACTTTATTTATGGTATTTTATGAAACTATGAAAAGTAAATTATGTGAACATTCAATTTACTGTCAGACATAACACCAGGGAAAGTTTTTGACAATTTTGATGATGATAAACTCTTACGTTTTAAGAATATTTTGCAACTAATGGGAACAAGAACTTAAAATAAATTCAATTTTATTTATTGCTTATACATTTTGTTTTTCTTTTCACTAGCCTTCCTTTGTGGATAAATTTGGATGGATGTTACCGTAAGTATTATATGTGCTGATTATTTTTTTATAATTATTTCCAAAACTTGATGTTCTGAAAATCCAAATTTGAGGGATACGCTTTATTCTTGTGTGCGCTTTATATAGTGAGAATTGTTCAATGCTGGTGAAATAATTGAAGAAAACTTAAAAATGATACATGTGTACCTTCTTGAGTTTAGAAAAATAATCTTTTTTACAACAAGTTAAGTTTTAAGCTTACATTAGCTACCTGAATAGCTGAAGGTATGTTTACTAATATTGCATCCTGATATGAAACACTAGAAAAGCTTAGTATAAACATTATTCTATTATTTAACTTTGAAAGTTACAAAAAAGAACACTCATAATCGCACTTCACAATACAAAAACTTTTGAATAGTTAGACTGTTATAGCAGGTAAAGGGAAAATCAGAGCAGCAAATGCAATAAACCTTTGCTTATTATTATTACACCACAATACATCTTACACCTCATCTGCTTAAAATTAATTTGAAAACTCTCCCAGGCTCACGCTAAAAGAAACTACAATCATCATACCTAACATTTTAAATCTTAGTTTAACCCTCATTGCATTTAATAAAAGTTACTTTTGTTAATTTTAACACCGTTGGTTTATTTTTTGTTTTACAGAAAATCCTTTCACTCAAATCTACTGGACTCTTCTCAACTGACGTATGCTTTAAAATGCTAAATATTTTAACTATTATAAATACTCATATAATGTATAACATCAATAGTAGAAATATAGTTACTTATATTTATATACGCATTGATAATATCGAAACATTTTAAACGTTTAATATTACATAATCATTATTATATTCAATCTTTATAAGTTGACTTCTTTCGTCATGTCTAGCGACATCTAGTCTGTGTTAAAGCTATAAGTGACCCGTTATAACATATAATTTCATGATTTTACATTACTAGTCTAAAGTTACCTTTTGAAATGAGTCAAACAATGACTTTTATTGTATGTAAGTGATATAAGAAGTATATTTTAATAAAAGTTAATGAAAGAAAGAAAAAATATTATTAACTAATAAATAATTATACATTTTGTTATAAATATATTGTTAAAAAAATGTAGGAAAAGGAAAAATTGTGATATGTACCTGCTAATTGGAATGTTTAATTAGTATTTTAACTCAGAACTAGTTTATTCTAAAAGAAAGGCCTGACTTCTTGTTTTTAAATAAATGTGTCAATATCTTCTTGTCTAATCCATGGGTTAACGTAATCTTGGTCAATTATACAATGTTTCTCAGATTTTATCTCGATTTGGTGCTTGAATTATTAAGTTCTAGTTTGATTTCTAGCAATTTTATTCTACATATTTAATTTGCATATATTCCGGCCAAGATTCTCTTCTAAGCAAAATGTTTTCCCACACGTTAAAGTCTTTTTAAACACCATTTGTGCCTGATATTCAACTTCTTCTTAAAATATATTAGCTTAAATAAATGTATCTTGACTTAAAAATAAAATACGGAAAATGTTCGGATTCTTTTAATAAGTTTAGAGGAATTAAAGTTCCATATTCTCTTATTAGAGCCAAAACACTATTACGATTACGGATTCTTCTGATTAAAACAATAAAATCTTTCGTTCCATAGCCCTGGATTAAATTCTTGAAGAAATTAAAATCCTTGACACAGGTTTTAAAACAAGTATCGGCTTAAATACGAAGAATACAAATATTTTTGTAAATTTATTTATTTTATTTTAAATCTAAATAATTATTTTAACTAGCGAATACCCTGTAAATCCCATTATTGTTACCAAAAAAATAAATACAAATATAAACATAATTTTTGCTTTCATAGTTGATTTTTCGAAGGACCATACATTTAAAAACGATCTCTTATTTTATCTACCAGTTTTAAGAATTATTAACTGAACTTGCTTACTTCGGACTTGGGAATAAACATAACAATTTACTCGTAACTAAAGTCACACTGAAGTTATAACACTGTAAGTGCAAAGCCGACTCAAGATATAGGTCACTTAAAAATAATACTCTCTAGACACACCATAGAAAAGTTAATATTAAAACAGAATCACAAAATGTAAAGCGTGGTTAATGGAGTATGGTTTGTTAATTTTTGTTATCTAATTCTCAAGTGCTTGTACCACAAATTTACTAGAATATATAAAAACATTTACCCCTCTCAAATTACACTATTAATTTATGCAGCACATAAAGGAAATTAAACAACTAATTTACTTAACAAACAAAACATTCTTTAGCAACTTATAACTACATCTGCCATCGCAATACAACTCTACAGCCAAAGCTACGGGTAAATAGATAAGACATAATAATAGATGAAATATGAACCTAAATTCAATAATTGTATAATACATAAAACTAACTATATTATAGACAGAATCTATTCTATTCAGCATTTTACAGAGCTATAAATGTGATCTTGTACCTATCATAGTAATATGACTCTACAACCAAAGCTTCGGGTAAAAAGATAGATGATAATACATGTATATGAAGTACCATAAACATTTTTCAAGTACACAAATACAATAAAATTGTCCAGGACAATACACTACATTACCGTTTTGTAATATTTAAGAGCTAGCTATTACTGATTGTATAACTTAAACAATTTCTTTTTACATTTGCAACATTTTGGGACCACTAAATACTTAGTATTAAGAATTTACATTTATTACTTATAACAAGGAAATATAATTTTGAATAAAAAATGAAATGCAATCTATTTTAATAAAAATATAATTATTGCCAGTCAATTCATTTAACTCAACAAGATCATTTGAAACTTCATTTTGCATTTAATACAAGGAAAATTACTATCCCGACGCGACGTCATCGTCATAGACAAAGCTGTCTAAATTCTAGTTGTAAAACACTAGAATCTTATCAGTCCAAGCTGAAGTATTAACTTTATAAAATTGTTTTTAAGATAATGATCATAATTGTTTGCCCTTCGAAGAATAAAAGCAGATTATCCTTTGTAAGATTTGGGGAGACAGGGAAGTTGTTTAATAATTATACTTAAATTGAAACTGTTACCATTTAAACACCTACAATAATTGTAGATTATTAGACTTTTAATCATAACTAACCAAATTGAATATTAAAATATAAATATGAAGTTAATGGTTACTATAAATTAATGATAGATTATAAACTGTTTGTTTTATGTTATTAATTTTTTTTTTTTATGAGAATATTTATATTTATTTGTTGTATAAATATGATATTATAATATTGTACTAATATTTATAAAAATATATATATTATGAGCTTCACGTATAAATTATAAGTGTTCTGATTTATTTAAAGTAAAATGATTCTTCTCTTTTCCTCAACCTTTAATATTTATAAATTGTATAAAGTTTATAGTATTTAAAATGAAACATAGGGAAGGTTCCCTTACCTTGGAAACTTGCCCCCAGCACTATGGGAAAGAAAATAATGTTTTCTGAGAACTTAAGTCCTCATAAGGTTTTAGTTCTCCAAGAGAAATTAATACCAGCTCCTCCAGCCTGCTTTCTTTATGCACCACCCCTGATAATACTGCTTCTGCAATCTGCAGTGCTCAACTTGGTAAATCTGCCTTATCCGACCTTAAACTAATGCGTCAAATTTATTTTTTTATCCGTTATTAATCGATTATTTTAATTTTTGTTTTTAATGATGCTACTTCGACTAAACAAACATTAATATTCTAACTCCTTTAAACACAACAGAGACTGGATTAATTTTAAATCATCTAGGTAGTTATAATTAATAATTGCACTTGTTAAAGCTCTTATTAATTATTAATAAGTGTTAAAGTTCAAATATTTAGAATGACTCCAGCACCCCCCCCCCCATCATTCATGGTTGGTTAGGTGGCTTCAAACCTATGGCAACATAAAGCTTCCACAGTTGTGGAGACATTAATGGTTTTGTCTGCAGATCTGCTAATTCTTTTTTCCGTTTCAATTTTCACGGTATGAATTTCTTTCTTGGTCACCTGTTACCTGTTCCCTAACAAAGAAATTGCGGATGGTACTCAGGATTTCGTGCCTCGGTATCCACTATAAACACCGGATTCCCTTTTAGTTAGGCCAAACCCAGATACAGCCTCTCGAGCCACACTAGTTCACAAGCCCCTTCACTGACTGCTACAACTTCAACTTCCGTTGTTTTTCATTTTTTTTTTAATTTACATCAAATTTTTAGTTTTTTGATTACTTAAAATTTACTAAACTAACATTTAAATATAAATATTATATTTGCAGCTCTAAAATAAATTGTGGACAGGAAGGGGTGTTTTCTATTTTCTTATATTTACATTAACATTTTAAGCTAATCCTAAAATTCTTAGATTACAGAAGTCTTAGATGACAGAATATAACATATATTATATAAATATTTGCAGCTCTCAGCTATTTGAAGCAGCCGCAAATAATTAAGGGGGAGAGTATTCTAATTCTATATCAATTTACTAAAGATTATGAAATTTAGTTAGTTACATTAAACAAGTCAGGTTGTAAATATCTGGTTTTAAATATGGTACCTTATACTTCCTTACATGCTAATAATTTATATTACTGTTTTTAAAGTGTTTTGTAAGTCAGATTTTAAGAATGGTTTAATGGAAAATAACCGTGGCCAGGTAAAAAAGGTAAGGCATTAATTTGTCCTTATTGTGGTGTAAAATAAAAGAAAGTGCCCTTAATGAACAGGAGTTTTTGGTAGATCAAAGAACAGTTAGGAGAACGGTGATAAGCTCCATTGACAAAAAAATCTAGTGCATTGATCCTAAAAGCCCAAAGGTTTGCCAATGTTTTGCTCCATTTTTCACATAATATTTTTCTTGAATATTAAACCAGGAAGGAGAATAAGTTCGTTGAATAAATGTTACTATGTTGTAAGTTCCTCAGACAGTCCATCACTAGAGACATAAAAACGAAGGACTCTATTACCCAGTACCCAGATAGCACAAATTTGCGGCAGATATCTGGTCCAAATAATGGCATTTCATTTGGGGAATAATTAGAAAGTGACGAACCTCCATACATAACCCTTATAAGGGAGCCAAATATCCCCCACATAATAATTAACATGGACCTATAATTCCCCAAACAATAGCTATATAAATGGCCCATACAGACAAGTTATATAGACAAATTGTGCTTATTGTGGTGTAAAATATAAGAAAGTGCCCTTAATGAACAGGAGTTTTTGGTAGATCAAAGAACAGTTAGGAGTGAGTTACGGCGATAAGCTCCATTGAAAAAAAAAAAATAATAAAAAAAAATCTAGTGCATTGATCAAAAAAGCCCAAAGGTTTGCCAATGTTTTGCTCCATCTTTCACATAATATTTTTCTTGAATATTAAACCAGGAAGGAGCATAAGTTCGTGGAATAAATGTTACTATGTTATAAGTTCCTCAGACAGTCCATCACAAGCGACATAAAAACGAAGGACTCTATTAGCAGTTGTTAACCATCTTGTGTGTGCCATTTTTCCAGGATTTCTGTTGGCTAATTCTGGGGAACAGAAACCATCAGATACTGCCAGACATATCTAATAAATATTTTTGGTCTGTCAATGATATATAAATTCGGCGTAATTGTAGTAGGGATGGCTTCAAATTCTACAATTGGTAAACTTTCACATGTTTCTAAGGCCTTTCCTATTACTCCTTCAAAAAATCTAGGTCCTTTTGTTTTACCATCTATGTGCTGAAATAGATATCTTAAAGGGAGTTCATTGCCATGGAGCAGGCATATAGACCATTGAAGAGGTGTTTCAAATTTAAACTCTAACTGTCTAATTCTTCCTCTTCTTACTCCAGTGTTCCCATTTCCCATTGGTGCCATCTCCCCCTATAACACATGATTTTGATGTATCCTCTTTATTTATTCTCAGAAATGTAACACTTTCCGCTGTGCCTGATGAAGGGCTAACAAATCCTATGTATTTTGACGAAGGCTCTTGTACAAGAACAATATGCTCTTCCTTACCTAGAGTTTTATGATGTTTGGCTCCCTTCCGTATAAGTTTAATAGTGTCATCCTTCCTGCCATCAAAATAAAGCCCCTCTAATATTATGGTTTTTCTTCAATTTTTCCTTTCATTTTTTGAAGACTCAAATTCTTTACTCTGTGAATCTTAGATTTATCTATTACGTTGGTTTGGGTTTGTCTAGTACTTGGGATTAATCCTGCATGAAAAAGTGTGGCCGAAGCAATAATTGCTGCTGCTCTACTAGAAATGTTGGTTCGCTGAGCTATTTCGGCTACAGTAGAGATCGGTAACCTCATCTGAGATGAAACATGTTTCAAGTTTCAGTGATTTATCTTAAAACTCACTGCCCGAATCTTTAGTTGTGGGAGAGGATGAAGATGACGTCTTGTCAGACAATGAAGTTGAAGCCTGTAATCTGTTTGCATTTGATCTTGAAGGTACAAGTTCACAGAGTGAAGTCCTTTCCAAGTATTTTTTGTGCTTGGCAAACCTTTTGGCTTTTTTGATCAATGCACTAGTGTTCTTTGTCAATGGAACGTATCACCGTTCTCCTAACTGTTCTTTGATCCACCAAAAACTCCTGTTCATTATAGCACTTTCTTATATATTGCACCACAAGGGCTAATTAATCCCTTACCTTTTTTTACCTCTCCACGATGATTTTCCGTTAAACTAGTTTTAAAATCTGACTTATATTATAAAACACTTTAAAAACAGTAATATAAATTATTAGCATGGAAGGAAGTATAAGGTACCATACCTAAAACTAGATATCTCACAACCTGACTTGTTTAATGTAACTAACTAAATTTCATAATCTGCAATAAATTGATATAGAATTAGAAAACTCTCCCCCTTAATTTTTTGCGGCTGCTTCAAATAGCTGATGAGAGCTGCAAATATTAATATAATAAATGTTATATTCTGTCATCTAAGACTTACCGCCATCTAAGACTAAAATTTTGATGTAAATATAAGAAAATAGAAAACATCTCCTCCCCTCCACAATTTATTTTAGAGCTGCAAATATAATATTTATATTAAAATATTAATTTAATAAATTTTGTCATAAAAAAACTAAAAATAGCTTAAAAAATTTATGTAAATTACAAAAATCTCCCCCATAATTTATTTTTGTGCTTTTTTTTTATTTTGAGATATGTGCACAACCTGCTAAAATGAATTTTAAGTCAATAGTGTAGCATTAAATCACTTTAAAAACATGATATTCACAAAAATTACTTTTTTTAGGATTACCAAAAAAATCAAAATTTCAGGGCTGGTGTGCTCCACCTAAGGGTTGTTTAAATGAGCCCAATTTTTTTCCTGGTGATTTCATACCAACGGTCATTTTTAGCCCATCGTAGTTCAGAATTGTTTTAAAAAATTAAATTCGCCCCACCCTACCAGAGGCCTAGTGGCTTTATGGTAAATCTGCACTTGAGCACCCACTTATTTATAATTGTCCGATTGACTTCGGGTTTTTTTTAAACTGTTCCTTTTTACATTTTAACAACTATTTGCCATGTACCGTGTCGATAAAATCAATAGTTTATTTTTAAAAAAATATATAAAATATCCACTCACGTACATACGGGAAATGTTGGGATAATAGGGGTTTTTAAGGGTGGGGGATTCACTCAAGATAGCTTAAAACATCCAAACTGGTGGTATAAACACGTAAAACAAAATAATAGCAACATAAAATTATAGAATAATATAAATAATTCAATGCATATTGTATAAATGTGATGGCGCGATGTTATAACTCATCATGTAAACAAAACAATTCTTCGGATTCTTCATTAAAAAGAAGAATAATTGGCGTTTTTTTAAATCCAGCAGACAAGAACACTCGCATACATACGCTATTCCCACACATTGTACAATTGATATGATTAATCGATTATTACTTGTAGATCGATATTTACATATCAATAAAGAGCACACTTTTATATACAAAAGTGTGATGTTCCTTAGTCCCAATGTACAGTAGACTAAATATCCCTTTGTCTTAATAGTCATTAAGACAAAGGAATATAAAGAGGAGAGTTTATTGCCCTTAATCATCAAACAATCTTTTAGACTAAGGGATATCCAGTTCTATGTGTTTTGGGACTAAGGAACATCACACTTTTGTATACAAAAGTGTGATGTTCCTTAGTCCCAATGTACATTAGGCTGAATATCCCTTTGTCTTAATAGTCATTAAGACAAAGGAATATAAAGAGGAGAGTTTATTGCCCTTAATCATCAAACAATCTTTTAGACTAAGGATAATCCAGTTCTATGTGTTTTGGGACTAAGGAACATCACACTTTTGTATACAAAAGTGTGATGTTCCTTAGTCCCAATGTACATTAGGCTGAATATCCCTTTGTCTTAATAGTCATTAAGACAAAGGAATATAAAGAGGAGAGTTTATTGCCCTTAATCATCAAACAATCTTTTAGACTAAGGATAATCCAGTTCTATGTGTTTTGGGACTAAGGAACATCACACTTTTGTATACAAAAGTGTGATGTTCCTTAGTCCCAATGTACATTAGGCTGAATATCCCTTTGTCTTAATAGTCATTAAGACAAAGGAATATAAAGAGGAGAGTTTATTGCCCTTAATCATCAAACAATCTTTTAGACTAAGGGATATCAAGTTCTATGTGTTTTGGGACAAAGGAACATCACACTTTTGTATACAAAAGTGTGATGTTCCTTTGTCCCAATGTACATTAGACTTAATATCCCTTTGTCTTAATAGGCATTAAGACAAAGGAATTTAAATAGGAAAGTTTATTACCCTTAATCTAACAATACATTAGGACTAAGGGATATCTATTTATATGTGCTTTAGGACGAAGGAACATCACACTTTTGTATAAGAAAGTGCTGAAGATTTGAGCATAAGGACTGTGACAGAGCATAAAGAGAAACAGAAGGAGAATTCTTTGACGAGTCTTAAATGTACCGCTACAAACGTGATGACTCTTTGAACACACGTTTCGATATCGATATATATTCTCCTATTATATCGATAGTCACTGTTATCTTATCTACTAATAACATTTACTACGTTCATGTATATAATGGCCGACGAAGATTTTTTGAGTGTTTTAACGATGTATTTTTTTCATTATAAAACATTTATTTACGAAGAATACTGTCTTTTTTTATAATTGGCATCCAATTCCAAGGTTTTTAGCTATCCTGAGTGAATCCCCCACCCTTAAAAACCCCCATTTTCCCAACATTTCCCGTATGTACGTGAGTGGATATTTTATATATTTTTTTAAAAATAAACTATTGATTTTATCGACACGGTACATGGTAAATAGTTGTTAAAATGTAAAAAGGAACAGTTTAAAAAAAACCCGAAGTCAATCGGACAATTATAAATAAGTGGGTGCTCAAGTGCAGATTTACCGGCTTTATTTGTCCTCTTATAGGTTAGCCAATCTGAGTGTCATAAGCATAAGTTAATACTAATTAATTGTAAAAAGAGAATATTACATCTAACAGAGTGGAAAAATCGAAGAGGGAACCAATATGAATGAGAGGTCGAGATTTAGACTTAAGACCTTGTAGATGACAAAATATTGAGCTTTAAATGGCTCTGCTTTAATATTCTTACTCTGTCAGAGTAAACACTAAATGTATTAGTATTATAGAAGGAGAGAAACCATATTATGGGAAAAGTACGTTAAACCCGCATTACATCAGTTCGGCTAGTAAAGTAACCTGGGTATTTCTTAGTAAACTTGTAGGCAGTAGGCAGTAGCCATAACCATAACCTTACCACAACGATTTTCACCAACGTTTCGCTGTTTTACTCAACCGTGTGTTCGAGATTGTTTACTTGCTTTTCTAATTCTAATTAAAGTTTTGATTAATTTGTTATTAATATAAATAATGGATAAAAACGACGTTGATGGGCCGAAAATGTTTACACTGAAGAAATGGAATGCCGTTGCGATGTGGAGTTGGGATGTCGAATGTGATACGTGCGCTATTTGCCGCGTTCAAGTTATGGGTAAGTTCAATTTTTGATTGTTTTTACTTTAAAAACTCCATCTTTGTATTGTTTTAGCGATGGATTGATTACTATATTAGTGTAGTTTAAAAGCTTAGATGCTGTCAATATTCCTGGTGAAGTAATCAGAGCAATACGTCACTGTATTCATCCGTGATATATATTACCTGATTCTCTTCTAATAGTCGCCTGTAGTTTTAGAAAATAAATCAGACAATTGGCTATTGTTGAAGAATTCGTAAAACTTTTAACTAACCTGAAATCCTACAATGAATTATGATTTTTTTATTTATTTTATTAATCAATAAATCATGTGTTTAATACTAATAACAATATTTACCCCCCCTCCCCCCCCCCATGATACCTGATAATAATGAATAATTTCTTCTTCAATCAAGCTGGGGAGCATCTTCCTCAGCTAATGCAGCGTCAAAGTCATAAACTTGTTGAATCGAAGTTGACCTAAGGTTCAAAGCTTTAATTTTGATTTGCTTATTTGACCTACTTTTTGAGAGTTAATTTTATTTAGGTTTGAGCCTATTTTGCAGTGATCTGTACAGTCGAGAATCGCTTGATTTGTACTCTTAAGAGATTTGTCAAAAAAGTTCATTTGTAAGATTTATATATTTGAAAGATTGGCTAATTCGGATTGTACGTGCCAGATTGTGTAATTGTTTCGGATTGTGTAATTGTTTGAGTTGGACCTCTACCTGGTTTATATACAGGAGGGTTGTTTTTCTTCAGGTAATGAGCGGAGCACCGCGAAGCGGCTATTGAAAATTCAAGGGTACACAAAATGAAGGTTTTTAATTTAATATGCGGGATTTTATCATCTAACCTCAAAGTGGTGGCACTTACAATCCAAATTTACCGAAAGATTATATTTGATTTATACATTTTAGAGATGATATCCCTCTGTCAAAACAATACTTTCAAGTGAGGCTCCCCCACCTTTCTAACCTCTTCCCCTAAATGGCTAGATAACTGATTTATTAATAAAATTGATATCGTCTTAAAATTTATAATATAAAGAGACATTATTATGTGTGTACGGTAATTCTTCTATTAATTTAGCATTTGTTCCCCATCACTTCAGACAATCTAATGTGGAACAATTTGTTCATGGTATGGTACTGCAAATATTGTGTTAGCTGGATAATGATTTTAATGTACTGTGTGAGTTATTAGAATTCTGAAACTTTTTAATTTTGTCCAGAACGTAACTGTCCCCAGCCCCTTTTTTAATTTAATTTTTTTTTGAGACTTAAGCATGTAGTAGCACCAGTAGACCATTATATGAATGAGGTATTTTGTTCTTCAATAATAATTTATCAGTTTGTAAATTACTTTCAAAGCAAGAAAGTTACCTGTCTGTGACATTACTTTCTAATGTAAACATATGGGAAGAAAAATAATTGGAACTCACTTGATACTGTTTGAACATAAACAAAATAGTTTTAGTTATGTTAATTGGGTCTGGGCCTGCCAAAGAGCTTATACAACTATACATATTATATAATATGTAATGAATGAAATGGGGTTAGTGTGTCCCTCTTTAAACATTATAAACATTACAATTTACATACACAAGTCTCCACTTCACATAAGTTGCTACCCATTTATATGGTGTTGCTAGGGGGTCTGGGAATTGAACCCAGATCTGTGATCACTTCAAGTTGTGACCACACCAATGGAGAGCCAAATGTTCTCCTGTCTGAGTTACTGAGGCCCCTAAACAAGATTTGTTTTTATCATAAAATCAAGCCCCAGGATGGGCTAATTTAAATCAGATTGCCCAAATATACTTAAGGTTAAATCCTTTGATAGAACCTTAAGTATACAGTAGGACCCCAGTAATCCGGACGGTCCATGGAGATTGTAAGCCTTCAACAATAGAAATCATGAATCATCTTTATGTATATAGGTACTAGAGGGGCAGTTAGGTTCGCCATGAAATCTTAACAGATAAAGAAATTACTGTGATGATGACGACGTTACCCCTCTTAACCCTATTGAAATGTCTCACTCTGAGGCTATGGCGACACTTAACACTTCACTCCAGAGGGCTTGAGGGATTAAGAGACCGCACATTTGAGTCAAACTACCATCAACTTGATTTTTGGTCTACTAATTTTGTACTCAGGATCATGAAAATCACATTATCCTCCATGAAAGGCAGGATATGGCTGCTGTCCGCCAAGCTATGTCCCGTAGACGAGCTTAGCCAGCCACATATTTTTAAAAGGCACAAAAAGATCTACTTGTACACAAATTTATAGGCTGATGTTAATCACACACTTTTTTGCATGCTATCTCCTGGACTATTATTTTAATTTTTTTGTAGGTACAGTATTTTTCATGCCTATAATAATGAACTAAACATGGGTCAAACAAACTTTATGACAATTATTTAAAGGCTTTCAATAGGTGGTTGTTTACATTTAGATTTCAGCAGTGACAAGATTTTTTCCTGGGAAACTAGATTCTCGATTTTGTTTTGGGATAATGATTGTACTAAACATATAAGTCAAATTTCACCAAAATCAGTGCATTAGTGTAAGGCAAGCATTTGCTCAGACTGCAAAGCAATTATTTTGGACTCAGAGGGACATTGAAATGTGTGAACTCATCAAAATCTAATTTTTTGCGCCATGACACAATCCTTGATTATCTGTCTCCTGATTCACCGTCTTTCTCGCTAAACCGTTAGATTAAACTTGCCGAGGACACGATACTCTTTTTGACTCTGCGAATTCCCCCATGACCCCCGAGGTTCAGCGTGGCCGTGTGGATTAAATTTGTTACCATGTCTGCTCGATCATCAATAAATCGAGTGTTCAAAGTAGTGGGTTCGATCCCGCACCATGTAGCTCTTAAATATATGGTTCACTAATGATCACACCATACTCACTTTGGACCATATACATTGCACCATATACATTGTACTCACCTGTGAAGTGGCTCGAGCTCTCCACCACGGGGCTAATAAAAAGGGCCTCAATAGGGCCCAATTGTTAGGTTCCTACCTGTCTAGTCCTAATACTAGGTAGTACCACAACCCTCGTCGTGCTGGGGTATGCATGCGTTTGATGTACAAACATTAGGGCACTACCAGTGGCTAATGGATTGGATTAGCCAAGATATATAAGGCCCGGGCACTTCTGGTTAAATGAGGCTCTACTGTACTTGAGTATGTACACTGTACAGTATGGGTGTGTGTATGTATATTAGAAAATAAAAAAATAGGACAAATAGAAATAAAAATAATTAAATTTAAATTTACTTTTTCTTTATTATCACAGTCTTAAGATTTTTATAGTTTCTTTTTTTGAATAATTCAACAGTTCTTTATCTCGTTTTCAATTCAACTGCTTTATGAATCTTCAAAACATTTTTATGATGGTCAAATATTACTTCTTTAATAAGTTTTTTTATAACCGTTACCTTTTACTTAATTTACTTCATTATGAACACATAAAATAATTTTTGAAGGAATTCAATGCTGGTTTGCTGTATTTTTGATTAGATTTTAATTTTAAAAATATTTAATTATTTTAGATGTATTTATTTAATAATATTATTTAGCTGTTTTTTATTGTTTGATATTAAAAAGAGCAATGGAGTTTTTTTCTGTTTTTAAATAAATAATTTAAAAAAAATAGTATAAAATTATTTTTAGAATTTGCAACTTATTTTTTAAAAGAGAGGTAACCGCTGAATATCCTTTACAATATATTAAATGGTTTGTGAAATTACTTGTTTTTTGTTAAACGTGTTGCTTTCACTAAATTTTACTCTTCCTTATTATTTCATAATTATATTTAGTATATTTCCATATTTGACAACACTTTCAGTTGCTCGTTCTGTTTGAATACTTGTAACATCTTCTTTTATACTACTATTAATGTGTTCTATATGATTGTTTGGTACTTCCTCATTAACTCATTATTAAAGTTATCATTTTGTTTTATTTGATGGTTTTGAATGTCCTCTTTACTAACGCTATTTACATGTTCTATTTGATTACTTGAAACATTTTTTTTACTACTGCTATGGTATACTATGGTATGTTCCATTTGAATCTTTTGAACATCCTCATTATTACTGTTATTAATTTGTTGCTTTTGATAGCTTGGAACACTCACTTTACTACTGCTACTTATGTGTTCTATTAGATTGCTTGATACATCCTCTTTTCTACTGTTATGGAAGTGTGCTGCTTGTGTGGATGGGTGTTCCTGAGTGAAAATTACCTTCGATATTTCCTATTTGATCATATTCACTATTTGTTTATCTACTATTGTTTGTAAGTTCACTTTCCTCGTATGCAATATTTATCTGTCCACCGGTTCTACTAACTTTGTTTGAGGTGCTACTTACCAAATGTTCATTTTTATAATTAGAATTTATAATACTTGTACCAGTCTCATTATTTGACCATAATTTCTTTGAATTCTTCTTATTTTTTTTCCTTTTATTGTTATCTTTTGCTTGTAAGAACATTCTTTCGATTTCTTCGAGTGATTTTCCTTTTGTTTCCGGAACAAAAAGCTTGATAAAAACCATAGCTAAAAGGCAGAATATTCCATAAAGCCAGAAAGTCCCATCAGAACCCAGCATTACAGTCATAGTTCCAAAGGTCTTTGTTACTACAAATGAACATGTCCAGTTAAAAGCAGTTGTTATAGAAGCTCCTACTCCTTTGATTCGAGCTAAAAAATAAAATATTCAGATTAGTCTAATTTTGTGTAAAAAATATTTATCTACGATTGATACAAAATATAAACATTGTATCTCTGTTTAGATGCGTAGAAAGTGATTATTTATGTACTTGTATTCATTGCGCATGCGCGTATCATAGTTCTGAACAATTCCTCTTCTTTACCACGCTAGCGCGGTAAAGAAGAGGAATTCTTCAGCTTTACGCACGATTAGGGAGTTTTTTTACATTTAACAAAACTAATTTGCTGTTCTTTTACTAAAGTAACTGTTTATATCGAGATTTCAGTGAAAAATAATGAGTGAATCAAGTGGCTAACGAAAATGTGGAGAATACTACTCCTCCAGAAATAATTAATTCGGCAAAAAATACAACTCAAGAATTAATACCATCTTTATCAAGAGAGAGATACGAACTTACATACAGCAAGTTTATTTTTTTCTGTATTTATTATTTAAATCTAACAATCGTAGATAAAGTACGGTATGCAACTCGTGCGAAAACGGCATTTTGCATTGCTCATGTGGTTTTACTACCCTCGCTGTCGCTTGGGTGCAAACTCCATACTCGCATGCAAAATGCTACTTTCCGCACTCAACGCTTAATGTACTATTATAATGCTATTTCAATGACATATTATAATAGTCTCTTTGAACCCATCTGCTAGTATCCAATTTACACATTTTGTTTACAAGACGAGAATACTCTTCTGAGTTACTTCTGACTTCTTTGTTTTTATCAAAAAATATTCCCCTATTTCATCCAATTAGACCTACACGGGATAATTTTAAAAAATAAATGCTCATAAATTGGCGAAGTAGTGAAATTTAAGGATTGACTGTAAGTTAAAAACCTACCTATGGTGGACCTGTGCACCTGAGTTAGGTAAATATGTTGACATTGTTTGATGAAGTTATTGAATTAGTAATTAAATTGAGTTTTGAAAATGTTTGTTTAAAATTTCAAAATTTTTTAATAATTTATGTGCTGAAATTCAACCCAGAAGCCTTGAAAATAAATTTAAATTAATTTTTTTTATATTTTTTACTTTCATATAATAAGAGAACAGTCTAGAGCAGCGTTTCTCAACCCTATGGTCGTGACCCAAAATAGGGTTGCGACAAAATATTTTAGGGTCGCCAAAAATCTTAGTAATTATACACAAAAATAAAAAATTCTTAAAAAAAATATATATAATATAAATAAGTTTGATGGAATCAAAACATGTAAATTTAATTTAACTAAGTAATAATAATAAAATGATATAGATAATTCACAAGGATAAAGGAATGTTATTAGGAAAAGACAAAAACAAATACTTGAAACGTTGATAAAAGTAAAGTGACAAAATAAGGGATGTTGCAACGAGGAGTAATAATATTTCCTAGAAGCTTTAATTTCTTTTCATTAAATTTCCGACAAAGTTTCATCAGCCCACCAACATAAGTCCAGGAAGGAGCTTTATAATGTAATAAAAAAAAAACTGTTATAAATAATAAACAAATCAAGCAATGCTATTAACCGAATGAAGATGATGAGCGTGAGTGTTTTTTTTTTTTTTTTTTTTTTTTGTTCCCTAATCCAGTAGGGATTTTAGTAGCATTCAGGCTTTAGGCGCCATGTATATATAGGCTTAGGGGCCATGTATCCCTGCAATCTTTAGGGTATGCAATATGCAATACACCAAATTCCAGGTAGGGTCTTAAAAATATTGAGGATACATTTTTAGGGTCGCAGCGTCAAAAAGGTTGGGAAACGCTGGTCTAGAGGCTAGATCTTATGTAGGTTAATTCATTTTAGTTTTCTAGGAAGTTATGCTAACATATTTCTTATTTATATACAACATTAAAGAAAGTTTAAACTAGACAAAAAAAATTTTAAGCTGATTTAGAAATAAAATTGAAAAACATCTATGTTGCTGGAACAAGACTTATTCCCTGGCATTTGTGACCTCTAAAGAAGATTTGCCTTGGGTACAACCTGAAAATACTTTCACTCCTCTTTTGAGCATATCATATTTCTGCTGTACCATATTATTTTAGGTAGTTTCTATTGAAAGCAATATTTTATTAAAAAACTAAATCTTATAAAATCCCACCAGATGGATTCAAATCTGAACTTATTAATTATTATATTTAACTTACATGGAAGTATTTCACCCATCATGAGCCAAGGAATTGGTCCGAATCCTAAGGAAAATCCAATAATGTACACTACAAGGCATACTAGTGGAGCCCATCCGTAGTCATTTGTTTTTGAGTTCTGCTCGAATTGAAGTAATGAATATATAACTTGTGTTTCAGTTTTGTCTGAGTATTTCTTTGCCTTAAAATATAGTCCGAGCAATGCCAGTGTAATAATCATTGTAAAACTGGATAAGTAAAGCAAAATTTTCCTTCCCAGCCTGTCTATAAGTAGTGTAGCCAAAGTTGTTGAAATTACGTTGACAACTCCCAGAATAATACTTTGGATGTTCGAGTCCATTTTGCTGCCTGACTCCTGTTAAACATTAGATTCAATAATAAACTGCAAATATTCTTTTCAACTTATTAAACTTACATTTATTTTTTTATGATCTTTTATCGGCAATATTAATTAATTATAACAGTTTGTTACTTACCAAATTTGAAATATTCATTGGTGTTATTCTGGAATTTTCACATCTAACTGTTTTCAAACATAGTGATCCTTAGTGGCAAATTTGACCCTATGAATCTTTACTTTCTATATAATCCCTAGGACTGCCTTATTCTGTTGTATAAACTATGTGTGCCTTTATGATAAATACTTACTTTGAATATATCTACAGAGTAGAAAATAATAGCATTAATCCCACTCATTTGTTGGAATAACATGAGGAATAAGCAGATTAATAGAGGCTTCATGTAAGCTATTTTAAATAATTCTTTTATTCCTGCTTTGGGAGTATCCTTTGTATTTTGACTAGCTTCAATTTCATGTAATTCTTCCAATACTTCTTCTTTTCCTCTTAACCATTGAAGTGCCTTAAGAGATTTCTTTTCTTTGCCTGAAATAATATTAATTATTTTGCTTTTAGTTTACTGTATTTTATGTTACTCTGGTGAATAGAACTATAAAATACAAATTGAGGATAGCGAGGATCAGTCAAAAATTAAAATCATATTTATGAATTTACTCACTTTTCAGAAAAAAAAAATTAATAATAATAATAGACATATTTTTCAAGGTATAAACAAATCGATTCTTGTTTGTACTATAATTTTTAATTATGGAATGTAGGAAATAAATTTTTCCAAAACACTGTTAAATCCATAATTCATTAAAAATATTTTTGATTGATCCTCACTATTTCTGACTGAATTTCTCAGTCTACAAACCACAATGTAGTTATAATAGATTTTTTTTTATAAAGTTTGTTTATTTACCTTTACTGGCATACCATCTCGGTGTTTCAGGTATTATATAAGAACAAAGTATGAGCGGAATAGGTAGGGCCGCTCCAAGATAAGCTAGATTTGACCAGTTTAGAAACATTCCAGCAGTGTAGCTAAGAAGAACTCCTAAAAATAAAAATTATACATTTCGGGTAATTTAGTAAACTTGTCAGTCTAATATACTTGAGCTTAGATTGGAAATAAAAATCAGTTTCAAAGATAAATATTTATTTCTAAGAGCCTTTAATCTGGCAACTTGAGCAGTATCAGTGTTCTTCAAAATATCATTAACACAGATGTTGACTGTTTTTTAAGTATGCAGATTACTGACCTTAGTGATCTTTGTATCCAAGTATGATAATAGTAAGGCCCTTTTATATAAATGACTAATATGGGTGATTGGTACCTGGTAAGCTTATATTATGGCTACTACATGCACTTGACACACAGAAGGATCCAGTGGTGAGGTCACAATACATGTAAAGTGGCTTCTATACTGTTTTCAAAAATAATTAAGATACGCTAACCCTTTGTCATCCATTAAAAATGTAGTTGTATAAGCCAGCCTAAGCCCTCTCTCTCTCTCTCTCTCTCTCTTTCTCTCTATTTATATATATATATATATATATATATATATATATATATATATATATATATATATATATATATATATATATATATATATATATATATGTATAAGTAGTAATTAGCCTTATATTGACTGTAGTTGATTTGTTGAAACTTACCAGTATTTCCTAGAGTTGTTGGCATGAGTCCTAAGACACCTCTATATCGAGCTTCGATAGTTTCACCCAAGTAGATGGGATAGGCTAAAGTCGACACACCTACACATAGACCCATCAAACCTCTTCCAACCATTACTAATTTTATACTTTTAGCGAGAGCTATTATTAGAAATGCTAAAATAATAATAATAAAAAAAAATAATAATAATAATAAATATTGAAAGTTTTTTAGACTCCTACAGCTAATGAATTCAGGATATTTTAAAATACTTCTTTTTTGACAAACTGTGTCTCCCATAGCTTCCTGGATGCTATTAGGCTCCTTTGCTATTTTTCCTCAACTTTTTTGAATGTACCAATATTAGAATAAACAACTTTTAATTTATTTTCTAAGACAGTTTATGTTATTCCTTTTAGATGACTTGAATAGTTCATGGGTACTTATTTAGAGTGTTACTCCCCTATGTTGTATTAGAATATAAATGATTATGACTAAATAACTATTAAGGCAAAGGAATGTTTTGTCCAATGTACTTTGGGACAAAGGAATATCACACTTCTGTTTTTAAAAGGGGAGTAACAGTCTATAGAAGAACATTCCATACACCATCTTTATTATTACTCCTCTCTGTTTTTTTAAAAGGGGAGTAACGCAATCTAAAGAAGTGCCAGTTAATGTACATAAACAGGTGATTGGCAATATCCTTTATGAATAGTGATGTAATATAATATTTATAGTTATGAGGCTCTCATTATTCAATAAATTGGCCTACCCATGCTACATTCCAAAAAGGTTTTACTAAATGCTATAATTTCTGTTATTAAACTTACAAGCTATGAATGGGAATCCGGATATTAGTATTGTACACTTTCTTCCAAGTCCTGATATTAATGAGCCACCTAAAAATCCACCTAATGCTGCGAACAAAGGTAGAAGGCTTCCAATCCACGATTTCTGTTTTTAACAAAATATAGTAATTCATTTTAACATAATATAGTTTTTTACATTACTTCATAATGTCATTAATCATTAATTATTTGATTCTTGTGTTTTCAAGTAGAATTCTCAGATATTACAATTCCAAAATCAATATTATATTAATAAAAATAAATCAAAGAAATAACCAACCATTATTATTATAGAATAATGATTATGCTTTAAGAAATTTTACAAAACCTTAATTGTGGTGCCTAGCGGAAATATTGCTTAACCCACAATATGTACAAACAAAGAAAAAGATGTTATAATTGATTTTGAGACCTCAAGTATTCCCTTAAAGTCTTGATTGTTCAATAGTCATTAAAATATGGTTGTATCTTTTGACCTTGTTATGACTTGTTTCACATTTTTTAATTGCTTTGCTTTGGTTCCAATCCTAGTAAGAGCTCCTAATCATCCCTTATTAAATAGGTTATATTTAGAGGCTTATTTTGTTATTTTATTTATATTTATTTACTTTTTTAAAATGTTTAATTCTTGTTTTAGAATAATGAGCTGGATTAAATGTCAAATTTTGTATCTTGAAATGCACAATCTTTCTGTGTATAGTTTATATTAGTTCTCTTTTAAGTTTCCTCTTGGGAGTTAAGTGTATCAGATTTTTTTTCTTGTGCTTTTGTATCCTGGCTAACGAGCTAAAGAAGTTCTATATAGATGGCTAAAGAGCTACTATATACATTATACTTATGTATCCTCGCTATATAAGCTTATGTATCCTCACTATTTAAGAAATGTATGAACCAATCATATTTTCAGTTTATTAATCTTATTTATATTTTACCTGAGCATGATTAGGATGGAGTATAGACTCTTCTTTTGCCATAGATGCTAGAGCAGGGGAGGAATAGGCACTGGCAAATCCAACTATCATAGAACCAAATGCCACTGTGAGTGAAACAAACATCTGAAATATAGATTGTATCAAATCAATTTATTGTAGTAATTTGAGGATTAGTCAGTATTTTGCTGAAAACCACAATTATTAAAGAATGCGTTTCGTATTGCTTCAACTGGTAGAAGCAAATTGTCCTTTTGACATGGTCTTCAGTAGAATACCTAGATTAGTACCAAAATAATTGTTGTAGCAGTGTTTTTATCTGTGATTACTAATTTATTAGGCCTCCTTAAAGTTACTCTTGTAAGTAAAACAAGAGCAGTATTGATCAAATTATTATATAGCCAAAAGGGCCCTCATTTTTTTGGTTATCCCGCCCTAGATTATTTTAATGTGTAAATGTTACTTTGTCTTAATAGTTAATTAGACTAACTCGTTATCACCTGTATGTGAAAAGGGGATAATATCACTTAGTCTAATTAAATATTAAGACAAGGTAACATTTACACATTCTTTAGAAGTGTGATGTTCCTTTGTCACCAAAGTTCTTTTGACTGGATATTCCTTTTGTCTTAATATTTATTTAAACAAAGGAATTATTTATAAGTGGCAAAACAATATACAGTGAGTAACCAAGTTAATTAGCACCGTCAAATAAGAAAACCTCAGGTCAACAAAAGAAACTTACAGTTGTTTCAGTTACATTATATTAGCGTTGGGACAACCGACTAGAAAAAACAACCGAATGAATAAGTCGATTCGGGAAAAAACAGTCGATTGAATTCAATCGACTGAAAACAGTCTCATAGCGGGTATAGGATATATGAATAAAGATATAAACCGAGACTGAACTCGCAAGTCGAATTTTTCAATCGAATGGTTTTTTTTTATATAGGAGAAGTACGGTGGAGGCAGTAAAGGCCTCAGAGCTGAGGGGGGTGAGAGTGAGAAGGCGCTTGACACTCGTTATCTCGTCCCAAACTACAGCCTGCTACGACATCGTTTTCATTCGAATGAAAAAATATAGACTGAGACTGAATCCAGTCGACTTTTTCATTCGAATGTTTCATTCGGATGTTTTTTTGTTTTGGGTAGGGGAAAGGAACGACGGTGAAGGGCTCAGAGCGGAGGAGGGGTGAGAAGGCGCATGACACTCGTTATCTCGTTATACACACGTCCACATATACACGTCCGAATTACAACTAATACAACTTCAAACTATAGACTGATATCATTCGAATGAAAACTAGATATCCACAACCGAATGAATGAATATTTTAAAACAACCGTTTAGTCGACTTTTTTCAATCGATTGGTTCCCAACGCTACATTATATTATCTGCAGAGAACTGATAATAAACAACTCATCTGTCATGTCTTGGAGTTATATTCAATAAATATAACAATTTTGAAATCGTTGTTTAAAAACTTTTGTTTGAAGAAGCCTGATCAATTTACTCAAACTTAAATTCAACATAATTCGGCACTTTTATAGAAAATGGCCCCCATTTTTTTTTAATCTAATATACTTTCGGACAACCGAATACACACTTTTTTTTAATATAAAAGTGTGATATTCCTTTGTCCCAAAGCTTTTTGGACTGAATATCCCTTTGTCTTAATACCTAGTTAGACTAAGGTATATAAACTCTTCTGTATATTTCTTATACATAAAGGGGGGCTCTTTTCTATAAGATTACCCGTAATTCTATTTTTACTTCTTTTTTCGCATTGATTAATCAATGTTGGTTTAGTGAAAAAAAATCATTATTCTTATAAATGCTATTTATTGTTCTAAAGGCTCTTTTAACTCCTATACGTTGGTTCTTAAATATTGAAATAGTTGTTTACTTTTTTTATTTAGTTAGTTAAACGAATTCGTTTACTAATCTTATCCTAATAAAGGCTTAATATTTATGCTGGGCATAATTCTTATGGAAACAATGTATTTCATTGCCAGAGTTCTAGGAAAGGTGAATGTCTTTAGAATTCAAAAACACACTATATATATATATACATATATACACACATATTATATATATATATATATATATATATATATATATATATATATATATATATATATATATATATATATATATATATATATATATATATAATGTGTTTTTTAATTCTAAAGACATTCACCTTACCTAGAACTCTGGATATAATATATATATATATATATATATATATATATATATATATATATATATATATATATATATATATATATATGGAAAAATGTGTTTGTTTTACCAGATTGGGTTATTAACCTTTTCATAATATATGTTGTGTCGGTCCTGATCATTTATTTTGTTACCTTTATTGATTGTTATCCGTAAAAAATTTAGAATTGTAAGAAATTTGAGTAAGCAGTGGCGTATCCAGGGGGAGGGGGGGGCACAGGGGGCACTTCCCCCCCCCCAGACCCAAGTAATAGAGTAAAAAAAAAAAAATAAATACCGCCGTATTTTTTTTAATAGATATTTTTTACATTCACCTCATATTCAATTTCACCTCAGAAATGCATAAAAAAAATGTTTGAGAGGTCATATTTTCAAAATTTTCCCCCCGGCCCCCCCCCATCAACAATCTTTGTTACTGTTTATCTTTATTTGTTGTAAATTTTTTTTTTTTTGGGGGGGGGGACCGCTTTGTTGAATAAGTAGTTCCCCTTTCTTGATACCACTACGAATACCCCTCCCCCCAATCTAAACTGACTTAGAATGTGCCTCCCCTAGACTTAGCCGCTGGATACGCCACTGTGAGTAAGTATAGTAAGCTTTGTAGCTTAACAAATAGGTTTTTTGGTACTTACACTTTGTGAATATAACTACCAACTCAATCGTTTTATTGTAGAGAAAAAATAGCTAATGTTCATGCTGACCGTTTTCGACTACTTTTATTGGTTATTCAACTGACCCGATGTTTGTGTTTATGAGGATATGTTCCGTTGTTGAACATATTTGTAGGTCTAGTACTTGTGAAAAAGGATCAACACTTATGGGTACTAGACGTTTTGGCTAAGCTTCAGAATGCGGTCACCAATCCTGCAATACACTGGTTTTACCAGATTACACTTCAAAATTGATATACGTCTTTAATTTTTATTAAATAGAGGAATATTATTACTTATATACACAAGAGTAGTCCAGTCACCAGCGGTCAAAAATCGTAAAACAACGAAATTTTGGTAATCAACACCGATTTTCGTAAACATTTGGATTTTGAGTTCTACTTACCCTCTACATCTAAATCTACCCTGCGCCGAACCGAGCATTTAATTTTTTAGGGGTGAAACTACCCCTTAAAAATATTATAAAATAAAAAATCGTAGAATCTAGCATGTATAATTGGTTAAAATAAAGTTTATATGAATTATTTGTAGATCTCCAAATTTTCAAGAAAATCGATGTTGATTCCCAAAATTAAGAGCGAAAACGGCTGGTGTCTGGACTAGAGTGATTATATCCCTTTGCCAAAAACAGTGTTAAGAATAAAATAAAAACATGTGTTGCGGGCTTGGTAACCGTATTCTAAAGCTGTTCCGAAGTTTTAAAAACATTCAATGAGATTAGTTTCTCCCAGGAACTTATTCTTAATGGCGTAAAAGGGTAAATGCTTTAATTAAATAATTACTAGCTTTTTTTTTTTAAATTATTTTTTACCTGAGGAGGCAATGATTTCCCAAATAATATTCTTGGTTCTTTAGGTTGATTTTGCTCCTTCTTCTCAGATACCTGCATTCTTTCAATTTTTCCCATATTGGTGTTATCAAGTCTGAAAAGATAAAATTTAATATTTATGTTAAACTGCTCAATTTCATATGATTTCAACATTCAGTTTCACTGTTAACTTTAAAAAGAAAGATTCTATCGTCGAAATAATATTCTAAATGACAATTAATACTAATATTAATTTTATAGATGTAGATCATTGGTGATAAATCTCAGTTTATGTTAGAAGTTTATGTTTTGGATAACTGGTTTTAGGACGATAATAGGATTTTATTCTTATTGATTCAGTTATCCAATCTTTTAGCTTTGTACTGTTAGAGGGGAAATAGATAATTTATTGTTATTGGAGGTTATACTTCTCTGTTTTGACAGTTTTGACATTGTCAGTTTTAAAAATACTTTTTAGTTTTCTCAAAAACTTGTGAACAAGTTTTACAGCAAGCATTCATTTTTAGGGTTTTGTAGATACTTCTCAAAACCCTTATGCCGAGGGTGATGTGTCCGTCTCTCCGTCGCTCTTTGGTTCATAGGGCCCGAACCGTTTAAGCGAAAGTGCTGAAATTTGAAACACTGGTGCAACTTTTTGACCCAACCACAGGAAAATTATATAGAAGTTCAAAATTAGATATGCGTAGCGCAATTCGAAAAAATGTGATAAACTCAAAATTTTTTTAATTTTTGAGTGGGGTATCAAATGAAAGCTACTGAAGAGTAGGACACAAATATATATATGCTTTTTTTAAATTTTGCATTTCTTATTGGTTAAAAAAATCAAAATATACCCCAAAAAAATTACCCCCCCCCCAACCACTATAGATCGGCTGGTGCTAAAATTTCGAAATAATTCATACTAATACCTTATTGTGGCGCGATGAAAATTCCGGGAGTTTATCCTAAATTTTCAAAAATTGCCAATTTTAGGCGCGAAAAAGTGAAGTGCGCCAAAAATTTTATTTTTTGAAAATTTTGAGTTGGGTATTAAATGAAAGCTGCTGAAGAGTAGGACACAAATATATATATGCTTTTTTAAATTTTGCATTCCTTATTGGTTAAAAAATCAAAATATACCCAAAAAAAATTCCCCCCCCAACCACTATAGATCGGCTGGTGCTAAAATTTCAAAATAATTCATGCTAATACCTTATGGTGGGGCGATGCAAATTTCCTGAAAAATGTAATTTATCTTGTCTTTATTACTGATAAAAAACATTGTGACCCCCCGGGGCATCGAACCCGGGACCCTTGAGATCGAAGACAATAAATCATAATTACATAACGGGTATGCTTACTCATCTACAAAACCCTAAAAAGTACTTGGACGCAAGTACTTCCCTGTGATTTTTGTACTTGTGTGAGTTGGCGTTTTAAAATTAAGGCTTTTAAAATTAGGCTTTTTAAAATTTTAATTTCGTAATCTCATTAAGGCAGTTACTTTCACCTTGTTTTGAAGAAAAAGTGTGGAAATATTCATCACAATGGGATAAAACCGTAGATTTGTATAGAAGACATACCCTGTTATACAGACACTTCATTTTAATAAGATATATCTATATTTTTCCATTTTACCCCCCTCCTAAATGAAAATATGTCAAAACTGTATATAACAACAATTACTGTTCTTTTACCACGAAGGGTATTTATTACTTGTATCCCGTACCCCTGATGTGTACCAAAATTGAAATTTCGAAAATTCATGTAGACCTTGATTTTTCTCTTGCTGAATGACAGAAATTAAATCATAGTTCACTATACTAGGTATCCAAAATAAATATCTACTAATCGAATAAAGTTAAAAAAAAAAAATTCACCCCCCCCCCCTAAAAACATACGGTTATTTTATATTTTCATTCGTTCCTTAAATACAATACATTTTTAAGGTTAAAAATAATAAATAAAATAACTCATAGTTTCTTAATGGAATAATAATCAAATTTAAGAATCAACTTAAATGTGGGCCAATAAAAGGAGTGCATCAACTTTGCAAACTATTGCATCTTTTACAGTAATTGTTGTGCCACTATTTATTGCTTAAGACCCTAAAGCAGTTATTGTTTTTAGTAGGGGAGACCGGAGTAGGTTGAACCATGGGACGAGTTGACACAATGGGATCTTTGCAAGAAGGCACTAGAAATCGGTAGATGTCTAACTAATAAGTACTAAATGCAACCTATTTTATTCTCTTTAGTACCGTGCTATACTCTTATAACTGAACTATATTTTTGCCATCGATCATTTTTAAAACATTTTTCGATCTCGTCTGTTTATTTCCATTTCACAATAATTTTGGCCTCTCTCTGCTTTACATACATATATTAGTTGTTATTAAATATCTCTTCACCAATATACTGTCGATATATTACAAAATAATTATAAATGAATATTTAAAATAAATGCATTCTTTAGTTTTCACTTAAATCGGAACTTTCTATTCTTAAAAGATTAAAAATAATCATTGTTATCTTATTTGGTTTAAAAGTAGGGATAACAAGATATAGTTCATTACTGTATTAATTTTGCTTACTTATTTATACTTGCTCCATGAACTAAACATTTCAAATTGACTCACAAAACTTCTTATATCCTTCTAATAAAACTACTTATTCCTCAAATAATTTTAATTAGAAATATAAAATAATGAAAAATCTTTTTGAAGAACTAGATTAACAATACAATAAAAGTGATTGAACTTAGAAAAATTATTTAAATACTTGCCTCGGTCTTCTCTATTCACTTTGTTCTGAAATATCCCTAAACGCAGTTATTAATTTTAGTATTTAAAGTATTCATCATAACTAACAGTTTAAACTAATTGTTTTTATTATTAGTTTATTTAGGTTTTAAAAGCTTTAGTTGTTTTTTTTTTTTTTGTATTGCAAGTGTGAACAACGTACATATTATAATTGATTTATTAAAATGGACGAGGGCGTGTGCATACTGTTTATAATAGTGGTGTATAAGTATATAATCATCGTTTTAAACATAGTACGGCATAATTTACCTTTATAAATATTTTACTCCTAGTACAATGTAGAATCTAAAATTTTATTGTGATACTTATTAAATAAAATAAATATAAAATGTACAATAAAATAAAAACTTCTTATCCAATCTGTATAAATATTTACATTTCTAGAATGAATTTTTTCTCGATAATCTAAAAAGCTGTTTTTTTTAAATTCTCAAAATTCAAATGATATACTATTCTAGGTATGGCTTTACTGCCTACTTTACAATAACTAACTATAACAATGAGCAACAGTAAAAAAAAGTAATTAAATAAAAATAGTAAATTAGTTGAACTGTAAAAAAATAGTGAGCTGATAAATCAAAAGACGTGATTTATCAGCTTCTCTCTCAATAACAATAACGTACTATGTTTAATCTAAATAGTTTCCTGGTTTTAGATTATTAGAACAAAAACGATGCAAAGGCATTTTCTTTAGAGCTCGCTTGATCTAATTCTTAATTTAAAAAGTATTTTTTTTAACAGGATGAGCAATTAGTTAGAGAAATTATTATTAATTTTCAAATAGGTTAATTATGTCAGGTGTGTGAGAAATGAGCCGTTTAAACTAATAAAATGTTTTATTGTATTTTCTTTTTTTCTTTTTTAGTTTTACTGACATACGAAAGCAATATGTGACATTTAGATGGAAACTGTGACCTTACATTTTATTGTGTATGAAAAACAAAAAATAGTGTAGGGAAGTGGGAGATGCAGGCCAGGCAGTTAATAACTTTTTTTTTTTGTTTTATAGTATAACAACATTACAAAAGATTTATATTGTTAATACATAAGTATTCATCCCAACAAAGTTGCTGTACTTTATTACTTTCTCATATAAAGAGAAAGTATTGTGATGGCGCGAAAATTCGATTTTGATGGATTTACACGTTTTGAGGTCTCTCGAGTCCAAAAAAGTGGTTTTTAAAAAATGTCTGTCCGTCTGTCTGTCGTCTATGCAGACGCCTGGAGCCTGTAAACTACTGGGTATCAGGCGAAATCGAGAATTGAATTTTAGCTCCAAATTTGGTGCACTACCCCCCCTAAAAACTCTTAAACAACGTGAAAAAAATTATTTCTCGAAAACGGACCCGACGATTTTGATTAAAAAATTCTAAAATGTAGTTCAATTAAATACGAATTTAACGATATACGCCGTTTTCCCGGGGAAAAGTGCTCAGGAATCTAGTTCCTGAGAAAATAGCTTGAAACGCGGACGGAGAGATTCGCCGCCCAGGAGAAGTTATTTTTATAGCAAATTTTGATTAAATGTTCAATAATAATTAAACGTACGTACGAAAACTAATAAATGAAAAACATACTAGGCTATGAAATTATGAACTCGTATTTGAGAAAGTTTGTCTGAGTTGTCTCGGACCGATTTTTGAAGTTTATTTTAAAACCTCTCCTACAATATACCCAAAGTACTGGCTTCAAAATAAACCAAATAAAATAGACCATAAGGAACAACCTAACCTAACTTTCTAAAACGCTGTTACCAAACGAAGAACTTCGGACTCTTGCTATTTTATTTTTGTCATAGCTAAAACTTGTATAGATAGATCCATTTATTACCGAATCATACATATACGTTTTTTTTAAGGAATTTTTAAAAAGTCTCATATTTTGTGAGAAAACCATTTCTTCTCCCAAAATCTGAAACATTTATTATCTTAAGAACGGATTGGACTATAGGCACTCCGGAGTTGTCCCGTTGCGTTTGGACAGTAAAACTCCGTAAAATTGTGTTTGTTTTTTGTAATTTTATTTTGATTTATAGCACACAAGTATAGCTATAAAACAAGCTTTTAAATGTCTGCCATCTTAAATTGGCTGGGCCGAATATGCTGGTTAAAGAACTCGTCATATTTGTTTAATTGCTTACAGACCCTTTGTGTGTGCTGAAAGCACATGCTTGGCCAATTTTATATTATTTTGTTTTTGCTTCATTGAACTCTTTTAAAATAGTATGCCAATTAGTGTTGCACATAGGTTCCTCGCGTACTTTACTTTTGTTTTGCTTTTACGATCCATTATTGTCTCATTTATTTATTTATTTATTTTTTTTATTAAACATATGTCCGTCAAACGTTTATTAAAATAAGTCTAAAACTGCTGTATTTAGTTCACAAACGATTTCTTGAAAGAAATAATGCTAATATCATGGCGTTAAAACTAAAAAACCCGCAATCTGTAATAATATATACGTATTATATTTTTTTTAAAGCTACCATAAGGGTATTTATCTCCTTTCTCAATTAATTATCGCTATCTTTTGTGTTTATTGACTTCTTAAATTTTATCTTCTCTTTGACAAAACCTAAAACTGATTTTATTAATTATTTTCATTCATAAATTAGTATATTCTTCCAGGGGCTTTTATTATAGGATTTCGTATTATTTTAATTATATTATTATCATGATATTTATACGTTTAAAAACACAATTGATACCAAAATTATCAAAAATGTTCCTTGATGAAAATGAAGGACTGATTCGAGACCAAAAATGTTCCTTGATGAAAATGAACGTTTGATTCGAGACCAAAAATGTTCCTTGATGAAAATGAACGTCTGATTCGAGACCAAAAATGTTCCTTGATGAAAATGATCGACTGATTCGAGACCAAAAATGTTCCTTGATGCCCGAAACGTATTTCCAGGGATTTTTAAATTTGGACGTACAAATATTTCGCTCTTCTGATCCATCAATGCTTTTGGTGCCTTTAGTAGGCTTGGATGCAAAAGTAATAATAATAAATAAATAACAAACAAACAAAATAATCTACACCATGATTTGTATACTTTTTTCTTGAACTGGAGCTTATTGGCTTGAATAATGTTACTTACCTGTCACCTTACCATACCTGACACAATAAGGAATATTAGGAGACAATCAAGCGACAGTAACAACATTTATACATTACCTATATACAATATAGCGAAATCTGAAATTATTTTAACGGTTTTTAACTTATTATATCATAAATGTAAATTAAATATTGTAATCAATATAGGCAATTAATACAAAATATAACCACGCCGTTGTTGAGCACCCAGAAAATTCATTATATTAATTATTATTATTAATTGTCTATGGTTTTTAAATTCAATTAACTTACCTTTCTAAACTGGTTAATTCTCACTTTTCCTCTTAGATATGGATGCATCTATTTAAATAATATTTTGAAGACGCATTATTAATATTTGACGATTCTATTGTTTTAAAAATAAACAGCGATATAAAATAAAAAAATATTTTAACTAATTAATGGATTTATTTTTATTTAAATTTACATTGCGATCATATTTTCCTTACAATTCCTTATTAGTTATTCGTAAAGCCCTAATTACTCGTATTATGTATTAGTTAATGCAAATTCTTCGTACGACTGAAGCTGAACAAGAATACTCTAGGTGTAATATAATGTTTGTGAATGACTTGGTGGGGGAGTTCCATATCAGAAGATTGTGTGTACGGTTCTGTTCAGCTAGGTTTATCTCGAATTATTTAATTTGCATCTCCGTTCTTGATAGGTTTTGATGTATAATTAACTCTGTTGGAGAAATGGATAATTTTATATTATTCAATTTTTATTTATATAGTGCTTTTATGTGGACAGTTGTATTTTTAATAACATATTTTCTTGATTGACTAAACAAACATTTTTTTTCATAAACAAATGTATACATGTACCTCATTCAGTCACATTGTGTGTATGAGTCTGTAATATTCTAATTCATTATTTGTGTGTTATTTCCTCTCATTTGCTACTTGTACATAGACATGAGTGACTTCATCCTGATTTTTTTGGCCAGGAAAAAATAATTGATCTGAGATATAATCATTGAGTGTCCATGAAATGTTATTCAAATATTATTCCATATTCTGTAAATATGTTTGTCCTTTTCTTTGACTCTCTAAATTATGTAATATATATATATATATATATATATATATATATATATATATATATATATATTTTTTTTTTTTTTTTTTTTTTTTTTTTTTTTTTTTTTTTTTTTTTTTTTTTTTTTTTTATCCAATTCTCAAAGGTTGTCCATTTAAATTTTAAATAGAAATGTAATTATATAAGTGGTTTTCCTGGAAAAGTCAAATTTCCGAGGTATCGATAAAAGTAAATGTTTCCCCGCTGAGATCAAAACCGTAATATATACAACCACTTGTTTAACTACATATATTGAACACTTTATAAATATGTTTACTAATAAATTTAATTAATAAGATATTATGAGACTTATCTCAGTCATAGTATATGCGAAAGTTTTGTTCGATGTTGTCGGACAATCTTTTAGCTTGGAAATTGGGCCAAGATTACAAAAAATTAGAGAAATCATGTTAATATACGAGTATATTATACTTTCTAGCTAACTCCCACCATTAGCTGTCAAGCGATTTGGTGTCGCGTTGACCAGGATACATATGAGCCGTTTAAAAATCATACTTACATAATCATATATTTGATATATTTATATTTAATACACTATTATTATTTATTTTTTTGTCCAATTTTCGACCTAATGACAAATACCAGAAGTAACTTGTTTCTGTCTAAGATTTTAGGGCTAATCTCTACTTTTTATTTCGGCTGAAATCAGTTCCGTGATTTTGTTTATTTATTTAGTTGTTATTATTCTTGAGTTAGAATTAGATTAATTCTTAGAGAATTAGATTAATTGGTTTCAATTCAGTTTAATTGAATTTGAGATAAAATAAAACTGAGTTCTAGTTCCTTGTACCTTTATTGATTTGTTGGTTTTCGCCTATGAATCGTATCGAACTAGTAGGTGTATAATATATAACTAAGGTTAAATAATCATGTATAACTGAAGAATTTAATTTTGTCTAGCAGAAAAGATATTTTGAATAGTTACGTCTTATAAGCGATGTTATTACTATATATAAAATCCCAACTATATCATAAAATTTTCTCTTAATTTGAATTTAGTCTTTAATATGAGCACCCAACTATATTATTTCTCACCCACCCCCCATCAAAAGTGAATGAACCCCTAAACATAAAAAAATGGAAATCACTCAATTATGGAGGCTTATAACTCCACTCGGAAGGGTTCGGATCAAAAAAAATTTACAGTTGGGCACCGTCTCCTAAGTGGATACTTTTTATTCGGTTTGGTCTTAACGATCAAAAGTACTCGTGATAACAGGGTCCACTATCAAAAACACATTTTTTGGAACTAGAGGGCGCTGGAGAGGTAGAATCCAAAAACTCTATCTGCAACACTTTAAACCCTAGTATGTAGTTAGTTTTTTTCAAGATTTGCAGTGTCAAAAATATTGCTTGTACACATAAACCTGTAATGAAAAATCAGATAGTGTAGGTACGTTTCGTATGAACACAATTATCAGACTCCTTTATTTTATGCTCTTAATATTTATTTTTTCTCTATTTTTCTATAATTGTTTCCTTTTCAAATAAATACTAATCAATTTCTCTGTTGTTTTTTGTTTTAAATGCGAGTGTATCAGTTATTTTTAAAAGTTTGACCATGGGGATTGGGGTCAATATTAGGTCAGTAATGTTATAAATTATTTTTATCTAAATTACTCTTGTACTCTTTGGTTATTTCCGTATATCTTGTCTAGGTCAATAGGATTCTGGGCGGAAGA
Organism: Gerris lacustris; assembly: GCA_951217055.1. Classification (NCBI taxonomy): domain Eukaryota; kingdom Metazoa; phylum Arthropoda; class Insecta; order Hemiptera; family Gerridae; genus Gerris; species Gerris lacustris. The sequence goes on from OX578281.1 coordinate 48,283,253, forward strand.
TATAGCATGATTTTGTTTTTTCAAATATGTACTCATTTTTTTTTCCAATATTTTAACAAGGAAATTAATTATATTTTCATTGATTCTTTTAATGAGTGTTTCTTTTAATGTTTATTTTGGTGATTGTTATTCTCTATTTAGGTAATATTCCTATAAATAATGATAGATCTAGAACTATGTCCTAAATCTGTGTCAAGAGTTTGAACAAGGAAATTTAAGAAATCCATAAAACCATGTATTTTTGTTTGGAAGACTGAAACAAAATGCGTAGATTTGGTGATCGAACCACCGATTCCTAGGATTTGGAAAAACAGTTTCTCCACGGTAAATGTATTAGCCTGAAAGCTGCTTTGATAACCAAAGAAGGACGGTTTCTACTGTAGAAATAGTTTTACTAAAAATTGGGATTTATAAATCTATGCTGGCAGGTTAAGGGTTCCTCTGTCGCAGTTCAATAATTAGGACAGTGTTTTCCACAATGTAAGGGTTACCCTAATAATATTTGATAAGTTAGCCAAATTAAACTTCTATTAAATACAATACTGCGTTATAGTTTTCTGATAATTCAAGTCATATATTTTTTTCTGTTTGCTAGTTTCTTTGTTTACATGGCTTTCTGTTAGAGTCCGAAGGCGGTTTTTAGGGTCCGTAGGCAAAACCAAGGACCCTTATATTTTCCTGCGTGTGTCTGTCCGTCCGTCCTCTCGCGTGCTCTCACGGTCTTTTCGATGTATTTATATGGTAGTAGTCCGGTTCAGTGGCAAAAATATACTTTATCAGAGTGTGTTTTGAGAATATCAGACCCTTAGAATGGTTCAAAGTAAGCTTTTTAGCATTTTAAAAAAACACTGTTTATACACTTAACAGTTAAACACTACATAGTGTGGCCTACGGAACCTCGCTGTGTGCTGACTAGCACACACTTGACCTGTTTATTTTAAAATAAATTTTTGATGCGTCGAATATTTAGTAAGCTAAAATCTTATTTTATTATCTAAACAAATTTTAAGAATATTCTTAGATTAATAAAAAAAAAAATTTAAAACTAATACTTCAAAAAAAAAGAAGTGAATAATATAATGAAATTCTACATTACGCGTCTAGTGCGGAAAGTAGCATTTTGCATGCGAGTGTGAAGTTTGCAACCGAGCGATATAGCGAGATAAGAGTAGTAAAACCCCATGAGCAAAGCAAAATGCAGTTTTCACACGAGTTGCGTTCCGTACTTTATCTACGATTGTTGGATTTTAATAATAAATAAGGAAAAATAAATTACTTTAAACAAACAGCAAGTTAGTTTTGTTAAATGTAAATAAGCACGCTAAGATAAGGTGAAGAATTCTTTTTTATTTCTGTAAGAAGAATTAAGAATACGCATGCGCAATGAAAACAACTACGAAAAGAATCACTTTCTGCGCATCTAAACAAAGATATAATGTTTAATTTTCGTATCAATCGTAGATAAACACCTTTTTAAAATTTTTTTAGGTAACAATGGTATAAATAAATAAGTAATATCCGGAGGTGTTTTATAAAAATTATATCGCTCTTAAATTTGCAATAGCCTTCATTTTGATTACGGCATCTTCTGCAGCTTTTCGCAAACATTTTTTTTGACCGATGAGTCTTCTTTTATTTGAACTGTGAGAATAGTGCTGCCCTCTTGAGGGTAGTGTGGAAGTGTACATCCCTAGAAGAAGGCGGTTTTCTGTATTTTTTTATTCAGTTCCTGTTTTTCTTCTAAAAAAAGTGTTCTTCAAAAATATGCACTTGGTAGTTATTACTAAATAGTTATTTGACGTTAATTACAACATCGTATGTTCAGAAAATGTCATATATGCAATTAAAAAATTGACATTTCTATGGATTATTCATTATTCGCTAATAACTCAATTACCAATCTAAAACTTTTAACACCTCATTTTTTTTATAATTTTTTTTCTTTGTAGTTATTGTGACGATGATTTATATTTATAAGATATTTTTGCTCACCAAGCTAATTAAACGTTAAGCATACACTGCCAACCAATATATCATTAGAAAGCTTCTTTAATGCGCCAAAATTGGTTTTGACTTTGAACTTTGGACTTTTTTTTTGGAAATTCGCTGTAAAATCACCCTGTTTTGTGTGTCTGTGCTTAGCTGAAACAACTTGTATTCATAAATTAATCTAGATTTTACGGAGGTGGCAGGGATATTGCGAATTCCGACGATTGGTGATACACATTTATTTATATTATTTAGGGACATTTCTTATTGTTATTGCTTACCTGATTGTTACCTTCTTAACTGTTACATTTTATATATGAATAATTTTGTGTTTAATATAAATTACTCAACTAGTTAATTTCTGTATACCTTTATATTAGTCGGGATTCACAATATCTCTAAAGTGGGCTGTATTCCTTTGGACAATTTAGATTTGGTAGACTCTGGTTGTGGAAACATGTGCTATAGAACTATATAAATGTCAAAATTAAAATGAATTGGTTATAAATTTCTTACGGTGTGTTTAATTTAATTGCCCTTTGTGTTTGCTGAAAGCATGTCTTGTCATATTTATTTAGTTTTTAAAATATTAATTATAAGAATAAGTTTTACACTTAACAATAATATTTACGTAAAATATTACAATAATATATATAATTGGTGACAATTTTTATAGAATAGTTATTTTAAGTAGAGCTAAGTTCCTGCACGGAGCAACCAGGGCCCTGTGGCGCAACGGATAACGCGTCTGACTACGGATCAGAAGATTCCAGGTTCGAATCCTGGCAGGGTCGCTATTCTTTTACTTGCTTCTATTCTCGGTTCATTATTATTATTATTATTTCATTTATAATTTATTATTTTACCTATTAACACTTTAGATGTTCGTTGTATTTTTGTAGGTTTCTTGCCTTTTGTTAAATTATTTTATATGATTTTTTCTTGATTTGCCATTTTGCATTGCTTGTTCATATAAAGAGAAAGTATTCTGTTGGCGCGAAAATTCGATTTTGATGGATTTACTCGTTTTGACCCGAGTCCCAAAAAAGTGGTTTTTAAAAAATGTCTGTCTGTCGTCTGTGCAGACGGTGGAGCCTAAACTTTTTTTTTTTTGGGGGGGGGGGGGGGGGGGGGGAGGGGGAGCCATTTTATTTTATTTTTTTTCATCATAAATCAATCACATCATTTTAAGGTCAATTACATATAACTTTGTTATTTTCTTGTATTATATATAAAGAGAAAGTATAATGGCATGAAAATTAAATTTTTATGGATTTACAAGTTTTAAGGTCTCTTAAGTCCAATAAAGTGGTTTTTAAAAAATGTTTCTCGTCTGTCTAGACGCATGAAGCCCAAAATAAAAAGCCGATTTTGATGAAATTTCGCATACAGCTTCAGAAAAATTATATCCAGAGGTGAAATCGAGAAATTAATATTACCTCTAAATTTAGGGGTGCTACCCCCAAAAACTTATAAACAAAACAAAATTATTTCTCGACAACGGTTCTTTCTGTGAAAAAAAACTTTATACGTGGACGACAAGAGGCCAGGTTCGATTTCCTTCTGGGGAAAAGATATTTATTTGGAAAATTTTGATAAAATATTTAATAATAATAATTAAATGCAACTACGAAAATTCAAAGCAAACTAATAAATAAATGGAAACACTGGACTAATTAATTATGTACTCGTTTTTGAGAAAGTTAGTGAGAGTTATCTCAGACCTTTTTTTTTAGATCTAAATGCATTAAATCTAGCGAATAAAGAATAATGAAATTGCAGCTGACTACCACAGCTGTAAATTGATATATATTTTACATTTATTATTTGTTAATTTTTTTTTAATAAAGTAGGTTTAACTAATAGTTTATTAAAGATTATTTAAATTTTCATTGTTAAAATAGGCTTCTCACAATCGTACCTAACGAAAATTGACACCCAATGAAACAAATTGTTTATGCCGTAGTAAGACCAAATTGCACTAACACTAGGGTATTAAATAATTAAAAATAGATATTATTATAACTAGGCGGCAAAATGAAATATTAGCCTCCGAGCCGGAGGCGAGGACAGGCTATGAAAATGCCGAGGCAGGTAATCTACCCAATTGATCTACCCTAGAGACTTCGCCTAGGCAGAAATGAGTCAGAAGTGTTTCCATTGCTGGTTTGTTGCATTTTTTTCTACGGACGGCAGAAAACTAAAACTGCTGAAATAATATCTTTAATTATTACTACGAACTACGTTATTATAATAAGATAATAACATAGTAACTAAAATAATTTTTATCTACCCACGGCAGCAAAATTAAGCATTGTTGTACTATTTTCAGTATTCTTTTGTAACATGTATAAAAAAAAAAACGCAGCAAAATAACTAACAGGCTGACGTTTTTTAAGGAAAGGTTACTACATCGCAGGTTATGATTTCTCTAATTGTTCATTTTTATTTTTTATAGGTATGCCTGCTTCGGTTACCCCTTAGCAGGTAATTAACATTTTCCTGCCTCGGCTTCTCCTCATCAGTAAATTTGTTTAGCCGAAACAAAAAAAACATTTGTTTAACTTAAACTTAAAAAACTTGTAAGCAAAATTCCATTTTGCTGCCCAGTAACATTAATTACTATTATCTACTTGCGGCAGCAAAATGAGCCACTATTGAACTACTGATTTCGGACTGCAAAATTCTGCTATATAAATTTTACTGCATGGGCAGTAAAATCACTAAAATCAGGAAAAATGTTACTGAATATTTTGATACCTTGGCTGCAAAATTTATATTGTTATTAATTGGCAATAATAGTTAGTATTCATCATATACCACTATATACCTATTATAGTTTCATAAATAATCTTTAATAAATAAACGATTTGTAGATCTTTAATTAAAAAAAGCGGAGTAACTGGCCAACATCAGCTTCATGCAAACATGCATACATATTATTATTTTTATTGAAGTCATTCTTGATTAGACCAGCTGCTTTTGCGTTTAGTGCTTTTCTTTTTCTTGATTTATCCTAATTAATTAATTTCTTAATTTATTAAAATATTTGTATATCATTTCTTCAACAGTTTTAAAAATTTGTTAGTAAAAGAATAGTTTATATTTTTTTATGTATTAATCATTCAGAAGTTCTGTTTGTTATTATTACGTGTTTTGTATTTTGTTGTTTTAGATTCAGTTTGCTATTCACTTATTGTTATTATACCAAAGCTACTTTTTTTTTTTAATAGGTAAACAATTTTTTTTTTTTTTTAAATGAATCTTTCCTATATTTTGTTTAAAAATATGAAATACATATATATACATCTAGCTAATTTATAGAGATACCTCTTGTTGAATTATGTTACGTAGTGTTATTAAATTATTATTTCCAGTTTGAATTATAATTAATATTATGTAGTTTTTATCTCTTGTATATTAATGATTTTATTATGAATAAGCTCTTTTCTTCTTATTTTATTATTTGCTTTACTTTTTATCAAGATTTAGAAAGTTTGGATTTTTTATTCAGTTTTATTTTTTAGCAAACAATAGTAGCTAATTAGTTTATTTTTATTACTCCTAGATTTGATCCTTTCATAATTCATTTAATGCTAATGTGTTTTAAGGAGAAAACAACTTTATTAAACCAAGTTCGTACTTCTATAGTGGGGCACACTTTTTATATCTACTCTGTTACAAATTAAAAAACAGTGCGGGATTTTTTAAAATTATTATTATTCCTTAAAGCGTTTACCATTTAGTTTTCGTATTATTACAATTATGTATGAATTAAATATTAAGTACCGGTGCTTAGAATGATTTCAACAAGAGGGTTGTGAGCTTAATTTAATAGAAGGACCTCGTGGCGCAACGGTAGCGCGTCTGACTCCAGATCAGAAGGTTGCGTGTTCAAATCACGTCGGGGTCATGTGTTCTTTTACTGTTTTTCATACTTTTTATTCGCCGAAGTTATAATTTACTGCCTTTAAAATGTTTATAATGAAATTTTACCTCCTTCAGTCTTGAGCTTGTTCTGTAAAATAAGTTTGAATGGGATTTAAAGTATGGAATTGATAATAAAGTTTGTGGAAACTATTTTAAAAACCAAGATGTATCAAAACGTGTAAGAATAATAAACAAGTTACTGCATTTTCAATAGCTTTTAAATAAATTTTACGAAATAAAAATAGGTAAAGGTTAAGTAACCAGTAAGGTAAGGGTAGAACGTTCTTTTGAAATATTGGAAAGACCTTAGTTTTTTTAAGGCAATAGCCTTAGATATTTTATAAGTATAAGCAACTAATTTTGTTGTTAATTGGCCTGCTAAGTATCACATAATATATAATGCACAGATAAAGGTTTTAATAACAGTTGCATACTTGATTGAGTTTACAAGACATACTAAAAATATAAATCAATAAGCTTTTACATATTGTCATTCTGACACATGAAGTGCCATCCTGACACTCCCCCTCACGAAGGTGTCGGTACCAATCCTAGCTTGGTCCTGATGCTTGTCAGCTTTGGATTATTCAATGCTTTTGTTAGCATGTCTGCTTCCATGTCTTCGGATTTTCGGTACTTTAAACAAATTAACTTCTCCGCTACTGCGTCTCTGATGAAGTGTTCCCTAACAGAAATATGCTTCGACTTAGCAGTGACTACTGGGTTGAGTGTGAGACTTTGGGCAGCCTGATTGTCGTTAAATAGAGTTACTATTTCTTGAGGATGTCCTATGTCATTGGTTAGCTGCTTCAGATGGATGGCTTCCTTAGCAGCCTCGGTCAAGGCCATATATTCAGTCTCTGCTGTTGATAGGGCGACTGTTCTCTGCTTTCTGGATTCCCAGCTAATGGGCGCACCAGCGTAAACAAAACAGTAACCAGTATATGACCTTCGGTCAGTCGTGCATGCGGCATAATCGGCATCAGCTAGACCGACGATCGGCTCACCAGTTTTTTTGAACGTGAGCTGACAGTCACTTGTACCTTTAAGGTATCTGAGCACGTGTTTTGCTGCGTTCCAGTGCTCGGTGTTATAGCAAGAATTGAACTGACTCAGGTAGCTCACAGTATAAGTGATGTCAGGTCAAGTTCCAACCGAAAGGTACATCAGTGATCCAATTAAATTTTGGTATGGTAAATTTTTATCCGGTGTATCTTTAGATTTTTCTAACTGTAGACCGGTTTCCACGGGTGTTTTAACTGATTTGCAGTTTTCCATGTTAAATTTATTCAAAATTTCGTCAATATATTTGGATTGATTCATGCTAAATTGGTCGTCCGTTTGTTTAAATTCAATACCGAGACAATAAGTCAAATTTCCAATATCACGCATGTCGAAAAGGTTGATCAGCGTTCGTTTTATATCTTTCAGTGCTTCTTCACTCGATGTTGCTACGATCAGGTCGTCGACTTACACCGCGATCAGCACCTTCTCCCCCCCTGACGACCAGATGTACATACAGGGGTCAGCACCTTAAGATTGAAATCCAACTTCTTTTAACTTTTCGTCCAGCATTTTATACCATTGACGTCCGGCTTGCTTTAATCCATACGATGCTTTTTGCATTTTACATACTTTTTTAGTGTACGAAGTTAGCAATTAAAATACACAAAGTAATTCGGTAATATTCTATATTTTCATTAAAAAGTGATTATATCCATATCTGACAACAATAACAAACTTGTCAAAATAGGAAAACAAAACAAACAGTCTTGACAAAAAATAATTTAAATAAATAAATAATAATTTCACTACACACTCCCCCCCCCCCCCCCCCCCTAGTGACAGCGATAAACTTCTTCCAGGTACCGGGACGGAAACTGGACTCGTCGACCGGATCGAGTTCTTCTCTCAGTCTCTGAGGCTGTGGATGTTGTTTGAGGAGATTTCTCTGCAATTTTAGCTGGCGTATTTACCAGCTTTGTCTTAAGATCAGCTTGGGTAAGCAGGCTGGTATCATCTTTAACCATAAACGCTGGTTTAAGACGATCAGCAGACACACGTTTTACTCTTCCTCCAATATCAAGATCAAAAAATTTGTCAAATCGTTTTACAACTTTATACGGTCCACAGTATGTTGGTTGAAGAGCAGGAGGACATGTCTGATGTATAACACGTGAGAAGCTGTTGTTATACAATAACAAACTTGTCAAAATAGGAAAACAAAACAAACAGTCTTGACAAAAAATAATTTAAATAAATAAATAATAATTTCACTACACTTTTTCTTTTTTATCTTTTCTCAGATCTTCAAGCATTTTCTTTGCTTTAAGAAATATGTTGGAGTCTTCTTTCGAACTTTCTTCAACCATAATTTCTTGGATATATTTATCTAAGTATGATGGTTTTTGCATGTATATTTCTGCGTCGATCTCGCCGTTTAGGTATGCTGAAGTTACGTCTAGTTGGCTCACTTTCATTTCTTCTTCCATAGCTGTTGATAGTAAGTGTCTTATAGTGCTTAATTTTACCACTGGTGCATAGGTTTCTGTGAAATCTATGTCTTTTTTCTGTGTGTATCCACGTGCTACTAGTCTTGCCTTTTTGCGTTCTAGAGTTCCATCAGCATTGAACTTATTTTTTAATATCATTCGATGACCAACTATGTTTTTGTCTGGTATTTTATCAGTAATGATCCATGTATCATTTTTTATGTGAGAGCTCATTTCACTTTTGATAGCTTCGTGCCACTCCGGATCTGTTACTTCTGAATTGAATTCTGATGTCTCTATTTCGCCTAGTAAGCATGCATAGGACATATCATAATAGTCCTTTGTCCACACTGGTGGTTTGCGATCTCTTTGAGGTCTTATATTATTAATTTGATTTTCGTCATTATTATTATCTTGACTATAATCATCATTATTATTATCTGGTTTGTTTATTCTTATGTTATGTCTTGGCACTGCAACGTAATCGTCTTGGTTTTCTTCAGTGACAAGATCTTAATTACTTTTAATTTTGTTTGAATATTGATGATTGGAATCATTCACAATCTTTATTATTCTTTAATGAAGATGGTATAATAATTTTATCATATTATTGAAAGAAAATATACACTTTTTTTGCTCTCCTGAAAAATGCCCTTTTTGACATACGACAATTTGCAGTTTCAGTGACGAGGTATAGTTTTATTTTTCTTCAGTTCCAATTGGTGTTGGATCTTTGTATCCCTTGAAGTAAATATTTGGTTGAATGGTGCTATGAACCTGTTCAAACTCCGCTTGATTCAGATGGAAATACTTTGCAATCATTTATTGGAGAATATTGAAATGAAGAGTTTCTCTAACATCCATGTATTCAATATTTCACAGCTTTGCCTTCTTAACTTCAAATGGAGTAATAATAATATGTTTAACTTGGCATCCGAATCTGAATCATAGCTCAAATTAAGGTTTTCCTCCAACATGTTTTTAGACAGCCGATTTATTAGTAACACAGAAAAATTGAACACAAGACAGCCCTGCTACACAAAACGTCAAACTGCCTCACAGAACTGCTGAAAATGACTACTATATGTTGAAACGTGTTTGCTTATAATTAATATAAAATTGTGGTGACAATATTGTTGTGTTACATTTTATTAACCTCTCTAGTCATTATTATGAAGTGGTACCACAAAATCTCAGTCAAAACAACCAAGAATTACCTATCTAATATACTTGGATAACTGTCCAACACTTTTTTGTTTCTGCCTTACTTGAACTGCACGTCGCAGCTCAATGTTTGCCTTAGCTTTAGCAAAAAGTTAATGGCTAGGTATTAATAAGAATACAGTTGTATTTACATGTTAAGATAAATATTAAGCTACCTAATGAAAAATACAGCTACGAACCCATAGCTGCTGTCGAATTAGTTTTTTTATTTTTGCTATCTATGCTTACTCTATTTGTGTTTTTTGTTTGTTTGTTTCCAGATGCTTGTCTAAGGTGTCAAGCAGAAAGTAAAATAGATTCGAGGTATGGAAAGCAGGATTGTGTCGTGGTTTGGGGAGATTGTAACCATTCTTTCCATTACTGCTGTATGTCTCTATGGGTTAAACAGAATAACCGGTAAGCTTAATATAAACACTCTTTACAATTATAATTCTAAGATAATCATCACAATAATGCCTCGATAAAATCCAAAGAATGTACTTGATTTGTTTATTATCCAGCCAAAATGAAAATGTTTAATGTAGATAAATGCTTGGGAACTTTTATTTTTCAGTTCACCTTTTTTTTTTTTTTTTTTTTTTTTTTTTTTTTGTCAATTATTCAGTTCACTTATGATCAATTATGATTATATATTGTTCACTTTTGAATATCAATTAGTTGGATCATACCAAATGTTTTATTTGGTTGACTTAATGTTAATACCCAATTATAAACAGTTCAAACTGTATTAAACGTTTACACTTGACTTTTGTGATTTAATGACAACATCACCCCTTTACTCCTGATCTTTATGAAAGGTTTCATTAGCACCATGCTCAATTGTAGTGTTCAATTGTAAAAAGGTTTTTCAAAGGATGTCATAAATCTGACTTTGGTTATTTATTAATTGTAGAGCAATCAATCTTAAGAATGTGTCGAAAGCAGTAAAAAATATATTTACATATAAATTTACTCCATACAATGAAAGCACATACATCTTTACCCTGCAACAAATATTTAATTTAATAATAGAGCACAAATATACCTTAGAATGTGGAAAATCATTTAAAAAATATGGCTATTAAATATGTTGCCCGAGTGATCTTGGATTTTTAATTTTGGTTTTATACCTTCATTAAACTTTTTTTCAGGTGTCCTTTGTGCCAGCAGGAGTGGTCGATTCAAAGAATGGGAAAATAGTTTTAAATTTATTAAGGGTTTTCAGAATCATGGCATGTATCTTGTAAGTTTTATTTTTTAAATATTTATTTTTTTTAAATTAAAAAATAATATAAAGAAAGTAATAAATAGGATTGAGGATTTTTTTTTTTTTATATAAAATGGTTTGAAATGATAAAAGTTGTTTTTTTTTAGTCTTACTAATAAATTTTTTAGTTACTTAATTGTTAACTTAACTTTGGAAATCCTAAGCCGTCCAAGGGATAGCCATGAATTATTTATTTATTATTATTATTATTATTAGTTACTTATTTTTTGTAAATTATTCTTTAGAGATGACATCTTTTATCATTAGCCAAAAGAAAAGTTTTAAAAACCCTTCATCTTATTTACAAGGTATATCCAGAAAATAAGTTCCGTTTTATTGGTGAAAGAAAAGAAATCTGTATTAAGAAAATTGTTTTTTCTTCCAAAGAATCTCTTTTTTTAAACAATTTTTCTACATAAGTACCATCAGTTTGTAAGCACTTGTCATAGCGTGACACAAACTGTTGAATTCCTTCATCATAAAAAGTTGGACCCTGTGATTTCAACCAAGTGGTAACATAGTTTTTGATCTCGTCGTCATCCTTAAACCTCTTGCCAGCAAGATCAGATTTTTGCCTGCAGATCAGACCCATCTCCTTGCCATTGAATCACATTTTGTCCATACATCTGACAAATCTGTTGATGAATTTGTACTGGTTTACATTCCTTGTTTTGAGAATACGAATTACAGATCTAATTTCACATGCAGTGGGATTTTGAATTATCTTTGCCATTAAAAACAACCACTACGAAGTGAATACAACAAGTAGCACACTCAAAATGGCATTGACTCCTTTGTAATATGTCAAAGTTAAAACCGTACATGCCCGCAACTGTGTTCGCAACACTGAGGCGGCATGGAACACAAACGGAACTTACTTTCTGGATAAGCCTCGAATTTGGTCATGAGCAGTATCAAAGGAAGGGTTATAGAACATAATTAAAAATCAAGGCATATACTTCATGCCTTCAAGGAAGCGAATATAAATTTAAGGTAGGAAGTTCCTCTTCTAATAAAACTTTTATATTAAAGCCAGATTTCTACTTCTGAGCCATCATCAGTGCAATGATCCACGTATTAACTCCGCTTGATAACTGATATTAACTCCGCTTGAACACCTATTTACAAAGTTATACTCTGTATTTTTCTACGAGGAGTATATTATTTTCATCAATTTTTCTATTACTCTGGGTTGTTCAGTTATATTTAATCCGAGATTTCCATTAATTGTTGAAACTCAAATCATAGAGCATACACGTATATTTCTTAGTTATTATGAAGTAACAAAAAGGCTTTTTGTCGAATACTATAGTTTATTTTCTGTTCAAAAACCCTCAACTGTTGCTCTTCTTTCAACAGTAGTAGAATTTAATTGTGACAATGTCTAATTGAAATAAGCTTCTTACATTCAACAAAATATGAATCCTCTCTGTCTGTCAGTCAGTGTGTCAAATTACTTTTTTTTCTTTTCTTTTTTTTTTAAAAAAAGACAACACCGACCCTGCTATGAAAATGTATTAACATACATAAGATATGATATCATAAGAATATGAATATGATACGTTAATCATAAGATATGTTGAAGATATATAGATGATGTTAAAGATCATCAAATCTATTTAATCGTTATCTGTCCAGAATTCATGTGAGCTTCAAATTTAAAAGTGGATTTTTGGTTTGGGAAAAGATTCTACCTTTATCTATTCATTTCAGACAAACATTTTTTTAATTAAAACCCACAGCAACACTGCAATGTAGTGATAAAGATTGTTAAATCTTTTAAATCAGATCTAAACAAATTAAAGAGGGAAAACAGTGTTTTTACCAATATCTATGTTCCTTACGTATTGATTTTTTTGAAACTTCATATAAATCATCTAATGTACTATCGAAACATGCACGTAAAATTTTGACTTGATACTAGCAGAAATTTTTGTATAGTGAAGTGAACATAACTTCTCAAGAATTTAAAGCTACAGGGAACACTAATTCACAAATTTTATTAAAATAAATTTAATCTTTATCTGAACCTATTTAATGTAAATATGAAATAAATTTGGAATAATAAAAATAAATAAATCGATTATACTGATTAATTATTTATACATTAAGATTATAGATATTTATTATTATTAAAAAACAAGGGTGGAAGCCAGATAAAAATTCACTTCCCCTGAGCTACTACAGAGGACCTCCTCCGTTGGTGTGAGCATTTTGGTTGTAAATGTTTGGTTGTTATCTTTTGGATGCCTTCCTCTTCCTTAAGGTCTCAATACACAATCCGGAAATTCAGTCTGGGAAATCTTTCTACATCTCCAGATAATTTGTAATGAAAAACTGTCCGTATTGAAGCAGATAATCTATCATGATTATCTATGATGATGCGATTAGATTAGAATTGAAATGTAAATAGATTTTCCATATCCGTTTTCCCGATTATACTTTCTGAATCGTGTGTGGGGGCCTTTAATAATGATTTTAATGATTTGATATCAACTTTGTCAATGTCTTCAAGCAAATATATCAACATCATTATAAATTGTCCTAATAATAATATTGGAATTTATATGTTAAAACATTTTATTTTGCTATTACCATTACCTTATTATTTAATGTAAATACAGTATACATTCATAATGACTATGAGCCATATGCAAGCAATTGATTATTTAAGTAATTAAATAAATTCAGAATAACAATGGACCTATTAAATAAATCTATGTAAGCAATTGAATACATATATATTAATATATATAACTACTACTATAGTATAATAATATATGTAACTAGTTATTTATTAAAAATTCTTTAAACTTTAGAATTAATCAGTCACACTTTTTTATTTGCTAGTGAATAAAACAAATATAATTCTATTTAAAAAAAGTACTTCCTTAACTTATCTACAATGTAAGTTTACATTAAATTAAATTGATGCAAATTAGGAATAATATAATTTGTGAATAAATCAAAATCAACTGACAATTTTTTTTTAATACAGTAGAGTCTCAATAATCCGAGTTGGACAGGACCGGCACTAACTCGGATTACCAATAAACTCGAATTATTGGAAATTTACGAAAAATGTGAGTTTGGAATTCTAATTTTGAACTATTTATTGAAAAATAATACTTACATCCATATTTTATTTTTATTAGGTTTTCAAATAATTTCATCCTAATCTGTTTCCAATGAGCCACAGTTATAGACCTAACTCCCGTGCAATTGTTTTCAGTGACACACCTTTATCTAAACGCAACAAAGCATTTTCACAGCTAAAGCTAAAGGAAGTTCGGTATATTTTCGTTTACTCATTGAAAAAATTAGCGTTGGGAACCAATCGACTAAAAACAGTCGACTAATAGGTTGTTTAAAAATATTCAATTATTTGGTTGTGGATATCTAGTTTTCATTCGACTGATATCAGTCTGTAGTTTGGAGTTGTAATTTGGACGTGTATAACGAGATAACGAGTGTCATACACCTTCTCACCCCTCCTCAGCTCTGAGCCCTTCACCGTTGTTCCCTTTCCCTACCACTCTTAAATTAAAAACAAAAACATCCGATTGAAACATTCGACTTACGGGTTCAGTTTCAGTCTATATTTTTATTTGCATACCCCATTCCCGCCATGAAACTGTTTTCAGTCGATTGAATTCAGTCGATTGTTTTATCCTGAATCGACTTATTCATTTGGTTGTTTTTTCTAATCAGTTGTCCCAACTCTAATAAAAATGTTACGCGATGCTTTCGGTTTAAGATCTTTCTTAACACTGAAACTGAAGAAAAAGTAATAGGCTTCCCTGAATTTAAATATAAGCACAGTTGCACAGCTCAGACAGGAAGGGAATGTCATGAAATCATACAGATCCATCTCTACAAATACTGCATTGTCCTAATTGTGTTTAATTCAGGGAAGCCGCCCCTTCTAATTTTTCTCATGAATTCTCTTTTGACTCGGATTATTGGAAACTTGAATTATCAGAGCTCGGACTATCGAGACTCTACTGTACATAGAATAAAATTGAATTATAATCATAAAGAAATAATTAAAATTATAATAATACTTTAATGCTCATCAGTCCATTATACTTATTTTTATTAATAAGAAAAACTATTTAAAGTATAAGAAATAAAAATAAAAGGAAACCAAAAATAATAATGAAACAAAGCCAGGAGAGAAAGAAATCATGTGGAAGTTAAAAATACATAAAATGAGTAAAAATAAAATAAAATAGAAACAGCTATTGAACCAAGTGAAATCGACGGGAGAATTATTTAAAAAAAAAAAATACAGAAGGACTATTAAATAAATAAACTATTAATAAAAAATCCTAAATAGTTTAAAAATTAATAGCCAAAGTTATTGTAGGATGAGCAATTTTGTCTTAACTATTTATTTTTCTCATTTAATAAGCTTTTTGTTTTCTTAAATAAAGATATTTTCTCTTAACATTGTTCTTAATTCAGTAAATAATTACTTTTGTAAAGTATTATGATACTAATTTAAAAATAAAATACATAATTGTAAATGTATAGATGTATAAATAAATACATAGTCAGTGTGTTAAATTAGTTGTATCTTTTTTTTTAAAGGCTTAGCATTAGAAGCTTGTCAGATAAATTTTCAGTTTTCATAAGTCAATACCTATTTCCCTTCCGATTAGTACTGCGATATCAGACACCCCAAATATCTTGTTAATGAACTACATCCATGCTTAAGTAAATGTAAATGGTTTGAACCCATTTAAGGGATAACTCTCAAGTTCTATCCTTTTGATAATTTGCATTTGTATTTATAAATTTATCTGATTTGTTGTAACAGTACTATATTCTACCAATTAAACAGGCAATTTGTCAAAAATTATTATTATCTAATATTAAATATTGTCTTTTAAAATGGTTTATATAATTGTATATATACATATTTGTTAAAAAAGTGATATTCACTTTAATATAAAAAAAACACAACGAGAAAACACTGATTTATCTGACTAGTCAACACATTTTTTGTCAAAGCTGTTAAGCAAATTCTTTGTAACATTTGTACAAAAAGTGTTGAGTACAAATTGAATTGAGTTGACTTTTAAATTAATCTGCGAAGATTGATCAAATTATGTATAAAATATACTAACATTATAATGTGATATAAATTTAAATGTGAATGTTGTGTACCTGTGTTACAATTATTATAATTATACGAAACACAATGGAGTCCTTCTAATTGTATTGTAAATTGTATTTGATCTGGTCTTCTGCAAGTTCCATCTAAAAAGAAAGAAAGAAAAAAAAAAAAATGACAAGAAAATGTTAATCATATTTCTGAGTTATCACCATTGTATTTAGATTGAGGCTACCCTTGAAAATTGTTTGCGATAGTTGTTTCCTTTGAGCAACATCCTGCCTTTCGATTCCTTTGCAATTATTCTTAATGTTTACTTAAGAAACACATACAGTACAAATTATCTCGGGAAAAAGAGTGAATATGATAAGAAACTTTTTTTTAGATATCTAAAATCTATTCTTTTTTTAGTTATTTCTATCTGATTTTTTTAGTAGTTTAAAATAAGTACATATTACTGTTAGGTATTTTAACTAACGCATTTTTCAGTTTCAACTTAATTTTTATGAGCAATAAGAGCTCTTGGGAACAGTTTGATGTACAAGAACACCAGAAACATTTGAATACAAACATTTGCAATATGGATATCTGATAACAACAGAATCATAAATTTGTATACAAACATTTGCAATATGGATATCCAATAGCAGCAGAAACATACATTTGTATACAAACAATTTAGATTTGGTTATCTGATAACAACAGAAACATAAATTTGTGTACAAACAGTTACAATTTAAAAACTCTACAAAATGGTGCTATTTTGTGTATAATTGACCCTACAATTTTAGAAATCTTGTAATTTTGTTTTATTTGTAGAATCACTCATTACTTGCATTTGTCCTACTTTTTAGATGTGGTACTCTCAGATTATTTGTTCTTCTGATTTATATAAGGCAGGGGCCTTGGAGATGTTTGTGAAAATCATTTATTAAAAATAAAACCTATGTTTGCAGGGGTTTAATTTTTTTAGTTTCATAACTAAACTATTTAAAGTTTGATAATAAACTATACAGTAAACTAAGTGTTTTAAGATGGAGGAGTGGTCATTCATGAGGTCAATGAGAGCCACTTTCTACTTTTTCATATATTTTTAAAAGCCACACTACAGTTTTCATTAACTGATGGAACTAAAGACCTACTATCGAAGTGATTATGTAGCTAGAAAAAGCTTTATTTACTAAGTCAATTTAACAAAATTTGTGAAAAATGTTCTTAAATAATAGAAAAAAGGTTTAAATTTCCATTGGGAGCCGCAATTTACTTAATGATGAAGAGCCGCATTTTCCCACCCATGGAATTTAAGCTGAAGAGCTTTCTAATTTAAGGAGCTTTATTATTTCAACACTCCATGACACCAAAACTGGCTTCTACCAGAGTCCTAATAAATCTAAATCTACAAGAGGAAACCTTGATCCACATTGTGTGAAAGCCAGTATTTCAAACCTACTGCAAGAATAATTTTCAAGGGAGATGCTAATGAGTCACATAATCAACTATTCTCTTGAGAATAATCTCTGCAATGGTTTCAAAATGTTAGGATTCACACAATCTAAGATTCAAATTCCTCCAGATGATGTTATCACTAATTTTTTCCCCTCCTAATTCCACTGATTATTTTTCCCTTTCCACCATATATATATATATTTTTTATTAATTTAGGTAGTTAAAACATTCTTTAATTTAATTGTAATTCACATAATTTATTCTGAAGTTACTCTATTTCAGTTACCTCCACAGTTGAAGAGACTTCGATCTCCAAGTATTTCAAGGTAAATTGGCTTGCACGCTGCATAGTTTTGAGGATCCCATCGAGTGCAAGGATTATATAAAGTAACCTTCAATTCTTGGTGTAAAGTCGCATTTTGACATGAATCATGTTGAACACTATCTTCTTGTCTTGATATACACATCTCAACTGCTCCATTGTCACCATTGAGTATCTTAAAGTAAGAATTTAATATTACTTAAGTATATTATATTTTAAGTAATGTGAAAACGGTTTGGTGTTAGGTTCTGCCTTGGAAAAAGGTTTGTGGATTTAGTGGGTCCCAGTCAGTCAGGCTAAACCCCACACTGTTTGTGGGTGCGCCCCCCCCCCCCACCCAATTTGTCTGTTAGCAGATTCCCCCAGTTCCCCTTTTCAAAAAAAGAAGTATATTATATTAAATATATGGGTTCAACTCCTCGGTGATCAAGGAAAAGGATGAACCCCTTATCAGCAGCTGTCCTGCATTGCTCCCCCTAAGCAAGGTGTGAATTTTTTGTGTCCTGCTTAATGAATAGACTGCCAAGTTTGCTCCTTGGGTCATCATGAGGGGTCTTACTGCTATTCTTTAAATTCCCCTAAGGGAGGGGAAAATAACCACTGTTCCAACACTCATAAATATGAGAAACAGCCAGCAATGCAAGGAGAATACTATTCACATTTGTTTATAAACTAAGTTTGTAGGGTAAACATTTCAAATAGTTGTAGAATAAGGGTGTAACTAAAAAAAATGTAAATTGTGGGAAATCACATTTAAAGTTTGGCTATTTCTTCTTATAAAACAAAATCTCTTTTAAATTAAACCCAATTTTTGTATATTTTTTTTTTGTTACTACGTTTTACAACCTTTCTTTCAGTCCATAATTAAAATAAAAATTAATTGTAATTAGGGTAGATATACTTTTACAATTAAACCCAAATGTTACAATAGTTGCATTATTCTTCGGACATATTTGAAGTTCTTTTCATTTAATACAGGTAAACTAATACAAATGACTAGTAAAAAAATGTCATTTGTTTTGCCGACTGGTTAATTAAAAAAAGAATTTATCCAACAATGCATGATTAAAGGAACCAGTTGACACTCTAACTTGGTTAGGTTGGTCTGTCTTGATGTAAGTAAAACCAAATTATAAATTCTTTAAAAATTAAAAAAATGTGCAGTTTGCAAACTGTCACATTTTTTTTTGCATATTTCTACGCCTTCAATGAATTCTCATTATGTTGGATTTCGCCGGTAATTTCAAGGAATAGAATTATTCTGGTCGCAAATTTCTTAAAGTAAGTTTCAGTAGCTTTTTATGATTTACGAATTTCCCCATTTTTTAAGTATCACCAACCTTCAGAATATTTCAAATAAATATAAATTGTTCTTTGGAATTGGCTAAAGTACCAAATTTGGCATGCTATTTATTTTCCAACTAATGTCAACAATATTAGAATATTAAAACTTTTTTTGCAACAGACTAGACATTGGTCTAATTGATAGATTATTTTCTAATCAATTATAGGTAGAATGCTTCCATGTTAGTGAACATAAGGTTCTCAGACTCTTCCATGATCAATGTTAAATGGGGTATTTTAATGTATTTTACATCGCTGTTTTGATGCCAGTTTCACTGTGGCATTCAGAAGATGCTGCTCTTTTCATCCTCATAGCGGTGTTTCGACTATTTTTCTGCCACGTAACACTTTTTTTTTAGAAAACTAAATTCAAATTGTGATAAAAGCTGATCAGATCTTCTTAGGTAGAACTAAAACGTAATAGCTTTTTAACTTTGATATTTTTAAAATCAATCTATGTTGTTGTTAACAATTCATTATCTTAGAATTATACTTATAAAAAGTTATGGTAATACATAAATATTACTCTTTTTTTTCTTTAGAAGTTGTGTTAATTAAGGAAATAAAGGCCTCACTTTTGCAATATTTCGATCCCTCCTTGGATCATTCTCCAGGTAAACTGTTTAGATGATTAAATCGTGATGGTTATTTTTAAAATTTTTTGTGTGGACTTAAATTTTTTTTTTTTTTTTTTTTTTGAATCATTGTGATTCTCGACATTTTCCTGAATACAGCTGCTGTTTATTGCACTATTAGTTTTAAATAGATAAATTATTGAAAGACCGCATTTCTAATTTTAACTGCCACTCTTTTACCATTTGAACTTAACCACTACAAGAGAATAAAACTATTTCGAAGGTAAGAAGAACCACAAATAAATAAATATCTAAAAAAATATCTGTTGATTTAAGAGACTATCGCAAATCTTCATGGAAAAATTTGGAGTTACTACGCAAGTTTAGTCAAAAATTTTAGTTTACTGTTTTCGGAATACTGTATTAAGTCGAACCTTCTGGGTTGTACTCTCTTCTATGCAAATAATGTCTTCTTAATACAAATAATACTAAGTCTCTTAATACAAATAATGTCTTCCTGCTTCACTAGAGTAACCAAACATCCTCTCTTATGTGGCAAAAAAGTGAAATAGAAATACATCGGTCTTATGCAAATTAAATGTCATACTTTTCAGTACCAAGTAGTGCCACTAACTCAAAAATATCAATTTTTGAGTTACACCCCTTATCTTTGTCAGGTACAATATAATAGGTTTGTTCCAACCACACTTCAAACTGGTTTGGAACTGTCCGACGCATGTGCATCGGACCACATTTGAACGTTTTTTGCTAATGCACGTGCGTCGTACAGTTTGAAACTAGTTTGAGGTGTGGTTGGAACAAACCTAATCTTAAAAAATTAAAGGTTTTTTTAGTGGCATTAAATTATATAATTATTTTACCTTAATATTGACTGTTGAACTACTCCGACATAGAAATTCTGGCTCTATGATATACTTATAAGTATAATGAGGTGTTATTACTTCGTAGTAATTAGTTGTGATGATGGTTTGTTTTCCTTGACATCTATTAGGCTTCAGCGCTCGTCGTACTAATAAAGCATTGATTAATATTAGTTATGTCTATTGAAAATATTTATATTATTTTTTACTTCTTAATAACATGGACTTTTTTCACTGATTCTTAAGGTTAGGTTTGTCACCATCAGTAAAAAGAGTTTTTGTTGTAATAATTGATGTGAATTTTCTGTTGATATCTGAAGAACAAGTTATGCCAAATTCATTCTTATCTTTTCTTTCCTTCAGAATATATGTATATCCATGTATGCACACCAATTCAGAGACAAAAATGTAAGAGTAAGAACATACTCAGACGTATACACACCCTTGTTGACTTTGAAATATTTAGATTTGGTTTATAAATACCATTTACTAATTCACGAAGGTTTTATGAATTCTAAATCAGGAATGGGGTTATATGTTGTTTTATTCTATTCTTCTATTGACTACTTAGATTTTCAAGGAAGTAATGTCTATTCTAATTTAGATATTTAAATATAAATGTAATCAAATGTTCAATACCTGATAGTAAAGGCTTTAGAATTTTATCTATTTCTTCAGTAGGTTTGTTTGGATCAAAAATTATAACGTGATTTCTTTTCCGGTCTCTTCGAAGAGTTTCAAATACATCGACATTCATTGGAGTTGACAGGTAGAATATTCTTTGCTCTAAAATTAAAAAAATTAAAAAATTGTTTTCGGTAATCTGCTTATTAATTTTTTCTTAGGGTTTAAGTGACTGTATATCTCTAAATAGACACTGATTATAGTCTAGGAAGTAAAGTTGAAACACCAACATAATATCTTTACAGAACCAATTCTGCGAATCAAACAATGCTTTAAAGGAGTTGAGAATCCAAAATGTATCAATCTCTTTCCTGTGCCTAGTTGATGTGTCAGAGGAAAAAGAAACTGGCAGTCGAGAAACAAAATTCATTGAACAAATAATGTACCTATAACTAGTTAATGTATGAAATATTGGCTATTGTGATTTAATAACATAAATAAATTCATTTTGCTCTTTGCTTCTAAGCTAGAGTTTTTCTGATACGTATATAAGTTAAGAGTACGTTCCATACATTTTCAGTAGAAACAATCAACTTCGACCAACATAAATATTTGTGACTTCTCATACACTCTGCTTATGATTAATAAGTAGGAAGTTAGGTTGTGGTTTATGAACATTTGGTATGGGGAGACTTATGCTCACTTACAAACTACTACTGATGTGTTTCTAATAGGATTGTGTTCAAATGTGTGGTACCACCACAGCATTGATGTCAGAATAGGCATTTGTAGTCTCTGGCTGTAGAAGCCTTTAGAATAATATGTTATAGAATAATATCACTTATTATTATTATTCTATCAATCTTTGGGGGTAGAATAGAGTGTGGTTCATTTTGCTAGTGATGCAGTCCATAAAGAACTCACAGAAAGAAAACAATTGCTCTTAAATCGCCCATATTTGTTTTCAATATAACAAGAATAATTTTGCGGGGAAAAAATTTACAGTCTTAATCTACCTGAAAAGATCTTAAAAGTGGTATGTGACATGACTAAAGTGGTATTTGAGATTTATAACTATTAACTTTTTTTTTGCAAACCCCCATTTCAAACATAGTTGTTTTCAAAATACTGGTAAAGAATGGCAATTTTGTAGTAATAGTTAAATATTCTTTTTCTAATCTTCAAGACCTTTAACACGATGTCCAACATGTCATGCTTACTAAAAACTTTTTGTTTAGTCATCCGCCATCTTGAAAATATTTAGTGTGGAATTTCCAAAAACACTCAATGTCACAACTTATGAGATGTGCCTGTGTGCCAAATTTCATTTAAATTGATCAATTTGTACGCTAGTTATTGTTAGACAAACAAACACAAACTTTTCAAAGCAGAAGTATCTGCTCAATTACTGCCATTATTGGTGGATGTTCTAGCTTTAGGTGGATGTCCTAGCTTTAAAACTTTCTGGGGGTTTAAGGAAAAATATCAAATAGATAAAATATAATTCTCAATAATTGTTTTATGAACGACTTCTTACCTGGATAAATAGCCAGTAGATTTCTCTGTACTGCTCTAAAAGAATCTAAATCTCTGTTTTGAATTGTACTTTGTGTTCCCATTATCAGAGTAACATGTGCAAAAGCTGGTTCTAAAGTATCTTGCCAAAAACTTCTATTTTCTCTTGCAATGAGAAGATTAGTTAAGCTAGTTACACTCTTCGAAATGTCTAAATATTTTGGATCTATAACACACGTACTCATTATTTTCATAAAGAAAAATAATAATATAGTTAGAAAATACGTCTCTCCACTAAAAGTAAGTTTAATGTAAAAGCCGGCTTTTATTCGTCTTATATTCATATTCTATTCCTAACTAAGACGTTGCATGATTAAATAAGTAGGGCTAGTGACACACTTCGCCACCCGGGTAGCGCCACCTGGGTGCCTCCAACCTGGTTGATGCCACTTGCTCTCGCCACCTGACTTGTGCCACCCACTTATATGAGGGATGCAGTCAGCCCCAGATTTGACTTCCCCTATATTTGATTGAAGGAGTAGGGGCTGAGTGGTGTGACTTGGGTGGCGATGTGTGACAGGCTCAATTGAAAACAATGGGTTTACCGGGTGGCGCCTCCTGTGGGTGGCGGCTAGACCGTCAGACGGTCGACCGTATAGTGCCAGACAGGTTCCGTCTATTCTCATAGACAACCGGGTAGCGCCACCCAGGTGGTGCTATCTCTGGGTGGCGAAGTGTGTCACCCCCCCTAACTAAGTTTGTTGCACTGATAATTCTATATTACAGATATTGTTGAACTTCTCATTAAATATTTTATTAGAAGATTGAACCATTAAAATTTGCAGGCTCTTTGTTTATTGGTTAACAAACAATGGGTCATTGAATTTGTAGCCCTCTTAGTACTTTTTTTAGAATAGTCTCAACCATTATTTTCTTGTTCACAAGAAGTATGTAATAGAAGCAGTTAGAAAAGACTATAATAACTTAGGTTGCCCTTATCTATGGGAGTTAGTGATTTACTAATAATTCCCATCAACAGGGAGTATCCTCTACCCTAAGATTTTTTACAAAAAATTAATTTTTAATTATTCTTCCTCTCTATTTCTATTTACTCTTTAGCTTTGCGAAAGATAGGATATAGCAGGAGAGTTGTGCTATCGAAAGGCTTTAGACACTGATTGGAAACATCTTTTCTAACTCCCAAATATCTGGTCCAATCCTTAAAGACATATTCACTATAATGGTCACATAAAATGGTATACATAGATGGTTAAATAGCTGATCCTTTTTTTATCTGGATATTTTGTTGGTCATTATAAAAAAAAAATGATCTAGTAATTTTTTTTCTTCTGGTTAAAAATCAAAAGACTTAGCAATTAATTAAAAGACAGAGGCCACATAGGTGGGGATCTATTTCTATTCCCTGAGCTGACTGACAGACTTACAAAAGTAAGCAGTTTGCTCAGAAAATATCCCTTTAATTCTTCTAAGGGAACTATTGGCATTCCAAAGGTTTGCCATACGAGCCAATGCTGGGTAGCAGCTTAGTAAGTGAGTAGTTTTATCTTCCTCTCTGCATAGCTCTCTGGTAGGACTTTCTACCAAGAGCAGCAACAATGACCCTAAGACAATGGTCCCTGTTAAGGGCCAATATTGTTTAACTCATTTAAAGTGTAATAACAGATTGTCTCATTCTTGGAGCAATTCGCTAGGTTCTTTGAAAATATCTTAACATGGACTTTTTAAAGTAGTAAAATAATGTTGTTACTCATGAATTATCATATCTAAGAAAAATCGGTCTCAGACAAACTTTCTCATATACGAGTTTATAACACATAGCCCAGTATTTTTAATTTACTATTTTTCGTTGTTACATTTAATTATTATTGAAAATTTTATCGAAATTTATCATAAAAATAAGTTTTCCTCGGCGGGGAATCAAGCCCGGCCCCTCTCTGTCTGTGTTTTTAGCTATTTTCTCAGGAACTAGATTTTTCCCGGGAAAACAGCTTATATTGTTAGATTCATATTTAAATGGACTACATTTTATAATTTTTTAATCAAAATCATTTTTTGAGTGTTTTTTCAGAGTTTTTAGGGGTAGCGCCCCCCAAATTTGGAGCTAAAATTCATTTCTCTCGCCTTGGGGTATGATTTTTCTGAACATGTATGCCAAATTTCGTCAAAATCGGCCCAGTCGTTTAGCCTCCAGGCGTATGCACAGGCGATAGACAGACATTTTTTAAAACCACCTTTTTGGACTCAGGGGACCTCAAACGTGTAAATCCATCAAAATCGAATTTTTATGCCATCACAAAACTTTCTCTTTGTATAAGAAAGTAGAAAAGAGAATTTTCTTGTAACAATTTTGTATAGCATCTGGGTTTCAATCGAATTACAGACCTCCTTGCCTTTATATGATTGAACTATTTCTTGCCAATAATTGTATTTCTAAACATTTAATTCTTGGTAACACTGCGACTTAAGAACCTTCTGAATAAAATTGAATTCTATTTAATTTTTTACCTCTTGTGAAAATTATCTCATTAGATTTTTTAGAACTACCAATTAGATTTCATTTATATTTAAAACAATTGCTTTACTTTATAATTGAAAGGTTGATTTCTATTTTTATTTTTTAAATGAAAGCTTTGAGCTGAACAAACCTATTAGGTTTTTGTTTGAATTTGTAATTTTTTGGCTTGTAATTGTTAGCTCCTTCAAGCTTAATACATTTCTATTTATTCGTATTAAATTTCTATTACCTTTGTTATAATTAGATGTATTGACCCAATCTGTGTATATTTCACCCGATGTTGTTAAACCGTCTGTAATCACCTGGCCTGTCTCTCCATTGATAATAGTTATTCTACTTCCATAATG
Source organism: Gerris lacustris (assembly GCA_951217055.1). Classification (NCBI taxonomy): domain Eukaryota; kingdom Metazoa; phylum Arthropoda; class Insecta; order Hemiptera; family Gerridae; genus Gerris; species Gerris lacustris. Next base: position 48,308,843 of record OX578281.1, read on the forward strand.
TGATACGTCCAATTTGTCTGCTAAAATCCTACGTCCGGAAAATAATTAATTTTGAAACCCACAATTGAATCCAAGAAACAATCAAGTATACCACAACAAATACTTTCCTCTAAACACTTTCAACCAATTAATAGGTCATCATCAGTAGTTATAACTTAGTTGTAAGTAAACTCATTGAGTCTTATTTATGTGGGTAGCTCAGATACAGGAGATCTGTCAATTTAAGTTGTATTAGCTTCAATGATTAGTTTTCACTCTATAATTTTTACGTGGTTATTCATACTATCACTGATTACGAAAACCCTGAGTATATTAGAAAATTATAGATAATTTATTCCTTGTTTAGAGTATAAGCTGGTATCTCTCCTCAGCTTATTAGGTGGAGAATCATATTCCAAATATATATATTTTTTTTTCTGCATCCTGCAAGCAGGGTAAGTCTATATTTGGCTATTAGATTACACATAATTTTTTGATTATTGAAACTCTATGTGTTATCAATCAATATTATATATCTATTGATTCTCTTTTAAATTTACTTAATTCGAAGTAATTTATACAACATTTGATTATACTTACATGAAAAATTGAAGTTTAGAATAAGGTTGATAAGTTGAATCAAAAATTACGTTAAGTTGTATTCTAGGCCATACTGTAGGTTTATCAGGACAAACTGGATTTCTAAGTAACTTATCTGCAAACATTTTACTATATTTTAATACACTTATTTGTACATTTCGAAGTAAATTATTATTAGTAATTACTTTTGATAGTGTAAGTTAATGAAAAATATTAAAACTTTAGTGAGTATACTTGCGTAATTGTTGAAGTGTTCGTATGAAGATTTAATATTTTCTTCCAATGCTTCCTCGTTCTGATAATTACAAGTAGAACAAAGTTCATATAATTTGTTTGCGAAGTATTTAGTCTGAAAGTAAAAGTAAGTTGTAGGAATTACTAAAACTAGTATAAATTATAATTTTTATTGAAATAGGCCAAGCAAATTAGGCTTTTGCCTTCGAAAAATGGGTTGAGTTGTGCAAACTGTTATAATCACTCAAGTAGACCTCTGATACGAAAAATCTGAGTTTGCCCTGATTCCCGAGTGGAGCTTTAGTCCATGGTGTTTGACAAACCTCAAAATATTTGGTACTTTTTTTAGGGTTTGCTAAATATCTCTGTTCCTATGCATTGGAGAGCAAAAGTAGTTATTATCAATTTTATAGAGGACAAAATTAGCTTCGACTTTTGTATTTATATTTTTTTTTTTACGTTCTTTTCTTTTTAAAAAAACTTTTAGATACAATTAAATATATTTGGCAATCTTTAACACCATATCTTATGATTAACATGATCTTTCATTGCAGTGTCGCTGTTTTAAATAATAAAGATTTTAAGGCCTCCCTTCTGACGTGACTTTTATTATTAACATTCTTGGCCCAATAGTTTAATTGTTAATAAATGTAAAACTATCCCCATATTATTATTTTTATATAATAAATTTAAAAATAAAAATAGGTTAAGCAATTTCACCTATTTTTTCTTAGTACGGCAACTGTAGATTGAATTAATATAGATACAATTAAGATCTAATTACAAAATAAAATGATCACTTGTTTATAATATTACCTGTTTTTCAAGTTTTTGTCGCCTTTTGTGAATTTGTTCTGAGTAAAACTCTTGTCTTTGGCATGTTGAAGTTTCTAAACCTCCCTTATAAAATGTCTCTAATATCTGAGATAGTCTTAAGTTCTGTTTTTTCTCCCATCGCAGCATTTCAAGTCCCATGATCATTCCTGAAAAGTTAATATTAACTGTTATTTCTGCAGTGTAACAATTAGTTTAAGCCTTTTGGGACAGAAAAATGTGTTCAAACGTGGGCAAAAGTTTTACTTTGTTGCTTGTTTGCATCCTAAGGGCCTTTCATATTTTTTCCTCTCTATCAACTTTACATTCTGATGCCATCTTGTGGTTTTGGAGAGGTTTACTTAAATTTCTATTTAGTAATCAAAAGATTACAGGAGGTGTCTTGGGTGGAAATATATTTGATGATTGCAAGAATTTGGGGCCTTGAGTCTGTGAGCCTTAAACAATTATTTTGACCTAAACAACTCTTTCTTTTCAAGGGAAATCTGTCATACAACTTTTTCCCTATTATTGATTCCCTTATTGATTCAAACTCAAAATACCACTTTATCCTATAACACACAAACAGGTGGTTTCAATCATTAGCCTAGCATGTGTCATCTACTTTAAGCGGCAGTATTATTATTATTTATTTTTTTATTTATATTTACATTTCACAATATTTTACCATAGCATTTGGGTAACCGCAATAGTATAGCTTTAGTGAGACCTTCAGTGATTTTAATACATAAATCTTTTAATTACTTCATCTTCAAATGGGTAACATTTACTTATATGTAACTTGAAAGATAATGAAGTGAAATTAGAAGTGAAGAAATAATGCATAAAGCAGAGTATCTGTTTTTTATTCAAATCTACTGTTTTATTCCAAGTTTGATGAAATTTTGCATACTTGACCTTCAAAAAAAGAGAAAGGTCACTGTCTATATGCAATTTAACCCCCCCCCCTTCCTGGGCAACATAGGGTCTTTAGCTAGTATTATGTAATATGAAAAATATAATAAACTAAATAAAAATTAGAGAAACTTTATTCATTGTGGAACTATTTTTATTTATTTACTTACGTAATATTTTTAAGTGAGGTTTTGAAAAGCATGGAGGGATGGGATTTGAGTTATTTGTTGGGGTAGTAAATTTTTGTAGTCTAGGATAGGGCAATTGGCCATAAATAGTTTAGTCCAAAAGGGGACAGTGAATAAACCCCCTGGGAAATGAGGGTCCAGGCTTTAGAAAACCTTCGGGAATTTAAAGGTAAAAATATGCATTTGTTTTTAGAAGAAATTTTGTCTTTATAAATTTTCACAAAATTATAGTAAGAATAAAATGCGGAAAATGGAATAAAACTATCAGTCATTAGACTCATTTTAATTTTACCCAGAGTTCTTCTTCTTTTGGAAAAAAACGGTCATAATTTAAAACTGATGGGAAGCCTACAAAAGCATGAGTCCTTAAGTTTTGTTTTCAGGTTGGATAAGCATGTTTAACATAGCTGTAGGTATTTAAAATCTGTTTTATTTTATAAAACAGTTAGTTTTACAAAGTGTTGATTTTTTCCAACTTGAACATTTTTCCTATAGGTTTCCTCAAACAGATTTTAATTATTCTCTTTTTTTGAAAACTTCAAGGCACTCAAAGGTGATTAGATTGACTCCACCCTGCCTAAAGATCCAATATTGCAGCAGAGATTAATATAGAGCATTATACACATATCGAATTTTAACTGACAAAATCAATGACATATTTTTAAACTTGTACATCACTTTCCTCAGTCTTGAAAAAATATATTTGTGTGAGGCTTCCATTTCAAATTTTATATGTTTGTATTTGCTTAGGACACTGGCAGACGGGCTTCTTTATACTCTTTGTGCATTTTCATTGTGAATCCTTAGATCCAACGGGCTGTCATTCAACCTTGTTCGATAATACCAGCTTCAGTTAACGAAAATGTAATACATTTTGTTTTTACAATGACAGTTTATTAAAATCCAATTAAACACTAGCTTTGTGCTTAATTTTTTTAATATAAACTGATATTAATTTAGTATAAATATGATTAATTTTCCTCTTTTAAGTTTTATTTACTATATATTATGAAGAAATTACTAATTTCATTTATTTAATTTAATTAAAACTTTCTTACCATCTAAGCCACCTAGTAGTTCTGAATCAGTGAACTGCCAATTTGTATTTGCCACATTATTATAATCTGTCATAAGAAAGTAGTTTGTTGGTATCACTGAATCATTCCACTGTCCTCCAGGTCCTATGTGTGGAATAGATCCAATTTGCATGCTCACCATTTCAGCTAGATCTCCTAAAAATGATATAACTGTGGTTTTTAAGGGTTGTCATATATTTGTACAAATTAAGATTTGGGAAGGAACCCCTTAAGGGGTTCTCTTCCCCTTGGTACTTATTTATATATCTCATTAATGACCACACCATACTTGCTTTGGCGGTGCAATGTACATAGGTATGATGAGTGAAGTGGTTGGGATGACTCTCCACCACAGGGCTTGTAAAATGAGTCAATAAATTGTCTAATGTCTAAGATTCGAAGAAGTGGTTCCTTCTATCCGTCTTACTCGTTCAAGGAAGTACAAGTGGGTTGGAATTTATTGGTAATGCCTGAATAAGGCAACAGCCTATTAGGGTCCGTAGGCAAAACCAAGGACCCTTATATTTTCCTGCGTGTGTCTGTCCGTCCGTCCGGTCGCCTGCCCTTATGGCTACACCTTTTGTCCGATCACTTTGAAATTTGGCATGTATGTGTCTTGTACCTACCACATATTTTAAAAATATAGCGACTTAAAAAAAATATTTTTCAAAATAATTAGGGTAAAAAAACTTAAGGGTTAAAATTTTTTTATTTTTTTTCGACAGCGTGAGGGGTATCATATGAAAGGGTACGTCGAGCTGATTACAAAAATATATAATTCTTCGGTTATAACTTTGATAGGGCGAGCGTAGGCAAGTTTGAAGTGGGTGTGAAACGTGTCCCCCCCCCCCCCCCCCTCTATTTCGCTTATGTGAAGTGCAAAAAATCTGAAAAAAATCCTGAACATTCTTCGACCAAAAGTAAAGATACCACTTTTTGGAAATTTCGAAAAAAATATTATTTCAATTTTTATTGAAAAAATATGTTTTTTTTATAACTATAGTATTTTCGATGTATTTATATGGTTTTAGCCCGGTTCAGTGGCAAAAAAATTACTTTATCAGAAGTTTTTTTATGTATTTTGAGAATATCAGACCCTTAGGATAGTTCAAAGTAAGCTTTTTAGCATTTTAAAAAACACCATCAATAGGGTACTAATTAAACTATACAGGGTTGTCTACGGACCCTCGCTGTGTGCTGACTAGCACACACTTGACCTGTTTATTTTAAAAATTGGTTGGTGCACAATGTAAACCACATTATTAGAGTAACTGTCACATTTAATGAAGAACTAAAAAAATACATTAAAAACTTTTCATATATTTTTTAAACATACCTGCCAATGTTGAAGCCCACAAGGAAGACATATATTTTATCTCGCTTGTACTATTAGGTAACCACTGGCCTACCTGTTGATTAAATTAGATATTAAATTTTTCATGTACCTATTATTTACTGAATTAAATTTGTTGAAACCAGCTGTGAAGAGGACTTCACCATTATAAAAGAGTATGCAATATTTCTTTATATCTGCCAGAAATGGAGATAATAATTTGAATGACTTTTATTTGATAGTTTTTCCTTTATAACATTCAACCTCAATTTTTGAGTTAATCTTTCTAAATTCCTGGTTAAAGAGCGAACAGAAACTTAGAAAGATATATAAAGTATATCTTTCCATCCAGGCCCGGACTTTAAGTGAATGGCGCCCTGGGCTGCTCTCAGCTTTGGCGCCCCTCCCTCCGGTTATTTATGCATACCGGCAAAGCATACACACGAAAGTTCAAAGTAGTATACATTGTAAAGGGTTAAAATTGATGAAATAACCTAGATTTAAAGGTGTAAGCTATAAAGGTATATATTCAACAATAACAAAATTAATATACGTTTTTTTAGCTTTTTATATAAGGTTGTTTATTTGAGCATAATGTCATTGTAATACATAATAAAAATTGCAGTACAAATATATTATATTAATTATTATTAAAAATCTCAACAAAGCAAACCTTGAGGATGGGAGCTAAGGCTCTATTATATGAATTAGAAAAAAAAAATGAAAACGAAAAATACCTAAAATTATGAAATACACACATACCAAATTAAAAAAATAAAAATAAATTAAATAAAAAAATAAATGAAAAATAAAAATACAGTAAAACTTTGATTAAACGTTTTTGTTGGTATCACAGAAAAACGAGTCAATAAAGATAAAAATTTTCTAATTTACACTACACCTCTGTTTGAAACTATAAATTCGATAAATGGATTTGTCGAAGGTGTAATAATTTAAAGCAGACTGTTTCAGTTTATTATGAAACGTTTCGACTCATAAGAGTCACCTTCAAATGTTATAAAAATGTCTAATCAAGTCTTTTTTTAACGTCAAATTTTAAATAATTTATTCCTTTTTAAGATGTTAATTGTCATGTAAGCTTAAACTATTTATGTATAAATATTGTTTTTAATCTAATTTCTATCAAGACGATCTCCACTAATACTAAAGGAACAAACCTACACCAACTATTGGTCATTTATAAAAATACATTTTGACTGAAGATGAATCTTATGAGTCAAAACGTTTTATAAGATAATCTTCGTTAAATATTAAACCTTTAATGAAACCATTAGCGACCGAATTTATAGAAAAAAAATTACTGGAAATTTTAAAAAACCATACCTAAAAGGGACTTGCATAAGCTTTTCTTCTTTAGGACAAGTTTGATATTATTGAATCAATTATTTTTAGAAAAACTCCAGTTCTAAAAGCTGATCTTCCATCATGTTTCACTTCATTCTTACTGGTCTCATCTGCAAATATTTTGCGTTTCCTAACCCTGGAATAAGTAGGAGTTTCACACCCATAAACAGCCACAGTAGATTCTTCGTACTTTTCAAACTCGTCTCTTTTTTCTTTGACATATCCTTCTAAAGTCTAAAGAGTGGAGCAGTTTAGTAGCCGCTGCAAGATCTATGGTTTGCATTTGTAAGTTGTTCTACACTTGTCAAACCTTTCTAAGATGTCATTCCATAAAATACATAAAAAAGCAATTTCAAAATTTCAAAATTGTTTTTCAAGAGCTTGGGCTTCTAATCGAGGTCCAGGTTTTACTAAATCTTCAGATAACGTCCTCAGAGAATTTTGAATTTCCTTATACCCTTTTACTACAGCTTTCAGGGCATTTGCTCTAGCTGACCACCTGTTATCAGATAGCGACTTTACCACTGGTGTATGGATTTTATCCAAGTGCTCTTTTTAAAATTTCCTTTTAAAAAATGGGAAAAGGTAGAGAATAATAGTTGTTTTGGGTCAACACGGCATGATATAGTGGTTTAGCAGAAACCAGATCAATGGTGCGACAACCATCAGTGGATAGAGAGCCAATCACGGTATATGCAATTTTTATTTATAAAAAAATAAGAAAAGCGCAATCTTAGCTGTGCTCGGAATGCTCGGAAGGGGAGGATCTGGAGCATATTATTATCCTTTGTTCAAAAATATTTATTTCTTAATAAAAATAACTTTATTATTTTTAAAGATGGTCCATTGCAATAGACTCATTCAACAACCATTCACGCATATAAATCATCATTGCATAGTAAAAAGGAATCCATTTACGAGTTAATCTATAGATTTTTATCAGACACGAATTATAAAATTTACAAAAATGAGAAATAATTAAAAGAAAATAAAATTACTAAATTAATAGAAAATATATATATTTTTTAATGACTTAACACTATTTATCTTAGCAGTTTATTTAAAATTGTCTGTTGTTATTGAGTTTTATTTTTTTAAATTTGTCTTAAGAGTGGAAAAAGACTTTTTTTATTTTAGTAAAAAGATGTCTTCGAAAATTTTGCGCCCCCCAAAACCTGGCGCCCTGGGCTATAGCCCAGTCAGCCCATTTACAAGTCTGGGCCTGTTTCCATCATATATAAAGTATTCCAATACAGAAGTGAAAAGGTGGAATTTTACTTGTAATGCCTTTATTAAACAGATGTGTTAGTTGCTTAACTCAACTCAAACTACATATACACCAAGACCCCCCTCTCAACCTTGGATCAACAATAGGGTGGGCCGAAAAAAAATTAATTTTGAATTTGAAAAAGTCCAACCTTGTAAAACTTGTGTATGCATTAGAAACTATCATACGTAAAATTTTGGCCCGATCGAATGACACTTAGGTGGTGCACTATCGCTTCAAAGCTTTAAAAACACTTTTTAAGAAATGTTTGATATTAAATTTTTTTTAAATATTTTAGTTATTTTTATTCACTTATTAGCATCTATTTGCTCTTTGATGGCATATTATTTGATTGCAGGAAGAAAAAAAAATTAAAACAAGTTAATTGTAGATTGAGATAAGACGGTACATACATATGTGTATCATTGAGTTATTCCAAAGATAATAGAGAAATTGGTGTTATGCAGGTCCTAATAATACCTTGGAATAACTCAATGGTACTCATATGTATTATGTATGTACCGACTTATCTCAATCTATAATTAACTTGTTTTAATTTTTTTTTCTTCCTGCAATCAAATAATATGCCAGCAAAGAGCAAATAGGTGCTAATAAGTGAATAAAAATAACTAAAATATTTTTCAAAAATTAAAATATCAAAAAAATTTAAAAAGTGTTTTTTAAAGCTTTGAAGCGATAGTGCACCACCTAAGTGTCATTCGATCGGGCCAAAATTTTACGTATGATAGTTTCTAATGCATACACAAGTTTTACGAGGTTGGACTTTTTCAAATTCAAAATTTAATTTTTTTTTCGGCCCACCCTAATCAACAAGCACCCCTATTTCAAGCAGCACCAAGACCCCCTCCAGGAGTTCTGGTTAGATTTAAAAAATGTTATTTCCTCACAATAATTTTTAGGTATTCTAAATATTTTACCTTTGAGTGCTTTAGTGATTTTTAAAATTAAAAGATTACATGAAGTGTAAACTTACTGGAAGTTCGACTGGTTGCAAAACAGCTAATAATGCTGCAATAGTTCTGCTTGGACTAATGGCTTGATCACTGGACCAAACTACTCCCATTTCAATTGGGCATGAACTCATTTTAGTACCAAACATCTCACCTGTATACCTCAACACATAAAAAAATATATTGACAATTTGAAAATCTTTACTAAAAAAATTTTAGGGTACAGAGCAATTGAAAATAAATGAGGATCGTATCTGGTATGTCAATCCAAAGACTTGAGGGCATCCCTTAAAAACATATTTATTTTTTTTAAGGGCTAGATGGGGTTTATTTTGGATTTATGTTACTACATTGTTGATTGATACTTTGGGCTGTATAAAAATGATTAAATAAAAATTAATTTGTATTTTTTAAATAATAAGTAAAATATTCTTGAGGTTTGGTTGAAAATAAATTTTATTAATTGAGGTTTAAATTTATTTTTTGAGAATTCACTTAAAATGTCTTCCTGTGATCTAAAATTTAATTATCTAAAATAATTTAAATATTTTTTGGCTTACCATTGCTTTTGTTGGCTTAATTTTGGGCATATTTTATACTCGTCACCCCTTTCCCATAAATCAACAGAACTAGATAGCATGAAGTGTAAAGTGCACTGAAAGCATATTATTTAATTTTAGAAATTGATAATAATTTAAAATCGTATTAATTCCTTAATAAACCTTACAACTTAGTAATAATAATATTGACTAAAATTAAAATATCAGTGTTGCTCCTGTGATCTTCATGAAAAACTTACATTTGAGCGAAGAACATTTCTACTAGTTCAGTAATAATAATAATAATGTCTTTATTTCTAAATAACAAAATTCTGTATAACAGTATAACAAATGACTTTGACACCCATGGCCTCAAGCCGTCGGGCGGAGTTGCACGTCTAACAAGAGAATAAACAAGTAAGAACATATAATATATTATATAAACAAGAAAGAACAAAGTTGAGTAAATATTTAATTTCCACAGTAGAGCATACACTTTTTATTAATTATAAAATTTTTAGAATTACTTAATTTTTTTAAATATTCGATTTGTATACTGTGTTAATATACATTTACACACACACTTACTAGTTCAGTACATAAACAAAGAAATGCACAATTCTCCCTACTTATAGGTTTAATGACTTTTTTTTATTCAACCTATTGATATATAGATCACCATCACTGCTTTCTTATGTTACATTATTCATTAATAAATATTATTTTACGATAAAAACACATAAGAAACACTTCTTACATTTTATAAGCTTGTATTGTTTTATATTGTTATTGTTTGTTTTACCTTTATTATGTGTCGCATTATTTATTAAAATTTATTATTTTATTAGGATTTAATTATTACCAAGCATTTCATTCATGAGACAATTTTTATTTATTTATTATTTTTTAATAAATGCTTAATTAATTTTCTTACCATCTCAGCAAGTGTCAAACTATTTTCATTATAGTAAAAATCTGCTGGAAGTAGTGCTCTTTTAAGTATTTCATTCCTGAATCTTTGAAAGCCAGAAATTCTAAATGGAATAGTACCTTCACTGTAAATTACTGCATTTGGATCTCTTTCAATACCGTCAACTGAAAGTCTAAAATTCAAAGTTATTAATACTATATTTTCATTGCCTAATTTGTTCTTAGTTTGAACAAAACACTAACTCTTATTTCTTCTGTACTATAGACAGTATTGACAAGCTTTCTATTACTGTTATTCTGACTATCAAAGCCAATCTATGGCATTCTACTTATCTGTTCACTTTTTGCAGAAATATTTTAATAAATCATCCTCCAATAAATTACCAACCCTCTATCCTTGGTATCAATCTAACTATTTAATAATGACCTAAATGTGCCCTCTGTTCATATGCCTGAGGAAGGTGTCAACAAATCCTTTTATTGTAATTACTGTGCCAAATACCTTATATGAAATTTCCCAAAAAATCTTTAAAAGACACCTAAAACACAAAAGGCCACCTGACTTCCTGATATGATTTTATTAAATTAAGGATTGGTATCGTAGATTTTTATCAAGATATTAAAAAAAAAAAAAAAATCACTTAACATAGTTATTACTTTACCATATAAATTTGTTTTTGATGGATTTACACGCTTTGAGGCCTCCCGAGTCCAAAAAGTAATTTTTAATAGATTTACACTTTTTAAGGTCTCCTGAGTCCAAAAAATTAGTATTAAAAAAAAAATCTGTCTGTCATCTGTGCAAACTTGTGAAGCCTAAACTACTGGGCCGATTTTCAGAAAAATCATACCTCGAGGTAAAATCGAGAAATAAATTTTAGGTCTAAATTAGGGGCGCTACTCCCCAAAAAACTCTGATAAAACGTGAAAAAATATATTTCACGACGATTTTGATCATTTGCAATATTTCGATCCTTCCTTGGATCATTCTTAAGCTGACCAACTATCTGATTACATTGTCACAGTTACTGTTTTATTTAAAAATTCTTGAAAGTACATAAATACTTATTTGAATCTTAAAGATTCTCGTCAATTCACCTTCAGGTACCTGATCAGCCTTGACAGTACCTGATTTCAATCAGGTACTGTCAAATTACACTATTATTTAATAATATCTCAGATATCAAGTTATATTGAGGCGAAATCGAGAAATGAATTTTTGCTCCAAATTTGGAAAATTCACACACACTTGGTGAAAAAAATTATTTCTCAAAAGGCGGTTCCGACAATATGGATTAAAAAATTCCAAAATGTAGTCATTTAAACTATATAAGCCGTTTACCCGGGAAAAATCTAGTTTCCGAGATACTTATGAAAATAAATCTGATTTTGTTGAAAATCGGAAACAAAATGTAAACAAACATCTGTACAACGCAATTTAATTTGTTTAAATAAATTATATGAGATATTATGGAATTTAAATAGTTTCAGCAATAAGAGAAAATTTGTGGGAGTTGTCTCGGACCGATTTTTTTATTATAAAGAAGTTTTACTCTAGCTTACGAGTATGTTAAATATATAAAATTAAAGTTTTTTCTGTAAGTTAGTACGAATTGAATTTTTTTTGGATGCTTTTTCATTTTATACATCCAAAAACCGAATCTGGCCTTAACTTTTTTCGTGTGTGTATGTATGTCTGTGGCCCTAGTCTGTCTTTATAGGCGCAAAACTGGCTAATTTTTTTCAGAGGTGAGCGTAAACATGTCGTGCAATTTGTAGGCTTGGTTTCATCTAAAAATTTTGAGTAGAACCAAAGTTATTAACAATTTTACAAAAAAAAGTATATAAAACATAACCTAAAAAAAAATAGGTTAACCCACCCAGCGCATAACTAAAACCCACAGACTCGCTAATCAAAATGTTTGGGTCCTTCTAAGACCACCTAGACAGAGACTCGCGGTTTTTTTGCGTTTGGTCGGAAATTGACCCAAACCTACTGGAAAAGTTCGAAAAATTAAAAAAAAAGTTATACCCCCTTAAAAAATTGAATATGGCGGACGCAACTTTTAGAGTTTTTTGGAAGGTTATTGCAGCTAAACAGTAAGTCGTATCGAAAAGCAGATTGAACCAGCACCAGCGGTAACTGATTTTAGAGATCTACATCTTTGGTCCTATGACTTTTTGTCGTACCTCCATCGGTTCTACCTTAAATAGTGCTAAATTGATTTTTCTATTAGTTTTTGACTTTAAGCTCTTATGGCGTCCGCTATTGTTGACCGATTTAATTTCTGATTGGGGTGCTTAACCTCACACTAATTCTCTTTAAATCGAGTATTTATTATTTTATCATTTTTTTCTAGAACTAGAGTTATTAAATATTTACTGGTGCAACTACTGTATTGAGAAAAGAGCAGGGCCGGATCTAGCTACCGCCAACCCCGCAGTGCGGGGGGCCTACGTACGGTCCTGGGGGGCCCAGTCAGAGATGTTGAAAAAGGTTTTTTTTACAACAAAAAAGCAAGAAGGATATTGTGATCAGTGGCGTAGCTATGGGCCCGAATTGCGGGCGGGTCCCCGGTGCCAGGGGGCCCACAAATAAAAAAAAACATGAAACTACTATCTTTGTACCTCAATGTCGATGGGGGCCCTTTAGAATATAATTAAATCTAAATGGAATCATACTCATATATCTTTGTCGCGATGTGGAAGACGTGTTCATTTTAGCAACGCTCGCGCCAATTATCTTTTCCTGTAAGGACAAACTTGCCCTCAGAAATCCTTAAAACTCGTCTTTTTGCACATTAAATAATTCTCCGGAGGAGGACCCCCGGACCCCCCGAGTTGATATAGTTAAAAGACTTAGTTAGACTGTTTTCCCCTACCCGGCTTACTAATTTAAAATATATCTCTTCCGTACTCAAAAACGTCTGCTTGTATCAGGTATCAGGTTGAAATTTTACATGCCTGTTTCAACTTTACTTTACTTTGTGTAGGACGTTTTATAAAAATCGTTACGTTAGAATGTAAGATATCGTAAGATATATCTTAGTTTTCTCTATTTTAAACGTTTAGGTCCGCTTTAATAAATTTAGCAAAAGGAACGAAGTTCCTTTTGCTTTTCATTAAATATACAAATTATAAAATCAGACTACTAAGTATACGATGCTACCTAATTATACATGGCGGAGTTAGAAAAGAGACAAAATTAAAAGTAACGAACTGTTTGTACCTAGCAAGAGTTAAGGAAAAATTAAAAGAAAATCATTATTTGTATCATTAAAGCAAGCGTCTTACTATAAATATATATTGAATATAAGAAAAAAAAGATCATGATGAGTTTATAGTTAAAGAGTATGTTTGTTAAAGAATGTTGGATTGAAATAGGACTGTTTTCTACCTACCCGGCCTTTAATTTAAAATATTATAAAATATATCTCTAGAATATAAATTTAGCGATCTTTAACACTTCATAGCAGTATCGGTGTTGGTTTTACTAAAAAAAAAATATTAATTTAAAAAAGTTGTATGTCTCATTGAATAGAATAAGTTATAATTTTTCCCGTCCAAAATTCCAATTTTATATTTGAACGTTTACGCGAGCGTTGCTAAAATGAACACGTCTTCCACATCGGTCAACTTTGGCTGAAGTTATCGTTATGGGTCGATTTCAGTTTTGTGACGGTGTTTTTTTCGGATTCACTCCCGGGCTTCAGAGGCTGCTGTAACGTGCCATATAAGGAACTTAGTTCCAATAAATATGAAAAATTAACATATAACAGTAGACTAACTTTTAACCAAATCTCCTAAACATAACTTAATTTATTTTCTTTCCTTGCAGGAGAATTGTCAGGATCAGGAAAGAAAATAACTAAGAAAGTTTTAGGGGAAATTGTTAAAAGTTATGTCAACATGTTGTGTAAAGATAATGTAAGTTAATGTAGACAGAAAATTGAATATCCGGTCCTGGAGAAGAGTCTGGTAATTAAATTAATGCACCATCATGGTTCATGGTTGATGATTGTTCAATTACTTCCCAGTCTAATTGGTTTTGACTACGTTTATTTCCTCATTTATTTTATCCTTTTTTTTTTAGCATTGTAATTAATTTAGGAACGCAGCAGCGTTCCGCTCCGCCAAGTCAAAAAGGTCAAATTTCCCAAAAGCTGCCAGTGTATATATGCTGTAGGTGACAAACTAGGGTTTCTGAGGGTCTGAGGAATTCAGTGGTCTGAATTCCTAAATAAAAAGATGTGTGTCAATTTTTGTATTTTGTCTTTGCTTTCTATTTCTAATATTTCACTTCCTACAATAAAATATGTTTTACACTTACAGGGATAATAGAAACTGATTATTCTAAATTCTTGAAACTTGTCATAAAATTAATGCACAGATGTGCAGCTAAAAAGTGCTACACTGTCTAGAATGACATGTGTTTTTTTTACTTTTTTCTCCTAAATGGATTTGGTCTAGGAAATATTCCCAACTTCATTAAATTTCTATAAATTGTTCTTTACTTACTTGTGGATAAGCATGCTGGCCAATGTCCTTGGACTGTACATACTGTTTGGACTCAATTCTATTTTTCTTATAATGTCTATTAGAGATGTAATACTCAGTGGATATAAGATTGTATTGCTTCTGTAGCATATTTGAAGATATTCTGGGATTGTTTGACACCATACTGATGAAACTGAAAAATTACAATATAAAATATTTTATTTTATTATTAAATAATATTTATTTCACTTAAATCAGTTGAGACACTTTAAGAAATGAATAAAACTAAGAAGAAACTTATTACGTCTCTAAATCTATTTTGAACTCCCTCAGGGTTTAATTTTCATTAAAAATAACTAGAACAACATCCAATAAACACTTAACATCTTAAAACATTTATTTACATTTATGACGATAGGTAAATTACTCCGTCTAAAGTTAAATCTAATGTAAAAACCAGCCGTAAGTCAAAGGATAAATTATGAAATATGTGAATACTTTTCGAGATAGAAGATATCAACAAAATTAACATGTAACCAACTAGTATAAATATTTATTTCTAGTTACTGCATTCGGATATTTAGAAAACCTCTTGGATATAAAATATTGTTTACAACATTATGACATTCCTACTTTAACTCCTTACACATTTTTACATGGAGGTCCACTGAGTCCAAAAAAGTGGTTTTTAAAAAATATTCGTCTGTCGTCTGTGCAGACGTGTGGAGCCTAAACTGCTGGGCCGATTACGACGGTTTTACAAGAAAATCCTGTTATAAAGGATTTGAATTTCGATGTTTTGCTCCCACTGCTGGAACTGGAAGTATATTCAGGGTTACTGAGCATTGCGATGTTTACTTGAAGCAAGAACAAGATAAAAAATCCCGTCAAGTACTTGTCAGCAAGTTACTAAAAGGGTTTCTTCGGTCATAAGAATTCATAAGTACATTATTATATATATATATTTTTTTTTTAACAAAAATATGTATAAAAATTCACTTTTAAGAAACAAGGTGTGCATATATTATCCATTAGTATCTTCGGTAGTATGCACTAATTTGGTTATTTTATGGGTAAAATGGCCGCTATTTTGGAAAACGATTTATTTTTGTAAACCAAATTTCAATACCTTTAAAATGATACCCAACTTCGAATTTTCAAATGACAAACATTTTGGGGCTCCCTCGTTACGGCCCCCTAAAATTTTTAAAATTTGATTTTTTTATATCAACTCCCAGAAATATCATTGGACCATAGAGATGTATATTTTTGCCTTATTTTTAGGACCTGTCCTAATGGGGTAGCGGGGGGGGGGGATTTTTTGTGTTATGTTTTAATTTTGTTGGGGGTAAAATGACCGGCATTTTAGAAAAACGATATATTTTGGTGAACCAAATTTCAATACCTTTAAAATGATACCCAACTTTGAATTTTCAAATGACAAAATTTTTGGGGCTCCCGAGTTGGGGCCCCCTAAAATAAGAAACCTTAAGAATTACACAGCTTGTGAAATAAGGTATATTTTTAATTACCTGTTACTGTTTTACATGCAGGTATCTGAAAATTAGCACATCGACTTTTATAGTTAAAAAAAATTATGTTTAGACTTTGTTTCATCCAACATATAGGTTATAAGAGATCGTGTTACTAACCATAAATGTTTAATGTAAATGAATATGAATTACACTGAAAATCTAAGCATTTGATGTTTCAATTTCGTAATTATTTCTGCAAAATTATATTTCTGTTCTTCAGAGGTCCAATTTAATTTTTACATTCTCGTATTCGTAGAGAAAGTATTGTGATAACGCTAAAATTCGGTTTTGAGATTTTGAGTCCATATAAATGGTTTTTAATAATTGTTTGTCAGTCTGTTGTCTATGCAGAGGCGTGTAGGCTGAACTATTGGGCCTTTTTCGATGAAATTGGCATAAATGTTGCTTGCATAATATCGGCGTTTGGCCAAACAATAACAAAGCTCTTAAAGATAAACCATATCAAACATTTATGTAAATATGATTTATATGCTTTCTCGCAACTGCTAGAACAAAATTATTTTAAATGATACAAAATTCAAACCGGTAGGATATTTGCATAATATTGACAATTCACAATATATTCTATCAAATGTCTAAATTAAACATAATATAGATTTTCTCTTAATTGAAATAAATGTTTCGTTAATATGTGACTTACGAATAAATGATAGGAGCAAAATTGAAGAGCACACTCGTGTGATAATGTTCATAATTTCAAACTGAAATCAGCGAAGCTTGTTTTGAAACGATAGATAATAAGAGATAAAAACGCGAGAGATAACAAAATTACCTGGATTAGTCCTACCTTTTCCGCTTGTAAACGTTTTTACTGAGACTCATTTTTATTCTATTTGTTTAGCAAACTTTGAAAACCTAAAAATAATATATTTTTGACATTGGATAGTACATATGATTTCACAAGCCTTCTAAAAGAGCAGATGATAGTTTAGTTAATTATTTTTTATTACTGAAAATGGATTAATAAATTCATCTTTTTTTAATAGGTGCCACTTGAGACTTTTTATTTACTTTTTTTTTTTAACTAGTGTATTTCAAACTGTTAGGTAATCAGCAAGTATTCAGTATTCCGTATTTTTTTTTAAGAAGGTGTGGTATATTGACCCTACTCTATCTAATTGATAGTTCTTGAGTTGTAGTAAAGAATGACGTTAAATTATTATTATTATTATTAATATTATTATTATTTATATTATTATTATTATTACTGTTACAATTATTTCTGTAAGATTGCGCTACACTCAAATAATTTTTCAACCTTTATGAAAATCTGTGTCCTCTTCAAACATTTGGTGTTAACCGCATGGCATGTGACGTGATAATTCAGAAAGTTAATTGAAATTTTAAGTATTATTGAATTTTTACGTTCCGTAGCCGTAAATAGAGGACCCTTATACATTCCTGAGATTGTATGTCCGCCCATCTGTGTGTCTGTGACGCACCTTATCTCCGAATGTACCCAACCCAATAACCAAATCATGAAAAAATTTTAGGGAAGCCTCAAAAATTAGGGGTTGAAGTTTAAGGGGATGCATTGTTTTCTAACGGAAATGCGTCATGTGGGATGTAAAATAAAAGAGGAGAACGCCACAAGTACAATTATATATTCGGTTTCGTTTTTGTACCAATTCATCTTTGCGTCATGTGCCTTTGAAAATTGCCCCCCACCCCCCTATTTTGTTTAACATATCTATAAAATAATCATAGTTATTATTTGTCAAAAAACAAAAAACAGTTTTTTAAGAATTTTTTCTTTTGTGAGAAAAATACATAAATAGACTGCCAATTGGTGTGGCACATAGCTTCCTCGCATTTTATCACGTACTTTATTGATTTTATGCTTTAACAAGCCATTATTATTTTGGTTAATTGTTTCCTCCGTTTTTTTTGTCAAAATGGTTTTGATTTTTTACATTAATTAATTTAGCAAAAGTTGAAGAGCACAGACGGTTCACATTAATCTGGGACTATCTGAGGAATAATCATAATCTGGGATTAACTATGAAAATTTCATACAAATCAGATACTTACTTTTGAAGATATAGGTGTAAATAAATGTACGTTTGGTTTGTGCGCATGTGGAAGAGAAGCAAACAGGCGCAGAAGGTTGAAACTTATATGGGACAGACAATGAGCTAATGACCTACCATATAAATGTCATTAAAATCGGAGTTTTTAAGGTATGTTAGTTCGCAAAAATTGAGTGACAGACAGACACGGAACCAAAAATGTTCCCTGATTTCTGTCTTGGAATTTTTGAAATCGGAGACACAAAATATTTTCATTCTTCAGAACGGCCACATAGCTTCCGTTACCTTCGGTAAGCTCGGAAGCAAAATGTTTTTCTCTTCCAAAAATCATGAAAATTTAATAACTATTAGAACGGATTGGGTGTAGACAATGCGTCGTGGACAATAAAAATACATGTAAAGGTGTTTGTTTTATGTCATTTGTAGTGTTATTGACAGTACCTGATTTCAGGTGAATTGATATAATCTTTAAGATTCAAATAAGTATTTATATCCTTTCAAGAATTTTTCTTTAAAACAACTGTGACAATGTAATCAAATAGTCGATCAGCTTGAGAATGATCCAAGAAGGGTCGAAATATCGCTAATGTGAGGCGTTTGAATTTCCTTAAAAGGTACCCAACTAATCTCATACCTCGAGGTATGATTTTCCTGAATATGAATCCCAATTTTCATTAATCGGCCCAGTAGTTTAGCCGCCACGCGTCTGCACAGACTACAGAAGACTGACAGACATTTTTTAGAAATATTATTTTGACCCAATGGACCTAAATAGTGTGAATTGAAAATCCATTAAAATAGAATTTTCACGCTATCACACTTTCTTATTTTATTTATTTTATTCTTATTTTATTTACTGCGTGTATGAAAATTTAAAAAAACATTCAAAAACGAAAATAATAATACCTAATTAAAATTTCAGTTCTTAAATACCTCGTCACATTTACACATTTTATTTTTTTCAAAACTGACATTTCGGTTGGAATGATTTTAGGTTTCTGTAGGAAGTAAGAAAAGAAACCTTATATAACGGCTCTGTCTGTCTGCCCATTGGCATATTTCAATTCATAAACTACTATTATAACTAGGAATATGAAATTCGGCACACAGGTGCTTCTCGGCATTTGTGACAACTGTACTTTGTTGAGTTTTCACAATTCCAAGATGGCGGGCGACTAAAAACAGTTTGTAGTCACCATGACATATTATAATAAGTGTAAAAAAATAATATGCAACTATTAAAATTTTAAATTTAATGATTTTAACTTAATCGACCAGAAACCGGCGATTATCGCCTCACGTACTTACGTAAAACGCGCCTTACTTGTTTCTTTTTATCGGGAACCAAAACCACTGTAAAATGGATCATATGCGATCTAATATATAATATTATTGTATTTTCAATATATTTATAACTGAAATGTGTTCATTAAATGGTTATATTGATATTTATTGCCACATAATCATTAATTAAGTTATATTTTAAAGGTATTTAGATTGTGGTACAACCCTATTAACTCCTTAAATCTCTCTTTGATCCAAATGAATGGCGATTGAGGATCCCTATCTTGAATTTACGAGTATTATTATTCACTTCTTATTCCTTATGTCTGTGTCTCGTTGTTATCTCCTTCGTCATCTTTCGTGTATGTTTAAATGCTCCAAACCTGTTTATCAAAAATATAATATATATTTAAATTATATTGTTGTTTTTAGGGTCCGTAGGCAAAGCAAGGACCCTTATATTTTCCTGCGTGTGTCTGTCCGTCCGTCCTCTCGCATGCTCTCATGGCTACACCTTTCGTCCGATCACTTTGAAATTTGGCATGTATGTGTCTTGTACCTACCCACATATTTTAAAAATATAGCGACTTAAAAAAAATATTTTTCAAAAAAATTAGGGTAAAACAATTTAAGGGTTAAAATTTTTTTTTTTTTTCGACAGCGTAAGGGGTATCATATGAAAGGGTACGTCGAGCTGATTACAAAAATATATAATTCTTTGGATATAACTTTGATAGGGCGAGCGTAGGCAAGTTTGAAGTGGGTGTGAAACGTGTCCTCCCCCCCCCTCTATCTCGCTTATGTGAAGTGCAAAAAATCTGAAAAAATTCCTGAACATTCTTCGACCAAAAGTTAAGATACCACTTTTTGGAAATTTCGAAAAAAATATTATATTATTTTTTATTGACAAAATACGTTTTTTTTTTTTTATAATTATGGTCTTTTCAATAGATTTATATGGTTGTAGTCCGGTTCAGTGGCAAAAAAATACTTTATCATAGTGTGTTTTGAGAATATCAGACCCATAGAATGGTTCAAAGTAAGCTTTTTAGCATTTAAAACAAACACTGTTTATACACTTTACAGTTAAACAGTATATAGTATGGCCTACGGACCCTCGCTGTGTGCTGACTAGCACACACTTGACCTGTTTATTTTAATATTAATATTTAGGTAACTTTACTTTAAGATTTTGGGTTTAAGAAGTCGGTGATTTTTCTGCCATTTACAAGTTATCAATATTAAGATAACTTGCTCAGCTTTCAAGTCCATAGTACATTTTGCTAGTTCAGACTACTTTAATAACTATGGTATATAAATTTCAAGACATAGTTTTATTTATTTATTTAAAATTACAATAAGAATATAAGGTTTAATTACAAAAACAAATACTTTTTAATTTATGTATTAATACACAATATATGTAACTTACATAATATGAAATCATTATGTACTGACATCATATACATCATATTTTATTCACACTTTACAACTACGTAGTACATAAATATAAAACTTAATTAATTTCCAAATTTAAAATTAAAATAATGGTTTGAATGTTTGAAGAACAACCTCAGGCAAATACAAAATCACCAATGGGGAAATTATGTTTTTGTTTTTTTATTAATTTTATAAGAAGTTGATTAGCTATGTAAAATCAGTCTTTTCGTTTGTGTTGTGTAACTTATACTCTGTCTACTTAACCACTTTTTATGCAAATGGTCTCTGTGATGAACGGTTCAAAACGTATTACCGTAAGTAAATGCTCTAGCCAGAGTGTCCACATTATGCAGATTATCACTTTACAGGCCCCGATCTGCAAATGGGCAGACTAGGCATAGAGAGGAGCCAACATCTTAGGCAATTTTCGAAATTTAGACTCATCGGTTTTTGGAACATCGAAAACTAACCGCCTTCGGTCGAGCGAAAAATTAAGGTGCCTATATAAGATCATAAAATCTCTGCCTAGGCTGCAAGGGACCTTAGATTGGGGCCTGTCGCTTTATGGAGTTATTCAGGATTCATTACTATTAGTAACTGATTAAAATTAACCTCTATATAGGCGATTAAAAACGGAATCTTTTAAGTATGGTCAAGTAATCTCTTGAGAGTGATCTATGAGACACCCTTTGTACAGTACAGGGTAGCTTCAGACCAGACCGTTAAATTGCTGCACTACATTGTTACCCATTTTATTTATTAAAATGACCCCCTTTTAACAGTTTGCCTATTGAGCCCCACAATTTGCAATCAATACTGTAAGATAAGGAACTAGTCTAGAGTGGTTATTTGTTGAAGGTTGGTGGTTTACGCGAGTGACTATTTATGTGCCTATGTTTTAGTGGGACCAATCAACAATAGGAACTTTATAAAGGGGTCCTTTTCGTAGGGTTTTACGTGCTTCTAATTTACTCTTTTAAGGTTTATAAATTTTCTTAATTGCTTTTTGACCCCTACTTCCAATTCACATATTATTAGTTGTCGAGCCCTTAATTTGGTGATAATGTAACTTATCAAAGAAATTCTTCAATATAAATGATGTGCTCTATTTGTGCAGTAAGTCATGGCGCTAGTTATTTTTTTTTTCAATTTAAAAATAAGTATATATGAACATTTTATATAAAACATTAAAAAATAATACATTACAATATTCGACCTTTTTTTCTTTTAATGTATTGCTTAAACTAAAAATAACTTAATGTATAAAAAAAGAATTTAAATGTTAAGTTTGTCTAAAAAAAATTAAGTTATTTTTGTACAGAAGTTTGAACTTTTTTTTAAATGTCTTACTCTTCTTTTTTTAAACTTTGTTTTAATTCGGTCTTATTTTTTTACAAGAAGAAAATATGGAGGATGGAATCACGTATTGACGAAATATCCGGCTAGCATTAATAATATTAGCATTGGTGACGCTAGAATAGATAATGCGCTGCTGTAGCATGTAAGTCCGCTGTGTGTAATTTTATAGTTTATCATATTCGGGAACTCGCAGGTTGGATCTGAAAACAGTTAAAACAGATTTAGTATATCGTGGTACTTTTCTATCAGAAGTTTTTTTTTTTTTTTTTTATTTAATAGGAATAAAGTGTAATTTTACATCTAGTCTTTGCTCTCGTAGTTTTTACAATATTACGTAAACTTTTTCCCCAACTAAAGTAATAATTTCTGGGACATAAACATACAAGATATGTTTATTGTCGTATAAAGAAATAATAATCTGAATTGGTTCTGTCATAATAATCAAATTTTACATTAAGATTATTACTTGAAGTTAAACGTGTTTCATAAAACAGTTAACTGAATTCTACTTGTGAATCAGTTCTCTGCTTCAGGGGAAAAGAAAGGGTTTTGCCGACTTTTATTCGTTCGAAAAAGAAGATTCTTATCCACGCTATTAATTTACCTGATTTTCACAAAACTTCGGCGTACCTACTTTTTATTGTGTCTTAATTATTATATCTTTTTTCTACTCTTTAAAATTATTATGTCTTCTTTACAAGATTTTTGATTAGCTTTATATTCTTCACCTCTCTATAGTTCTTCTCCTATGGGTGATATTTATCCCTTTTAAATGCTATGTAAGTTGGATACCAGTTACTTTTTTCTATGATTTGTAAATATTCTTTCTCTTCTTTATTATTGCTTCCGAGCTTACCGAAGGTAACGGAAGCATTGTGTTCACTTTTGAGAACAAAAAAGTTTTATGCCTCCGATTTTAAAAATTCCAAGACAGAAATCCGTTTCAGACATCAGGGAACATTTTTGGTTCCGTGTCTGTCTGTCTGTCTGTCTGCCTGTCGGTCTGTGTGTCCGCGAATCGTGAAACGTGCGACGATAACTTGAGTAAATGTTGCCTGATTTTGATGAAATTTGGTAGACATGTTTATTTTACCAATGCTCAGGTCGAGTTCGTTGGACAGCGTTATCCGTTCAAGCGTTCACGCGCAACGCTCGCGAAAACGTGAACTTCAAATTTAAAATTGAAATTTTCGGTCGGGAAAAAAATCAAACCTGATGTATTCAATGAGACGAACATTTTTTTAAAATACAATTTTTTAATAAAACCTACAGCGACACCCCTATAAAGTGTTAAAGATCGCTAACAAATGTTAATTGTTCTTACACAATAAACAATATAGCAATAAAGCAATAAAACTTAAATGTTAATCTATATTATAACAATAAAGTACATGATAGGACGCGAGGAAGCTATGTGCCACACTAATTGGCAGTGTATTTTACAGTGTATCCCTTTTTAGTCTGCTTTCGTTATTCCAATTTTTGTAGCCATTCAATTCTTCTATTCTAGATAGTAATTATCTGCTCGTTCCTCATTGCATATTTATTTAAAGATTCTGCTTATCTTTTCATTTAGTATTTACCTTCTTGTTAATTATTTATTTCTCTCTTGAAATTTGTTCTCCCAAATAATAATACTTTATCGCCTTAATATTACGCTTTAAATGATATTTTTTTAGTTACCAGTTCTTTTTTTTTTTTTTCATTTAGCACTAGATACTTTTAATTTTTGATTAAAATGTTTATATTAGTAATGATAAATCTGCTTTAACTTACCATTACACGTGGAGGGATTTGATTGCTGTGTGGCCTGAGTTGATTGAACAGAGAAGTAAATTGGGTTGCATTGGGTGGCATAGCTAGAACTACACAGACTGCTTGACAGATTGATAACAGTGTAAGAACTTCCTCCCGACACAGACTGACATGTTGCTCCTCCAGATGAAGATGTGTTACGGTTTGGCCATGGGTTAGTACGTGACATGCACACCTGCACTGTTCCTTGTGTCGGTTGTACCTAAAAAAATAATTGTAATTTGTAATTTGATTCATTTTGTAATCTATAGCACTAAATTTTGTAATATCGAGTTATCGAACACTTACAATTATGCTCCCTGAAGAAGACGAGAAGAAATAATTAGGATGTACTCTAAAGTACTGGATTTCGTTGTAAAGAAGATTTTCTGTTAAAGTCATTTGATTATAGGTATAGCCTCGGTTCCAGTGAGGTCCGCAGGTTGGATTAGTAATTCTCCTTTGAACTGAAAAACAAAAAGAACATTAATTTAAATCAAATTATAATTATCATTAACTACGGGGGACATACAGAGAAAAATAGACCCCAGCACCGGGACTTGAACCACGGGCCTCCTATATATCCGTTACAGGGCTCTCACCAACTGAGCTATAGTGGAGAATGATTTTTCTCTGTCGTTACCGATACCAAGTCCCGAATACAAGCTTTCAATCTTTTCTACAAGTCTAGCATGCCAATATTCACGGCAATAGAACTATAGACCGAGAATTAACGCTTATAATTATAAAGAACTCAATTAGTACCTGTAACTAGTACAATCAATTAGAAATTCAATTTTTTTTAGTTTTAAGTAGTATTCTTACTAAGGAAAAATTAAATTTTTAATTTAAATCAAATAATAATAATAATAATAATAATAATATATTTATTTACAATACAATAAGTATTTGCATAAATACAAAATATATAAAGAAGCAGATTATATAAAATAGTCCCGGTGCTGGGGTCTATTTTTCTAATAATAATTATAATATAAGAAATTATAATTATCATTAAGTACGGGAGACAAAAAATAGATCCCAGCACCGGGACTTATTAAAATGTAATCTTTCCGTTGTAAGAATACTACCTAAAACTTAAAAAAAAGAATATATATTATGTTTCTTCAAATTGATAACACACCCTTAAACGAAATTAAAATCTTTTTAAAGTAACTTACTTTCTGAAATTCTCTGAACCAATTTGTTAATTCCCAGCCTCATGCCTTGACCTTCTCTGGAGAGGGCGAATATATCGGGATGTGTAGCGTTGGAGAACTGATTCCACCTATCAGTTGGACCGGGCGTCAGGTAGAGGAACTTAGTATCTATAATTATAAAAATAAATAAATAAATAAAAATATGAGCTATAATTATATTTGTATATATTGTATGAAAAAGCTAAATCTTTACAAGGTAACAACTCCTGAATCTAGCTCTCATCGGCCTGCTTTGGAAGATTTAGTTTTATTTCTTTGCTTTTATTGTTAGAGAGACGACTAATCGAGTTGTAACTAAAAATAAAGCTTAAACCACGTCGCATATAGGTGTCAACAATCTTTTCACTATCGAGAAATTTAATATGCTTACTCCAGACTCCAGTAGTTAAAAATCACGGGTATTATCGATTATTATTTATTAAACATTTAATTACAAACCACATCGAAAGGCGCTACATCTTTTGGAACTTATAAGACAATAAGCGACTTATAAACAAAGTCAGTAACGTAGATTGTAGATTTTGTGATGACACTCTAATTTCGATGTACAAAAGGTTATGACTACTGTTAAGATTAACTAACTTGGTTCAACCTTAAAATCATAAATTGTTCATTCAAGTTTTATTTAGTATATTAAATTATAATAATAACAAATCAGTTGAAATTTTTTGAAGTTTTATAAGGAAACCTTGAAATGAGTAAAAATATCCTTGCATATCAAAGTATAAAAATCAGATTCCAAATTATTTCCATCATTAAGATTAATCAAGTAACATATTAATGTTGTAATGATTGTTTAAATAATTTATTTTTATTAAGTCAAGTAAGTTATATGAGGTTATAATATAATGTAATATTATATTATAATGTAATCACATTTCACATTGACGACAATGCCTTATACACATTTGTCATTTGTCTACTTTTGTTCCTTGTTTTCTCCAGCTCTGATTATGTTCATTTGTTGGAAAACTATATTTCATCAGCTGTTATTCAACTCCGGCTATTGCATGGACTCATTGTTATATATTTTACTCTTATATACGACAATATAGTAATTGTTGATATAATTTAGCATCCATAATTGTTCCTCATGATAGATATGTATAGAGCTAGATAAAGGCAGATTAACTTTGTCATATTTAGGAATCCAAATTAAAAATTTTCATTATTCGCAATAATCGAATATCATTTTTTTTACGTACCAGGTATAGAAGTTTGGAAGTCTTGGAACTTATTGAGAGCTAGATTAGCGGTATTGGAATCGATGTTGACACTTTGAGAAGGTAAGAATACAACTACTCTTGGTATGTCATTGTTGAAAGGAGGGTTAAGTCCAAGTTGGTAGTCGTATCTAAGTTTGCTTTGCATTAAACTCTTGATTTGAACCAAGGAGAACAAGAAATCGAATCCAGCAATACCTAAAATTCAAGTAAAATTTAATTAATCATAATCTGGAATGTCAGAGAGTTAGGAAAAAAGCATTCAATTCCATTGAAAATATCCGTTATACATACAGCTAGAGTAATTGGTGTAGCTGACTTGGGCGTCCAGCGTATTCTGAGCTCCTAATATCAGTGTTGAGTTAAGCACAGGACAGCTTTTGGCCGTGAGCACAGTTATATTACTCCTGTATGGATTGACGTGAGTGCTTTCCATAATGTACCTAAACAAAAATTTACAATATATAATTTTTTTTAAATGCCGTTCAGACGAATTTGATCACGTAAGTCACTTTACAAATGATAATAGCGCTTAATAAGACTAGCATATTAAAATATGTTTATAAGAAATTATTTTGTGTTTTCTTGGACCAAATATTTTCTTCCATGTTTTGTTCCTTAGCAATTTCCTTGCTAAGAATCGGTGTAATCGAAAGTTTTAAAGCTAAAAAATTGTTCAAACATAAAATATTTGGATTTGGTTTCTCGAGATAAATAAAATATTCTAATAATCAGTGTGTTATTAGATGTGTCAAAAAGTAAATTTATTCGGCATATTATATTGCGTCACCTTTGCATGAAAAAATCTTTCTTAAAAAATGTTCTATTTTTACATGCAGTCGCCTTCTTTTGCGGCTGTTTTAATCGTTGCCTTTGTGGCCAAGCTTGTATAGGAGTTAAGTTATTAAAAGATAATTACTCATTTTCACCCTCGTTAATTTGACTTAATTTACTATTTTTTTAGGTATTGATTTATTACAATAATATTAGCTGAGGTCAAAAATTGTCTTCAAATTATATTTATATTACTTGGATTGTTTACTTATAATTAGATATTTCTTCTAAAATTCTTACTGCAGTATATTCTTCATGCCCTGATAGGTATAGCTAAGGTCCACAACCACATATAGATCAGCTGTCGGGTATGCTATTGGTTGATTGCCTTGGGGAACCCCTGGTTGACCGTTGTTATTTGGAACATTCTGTCCACATGTTCCGCTTCCCAATTGACCTGAATCAGCGAAAAAGCAAGAAAGTCACCACAATATGTATTAATGATTGAAAAATTGAAGTGGTAACGTAAAATTTATTTGATTCTTAACGTTAAAACTGAACTTACTGGCTATGTTAACAACGTCGTTCGCTGCTTGGTTCGAATAACTCCAGATATTTTGAGGATTTATTGTAGCTGCGCTTGGAAGATGATTGATAAGCACATTTGCAAAATTGTTAGTCTGCAAAATAGTGTATATTATTAAAATTACATTCGACTTTTTATAAAGGCAGGAATAAAACTTAACTTCCTTATTAAAAGTAGGGTCTAAAGGAAAAAATTGAAAACTCACTTTTGCAATATTTCAACCCCTCTTTGGGTCATCTTTAAGCTGACTAAAAGATTACTGTTCCATCCTGTTATTACTAAAAAAAATCTTCTATTCTAACCAGGGTGGTTATTTTCAATTGATTTGTGTCCTTATAATCTTCCTTCCTTATAATTTCTCTAATTTACTAATTCAAACCGTCAGTGGTCCTCCAGTTTTTATGACTTGATTTTGATTTACCTTTACCGATGAGGGACCCGATCCATGTTATATGCTCCTATCGCTTACAAATTTAATTTTACTAAGGTCTAGGGCCTAGGGTATTCGCATAATCAATTTTTTACCGCGACAAGAACCTTTTAAATGTGATAAGCTATAGTGCACAAACTCATCAAAAACTCTAGTATACTATAACTCAAAAAGGCTAGTATACCATGATTTTCAGCTACTGATATGTCTTCGATAAACATTAACAGTAGACACTAAGAAGTAATATAGACACTAACTAGTCTAATTCTTGAAGTACTCTTATGAGAAAACAATGTCCTTCTCTTCCCCATTATTAGAAAAGCCACCAAAAATACTAGTTACTAACATAGTAACGCATATTGTTTATTCTGGAAGAAACAGAAAATTTTCTAGGTATCTTTGAAAAGGATACCTAGGCCATAGTAACTGGAATTAATGATTTTTGTTCTCACCTGATCAGCTGTATCAGCCTGTGGCATAACATTGCCTACACGTTGAACCCTGTTACAAGCAACTGCACTGGGATCAAAAACTCCTATTGGTGAGTAGTACATGGTTAAAAGTTGGGATAGCTTGAAATTGTTACTGTTTCCTGCCTGTCCACTCCACTTCTGTATGCTTTTTGCCATAATCAAACCTAAAACAATTCGAAGCGTGAGAACTCACATTTCTTTAAGAATTTATTGAATTAAAGATTTCTTGTTTTAATTGTTAATTTGTTTTAAGAAATACTGGGATAGTTTCAGTCGTTAATAAATAAATTTTATTTCTTTGCCTTTTTATTTATTCTGTAGAAGAGTAGGTTTTGATAAGGATAAAGGATTTTTCTTTGAAGTTCTACAATTATCTAGAGGGACGATTGAAAAAGGTTACTTTTTTTCTCCTATGTTAATTATCTTTTCCTTTGTTATACATTATTATGTGTTTTTACGTACCATCGAGAGCTCCTCTAATTCTGGTGTCTGGCAGATTATCTGGTGTTGGATCCTGAAGGAAATAATACTTAGTTGAAATTGAATCATTCCAACCACCCTTTACTCCAATTACGTTATCCATCTGCCCTGTTGGTCCCTGTAGAAGTGCAAACTGGGCCAAAATACCTGAAACACAAATTAGTTACAGGTTCTATATCTTAATCACATATCTATATCTCAATTCGTCTAGGGTTTATGACTAAATTATAAGATAACTAACCAGCCATTGTTGCGGCCCATCCCTTTTTGATTGAGTTTGATCCTCCTCTTGGGTAATTACCTCCTGCTCCAGGATAACCTCCACTACCTCCTGGATAGTTAGATCCGCCCGGGTATCCACCGCCTCCACCTGGATATCCCCCTCCTGGGTAGTTTGAGCCACCTCCTGGATAATTAGATCCTACACCACCTGGATAGTTAGATCCTCCACCACCTGGATAGTTTGATCCTCCGCCTCCTGGATAGTTTGATCCTCCGCCTCCTGGATAGTTTGATCCTCCGCCTCCCGGGTAATTGCTCCCCCCAGGGTAACCCTGACCTGGAGAACTCTGCTGTAAGAAAGTGTTCCTATTCCGGTTGAAGTAAGGATCTCTTGGATTCGGCTGTATAGCAGAAGGAGGTTGCTGCCTCAACGGAGGTCTACCAGCACCTGGTCTTGGTTGAACCAGCATCATAATTGATGGATCAACATATTCTTGAGCACTTGAACCGGCAGCAATACCTGCTAGAACAAGTCCGGGGTTCAGCGATCCCGATCTGAAATTTATAGCCAAAACATGTTATGTGTGTAATTCGTTTTCTGATTCAATTGATAATATTTAATTACTATTGATTATTTTATTGTCTCTAGTAAGTCAACTTACGGGGTGTATATGACTCCATTTTCAATAGGACAGTTACTCCTGGGTGTTTGATAGTTGTTTAAATTGCTATTATACATAAAATTACTGGATTCTTCGCCGTCACTAGAACAAAAAAATAATTAAGATTTAAGAAATATTACTCAATTTGAAAAATATGTACTTTTTTGTAGTGCTAAGGAATTTTACTACTACCTTTTCTGAGTAGCGTCAAATACTTCGACGTCGTTAAGTTTAGACACGTCACGTGGTATCCTTAAGTTAAGTTTTCCGATGTAAACATCGGTCATAAGGTTGGAACATATTGCGTCATTATCTTGTCTCATCCATGGATCGACTGATAAACTCAGCATTCGATGCAGAGTGCACTGTTAAATAATGAAACGTTATTTTTGTTTTATCCAATAAACCAATATTCTTTTTAGCAACTAGTACATAATACTTACTTAAACATGTAATTATAACGATCTTCTAGACAACTTAAGATATTTATTAATTTAATATTCACCCTTTCAATTCTTGTGAAGGTATAATTGTTGAAATAAATATTCGGATCCGGAATGATATAATCCATTATCAATCTGTAGGTTGAAAATTCATTTCCTTTTGCCGAGAATGGAATAACTCCTGGAGAAGCTTGGATGTCGGGATTTAACATAAGACCATCAAATCTGAACCTACAATCCATTTATAAACAAAATAAATATTAGTTAAACGGTAATTTTTAAATACATAATCGTAATTTAAATTTAAATTAGTATGTCTCTCTCATTTTAATTGCAACTGGTTTTATTCTACAGTTGTCAATGTGTGGATTGTGGATGTACTTCGGAGCCGATTCGATAAACCTTTAATTATCTCATGAAAGAGACTTACTCATTACATCATCATAGAACTGATTGCATAATCAGTTCTATGATGACCATAATTCATGAATTTAATCATCAGCATAATTCTCTGATGATTAAATTCTATGTATTTCATTTAATAACATTTAGGCCACCAAACAAAAGAAACCTATGAGAGCAGGACTAACTTAATCATGTGGAACTTACTCATAATTAGAAAGCATACTCATAAAAGAGAAAGTAAATGTTAAAAAAAACACAATAGCTAATATTGAATTCAGACCTGGTTTGACTCAGTTCCATGATGACAACTAGTGGTCAAGACCGGACTTATAATATTCAACTAAAGTGGTCGAAGCTGTCTCTGTTTTTTGACAATAAACTTAAAGTACCACATACTTGAACTAAACTTTCTTTTTTACAGTGTGTCAAGGTAGAGTATCCACAAGGAAAATATTCCTTATATTTGGGTTTTCGAAAAAAATCATTCTTTATAAAAACTCCTGCTTGTTCTTAAACCTTTAAAAATTGTAATACATACATATTTTCTTGATTTTGTATTAAAGGGTGTTCAGTTTCTTGGAATCTTTAAAAAATTACCGGGAATAAACTACTCTTACTTTCGATGACATTGCGAAGTATTATTTAGAAAAGTGGCTCAGAATTTCAAAAAAACGTGTAAATGTTAATTTTTTATTTATTTATTTTTTTTTATTTTATAAAAATGTAATTAATTGCTTACAAATCAAGTATTTGTATCAAATTTTAGTTTGTTACTTTTCTGAAAGTAAACAATCAGTGGCGCACCCAGGGGGGGGCACGGGGGGCACGTGCCCCCCCCAAAGCCAGACCTAAAATTTAAGTATGCAATCCCGCAGCACGTGTTAAAGTAATAGTGTTGTGATAGTAAAAAAAAAAAATAAATAAATAAGTAATTATATACCTAGTTTAGCCCAACTTTTTTTTTCGTGCCCCCCCCCCCCCCCCCCCCAAAGCCAAAGACGTAAAATTTAAGTATGCAATTTCGCAGCACATGTTACAATAATAGAGAAATAAATAAATAAATAAGTAATTATATACCTAAATTAGCCCGACATATTTTTTTGGCGTTTAAAAAGACGTGCCCCCCCCCCTCCTTCAAAGACATAGACTTAAAATTTAAGTATGCAAATAAGTCCGTATTTTAAAAAAAACAGTACATTTTTTTTTCAGTATCACTTAATAAATAAGTAATAATCTACCTAGTTTTGCCCAACATATTTTTCTTTTTATCAACCCGTTTAAGTTAAGGATCTATAAAATAGGGATGGAGCTCCTGGGTAAAAAAGTGTCGTCTATTGAACTTGGAATAATCTGCATAAAATTACGACTGCGCATGGTCAGAACTTTTTAGTGGGACGAATTTCTTTCGAACTATTATCCATTGTTTATTTTGAATGAAAGGTTACAATATAACATTTTTAAATCAATTTTTAATTAAATTTTTCTTGTTTAAAGTGTTTTTATTTTAATCTAAAGTTTTACTTTAATATATTAATTAAATTTAATATTAAATATTTTTAAAATGTACCAATTCATTTTTCTGGCTACTAAAATAAAACATTAATCTATTATATAATGTACAACTTTTAATAGTAGAATATTATTAGTATGTATATAATTTTGTTTAAATAAAATACCCCGGTCTTCATGTCCCGTTCATAAAAAAATATGTGTAAGGCTCTCACGCATTAGAAGTGAAACTTAAGTTCTAGAATGCATTGCTCTCTTTCATTTTTTGACGAATTTATTATTTCAGTATTAAGAAATGGTTATGGGAAATTTAATTGAAAAAAAAAAAAATATATATTTGCTACGCTAAGGCAACCGCATTTATTCCAATAAAAATAAATGTTTGTTTTGATTTGCTGGTCTTTAAATAGATATAATACAATTAATCTATAAAAATGTTACACTTGGACGAGTCTCGAATCGCAAACTTCGTTACACGATTTCACTATATGAAAAAATTCACTCTACCGCCGCCAAAGAAGTTTCACTTCAAAAACTTAAATTTATTTGTATATAATAACATTTTAGATGCTCTTAGAATAGGCAAAAAGACGTTTTCAAGTAACGAAAATTATAAAAATTTTCCCGGGGGAGGACCCCCGGACCCCCCTAAAAGAGAGTCCAGCCCCCCTTCAAAATTGGCTGGATCCGCCCTTGATATGAAATAATTTAAGGACAAAGAAAACCAGACTGGTTAATTGTCTGTGATTATGCTAAGCCCACATTACATACCCCTTCCCCCCCCCCCCCCTTATTTTTTTTTAGTCTGTGCCCCTCCCAAAAATAAATCCTGGGTGCGCCACTGTAAACAATAAACTAACAACAATAGATAGCAAATAAATAAGAGCAGTTAACACTGGTGGTTGTTTATTAGCGTGGATGTGCTAAAGGAAAGAATTACCCAGCTAATTGTCAATATTTTGCCTCAGCAAAAGCTGATATGTTTTCTAGATAAACTTTTAATTAACTCTGCCACAGATCATTGTTTAAACCAATAAAGGCATTCATTAATTCAATCATTGCCAAATTCCCCTTGAGCACATTCAAAATGCTTGTAGAGAATTTATAAATAAAGTCGAAATAGGTGGCAATAAAATTGTAATGAATGGTGTTCTTGTTATTTATTGTTTTATAACACTTTTGAGGGTTTTGCAACAGTTGTTTTCTAATAAGGTGTAAAAATATTTGAATTGTTTGTATGATTATTTACTTGCTATGATTCTAAACTTATCTTATATTGGCTTATTTGATTTGTAAGTAATTTATTTATTTTAGTAAAATAAAATAATATTAAATATTTACACATTTTTTGCAATTTTGAGCCACATTTTTAAATATTTTTTAATACCATAAAAAATAAGGGTAGTTACCGTTAATAAATGTTTAAAGTTTTCAAGGAACCACCCTGTACACAAAATCAAGAAATTTTACCATTTGAGATGTTTATGAGCAATTAGGAGTTTTTTTCAAGAATTGATTTTTTTTCTAAAACCCAAAATCAAGAATAGGTCTCCCCTTAGAAGCTCTTATCTTGGGACACACTGTATATTATTATTACTGTATATTATTATATAATACTGAATTTAAATCTAATAATATTTCATTTCATTTTTTTATAATTGATTTAAACATATGTAAATAATATTCAACAGGTGATTGTTTTCATTTCTTTCTCGATTTTATGCAATATCAGATTTATTTTCTTCAATATAACAGAAACTAGTTTTTTCCTGGAAAACGACTTTTTGGTTAAATTCGTTATTTAAATGAATGACGTATTTAAATGAAGTATAAAATATTGTTTTTAATTAAAATCGTCGGGGACTGTATTTGAGAAATAATCTATATTGAAGTAATGGTGAAGTAGATTTTTGGGGGGTAGAGCTACCAAATTTAGAGTTAATATTCATTTATCAGATTGAAATCGGGCTATAATTTTTCTGATCATGGATGTCAAATTTCATCGAAATCGACCGATTAGTTAAGGCCCCAATCTACAAGATATTTTTTAAAATAAACACTTTTTGGACCTTAAAACATGCAAAACTGTCAAAATCGAATTTTCGTGACATCACAATACTTTCACTATATAATAAACGCTACGTTTATGGGAAAGTAAAAAATCAAAATAAAATTTCTTTTTTTTTATTTAGCATGAGTTGTCTTTATATAGTCTTTTTTGTGTAATAGTTTATATACTGGGTATTTATTTTATACTAATCAGGTTCAAAGGTGTATTACAGGCCTTATCTCCTTATCAGATAGGCGTGGCTACACATTCACTTATTGTGTTGTATATAGCCACTTAAAACGATTTTTTTAAAAATCCATAAAAAACAGTACATTTAAGGTGAGAATAATCACCAAATATCTCATATAAGATTTGACTTTATAAGGCAGCTTGTCACACTGTTAGGACTGGGGAATAGGGACAGAATACAGGAGACAATACCTTTCCCTCTGAGAGGAGACTCGGGTCCGTGTATCTTTGATGTGAAAACATTATTAAGGTATAATTGTTGAAATAAATATTGGGATCCACAATGTGTGTGATGTGTGATCTAAGTCTGCAGGTTGAAAATTCATTTCCTCAAATTAAAACCATTCATGTTTCTCTCACATAGTGAAGAGACATGTCTTCGAAGCCTTGCCTTTTTTGAGTGAAAAACTACTATCAACCAAATAGTTAAAGTTTTTGATAAACATTTTTGAAACGCTAATCTTAAGCGGCCTACACACATGGGAACTTGGTTCGCCGAACCCGCGGTTCGGCGTACCAAGTTCGTGGGGTTCGCTCTCTACACACAGTAGAGAGGGACACGAACAACGGTTCGTCCTAATCGCCCTCTGAACTGAGCTGAAAACACAGCGGTAAAAAAAGCGTTAAAAACATTGAGTTAAAAGAAACAACTTTAGAAAAACGAAAGAAAATAGCGTTAAAAACACAGTTTTGAAACAAAGTCAAAAGAAATAGCTTAAGAAAAACACAGGAGGAAAAAACAGCGTTAAAAAAACAGCGATAAAAAAACAGCGTTAAAAAACAGTGTTAAAAGAAGTAAAAAGAAACAAATGAGTCGGAGGTGTAGAGTGTCTTTTCTGATAAAATGACGAACTTCGGTTCGTGTCCTCTACACTCTACACACAGGGGAACTCCATGAGCTCTGCCGGCGAACCGAACAAAAATGTTTTCCAACCCGATGGAAGATCAAGTTCGTCACAGGGGAACTTGGTTCTTGCAAACCAAGTTCGCATGTGTGTAGGCCGCTTAAGGAAAACTGTTGAAATAATCGTAATTAGCTATGTTTTATTTAAGAACCTACGGCAAAGGTTTTATACTGCGAACTATGTTATAAAATTTAATTTGTCTCACCTGTGTAAAAGTGCCGATGTCATCGTTCTGAAGTCCGTTTGTCCAATAGTTGGGTCGCTCTCTGCCTTTCTGACCAACGCCAAAAACGTGGACAGTGTCATGGGCAACAAGTTGTCAGGCGTTGTGATGTAGGAGTCATTGTAACATTCAATTAGATTAGGCGGTAAACCTGCTGATACTGCTGGATTAGGTGCTATCTGACTGTCTACGAACTTCACATAACCTGTTCATAAAACATATCCGTAATAGGTTTGTTCCAACCCCTCCATTTGTACCGTCCTTTGCATTTTCCCACGGAACGTTCGGAGATCGTTTAGAACAGGTTTTATACGCATGCGCTAACATTGTAATTGAAGCGAGCGTAGCGAGCTTCCTACATTCAACGAAATATGTTCCGTGTCTGTCTGTCTGTCTGTCTGTCTGTCTGTCTGTCAGTAACGTTCACGCGTGTGACGATAACTTGAGTAAAAGTTGACCGATTTAGTTGAAATTTGGTATACATGTTCCTCTTACTAATACTCAGGCTAAGTTCGTTGGACAGCGTGATCCGTCCAAGAGTTCGCGCGCAACGCTCGCGTAAACGAGAGGTACAAAAATTAAATTGGAATTTCAGGACGGGAAAAGATTCTATCATCATCTATTCGATGAGACGAACATTATTTTCAAATAACATTTTTTAGTAAAACCAACAGCGACACCGCTATGACTTAATAAAGATCGCTAAAACTATTAAAGCGGACCTAAACGTTTATAATAGAGAAAACAACCTTTTTACCGATATCTTCATATACACCATCTAATGCACAATTGAAACAGGTATGCAAAATTTCGACTTGATACAAGCAAAATTCTTTGCGTAGTGACGAGATACATTTATAATAATTGTTTAAAAGCTACCGCGGGTGGTGAAGATTGTTATAGTCGTATAGAGTATAGGCTTGTTAAGGAAGTAAAGCTTTGTACCGAGTACCCCCACTCTTCCCCCACACTACTCTCTTCCACTTATCTACAACTATGACATTCATCATGATTAATAAATTTCAATATTCAGTATTTCATTGCAATACGCTCGCTTCAATTATAGAGCCACGCGATGCCTAGTGTAATTAAATTGTCTGGTTGGAAAAGGTTTAGGATAGGACTATAAAATTCGCACCGAATTAAAAACATTCAAAGAAACCTAACAGTTAGGGATCCTTCCTGTTTATATGTGTGACGATAGACATAACTGCGCATGTCATACAAACCAGTACTTGTATTGTCAGGGGATCGTTTGACGGTACAGTAAACGGTTCGCAAACGATCCCTGCGCGGGTTGGTAGTTGGAACAGTTTGAAGGACAGTACGAAACATTGTCACGAGTCGGGTTGGAACGGCTTTTATCCATTGCGCATGCCCCTGACAATCCCAAAAAGGTTACTGCTTGGTTGGAACAAACCTATAGATTTATAAAAATTAGCAAGCAAATAAATTTTTCTCTAGTTATGTTATAATTTTTTTGTAAAATGTATTTTAATTGAAAGTTGTTATTTCTTTACGTTAAACTTGAAGAATTTTCAAATTTTGCTTTTAGCAAATCTTTAGGATACAGGGAGCTGATGAAAAAAATTGCAGTGTTTAAATACTGTACATTAGTAAAATTTAGGTAAATTACTAACGCTATTTTTAAGGGTTTATTGTAGATCACACATTTATTATTAAATACACTATACTTCACTTTATAAGTTTATTTATAAAAAAAAATATATAATAATAAAAATAATTCATTTAATTACCTTGAACTTCCTTTAAGGAAAGTACTGGAATAATTCATCAATTTGATTATTAAATTTGCCAAATTAGAAAAAAGTTTTACAATTTTAACGGGTGATTTTTAATTAATATTGATTCAACTATTTTTTTGATCACTTTATTTGTGTGTATACTTATTTTTAGCTACTACAGCTTTAAGCACTGTAGAGGATTTCTAACCCAAGATCAACTTTTCTCGTACGCTTCCTTTTAAAATTACCGCATTCTCGTACCACTCAAATGAAATGTTTCGCAACTACTACGATAGTACCCACAATCCCACATCTGCTTTCATTCAAGGATATAAATTAAGGTTATTTCGACTAGGAAAAACTTTACTCTGATCACCGGAATCCCTGGATTACCTGAATCTAGGGTTTATAAAGTGAACATTTTTCGGTCAACTCGGACCTAAACTTTTGCTTATAGTTATAAATAGATCACCGGGTAACAACAGTTGTTTGTTTTTTTGGAGAGGTATATGACCGGAGGATTCACTGTTATCACTATCACCCATTTTATCAAAACATATTATATTTACAAGATACAAATAATAACCCTCTAAGGAGAACACAAAAGTGACATAACAAACACGAAAGTAAAAAGCCAGCTGAACTGAAACGGAATCTTATGCCACTGCAAATGTAAATACAAGAAAGAAATGGCTTATTATTTTCCAACTATTTTAAGGAAAATCGACATTGTTTTTCGGCCGATTACCTTATTTGTGCATACTGTAATGAATTAACTACCGTTCTCGTACCTGACTAAGAATTAACGTATGTTTACGGTAATTACCATATACAGATGGCAACCCTGAGTAGTATTCGGATGATATTGCAGGGAGCAGCACATTTCAGGTGCATAAAGTTAAAGCATTTTATTAAGTTGAATAATCTATTAATAAAGAATAAAATTAGCTATTCATGTTGACTTTATCTATTGCTTGAAGTTGAAGTTGATAAGTGAGAATGTCAATTTCTAGTTTAATCATTACTGTAATTGAACCGCATACTCTAGAACTAGAATTATCAAAATAGATACATTTATAATTACATATTATATTTTAACTTAAATTTAGTTTATGTAGAGTAATCTAAATGTAAATCATGACTATATATGTGACAGTAATTCATTCTCACGTGAGACAACATTACATTTCACTGAGAGAAATAACTTTCTCAAGCAGTGACAATATATTTCTCGAAAAGCTGAAAACAGGTGCAGAAATAAATGCAAATTTATATTGTATACTTACACAAAATCCCTAAGACTAGAATAAAACTCGGTCGGATATTCATCCTTGATGTTCTCTGGAATCAGAAAAAAAATTAATATAAATTACATTAATTCATCTTATTTTTTAGAATGCTTATATTAATTTTCTATAACTATTTATTGATATTTTTAGTTGTGTGCTTTTTTATTCATTGAATAATTAAAGAGTATGTCTTTTTATCTTAACACATCTTTCGACTAAGGGATATTCCCTCTTCAATGGCCCTAAAATATTTTATTAGCTAAATTACCTCGATTAAATGATCTTCTCATTTGATAGAAAGAATATCGCTATTTTATCTTAACAATTCTTTAGAAAAATAATAGTTATTTATGCACCTAGGGAGTAAAGTAAGCCATTATTCTCTTAGCGAAAAAGTTGGTTCTTGAGGCGAAGCCGAGGGAATTAGACATTTTAATTAGACAGATAATTTCTCCCGAGGCTGCGCCTCGGGAGAAATTATCGCGAGGGAAATAATGGCACTTTACTCCCGAGGTACATACAATATTTTATCTCCAGTAGGGAGAAAATACACATTTTCATCCATTGCACAGTTTTTATTTATTATTTTAATAAATAACAATAATTGTTAGCACTTTTAATAGCAGACATAAGAAATTCAATATTAAAAACAAATAAGAATTGGAATTAAACCCAAATAAAAGGTTATTTAGATGCAGGTTATAAACAATTATAAACATGGTCGAAAAAGCAGTGTCGCCAACCTGATTTCAACAACTTCATTACATTAGCCATTTACTCTCTACTATTTATAAAATAATTAATTTGCAATCCTTCTTTTTCTCCCTACTTTTGAGTTGAGGAAATAAAAGACTTACTTTAGTCTCTCTAAACTAATCCAGAATCATAACTTTTTCTCCCTACTGGAGATAAATATTATCTATCACTTGCATAGGAGAGATGACCTCTTTTTATCTTAACACATATATAGGCGTAGGCAATGGGATATTCTCTCTTCAATGATCCTTAATGTTTTAATACCAAAATTAACAACAGACTATTACTCTTTAAGAGATATGCCCTTAACTATATTGATCTTATCAATTCTTTAGATAACTGGTTATTATCTCTGATACACATAAGAGTTAAGGAATATAATTTTTACCATTTTCTTTATCAACTGTATGTGCATTCTATTACATTAGTTTTGGAACCAAATTTATAGAATAATTTAGTGGCTTCTATGAAGATTTTGTAGTACTTATTCCTAATCCTAGTTATCGAAACTCAGAGAAAAAATTATTTCAAGATAAATAAATGAAAAGTATAAAAAATTAGTTCTATGTATTCAAAGTTGCAAAATCTGTTAGCAGAATTAAGCATATGTATTTGTATAATATGCGCTTGCTTCTATAGCAGCTGTCTACTGGTAAACTGCTGTACGTTTTATTGGCTTTTTTGGTTATGAATTTCTAGACTATAGATTAAAAATATTTATTTATACATAATTGTATAGCTGTATGTACCAAGTTAAAAATGATATTTTTTAGGTCCTGTAGGCAAAACGAGGGGTCTGTCTGTCTGTAACGCACCTTATCTTCGAAAGTACCAACATAAAATTTTAAATGTTGCAGATATGTTAATAGAAGTGATATGTGTAAGAAAGAGATATTTGTTAGGACCCAAACACAGAATAATTATAGGGTAGCTACAAAAAATCATCCCTCAAAAACTAGGGTTAGAAGTTTAAGAGGTTGACATTTTTTTAAGGGAAATGCATCATGTGGAGTTTTAAATAAAAGAGGACGCCCTCAGAGCAAATATATATCTTTGGTTTCGTCACTATTATAAACGGTTATCAAAAGCTATAGCTTAAACTAACTTGTATAGTCGCTATCCCAATACGGTTGGGTCGATTATGCTGGTTAACGAACCTGCCCTATTTGTTAAATTCTCTACGGACCCTCTGTGTCAAAAGTATGTGCTGATAGCACATACTTTTGACACAGAGGGAATTTACCTTGATTTAGAATTTTAATTGGTCTTCCTCTTAGTGTGATTTAAAGAAGGAACAAAAAAAGAATATTTTTAATTTTTATTTTATGAAATATTAAATTAATATTAATTATTGTTATTAACACAGTATTTTTTTTCTTTTAAATTTTTTTTTTTTTTACTAAGATTAGATTTAGACTAATGTTGTATTTCTTCAAATTAGCTTTTCTTGTTTTTCTCTTCTTATCCTTTTTTGAAATAGCTCTTGATATAAATGAACGAAAAATACATTCGTTCGTTTGACAATTTGTTTACTTATTTTAAGCACTTTTCTATCCTTCGCTAAATGTACTTTGTATTAAGTAAGTTTAATAATTTCGTCATAAAGCAAGATTATTTATTCTCTGAAGTAGTTAAGAGTAGGAGGTTTCTCTGATTTCCGTTATTTGAAATAATTTTTATATTAGTACCATACTTTTCCACTCAGATCAAAGACAAATTTGTTCGAACCGAACAAAACGCTCAATTTAGCAATTATTGTGCTTCCACACTGCTTTTACGGATGAGTTAATGTTGTCTTAGTATATTTGAGAATTAAGTTAGTAGAAAGGAGTATATAGAAGTAGGTCTAAAAACGAAAATGAAATCCTTTTTCTAATTTCTCCACTCAGTGGTTTTTCTTATTGACGTCACATTATGTAATCTTGTTTTTCTAATTTTTCCACTCAGTGGTTTTTCTTATTGACGTCACATTCTGTAACCTCGTTAAGATGTTGATAAGGGATCTTGCTTTTACATTTATCATCAAGTCTGGATCTCATTTTATCCAGCTCTCCTTGTGTTTTTGGTTGAAGTGTCTCCTCTCTTTGTCCCCCTACCGATGCCCAGGGATGCAACCCTCCTAGTGATACTTTACACCTGCATGTCCTTCCGTACCAATCAGGTGGTGGTCTACATAACTTCTTATTGGCACATTTAGCCATCCTCATCCCTGATACCACTCTACACCTATATAGCGGTACCTTTTCGTCTTGCTTCGCCATGATGTAATCTCTGATAATGATGGTCATTATTTCTTTGAAAGTCCACTTCTTCTTTTTTTTCGTAAAACTGTTTGTTTTGTCTCTAGCCTTAACATACTTCTTTTTTATCCTTGGAAAGAAAGAAGGCTTACACCTCGGCCCTGTAGGGCAGTCCTTTTTCATGTCGCTTCTTGCCGTCCATTGCCAACTTTTATCTTCTATTATCGGCTGTTCGTCCGGCTTTTTTCCACAGGACGCGCTCCTCTCCTGCAATTTCAACTTATCTTGAGCTAATTTGAAGACTATTTGGTCAGTTTGACGAATTGTTTTACCAAGTGTAGTTAGGATTCGTGGATTTAACATGTCTTGTGCGATTTTTCTTGACTTGTTTTGATTTAAAATTCATAATGTCTTTTATGACAGCAAAACATATACCAAATCTGTCTTCGTCCCTAGTAAACATTTCTTTATGTGAAGGAGAAGTGATTGCGACCCTAACCAAGAGGCTTTATTGGGCAGTTTTATGAATTATTTAAAACAAATAACCTACCTGATCAGTCCACCAGTTAAGTTAATACCCAAGATTAGAAGTAAACGTTGTTTACTTAGTACTTCGTTGAATACCAATGGAAATATAAGTCGCTTTAACGGAAAATATATCATAGTAGTTTATGGTATAATAGCTCTCAAATATATCAGAAGATAGATGGATAGATCAGA
The DNA here is from genome assembly GCA_951217055.1 of Gerris lacustris. Lineage (NCBI taxonomy): Eukaryota > Metazoa > Arthropoda > Insecta > Hemiptera > Gerridae > Gerris > Gerris lacustris. The sequence continues at coordinate 48,351,617 of OX578281.1, forward strand.
TAGATAGATGGGCACTTCTGTAGATTGTCTGCCCTTATAAAAAAACAGAGGGGATTAACAATCTAAAGAAGGTGAATGCAATGTTCTTCTTTAGACTGTTAATCCCCTTATAATACAGAAGTATGATATTCCTTTGTCCCAAAGTACATTGGACTAAACATCCTTTTATCTTAATAGTTATTTAGTCAAAGTCAGTTATTGAAGTTTTTCTTTTGTGGACTTGAGGTTTCTTATATGGAGTTCGTTGTTGTTTGTTCAATAAAATATAATAAGAAAAGAAAAAAGGACTTTCATTCCAAACAACAACGAAAGTCAGTTATATTCTAAAAAGAACATAGTGGGAGTAACAATCTAAAGAAGTACCAAAATATGTAGATAAATCGTACCAACAAGAAGTTTGTGTTCATTGTTTCAGAACAATTTTTTACTTTTACGTATTTTATGTCACAAGTAATAAAAGTGATTATTAGTAGCTACGATTATGTTACGTTTATATATTTATATATACAGGGTGGTCCAAAAGTCTCCCCCCCCCCCTCTTAACTTTTGAACGGTTTGAGATAAATTAATGAAACTTGGGGGATCTCTACCATGCAAAGGGAAGTTTGTTTTCGTGCAATCACCCACTAGGGGCAACCACCCACTTTGCCCCCAGGCCACCCAACTTCAAAATTTCAAATTGGAGTGCATATTTTTGATAGCACATTTGGATTCTACGGTGAAAAATAATAAACTTTTACTTGAAACTATTTTTTCTATCTCCAATATTTTGCCCCCTATAGGTGGGCAAAGATAGCAAAATAACCCCCCAACTGTTTGAAATAAAGTAATGGAACTTGGGGGATCTGTACCATTTAAAGGGAAGTTTGTAATCATCCACTCGCGTACTAGGGGCAACCACCATTTTTCCCCCAGGCACTAAAAACTACCATTTTTATACCTTTTCCCCCCTATAGGGGGTAAAATATTGGAGATTGAAAAAAAAAGTTTGAAGTAAAATATTTTTATTTTTTTGCCATAGAATCTAAATCTGCTATCAAAAATATACATTCCAGGTTAAAATTTTGAAGTTAGGTGGTCTGGGGGCAAAATGGGAGGTTGCCCCTACTGCGCGATTGCATGAAAACAAACTTCCCTTTATATGGTACGGATCCCGTAAGTTTCATTAATTTATCTCTAACCGTTTAGATTTTACAACGTATTATCGGAAGGGTTATTTTGCTATCTTTGCCCACCTATAGGGGGCAAAATATTGGAAATAGAAAAAAAAGTTTCAAGTAAAGGTTTATTATTTTTTGCTGTAGAATCCAAATATGCTATCAAAAATATACACTTCATGTCACTTTATGTCGCAACTTTTAAAAATTATCTTTTTGATAATGAATTTCAAAATAAAAATGATTATTTATTGATGGGATATATCTTAGTGGAAACAATCGTTTAGGTGTGTTGAAAAAAAAAAAAAAGAAGTTTTTGATGTTACGGGTATAGCCACTTATGAAAGCCAAGCTGAGATAATGGGGCTGCCTTATCAGCTGTTGCCACATAGATTGCAACCATTCTTTATCTTAAACCAACCATTCCAGTCATAATATTAACAATTTATTATTTAATTTAACTTGCCTTTACTTACACGATAAAATTATAAAAAATGATTCATTAATTAGATTCTAAAAATAATGACGTCTTAAATTATTATGAGTTGAAATATAATATTAAATTAGAGGAAGTCGGAAGTTTAACGTCATTTTTATTTGTTAATTTGTACCAAAAACCATATAAAAAATAATTCAATTTTATCAGATTTTGTACGTCCTTAGTGTGCTTAATTCCTACTTCTTTGTATTACTTATTATTTTTATATACTATGTCTCATAAACTGAAAATTTGTATAATATGTATAATGGCATTTTTGTAAAACTGAAATTTTCTCTCGAATGAAAATATAGTAGAAAAAAGATTAGATATTTGGAGCATTGATCACAATTATTAATTTTAGTTTTTTAATTTTATTTATTAGTAAAGTTACTTTTGTTTATTAGTTTAAGTTTTCTCGGGTCAGTATGCTAAAGTATCGACAAGAACAAATTATTGTATACAAAGAGCTGGAATTGACAAATATCATTCATATGTTTATATTCAAAAACAGTTAATTTTATACTAGGTGACTAAGATTCCATAGCTATTGTGATAAAAAAAATCAAAAAAAAAATCTAAATATTATACTTTTCAATTAAAATGTAATGAATTATAAAATTTTTCTCTTCGAATTTATTTCTTTCATCTTCGTCATCAATAAAAAATTTAATAAATGAAATTACAATTAGCTGGTGTTGAAGATTATGATTCAAATACATCTTATTTAATTTACATTGTTAGCTATGTGGTTTCTTTACTATTATTTTCATTCATTATTATATAAAACAAAAAATGTACTATTTGCTTGTGATTAATGAACATATTATGAATGAATAGAAAGAAATAAATAAATAATCAAATACATATTTAATGTTAATTTTAGGAAATCTTATTAATTGTTACCTATAAAATTGGATATTTATTTTTTCTCGATTTTGGCCTATTGAGATCCACGTAAAATAATCTTGAAGTGGATAGTCTCCTTTTGCTTTAGAAATTATATTTCTTAAGACTTTTGCTTATTGCATTTTTTACTTTCTCATATAAAGAGAAAGTTTTCTGATGAAAATTAATTACTGAATTAGATTTTGATGGATTTACACGTTTTGAGGTCCCCTGAGTCCAAAACAATCTGTCGTCTGTGCAGACGCTTGAAGTCGATTTTAACGAAATTAAACATACATGCTCAGAATTATACCCCGAGGCGTAATCGATGAATTAATTTGGGTGCGCTACTCCAAAAGCTAAAGGTAAGGTATAAGAAAGTAAAAAGAAAATGGTAAAAAAGGAGTATTTATTTCTCAAGTAGGGGTCGAAATATTGCAAAAGTGAGATTATTAATTCTTTAATACACCCAACTTCCCCAGAATTGAAAACTACAAGGAACAATTTCTAATACACGAAAAATTTATTTCTGAGGTGTTAACCGGACTAAAGCTTTATGTATTGTGTAATTAATAATTTTATATTATTATAATATTGTTTCTTAAAAATGTCTTCTATAATTTTAATTTTACGTCTTGGATCATAATGATGACTGATGACAATTGCAGAGCTGTCATTTTGTTTCTAAAATTGCTGACTTCTGGTAGACTAAGCAATTTTATTTCTGATTTTTTTTTTATTCATCAATTTATATTACTTTTATTTAAAATATGTACTTATATAATGAAAAGTTTCGGTCGTTTAGTGAAGAAACTAATTAATATCGATCCTCTATTGTGGTTTGTCATCAAATGCTTTAATGTTTTTTTTGTTTTTTTTTTTAACAAGAAATTGTGACTAATTTTTTTCTGAGAATTTTGACTCATCTTCTAAAAATAATGAACACATTTTTCTTAAGGTCTTATTAACTAATCCAGTTAATATTTTATAATAATTGTTACTAGATAGATAACTTATTCAAATCTAGCATAAGGTCATTGTTAACGTTATTAGTTCTTTCAACTATTAGTTATGGCTGGTAAGGGTAAGTTTAACTGCTTCGATTTTTCTCGCGATTACTCCCACGCCCCTGACTTTCCCCGTAATAATTTAGAGAAAGGGTTAAAGAAAGGGTTGGGTCGGAGTGGGAATGGATTTTTGCTTGTATTTTCGAATACATTATTTCTATATGGTCGTTAAGCTTTTTTATTTTCATATTACCATATACCTTGTATACACAGATATAAAGTATTGAGATGGCTCATAAATTTGATATTTTGTGATTTTTATGGATTAAGACGTTTTATCTGCTTATCGTCTATAACCTGGGCAGAGGCCTGAAGCCAAAACTACCTGGCCGATAACGATAAAATTTGGCTTATATTATGCCTCGAGGAGTATTCGGGGAAAATTATTTAAGCTCTATATTTGGGGTAATACCCCATAATCGTGAAAACCCGAAACAACTAACAAATTAAACAAGCAAGGCGTGCTTCACGTAAGTATACGTAAGGCGATAATCGCCGGTTTCTGTACGATTAAGTTAAAATTATAAGTATACAATTTTAATAGTTGCATATTCTTTTTCTACACTTCAAGACCTTTAAATTGATGTATAACATGTCATGGTGACTAAAAACCTTTTTTAGTCGCCCGCCATCTTGAAAATATTAAGTGTGAAAACTCCAAAAAGTGTACAGTTGCCTCAAATGCCGAGATGCACCTGCAGCGCCGGTGCTACACTTTTGGCCGCCACAGGCAAGACGGTTTTTGGCCGCCCCATTGAAATAGGAATTTTTTTGACCGGGGGGGGGGGGGGGGGGAGAGAAGGGTGATTTTCGGGGCTTTCCTACATTTATGTGTTTGGGTTATTACACAAAACATACCTGGAAAGTTTCAAATTTTTGTTTTGGGTACTTTCGGGAATAAAGCACCTTTAACGACCTCTAGGCAAAGTCAGACAAACGCAAGAAATTATAATTTTTTTTTCTCATACAAAGAGAAAGTATTGTGATGGCGCGAAAATTCGATTTTGAGATTTTGATGGATTTACACGTTTTGAGGTCCCCTGAGTCAAAAAAAGAGGATTTAAAAAAATGTCTGTCATCCGTGCAGTAAACTGGAGCCTAAATTACTGGACCAATTTTGACAAAATTTTGCATACATGTTCGGAAAAATCATAACCCGAAGAATCGAGTAATGAATTTTAGCTCCAAATATGGAGCCGCTACTCCCTAAAAACTCTGAAAAAAACAACAACAAAAATATATATCGAAAACAGTTCTGACAATTTTGATTAAAAAATTCGAAAATGAAGATCATTTAAATACGAATCTATAATGATTAAAAGCTGTTTTCCCGGGAAAAATCTAGTTCCTGAGAAAGTAGCTTTAACCGCGGGCGGAGAGAAGCCGGGATCGATTCCCCGCCGAGGAGAAGTTATTTTTAATTTTTTATGAAATGTTCAATTGTGAAATGTTCAATAATAATTAAATGCACCAAATAAAAATAATAAATGGAAAACACTGGGTAGTAATTATGAAATCGTATATGAAAAACTTTGTCTGATTTGTATCGGGCCGATTATTATTTTATTAGGATTAGGAGAGATAACAATTCAAAAATTAAAGGAAGGGTAGAAATGAAGAAAATATAACAGCCATAAAGGGGTAAGCCATAAAGCGTTGTGAATAAATAAAACAAAGTATGAGGTATGGTATAATGGAAAAGACTTAAGGAGGGTTACGAGAGGAAGAATAATACATCGATAAATATATATATACAGCAGCAAAGACAGCCGATAGTTTTTTTTAATAATAAAAAGAAATTACACCGGTGTAACTAAGATTCAACCCGAAATGCGATTAGCTCGGCTACTTAACTAAAACAGCATCTGATAAGGTATTGTCTAGGGGTGTTATTACTATATTATATAGGGTTCCATCTCTAACTCCCTACTCAGTACGGGGGGTTAGGCACATTAGTATCGTTTTGCTACTATAGATTTTGTTTTTCAATTTATAAAGTAAAAAAAACTCAGGGTGTCATCGGCCGCCCCCTGAGTTTGGCCGCCACAGGCGGCCGCCTGCTCCGCCTGTGCGTAGCGCCGGCGCTGTGCACCTGTGTACCGAATTTCATGTTCCTAGCTATAGTAGTTTATGAATTGGAACAAGCCAACGGACAGACACCAACGGACAGACAGACAAAGCCGTTACATGTATAAGGTTTCTTTTTTTACTTCGTACAGAAACCTAAAAAGTAGACGAAGAAATTATTGTATGATAAATTTTAGTTCGAGTTGTATGGGACACATTTTTATCAAAGCATTCATTCTTTCACTCGTGGAATTTGCTTATATAATTAAATTAATAAGTGTTTTTTTTTTTCCATGGTAATTAGTTTTTGTTAAAAATGTGTGCAAAATTAAATATAAATTTGAGTATTTACTTACATTAACCGATCTAGAAAATATAGCTTCTGAATCCTATTTGCAGTTCTCTGACGAATGACTCGTTTTCATTCATTTTTCAGTAAAGATAAGACAAAAATCGCGATTTCCATTATCAAGATTATTTATTTTTTTAAACAAAGTTTTATTTTTGTAGTTTAATAGAATTACAATGAAATTCTTACGGATGTAGAATGACTCATTGCGCCTTTACTCTATTCTCGCGCTACTGTGGTATTTATTTCTGTCTTTTCATGGGTTTTAAAATGATTTAACATGAGCTAACTAATTTATTTATTAATTATTAACTTCAAACTGATGGTTATTAAGTGCATTTTTAACTGTAGTTGGTGCTAAATTTTAATGTAATCGGTGAGATTAGAGATGAAAGGAATGCTTACTTACTGATTCCTAGTCTGCTTTAACTCACGGTGTGGATAAGTTTATATGTTAAATAGATATTATAAGAGTATAAATTTATCGATTTTATGAAGTAAGAGAAATCAGTATTTCTCAAAGGAAATAGGGAGTCATTCAATATTGGAACCTATATAGGCTCTGGTAATGCAAATTCAACGGATTATTAATAAATAAGTCAATGTATTTAATAATAAAAGCCCTTTTGGTACTGGTTTACACCACCTCTATTAATGACATTGTCGGCTTACCTGTTTTTCAAGTAAGTTCAATGTTTAATTTTCCCCTAACTAAACAATTTATGCGAGATTTATGTTCGTTATCTCATGCAGGAACTAGGGGACATCCCCTTTCAATGTTTTATGGATTATTTTAATCTATATTTTACTTCTCCCTTACCGACAAATCATAGATTTTGTTGTTAAATAAGTCCCGTGTTTGTAAAGGCACTTAGTGATTTGTTGAAAGTGTGTTACTTTCATATCTGCGACTGTATACTTGATTAAATGACATAAAATCTGAGTTTATAGGGTGGATAACCATTCCGAATCCAATTAATTTATTTCAATGTTCACCATAACCCTAAAATATCTAAATCATAACTGTTAGGGTTAGAATGTTTTTAAGTTTGTAACTCTGCCTGCTTCTCTTTTACTTTGATTGCTTTAAATCAAGTAAGCTGCTGACCATTAAGCTTGATTATGGATTGTTATCATGTAAAATCAAATCCTAACAAGTCACTTTACGACTTTCATTCGGATCTGGCTTTAATTTGTCGAAACAACCCTCTTTGTTTTAGTCGTACATGGTCGACACTTTGACTAAGTGAAAAGCCACCAGCGGCAGAAAGCCAGTTCTCAAATTATCGATCCTGTAATCATCATCTACAATAAAGATATCCTAGTCAAAATCTGTCTGATTATTGATCCAGTAATCATCCGTCACAAGACCCCAAGAAGAGTAAAGAAGTCCCAGTTAACATCTGCCTGAATTGTGTGAACTGAGAGACCGCTAATACAGTCAAGGTAACTATCCTTATTGAAAATCGGATTTAAAATAATAATAGTTGTTGCATTGTCTTTTTGTTAATCCCAATAAATAAGCTTAGCCTATACCATTCTAGAGCCATCTGAGATCTATTTTGTAGCTTTTTCAGCAATCTACTGCATGTAAGTTTTAATATGTTAGATTTAATATACAAAATTCCGTGGCTTGATTCATATGAAATATTTTTCCTGTGAAAATAACTTTATAGTGATCAGTGGCGTAGCTAGGGCATTGACTTTTTGGGGGCTCCTCGCCAAAGAAAATTAATGATAAAAAAAAACAAAAAAAAAAACTTGCTCAGAACTGAGGGGGGGGGGGGGGGGGGGGGGGGGCACTGGTAATGATAGCTTGAATATGGCTGAATGTCAATTCTAAAGTGGTTTAGTTCAGCGGTTCCCAAACTGTGGTACGCGTACCACAAGTGGATCGTGTCCAGTGGTACGCGCCGCATAAATACTTGTTGTTAGGAGTTCATTCATCCCTTATATACCTCAAAACCAAGAATAGAAACAGACTGTCCTGCGTTGAGAATTATTTGCGTTTAAAACGTAGCCCCATAACGCCAGACATTGTTCGTTTGAGCCTGTTATCTCTAAGTTTTTGAACCTTTAAAACTCAAAATTTTTCCGGGGGAAGGCCCCCGGATCCCCTTTCTTCTATAAAAACGCCCTGGTTGTTCCTGTACAAACATCAGTGGTACATGAAAAAGTCAAGTCATATTAAGTGAAGTGGTACGCCACCAAAACAGTTAGGTAACTCCTGGTTAGTTGATGAGAAAATCGCTTTTTATTGAACCTATTACGATATATAAATCTATTGAAACATAGCATATGCATATAATAAAGCCTTATTAAAAATTTTACTGAAAGTAAATCTTATTTTGCTCTTACTTGCTCTTCTTGTATAAAATGCAGTAGTCGAATTTCCCTCTCCCAAGCAGAGAAATCAGATATTTTAAAAATTAATAAAAATAGTAATTTGATTGATTTACTATATGATCATTAAATCACTTTATTTTGTGGTTTTATTAACTTCCCAATTTGAATAAACTCGTATTATTAATTCCTGGTTATTTTTGGAAACTCGATGTTTGGTCTCTAATTAGTTTTCCGTTCTATAAATACCTACTTTTTAAAATGTATGACGAGGTTGAAAATAAAATCATGTATGTAGTTCTATTGATGGGAACTATGTAGTCAATTATTTGAGTTAGGTATGGGAATATTTGTCTTATGTTGTGACGTAATAGTTTGATTGAGACGTGAATAAAATATAAATAGGAAATCTAAATTCTGATAACATAATACCTAGTTGACACAAGAACAGAATTGCAGACAGATTTTTAGCTCGATTTATTGTTTCTACTCTAAACCGTCTTTTATAATTTGTCTACCGTCATGGATTATTTTGCTTGAAATAACTTTCGCATGGAGTGCTACTAAGAATTAAATGATAAAAATGACATAAATTTTGCTTTCCCAATATTCTTAAAATCCATCTTATGACGGCATTGCTCTGTTACTCTAATCCTAATCATCGAATATTTTGCAACACATCATCTATATGACGTTGACGTAACTGAAATGAAATTTTAATCCTTCTTAAATGCTTATTACATTTACTTCTTCTTGTTTGATATTGATATCATATTATTTGGTATTTTACCCTCCATTTATGATATATAAGCCGTTAAGCCCGTGGCAACGGGCCTAAGTTTATGTTTAGAAAAAAAATTAAAATTAAGTAAATTAATTTACATATATATATTTAGATAGATAAGTTATTATATCTATTTAAAGACCAACAAATCAAAACAAACATTTATTTTTATTGGAATAAATGTGGTTGCCTTAGCTTAGCAATAACAAATAATTTCGAGGTGAATCGTCGCCGTTGGGACACTACTCTATTATATAAATGATTATGACGTTGGATAAAGACATTTGAATTATATACATAGTTATTTATTGTGTAGGCTAAGTAAATATTAATATTTAAAGTGTGCAATATAAGTAATAGATAAAAGAAATATATACAAAGTATACCAAATAGAATTTTTTCAATAGACTAGAAAATTTAGTTTCCTTTTTGATTATTTTTTAAGTTAAATTATAATTTAAGAAGTGGGTCGTGCAGAGCTTTGAACCCGGACCTTTGGATTTCGCGTCCAAAGCTCTACCCAATTTTGCTACACCGGAAAATAAATTCTCCTAAATGAATGAAAAGGAGTGTTTTCTTTGTCTGCCTCCCTTCTATAATTAATATATTATATATTAGTTAATAATATATATTTGTTCATAATATATATTAGTTATATAATATATATATAGTTCTATAGTAGTAATATATATTAGTTAGTAATATATATTAGTTGTAATATATAGTTGTTGAGCTTTGGGCGCGAAATCCAAAAGTCCTGGTTCAAGTCCCAGCGGCTATAATTTTTGTAATTATAATTTAATTACAAAATACTCTCAAAGGATTCTAAATTCTCAAAGGATTGCATATTGAGTAAATGCTACTGGATATAGTTCGTATATTTCTTTAATCTATCGGTAATATTGCATACTTTAAATTTTAAATTAAAACTATAGACATAGACTTTACTTTAAATAACTTTATCTACGATTGATACGAAATATAAACATTGTATCTCTGTTTAGATGCGTATAAAGTGAATCTTTTTTACGTAGTTATATTCATTACGCATGCGCGTTTCATAATTCCTCATTTTTCGCCCTAGGGGTGTAAAGAAGAAGAATTCTTCACCTTAACGCACGATTAGCGAGTTCGTTTACATTCAACAAAACTAATTTGGTGTTTAATTAATAAAAAGTAACTGTTTATATCGAATTTTTTGTGAAAAACAATGATTGATTTAAATGATTATGACGAAAATGAGGAGAATAAAACGCCTCCCGAAATAATTAATTCGGCACAAAATACAAATAATGAATAATGTCATCTTTATCAAAAGAGAAATACGAACTTACATACAGGAAGTTTTTTTCTGTATTTATTATTAAAATCCAACAATTGTAGATAAAGGACGGTACGCAACTCGTGTGAAAACGGCATTTTGCTTTGCTCGTGTGGTTTTACTAATTCTCGCTGTCGCTCGGGTGCAAACTCCACTCTCGCATGAAAAATGCTACTTTCCGCACTAGACGCGTAATGTACTATTACAGGATAAACAATATAAGAATAATATAACAAATAATAATGTAATATAATACAAAATAATAATATAACAATAATGTTAATGTCAATAGAACAATAAAGTACATGACAGGATGCGAGGAAGCTATGTGCCATACTAATAACACGCGTAATGTGCTATTGTATATAATACAAGTGTTTTAAGTCCCAGGGGTGTGTTTTTATTTAATAGTTTATGCATTTATTTTATCTACAAGCTTTAGAAATTTAGACGTGTTTAAACTTAATTTTAATAATATATGAGACTTATTTCTAGTGTTTTTAATTTAAAGTGTAGAGTAAAGAATAATTTTAACCACTGACTTATTAGTTATTTTCAAGACGTTATTTATATTAAACAAATAAAAAAGGAGAAAAATTAGTATCTCACTCATTATTTAAAAATATTGATCAAGATTCTAACTTTTTCTTATTAACTTTAAAAAAATTCTTCCGGGGTTTATATTTTAATATTTAAAAAATTGTAAAGAATGGTTTGAAGTTTTAACCAAAACTAATTAATTATTTATCCCTCGTGATTATATAAATAATGTATTAAATATTCTTTTTTAAGTTTTTATGCATAAATGAAATTATCTACTGAATATTATAAAAAATCCTATATTAGTTTGGGGGTTAGTTTAATCTCCCTCTGCCCGAAGGTAAATTACTAAAGTTTAAGGTAAAAACGTTATTGAAACCAATTTATTATTTTCTTGTTATAATATTTTTCACCCTTAATAATACAGTAGCATTTTTTAAAATTATAAGAACAATAATTTAAGTATAATTTGAGTTTAATAATTTGATATAGCTTAAAATATGTTACCTGATACGTAGATTATTGGAGTGGCAATGAGCCTCTCCAGCTCTTAAATTGTTTTTTTCCTTTTAAATATTCCGTCAAATAATTAACTCTAATACACATAAAACAATTATTTTCAAAATTTATTTACTACTACCACGCTTCATCCTCTAACTCAAACCTCGGTCGACTGATTTGTCAAAATTAACAATTTTCAAATACAATTGATATGAGAGAGTAAAAAAAATTTTTTGTAGTGTGTGCTAATAAAGGTTTTTAGTAGATGACTAATATTGGCCGGATCCACACCCAGCAGGTGACAGAGAGCGTTAATAAAAGATAAGCTGATAAGATAATAACCTCTCTAATTTTTATCTATAAAGAGATTCGCCCACATTTTTTCAATGCTGATTTTTTCTTTTAATTTATATTTCTGACACCCCCCCCCCCTACCCTGTTATTTGTATAATTACTTTTAAGAATCGTTTATGCGAATTTTCAATGTAATAATATTTTATTTTTTATTCTGTAACATGGTATTTTTTTGTGTCTTTACTATATTATACTGTTGTGAATAATAAAGACGATAAGTCGTTGATTGTTATAATTAAACTTTATTGGACCGTTTATACACACACACACACATACATATATTATATAGTAAAATATGATCAGTTTATTGTCAAAACAAACTCGAAACTTTTAATAAGACAAGCTGTGTTAACGCCTAATAGCTTATCGTTTTTTACAACCAGACAAATCGTATCGATCAGTAGTCAGTAGACAGAGAAAGATTGCGTGGTTGAATCTGGAGAGATTCAATTTCCAAAAGTTGATGCGACATGTCGGAGCTTAGGAGGCTTTTAATCTATAGTACAATCGTGCAGTTTTACAGTACGCGACCTCATCTGTTTACATGCTCATTTAACTTGAGAAAAAGTTTACCTATTTAGTTGAAATTTAGTGAATTAATTCCTCTTATCAACGCTCAGGTTGAAGGTGCGTTTTCCTACAAATTGTCAGACGCGCACAATGGACGCGTGTTAGGAAATTGCCTCCATTAAAATATACATACTATACTAGTCTTACAATGAGAATTGATTTTCAACAGCTTGGGAAAATCGAAAAACTGGGGTGTGGAGTGTGGAGCCTATGAGAATTGGAGTTTTGACGTCTAATAAAGTAAAATATCAAAATCTCGTTTCGCATTGGCTCTCTCCCTTAATTTTTGGTGTCGAAAATCAATTTTATTTATAATTATTGTAAGACTAAAATAAAACATTACCTATAAGTCAGACGCGCTGGCGAAGCACCTTTATGTTAGTTAGACAGTGATCTACACATAACGGGTTCTTACACATAACGTAACTGGAAAGTTTCAAATTTTTGTGTCAGGTACTTTAGAAGATCATGTGCGTTACAGACAGACGGGCGCCCAGACAGAGATAGACAGACGGACGCCCAGACAGAGACAGACAGCCAAGTTTAATGTATAAAGTTCCTCGTTTTTGACTATACGGACCCTAAAAATATATATTTTTTTATTGCGATTCTGTTGTTCACCGTACGAACAATGATTATATTCTTAAAACATGTGCTATTTATTTTTATTATTCATCACTTGCATCAGTAATGCTACATAAGTTCATCGGCTGAATCTTAATAAGTTATAGTTGTACTATTTTTTTTATTTTTATTTTTACTATTTAATACTGTCTTCTTTGTAGTCTAAAATTAAGAAATTTTAAACAAAATATGAATCTGGTTAAAGAATATTAAATTAATATTTATTAAAGAATTAAGCATAAAATCAACGTATGACATAATATAAGTCAATAGTAACATGGTTGTGACAAGGGTAAAAATTTTAGCGACGAGGATGGGATTCGAACCCACGCGTGCAGAGCACATTGGATTAGCAGTCCAACGCCTTAACCACTCGGCCACCTCGTCCTTGTGATCGCAGGATGCCTTACTTTAGGTTTATAAAGCCTTATTTACTACTACCCTACAACTGTTTTATTTATTTCGAATTCTAGTCAATTTCCTTTTGTTTTTTCATGTTCATATAAAATATGTACGCCATCTGATTTCACTGTAGGATTTTTATTTTTTACTTACATATTTACAAAAGCAATGATACAATAAATTAAAATCGTAAGGTAGATATGATCCTCTGTTCTTATGATGACAAATTTTAAATAATAATATAAAATGCCAGATTTTTGTTTTGTGAGATTTGCTTCTACTATGAGATAATTTGCATGCAATTTTAGTGATAAATATCTTATTATACATATTTTTTTAGATTTATCTATTAGCTGTTAGATAATAGTATTTTATTTATTATTTTACATAATTTTATTTTATTTTTATAAATGATATTCTTTTAATCTGAACATCTATATTAAAAATTTAGATTATAATTATAATTAATGACGGTTTAATCGGTCACTTTTAACAATCATCACGCTTAACAATCATTAGTGAACTAATGATTGTTTAATTAATTAATCTTAATTAGTGAACTGATTAAAATTAATTATTAAAATTATGAACAGTTTAATTATTTATTTTGATTATTGTTCATTAAAAATTATTTACCAATTTTAATGGTAGAACTTAACGTTAATTTTACTATTAAGTACAAGTACTTAATTGTAAAAATTCTAGTTGGCGCCTTGACAAACTAATAAAGTTTGTTCATAAAAATCTATATAATTTTGATATTAATTTGATACAATCAACTTATAATTTTTTTTCTCTCTGATTAGAAAAATGTCTTTAACATAGTGAAATTTCTTAAATATATACGTGGCACCCCTTTAATGCAATTGCAGCAAACTTTTGTTAGAGCTTGGGCTTATGAATAACGTCAGTCGATTCGTGAAATATTAATATCTGAAACACCTCTTGATGACCATCCCCTCTATAATGGACACCCCTGTTTATTGTCAATTTTCCCGGGAACCGGCAGAAGTGTATAGTATAAAATTTTTTGACCCCTTTTTTCTCATTAGTCCTTTGTTTTTATTCCTAGTGAAAGGTGCTATAATGCCTTTATAAAAACCTCATAGTTCAATAACTTTAAGAAAAGGTGGAAATTATAAATAATCGTGATGCAAACAAGAACTGTTCAGTTCGTGCTTAAGGCGAGAAATTTAAATTCGGAATGTCACAAGTATCGGAAATTTCGAAACGAAAAAATGAATATTTACAGTTATACGGCATAATTTGAATGGCACAAAAATGTGCCGTTTTCAAAAAAAGGATCTGGTGAGGTAATTGATAAAGAAAACCTACTTTTTTTAATGTATACACCTATATTATGAATATTAATAAAAAAGAATGATCTTATTGTTTAGTATTTTTTTATTTTTTTATTTTTTTTTTATTTAATTTGTCTAATTCCCCTGTATTAACGTTCATAAATATGTTTTAGGACATGCATTAATTGTTATCCCAAATTGCATACGTATTTTTTAAACGAACCCCTCCACAACGGACGCCCCACTATAAGGGACAAAAATAGCAGCACTGTAATTCGATTATTTTAGAATTGATGTATTAATGTTTCTTTTTTGTTATTCATATTAATAATTTAATTAGCCATTACATTTTTAGTAGCGAATACACTTTATAAGAACATAGTCGAAATGGATAGTTATTATTGTTATTTTTATAATTAAACTTAGTTCGTTTTATTAATGGTAAAGTTAAACCTGTTAGAATATATTCCATGTGGGGCGGCGTCTTGAAAGCTACTGAAGACATAACTTCCGGATATCAGCTGAAAAGGTGAATGGCTGTAACAGTTTTCAACACCTTTTAATAATTGACAGGCTATTGACATTTGCTTAGACCCTTTTCGAGCTCGGAGCCCTAATGTTTCACTATTGACTTACTACTGGCTATTCCACTACGAAAACCACAATTTTCAATCTCATTAAATATTGACTTTTACCCCAACTATTCTTGTTTATTCAGTGTTGAATGTGTTGGGTTCGAGCTAACAAATTGAATGAAAATCAATCAGGCGGAAATTGGTTGCTATAACATCTTCAAAATATTTAATACTAAATATAGAGCAAATATTCTTTATGAAGTTTCTGTGTTTTAACCATTTCATTTCCTCATGCCATTACTTGTATTGTATACGTATTTATGTAATCATCAACATTTCCTGTTCAAATTTCCTTTTAAATTATTGCTCGAACAGAAAATACTTAATCAAAAATATAAAATCGTGTCTAGTTTTGACAATATTTAATTAAAATACAGTTTGTCTTTCGATCACTATATAAAATAACCGGAATTTTTTCTTCTTTTTACTTTCTCATAAAGAGAGAAAGTATTGTGATGGCGCGAAAATTTGATTTTGAGATTTTGATGGATTTACACGTTTTGAGGTCCCCTGAGTCAAAAAAGTGGTTTTAAAAAGTCTGTCTATCGTCTGTGCAGACACGTGGAGCCTAAACTGCTGGGCCGATTTTGACAAAATATGGCATACATGCGTTCGGAGAAATCATGCTTCGAGCCTAAATCGAGAAATTAATTTTAGCTCCAAATTTGGGGGCACTACGCCCCAAAAACTCTGAAAAAACGTTAAAAAAATTATTTCTCGAAAATGGTTCTGACGATTTTGATTAAACAATTCTAAAATGTAGTCCATTTAAATACGACTCTAACGATATAAGCCGTTTTACCGGGGAAAATCTAGTTCCTGAGAATATAGCTTTAAACGCGGACGGAGAGAGGATTCAATTCCCCGGAGAGGAGAAGTTATTTTTATGATAAATTGCTATATTTACGATACATTTTGATGTATTGTTCAATAATAATTAAATGTATACCTTCAAAAACTCGAAAACTAATAAATGAAAAACACTGGGCTAAGTAATAACGAACTCGGAAATGAGAAAGTTTGTCTGAGTTAATTGTCTCGGTCCGATTTTTTTTAAGTGAACTAAGAAAATTAAATAATTTTGTCTCAATTAATTATTTTATTTCAATTATTCAATTGGTCTTAATTTAATTATATATTTTGTAAACTCTCTCTATTATTATTTCATTTTAAGTATTCATAGTTCATTATGTTTCTATATTTTTTTAAAAGTATGTATAGTGTTTTCCGAACGGGGGATTGAGCAATTCTATAGCATCTTCTGAACTAAACCTTTTTTTATGACCAATTTAGCAGCTCAACACATTTTGATTATTATTGCAAAATTCTTCTGTCTAGTTATGAGTGTTAAAATTGCCTCACCTCCTTGGTATTTGAACTATTACCGCAGACACACCGGAGTTGCAAGAAAGTTGGGAAAACTCACGCACTCCGCTACGCCGATTCCCTAATTATTATTTCTAATTATGATTTCTTTTGTAACCTTAATATTCATAGACACATTTTTGGGTTCATAGGATCTTAGACGTGTAATTCTGTCAAAAGTTTATAATCTAATTTTTGCGCCACCGACATACATAATACATTACATCATAATTTGTTTTTTGTTTTTTTTACTTTCTCATATAAAGAGAAAGTATTGTGATGGCGCGAAAATTCGATTTGGAGATTTTGATGGATTTACACGTTTTGAGGTCCCCTGAGTCCAAAAAAGTGGTTTTTAAAAAATGTCTGTCTGTCGCAGACGCCTGGAGCCTAAACTACTGAGCCGATTTTGACGAAATTTGGCATACATGTTCACAAAAATCATACCCCGAGGCGAAATCGAGAAATGAATTTTAGCTCCAAATTTGGGGGAGCTACCCCCCAAAAACTATGAAAAAACGTGAAAAAAAATATTTCTCGAAAACGGTTCCGACGATTTAGATTAAAACATTCTAAAATGTAGTCCATTTGAATACGAATCCAACGATATAAGCCGTTTTCCCGGGAAAAATCTAGTTCCTGAGAAAAAAGCTTAAAATGCGGACGGAGAGAGGATTCAATTCCCCGGAGAGGAGAAGTTATTTTTATGATACATTTTGATGAAATGTTTAATAATATTTAAATGCACATTTGAAAACTAATAAATAAAAACACTGGGCTAAGTAATTATAAACTCGTATATATGAGAAAGTTTGTCTGAGTTGTCTCGGACCGATTTTTTTATGAATATTCATTTTGTGATGGACTTGAGTGACAATTTATTAGATAATCATTTGAAATAGTTAACCATTAAAAAAAAGTTGACTCAATTTTTAAATACAAGCGCTGTTCAAATTTTTTTTATATGTTGGACAAAATTATCCAGTTTCATTCAATTCCCTGTCTTGTAATAGAAGTAATACTGTCAAATCCCTGAAACATATTATTATAGTTCAAAAGAGAAGTATTAATTGAAATAAAATTGACTTCAGAACGTATATTATTTTAAATGTTTTTTTTTTTTTTGAACTTTCTATCTCATTGTTCTAAATATATAGATTTTCTCATTAAAAGTATATATACAGTGGAATAAAGTGCAAGCAATAGTGGAAGCTAAGCTATTAAATAGTGGGACTTAAGTTGTTAAATAGTGATACTTATTATAATATTTTTTAACTTTAAACTATTTTTTTTTTTTTTCAAAATGATTTTTTATTAAAAATAAAAAAAATAGACTGACATACCTTTCATTAGTACATTTTGTCGTTGGTCATATGATATGTCACGTAGGTTTCTTAACAGCATATCTTGAGTACTATAAAATTCGTCTGAGTAGGTGCCACGTTGCCGAAAACCCAAACATATTTGCAGCTGGTCGGAAAGTTTTTAACTGGTCATTTATTTCTTCTAAGAAATGCCGTGAGTTGGGCCTTGAACCAGTAGGGAGGGTTTGGTTGTTCGATCATTGTAATGAGACCTAGTTTGATGTAGCCAGGGTTTCTTAGCCCTTGAAGGGCTCCAGCCAAGGGCTCGAAGAACTCTTACTACCCCGGGCTTAAGCAACACCTACTTGTGTCCAACCCTCTGAGTTCATATCAATCTTTTCAATGTCATTACCCTTTCTCTTGTTCTTTTAACCCTTTGCTTTTACGTCGAAGGTTGACAGGTTATTAGAGGTGCAAATGAATAAAAATCTATAATTAGAAATTCAGATCATTATAATTCAATTAAAACTTAATTTAAAGCTACGTCAATACATATGGTGAACTATTTATTCTAGAGCTATCTGGTTGTAGAGTTCGTAATCTTCTAGATATTATATAGATATTTGTTCGCTGATAAATTCGGTTTATATATTATCTATTCAGGCAAATCAAAAGCATTCCTCCGATTTATCTCGTGGTTAAAGCACTGTGGCGTAAATATAGGGATTACGAAACCGTAAACCTGGAATTATTCCCCTATATATTACTAAATATATACGGGTGGATTTTATCATTTACATATAAATTTACTGGATTTAAACCAATGTGAGTAAATATCTCTTACAGACATCCAACAATCTAACTACTTGTTATAAGAAACACCTATTGTAAATAATTTTAGAATATAGTAAACACATTATACTTTTTAACTCTGACAGCTTGGGAAAATCGAGAAAAAAAAAATGGGAGGAGAGTGAATGAGAGCTTGAGATTTTGGCGGGTAATAGGTCATTGCCCGACCTACTACCCGCCAAAATCTCAAACTCTCATACACTCTCCTCCCATTTTTTTTCTCGATTTTCCTAAGCTGTCAGAGTTAAAAAGTATAATGTGTTTACTATAAAGGTATCTTTCCTTTTAGGCTTCGCAGGCAAAAACAAAGACCTTGTCTGTCCGTCTGTAACGCACCTGATCTTCAAAAGTAAAAAACCTAAGTAAAAACCTAAAT
The DNA here is from genome assembly GCA_951217055.1 of Gerris lacustris. Lineage (NCBI taxonomy): Eukaryota > Metazoa > Arthropoda > Insecta > Hemiptera > Gerridae > Gerris > Gerris lacustris. The sequence continues at coordinate 48,370,895 of OX578281.1, forward strand.
AAATACCTAAGTTAAAACCTAAGTAACAACTTTGCAGTTATGTTGTGTGTAATATAATAACCCAAAAAGAGGAAAATTATTCATTAACTTTATTTTAGTATTATTATAATAAAATTATTTAACTGCATTTAAAACAAATAATTGTTCTCGGCCCATATAAAATATATAAACCTTCATTTGACTCTATATAATATAATTAATTTCTATGCCATATTTACTCTTTCGGTGGAACTAGGACATGATTGCATAAATTGTAATTTTATAGAAGAGCCTAAATATGACAATAAATAAATAGAATTGGTATACATTTCAAATAAATGAAATTGTGTTCATGGAGTACAAGATGAAAACTATCATTCCGACTTGGTACCATTGGACATATTAGGTTTTCCGGACACTTCAGACTTTTTTGTCATAATTTTAACAAAATATTTGCAAATTTAAGAAAATATTTGCGAAGGAGCGGTATTGAAAGATATGTTGATGATATTCTTATAGACCTTAAAGATATGCTGACCTGCATTGCATTTTTACATTGCAGTACGGTATAAAGTTGTTTTATTACATAAGTACAATCTAAGAATGGTATTAAGTTGGTGCTCACTATTTGTCGTGGCAATCACCTAATGGTTCTCAGTCGTTAGGAATAAATTTAGCCCCTTACGTAGGTTTACATGCATATACATCCTGGCTTTTAGAGCCTATTTATGAGCGTATAGGGTTTTGGTCTCCTTAGGAAAGTGTCTCCAGTCATCTTCTCTATCCTATGCCCTGTGCCCGCTGTCTTCTAACACTAATCTTTCTCAGATCCTTAACAACACTATATTCTTACTGATCTTCTTCTTCTTGCCTCATCTGTCTCCTGGATGTATGTCCACACGTTTTTCTACATTCTTCCATGTGCCGTCCGTCTTATCCGTAATGCTTTATCAAGGTTCGTTTTTAAAAAAATATTTTGGGTTCTGTGATACTGTAATATTTAAATTCACACTTCCTCTACACTTTTGCCTTTTTAACTGTATTTTGGGTACTTTGATTCTAATATATTTTATCTACTTGCGGCAGCAAAATGAGGCATTATTGAACCGATTTCGGGCAGAGAAGTGTAATTTTACTGCCTACGCGGTAAAAGTCAGGAAAAATTTTACTGCCTAGGCAGTAAAATTTTTACTTTTATAATGTTGGCAATAACAGTTTATACTATTATCTCTATCTTATAACATCATATATTATAGTTTAATAAGTAATATTTAATAAATAAACGTTTTAATTATAAAATAATTTGTTTATATTTGTTAATTCTGTTAAATAAGTTCAACGATTAGTAGATCTTTAATTAAAAAAATAGTAGAGTCACTGGCTATACTGCAGCGTCATGTAAACATTGAACATCCATATTATATTTTTATTATTGAAGTCATTCTAGATTAGACTAGCTACTTTTCTTGATTTGTCCAAGTTACTTCTTTTCTTTTAAGCAATAGAAGATATCTTTAATGCTTTTAGTAATTTTTTAGTAAAAATATAAATAAATATTTTATATTTCGTGCATTATTCATTCAGAAGTTATGTGTGTTATAATCGTGTGTTTTGTATTTTGTTGTTATAGATTGAGTTTGCTTATCACTTATTGGTTATTATTCCCGTTTCTTATTTGAACATTAATTTTAGCTAATAAATATGTTATTATCAGTATTAATATGACACATTTATAACACAGTTATTAACTATGTTATATTAATAAAGATAGCATTTTAGCAGCTTCATTTTTCTGCCGCAAGTAGATAAAATATTGTATGCAACAAAGCAGCAAAGGAAACATTTCTGCCTCGTTTATTCATTGTCTGCCGAGGCGAAGCCGAGGCAGTCAAATAGGTAAATTACCTCCATCGGCAGTTAATTATCATAGCCTGTCCTCGCCTTCGGCTCGGAGGCTAATCTAATCACTCGTCAGTAAAATTCCATTTTGCTACCTAGTTACATAAATAACTATAAATTCAGACACTTTAAACTTTCAAATTAGTTGAAGTTCAAATAGGTTGACTTATATATTATATTTATAACAATGGATTCAAATAGATAAATGTTTACATAAAACATTTTAGAATAATGCAGGTAATTCCACAAAAAGAAGTAGGAAAAAATATAGGTAATTCTCTAAATAACCTGATACTATATTTTATTGTAATATAATTACAAGAAGATTATTTAAAGCCTACGCTATTCCTACTTATAGTTATTATCTATTCTCAAAATATTTCTCATCACGGTCTTCTAGGATACATAACGTCTCTGATGCCGGAGTGAGTTTCTGTTTTTGTCGCAAGACCACAAGGATTTGACATTTTTCATTGCTGTGGACATCATAGATTGGGACCGTTTCTCCTCTCTTTGGATTAAATCTTCTATGTCCACCCCTAAAAAAATATTTAAGCTTATTATTTCAGTACCAATATTTGATAATAATTTTGACGACAACATTATTAAAAAGAACCAACGATTGTTAATAATTTATAATGGTAAATTAATACAAAAATAATTCATTGTAACTAGTATGATTATTATGATTGGCCAAAAAAGAGTTGGAAATATATCAAATAAATAGATTTTTTTTTAAATTTAATTTATTAATGTAAAATGTCAAATTAATGTAGTCACGGTTAATGTTATCAACTGCTTAGAGTGATCAAAAGGCACATCTTTAGGTTGTTACTCCCCTTATAAAAAACAGAGGGGAGTAACAATCTAAAGAAGGTGTTCGGTATGTTCTTCTTTAGATTGTTACTCCCCTTATAAAAAGAGACGTGTGATATTCCTTTGTCCTAAAGTACCTACATTGGACTAAGACTAAACATATCCCTTTGTCTTAATAATTATTTATTCAAAGAAATGTATACTCTAAACAACGTAGGGGAGTAACAATCTAAAGAAGTACCGATCAAAATGTCTTTGAACGGACTCACAATCCCAATACATTACATTTTTTCCGTTTATTGTTATCAATAGATTGTTTTCTATGAAACTCATATTAATTTATAAATTAGGTGTTGGTGGACTGAAATGCCGGAATTGGCTGACAAACTGTATGATTGATTAAGCGTAGTTTTTATGGAAGTCAAAATAGACCGTTGTTCGATTTTAAGATTGTTATAGAATTACAAGTTTGTAGGTCCCCTACTCGAAACAAGTGGGTAACTTGTCACCAACAATCTTAAAAAAATATACACATTTTATTATTGTGGGTCCTTAGGGATGTAATATAAAATAAACTCTCCTATATTTTCATACCGCTATATTTCAACTCTATCTTGAGTAATTTTCAAGCACCATTTATAGAGCTTTGATCTTCAAATCTTTTGTAATACAACATCGTCATTTTTTAAAAATTATTTTTAAGTGCTTATTCAGCTACTCGTCCTGTTTCTTAAGAGGGAAATACCCCAAATCTTCATATTCAAATTAATTAAAAATCCTGCTTGTAAACATTTAACAATTTCCCTAATAAACTTTATAACAAAAAAAGCAACAACAAACAAACTACACAATAACCCGAACATGCTAACAAATCTCACTAATTGATTAAAATTAAATTAACGTACTCAGCTCTATAGAGTACAATGTAACACTAGAGCTGTGATAGAATCAATTTTTTTTAAATAGTTTGTTAATTTAATAATGTAAATATAGTCCTGTTTGCCTGAAAAAAATAGTTTCTTAGCTGAATAAGCACTTAAAAATAATTTTTTAAAAATTACAATTTTTTATTACAAAAGATTTGAAGATCATATAGCTCTATAAATGATGCTTGAAAATGACTCAAGGTAGAGTAGAAATATAGCGGTATGATATAGGATAGTTTATTTTATATTACATCCCTTAGGACCCACAATAACAACAATAATAAAATTTAAGGGATCACCAATCATCTATAATATATAAATTTTGTTTATTTGAATACAATTGTCTATAGTTGCTTTCCAGGGAAAAAACTACTTTCCAAAAATGTTGAATGTTATCCAAGTATAAATATTCCCATGGGTGCAATAAAAATATATCCCATGCTACAGAATAGATACTACGTAAAGAAATATGTTAATAAGGAAGCTTGTTAAAGTAGTCTCGGACCGATTTTTTAATTGGAAATAGTACACACTTCTAGCAGTAAGTCAAGTTAGTCGCATTTGTTATCCTTCTCTTCATCTTAGATAACTAATATACAAACGACGTACCTGTCTTCTCATACCTACTCGCAATGAGTAGGTATGAAGTGCACTTTACACTTTCCCGTGCAGAAGTGCGTATGAAGTAGTAGGATTATATGAGGGTATGAACAAGCTTAATGAGTTGCTTTTCCTTAATAAGACAAAGTCCATCTAACTTGTTAGACGTGTATTTTTTTATTATGTATGTAAATAAAATTTCCTGCGTTGATATTTCTTGGATAATGACAGTGCATATGGAAAATTAAATATTTTTTCCATAATTTACTTTATTGACTAGTTTTGAAAAATTGATTTCCTAGCTTTATTGTTTCCTCTGTGTTTATTCATCTTTATTAGAGCACTGATAATACTACTCTGCTGGAGAAGTTATTTATTTAAAATCTGACTTTCAGGTGCGGTCCACAAGATTTTGGAAACAATATCCAAAATTTGCTGCATTGAGCCTTTCATGAGTTTATTTGCATTATTTTATTTATTAAATTATTTAGCGGCCACTTATTTATTGATTAAATATGTATTTTACGTTTGTTATTTATTATTTTCCATGGTCTGGAATGCTAACGATAAATTAGTCTATTCATAAGAAAGCTATTTTATAAAAGAAAAGCGCTGTGAAAGATCTTTAAATTTAATGTTTTTTTTATGATGTTTAAAGTTTACTTGACTAAAATGATTGTCAATTGTCTTCGAATGTTATTTCATATTTCTTTACCTGTAGAACTTCTTTTTCTAGTGGATGTCGGAGAAGGTAAAGCGCTTCCTGAATTAGAATATGTTGGTGACTGATTGTGCAGTGACTCCGTATCTGACTTGAAATCCACTCTCACTCTGTCCAAAGCTGTAATCAATCAATATTATTATTTCCAGTTTTATTGGATTGCTGTTTGTATATTAGATTTATTATAGTGTTGATTTTATTTATTTATTTTTTTTTTCAAAAGAACAATTAACATAGAGTATTATTAATAGGTGCTGAATATGCTCGGTTCTTTGGTTGCGTAATAAACAAATGCTGTGTTGATTAAGAAAAAAAATAAATTGCAAAAATAAACTAATTACATTTATTAATTTGTGGAACTTATTTGATTATGACAATACGACCTTTAGGTTTAATGTTGGAACTAAACTAAAGTGTGTGATAAATAAAGCTTTAATTATTTAGGGATTAGAGTATTCGCATGGTGGTTGGTAAATTATAGTAAAAATACATAAACTGAGAATGTTTACGCGGAGTTAAAAAACATAGTTAAAAGTGTGCAGTTAAATGTGTTTATATCGGCCGCGTTCAACGTTCAATCGTTATCTCCAACCCAGAGCTATACCGCCGTTAGTTGAGTCTGGACTACCGCCGTGGCTGGAGGCCAGATCTTCTCACCGCCGCGCCGCTACCCGCTATTCTTACCATAGTAACCTAAGGTACCGCCAAGTAATTTAATTTACATTCTCAGCTACCAAACCATATATTATGTATATCGTAATTACCACCGCCTTACTTACCGCCAAAATACAGTCCATAGAAAAATATACTGGTTGAACCAGCTGCTCCCCTTTTGGTGAGCTTTTACTTCACTCTAAATTCAGGGTGAAATTGCCACCATAACTTTTGGTCCTAGAGGGCCGCATTAACTTTTTCTTTTTTCTTAATCTAAGCATTAACTTTTCTTTTTTTAATTATTAATTTGGAATTTAAAATCTTTAATGATTTATTTAATAAAGACAATTAATTTTTTTTAATTTTTTTCTTAAGTAAATTTATTTTCTAGAGACTTTTAATTTCACTTAAAGACTATTTTAAATTCTTATAATTTTCATAAGTAACATTTTTCATTTATCATTCAAATTTATTATTTCTCAACAGGTGTATTTGATTTTAACTAATTTTTAAAAATTGATTTTCTAATTATGGTTTTTAATTACAATTCTAATAAACATTCTTTATAAGAATAAATTTTGTTTAATTTTTTTAGAAATATTTTCCATTTAATTTTATTATTTTGTGTGATAATTTTAGCAGAATTTTAAACTTATTACATATTATATTGTATAGCTTCCGCTTCATTCTTTTATAATTTAATAAGTAGTTTTTGTAGGAAGGTAGATTTTGTCTATAATAGTGGTCTTAGGGCTTTTCAGTATAGTGAGGTCGTACGGTAGTTACTGCGTCGCCTCCCAGAGCCCTGGGGTCCCGCCGCTACTGAGTGCTCCACTGTCGCTTCGCTTCACTCCGCGCCACTTCTTTGCTACGCTCGCCCCCCCCCCCCCCCCCGTTACTCGCTCAGTGTCCCACGCTTATAACTTTTGTTCTAATAGCTCGATTTTTATGGGACAAACGTCTTTCTTTCGCAAATAATTTCTTCTTTAATTTCCTGCTACTTTCTTTAAGAATAATTTCAGCAATTATTTTCTTTTCTCTTATCGTTTATTATACACTTCAAAATTATCTTATAATTTTCCCCGATTTGTTTTTTACATATTTTCAAGGTTGTAGATATTATTTTATTTTATTTATTAATTTTTTGTCTTTTTATTTGCTAAAATGGCTTCCAATGAATCCAAACGCGCTCGGTTAAAAATCATTGAAAAGAAAAAAGATGATTATTTTCGTCGAGCACAGTTAACATTTGATCTAATAAAAGATATTCCGAATAATGAAGTGGCAAAAAACCAGTTTATTATTCGGTATCAAACAATAGCAGAGACTCGTGCTCAATTTTATAACTGTATTGACGAAATAAATACGCTAGAAATTGAAATAGACGATCAAAAAGAACCTGATTTTCAGCCACTCATGGCATTCGACGATATTTATGGAGCTGTTTTAATAGCCTATGAAAAATTAAACGTACCTAACCCTGAGCCTATGATGATTAGGTACCCTTCTACTGAAGCTCAGACTCAGTTACCGCGTATTAATATAAAATCGTTTTCTGGAAAACTTAAAGATTGGCCTGAGTTTCGGGATATTTTTAAAGCGGTAATTTTTTCGAATAAAAATATCAGCGATGCTCAGAAGTATCATTACTTAAGAACGTTCCTAGAACCTGACGCGCTTCAAATTATCAGCAGCTTTCCGTTATCAGCTGAACATTTCCCCTCAGCTTGGAAAGCCCTTGAAGAACGGTTTGAAAATAAAAGATTACTTGCAAATCACTTTTTCGACGAACTCTTTTCCATTGAAAAACAGCCTTCACATCCAACTGTTAAATCCTTACAACATTTTTTGACCAAATTCAATGACGCTGTGATAGGTTTAAATAATTTAAGAATAGAAGACAAAGCTGATTTGATACTTTTTAAATTAGCCATGCGTCGTCTAGATCCTGTTACGATAAAGGCATTTGAAAAAGAGAAAATCAATACGGAATTTCCAAAATATGACGATTTAGTCACATTTGTTAAAAGTCAGCTCAGAGTTCTAGAGATAACAGCAGCTGAAACTTCGACTCAACCTGCTCCTAAAACCTTTAATTATGATTCAGCCAAAACAAGAAATTCTAAGCGAGTTTTACTTACAAATTCTCCGCAACTATCAACCGCTCCTCCACCTACCGCTTCTACTTCGCCGCATTTAACAGCTTATTCTTCGCAATGTACTTACAATACTGCGACCGCTCCGCAACACTCAACCGCCCCGCATTACTCTACCGCTCCACATTACCTTACCGCTCCGCATTACTCAACCGCTCCACAGTATCCTACCGCTCCGCAATACGCTACAGTTAATCCGCCTGCTCCGCAATACGCAACCGCTTATCCTCCAGCTCCGCATTATTCTACCGCTTATTCTTCGGCACCGCATAATTCAAATTCTCCGCTTACTCCTTCGTATTATTCCCCATGCCCCCTTTGTCAGGCTGCTCATCCTTTATACAAATGTTTTACATTTCAACAAATGACCCCTGAGCAAAGGGTAAAGAAAATTCAAGCATTAAGAGCTTGTGAAAATTGTCTTTCTTTGACGCACTCTGCGAATAAATGTCGATCCACTTCATTATGTTTTCGGTGTAAATCTAGACACCATACATTAATTCACGTTGATTCGAGTCATCGACGAAGTGAATATGCAGGATCTTCTAATAAGATTCAATCACCACCGCAAAATACCACTTTGTGTTCCACTCCTATGTTACCCCTTGACTCAGACACCAGTTTATCAACTCAAAATAAGATCACAAACTCAACCGTGTTACTTGGGACTGCGTTGATAAGTTTGAAAACTAAGGATGGAACATTTTCTACAATAAGAGCTCTCCTTGATCCAGCTTCGGTTCGCAGTTGTATAACTGAGAGTTGCGCTACCCAACTAGGCTTAGATGTATCTTCAGTCCACCAGCCTTTCACTGGACTTGGAGGAGTACCAGTTGTGGTGGGAAAAGGACTGGCAAGGTGTGAGCTAAAACCGCTACATAAGTCGGAGCCTCTTCTGACAACCACCGCAGTCGTAATTCCTGAGATTATCGGACCGACACCGCCTATGCATCTTCCTTGGAACTTTACACATAACTACGCCAAATTTAACTTAGCCGATCCATCTTTTGGAAATCCTGGACCTGTAGATTTTCTACTTGGGGCAGATTTATTTTTACTTGTCTTGTCATCGCAGCCGCATAAATATCGTAAGGAGAGTGTTCTTCACACAATTTTCGGAGATGTCATAATGGGACCTATTTCTTTAATTGAGACTTCAAATTGCTTAGTTTCTCTTTGCACCGCAGTTGATCCGCTATCTGATTCTATTACCCGCTTTTGGGAAACCGAGGAAGTCTCAACCGCACCTATAGTTAACCCTGAAGATGACCTGTGTGAAAAACATTTCATTTCTACTCACCAAAGAAATAAAGATGGCCGGTACATTGTACGGTTACCATTCAAACATGAGGAGTTAAAATTTCCCGAGTCAAGAGCTGTTGCCATTAAACGGTTTCTTTCTCTGGAACATCGTTTTCTTCGAAATCCAGTACTCAAAGAGAATTGTTCCTCATTTCTTCGAGAGTATGAGAAACTAGGGCATATGGAAACTTCCACCGAATCAGCTGCATATATTTTACCCTATTTCTGCGTTCACAACCCGCATTCTAAAACAACTCCTGTACGCGTGGTGTTCGATGGGAGTGCGAAGATGTCTCACCTCTCTCTAAATGATACATTGTATCCTGGACCCAAGCTTCAAAAGCAAGTTCCAGATATTATAATGAATTTCCGACTCTATCCCTTTGTCTTTTGCTGTGACATTATTAAAATGTTTCGACAAATTCTCCTCCACAACGCTGATCGGAAATTTACACATATCCTGTATAGAGAAAATCCTGACGAACCTCTACAGGAATACCGCTTAAACACAGTCACTTATGGACTTACATCATCACCTTGGCATGCTCAGAGAGTTTTAGTGCAATTAGCTCGTGACCAAGGCGATGCCTTCCCTGCTGCTGCTCGTGTACTACTGCAAGATACCTTCATGGATGATGTAATTACTGGATCAGATTCTTTAGAAGAATTGTTGATTCTTGCTGAGGAGTTAATCCAATTGCTTAGGGCCGGCGGCTTTGAATTAAGCAAGTGGAAAAGCAACTCGCAAGCGTTTCTGTCTCACGTTAATGCTTCTTCTTTTAGTCCTCTAGTTATCTCTGAAGATCAAACTTGCAACATTTTAGGCATCCGCTGGGAACCAACGACTGATGTGCTCTCGTACAACGTTGTTCTACCCACAAACGCTCGACAGCCTACAAAACGCTCTGTCCTTTCAGTCATAGCAAGCATCTATGATCCGTTAGGATTCCTCTCTCCGCTTACGTTCGCTTATAAAGTTTTTATGCAACAACTCTGGACAGCTGACCTCGGATGGGATGACCCGCTTTCAGATAACCTTCTTGCTAAATGGCAAACGCTGACAAAGGATCTTTCCTGTCTTTCAAAAATTTGTCTTCCACGATGTATACTTCCGCAAAGCTACACCTCTATTGTAGTTATGGGTTTCTCTGATGCTTCTGAGCGTGGATATGGTTGTGTCATATATTTAAGAGTCTCCTATCACGATTCACCCCCGCAAATATCTTTATTGATGGCCAAATCTAAGGTTGCGCCACTGAAAGGTGCTACTATCCCTCGTTTAGAACTGGCTGGGGCTCTCTTACTAGCTCGTTCGATAAGCTCTTTACAGCTTTTTTTATCTAAACTTAACATCGATGAGATTATTCTTCTTACAGACTCCAGTATAGTACTCTCCTGGTTAAATAAACCAACCCACACATTAAAAATGTATGTGGGCAACAGAGTTTCTTCCATCTTAGAGCTCACTCAATTAAATCACTGGAGACATATTTCTACCGATAAAAATACCGCAGATATTGTATCCAGAGGTTTAGACCCTGTTTCCTTATCTCAATGTTCAGAATGGTTTCGAGGACCAGGATGGATGCATCAAGCTCGCTCAGAATGGCCTGATCCTGTCTGGTCGCCTGTTCCTAATGATCAATTACCAGAAATAAAAGTCGCTGATAAAGTTCTGCTAACTAAAATTGTAAAACAAGAAGACATTGAGTGGATGACTCATTATTCCTCGTTGCATCGAATTCAGCGAGTTCAAGCTCAAGTGTCACGTTTTCTCTCTAATTGTCGGTTGAATGATCCTAAGCTACGAAGATCATTTGATGATCCTATTACCGTTTCTGAATTACGCTCCGCTTTATTAAACTGTGTTAGACAAGTGCAGATAGCCTATTTCGCTAAAGATATTCTTTTGATTCAATCTAATAAACTTAAATCATCTCCGCTATTACCGCTTTCACCATTTATTGATGCTGACGGATTTCTAAGAGTTGGTGGACGCCTTAAAAACGCTTATTTACCTTATTCCGCACAACACCAGCTACTTCTTCCTAAGCATTGTCATTTGACCCACATGCTGATCGATTATTACCATAAGACCTATCTGCATGCTGGACCGCGAAGTTTAAGAGCCCTCATCCAAAGGAAATTTTGGATTCTTGCGGCCCACTCTGTTATACGCCAACGTATTAGAATATGCCTTTACTGTTCTAAGCACACTTGTGCAACACCTTCACCAATTATGGCTGATCTTCCTCCTAGCCGAGTAACACCGTCCCGTACTTTTTCTCGTTGTGGGGTCGATTTAGCTGGACCTTTTCTAATCAAGGAAAGCTTACGCCGAAATTCTCGCTCATATAAAGCCTATTTTGCCCTCTTCGTTTGCATGGTCACCAAGGCCGTTCATCTGGAGGTATTGACCAGTTTAACTTCTGAATCCTTTATCGCTACTTTGCACCGCTTCGTTTCCCGCCGCGGTCTACCTTCAGACATATATTGCGACCAAGCTACAAACTTTCGTGGTGCCGCCAGAGAGTTGAAGGAAATTATTGCATTTTTGAAACAGGGTATTAATCAGCGCTCTATTACAACGGAGTTGAGCAAATTAGAAGTCAATTTCCATTTCACCTGTCCTAAGGCTCCATTTATGGGTGGAGTTTGGGAGAGCAATATTAAGAATACTAAGACCCACCTTCATAAGGTTGTAGGCAATCGAATGCTTACTCTTGAAGAGTTTGTCACAATTCTTGTCCGTGTCGAGGCTGTCCTGAATTCTCGCCCTCTGTGCGATATTTCTTCCAGCCCAAATGAGTTAGAGGCACTTACTCCAGGACATTTCCTTATTGGAGCCCCCCTCGTTGCGACTCCAGAATTATCCGTTACAGACTTACCTTTAAACCGATTATCAAGATGGCAAGATGTGTCTCGAATGACCCAACATTTTTGGCAACGTTGGTCCTCTGAGTACCTCTTGACACTACAACAGAAGGCCAAGTGGTTCTCTAACCCGTCAAGAAATCTTCAGGTCGGTCAGTTGGTTTGGGTAAAAGAGGATGGTTCGACACCTTTAACTTTTCCCTTAGGTAGAATCGAACAAATTTTTCCTAACCAGGATGACGGCGTTGTTCGAATTGTTTCTGTTCGAACGCCTCGTGGCCTCTTCAAAAGGCCAGTGAGAAAACTCGCGCCTTTATTCTTGGATGAATAACGGCGTCTCTCAGTTTTTGCTCAAGTTTTTTTTTGTTATTTTTGGAAGTGCTTTGTTTTCCTTTTCTCTTTCTGAAGCTATACAATTATAATTTTTTTAACTTAATGTACTTATTGTTAATACACCTGAAGTTTTTTTTTTCCAACTTAACTAACTTTATCTAATTTTCAAGTAATATTAATTTTATTTACTTTCCTTTTTTTTCTCAATTTCTCCGCTTAACGCATTAAATATAATTATTAAGGATCAATAATCATTCATGATTCTTGGCCGGCGGTTTTGGTTGGTAAATTATAGTAAAAATACATAAACTGAGAATGTTTACGCGGAGTTAAAAAACATAGTTAAAAGTGTGCAGTTAAATGTGTTTATATCGGCCGCGTTCAACGTTCAATCGTTATCTCCAACCCAGAGCTATACCGCCGTTAGTTGAGTCTGGACTACCGCCGTGGCTGGAGGCCAGATCTTCTCACCGCCGCGCCGCTACCCGCTATTCTTACCATAGTAACCTAAGGTACCGCCAAGTAATTTAATTTACATTCTCAGCTACCAAACCATATATTATGTATATCGTAATTACCACCGCCTTACTTACCGCCAAAATACAGTCCATAGAAAAATATACTGGTTGAACCAGCTGCTCCCCTTTTGGTGAGCTTTTACTTCACTCTAAATTCAGGGTGAAATTGCCACCACATGGTTTCAACACAGTTATGTCTGAAATGAATCCTAGAGAGCTGACTGTAAATTACTCTGATAATCCCATCGAATAGATGCATAAAGAGACCGATCTCTCCATTCTGCATTACCTCTACGACCTATAACATTTTTGCTTTGGTTCTCAGGAATAAAAATAACTAGAAAAACTAAAAATAACTTAATGTGGTGTGAAATACAAAATTTGACCAATCGTTAATAAGAAAAAACTGGAAGTGTCCCTAGTTTCGTTCGTGGTCCAAAAAAAATAGTTTTTAAAAACAATTATTTTATTTGACAAACAGAATAAGGAAATACAAATATAAAGATGATGTGAAACACTCGTAAGTTAAAACGATAATGTCTAACTCTTCATAGCTCGCAGAGCTTATATAGAAAACAGTAGAATGCTACGTCGGTAACATGTAAGTGTGTTAGTGTGTTTACTCAGCGTTATGTTTGAATATAACACCTCCCTTTTTAATAAAAAGATTTGGGGCAGGATGTCCCAAATCTTGACTTTCGTTAAGTGGTTCTTCCGTGGGTGGAAGAGCCTTTTTATTATGAAACTTTTTCTTAAAACAGTAAATGCACACTATTACAATTATCATTAACATAAAAATTAAAATATTATATATATAAATTCTTTTGAAATTTATAAATTTTGTAAGTGAAGATAACATTTCTTTATACTGATTTATTTCATGGGAAAAGTTTTCAATTTTTAAATTAACAGGCTTTAAGTGAAATTGATTTTGTCGATTATTTAGAGGTAAGTCATAAATGTTAGATAAATCGGGAATTATAATATCTTGAAGTTTATGGAGTGTATTTGAATACGATTGGATCACATGATCCTGAAATACAATTTTACATTGATTCTTAAGTTCGATCATATTGGTACCTTCAAGATAATATTTCTCGGAATCTGAATTACAATGTTCAGTAAACAACATTTTCGGAGATGAAATGATCCATCTATTTAAATCGATTTTTTGAACATAAGCATTAGAAATGTTAACTTGTGTTACATTACAGTGGTTATGTATATCATTATGTAATAATATGTTTGTTTCACATCTAGATGTATTTTTATTTAAATTTATTACTATTAAATCTTTACAAATATAGGTCTTATCAATAAGTTTCTTACATGGTTAATGAAAAATATTTATCATGTAACAAAATATAATTACTACTAGGAATTATAGATTTATAAGCTTTGATAGTTTGGCTGTAAACAGGTATCTGTATCAAATGATAATAACCATAATCTTTCTTTTCTACGATAGGTATTTCTAAAATAAAAACTATATTATGGGCCTTTGTGTAACCTTTTACAATGATAATCTTTTCTATATTTAGGATTAACAATGGAATTGTGTAATATATTGGAGTTCTGAAATTGCTTTGTCAAATTTCAAAGCATCATTATTATCTAGGTTCCCGGTTATTAACTTAATTACGGATCCCAGTCCATCTATAATTCCACGCTTATTTCTAGTCTTAATATTATTTTTAGATAAATCTAAGTTAGTTATAAGTTCAAGAGAAGGATTGAGCTGGGAAAATTGTTCTGTTATCTTTGCATGTAAGACATCCGCTTGTTTAAACGGGTTATCAACACGTGAATATACACGATTTTTTTTTTTGAGATTGGTGGTTACTGACCTTGCCCAGACTGTCCTGGTAAGGAATGCAAGGTTGAAGCTTGTATATCTGTAACAGCAGGTGGTCTTATCTCTTGAACATGGACTGTTATAATTTTATTTGTATTTTTATTTTTAACCTTAATCCTATTTCTTTCTAATAAAACTAGAACTTCATAGGGGTCAATGAATCTTTCATTTTTCTTTGGATTTTCTCTATAGACAGTTTGACCTATATAGAATTTATTATAACTGTCGGCTTCTAGGTTAGCTTTCTCAGTAATCTTTTTCTTATTTTCTTTTATGGTTTGATCTTGTTTTTGAGGGTCATCACATAATTCCTCCAGATATTTGACGGTATCAAAATCTGCATTTCCTACGTTGTTAATAAGTGATTCTGTTTCTTCGTCATTAGTATTTTTATTATTCAGGGTATTAAGTTTGATCCTAGATAGACAGTCTGCTGTCGAATTTTGAGAACCTTTTCTATAAATAATTTTATAATTGTATTCCTCTAATTTTAAGCGCCATCTCATTAGTTTAGAGTTCGGTTCTTTCAAGTTAAACAGCCAGACTAATGGCCTATGGTCAGTATAGATTTTAAATGGTCTACCAAATAAATAATGCCTGAAATGTTGGCAAGCCCAGACAATAGCAAGGCATTCTTTTTCAATGGTAGAGTAATTGTTTTCACTTTCATTTAGGGTACGAGAGGCGTAAGCCACTGGCCTATCGTTTGGAGGATTTCCTTGAGCAAGGACAGCACCGATAGCATAATTGCTTGCATCGGTTGAGAGCACAAATTCTTTTGAAAAATCAGGGTATTGGAGAATTGGATCATTTGTCAGTATATTTTTACAGGTTTCAAAGCAGTCAATATATTCTTTATCTTCATACGTAACTTTAGTATTCTTTTTTAAGCATTTTGTCATTGGTTTTGTAATTTTTGCGAAGTCTTTAATAAACTTCCTGTAATATCCAAGTAGACCAAGAAATCCTTTTATTTCTTTTGGTGTTTTTGGGATTGGGTAATATTTTATGGTTTCTATTTTTTGAGGGTTTGGCTTAATACCATCCTTTGTTATAATATGACCTAAATATTGAACTTGGGTTTTGAGAAATTCGGATTTATCAAGCTGAATTTTAAGATTGTTTTCTCTTAGTTTTTCGAATACGCTTTTTAGATTCGAAATATGATCTTGTAAGGACGAACTAAAAACTATAATGTCATCTAAATATACTAAACAAATTTTATTTAGCAATCCAGCAAGGACATTGTTCATTACTCTTGAAAACGTAGCCGGACCGTTCTTTAATCCAAAAGCTAGTCTTTTAAATTCATAATGACCAAATTCAGTGGAGAAAGCTGTTTTTGGAATATCTACAGGGTCAATTTCGATCTGATGAAATCCACTGGCTAAATCAATTACACTAAAATAAGTGGATTTTCCAAGTCTATCTAAAATGTCATTTATATTGGGGAGTGGATATTTGTCGTCTATTGTCTTTTCGTTAAGGGATCGATAATCACATACTATTCTCCATTTAATTTTATTACTTGCGTCTTGTTTTTTAGGAACTATCCATATCGGACTAGAAAATGGAGATATGCTAGGTTGTATTATATCATCTTCAAGCATTTTTTGAATTTGGGCTTTAACCTCTTCTCTGTGTATAGCAGGATATCTATATAATTTTGAAAATATGGGTTTATCATCGGTCAAATCAATTTTATGTTTAATTCTATTAGTGAATGTCAAAGGAACTCCGGTACAGTGGAATAAATCTCTATACTGGAAACAAAGTTGTTTTATAGCTAATTTTTCTTCATCATTGCAGTGTTCTAAATTTATATTTTTTAAATTTTCTCTTAATAAATTTTCGCGTTCATCTAGATCTCCATCAGTATTAATAATTTGATTGTTTAATTTTATTTCATCTTCATTAATTTTTTCTATATTTATGGGTCTCAGAATATTTAAATTTACTTCTCTATCATTAGAGTTAACTATGGTAGTAAATGCTCGAAAGTTATTAATTTTTACTAAGGTCGTAGGTATTTCTACACCTTCGATAACTTTCATAGAATGGAGTATTCCAACACCACATTTTTGATTTACTGGAACATTGACAATTACTTCTGTTCTAGGGGGTAATTTAAAAGCGAAATCTTGGAATTTTACAGTGGGTCTATCATATAAGATAGGTATTTTAACATGAGACGTGATTAATTGTTTTTCCTGCATATCTACTTTAGCATTCAATTTCTCCAACAGGTCAATTCCAATAAGGCCATCGAATTCTTTACTGAACTCAAAAAGATAAAATTTATGACTTCCTTTTAATTGGAGTTCTTCAAATATTGGAATAATTATAACACCACGATGATATGAAGTTGTATGGGCTGATTCAATTTTAAATGTTTCGTTTAATATCTCAATTTTGCTATAGTATTTGTTTGCAATTTCTGGATTAAGTAAGCTCTTGGAACTACCTGTATCTATTAAGAGTTTTAGGTTTAAATTGGGTATTACTATATAAGGCAAGTCATTCAAGTTACAATTAAGTTTGACTATTTCATTTGTATTTATTTTGTTGGGTCTATTTTGTGTTAATTGATCGTTAGCTAACTGTCTTTGGAACTTGAGGCTTTTTCCTGAAAAACCGGAATCTCTTCTTGGGGTTGAGTATTTTCCTGACTTATGTTTTGTGGAAAATATTCCTCAATATTCTCAACTTGGTTTTGTTCCTCACAATCTTGGTCTAGATTATAATATAAATTATTGTATTGGTCCAAGTAATTTTGGTATTCCTCGTCTGGTTGTACTTCCTGAATGTTATGATTATACAAACGAGTGTTTCTGGAATTTGTGGGATCAATTTCCATAGGGGTTGTGTTAGTTTGTCTGTTAGAATTATTATATGTGTTAGAATTATTATATGGGTTAGAATTATTTGTGTTTGGTCTGTAGTAATTATTTTGAGGGAAATTTTGCCTGTACATGTTTGGAGGTAATGGATTTCTGATGTTATTATTTGGAGTGACAGTTTTTTGGGGGTTCATACTATTGTACCCAAATGGTTGTGATTGAAATCTTGTAGGGTTGGAAGTACTTGGTTTTTGGAATGACGTTCTTTGCTGAACAGGGAATAGGAAATTATTATTTGAAGTTCCTACTGGAGTGATCTTTTGAGGTGGACTAAAGGTATACTGATTTAGGGTGTTATTTTGTCTTGTAGCATAGAGGAAGTTTTCTTCCTCAATGACATAGCTCATAGCTGTTTCTAGATTTATTGGATTTTTTAATCTTATGGTGGGTTGAATTGAAATGGGCAGACCACGTATAAAAGTCGCTAAAGCTAAATCTTGGTAGCTTTTAAGTTTTGATATTTTCTCTGCAGGGTCCATAGTAAATGTGTTTAATTTTGAAATGATCAGGCAACAGGCGTCTTGACAACGCATACCAAATGAACATGGGGGTTCCCCTTTGTTTGGTCTTAAAATTAACAAATCTTGTACGAGACAATCAATGTCCCTTTGGTCTCCAAACGTTAAAGTTAAGAGTCCCTTTACGTCTTCCCAAGTTGTTAAATCTAATCTCGAACCGATTAGTATCAATGCCCTTCCCGTCAATCTACCTATTAAGGCTCTTAAAACCATTGTATTCAAGATTTCATTTTCTGTTACTCTAAATTGGGACATAAGTATCTCAGCACTGTTTATATACACTGATAATGTATATGGGTTGCCATCATAATGAGGGATGGTTTCCATGAAAAATTTTAAGAATTGAAAGTCTACAGCTGTTGGATTAGCCATTATGATTATTATCTTACAAACAAAAATTTAAATTTAAAATTATTTAAATTTAATTAATTTACTAATTATATATATATATAAAAAAAATAAGCAAAGCAATATCTAAAAACAAAGCAAAAACAAAGCAACAACAAAGCAACAACAAAGCAATATCTGACCTTAAATTTTAGTTTTAATTAATTTATTGTTACACAAATTTATTTATTAATTTTATAACAATTTATTTGTATATATTCAATATTTAAATTATTTTTATTTTTATTTTATTTTTTTAATATAATTAATTGATTTTCTTCAATATTTAATTTCTTATTTTATTTTATCTTTATTTATAACAATTTTTTTTGTATATATTCAATATTTAAATGATTTTTAATTTTTTAATATAATTTCTTGTGTTTCAATAATATAATAGATTTTTCTTCAACATTTAATTTCTTATTTCTAATTTATTTTTATTCATAACAATTTGTTTGTATAATATATTCAATATTTAAATGATTTTTTAATATAATTTCTTGTTTCAATAATATAATAGATTTTTCTTCAACATTTAATTTCTTATTTCTAATTTATTTAGTATATTATAATATTTCTATAATATTTTTAATATACCCTTTTCTTATTATTATTTCAATTCTACTGTATGTGTATTGTAATGATTAATAATAGTTTACTTACAGTAGATTGAAGTAGTTCATTCTTTATTTGTAGTTTTTCCAACGATTTTTCAGGAAACAGCTTTTCTTCGGAATGCCTGGATCTCTGATAATCTTCAGTGTTGAAAATTCCTCTCTATCACTTGAAACAATATTTATTTTTTCTTATAGGTCCGATCAGTTAATTTGTTGAAACAAAAAATTGAAAACTTGAAAACTTTTTCTTCAAAAATTGAAAACTTGAAAAATTTTCTTCACTTTCAATTCTGACTGGGTCCTACCGACTGCGCCAGTTTCGTTCGTGGTCCAAAAAAAATAGTTTTTAAAAACAATTATTTTATTTGACAAACAGAATAAGGAAATACAAATATAAAGATGATGTGAAACACTCGTAAGTTAAAACGATAATGTCTAACTCTTCATAGCTCGCAGAGCTTATATAGAAAACAGTAGAATGCTACGTCGGTAACATGTAAGTGTGTTAGTGTGTTTACTCAGCGTTATGTTTGAATATAACACCCTACTTAGTTGATATCTAATGGATGCTGAGGTGTAAAAAATGTGTTACCCTGAAGCAAAACAACTTCATTTCGGGACGTTGCGACTCATATGCAGAGTCATCTTCAGTCAACTTTATTTTCTAAGTGTACAAAATTACATAAAATTAGAAATCTTTTAATACAATTCAACGTCTCAAGATGAAATAGTTGTTTTGCTTTAAGACAACACTTTTTCACACCTCAACATCCATTGAATAGATCCTATACTTAATAGAATTAATAAATTAGAAGATTTCTAATTTTACGTAATTTTGTATGTTTAGAAAATAAAGTTGACTGAAGTTGACTCTGTAAATGAGTCGAAACGCCTCAAGATTCCAACTATATAAGTGAAGCCCATGAAAAGATCCCTAATTTATTTTTTTAAACTTAACTTATGTATTTTTGGTTCTAATACAGGGCTTTCTTTCATAATTCAGGGTGGTTCACAGGAATCTTTCATTTCTGAAATAAGCAGAACACAGTAAAATTGAGGAACAAATTTTCTATTTGTACAAAATGTGTAACTTATGGCATACCATTAATGAACAATAAATGCCACCAGGTTCACAAAAATTGTTGAGTTCTCCCTCTCGTGTGTAGCCTGAGAACAGAAATTGCGTCGCCCATCAAATACAGCCCTTTCTCTTCCAAGAAAGGCTTAGAACTAGTATTCAGTAGAAAACGGTGTCACCTCAACGACGCCATTTTTCAAACTTGAAAAATTATTAATTTTTCATTAATGACATGCCATAAGCTACACATTGTGTACAAATAGAAAATTATTTTCTCAAAAATTGACTGTGTTCGTTTTAAAAATTTAATATTCTTGTGAACCATCCTGTACATTGTACATAGAAATTTGAATGTACTGAGTAATATGTAATTTAATACATTTGGTAAGATTATTATTGTTCATCTGAAACTAAGTTGTCTTATTATTCTAGTCAAGGTTCTGCTACAAAATAAAATGAAAAGCTATTTTCAGTTTGTTTTATTCTAGTAAGTTATGGATTATTTTTATTAAATTAATTGCCGTTACAAAACATTATATCATTTTGTTTAGCATTGATTTTATAAATTAAAATTGCGTAAAACACCTTTTACGCTTGTTGTTGAACTGCATTCTTTTAACAAACAATTTCATTTATATAAGTAGAAAGCATGTGTTTTAATGTAACCACTCGTCGTAATCGTAATGCATATATACTCATCGTCATCGTAATGCATATACATACGTCATAATCGTAATGCATATATATACGCGTCATAATCGTAATGCATATATACTCGTCGTTATCGTAATGCATGTATACTCGTCGTCATCGTACTGCATATAATACTCGTCGTAATCGTAATGCATATATATACGCGTCGTAATCGTAATGCATATATACTCGTCGTAATCGAAATGCATAGTTTATATACTCGTCGTAATGCATAAATATACTAGTTTGTATTTGCTTCCCCCTCTTTTTTTTTAATTCAAACAAAATAATTTGTCTTAAATACCTTTTTTTAAATCCATTTCATCCATTTCGCTATTTTGAATAAGTCTTAGTTGTTTCTGGAATTTCCTTGTTATTTTTTTCCTTATATAGTCCGCTTCAATTTCCTGTTTTGTCCTGGGTATTCTGAACCTTATACATCTGCAGACAACTATCACTGAAACCATTTTTTTAAAAAAAACTTGAAAGTGAATGATAATGAGAAATAATACAAATAAGAAAGTTTAAAATTCTAAAAGAAAAGTCAACCTTTTTTTTTTAGTCGAAAAATGAATAATGCAAAAGCATGACGATTTGTTCACATTTTGATTGTATTTGTTTACGAACTGTGCCATTCTAGTTGGCCATCATCATTGTAACCAACTCAACCCACTAAATGAAGACCAACGAAACCGGTCAAACCCGGTTTGTATTAAAAATATATATAAAGGGGAAGGTGAGTACGTTGGAACATGGGACACTCGTGTTTTAGGGATATTTAGTCGTTTTATGTTGGCTATGGTTGCAGCTCTGCTACACTGACTATGACTTGAGAAATGCATAGATAATAAATCCCTTGAATGAAATGAGAATTTTTGCCGGAGGATTTGATTGTTTTGTGGTCGTACAATTTAAAATATAGTGTTACAACATTATTTATTGTGTCGGCGAAGTTGTAGAGAAATTAAGTCATTTTCAAATGAGTTAAGATACATTGGAGTAACATATCTTATAGGAAATAAAAAAAAGTTGTAAAAACAAATTTTTCTATTCTCAAGTTCAGGATAAGTATTATTAGTCAGGAAGGATAAGTATTATTAGTCAGGATAAGTTTATAATAATGCCCAACATGCCCTGTTTTTGTCCATGGTTTGTCCCACGGTAACCACTTAGTTGGTAACCACATAGGTGGTACCCCCATAATCCCCTCAAATATAATTATATTTGTGTTTGTTTTTGTTTCTTTACACATGTATTCTATAGTTTTATGTAATGTTCAATGTTATATGCATAACATAACAAATAAGTAACGAAATAATTAACAAATAAGATCAAATAACGTAAAATTGAACTTACTTATGGTCAGAAATCCAAAGATAAATATTCCGAATGCATGCCATATCTTAAATTTCCACCAAAACGGTTGTTCCCACCATTCACTTTCAATTAGTTGTTCTTCGTTCATTATTAAAGAGTTCAATTTATAATTTGGAATTAATTAATTTTCTTCTTCTACGTTACTACAAAACTTAGTAATAAAGCAGCTTGAACAGACCCTTTTATACTAAATTACACTTTTCACAAAATTAAAACTTATTTTTTATTACTATGAACCTTAATTAATTATTTAAACTTTCGTTGCTTATAATATCACTATCGATTTTTCAACTTAAAGGATTTTTTTCAAAAATTTGACAAATATTTACAAATATATATTCAAAAATATATATATTCATCAAATATATATTCTTTTTAAAATATAGGTATTATTCCTAACTCAAAAATTCGAAAGATATAAAAAAAACTATAGGTATTATGCTTTCTCTTATTACTTTTTTCCTTTATATTATTTACCTTCTTTAAATATTCTCTACATTTATTTTATACCACTCGTTTTCTTAAAATATTATCTTTTTTACGAATAGAATTCGACACAAGGTAACAATTGGATGTATCTTTTTAAAATAAAGGTATAATTCGAAATATTAAAAAAATCACAGGTTTTATTATTTTTTGTATTAACTTTTATCTTTAATATTACCTACTTAATTTTATATTTATCTAAGTTAGTAATTTTAATTGCATTTTTGACAACTTAAAACATACTTTATATTTACTTTAAAACATTCTGTTCATTGCCTTAGTTTGTATAAGAAATTTGATTTACATAATCTAAAAGTCTGATAGATCAGTTATTTATTAACAAATTTTCGTATTCACTTGACGTTTTTAATTTATACAATTCCTGTTCTTTCATTCAAAATAAAATAAAATATTTATGATTGTATAGTTTAATCAAATTTATAAATCATATACAAATTAAATTCTTTTGCAAGACAAGACAAAATTATTTAAGACTGAAGCTCAAAAGATTTAAGAAAAATTTACTTTTGAAATAATTTTAATTTGCAAAATCTAAAAATAATAAAAAAAAAACTTTCAAGAATTATTAGAAATCTTTTTGAATAATTCTTTTGGTATTAATATTTTAAATTCTATAAGTTTAATTTTGTGGATTGTTAATATACTCAACAAGTAAGAATTCAGTTATATGTCCACAATTCACAAGATCTAATAAAGAAAAATATCAAAATTCGGCTCCTAAAATACTGAATTGTAAATTAAACAAATTTTACGCTGATATTTTATTTTAGCTTTTATTATCATTAGTGTACCAAGTCTATTGTTGAAAGAAGTATTTAAAATAAAACCATTGTTCACATTATTATTACAAAATTAAGTCCAAAGTTCATGGAAACAGTTTCTAATTCGTCGGTACTGATGGTTATGATTTATTTAATAAAACACACACCTTTTTAAACTGTTAATTGTTTTTTAGTTGATATATTAAGTTTGCAATTGATTAATTTAAATTATTGACATTATATCTATTATAATTATGAAATAAAATATCTATCAATTGATACAAGCTGTGAAAATTAATATTGTTTGCTCTAATACGACCTACAGGTAGCATGTAACTGACAAGAACTGAAAAAGTATCCACGCCTGAGAAGGCCTTGAAGTAAGGGCGTATACCTAGACCTAGTAAAGGGCGTGGTTCAATTAATTTAATTACATTACTGATAACCTTGTATTCTCCTCCCATTATCTATTCTCACTGTCAGAATTCATCAAGAGACTCTTAGGGTAAAAAAACGACTGAATTAAAAGTAAGGGCTTAAAAAAATGTCTGCCTTATGAATTAGAATAATTTCGAGAATTACCGAAAGTAGTTTATTTTTAGTAACTTGTGTGTATTTAAGCTACTTATTCACGCAATTTCACACTTTTCGTTGAAACAGCTTCACTTAGTGGAGTTAAGTGGCGAAGTTACCTCAGGTTGGGCTATAAGGAACATACATTTTTATATTTACTGCATCGTTAAGGTTGGCAAATCTGCCGTACAAAACCGATAGGGGCATTGGTCCTATAGAGCAGTTGGTACTGCTACAAGTTAAAATGGTTAAAGTTTTTTACAAGTTATCTTGAAAATAATAATATGTATACGTTAGATTTTTTCAAAAAATATCGGTCATAATCTGTGAATAGAAAATGAAAATCGGTTGTAAAACCTTTCTGTAATTGCTTGTTAATCAAATGATCAATTTAACGTTTCGAGTATTATTCAGTTGTTTCATAACTTATAACTCTAAGAACATCCGTTTTTGTCATTGTTACAATACAAATCAAGTATATTTTGGTGTAGATCGGTTTCGGCTAATTCAATTAATGAACGATATTTAAGTAACTGGTATGATCTGAAACATTCGTTAAGGTGTTATTGCCTCAAATATCTATTGCGTTTTGTTCTTATTTAAATTGCCTAGCTTCTTCTCTTATATAATTATTAGGAAGTTTATTTAAAATCTCTGTTAATGCATTAATAATTTTTTCTAAAACTTCATAATAATATCGCATTTTTATTATTATTATTATTATATATATAAAGTGGCTAATCAGCTGATCGGGTTATCAAAATGTTTAGGCACTTCCAGACCACCTAGAGACTCGCGGTTTTTTGCGTTTGGTCCCGAATCGGCCCAAACCGACTAGAAAAATCTGAAAAGTCGAAAAAAATTATTTTTACCCCCCTTAACCAAACGCCAAAAAACCGCGAGTCTCTAGGTGGTCTGGAAGTGCCTAAACATTTTGATAACCCGATCAGCTGATTAGCCACTTTATATATATAACTAGGAAAAATCTGAAAAGCCGAAAAAAATTATTTTTACCCCCCTTAAAAAAATAAAAACGGGGGACGCAAATTGAAGGTTTTCTTCAAAGGGCTATAGCGGCTAAACGGTAAGTCCTATCAAAAAGCGGATAGCACCAGCGGTAACTGATTTTAAAAGATCTACAACTTTGGTCTCTTGACTTTTTGTCGTACGACCAACGGTTCTACCTTAAATCGAGAAAATTTGTTAATTTTTAGTAAATTTTTTGACTTTGACCTCCCCTAGCGATAACGATTATTGGCCGATTTAATTTTCGATTGTGGTATTTAAACCCCACACTAATGCTCTTTAAAACGAGTATTTATTTTTCAAATTATCTGTCTTTTTTGACGAGAAAAATGAATATATATAGAGAAAAAACGAATTTAAAATACCGTAAATAACGTCATGTTTACGTTTTTAACAAATAAACATTTTAATAAGCTCATATTTATTATCATGTTATAGTTAAAAACAAGAATAAATAAATATAAACAAATATTGAATAATAAAGTATGTTGTTCGATAGGTAAAAGATAATAAATACATTAGTTACCGCATAAACACACTTTGTAAACAAATGCCCCCTCTTTTTCTCCGTCAGTCTCCCTGACATCAGTCTTACGTGTCCAGCCGTGACGGGCACCTCTTCTCCCCACATATTTTGTTATACTACCGACATTTATTGAGGTATAATTTTATTCTTATTTATTTAATTGTTTTTATTAACATATTATTGTTACTAGAATTATTTTTAATAGGTTGTTTAAATATATATTAAGAAAATGTTTTAGTTTATTTAAATGAATATTTTAGTTTATTTAAATGAATTGTTTACTTTATTTAAATGTATGTTTTATTTTATTTAAATTAATGTTTGTTTATTTAAATGATTTTTTTACTTTATTTAAATAAATGTTTTACTTTTTTTTAAATTGTTTTATTATCATCTTATTATTACTAGAATGAACTGATTTATAGTTAAAATTAACTATAAATTAATTTTAAATTATAGTTTAAATTCTATATTAAATTTAAATTAAATTCTATATTAAGTTATTATTTCAGTTTATTTAAATGAATGTTTTACTATATTTAAATGAATGTTTAAGTTTATTTAGGGCAATTTATAGTTTAGTTGTGTATATGGCACATTATTTCGACGACATTGTTTTCTTTTTTATATAATGCAGCAAAATTTATATATACAATTATTATTTCTCCTTGACTTTAACTACTTATGTTTCAATTAATCTCGAGTACTAATAAATAATAAAATAAATTGATAAAGGTTCTATCTTTATTTTTATTATTCTGCAATAAAACTAATCAAATATAATGAAATTTATTTCATGACAGGGCCTACAATTTACTCTCATATATTAACACTGTGACACAGCCAGCGATTCCTAGCATGAACCTTACGGTTACGACCATCGATTCTACCTGAAATAAAGTAAATTTGATCAATGTTTGTTAAATTTTTGACTTGGGGCTCTCACGGCGTGAGCAAATTTTGTCCGATTTAATTTTCGATTCGAGTGCTTGAACCTCACACTAATGCTATTAAATCGGGTATTTATTATTATAATTATTCTATTAATTTGTCGTTTTTTCTGAGAAAAATTAGTATTTTTAAAGGACAAACAAATTTAAAATTTCATAAATAACTTCATATTGACTTTTTAACAAATAATTATTTTTATAAGCTTATAATACATAGATATATTTATTATTATTATATAGTTATATTGTATAGTTCAAAACAAGTATAAAGAAATATAAACAAATATTGATTATAAAGTTCGTTCTAAGGGTATATAAATGAGAAATTTAAATTTAATTAATCAATTCATTAGTTAATGGAACTAAATTAATCATAGTTAAGATATCTAAATATTTTATTCAAGTTAGAAAAACCCATCTTCGGAGGAAACAATATTAATTCCAATAATAACTTTAAATTTGAAGTCGGAAGAAATAGAGGTGTGGAAATTATGCATAGAAAGTTCCCCCTATAATTAGCTTACTCGATGACAATAAATAAATCCCAGAGTAAAATATAATTTTTTGTTTGTGTGAATCTCAAATTATAAAGTATCATATTTGATGAAATGGCCTGCTCAATTAAACATTATGATAGTAATAGGTATACAATAGTAGTAATACAGCCACTGATTAAAAATTAAAGATGGTTCCTCATTCTTTAGAAAGAGTAAGAAATTGTACGTAATAATATCTCTTAATGGAGTTGCATATGTAACAGATTTAAATGACCTTCAAGATTTTGTGTATCCTGAAGTAATTTTTAATAGCGAGCAATATCTCTGATATTTTAAGGCATATCTGAAATAAGTATCTAAATATTTCATTCAAGTTAGAAAACCATCTTAGTTATATATATATATATATAATATTATCAGAGTTAATTAGAAATAAATCCCAGGGTCAAACATATATCTTTTGTTGGTGCGTGGATCTCAGAAACATGTCTTAAGCCACGGCCAATTTACATCATAGTAAATACAAGTTTTGGTACCATCTGAGAGGGTTACAGATGGAATTGCTTATTCACGGAATATTGTTTACGATCCATTACTACATAGTTAATAGTATTTTGTGTAATGTAGTGTTTGTTTTAAGGATTATGTTTTAGTTTTAGGAGTGGCCTAGCTATATGTTTCCTCCGGATGGCGAGGAAATTCCAAATTCCTATTAAGGGAGGCGGAGTTAAATTTTATCCTCATTTTATAATTATTTTGGAAGATGTCCTGTGTTATTGTGGGAGGACCCAATATCAAGTAATTTATTTTAATTTAATGTTAAGCAATTTTCATTTTTCTATATAAAGCTAAACAAGTAATTAAGTATAAAGTATTATATTTAATGAAATGGCCTACTCAATTAACCAATATGATAGTAATAGATATAAAATAGTAATAATATACAGCCACTGATTGCAAGCATGAACCCCGCGCGAAGCGCGGGGCGAATGCTTGTATTCCATAAAATCACTATTACTACAATGATAACAGCAACGAAACAGCTGATTATCAATTTTATTTTACTAGGTAAGTAAGAAAGACTTGGAATAAATGTTCATGAGTTTTCTTTGTTATAACAGGAAAGCTTCTTGCGCATGCGTTTAGTTTTTCTCTTTACTACACCTTTTTGTTTACTTTTAACATCGTGTTTGTTTTAATATGTTGTGTGTATTTTACTCTCAATCTCTCTATTATTATTTACTATTTGATTATATTTTTTATTTCTAAATCATTTTTTTTTTGCCTACTATTTAAAATTTCTATTTATATATTTTAAATCATGGCATCGGCAAGAAAAATAATGACCGTGGAAAAGCCGTGTGTACCACAAAGGATAAAAGAGAAGAAATTAAGAAAACAAAAAGCAAAATATCGTAGGAAAACAAATGATAATTGTTTTGATTTATTGTTTGTTTCTTTTTATCACGTTTCGTTTTAATTTATTTTATTTTTGTTGGACAGTTAAATCTTGAGTAATCGATTTATTGTCTTGTTTCAGACTCCATTTCTTGGGACGCAAGCGCATTTAGGTCTGATGCGGGGTCGATTGATTTGTCTTTTCACTGCTTCTTCTTCTACGACTGGATTATTGATCGGTATGTTTGATTTCCAAGTAGCGCTGAGTGGACGTCGGGGAAGAAGATTGATGGTTTTTTTGTACTCCTGAAACAAAATGTAAGTGAAAGTTATTTCATTTTTTTTTATTTTTTTGGTGTTTCTTTTACGCCATACTCGTACATTACATTATCAAACTATTAAGGAACAGGGCGGCTACTTTACTTACTTACTGGATTCGCTCTTCAGTGATCAGTGTAAAAATTGCTCACTTCTGTGGAATTTGAATTCACCTGATAATTTAGGTGCTTAGAACCAGGTTTGAGCTGAGAAGCGAGCTCGCTGACCCATTGCAAGTTGACGATTCCATCATTATATATTCTGCGTGTTTTTTTTTTTTGTTTTGGGTTTTAGTTCCGAGTTCCGATCAAATGCCAGGGTTATTACAAGACGGGGGTTATCCGGCCACTTTACTCATTTACACAATGAGATCATTAGTGTGAAACATGTCTCGCCTCTCTAGGATTCGAACTCAGAGCCGGGGGTTTAGATCTTGGTTTTAGAGTCGAGTGCTCTAACCACTCGGCTACGCCGGCCCCCTGTTCTGCGTGTTGTTGTTTTCTATTTTTATATATATATATATATATATATATATATATATATATATATATATATATATATATATATATATATATATATATATGTAGTTTTATTACTTTATTAGGTGGGTCTCAATTATATACATAATTATATCAATTGTTACTAGAGTGCGTGTTTGCACCTTTAGTTTTGCGATTTTTATAAAATAAAGTTAATAGTTCCACTATCTTTTCGTTAGGTTACCCGCCTAACGCCGTTTACCGGTTACCGCCTGTCCCCGTGAAAATGATTATCGATTTAAAACATGTATGGGGCTTAAATTATTACTTGTTATTGAACTTTCTATTAAAATGGAAGTACGAATTAAATGAAAAAGGGGGACACTGAGTACAAATAAATATTTGGTTTTGTTTTTTTACCCAATTTATCTTTGTGCCGTGTCCTATTCTTTTTCTTTGACAAAAAACAAAAAAAAGTTTTTAAAGAAATTTTCATGCGTCGCGTATATTTTGTAAGAAAAATTCCTTGAGAAAGGTTTGTGCTAGAGCTTGGCATAAATGCACTAAAAGGCAATTTTATTATTATTGTAACCGCGGAAGCCTACGAAATTTAACAGTAAGAACAAAGAACAGGTAAAGTTTTTTAAAGACTTTCCCCTCTTGTATATAACGTTCTAAAGTATTATTTGATTAGTTAATCAATAGTAAATATACCTTGAGAGCTGTTTCTATAGGATATGTTGGGCGGCCGAGCTTTTTACATTCCTCTAGTATTTCTTCGGCATATTTGGAGAAATCCTGATCCTCGTTTCTCCACACCTCGTTTGCTCTGTTTAGAGCATCAATATCGTCCTCGATTTCTTTCTGTTCTTTCATCTGCCTCTCTTTCTGAAATTTATTATAATTTATTCACTTAAATTATACTGCCAAGTAAACAAAATAAACTGTTTAAATGTTACTCATTACATTTTAATTGTAAAAGAAGGAACAAACGTAAACAAAATAAATAAAACAAAGAACAAACATTGAATAAAGTATAATAGCTTAGAAATTGATTAATCTGTCAAAGTAGAAATAGAAATGTGCTCATAATAATTATATTTACGAAGGATAATAAGATAAAAAGTTTAGAATTTTTGTTAGTTAGAAACCTGGATATTTTAGAAATAACCGACTTTAAGATTAAATGAATATCAATGTTTTCACAATCTAGATTTCTATAAATAAATTTAATATGAACAGGTAGCATTCCTAAATGTGTCTGTTTCTTAAAAAATGAAACTTAATATGGCTTGCTATAAGTTCGAATAGTCGGTGTTTACACAGTTTTAGGTTTCAGAATAAATTTGTTATTAGAGTTTGTCCTCATTGGGAAGTTATTTTAGGTTAGCATGTAACTGATTATTTCCAACTTGTGCCGATTCGACCACAGTTCGATCTTATTAAAGCGTGTATAAAAACATAAATTGTAAAAAATAATTCCGTCATATTCCCCCCTTATTTAGTATATTACCCTTTATTTCTATACTATGCTTATTCTTATTCAGGTCTGTAGGGTATTAATAACTTCAATTCAATACGTTTTGGCCAATATTTCACCTCCATTGTGGCCTGGTGAAATATAGGAAATACAGGCCAAAACAGATTGAATTGAAGTTATTAATACCCTACAGACCTGAATGAGAATAATCATAGTATTATTTATAAATAGAAGGGTAGCTTATTGAAAATGTGTATTGATGATATCACTATGAGAATCAAGGTGAACTATAGATATTAAGATTAGCTAAAATGATTATGAAAGATTATCTAAATTACTTCTCTCGTTCACCAGTTTCCAGTTCTCAGCGTTCCACCAGGCATTATCTAAAGTCTTAATTCCTCCGAAAACCTCAAGAATGAACTCATATCTTACAAACTCGAAAGGGTATTTAAAAATTAAAAAAACAAAAACATTATTTACTACACGTCAGTCTAAATCGAACGTACAGCATGTCGAACTTTCTTAAAATATTGTCTGCATCCATGACTGCTGCGTGCGAGTAATCAAATATTCATTGTCTTCGCTCAGAAGTGCAGAATATTATGTTGCAGTCTTATTTACTTTCTTTGGAAAAATGCAAATAGCGTTTTATTTTCTTGCTCAATCTGTTAGTGCATTTTAAATTTGTACAGAATAAAAATAAATTGTTATTAACTATCTGCCGATTCCAGAAGATCCTGTTGTTCGTTGTTGTGTCGTCTATTCCTTTAGCTACACCGTCTTCGAATTTCCGAATAGCTTCATCTTTCTTGAATCTTTGCATCATATTCCATTTAGTAAGTTCGTAATCTTCCTGCCTCTTCTTTTGCTCTTCTTCAAGGTGATCTTGGTAGGCTCTGATCCTGTCTGATTTTAACTTTAGTACATGTGCTTCGTCATCCTTATTTCTCTTATTTTGTCTAAAAAAAAAAGTTTAAAGGTACATTGGTTTATTGGCAATAAGAAAGATTCCTTAACACAAGAGGAAGAATTAAATATTTGAGGAAGAATACAGGGTGATTAAAAAAGAATGAACCGATTCCATGATCAAATATTTTGTAAGTAAATGTATGAATCAGAATGAGAGAGTGGCTGTTTGAAAGATTAGGTTTCTAAGTTTCAGATGGTTGCCACGTGACCGCGCCATGTGCATCGGTCTCCCAAGAACGCTCAGTTGTTTGTTGACTGTCAAAATGAAATGGGTACTTCTCAACAGAAGACGTTCTGTGTTCTCGAGTTTGCAAAAACTAAATCAATGACTAAACAACTGACCTGGATAACTTAAAGAATAGAATAACCACAATCCTATCAGGATCAATTTGGTATGATTGATGTTCTTCCCATACACGTTGAAGCATAATTAATCCTGATATGTTTTAACGTGTTTGGGAAGGATTCTCATATTGTGTTGATGTTGTCCATGCTGCAAAGGGTGGCCATATTGAACACTTATAACATGTGAAATAAAACTTGACTGTGAGTAGAATGCTTGCATTACAAGTTCAATTCTTTTGCTATTTCTCCTTAATAAAATATTTAATCATGGAATCGGTTCATTCTTTTTTAATCACCCTGTATTATTTAAATATCTAAGGAAGAATATTTTTTGTTGAAGGACGGCTGTTAATATCTGAAGTATTGTTTAATCTCTGAGAAAGAATATTATTTAAACTTGTTTAATTCGTGCGTTTCCCGGGGAAGTACAGGACACTGGTAGGATGCGGAACTAACTTTAAAATAGGTACCTGAAAATAGTAAACAAATTGGCACCTTGAAGTAATTAGAACAAAGATGAAACCAACGGCATTCGTTTTAGAAAAGTATCCTAAATAACATATCAAAAATATACCCAAATATAATTGGTGGAAGTGCGCCATTTTTTCAAAATGGCGTCCGAATACGACACTTTCACGGTTAATTATTGAAATTCTGACTTTCCTTTCACAGTTGGGGAAAATATACCCTGTATCATTATTGTTGCTCTTAAAATTACCTTTCCGATGATACCAAATACGACCAGATGTAACTAATGGAAGGGGTACTAATGAGTCGTAAAGAGAATATTAAGGCTGCACGGGGACTGAGATTTCGACCCCCGCGTCAGACGCGCTATAACCTCACGTCTTTAATATTGAACCAAGAGAAATGAAAAGTTTTACACGTGTACTTTGCTTTTTCATTTCACTTTTAGAAATTCAAATTTTCAAGTTATAGGTAGCATTCATACTACGGAAAGATTAAATTTTACTTTAAATCAAATTATAATCACTTTTAGTTTCATTGGTAAAAAAAAATAAAAAATAAAAAAAAAAAATAAAAAAAAATAAAAATAAAAATAAATAGACTGCCAATTAGTGTGGCACATAGCTTCCTCGCATCCTATCATGTACTTTATTATTAAATTAACATTAAAATTGTTATATTGTGTAAAAACTATTAATAGTTTTAGCGATCATTTATCACTTCATAGCGGTGTCGCTATGGGTTTTACTAAAAAATTGTGTTTGAAAAAATTGTTTGTCTCATTGAATAGATAAAGTTAGAGTTTTTTCCCGACCTAAAATTCCAATTTTAGTTCACGTTCACGCGATCGTTGCTCGTGAACGCTTGGACGGATAACGTTGTCCAACGAACTCATCCTGGACATTGGTAAAATGAACATGTCTACCAAATTTCATCAAAATCGGTCGACATTTACTCAAGTTATCGTCACACGTTTCATAATTCGCGGACACACAGACCGACAGACAGACAGACACGAGACCAAAAATGTTCCCTGATGTCTGAAACGGATTTCTGTCTTGGAATTTTTAAAATCGGAGACATAAAAGTTTTTCGTTCTCAAAAGTGAACACAATGCTTGCGTTACCTTCGGTAAGCTCGGAAGCAAAATAACAAAAATACACAGGATGTATTGAAATAATAAAGCTATATCCGATCAAATTTATTTAGAAACAAATTCATGTATTTATTTTTTTTTTTATAGATTAATTTATATGTGGGTGCCAAATTGACGTTACTCGTACTTAATTACACGGCCACACTCTGATATTCTTTACGTTCATATTCTGAAATTAATGATTCGTCTATTTATTGGTTAATGTATAATTTCAAATTGTATCAGTGTTGCAAATCTTACGAATGTTGTTAGATATAAACCTAACATGCCGATATCTCTTCTCTAATATTATGGGGCCCCATAATGTAAAGATATAAGATATATCATAGTTATTTACTGTGAAATAAGAAAGAAACAATTATTGCATAACAAAAGGAGAACAAAAAGTGAATAGAGGTGGAAACCATACAGATTCCCCAACTTCTTTTCCAAAGGCTTGTTTATGCATCGACCATAGATGACAATGTTCAAGAAACAATTAAAAAAAATAATAATAAATAAATAATTTGTTTATTTGTAATTACATGCGGATTAAACTTATTATATAATAACAATAAACAATAGACTTGGGCAAGTGCCCATCAGTCGAACGTGCCTTTTTTTCTATTTTAACATATAATTTAAATTATCGGCATATATATTCTTTTGTGACGCAGCAGTGAATAAATAAATAAATACAGACATAAATAATATATAATAGTATCATGCATAATATAAGTGACAGTGATCCATGGCAGAATCCATCAAGAAACAATTATTCGAGGTACATATAAAAAAAGGTATGTTCGAAGTGCGACTATACAGCATTCCTTCAGCACACTTTGACGTGCATGGATTTATTTTAAAAGCGAATAAACAATTATTAGCAGACGAATTGTAGAAACTTGGATCTTTTAAGGAAATGGATTCCATTGTTACTATGTGATTGACCGTGACGCATGACTGCATTACTTAACGTATACCATGAGGGCACAACACTAGTTTTGATGACATATGTGAGAGTTACATGAAGTAAGTGGTCTGTCAACCAAAGACACTGCACATTCTAGGCAATCTAAAGGAATTTAATTAGAAGTTATTAGGAATAATTTTTGAAGTTTCTTATTAATGCACAGAATAAGCAGCGTTATATTAATTGTCTTTCTGGTAAATTGAAGATAAAAGGGTATTTGAATGTTAATGCTGAAGAGAACGCAGATTTATTGACAGTAAAGCAAGATGGTGAAAAGTCTGTAGCACCATAATAACAGTAGTTATAGAAAGAAAGAAGTGTGTGAAGACACCTATTAGTTAGTGTTGCTATGCTTCCACGCAAAGATGAACAATTTTGATATTATCTTCAAGCCAGAACCAAAAAATTCATCGCTTAAGACAACAAAAGCATGGAATGTTGTCAAACTTGTAAATAAATTCTTTTTTTGACATACGATTCTAGGATGTGACACTACCTCTCACTTATTTTGAATCGGCAAAGGGCTTCTTTAAAGACACTTTTAAACAGTGCAAATTTCACAAGTTGAGTTGAGGTTTTCACAATATCTCACAGAGAAAAAAAGATGGTGTAAGGGTGCTTGTGCACATCTATGGTAGTAAGTAAGGTGAAACGTTAGAGAACCTACGTAATAAAATATATTGCCAGAAGACTGCGGAGTCCGTTACATTTGTTCTAGTCAAAAAACTTCAACGACGTTGCCATCAGTTTTCCAATCAAGTACGGATTGGAACAGACAAACTGAATCGGTTTGTGACTAATGCCGGTTTCTTTGCTCTGCATCAAACAGACATGTCTCTAGCTCCAACTTCTCTCATGAAGCTTATACTGTTTCATTGTAAAAATAGTTAGTGTGGAAGCCGAAAGAGAGGATTGAAGAGTTTAGAAGAATGTTCAGAATGCCGAGGTTCCTGCATAAACAATGAACCAGTTGGCAGAGCACTGGATTACATCAGGGAAGCTGAAAGATAGGATTGAAGAGTTTAGAAGAATGTTCAAAATGCCGAGGTTCCTGCCTAAACAATGAACCAGTTGGCAGAGCACTGGATTACATCAGGGATTGTGAAAATCAGTATACTTTAATTACTTCTCTGCCTGCACTTCAAAATAAGTATAAATTAATCTATAAATAATCTAACTAAATGAATATCTATAAATTAATCTAAGAATAATAATATTTTGTTTCTAAATAAATTTGATTGAATATAGCTTAATTATTTCAACACATCCTGTGAATTTTTATCTTTTACCAATTATTATTATAATTTTTTACCAATAAAACTAAAAATAGTAAGAAAAAGCAAAAACTAACAACCCTTTGGCTTTTCTTAACGTATACGCATAAAACTATTCATTTCTCTTGGTTCAATATTGAAGCGTGAGGTTATAGCGCGTCTGACGCGGGTCGAAATCTCAGTCCCTATGCAGCCTTAATACTCCCTTTATGACTCATTAGTACCCCTTCCATTAGTTACATCTGGTCGTATTTGTTATCATCGGAAAGGTAATTTGAAGAGCAACAATGGTTGGAGGTGTTGACGATAAAGGGTATAATTTCGCCAACTGTGAAAGGAAAGTCAGAATTTCAATAATTAACTGTGAAAGTGTCGTACTCGGACGCCATTTTGAAAAAAATGGCGTATTTCCACCAATTATATTTGGGTATACCCAAATATAATATCCTAAATAACATATCAAAAGTATTTTTGATATGTTATTTAGGATACTTTTCTAAAACGATTTGTTCTAATTACTTCAAGGTCAAAACTATAGGCAGGCTCTATTCTATAAGCTCTATGGCCTGGCCAGTCGTCTCAAGACTGTCCAGGTGTTGAACTTACGTTTCCAGGTAGTCAGGCGATGAAGATATAACACATAAATAAACTTGGTGCTTAGGCTTCCGCGGGTAGCTTGGTTTCCCGGTGAAATCCGCGTCACGAAGGGGTTAAAGTTCTACGTTTCGCTTCCACTACTGAAAGCATCTTCAGGGGCGTGGTGATATGTTTACTTGAAGCAACAACGATACACTGACGACTGGAGTGAAGGACGGCGTATCTCCCAGGGAATCTAGGTATAATCAACTGTAAATACGCCGTACGTTAAATACGTTGTTGTTGCTTCAAGTAAACATCACGATGCACTTAACCCCTGAAGATGCTTCCAGTAGTGAAAGTGAAACGTCGGACTTCAACCTCTTCGTGACGCGGATTTCACCGGAAAATCATGCTGTTTATATAGATCAAGTTATATGTTAAATTATACTGTTAAGAAATACGAAGCTTCCAATGTCTGGTGGCGCCACCACCTCACGCCTACCCTCTTTCGTCCTAATGTCTAATCCTAGTAAAGATTTTATATTAACATGTGCGGTTAGGTTTTCCCGTCTCTTAGGTATTAATTCCTGAACTACAATTCTTTACTAAAGCTATGGCTGATATGAGATATGATGACACGTTTATAGTATAAAAAATCTCGAATCACTAATTACAGTAATTTTAAGATATATTTGTCTATCTACTGTAGGGTTGCCAGATTTCTGAATGTAAAAACCGGGACACCCCTCTCCCTCCGGGGGGTCCGGGGGCCCTCCCCCAGAAAATTTTGAAAATATGACCTCTCAAACAGCGGCTTTTATGCATTTCTGAGGTGACATTTGATTTTAATATTTTGTCATAAAAGTAAACTTATGGTGTAGTTCGTTGGCAAAAAAGTATGAACATAAGTACACATTTCTCTTTTAATACAAAATTATAAAAAATAGTAATTGTAATACAATAAAAGTTGAGCACGTAATCATTGTAGATTAAATAGATCAGTCAATAGCCATTTTGCAATATTATTTAAATCTATAATAAACTGTCATTCTATGATAATCGTTTTTCGTTGTTGCCCCAAACTCAGACATTGGGGGGGGGGGGGGGGCGTCTCCGTGGCGACGACGCCCGTGCTGCGTAAGTTGTAACTTATTAACAATGGACTAATTAAATAATAAATAATAGGTGAACAAAATAAACGGTGAAATAAAGTATTTATTATCAAAGATGAATGAAGAATAGTTATTTATGTAACTAGGCAGCAAAATGGAATTTTTCTGACGAATGATTAAAAGTTAGCCTCCGAGCCGGAAATAGGCCATGGAAATTAACAATATATCAATGAGGCAGAAATGTTTTCTTTGCTGCCTTGTTGCATACAATATTTTTCCTACTGGCGGCAGAAAAATGTTTCCTATAAATAATATTTATTTCATAACACTTACTTACTTATCAAATACTATTATTGAAATATTTAAATTTAAAATAAAAACAAGCTACAATATCAAATGTTACAAATATAAATAATGAATTGACAGAAATACAGTAAAAACAAAACAAAATGATGATAATAGACGAGCTGCAGTGTTGCCACTAATTTAATTTTTTATGATTATTTTAAGGCCTACTATTTTCTGTGATATTTTAATTTCTACTTTATCTTTTTACTCCATTCTATTTTATAAATATAATCTATTATAAGTATTTATAATCCTTTTTTATAAATTCATAATATGTTTAAGGTAAATTGTTAAAATAATTTAGGTTAAAGATTACATAAAACAAAAGGTTGTTTGTTTATTTATTTGTAGCGGGGAATGTGGGCGTGGCTTAGCCTGGAAAAATCCTCAGCAAAATACGATTTTGCCGCCTAGGCAGCAAAATCGTATTTTGCTGAGGATTTGTAATGTTTTTTCTTTAAACCTCAGAGAAATGAAATTTTCATGCCTAAAAGCAGTTCAATAATGCGTAATTTTGCTACCGCTAGTAGGAAAAAATAATTTCTGCATTTATTTATTTTTATTAATGATAATGTTCTATTTATAATTTACAAACACATTGTAAAACACGGTGACACGATACCCCCACCTAACAAAGTCGCTCTCTTCTACTCTCCAACATCTAACACCCCTACTCCACCCTAGTGAGAGGGTATTTAAATGTAGAATACTTCTATAGATTTTGCAGTACGATTCTTTATCTTTCAGTTTCAATATAATATATTATGGATCCTCAATACAGTACAATATTAGTATCATATAAAAAAAAATCTTAGATTTATAAAATACTTCTTATCAATAAAACAATCGTACCTTTGCTTTCTTAAACTACGCATTTATGAATTATTTTATAACATAAATTATCAGCTTTCACTTGCACCTAAATTATTATTATATTAAGTCTCTAGTAAAAACCGGGACATTTTGGCGTCCCGAAAAGTGTCTTCGGGACACCGAGACTTTGAGTCCAAAACCGGGACAATCCCGGAAAACCGGGACGTCTGGCAACCCTAATCTACTGATATTTCAATTTTAAACTTACAAAGCATCTTTTTCTGCTAGTGCTTTTTCAATCATAGCATTTTCGGTTGCATCGAAATCTGCAACTACAGCTGCCACTGCCTCTGCTATTTTGTTCCTCTTTGCAATGCCAGCCGCTTGATCCTAAAAAAAAGAAGTATAGATTTTTTATCTGTTGCTGTAAGTTTTTTGTTGTACAATTTTTAAGTTTTTGGTAGTTTTCATACTACGGAAAGTTAAATTTTAATTTAAATCAAATTATAAGCAGATCAAAAGTAGCTTAGATGGAAGAGCGCTATACTGGAAATATAGAGGCCCGTGGTTCAAATCCCGGCACAGGAGTGTATTTTTCACTGTCTGTTTCCCGTAGTTAATAATAATTATAATTTGATTTAAATTAAAATTTAACTTTCCGTAGTATGAAAACTACCAAAAACTTAAAAATTGAATTTCGAATTGATTGTACAAGGTACAGGTACTAATTGAGTACTTTATAATTATAAGCGTTAATTCTTGGTTTAGTTCTAATGTCATAAATATTGACTGTCTAAATGTATATGAATATTGAAAGCTTGGATTCGGGACTAGTTATCGATTACGGTAGTGAAAAATCATTCTCCTGCGTAGCTTAGATGGAAGAGCTCTATACTGGAAATATAGAGGCCCGTGGTTCAAATCCCGGCACAGGAGTGTATTTTTCACTGTCTGTTTCCCGTAGTTTTTTGTTGTATTAAAAGCTAAGACCCAAATTATAAAATAAAATTTGATTATTTTATAATATATAATATTTAATGCTTACCTCCTTTTCTTTTTTCTTTCTCTCGTCATTAATTCTTTTTTTAGTTTCGCTAATAATGCGAATTTTCGCATCTTCCTCTTCTTCCAATCTCTTCATCTTTTTTTTGAAGTCTTCCTTCATGCGAATATTTTCCTGGATATTATTGATTGCTAGTTCTCTCTGTCTAATTTTCTGTGAAATATATACAATATTTAATTTTATTAGTTATTCCTTGTCTTTTAAGATGTTATAATTTAAGCTTTCTTCTCAAACTATAAGCATTATATATTTTACTCTTACAAAAGAATAATGGTACAGTATCACATAGGAAATTTCTATGGCTATTTTTTTACAATTACAATTAAGCAGCAATTTTTTTGTGGATTTATTGGTTCAAAACGTACAGGTTAATGGTTACATGTATTTTGTTTATTCAAAATTTAACCAATTGCCATTTTTTAAAAGAATGGCATTTTTATCAAATATGTAGAGGCAATATATAGAGGAATATTTATATCTTTAAACGATTTAAATTATTCCAGGTAAAATATTCGAATTTATATATAAAATACTGTTTCATGTTATGATGATGTATACGAATTTTGATTATTACTATGTATTATACTATAATTTATTTAACAAGTTATGGCAAATTAAAACATTTGTGAAAAAAGTACATATATGTATGTAGATATATACAAAACAAAGAAACATTGGAAAATAAATATGATGTGAAAAATAACGTAAAAATTATGTATACCGTAGGAATATGAAATCCGGAAAAAATTCAAAATAATAAAATTCACACACATACATAATATACATATATGTCTAAGTATACACCTAAAGTCAATGTATATATTTTTATCTACGATTGATACGAAATATAAAAATTATATCTTTGTTTAGATGCGTAGAAAGTGATTATTTACGTACTTGTATTCATTGCGCATGCGCGTCTCATAGTTCTGAATAATTCCTCTTCTTTACCACACTAGTGCGGTAAAGAAGAGGAATTCTTCAGCTTTACGCACGATTAGTGAGTTTGTTTACATTTAACAAAACTAATTTGGTGTTCTTTTATTAAAGTAACTGTTTATATCGAGTTTTTAGTGAAAAACAATGAGTGAATCAAGTGACTTTGACGAAAATGTGGAGAATAATAATCCTCCAGAAATAATTAATTCGGCAAAAAATACAACTAATGAATTAATGCCATCTTTATCAAGAGAGGGATACGAACTTACATACAGCAAGTTTATTTGTTTCTGTATTTATTATTTAAATCTAACAATCGTAGATAAAGTACGGGTCGCAACTCGTGGGAAAACGGCATTTTGCATTGCTCGTGTGGTTTTACCAACCTCGCTGTCGCTCGGGTGCAAACTCCACACTCGCATGCAAAATGCTACTTTCCGCACTCGACGCGTAATGTACTATTTTAATACGCCTGAAGTATTAAAGCTGCTTAAACGTATTTTTAGGGTTTTGTAGATACTTCTCAAAACCCTTATGCCGAGGGTGACGAATTGCGCATGCGCATATTTAATTTTTAACTTGTGTGTATTTTTTCCTGTGGTTGGGTCAAAAAGTTACACCAGAGTTTCAAACTTCAACACTCAAGAGCGACGGACAGACGGACAGTCTGTGCGCATGCGCAATTCGAAAAAAGTGTAAACTTAAAAAATTATATTTTTAATTTTCGAATGGGGTATCAAATGAAAGCTGCTGACTAGTAGGTTACAAATATATATTATGCTTTTTTTAAAATGTTGTATTCCTTATTGGTTAAATACATCAAAATATACCCCCCCCCCCCCCCCACTATATAAGGGCTGGTCCTAAAATCTCTAAATAATCATTATCTTATTGTGGGGCGATGAAAATTCCGGGAGTGCATCCCCAATTTTCAAAAATTGCTAATATTGTGCGCGAAAATGTGAAGTGCGCCCAAAATTTTATTTTTTTTAAATTTTGAGTTGGTATCAAATGAAAGCGGCTGAAGAGTAGGACACAAATATATATATATATATATATATATATATATATATATATATATATATATATATATATATATATATATATATATATATATATATGTATATATATGTATATATATATATATATATGCTTTTTTAAATGTATTTTTTATTGGTTTATAAGTCAAAATAGTCAAAATATACCCAAAAAACATCCCCCCCCAACCTCTATATAACGGCTGGTCCTAAAATTTCGAAATAATTCATGGTTATTGGTTACACCTTGTGGTAGGGCGATGAAAATTTCCTGAAAAAATGTAATTTATCTTGTCGTTATAATCGTTAAAAAAACATTGTGACCCCGCGGGGGATCTAACCCGGGACCCTTGAGATCGAAGAAAAAAATCATAATTACATAACGGGCATGTTTAATCATCTACAAAACCCTAAAAAGTACTTGGACACAAGTACTTCCCTGTGATTTTTTAAAATTTTATTGTTGCTTAGAAACTTCTAATGAAAAATACGATCTATCATTTTAATTTATTCATTTTAGTGCATTATTGATCTTACCTCTTGCCGTTCTTTTTCTTGTTCTTCTTTGATTTCTATGGCCAGTCTTTTAAGCTCTTCTCGCCCTTCAGCTTTCTTGACCAACTCTTCTTTTATTTTAATTTCTTGTGCTTCCTGTAGCCTTTAACAAATGTCATTTTATTGAGCTGAGCGAAGCGGAGTTCTTATAGTACACTTTGCATTTGGTTGGACACATACTCCTCCTGAACGACTGAACCGATCCGCACAATTCGGCACGGTCATAGTTACCAACCACAGGAAGGTATAAATCTGAAATTGTCCAAATTGGAACACAGGGGTATGGGGTTCGGGGTACAAAAGTTAAAATAGTATATTCCCTTAATGATGATCGTTGGAAAGCTCTTTAAG
Source organism: Gerris lacustris (assembly GCA_951217055.1). NCBI lineage: Eukaryota > Metazoa > Arthropoda > Insecta > Hemiptera > Gerridae > Gerris > Gerris lacustris. The sequence goes on from OX578281.1 coordinate 48,413,580, forward strand.
AGTACAGTTATTGTGGTTATGTTCACTTTTGTCATATTTTCATTTAAGAGGGGGGTAAAATAGAAAATCAGGGGAAAAAAATGCTTTTTATTTAAACATTTGAAATATTACTATTTTTGATCTTATTTCAGCTGTTTATAAATAAAAATGTTTATTTTTAACTATCAGCTGTTATTATATACTGCCTACTGCATTATTTGGCTGATAAAAACATTGAATTATATTGTTTTAACTATTTAATTAGTTATTGAGCCAAATAAAATAATATATCAAATGCAGATTCTTAAAAAAAGTGATGCGGAGTTATATCTCCCGTCAACAACAGTAGGGCAAGTTTTGACGGCAACGTCCTGATTGACTGACTGGCATAGAATCAACGTACAGCAAAATCTGCTCAACCGAGAGACTTGAAATTTTGAGGATATAGTCTGTTCATATTATAGACACCCGACACCCACTAAGAAAGGATTTTGTGAGGGTTTCTGAATTAGTAAAACTATGTTTAAATTTTGTACACAGGGGTACGGGGTACAAATACAGAAAATTCACGAAAAATATTATAATCTATATCTATACAAATAAAAATTAATGTTTATTTATCTGTACGTCTCTTAAGTCAACAATGTATATTGTAGAAGTATATATTGAAAATTGTAATACAAATTTTTCATTTAAGGCAACATTATTTAACTAAATTAAGTATTAATAAGGTTATTCAAAGGTAGCAGCTGTACATTTTTTTATGTTATTAATGTTAATTAGACGGTACGAGGTTCGCCGGGTCAGCTAGTGTAATATGAATATAATTTAAGATTAAAGTGCACGCTCAGCTCAATATTGCAAGCAGACGACTGCATTGCACACCTAGTATCTAATGAGGTGTTATTTAGTCACATATTAGCTACTAAATATTAACTGCCCAAAAAAAAAAAATCACTCACGATATTTATTTGAGAATTCACCAAAATTTTATGTTTGAGGGTAAAATTTTGAATCAGTACAATATGCATTAAAATTATTGTCTATTGTGTAAAATCTCCTATAACAAAATTTGGCGACCTTCTGCTTATGCAGGATTAAGAATATTATGTCTTTTTTCGTTTATGCACTTACATTTTTAATTTTTCTTCTTTTAATTTTTCTCTCTTTTGTGATCCTTTCTGCTTAATTTCATTTTCTTCTTTTTTGAATTCTTCGACATCTGCTTTTATCGATTTAGCGTATTCTATTTCACGATCAAGTTCTTTTTGTTTTAAACTATTGTTGAAGTCCACTTGTGCTTTCCTTTCTCTAAGTGTCTGGAATTTAAAATTAATAATTTTAATAAATCAACATTCATAATAGGAAAATGTTTCTATATAAATAATTATTTTTAGATACTATGCTTAAAATAAAAAAATACCTTTATTGAGCTGATCAAATGGCATTAAATCATTAAGGTTTTTGCTACTGAAAGTTAAGTTTTCCTGTTTATTGAACACGAAAAATGGGGTTTGGTCTAACCTCGTACAAGAAGGGGGCCTGGGAGAACACATACCAATCTGTATATGTTGGAATAGTTTCAATTACGCTAAATACAAGAAAATGCCACCTTTTGGAGGTTCAGTTTTTGCAGGTATACATTTCTAGTAAAAAGAAACATACTCTTGAGAAGGTAAGAGAATCACATATGTGCCCTGAGAGAAATGGGCCCGGGCAAAACCAAATTTCGTGGGTCCATACTCTTTTGTTTTGATGTTAAACATCAGTATTTTTGGTCCGATTCGTCAATGTTTTCTATACCGACATTCAATCCGACATCGATATTCCAACCCTATTCTACTCTATAGACTCCTTAAATCTCGAGTCAATGCCTCACAATCAACATTGTACAGCCTAATTTATTTTTCATCAAAAATTATATTATGATTAGTATTATGATAGCTTGGAAATTTGACTTTAAGAATTTGATGGATGTACACGTTTTGAGATCCCCTGAGTCCAAAAAAGTAGTTTTTAAATAATGTCTGTCAGTTGTCTTTCTGTCGCCTGTTGTCTTTGCAGGTGCGTGGAGCCTAAACTACTGAGCCAATTTTGACAAAATTTGGCATTCATGCTCAGACAAATCATAATCCGTGGCGAAATAGATAAATGAATTTTAACTCTAAATTTGGGGGCGCTACCTCCCAAAAACCCTGAAAAAAAATTATTTCGATTTTTGTAAGTTTCTTTATCTTCCATGGTTATTCTCCCCAAAGCGATTTGCGCCGCGAATTTTTACGTAGAGTATTTGTAAGATAATATAAATGATAAATATTTATGTAAAATATAAATCATTTTGGGGCACCGGGGCCCGGGCCATATGGTCCTCCTAGTCCCCCCTCAATCTGGGCTTGTGTGCTCATAATTAAATTATTACTTACTGCCTAAACTCATGATTAGTGAGCCTAAATGTCCTGGTGAGCTATGACATATCCAGCTATAATAGCATAAAAGTGTGCTAATACCATGGCTTTACTTAGTTCTGGTCTCTAACAGGACTAATAAAAAAGGAAATACATTACTAAATGATCTCACAGGAAACATCTATACCATGAGTTAGTTGATTGTAAAAAGTCAAGAGACAACTATTGTCACACCTCTGCACTGTGATATAAAGGCGTATTGGCCTCTATGGTATTTTATGGAATATTGGTTTTCCATTACCAATTTTGTCACATATTAAATGTTATTTGTTGTTTTACTAGGGGATGTCAATCAATTTACCTCAGCTAAAACGAGAGCTCTGTTAATATTCTTATTGCAATCTCTCTCCTGACTGAGCACATATCTTGCTCTGCTTGTTATCTGATCCCTCAAGTCTTTTTCTTCTCTTCGTAATTGCCAGAATTTCTTCTCCCGTTCGGCGTCGGCCATAACTCGCCTTGCCTCCATCTCTTCAAACCTTTTCTTCCTCATATTCTGTCATACATCAATTTGAATTAATATCTAGTTTAATAAAAACAGAAGTTGTTAATAAATACAAATAAAGAGCATTACTCAACCAGTAAAATGAAAATCTCGTGCAATCATGCAATTATTGGTACTTCTTTAGATTGTTACTCCCCTATGTTTTTAGAATATAAATTACTTTTTTTAAGTTTTTGGTAGTATTCATACTACGGAAAGTTTACATTTTAATTTAAACCAAATTATAATTATATTTTTCTCTGTCTCTGACTATCTCCCGTTGTTAATAATAATTCTAATATGATTTTAATATAAATTACTTAAACTAAAGAACTATTAAGACAAAGGGATGTTTAGTCCTATGTACTTTGGGACAAAGGAATTTCACACTTCTGCTTTTATAAGGGGAGTAACAGGCAGAAACAGTAGGAGTAAGAATAGTTTTTTTTATAATAAATTTGGCATAATTAACTAGTTTATGGTGTGTCAGGTTCAGTTTCTTATCTCTTTAAATTTTACTACATAATTATCTTAAATTATAAATTTACAATCCATACTTCTTTTTTCTTTTTGCTGTCCCCTTTGGTTCAGAATTTAATTTAATTATTCGTGAGGTGTCTAGAGGGGTAAAACAAAAAAAAATCTGTTTTAGTTTTTTAAAACATCGGTTGATATTTCATCCCTATGTTGGGACATTCTCAAAGCCTGAAATTTATTAATCCTTTAATTAGATCTTAATACATTTATTATATTTTTTTAATATATTTTTTTTTAAAAAAATGTAAGTATAAATTTTAATTTGGGCTTCTATAAAATTAGTAAAAATATCAGTTTAATATATTGTTAAAAGAAAAATATTAGAAAATTATAAATGATTACCTTATTTAGAGTTCATGCTGTTCCTTTGTTATAAAGATAAAAGTTAAAATTTAAGTTATTTTATCTTTATAACAAAGGAACAGCATGAACTCTAAATAAGGTAATCATTTATAATTTTCTAATATTTTTCTTTTAACAATATATTAAATGATATTTTTACTAATTTTATAGAAGCCCAAATATATATTTATATTTACATTTTTTTTTTTAAAATATAATAAATGTATTAAGATCTAATTAAAGGATTAATAAATTTCAGGTGTTGAGAATGTCCCAACATAGGGATGAAATATCAACCGATGTTTTAAAAAACTAAAACAGTTCTTTTTATTTTACCCCTCTAGTTTTATTTTACCCTCACGAATATTTAAATTGAATTTTCAATTATTGTCAAACTGAACAAACAAAGGTAACCCATCTGACTATTTATATTAATGAAGGCCTTCTGATGTGCCAAATTTGAAAATGTTCATATTTTTATATGAAAATATGAAAAAATATTTTTACAAATACCTATTTTCTGCCTTTACTTAGTAAGGCAATATGAGTTTGACATTTAGTTACTCAATGGTACTGAATTCATAAAATATAAGTAAATTTTATTTATTATTTATAGTAAGTTTATTTTTATTTTTTTACTTAGGATAGACTATTATTTATATCTTTTACCACGTATGTGTTATCCCATTCACTTTGCATCTTGGCCGATATATCTTTTCTTTCTTGCAATGCTCTTGCTTTTTCTTCTGCTTGCCTCGCCAATCTTTCGTTGTGTGTAACGATGTCTTCAAGCTCTTTCCATTTACATTGATCAATTATAAGACCTTTCCCACCTTTTTTTCTTTTCATGTCCTTAAGGCACATGTTAGGCATCTAAAAAACAGAAAGTTTCAAGATAGAATATATATATATATATATATATATATATATATATATATATATATATATATACACATATATATATATATATGTATAAATATAAATATATTATCAATATTACTCGAAGACATGTTCACCAGCAACAAACAGCATTTAAAAGTTTTAAAATCTGTTTCCCTAAAACTTTTCTTGGTTCTTAGAAATTGCACTCAACAAAGCGTAACAATGCATTGTCTGAAAAAGCTACCTATTGTGTTCTTAAATTAAAAAAACTTTAAGCAATACCGTAATCTACTCCAAACTTTATACTATTTTATAGTTTTTCAGCAATATTTTTGTGTAGTAATTTACTCATACATCTGAAATTTAATTTAATGTTATATCTTGATAGATCGATTCAGTGTGAAAATTACAGTTGATGCTTTTGTTACACTACAAAAAATAGTTTGTTTTTTTTAAAAAAAAAGAAATTAAATTATTTTATTTCTTATTGATTTAAGTCTGATAATTTATTCTAAATTTCGTCTAGATGTTTAAAAAAATAAATGTTCATAAACATGAACATAAACATGTTCATGAACATTATGATACAGAAAAGGGCACATATTAACTGACGTAGTAAATTATCACATTAGACACCCTAGTTAGAAAATGTTCTCATTTTAAAATAAGCTTTTTATTCTCTTGCCAATTGCATAAAAATATCCCTTAGAAACAAGTTGTTGTAACAAAAAAAATCTTTGAGAATAGCCAACTGGGAGAGCAAGTCGCTATAAATATTTCTCTCAAAGCATTGTAAAACTTAAGGAGAATTAAGTTGCTCGTAATTCTTTTAGAGACAAGGAGATTTTAAATATTTAACTTGTTCTTGTAATTCTATCTTCTACATTTCCTATGTAGAAACATGATTATTATTGACTAAGAGCCGGAAAGTTTTGCTTAAGTAGGTCACTATAGAAGTTTTTCTATATATTGACATGTAATGCAATTTTAGACTTGGGCAATTCACCATTTGGAACGTATTTATATTGAAATACCTGTATATATTTATTTTTCTTATAAAAATTGAATATTATACACATATGGATATTGACATTCTCTCAATGTCATAAATACCTCAATTTAAACATTACAAAATAATTTTAAAAATTATTAACGATAAATAATAAAATCCAGGGAAAGTAACTTGCAGTTCGACCTATCCTTTCGATCATTCGGTCATTCTCAAGTTAACTAGAATGTTAAATTGAATTAAGTAGTCAGCAAGTACAACTTAATTTCGAATCTTTATGAGTCTTGTAATTTCGCTTGTACTGGGTAATTTAGTTATTTATTTTATTTAGTTAGATATTTTTTAAAATTTCCACAATATTTCTCATATTTTTTTAAAATCTCTAAGCTTGAATAAATTACTTCTTTTAATACATTTTGCACACTTACTTCCTAAATCCTGAACAGTCGGCTTTCTAAGGGACTTAAATTTAATCTGTCAGTCCTGCCGGATCATGCATACCAGGCTTAACTGTTATTTATATCTCCCACTTAAAGTAAAATAATAGAAATACCTTTTCGTTTGCCGATAACTTCAAGGTAGAAAGCTTCTGTTTCAATCTTTTGATTGGAAATCAAGACTAATTAGCTTTAATCTTAGACCAAAAAAAGTTAAATCTACCGACTGTCGGATTACTACTTGATACAATTATATTTGTCAGAAAATCACCTACTAAATGTTTGGGATCAAGTAAACGTTTACAAATGACAGTTTGGTATCTAAGGTAAACAGTTTTCATTGAGCTGGATAAACAGCTCTATGGTAACAAAGGGGGAAAACCTTTACGGATGATTCATTGGCTTTTTACATTTCATGACGAAAGGCAATTTGTGTGGTAAGTTTAAATGCGCTTCTAAATATACCTGATATAAATTATCTACTCATTTTTTACTTACTCTTTTAATAAAATCCCTTATTCCTACGATCAATAGTGCAGTGTTTGTCTCAATGTCTGGGGACTAAACCTGAATATGTGGGTGTTAAAAAAATCCAATTCTTGTATTCTGTATATCTGAGACCATTCATCTGAGCCACGCCTACACTCTTCGATCTATTCATAAAGAAAATATGCCCGATGCCCTACAATATATTTTGAAATTTAAGAATAAATATGGCTTACATAGGTAGCATAACTATTGTGTAATGTATGAGTTATTTCCTGACTGCTATTGTATAGATTCAATTAATTATTTATTATTATTGCAAGAATGGCTTTAGTGTTCAGAATAAATTTTTTGTAAAATTAAATGCATAAATTAAATGAAAGTATTAATGAAACTAATATAATAATATATTTATTGATGAGAAAGCATTGATCAACGCTATAAAATAAACTATTCTTATAACTGCATTACAATTAATTCTGTTATTGTTTTAGGAATTTATCATTAACCCTAAAACGCTGAATGTTTTACAAATAATTTTTACGTATACGTAAAAATTACGTACAGTTTTAGTTAAATGTGAATCACTGAAAAACTGTAAACCACACTATCTCCACTCTCAAGCAGTCCTTCGTCTAGACTCTAGACCTTCCCGTTGCACTACCTACTCACTTCAGTTTTACCCGATGCGGCAGTGAGGATTGATAATTATTTTTCATTAAGTCACCACGTAGATATTGCGTATAGTTAGTCTTAAAGTAGTATACATTTATACTAATAAATAAACACAAAAAATAATAAATAAACACATAAGTAATAAAAAAAAAAAAAAAAAAAAAAATCAATTAATACATAAGAGTTATGGCTTGTTACAATTTCAATAAAAATATATTAAATTAATAAATGAACACATAAGTATATAAACACCTAACAAATGTAATAAGGTTAGCGTTGAGGGTTAAACAAAAGAAATATACATAAATATAATAATTATCTAGTAACAGACAAATATATATGTGGTAAGTGGTAAGGCTCTAATGCTGATTTCTATGTCAACCAAAATGAAAATAAAAATTAAATGAATAATTACTTAATTGCAACTTTATAATATATAAACTGTCTCAGCAATTTCTAAGAAAGGTAATATTGTACATTACGCGTCTAGGGCAGAAAGAAGCATTTTGCATGCGAGTGTGGAGTTTGCACCCGAGCGAAAGCGAGAGTAGTAAAACCACACGAGCAAAGCAAAATGCAGTTTTCGCACAAGTTGCGTACCGTACTTTATCTACGATTGTTGGATTTTAATAATAAATACAGAAACAAAAATTAATAAACTTCCTGTAAGTTCGAATTTCTCTTTTGTTAAATATGACATTAATTCATTAGTTGTATTTTGTTCCGAATTAATTTTTTCATTCAGGCATATTATTCTCCTCATTTTCGTCATAATGACATAAATCAATAATTGTTTTTGACTAAAAACTCGATATAAACAGTTACTTTAATTAAGCAAGCAGCAAATTAGTTTTGTTAAATGTAAACAAATTCGCTAATCGTGCGTTAAGGTGAAGAATTATTCTTTTTTACAGCACTAGGGCGGAACAAAAGAGGTATGAAACGCGCATGGATGATTGGACAATGGATAATTGTAACTTAAAGTACGTAAGTACGTATAAAGAATCACTTTCTACGCATCTAAACAGATACACTGTTTATATTTCGTATCAATCGTAGCTAAAATAATAGTATTTGCTTAAAAATGCTTTGAAACTGCATTTTTTATTATTGATATTTGATTTGAAAGTGTAGTTTCATTTTAATAAACACCGGTAAGTTTATAAAAACTTAATTTCGTTATTACACAAAACATTCACGATACATTGCGTGGCTTTGTTGTATTTTCAATAAATATAGTAAATATCCCATGTAATCTGCCCGTTAAGGATTTAAAAAAATTACTAAGTATGAAAAAAAATTATGCTATTCATGCATTTTCATTATTCAAATGACCTTAAGGTCTCAATTTTATATTATAATACATGTCGTCTTTCATGGTCCTTATTATACCTTTGGGTCGAGAAAAAAAATATAGTATCAAATGTTGTACATCATTAGTGTTATGAAGTTCTAGATCTTCCGGTGCGGTGACCGCGTCTCGAAGGGTGTACGTCCCGGCTGACGTAACAGTGACTTAGGGCCAAGGAGGAATAAAACGAGCGTTTCCTCAACCGAACCTCCAGTTCACACCTGTCTTAAACCTAGGGCACCATGAACACCCCTGAAGATGCTTCTCGCAGTAGGAGCGAAACGTCGGGACGTACCCCCTTCGAGACGCGGTCTCCACCGGCAGACCTAGAACTTCATTATAATTGTAACCACGGAAGCCTACGAACATCATAAGTGTTATTATATTATTGTAATTCAGATGCTAGTGAGACTGTCTTATTGTGGTCTATCCAGTATACCATATGCAAAATGTAAACTTGTTTCATACTCTTCTTATTAAATTTTATGGTTCTTTAAAAGAAAGAAACATTGCGCATCTTAAAAACTAAGTTTTAAAGGAATGTAACTGCATTCCTAGAGATGAATTTTTTTGTTTTAACTTTCTTGTCTGCAGATGTATAATGGGGCGTTGAATTTTAGCAGTAAAATAAATACTGTAAATCAGACAAATAGTTTCCTATTGTGTTATATTCAGTGGCTTCCATTAATGATTGAACAGTAGCTGTATCCGATGTATTGATATATAATTGTAATGCTTATTATATAAACATATCTATGACTTATTTGGTGCGTTCGGGATGTATTAAGAAAACGCTTTTCACTTAATTGTTGATTGGAGTGGGACCAAATTTTCTTTAGGTTCCGTAATAAAATACAGTGATTCTGAAGAGGGCGTTGCATTCTCAACCTAAAACAAAATTATTTTTATACTGACTAATACAATAATTTTGTGTATAAGTTAATTTTTTGGTGTCCTAAAAGAATCTGTGGAGAGGGTCCATGAGGGACGTGGGTAAAAAAACCCGTTACGGCGGAGAGGGTTATTTTCATCATCCTGAGTACAAAATTAGTTATAGTAAATCAAAAATCACTCAAGATCATTAAAATTACCTTGACCACCAGAACGGGCGGGCCGAGCTATGTGCCACAAACGAACTTTGACGACCAAATATGCAGTTAGTCAGTCATTATTTTGCATGTTATATCCTGGAATATTAGTCTAATTAATTATTGAGATGACAAAGGGATATTTACACTTCTTTATACAACAGAGTGGTCTTCCTTTGTCCCAATGCTCTTTGGACTAAGGAACCACTATTTCTGTATAAAAAATCAATATAAGTGGAAATATCCCCCTGTCTTAGTAGGTAACCCCTTATTCCAAAACTCCCCATAAGAGTATTAGTACCCCCAGTCAAATTAGACACAATAAAGCCAATCGAGAGAAACAAAATCCCAAAGTTTTGAAAATTGGCAAAGTTGTTTCTTTGTACCCTAGTTTGAAGAAACAAAGTCCTTGTGGAAGGGGGTGAGCTAAAGGGGGGTAGGGGGCTTTATAGGTATAGGTGACATTTTGTTGGTTTTCACTCAAATACCCCAAAACTATCACTCGTAGCGTAAAAATTAAAGCTGAAATCTTCTACAAAAAGGTTTCTTTACACTTTTATAGGACCAATAGTTTCTGAGCCATGAGCTTCAGAAGATTTCCCATTTCCCAGAATTAGAACAGCGAAATCTTTGACCTTTATAATTAAATTATTTAAACTTAAAACGGGGAGTAGAAAACAGAAACAGGGCAGGGAACGGAATAAGAGAACAGAACCGAATCAGAATAACATGAACGATACGATAACAATAAAAGTAATAGTATAACATAATAGCATTTCATTGCAACTTGTTACTTCAGATGTTATTTTTAAAATACTGTTACTTTTTCGATCTTATTCCTCCAAAACTATTGGTTCTACGTCAAAAATGCAAAAAAATATTTGTGTTTGAAATTTTATCAGCTATAATTTTTATCCATACAATTTTTCGCTACGAGTGATAGCTTTGGAGATATGAGTGAAATAACTAAAAAAACTCACATTAAAAGGCTCTTTTTCCCATATCACCCCCTCCCACCAGGACTTTTTATTTTCTTCAAATAATGATACTAGGGAACAACTGTGCCAATTTTCAAAACTCCAGGAATTTTTTCTCTCGATTTGTCTAATTTAACTAGGCTATAGTGGATATTTATATAAATAAGTTGATTATAAATAATACATTTTTAAAAACAAGCTTTTATTCGTATTCTTCTCAGAAAACCCTTTCATTTGATACCCATATAATGGGCGTGCTTTAAAAATAACTAGTCCGCCATCTTGGGCTGTCCGCTATATTGGATTTAGAATGACGTCACTTAGCTGACCATGCATTGTCATCCAAACTAAACGTGTATGCAAAATTTCAATACAATCGGTTGAGGATAACTGCATCAAAATTCAGTTGCAAGATTTGACCTGAACATTGCAAGTTAAATAAATAAAAGCTTGTAGAAAAAACACGAATTTAACAAGCTGGGATGCTCTTTGGTACACAATAATTAATGCCAAAAATATCGCTATGAAGAGAAAGTATTTGTAACAACTTTTTTCTATAAAGTGTGAGGGTAGAAATATGAAACTTTAAGTCCAAAAAGGATCACGTGTCAAATCTAACTAAGACTGGCTACTGGGGTTTTGACAGGGGAATTTAAACTTGACTATTCGTTCCTCCCTTCTTACCTTACCTATTAATATTATATTTGACCCTTAGATTTAAGTGAAAAACTTTAAAATAAATGTACTCTCTAAAGTGTATCTGAAACTTCATTGACATATAAATATTGTTTTATTGTTTAAAAAATAACACAATTAACGGTTTAAGTTTAACAATCCATTTACCTTTTTCGCTTTGTTAAATCCTAATAGGTCTGGGTGTTGACATTTTCCTTTTTTCTTTCCGTTTTACAGAAAGGTCTCTTGGGGATGCTTTTATCCCGCTATAAAATTACAAAAGGTCCAGCTCGATATTTAGTAGTGGCCTACTGGCAAAATTATCAAAATCCGGGAATCGGGAGTGATCTTTAATCTTGTAATTAAAATTGTCAAATAATTGTCCAATTGTCATCAATTGTTCAATCATCTTTAATTAAACAACCTAATCTAATTACTAAAGTCGAAATATCTTTATTAGTCTATAACAAATAAATAATTTTGCTCTGATCGCTTTGTTAAGACATTTATTAAGTTCTTAAATCTAGGTTTTGTCTATAAAAGATTTTAATTTATTTAAACTGGGTAACTTTAAATTAAATAATGTACTCAAAGCTTTGATATTTTATTAAATTTCCTTATATTCTTTTTTCTTCCAAGCTTACCAAAACTATAATGGAAGCAATGAGATCGTTCTGAAGTGATATTTCAAAAATTCTAAAACAAAAATCTGTTTCAGACATTAAGGAACATTTTTGGTCACTTGTCTGTCTTTCGTTCAATTTATGCGAACCAACATATCTAAAATTACTACTCGTCCAATTTTAATTAAATTTAGGTGGTAGGTCATGATAAGTCCATTGCTGGTCCCATATAAGTTTGACTTATATGGGTTTATAAGCTTGTTTATCTCTTCCACGTGCCGCACTAAGTATTTTTTTTAATAACGCCTATATCATTAAAAGCCTACTTATATCTGATTTGTAAGAAATATGGATAGGTGGACATACAAAGAACAAAAATATTCCCTGAAACGGATTTATATTTAGGCATTTTTTAATTCAGAAACATATACGAAATGGTTGTTCTTTAGAATGATCACCATGCTTATGTTACCTTCGTTAAGCTCGAAAGCAAATGTACTTTAAATCAAATTATAATTATCAATAATTACGGGAGACATACAGAGAAAATAGACCCCCGCACCGGGACTCGAACCACGGATCCTCCTATTAAGCCGTTACAGGTTCTCTTACCTACTAGCAAATGTATTCACAATTCACAAGTGAAGTAAAATATGTATACATTTGAGTTGAATGTAGGCTGGTGTGACATTGACATTGGCCTAAACAATGTGAGAAGCATTCAAGCGAATCCGAGCATCACCTGTGACCTTACAATGTTAGTAAAGAGTTCCGTTCTATTTTCAATTTCAGCAATATCTTCATATAGTATCTCTATTTATTTTATCCTACATATCATCATATAATTACAATATGAATGATGCGGAAGTTTAATTGCTGATAATAATAGAGATAGAAACAATGGGAATAACTACACTACCATGCTATAGAGATGACAGTTTAGCTATAGAAACTGCATTTAAATTATCTGTAATAAATATATTCAACATAAGTTAGAAGTTTCATTGGAACTTCAGCAGATTTAACTTTTGCTATTGGTCAGATTATTAATGATAATAATATAGACGTTAAAACGTCGGGCAATTAGTGTGGCACATAGCTTTCTCGCTTCGTATCATTAGACGAATTATATCATGAGTGTTAAATATATATTGCATTAGATAGTTTGTGAAGTTTGACGTTTCATTAAAACATTAGAAGGATCATTCTCAAGGGAGACTCATGAGAGTTACTTGCAAATGACTCTCGTCTTGTGCAACTTTATTAAAAAAGATCCAGGAATGGCTTTGTAGCGTTGAGATTCGAGATTCACAAAATATCTGACTCGATTTCCTCCCGAAGATCCTGATTTAGAAACAGCGCAATAGAATATTAAGGTAGATTATAAAGAACGAGTGTTACTAAAACATTGATGTGTGAGAGGAAGCAATATTGCAGCAATTTCTTAATTTAATATTGTACATCATCTGTGGTTAAACCCGAGCGTACTTGAGACGTAGGACAGGGCAGCGCACTTTTTTTTTCAATCACGGAAGTATATAGGAGACCGCGCGAATTAAGACGCAGTGTAGGGTTGGGCACTTGGGCAGTACTTATGTACTTACTCTCGAGGCTTACCCGATGCTAGTGGATCTGGCATCTCAGTTCAGTTTGCGTATGTAAATTAAAATCATTTATACATTGGTTGATTTTAGTAGGCAAATAGAACGCTATCGTTAACGTAATTGAAGATTATCTTTACTTGTGTAATCTTGGATCAAAACGCTATTGTTTTCGTATTTTATAGTTCAAACTTTTTTATAGTTAAACTAACTTGGAAAACAGATCGATTTCGTGTTACTAATTTTACATGTTTTGTAATTTAAATCAAATTATAATTATTATTAACACTGGGAGACAGAGAGAGAAAAATAGACTCCAGCGCCTGGACTTGAACTGGGACTGACTTGGTTCAAGTCTCGGCGCTGGAGTCTATTTTTCTCTCTCTGTCTCCCAGTGTTAATAATAATTATAATTTGATTTAAATTACAAAATTTAAACTTTCCGTAGTATGAATACTACCAAAAACTTAAAAATTAAATTTCTAATTGATTGTACAAGGTAAGGTACTAATTGAGTACTTTATAATTATAAGCGTTAATTCTCGGTCTAGTTCTAATGTCATAAATATTGACTTGCTAAAGTTGTAAAAATATTGAAAGCTTGGATTCGGGACTAGTTATCGGTTACAGCAGAGAAAAATCATTCTCCTGCGTAGCTTAGTTGGAAAGAGCGCTACACTGGAAATGTAGAGGCCCGTGGTTCAAGTCCCGGCGCTGGAGTCTATTTTTCTTTGTCTGTCTCCCAGTGTTAATAATAATTTTAATTTGATTTAAATTACAAAATTTAAACTTTTCGTAGTATGAATACTACCAAAAACTTAAAAATTGAATACAAATTTTACATTTGATTAAAATCAAAGCATTACTTTTAGTTGAGGCAACAAAGGAGAGGACGATATCACAGTCCCTTATCTTGTTTATTTTAATTTTAAAAAATATATGAGTTTGAATCTCAATAGATTTTATTGCAAGTGATTTGACTCAAAACACTCAATATCTTGCCAAATAGATGGGCAAGCGATACAAAGCTGTAATCAGGCCTAAGTGTTCTTCAACCCCCTCGATTCTTAAGGGTGTTTTCCTCATCTGAATTCCTATTGGTGGAAAGACGAAGGGTTAGTTCTTAGAACTGGAGGTGGTTTGTCGGCTGAGTGGGGGTAACGTTCCCCCTCTTTACTAGCCCGTACTACAAACCCAAGGGCATTTAGTTCTCATCGTGGGCTCGCAAAGCGCAGTGCTCTTCTCCCCTTATCTACGAGATTTAATCTACTGAATCTAAATATAAATATATATCGTGTTTGATCAAATACATTTTTTAAGAAAATTTACTTGAAGTAAATGATAAAAATGACGTAAAACACTTCCAATTAAATTACTACAGTATAAGACTTTAAATTTACAAATATACGCATTTATTTTTCAATTTAGATTTTATCCGACATTTATAAACTTAGCTATACAATTATTTATTATTATTATTAAAATTTTTGGGAATAACTCCTGTTTCGGGCCGATGACAAAATGATTGGATTAGCAATTCTTCTTTCTTTTGTGTTTTTACACACTACCAAAGCTACGTTACACGGTGAGTTTATAAAATGTTAGAATACGTATACATATACCTTCATATTATTTCCTGATTATAATAATATAGTTTGAACACATCAGTATTCAAACTATATATATTTGTATTCCAATAAATTTCGTGTCAAATCTGATATGTTTGACATTTTACCTCGGTTTATTTACTAATAACTATTAAAATTAAATATTAAACTAATAAAATTTCACGTTGTTTAAACTTCATGTTTCATACCCTGATTTTTCTATACAATTTACATGACGCTATCAATAAATTATACAATGTTGTATTATATTTTTTTAAACCAAATACATTTCAATTATATAGCTTTCAATCTTTTAGAAATTTTAATTTATCTTATTACTTGTATTATGTATTTTTTTTTTTTTAAATTCACACAGTTGTTACACATTTTTTAATTTTTCAGGCGCTGACAATTTTTAGGATGAACTTTTTTGTTGTTGTTTGCCAGCTTTTTAAATCCTTCTTTATACAATTTTTACTTACTGTTGCTTGCTTTAGATTAATTGTTAAGATTAGTTTAAGTCAGCATAGTTCATTAAGTTGAGCTCTAGTGCAACAAGAGTCCATCTCTAGTTTAATAATAGTAGTTATATTAAAGTACAAATCGCAGATATATGCACATAGATTGATTTATGGAGCCCCTTGTATTACTTAAGTGGATGTCTCTTCCATAATTGTAGATTTATCGCTTTAACCTGGCTATCAATCACTGATGCGGCCATCATCAGTGTTAATTCATCAATAAAACTTACCTCATAGAAGTTAGAAGTTAATTTACATTACTTTTATCTAACCACTGGAACGACAAATATTGATACAGACTATAGTTAGTTTCGCACCACTTTAATTGGCCATCATCAGTGTTTACTTCAAGAAAACGTATCTCATAGACTTAAGATTACTTTTATCTAACCACTAATCAACAAATATTGAATAAATACTAGTTTCGCACCACTTTAATTGGTCATCATCAGTGTTTATCCATCAAGAAAAAGTACCTAAAAGAGTTAACTTAATTCATTTTACATATAACCTAGAAACTTAATTAATTACAGGCTAGTTTCTCACCACTTTAATTGATCATCATTAATTATTAGACCATAGTTCCTATAATATCTAAAAAATTACTTGAAATGTTAATAAAAGATCAGTGGCGAAGCTAGGGCATTGGGGGCCCCCGCAATTTGCCCTCGCCAAACAAAATTGATGAATAAAAAAAAAAAACCTCTTGCGTTTAGAACTGATGTTGACTTGTAAGGTGGATGTCTAACTTTCTTGATCCTATATATTTATATTTTCATTGCATAATAATATATTAATCGGAGTGACTTTTCTATAATGTTAACTTGTTTTCTAAGAAGGTGTTTTTAACATCCTATCTTAACTAGTAACTAGTTAACTAAGGAGAGATTTCGTTCAACATCAAAGCAGATCTTCTTTATATTGTTTCATTCTCAAAAAGAGTTTTCTAGACCCTTAATTTGTTTTCAAAGGTTGTGTTCTTGTTTAACTTGCGCATCCTGTTATTAAACCCGTTAATTTTAGTTCTAAAAGATATTTAAAATTCTTATTTGAAAGCGTGTTTATTAAACATATAACTTTAATTAAAAATATTTGTTATAATTATAAATTACTTTTTTAAAATCATAGTGTCACGGATAAACAAAAACCAGCAATTCTAATTTAGTTCCTCCATTGATTAAAATAAAAAAAAAATATATCCTAAATTTTAGTTCTATACATAAATGACTCAAAACTTATTTTTAAGTTTAAATATCTAAATTTAATAAATATTCTTCCAATTAGTGTGGTAAATAGCTTCCCTGCGTCTTATTATTGGACGAAAGAAATTGAAAGAGTGTTTGTGTGTACCTGTCTCGATTCTTATATTTATATTTAGATTTAGTATTAAATATACGCAGATGGTTAAAAATAATATAGAACAATCTTTGAGCTACTTTTGGCAAAGAAAAAAGTAATTAGAAAATTAAGGGATTAACCGAAGAATAATTACAAGTTAATGCCTTTGCAGACGAGAAAGCAATGAGTGAAGATGGCTAAAATTAACATGGGATTATCATGGCCAATTAAATCAGTTAAGTACTTTTGAAGATGTAGGTTTAAATAAATGTATATGTTAGTGCGCATGTTAAAGAGAAACAAATGGGTGCAGAAAGTTGAAACGTTTATGGAACCAACAATGGGCTAAATATGACCTACGACCTACCGTCCAAATTTCATTGAAATCAGACGAGTAGTTTTTTAAAATGTGGTAATTCGCAAACATTTTGAACGATAGACCCATTGATGGTGGGTCTTTATCAGAATTGTTCCCTGATACTTCAAACGGATTTCTGTGTATGGAATTTTTGATTTGGAGATATTAAAAAATGCCTTTTCGGTATAAATGGCACTGCTTTATAACAAAAAAAGAGATATAAAATAATACTGCTTCGGTAAACTCGAAAGCAATATAATAAACTACGAGTATAAAAATTATCCAATTCATAGTCTAGAGTTTTACAAACGATTCTTTACTGTAAAGAATAAAAAAAATAATGATTTTGTAACAGATTTATAAAAAATCGGCCCAAGGCACCTTACCCCAGGCACATTGCTCCAAGTTTAGGCCACAAGGCCCTATTGGTCCCATGCCTAAGGCCTTAAACAAGTTACCGGCTATTGGCCCGAGGCTTCCGGCAACAGGCCCTCTGTCTCAAGCAACTTGCCCCAGGCCGATGGTCCCAGGTTTAGGCCACAAGCCCTAGGCCCTATCCCCAATGCCCCAGACCCTAGGTTTCCACTTTTTGGCCTCAGGCCCCCACTTTTACTCAGATTTTTTCCACTTTTGCTCAGATTTCACGGTTAATAATCGAAAAAGCATATTCTATGCAAAAAGTTTGTAAAGAGAATGGAATAGGCGCAGAGAGTTGACATACCGACCAACAGCTAGGACACTAGACCAAAATTGTGTTTTTCTGTCTAAAACGGACTACTTACTACTTTAATACTACTTATTTCAATTCAAAACATAAAAAATAATATGTGTGAGACTCTCACGCATTAGAAATGAAACTTAAGTTCTAGAAACAGAATAAACATATTATGAAATATGTGTATGAAATTGCGCAATAAAGTTTATTTAAGTAATGCATATTATATATATAATTGATTAAATATGCAACATACATATTTATAAACAAGAGTTTACAATGCCGCCACAGTCAGATAACTTAAAATGTTAGCGAATAATAAAGAAAAACATGAATCAACATATTTATTAATTGTTAAAATATATATAATAATATCTTTATATACCAATTCTGAATTCTGATCAAATCAACTACTCCCGTGGTGTAGTGGTTAGCGCGAGTGATTCTTATCTCAGGGGTTGGGGGTTCGAGACTCGTCCAGAGGGAAGATTTTTTACAGGTAAATCTGTACTGCCGGCCTAAGTCGGCAGTCAATTAAAATATCACAGGCGAGTCTTAAAACAAAAACTTGCAATTTCGTTAATTTCACTTAAAAAATATTATAGAACTTATATAAATTGTTATATAAGTTCACTGATGATAAAGCAATCATATCAAGGTTGAATCCAACATTTTCTATTGGATGAATCAATAATAACTTCATAAATATTGTTTAATACAAAAAAGTGAAGTGCTCAAAACGATTATAAGAATACTCTTCAGGGATATTTACACTGAATGTGTGAGGAATGGTGTACGTACTAGAAAGCTCCTTGATCACTATAAAGTAAAAGAAGCCTTTGTTTGATTGCTTGTGTTCCATCTATGCATTCATACAGATTTCATAGGGTGCAACTAAGTGCAGTGTTGGATCAATAGTTCTTATTGATTTTCTTTTTAAATAGAGACCTAACAAAGAGAAATAGATTTGCGTGGCCTATTGAATGAGAATGAATATGAAGTAGTTAGTTGATACGAGGCGTATTAGTTATCTGTCAGAAGAAGGGAGTAGGTTCTTCACTGAGCTGTAAAGAGCCCTTCAAGCTAGCCAACATCCACCCTTCTTAACACATTGGCTATTGAAGTGGTCTCGTGAATCTCGAAGCACTCAGCTGCTATTAATCGCTATTCGTATAAAAGATTTGTTTCATTCGACTTGATTTGATTAATTCCTGTGATTGTTTCTTGTTCAACGTTTCTATTTCTGGAACTCTTGATTCTATTCTTGTAGAAGTACTGATATACTGGACGTTAGTAATGCTTTTTTCATTATTCACATTTTTTTAAAAATTATTTAATCGTATATAGTTAGAGATTGAATAGGTAAATACTCTGCCAATTAGTGTGGCACATAGCTTCCTCGCTCTAGTATGCAAAGAAAATATCAGTTTAAGCAATAAAAATACCTTGATAAATTAGTCTTTAATTTGAACATTTTTTTAGAAACAAAGCCTCCAACATGCGCCAAATGTTAGCGCACGTATAATATATTCAATAAACAAATAACACAACAACCAAATCGTAGAAACCGCTATATAAACAGTTTTTTTTTCAATTTTACCTCCCTCAAAACTATAAATAACACAAAATAAAACATAACAAAAATTAATCTACTATTCAAGAGCTTTTCAACGATATACATCATATTATAAAAGATTAACTTTGACATTTGTACCCCTGTACTTTGAATTAACAAAATTATATTTTTAAAAAAACAAACAATACTAAAGGGCATTCATTTAACTAAGAAATAAATATAAATAAAAAAACTAATATCAAAAAAATATTATTTAATCCCTTTAAACTACAACAATATTATAAATTGGTACAAAAGTACGTGTACAAAATTTGTAAAAAATAAACAAATAAAATAGCTTTAATGTACATATCAAGGCCTTTCAAATGATATACGACACAATATTAAAAACCAAAAAAAGTGGTCACGTGACACGGCGCACGGGAAAAAGTTTACTCTCATGTTCTCTGCAAGTAGGGTGAACTAATGAAATAAAATATACTCTATTTAAAGAGCATTAGTGTGAGATTCAATCGCCGCAATCAGAAATAAAATCGGCCAACTGTTATAGAAACTATGGCCATTCAAAGACAAAAATGGAAAAAAATAAAACCAAATAATAACAAAATTATCACCATCTAAGATACAACCGATGATGATACGACAAAAACTCATAGGACTAAAGTTGTAGATCTTTTAAAATCAGTTACCGCTGGTGCTATCCGTTTTCTAATACGACTTACCGTTTAGCCGGAATAAGCCGTCAAACCAGCTTAAAAATCAAGTCGGCCATTTTAATTTTTTTAAGGGGGAAAGAGGGGGAAAAGTGAACTTTTTATAATTATTTTGGTTCACAATATGGACGTTGTGCGTCGAATGGCGCAAACAGCAAGTCTCTAGCTCTTCTGGAAGTGGGAATCAATAATGTCGGTCAGTGAGCCATGCTGCTTTATAATATATAGACATATTAATTTAGCACGATTTGAAGTACGCAGACGGTTGAAATTAGGCAGGTGCTATCTGCAGGCTACTTTCAACAAACCATACAAATTTCATAAAATTCAGATGGCTACTTTTAAAGATATAGCTGTAAATAAATGTATGTTTGTGAGCATGTGGAAGATAAACAAATAAGCGCAGAAGGTTGAAACTTATATGGGACCAACAATGGGCTAATTATGACCTACTAACTAAATATAATTAAAATCGGACAATTAGTTTTTAAGATATGGTGGTTCGCAAAAATTGAGCGACAGACCGACAGACAGACCGACAGACTGACAGACAGACCGACAGACAGACCGACAGACAGACCGACAGACAGACACGGAACCAAAACTGATCCCTAATGTCTGAAACGGATTTCTGTCTTGGAATTTTTTAAATCGGAGACCTCAAATTGTTTCGCTCTTCAGAACGATCACATAGCTTCCGCTTACCGTTCGGTAAGCTCGGAAGCAAAATGGTTTTTTACTAGATTTAACTTAAACCTCCCTTTGAAATAAATATGTGGGAATATAAAATAGTTATACAGATAGGAGTATTTTCTTTATTATATTTTACAGAATGGTTTTAAACAGAATGGATAAAATTGTGTTGGTTTCTTTTTAAACCGAGGAATCAAAGAACTAAAAAAAAAAATAATAATAAAAAAAAAACTATAAAACGCCATGAAAAAGCGTTTTTTATGGTAAAAATTACAATTAATTGTAAAAGAAGAGCTCTTGTAAAAAGGGAATTTGAGTAGAATTCTTCTGAATATAATCTCTATTTTTTTCATCAAAGTGGAAAGCTAGAACATGATTCTACCTAGTTTAAAAATTAATCATTTCTGTGCTGAGGTATTTAATATTATGCCGGTGAGAATGTAAGATCGATATTTCCTTTCTTTTGTATGTTTATGTGGAATTTCTAATTTAGATCTTGAAAAAAAAGGAAGAAACAAAATACACTGGAATTTAAGCCTATTGTTAATATCAATTTTATTCGATAATGTTAAAAATATATTATTAAAAAGAAGTTTCTTATCGCACATTACAGTGGCGCGCAGGAGTCCGGGAGTAAATCCAAAAAAAATTCGACCGATTACGACAACTTGAGTAGAAGTAGACCGATTTAGTTGAAATTTAATACACTTGTTCATTTTACCAATGCTCAGGACTAGATGGTTGTACAACGTTATCCGCCCAAGCGTTCGCGCGCAACGCTCGCGTAAACGTAAGCTTCAAATGTAAAATTGGAATTTCAGGACGGAAAAAGATTCTTTCATCATTTTTCTACACGATGAGACGAACATTTTTTAAAATATATATTTTTTTAGTAAAACCAACAACGAAAGCGCTATGAAGCGATAAAGATCGTTAAAACTATAAAAGCGGACCTAAACGTTTCAAATAGAGGAAACAACGTTGTTACCGAGATCTAATGTTCTAACGCAATGATTTTAATGAAACTTCATAATATACATCGTCTGAAGTACAATTGAAACAGTTATGTAAAGTTTCAACTTGATAAAGGCAGAAGTGCTTGTTTAGTGAAGTTATACATTTTATAATTGTTGAAAAGGAGATGTACGGTGTGTGTAGTTAGTGGATAGAATAGTATAAGACTGCAGGGTGGCTCCCTACTAGACTCTCTATTAGAATCATAGTCTTAAGTATCAACTCATCATGGTTTTCTATTTTCTCAATATTCAATAAATATTTATTCTGTATCATTATTGTGTATACTTATTAATCATTAGAATAAATAAATAAAAAAATAAGAAAAATCTGTTCTTTAAATGTTGCCTTAACTCTGTCCCGCGACACCACACGTATGTTTTATTTTATTTTATATGGTCATAAAGGTAAAATAAACTCATAATATACTCTCAAATCATTTGATTGTAGATAATTAGTAAATTAATTTGCAAATCATGAAGTGCACAAAAAAATAAGTTAGCTATTATTTCTCTGTTATATTTACACTTTCCTTTATCATCATTGCTATTCCTTTTATAACTATTGCGCAAATTATTGTATTCATAAAAATATTTTCTTCCTTATATTCATACAATTATGTTTGTATAGTTTTGTTTCTGCTTCATCATGTAAGCAAGAGATAATGGAAATACATTTAAATGTTTCCTGATTCAAATTATGTACATAAATCTGTTAAGTTAAATGTTTATCTTATTTATATCATCCGTGAAGAAGCCTCATTTACGGATTTAGTTACATAAAAACTAATGAAACCGTATAAGCTATTTCTCGGTAATAGTCTTGTCTCAACGGTAATAGACTAGAGCATCTAAGATAGAGAAAATTGTCGTATGACTAACATTATGTATGGTTTTTTTAATACCATTTTTTAAAATGACAAGGTAACGTCGCCATTTACAGGAGAATGGCGACTTTTATAATAGTTAAACCTCTTTTTAACGAGGCGAGATAATATTTGAATTGTGTTGCATAAAACTGTTTAACATGGTTTGATGATAGTGGAGATAGTTTTTACACATCATAATATACGCAGTTTATATGTAGAGAATGCTTACGGAAAGTCCAAAAAAGTGTTTTTTTAAAAAAATGTCTGTCAATTGTCTGTAGTCTTGGCAGAAGCGTGGAGCCTAAAATACTGCGCTGATTTCAATTAAATTTGGCCAGAAATTTCCAGAAATTTTATAGCGATGTGGTCAGTTTTTCCGTAATAATATATTTCACGGATTCTTTTGTTATGCTTTCTTCTTTTTTCTGTACTACACTTTTTCCTTCGTCGATTTTTCTTTATTTAGGTGTGTCTGAGTACGAAATAATATAATTTCTTCAAAATCCACTGTAAATAATCTTTTTCTTTACGGCCTGATAAGTCCTCTTTTCGGTCAGTGGCCAGAAAGAATAGATCGACTCACATATTTTACGATGTGTTACAAGTTACTGTAATATATCAGGGAATGAAATTAGCTAATTTGATTGTTTTTTTTTATCTTACGTTACGTTAAAAGTTATAATTTTAAAATAAATTATTTAATAGTAGTAAGTACCAAGTACCTTAATCCTCATTATGTGAACAATTCAGTTCTGTGGTTCATTCATCGAATAATCTTCAATTAATATTCTTCAAAAAAAGGAACAAATTATTTAAACTTAAGACGACTTATTTGGTGATTTCTGTAAGATATGTTTGATATTCTTGGTTGTTTGTCTGTAATTCAACCAAGAAACAAACGTATTCTATAGCGATTGCCACATCCAAATCAGAAGCACTATCGTCATAAAGTAAAACCAACAAAAATTTGTTCAGATTTTTCTAAATTAAAAAAAATATATGGACCAGTATAATTTGTCTTTGGTTAGTATGATTTTGTTAACTTACTGTGTTAAAGATTGGTAGTGTGACAATTTTTTTTTAAAAAGGTGGGTTTTTAATATTTTAGTAAGTCACTGAGCATAATCAATTATTAAAGATTTCTTTAGATATTGATCTTTAAATAAAACATTTAAATGTTATTAATACTTACTTGCAAACTTCCAAAAGAAGTTTAGCTTTATCTAACATCTTAGTCCTCCAAGCCGGATTTGAGTCAAGGCCCTTGGCCTGTTCAATTTTAATTTCAAATATATTATTTTCAAATAGACAAAGCCCAATATTAAAGGATTCTGTTTCAAATTTGTAAAGGTCTTTTTTCAATGTCCCGTAATACATAAGCGCTCATCTACACTTGAATTAAGCCCACCTTTCATAGAAGCTTCTTTGTAAAACGCGTTGGTATAGTAGGTATACGTAAGCTTTATTTACCAGCTTTATCTCAAGTTGTAATATCAGCAACTAATCCGGCAACTAACTACGTATATATGGGTTGAAAATAAATTAAACATACATAAATAATATGCATGCGATTTTGAACAAATAAATCCGAACATTAAAATTGGTAGCATAATAATTTTTTTTTTTTTTTTTTTTATATTAATTAGTTTGTTATGGCTTGGCATGGTATTTAAGATTATGCGCTTAGTTCTCATATAAATTTGAATGTTTTGAATTGATTTTATTTTGTATTAAATATTGTATAAGATTACGATGGTTAATTAGATTTATTTGTATTTGGAACAAAAAATTGCTCTTGTCGCCAATAAGTTTTTCGAAATTCATTAACAATTGGAAATTACTTTGTGAGATGTAAATCTGTAGGTTGGTTTTAACTTTAATTGGCAAACCTTTTTATTACGCTTGTTATACTGTTTGAGTAATGCAATTTCACAAAATAATCTGTGGATATTTCAACCACAAGTTCATATTTTTATATGTTTATTTTCTAAATTACTAGAACAATAGTCTGCCAATAGTGTGGCACGTTGCTTGCGTCCTATTATCGGAAATTGTGGTTATTTGGACCTGTTTCCATTCCAAGTGGGTTCACATTTCGTTATTTTTATTCAATATAAATCGTGCACAGACGGACACATTTTTTTCTAGGTTTTTTTTTTTAATTCGGAAACAAAAAAAAAGTTCTCCAGAATGATCACAATGCTTACCCGTTACCTTCAATACACAAATATTCAGCTGATGCAACTATTTTCTTTGTTTACAATAGCAACGTGTGAAACGTGTAAGTGAAGCCGACCTTATATTGTCTTCTTGCATATTTCCTGCCTTTTTGTGGAAGGATACAAAAAGAAGCCTATCATATTTTCTCCTTAAATTTTATTTTATTTGAGAAAACTGAAAACATCAGAATGTTCATAAAATATTGTCATGCGTGTGAGAAAGTTTCGTTCGAATTTTTCAGACCAATTTATATTTTATTTATCAACTCATTATAAGCATATTCATTTCATTTTTAAAGTTTATTAACATTTTTACTTTTCCTCACCTTCTCCGTATAGGTATATAATAGAAAAAGAATTGTTTTCACCCAAAAAATCTTCTGAAAAAAAGCTTCAGAATGAAAATGTCCTTTTCTAAAGTATTTTTGTGTGCTGACTCCGAATCTAAAGTCAAAATTTCTTCTATACGTATAGTTTTCTCGGAAAATGTGCCTATAGTTCGGAAAAATTGTGTTTTTGGTGGTTTATAAAAAATTTGGGCAAAACCACAACTTTTATTTACTTTTTTCAATCAAATATGATATGCTAAAATACAATATCCCCCCAATTTCTTATTTTTCAATTTTCTTAATAAAGTAAGGTCAGCAGATTTTTGTTGACTTTAGATTCGTGTTCTTCCTGGTTTGAAGATATTAAAACTCCCAATATTTATTTTTTGGGCGAAAAATTGGGTCCAAAACCCCCAAAAACACAATTTTTCCGAACTTTAGGCGCATTTTCCGGGAAAACTGTACGTATTGGAGAAATTTTGACTTCAGTTTGGGATTCAGCAACCTCGAAAACACAAAGTTCAGATAACATTTTCTTGGGGCCCAAAAGTTTGTGGCCTTCCGAGGCACCCCTTAAAAAATCGTACCCGATTTTTTTTTTTTTTTTTTTTTTTTATTTATTTATTTATTTTTTTTACTTCCTACCAAAATCAACTTGAAATTCTTAGTCATAATTTTTGCTTCCGAGCTTACCGAAGGTAACGGAAGCTATGTGATCGTTCTGAAGAACGAACATTTTTCTTTTCTCCAATTTCAACAAATTTTAAGACAGAAATCCGTTTCAGACATCAAGGAACATTTTGGGTTCCGTGTCTGTCTGTCTGACGGTCTGTAGCTCAATTCTTGCAAACCAACGTATCATTACAACTACTCGTCCGATTTTAATGGTGGTTCATAATTAGCCTATTATTGGTCCAATGTAAGTTTCAACCTTCTGAGCCTATTATTTTATCTTCCACATGCGCTCAAACCCATATTTATTTACACCATTATCTTTTAAAGTACCTACTCATCTGTTTTTATGAAATTTGGATGGTTTGTCAAAAGTAGCCCGCATAGCCCCAGACTAATTTCAACCGTCTGTGCTTTTTAAATTTTGCTAACTTGATACTTTAATTCATGTAAAAAATCAAAAGAATTTTGACGAATTTAAAAAACGACGGAGAGAATTACATAAAGAGCATAAAATCAGGTTCTACTCAGTATTTTGTAATCAAATAAAGCTTTAATAAAAGATTTTATGAATTGATTTTTTTTAATGAGATGCGATTGTATGAAAATTGGCTGTAGGTCGTAGGTGTACCCTCTACTAATCTTGTATCTGGTAGGATATCAAAGTAATGTATTGTAGTTGTATTGATTAAAATATTCGTACATTTTTTTTAGGCTTGAAAATGACCGGATTATAATGAAATGATGTAATTTCTTTCGCTTTAACCCTTAAAGGATCCACTACCAGATACAAAATTGAAAGATGAGATGTTAGCACACCACTGCATAACAAATATTGGTACTGCCTTACTATTTACAAAGTCGGTGATACATACACAGAACAGACAGGAAAATAGTTAAGGCAGGGGTTTTTCGTAATGTATGAGATAAAAATGTATCTATAATATTAACAATTTACATCTTTAATATTTTTATCTAAATACTAATTTTCAGAATAGACAAAAATGCAATGTAAAAACTGAAAATTAAATAAATTTGACTAATATAGGTTGCAAAAGCATACATTATTAAAGTATATACGAAATAAGACGGAAGGAAGCTATTTGCCTCTTTACTTTCTACCAAAATCAACTTGATATTCTTAGTTATAATTTTATTAATTGTTGAGTATGAGAGATCAATATTACTGCATAAAAATAGTGATTATTTTGGAACTATTGAAGGGTAAAGGGCAAGGCCAAGTTAACTGACTTTATTCACGCTAATAGAGTAGAGGAAATATTTGAATATTATCTTGAAAAATGTCTTTCACTCAAAAGAGACTCGTTTAATATAAATTTTATTCCTTTTCAATTGCAGCTTTACAAATTTTTAAAGATATTTTTCATTTCTATTTATAAATTTGAAGCATATTAAAGTAATTTATGCTTAGAGTAAATAATATTAAATTTTTATAAGCATATGTTCAGATGAATATTTATAAAATGTACTTCGTTATTAATTTTGTTAATTGAAATTAGATTAGTAATAAATTAATCAATTTCTATTAGTCTTAATAAATTTTCGTTTTAACCTCTTTTATATAGTTTTTATATAATTTATTCCTCTGATTAAAAACCCTCTCAAATGTCATATTATATGAAATTGATTAATTAAAGTGCTGTAATGTAATTCTTTGTAGAACAGAGGAATTAATTTAAACCAGAGAGGGGGTTTGACAAGTTAACCTAAATAAATAATTGCTCGTCATTTAGATATATAGTAAAATTAGATGATTAAAATAAACTAGAGGAAATTAATCAAGATATCGTTTCAATTAGCCATGCCTGACAATATTGATTATCGGTCTTAAATAAATAACCATTAATTAGGAAAAATTGTTTTGGTGGTTTTTCGTTAAATAATTTCATGTTAGTTAATTACTTTATCGGTAGGATGTATACAAAAAATGTTTACAAAGGGGAAAGTCTAGTACAGGAAAAGGAGAAAAGAATAACAAAGAAAAAATTGAACATTTTATTATCTAAAAATTGACCACATTGTTATAATTGGCCACTGTCATTTCTCGATTTGGCCATGGGGAATAATGTTTCTTAATACATATTTATGTCAACTTGAATTTGGTTTGTCTGAATGTGTTTTTTTGCAAACCACTTCATTCGACTCAGGAGTCCTTAAAACGTGTAAATCCATCAAATTCTCCAAATCTAAATTTCGCGTCATCTTCATGCTTTCTCTATATATAAAATAAAAAAATCATAAAATATTAATCTCTGTCAGTAGTTAATAATCTGAAATACTAAGCCAATTTCGATGAAATTTGGCTCACAAGTTCAGGGAAATCATACTCTCAGGTGAAATGGAGAAATCAATTTTCTGGCGCTGCGAAATAACTCTGTAAGGTTTTTTTTTCTAAAATGGTTCTGTGTAATTTGTCGATTGTTTTTCCGAGTACTGATCAGAAAATGTTTGCTAAAGTTAAATTTGACCTCATCTGATTTTTTAAACTTCTTCCCTCTTTTAAACGATAAATAAAACTATGGTACCTACTGACGCAAATTGATTCAAACTTTACGTTAAAAAATATTAAATAGTTCTTTATAAAAAGGGCACTTCTTCAAAAAAGGATTAGTTCTTCTTCGTATACAGATATAACTTTTCTATATCGAATAGTTTTTCTTACAAAAGGTTAGTGAAAAAGGATTGGGATTAGTTCTTCTTGGTACGGACATACGCACTTTTCTATTTCGAATAGTTCTTCTTAAAAAGAATTATTCGATATAGAAAAGTATATCTGTACCAAATTTTCAGCTCTATTAATCTGTTCTGCGTCCCAAATTGTAAATTCCCTATACATTGTATCTCATGTTACTTACTCTCTAAAATTTTTGAAATCAGTTTTTACATTTTAATTCATCGTATACCACTGATAAAAAGCTTTTTTCCGCGGTAGGCTGTGTAATAGTAACTTTAGAGCCTGAAAAACATAGCTAAAATCAATTTTTTCATTTCGTGGACGTAAAAATTGTTTTCTTTCGTGCTGGTAGTTATCAAAACTTCCGTTTTAGCGTTGCAATCTTTGCAGAAATGCTTCTTAGTACGATTAAAATCCGCTAGATGTCAATGCGTTTTATTTATCTTTTGTTATAGTGTAACCTCTTTTTAAGGTTTCTTTTTTTTAAATCTTAAGTACTTTCTAATATTTGTTATTATTATTGTTATATCAGAGAAATATGTCATGTGTCAAATATATCAATGTAATGTTTAGTTTTAGTTATTGTGAGTTAAAATATAAAATATTAATCTTATTGTAAATGAATGATAATAAATATTTGGAAATACTCGTAACTGAGAATTATTATAGTGGCGCAGTCGTTTCAATACAATGGCTAGAAGGAAAAGAAGAGATGAAAATCTAATTGAAGAAATGGAAATCACGGAAGAATGCAGTAATAAAAGTAATGTAAATCTTCCATCAAATTTCAAAATTCCCAGTTTCGATCCTAATACATCTGTATGGAGAATATTTTATCAAAGATTAAAAAACAGTTTTGAACTCTATCAAATACCAAGAAAAAAGTGGTTATTAGTTTTGTTAACAAGTTTAGATGAAGAAACATACTCGAAGTTATGTGATATGTGCGAACCATACACACCAGAAAGTAAAACTTTTGAAATCATTTTAGATCTCTTACAAAATTTTTTTCATCCAGAACCAAATAAATTTGCCGAAAGACTTAAATTTCACAAAAGATCCCAATTAGAACACGAAAGTTTAAAAAATTTTCAGGTAGAATTAAATAAATTATCTCGCTTATGTAAATTTCCAGAAAATTGGCTACCGGAAGCACTATGTACTCAATTCATCGCTGGAGTTAAAAATGATGAAATCAGGTTACTACTATTGAACACTAAAGACTTAACATACCCCAGAGCTATAGAATTGGCGAATACTTATGAAGCAAACAAGTTAGCTTCAAAATCTTTAGCAAAAATGCAAATCACAAATGAAGTCATAGAAGTAAAGGCATTGTCAAGAAATATAAACAATAGCAGATCTGATAATAAAAAAACAACAGAAAATAAGTTTAAAACGTGTTTCCGATGTGGGCGGAAAAATCATGATGAAAGCAACTGCTTTTTCAAAAATACAACCTGTTTTCGGTGTAAGGCAAAAGGCCATACGGCCGCAACATGTAACACGAATACAGCTAGAGTAAAATGTGTAGAAGATTTGGAGAAGCAAACAAATGAAGAAGGAGTTTCAAGACGTGATTCCGTCCTTGTTACGGAATCTTCAGTATGGCAAGTAGGAACCAAAGCCGACAAGAGTAGGAAACTTTTTACACAAATTAAATTGAATGGGAGAACGGAAGCATTTATGTTAGACACAGGCTCTTGCATATCTTTAATGAGTAAGCAACGCTTTCAAGAACTTTTCCCGAAGACAGCGGTACAACCAACTCCTCTGAAGCTACGAACTTACACTGGCGAGAGTGTTCCACTTCACGGGGTGGTCAGCATGAACGTCTCATTGGGTAAACATAAAGATACCTTAAATTTGTATATTGTAGATGGAAAT
This sequence comes from Gerris lacustris, assembly GCA_951217055.1. Classification (NCBI taxonomy): domain Eukaryota; kingdom Metazoa; phylum Arthropoda; class Insecta; order Hemiptera; family Gerridae; genus Gerris; species Gerris lacustris. Next base: position 48,444,396 of record OX578281.1, read on the forward strand.
CATTGTAATATATTGGGATTAGATTGGATTAGGAACTTACAAATAAATCTCAATAACATGTTAGATACGAACAGTATAACCATAGATCAAAAAAGTAATGAGGAACCGCTTAACAAACTTTTAATTAAATTTCGGGATGTTTTTGAACCCGGAGTCGGAAAAATTAAAAACTACAATGCTAGAGTGTTTGTAAAAGAGGGATCTAAACCCGTTTTTAAAAAACCACGCCCAGTTCCGTTTGCTTTGCTTCCTAAATTACGTTTAGAATTGAATCGTTTAGAACAAGAAAAGGTTATAGAAAAAGTTGAAAGATCGGAATATGCCACACCAATTGTCATAGTTCCTAAGAAAGATGGTTCTATTAGAATGTGTGGTGATTTTAAAGTCACGTTAAATCCTCAACTTATAGTAGATGAGTATCCTATACCCCCGATTGAAGATTTGTTAGCTAAGTTAGGTAATAACTGCATTTTTTCTAAATTAGACGTAACCCAAGCATATACTCATGTTGAAATACATCCGAAGGATAGACATTTATTAACCTTAAACACTCCACAAGGGCTGTATCGCTATTGCAGGCTACCTTTTGGAATTTCTAGTGCCCCTGCTATATGGCAGCGCACAATTGAACAAGTACTATCTGGGATAGAAGGAATTGCCATATTTTTTGATGATATTTGTGTAGCTTCCAAAACATTAAATGAACATCGGACAAAATTAGAACAAATTTTGGAACGGTTGAAATTAAATAACATACGATTAAATAAAGACAAATGTTCTTTTATGGTTGACTCAGTCGAGTATTGTGGATATAAAATTGATAGTAAAGGTCTACACAAATGCTTAGATAAAGTGACAGCCATCCAAGGAATTAAAGAACCTACATGCGTATCGGAAGTAAAATCGTTTTTAGGGTTAGTAAATTTCTACGGTAGGTTTGTTAAAAATCTATCAAATATTGCTTTTCCTCTTTTTCAACTTTTAAAAAAGGGTCATAAATTTGACTTTAATGAAGAATGTCGCAAATCTTTTAATAATATTAAGAGATTAATAGGTAGTGATCAAGTATTGGTCCACTATGATTCCCAGAAGGAGGTGATTCTAGCAACAGATGCCAGCCCATACGGGGTTGGGGCAGTGCTCTCACACGTTATGGAAGATGGGTCTGAGAGACCAATATCCTTTGCTAGTAAATCACTCTCAGAAACAGTTAGAAAATACAGCCAAATTGATAAGGAAGCGTATGGAATTATTTTTGGAGTAAAAAAGTTTTTTAAATATTTATATGGTCGAAGATTTACCCTGGTTACGGATCATCGGCCATTAGTATCCATTTTTGGATCACACAAAGGATTACCCCCACTGTCAGCGGCAAGAATGCAACATTATGCTGTGTATTTACAGGGTTTTAACTACGACATTAGGTATCGGAAATCATGTGATCATGGGAACGCTGACGCGTTGTCCCGATTACCAGCTAAAAATGAAGAACTAGAGGAACTACAGGAATCCGATGTTTATTTGTTGCACCAAATACACACATTACCTGTAACGGCTGAGGAAATCAAATCAGAGTTAGTTAATGATGTCTCAGTTAAGGAAATTATTAAAAGCCTCAGGGAAGGTTTGGAGTTGAATAAAAAAGTCAGTTTCAATCATGACCTGACTGAATTCTCTTTACAAAACGATTGTTTGTTTTTAGGATCTAGAGTCTATGTCCCACCAGTATTAAGAGGAAGGGTTTTAGCAGAGTTACATGAAGGACACCAAGGGATATCTAAAACCAAGAGCCTCGCTAGGAGTTTTGTGTGGTGGCCTAAATTAAATCAGGATATCGACGATTTAATTTTAAACTGTGAACCATGCCAAAGAATTAGGAACAATCCGGCTAAAGTACCATTGCATAAATGGGAGTATCCTTCAGGACCTATGGAAAGGTTGCACATCGATTATGCGGGTCCATTTAAGGGGCATTATTACTTAATTATTGTGGATGCATACAGTAAGTGGATGGAAGTTTTACAAGGAAGTTCAATGTCAGCAAACAAAACAATCGAAAGGTTGGAGGGATTTTTCGTAAGGTTTGGTCTTCCACATGTGTTAGTGAGTGACAATGCGGCCCAATTTAAGGGTGTAGAGTTTACGAGGTTTTGTGCCGAAAATGGAATAGTACAGAAATTCTCGGCACCTTTTCACCCCGCCACAAACGGTCAAGCAGAGCGAAATGTGCAAACGTTCAAAAATAGCCTGTTACGTATACTTAAGGGTCAGCAGGGAAATACAAGGGATGCCTTAAATCAATTTTTGTTCAATCATAGGAAAACTCCACATTCGGTTACAAAAATGTCCCCAGCTGAACTTTTTATTGGACGGAAGCTACGATCTAGGTTAGACCTCCTGATAAAAAGGGGTGGGGAGGAAAGTCATGGCCGAAATGTAAACGAAAGAGGCAAGGAATTTCCAATAGGGGCAGCAGTAGCCATTAGGTGTTATGATGGGCAAAATAAATGGGAGTTTGGTAAAGTTAGTAAACGAGACGGTATACTGCACTATCTGGTGGAGGTGGGAGGTAAAGGTAAACTCCAGCGCAGACATGTCGACCAGTTAAGAAGAGTTGGGGAAAGACTAGTAAGCGATTAAGGGGAAAGGTGTTATATCAGAGAAATATGTCATGTGTCAAATATATCAATGTAATGTTTAGTTTTAGTTATTGTGAGTTAAAATATAAAATATTAATCTTATTGTAAATGAATGATAATAAATATTTGGAAATACTCGTAACTGAGAATTATTATAATTATATTGAAAATTGATTAGTATTTAATGTTTTTTCATTGTCTGCTACCTCGGAAAAAATAGCATATGCTACACGACTGTGAAGTGTTTTTCCTTTACCTTGGCAATATTTACTGTCGAGCGAAGCGAGACAGTAAATGTAATTGCCGCGGTAAAGAAAAAACTCACTTCGCAGCCTAGTAACATAATATACTATTTTCTGCGTTAGGCTGTGAAATAGTAACTTTAGAGCCTGAAAAACATAGCTAAAATCAATTTTTTCATTAGGTGGACGTAAACATTTTTTTCTTTCGTGCTGGTAGTTATCAAAACTTCCGTTTTAGCGTTGCAATCTTTGCAGAAATGCTTCTTAGTACGATTAAAATCCGCTAGATGTCAATGCGTTTTATTTATCTTTTGTTATAGTGTAACCTCTTTTTAAGGTTTCTTTTTTTTAAATCTTAAGTACGTTCTAATATTTGTTATTATTATATTGATTATTGATTAATATTTAATGTTTTTTCATTGTCTGCTACCTCGGAAAAAATAGCATATGCTACACGACTGTGAAGTGTTTTTCCTTTACCTTGGCAATATTTACTGTCGAGCGAAGCGAGACAGTAAATGTAATTGCCGCGGTAAAGAAAAAACTCACTTCACAGCCTAGTAACATAATATACTATTAAGGCTTATGAGTGCTTCGATATAAAGTTTGTTTATTATTTTACTAATTATATTTCTGTTTTTGGTAAAATGGAATAAAATTTAATTTTAAAACTTAATATTTTTTTAAAAAGATTCCGATAATTTGGAATAATTTTTTAAATGTTGTTTGTATAAATACGAATTAAACCATATAAGTAATTTGGGTCTTTTTCTTTATCCCCCCCCCCCACTCCTACCGGGCGATTTTTCGCATATACAGGGTTACACCCTTCAAATTGTATGGTTGTCTACCTTACCAGGCAACCGTGTAGAATAATATGGGTTAAAAAACTCACAATGTATACTAATAAACTCTTATTTTTTAATAAAAAACAATAACACTTAAAGCTCATTGACCTGGAGGCCAGTATGATACATGATACAATGTCTGTTAGAATTTGTTCAAACAGGTCTCAAAGATCGATCAAACACTTATTTTCTAATAGGTGGCAGCAAACTAACATCTATTGTACACCTAGTAGACTGATTGATTTTTCCTTAAAACTCTAATGAAATAACAACAATATCTACATATCATAATTATAACCTAAAACCATAAAAGTTAAAGGGTGCAACCCTGTGTATGCGAATAATCGCCCGGTAGGCGTGGGGGGGGGGGGGGGGGGGGGATAAAAAAACAGTAATTTTTCTGGGAAAAGTAGGTTCGGAAATATTAATGAAACTAAGTACGATTAAGCTCAAAATTGGAAAATAAACAATCATTAGTTGAACATTTTTTTAAATGTGTTTGATTATAACTTAATTAAAGTAAAATATAAGATTATAATTCAGTACCACTATGTACTAGAGTTTTTTTTTTTTTTTTTTTTTATTTTACATATATATTACTTGCAATTTCATTTTGCTATAACTAATAATGATAAAATTAAAATGTTAATAATAATAATGTTAATAATGATAATATTGTCATGAGAGGAGAGGCTACCCAGTGGTAGTACTCCTGTCGTGCGTAACATTATCTACTTCATCGGTTGAGGTTGTGAACTATAGTTGCAGGTCACGAGGCCCAATGCCTCTTCAAAATAGTTTTTTCTTGTTTGTATAGGAACAATTTTTAGGTACTCTTATAGAAAAGGGCCCCCTTTTTGTTTTTTATACAGAAGAGTTTATATCCCTTAGTCTAACTACCTATTATGACAAAGGGATATTCAGTCCAATATGCTTTGGGACAATGAATATCACACTTTTGCATAAACAAAAGTGTGTATTCGGTTGTCAGAAGGTATATTAGATTAAAGGCCCCCGCAGACGATCAACTTTTTGTCGGCCGACAAAAAGTCGGTAGGTGACGGTACGAATAGAAACAATAGAAAAAAAGTCGGCCCGACTTTTTGTAGGTAGCGAAAGTCGGTGAGGTTCTATTTTTTGACCGATCCGATTGTCGGTGGAGGGGATGGAACACATGCTACACAATGGGGTGGCGCACACCACCGACTTTTTGTCGGTCGAGAATCAATCTTCTGTAGACAGGATCTAAATAATAAAAATGTGCAGGGAAGTAATTCATTAAAATTGCTAGATTTTCTTAAGTAAAACTCTGAAGCATTAAATATTTTTGAAATCTCAAATTCAGACCTGTTAACAACCTCTAAAGATAAACCATCTAAAAACACTTCGGTCATTTGATAATTCCTATTTTTATATAGATGGAGTGTCAGAGACAAATTTCATTGCTTATTCATTCATTCTTTAAAATCGTACCTTTTATCAGTTAACAGGTTGCTATTGGTTAATATTGATTTTTTTTTGTTTACTCTATCATTAATATATCTATTTTTTTGTTTACTCTCTCTGTAATATATCTTCTATAATATCTCTGTATAATCCTAAATAATGGAACCTGTTAAACGCTTTTTAAATAAAAACTTTTTTTAAAGAAAACTTTCTTTAAAAAAATGTATTATAATGTTCTGGAAATTTATTTTTATAATTTTACAATTTGAGCCAAATTTAAACTTTAACCTTTGTCTCGACTCCTACAATAACTCTTTTTGTATCAAATTTAGACGCTTGAAAGCCCAATTTTTACAATAAAGTTAATTTAGTAGAGAGAGACGTTTTTAAATACTATTAATAAAAAATGTGCTTTATACATCAACTAGTTTTGACAAAAATAATTTTTATGACTTTGTTTACAGAGAAAGTAAAATCATATTCAATGTACATTTATTTATAAATGATCTTGGCTAATATATGACAGCCATATGTTAAGAATTCAGCCGGTTATATAAATATTTTTTGGCAGATGTCCATCCAGTTCTATTTAGAGGGCTAAAAAGTCAGTTGGCTTATTAATTAGGGATCTACCGCTTGGCCCTAAGGCGCCAGGAAGCTTCGTTAGGCTCTTCTAAAATCCAATTTTGTCTTAATTAACATGAATCAGAAAGAGGGAGTGAGGCTTTAGCAGGAAATTTAAGCACTGTTCTTGTAGAGAAGTCTCTAAAATAGCGTCAGCTGTTCCATGTATATGGATGAATTTCGTTTGGGGTCAAGGTATTGTTCATTAGAGATTCCTTGCCTTAATGAATTCGTAATATTGTCGTATTATATTTCTTACATACTACATATAGGTCATTAACTTTATATTGCAATAAAAATTCGACACAAAATTTGTTTCTAATATACATAAGTATTTTACGTTAAATCTAGGGATACACAGAAGTAAAATGTGCGATGTAGTAAAATATTAGGTAGTTCCAAAACTTGGGAACTATTTTAAGGAATGCAACAACATTTGGCTCGATTGCTAAGCTATATTTGAAAATTAATTAATTATATTTTTAGATGTCGACGAAAAAACTGTGTTGTTTCCTCCTAAATATATGTGTGTATTTATTTGGATGGCTAGTTGTTGGGGACATTAACTCTGCCAGAGGTGAATATAAGTATAAATACTGGTGCGTGATGTATTTTGGCGGTGTTGTTTTTTGAACTGGTTTGGCAAACTGTTGTGTATGGTCGGTTGCCAGGGTTAGCATACTACATTGACTCTATATCACTTCTAGGGGGCTTAAAAACTTTCCTCACCTCTCACATATCCTACACTGGTTTCCCCGTTACTTTCATTATAAAATTGTTTTGACTCTGTTTATGATATATATTAGTTGTTTTTAGTATTGACAGTTTGTTTCCCTGTTTTGTTTTACTTAAACTTTTCTCCTCTTTAAATTTATATGTGTTTTGTTTGTTATTAATAAGTGGAAATTTATGCTTTGGAATTATACTTTTTTCAAAATATCTAATCAAATTAAAAGTGTATTTGCGTTTTTCTCCTCATAAAGATGAAAACTTTTATCATCAGAAGAGCGGAGCATTAGAAGAAATAATAATACAACAAAAACTCTTCTCCATTTATAACAGTATATTTTACAGCACCGTATTTCAGCAAAAAAAAAGTCATTATCATAGCCGAAGAAAAAAAGAAAAGAAAAGAGGAGGGGACAGTAATACAGCCGAATAAATTTTCAAATGTGTTTCAAAAGCCTTATTATTTCTTCTCCTTATTAATCAACAATATCCCAAGAAACAGGACCTGACATTAGTCAGATTTCCAACTAGCATATACACAGTACTTACTACCGTAAACTATAATTTTATAATTACTTGTCTATTAGAATCATTATGGGCGAAGAAAAGAACAAAACCTAACAGCCAGATTCTATAAACTCCATTTTCACTTACAGCTTTAACTGCAATATGTCATAATTTTACTCCATTTTATTCTTAGTTACCGAGAATTGTTTTTTTTGCTTTTGTTGTATATAGATTATAATATCTTTAAGATACTTGATAATTTTTAATTACTGGTTCTATTGGTGAACCAAACTTAAAATGATATAACTCTTAGACTCTGCGTATACGGAGCTACTCAAAAGAAACGCAGCTTGTTTGTGATCGAAATTACCGACCGGTTAAAGGCTCAAATGATCAAAATCATTAGTATCCTGTGCTTTGGGAGGTGGAACTATCACAATAGTTGAACCCAGTAACGATTCAAGTGATGAATCTGTGTTATTAATTAACTATTTTTCATGGGTTCCTCAGTTCCTCCTTGTCTTGAAATTTCAACCCCCGAATATTCGTTGCTGTAAAAGAATTCGAACTTTCAGATAACAAATTTTTAAGGTTCTAATCGTATGTCTAAAGACAGTTATTTAGAATTAGTCCAATTATGAAAATATGAAATACATATAGTTATGCGAGTTGACCGGCAACTAATGGCAAACGCGTTCACACTGGTTTGTAACTAGTACCGCCGTCTGTAGTGTCCTATTCAGTTACAAGGCTGCCACTCATAGCGGACTGAGATTTGAGTCTGTGATCAGTTTCTCTTGACCTCCGTGTGCGTAGGGCCTTACTAACTAACTACAACACTATTAATGCACTCTCGAGTTATATACCCATCGATCAATATTTCCACGATCAAAATTACTTGTTGTATAAATTGTATTAGATAAATGATAAATATATGTATTTGTACGAAGGACATACGAGTATAATAATAATTTATTGTTAACTTTCAACTTTTTTTCTCCTTTTATATGTTCAATATTTTGCCCTCTATATAAGGTAAAAGTATAAAAATGTTAGATTTCATCGTCTGGGGGCAAAATGGGTGGATGCCCCTAGTACGCGAGGGGATGAATACACACTTCCCTTTACATGGTACAGATGCCTCAAGTATCATTAATTTATTTCAAACTATTTACATTTTATAACGATATAAGTGTTATTTTTTTACTATTTTCGGCAGGGATAATTTGCTATCTTTGCCCCCCTATAGGGGGCAAAATATTGGAGATAGAAAACAATTTTCAACTAAAATTTTATTATTTTTCATCGCAGAATCTAAATATGCAATCAAAAATATATACACCTCAATTTGAAATTTTGAAGTTGGGTGGTCTGGGGGCAAAGTGGGTGGTTGCCCCTAGTGCTTGATTGCACGAAAACAAACTTCCCTTTACATAGTACAGATCCCCCAAGTTTCATTAATTTATCTTAAACATTTCAAAAGTTAAGAAGGGGGGGGGGGGGGCTGTTGGACCACCCTCAATAATTTTCCTCTTGTTTAAAGGAAAAGTATTTTTATCACTTTATCACTCTAAAACCCGAAACCAAAATTTCAACGGAATTATCCGTTTAGGGTGTTTTTAAAACCATTTAAGTGTTTTTTTGTTTTTGCTGGATTCTGTCTGTGTGTCCATCACGCATAATTCCCATTTTTAGGGTTTCGTTGGCAAAACCAAAAAAAAAAACCCTTATAGTTTCGTTCATGTGTCTGTCTGTCTGTCTGTCTGTCACCCTGTACGGTTCCAATAACTTTTGAATAAAAAGAGATAGAAACATGAAACTTTCCAATATTAAAGATCGTTTGGACGCGCACACTAGAAAAATATAGCGAACTCAAAATTATCAGCTGTTCAAATCCAAAATGGCGGATAACTCACGTCATGTGAAAAAAATATTTTTTTAAATTTTGAGTGGGGTATCAAATGAAAGGTATTGAAGAGTAGATTACAAACATATATACCACTTAGGGAAAGTGTTCAATTTTCAGCGTCATTTTGGCAAAAAACATCGAAATTTTGCGTGTCCCCCCCCCCCTAAAATCTTATTTCCGCTGTTACTAAAAATATAGAAAAATATGCAAAATGTGCGGTCTGGTGGGCCATAGAAAAAATAAGAATAGCAATTTGATCTGATTTACTGGGAATCCAAAATTGCGAATAATTCATGTCACACGAAAATAAATATTTTTTTAAAATTTTGTGTGGAGTATCAAATGAAAAGTATTGAAGAGTAGATTACAAAAATATATAACACTTGTAGAAATCGTTTAATTTTCTCCGCCATTTTGTCAAAAAACATCAAAATTTAGAGTTTCCCCCCCCCCCCCAAAAAAAACTATATTTCCGCTGTTACTAAAAATATAAAAAAAATACGAAAAATGTGCGGTCTGATGTGCCAAAGAAAAAAAGTGCTGTCACGGGGAAAAAAATATTTTTTTAAAATTTTGAGTGAGGTATCAAATGAAAGGTATTGAAGAGTAGATTACAAAAATATATAACACTTGTAGAAAGCGTTTAATTTTCTATGCCATTTTGTCAAAAAACATCAAAATCTCTCCCCCCCCCCCTTACTAATTTCTGTTTACAACACCAACGAAACCCTTTTTACGTGAGACTTCACGCACTACCAATTTATTTTAAGGTAGAGAGTTGAAACTTGTTAAAATTAATCCTATAACATGCAGCTTTGCCGCCCGGAAAATCTTAAATTCGTGGCGTCATTAACCTATTTTGCTAAGCCGGCAAAAATTTCAAAAATTCGTAAGTAACCGAAAAAAAAAAAATTCTGATGGTGCTGAAATTTACACCAATTATACTTCTCCTTATAAGACAAACATTGCCACTGAATTTCGTTTGGATATATGCCGCCATTTTGAAAATATCGTCTTTTGAACTTTCAAACTTAAACGCCAAATAATTTCGGAGCTGAAATTCGCACCAAGTAAACCTTTCTATATGAAAATTTATTCCGCTATATTTTAACTTGACGTCTGCTGCCATTTTGGATTTTTTATTTTTAACTTATTGCCTAATTATTAAATGTTCGTTATATTTTTTTGTTTCAGTGAACCTTTGTTGTGCTAAGGCTTCTGGGAACTGCAAGACGGCATGTGAAGAGGTAATTTAAAATTTTTATTGCCGAATCAATTATTATTAGTACATACAAACAAATTATAATTATTGATAATCTACAATTTTTATTAATGAAGGAATGAAATCCAATACCGTGACCTCAATATGCTAATATATTGATAGTACATATTATTAGCAATAACTAATAAATGCTTAAAATAAGTCAACTAAATTCGCCTTAAATTAACAGAACATTTGTTATAAGAGTGTAAGTTCACGTTGGTGTAATTATGTGTAACTTCGTGTCTGTTTGAACACTGACTTAGATGAACTCCTTGTTGCGATTTCAAAGACTTTACGCGTTTTAGAGGTCCATGATTTGGATTTGAGTCTTTAAGCCTAGTGTTATCTTGTTATTCTTTTTGTTAGAACAATAACATAAGGACCTTGATTAAAATTATTTACCTTATAGAATAAAATCAACAACAATGATATTCGGACTTGTCTGTTTATTCTTTCTTAAGTCTATATAATGATTCTATAGATAAAACCGTTAGAAATAACGCTTTAAATTGCAATAAAATTTACAATTTATATAAAATTTAATTTTATATAAAACCACATAATTATTATGATTTCCAGATGCTTAAGTAACATTTTGCCACAGCCCAAAATGGCTGAACTTATCTGATTGTTAACCCTCTGCCCACAAGGTGAGTTGCTCGAATGTATACCACAAGGTCGGGTGGAATATCACCCATTGAAAGTATTGACTGTGAAATAATTAAATAATTTTTTTGGGATAGCTCAAGGATCTTATATAAAGGGGATAGAGGGTTGAGGCAAAAAAGTGACCCCATGAAGATATGTAAAATGTTAGCTCCAATGGGACAAATTACCTTCCTCTTGGTTATAGGTTACCAAGAATTTGTTTATAGTTGTCAGGTTATAACCTGTTAAAAAAGGTAATTTGTCCCAGTTCAAAGGTCGTGGAGCATGCGCAGTATGATTTTTTCTCCAATTTCTCTTACCTTCATGGGGTCACTTTTTTGCCTTAAACCCCTTCTTAACATTACATCCGCTTTATATAAGATCCTTGGGATAGCTAGGATCAGTCAAAAGTAAAATATAAACACAATATTTTAGTTTAACGACGTTTCGGAAAATATATTTCCTTCTTCAAGGTAAGGTTGTGAATGATCAAACGGCCCTACAAACACTATGAGTAGGACCTAGTTAGAGGATACAGGGAGGGATGATTAAGTTTGACACTCTCCGCGCATGTTTATCAAAAATCAAAAACGGCCGGATGGTTTACAACCCAACCTTGTGGGCAGAGGGTTAATAGTTATTAAGCTCGGTTGAGTAATCCTCTTGCATGTCTAAGGTTATATCACATGGCCGGTACAGTGATTCCGCTTTATTGGAATTACTATGGCTAAACTGTTTACTAATAATTTCTATGTTGCGGTCAGGCTGGATCTATTCCTCTGTTTTCGGCTTCAGTGGCTTCTTTAAACCAATCTGTTGTGGTATAGCTTTTGGATAAAGGTTTCGGCTTTTAGTAGTCCTTGTTTCGTTTCTTTGACTTAAGGTACATAATAGGAAACAAACATTTAAATTAGCTTGAAGCCTTGATTATCTAATAAGGATGAAACTTGTCATATTCATGAAACGTAATTCTACTTCAAAGTTAATTTAGGTACATATATGCTACCCCGACTTTGCAATCTGCTTGTTAAATGTTTTATGAATGATTTCAGCTTGATATTTTATTGAGTTTTCTCCATTCTCCTCCTCCCCCTTTTTCCGCGAATTAAAAGCCTGGACATTTCTACATGTGGTGAAAAATAATTAATTAATGTTAAAAACAGTTGATTTACAGAAGAGAAATTGAAAATGTATCCAATCTCTCGTTTGACAGTTATATTCCATGTTTGTGGACAATGTCAATCGATTTTACTTTATGTACTTTTGTAAGAGTTGGGAATCGAATTACCGAGCTGGAGGAAACGAGGTGACAGCCATTCGGAAATAAAAGCCCTCTACAACCGCTTTACACCGGAAATTCCTTTGACTTTGACGATACAGATAGAAAAAATAACCGCGCCGCTTCTCTGAAAGAAATAACCACTAAAATGTTTGCTTTTTTCAACCCTAAATATAGAGAATTTTAAAGGTTTTTTTTTGTATGTAATACATTTTAGTGGTTTTTAAATAAAGAAACTCAGTGCTCGTTTATTTTTTTATGGGGGATTTTTTTTTTACTTGATTTCTGCTTTTGGTCTAGTTTTAAACATTTATTTAATCGTATTTAACTTTAGAGAAAGTAATTGTGACACGAAAATAAAATCTATTTAATAATCTATACTTCCACGACCCTAATCACATGATATACTTCACTGTTGGGACAATGCTTTTTAAAAACTTATTTTAAACTTCTATTAGTTTAAAAAGTTTATTAATTGAATCTGCTAATAAAGATAAAACTTCCTCCATGGTCAGATATTATGTGAGTTTATTTTATTTTTTATTCAGGAAAATTATGAGTAGATAGGCAAACCACTCGGCTCCATTGATCCCCTTAAACAATTATTGCGAATTTATTTTTACAAAGTATAGAGATATAGTTATTTATGTTACTAGGCAGCAAAATGGAATTCATATTATATGCATTCCACTACTGCTTTGAAGACTGGAAAAAATGTTTCCAGCGCTATGTATCTTCCTAAGTCATTCTGAAGGAGACAATCCACAGTTGTAATTTCAATTGAATTAAAATATATAATAAATCCGTCTCATTCTTTAATTACACACCTATATTATAAATAAATCCCGAATAGCGTATTTACAATCACCGGCCTCTTTAAATAGACCTAAACTAGATTATTCTTGGCTTTTGTTTGGAAGAGGTGGGGACAGGCAATGGGCCCCTATTTTACTGATAAAATTTATTTCTCGATTTGGGCTGTATGATTTTCCTGATTATGTTTACCAAACTTCACACATGACATACCCTTAAAACGTGAAAATCTATTTTATTTTACATATTAAACACTTACTGTTGCAGGATCAGCAAACCTGCAATATTTTTAGTTATATTTATTTTTGTATTTGTTTTGTTGAAAAGTTTACTTGCTAAAGTTTATGACAGATTTTTTCCAAGAGTAAAAAAAAATATAAGTAGTTGTTTTCTCAAGACTCCACGAAATCAGTTCTTTTCCTTCTTATTAATATTACGAACTTGAACATTTTGTGGCGACCGTGACATGGAACCAGATAAGAAGTTAAGAGGAGTTTTGAGAGCGGCTGTGACAAGGCTATGCTTGCAGCTAGAAAACACGCTGTCAGCTGAAGATTTCAATCCGACCAAAGCCAAGTCTCTTCTAAAGCAGATAAGAGGATGTTGCAGGATCAGCAAACCTGCAATATTTTTAGTTATATTTATTTTTGTATTTGATTTGTTGAAAAGTTTACTTGCTAAATTTATGACAGATTTTTTCCAAGAGTAAAAAATATAGTTGTTTTCTCGAGACTCCACGAAATCAGTTCTTTTCCTTCTTATTAATATTACGAACTTGAACACTTACTATATTATACTACGTACGTGAGAAAGAATAAATGAAAGTAAATGAGTAAGGAAATATAAAATTAATTAACTCAGTGTTGTACTCGTTGTTTGATTTTCTTGCATTATTTAATTACAAGGAAAATACTATATCAGAATGTGAAGTATAAAATAATTTAACCGAACGAAACCGACAAAAAAATCTAAATTGTTAGTCGGGAAGTGAATGTACTATTAATTTTACCGTATAACCTAGAATTTCAAGAATTAAAGCTTGTTTCTAGTTGAAAGACGTATTTCTTTGTTTAAATGAACTTTTATAATAGGAAAATATTTGTTTTGCTTTCTACCCTTTTGATTTGTATTTTCCTTTAAGTCAAATTTTTCGGTCAACATTTGAATAAAACTTGTTTATTGTTTTGCAGTAATGTATTATTACAGTTTCGACTTTTGACCCCCATGAAGTTGGAGATCAAACTTGTAGTCACGGTACAGCCACTGGCTCAATTAAGCCTAAAAATATTAAAATGGCTTGGGGTATGGGACATAACGAGAATTAAGGTTTAGGGGATGTTAAAGTGGTAATACCCACTTTAAAGCAAACTTAATTGATGTAATTGAAGGGCTGCCATAGCACGGTTAATGATGGTTGTGGGTCCTTGCCACCAACACAGCCAAATATAGATAGATCGTAAAGTTAAGTCTAGTGCTATAATAGATTGAATAAGCAATAGCAGATATTTAATTGCATCTATTTTGATCTTTAACTCCCATTATAATTAAATTAGTTCATCTATTATTACTTCATCTGTTTGGCACTTAAGTCGACCAATTAAAGTGATCAAAATCGGTTTGTATTAAAGAAGTACAGTTTTCGTTAAGTAATAAACATTTTGAGTTTTAAAACTTTAAACTAATAAATAAATAATTTTATTAAGAGATATTTACAATGAACATTTTCGTTTCGATTTTATCAGAGCCAGTACCAAACATAGTATGTATTTGTTTTTTTTCCTCGGCCTGCAAGATTTAAATAGAAGATACAATAATACTTTAGATAACAATAACAACAGTAACAAAAAGGGGGAATAAACAGGTCAAGTGTGTGCTAGTCAGCACACAGCGAGGGTCCGTAGGCCACATCTATATAGTGTTTAACTGACCTATATGTGTGTGGCCTATATAGTGTTTAACTGTAAAGTATAGAAACAGTGTTTTTTAAAATGCTAAAAAGCTTACTTTAAACCATTCTAAGGGTCTGATATTCTCAAAACACACTCTGATAAAGTATTTTTTTGCTACTGAACCGTACTACAACCATATAAATACATCGAAAAGACCATAATTATAAAATAAACAGGTCAAGTGTGTGCTAGTCAGCACACAGCGAGGGTCCGTAGGCCACACTATATAGTGTTTAACTGTAAAGTGTGTAAACAGTGTTTTTTTAAAATGCTAAAAAGCTTACTTTGAACCATTCTAAGGGTCTGATATTCTCAAAACACACTCTGATAAAGTATTTTTTTGCCACTGAACCGGACTACAACCATATAAATACATCGAAAAGACCATAATTATAAAAAAAAACTATTTTGTCAATAAAAAATAAAATAATATTTAATTCGAAATTTCCAAAAAGTGGTATCTTTACTTTTGGTCGCAGCATTATATAAAGCATTATATATTTTTGTAATCAGCTCGACTTACCCTTTCATATGATACCCTCACGGTGTCGAAAAAAAAATAAAAAAAATTTAACCCTTAAGTTTTTTTACCCTAATTTTTTTGAAAAATATTTCTTTAAGTCGCTATATTTTTAAAATATGTGGGTAGGTACAAGACACATACATGCCAAATTTCAAAGTGATCGGACGAAAGGTGTAGCCGTGAGAGCACGCGAGAGGACGGACGGACAGACACACGCAGGAAAATATAAGGGTCCTTGGTTTTGCCTACGGACCCTAAAAATTAACAAAAACCATATTATATGCAATCTAGAAGTATATGTTTGATTCTTTTATGTTTGTATTTTTTGTACTTATTTCTTAGATCACTGATATTGTAGTTGCTATATTTTTGATTAGTTGGTTAGCCTGCGGTTGTCAAGACACTGCCTGAAAATTTTTTGGGTTAGCTGAAAAATAAATTGTTGAATGTCAGGAAGATTTAGCTTGGCGTGCATTTCTTTGATTCTTGTGAATATTGGGAAATTACCAATTATTCGACAGCATTTATTTTGTAGTACTTGTAGGGACCTATAGTTTAATTTAGACACGGTGCTCCAGACTGGGCAGGCGTACGTAAGGGCGGGTCTTATTAATTGTTTGTAGATTATTAATTTATTGCTTTGGTTTAGTTGTGACCGTTTGCTAAATAAACGGTAGAGACTAAATAATGTGTGTTGCATTTTATTGAGGTTTGTTTTAATGTGTCTGGAAAAATTTAGTTTTTTATCCAGAGTCAAACCTAGGTATTTGATTTTAAACTAATATCTAAAACAAGCGTAAGTAAATTTGATTGTGAAATTTGATTCAATTATTCAATTTACTATTATTAGCATTTTAGATTCATTATAATGGAAATTAGATTATTTAAATATTTTGCATGATAGGATAAGAAAATGTATCATATTCATTCTAGCATTAAATATATAAAATAAAGCTATTAATCAATTTTAGAAAAAAAAAAAAACTTTCCCAAAAATATAATATTAAAAATCACCGGGATATAATCAATCATCGAATTCAATTCAATTGTCAGAAAGTAGAAAGTTATTATTCATATTTTGCTTCTAAAATGATAAATTCTAGTATGTATTTATTTGATTATGTTTGTTTTTCAATAGTTTGCAAATATCGATTTATAAATATTGGAGAGGAATAGTCAAATTGATTGTATCTGGTTCGTTTTGTTTTTAGAAATAAGCATGTTGATTTTTTTTTTCTAGCTATGTAGAAAATAAACGGAACCATAATATGTTTATCGTTGTTTTGTATGGATTATATTGTGGTTATTTTCTTCCTCTATATTTAGATAATTTCTTGTTAGCAAATTCATAAGACGTTGTAAACTAGAAAAATACTGCTTCCTACACTAAACTACAGCCGGGGGTTTTTGTTCAATAATATGGCTTGGAAACTCTGCATTCACACTCGTTTATTTTGGTTTGTAGAAAATTTAAGAAATCGTGAATAATGGCCATATGTTTTGATAAAATTTAATATTAAAATTATTAGGAAATAAAACGAGCAAATTAATCTGACGTCACATTTCTTTTCACTTTTCTATCTAGGCTATTAATATGGGATTAAAATGCTTCACAGGCTTTAAATACATATTTTTGATGCTTTGCATAGTATGATATCTTCTTTTTATTTTTCTTTACCTAAAAGAAAAGTGTTGTTTTTACCCCAAAAAAATCCGAAACCGACATTTCAACGGAAATATCCATTTTGGGTGTTATTACCCTTAACTGGCCCAAATTATTTTTTTGGGAATTCTTTGGTTTTTTTCTGGGTGTATTGCCTGTTATGGGGGTCCCTTAATATGTGAAAACTGTCTGTTTGTCAGTAACGTTTACGTGTCCGACGATAACTTGAGTAAAAATTGACCGATTAAGTTGAAATGTGGTATACATATTCCTTTTACTAAGTTCCTTGGACAGCGTTACTCTTGGACGAATAACGCAAAAAATTAAATTCGCGCGCAACGCTCGCTTAAACGTGAGCTTCAAATGTAAAATTGGAATATCAGGACAGTAAATGATTCTTTTATCACCTATTCGATGAGACAAACATTTTTTTTTTTTTGTTATTAAAGCCAACAGGGATACCGCTGTGAACTAATAAAGATTGTTATAACTATTGAAGCGGACCTAAAAAAATTGTGGAAACAACGTTTCCACCGATATCTTACGTTTTAACGTAACGATTTTAATGAAACTTTATATAAATCGTCTTAAGTACAATTGAAATAGGCATGTAAAATTTCAACTTGATAGAAGTAATAGTTATTGAGTAGTGAAGTGATACATTTTGTAATAGTTAAAATGAAGATGGCCAGAATATGTAAGTTAAGGAATATGTAGAAAGGTACTCTTCTGCCCAACTACACGGCTCTCTATTACAATCATCTTCTTTAACTACCAACTCATCATGATTAACTATTTTCTTAATATCAAATATTTATTGCATTACGCTCGCTTCAATGATAGAGCCATGCGATGCCTATTTTATAACTGGTTGGCAACAAAGTCGTCTCTCAACAAGTCTGATTTTTTTTTTTCTTTCTTCCTCAATTATTCTTTAAGTGTTATCCTGCGTCCCCCTAGTCTATAGAAGTATTACTTGCTTCTTGTTTAAAAGGGAAGTTTTCTTAGATTTTTATTAACGCCACTTTATGGCCTTTTCTTGTTTTTAGCATATTATTGTCTTGGGGAATGGGGGTTAGAAAGTTTACTTCCCTATAATATTCTGGAGGCTTGCGTGGTTTTATAAATATTCTCTCCCCTCTTTTATAATAGGAAATACAATCTTCTATAAAAACATGCCTAATGCCTGATACTTTTTCTTAATCTTTATTCTGCACGATTTTTTTTTTAATCTCTAATGTGCATCTTTAATGTGCACGAAAATGAAATTCAAATACTTCCGAAGTCAAAATAATGTATACGTAGAATTATCTTTCAATTAACGTTAAAATGTTTGTTTTGAGCCCCGTTATTATAAGTATACCAATGAAAAATTACCATGTAACGTTCAGGAATATCCAATATCCTCTAGATAAACATATTAAAATAGGACCTGAAAAGCATAGCTAATTTTAAAAGAGTAAATTTCTAATACAGTTAAAAGTAATAATTTTTATAGTAGCAATAGGAATTGATTTATTCTCATTTTCTTTATCTCATTTGCAAACGGTTTACAAATTCGCAAGATGTCTCAACATCTTGTTTGTAAATACTTTGAAACGTTTGCAAATAGAAACAAACTTCTTGTCTAAGCTTCTCTAAATTATCTTAGCTTACAGACAAGCTCAGACTAAACTAAGAAAGTCGTACGTAATTTTATTTTGTTAGCACAATAAAATATTCTGTTTAATTAATTTATAATTGTTACTTTATCATCTCTCTTTACATACAAATATTCACTTTGAATAAATACCACAATATCCGAGGCAATACATTAGAAGTTAGCAATTAATACTGAGATTTTGTAAAATTTACTCATTCTGAATACAACAGTTTATTTTGTTTCCGAGCTTACCGAAGGTAACGGAAGCTATGTGATATTACTGAAGAGCGAATTTTTTTTATGTCTCCGATTTGAAAAAAAATTCCAAAATAGAAATCCGTTTCAGACATCAGGGAACATTTTCGTTTCCTTGAGTGTCGGTTGGTCTGCTGTCTGTCACTATATATTTGCGAACCAACATATCTTAAAAACTATTGTCTGATTTCAATGAAATTTTGATGGTAGGTCATGTACCATCAAGTTTCAAACTTAAGGCCCCCATACACGATGAAACATTTTGCGCAAACATAATGTTTGCGCAAACCTGATTTCCGGCAAATTTACGACATACACGTCAAACATGATGTTTGCGCAAACATTTTGCCCGTGTGCGACCCATTTCCTCATACGCACAAACATACATTTATTTACACCTATATCTTCAAAAGTACTCATCTGATTTTAATGAAATTATGATGGTTCGTCGAAAGTAGCCTGCTGATATTCCTATAGATTAATTTCAACCGTCTGCGTCTATGCTCTTTAAATATTGCTAAATTGATACTCTCATTCATGTAAAAATCAATAAAATTATGACAGTTTAAAAAAATCGGGGTAAATTAAATAAATTTGACAATAATGGGCTGTAGAAGCATAAAATCAAGATATGAGCCCCATTAATTGGCAGAGTATTTTTTTTAACAAAACAAAAATAACTAATTAGTGACAAACGTATTATCTCCGTTGCCTTAACTTAGACTTTTTTTCCAAATAACCAACAAAACTAATCTTACCATAGTACAATGGATTACAAAATACATATATATGTACAGTATAAGTCAGAAAATACGAGAGAAGAGGTTGAGTCCAATGCTGTGTGTGTTAATTATTAGGTATATGGCAATTATAGTTTTTGACTGTAAACTGCGGTTATTTTTGCTTCTTAAGTCTAAATAATTTTTTACAGGCTATTTTTTTTATCTTTTTTTTTGAAAAATGATAAGTCACATTTTGCTGCATTCTCTGCATTTTGCATAAACCTGGATACTAAGTAAATGTATCGATGTACTTCAACTTTAACTTTGTTTCATGCCTTGTATTGATTTTTCACTTAGTCCTTTGATTGAGTCAGGACAATAAAATTAAGAAGTTAGTCACCGACTGTGGCAATACTTTGCTGCTTCCACTTAAGGAAGAACAAAGTAAAGAAGATAATACTATTTGTAATTCAATTCAATGTTTGTTACTCGTACTTTGGAAAATAATGATATTATTAACCATAAAAGTGGGTCAATTTTTAAGTTTTTGGTAGTATTCATACTACGGAAAGTTTAACTTTTAATTTAAATCAAATTATAATTATTATTAACACTGGGAGACAGACAGAGAAAAACGGCGCTGGAGTCTATTTTTCTCTGTCTGTCTCCCAGTATTATAATAATTATAATTTGATTTAAACATAAAAGTGGTTTTCTCAGGTAAATTTTGTTTTCACGTGTACTCTTATTTAACCACTCTTTTTCATTTTCAATCAGAGCATTATTCATATATTGTAACGTGTGCATGCATGGTACAAGATGTGTAACATGTATATTTACATTTATCTTTGAACGAGCACAGTGCACACTTTTGTTTACACTTTTCGGTGTATAGCTAGGCAAATTTCCTTAATTAGGTCTTTTCCTTCTCTTTAATCATTACATATTAAAAAGGCAGAGTGACATCTAAAAATTTTAGTTCATTATTAACATCTGACATTTATTATATTTATAAGTTTTATTATATCTTTAATCAAGTGAATACTAGTGTCGCTGTGGTTACAGCGATGTTTGTTTTTAGTTAATCTTAATTTTTGTATTTTGTTACCAAACTGTCATTTGTATTGATATATTTATAAATTTGTAAAAAGTATCTTTAAGAAAGCCAATGTACTTTTTGTACGTTAAGTAAAAGTACTACTTATCAGTGTGCATATCGTTGGTTTTTCTTTATAGTTTAGTTTTTACGCTTGCCGGTATCAAAGCTCCGATTCCGGCTTGCGTTATCCAATCGATCTTATTGCCTTATCCATATGTTGTTGTTTTAGCGTTTGCGGACAGTGGATATTGGTCTAACATATTGGATATCACGTTGCGTTGTTATATAGTTTAGAAGGGAAAGTAATTCTGTTGATGATTAAGTGACAGGGTCTGAGAGCCACCTGTGGTTTTGTGGTTACTAGCCTATAGGGGTAGCTCTAATTGGATTCCGCCATGCTGCCTTCTAGTTCACAGGGCTGCTAACTTGCAGTTGTAAACTAAATGATAGACTTTAACGACATTCCTAATGAATTTTGCATCCCTTTATACTTAGGGTGTGTTACACACAAAATATGCATGCTTTCAACCAATATACTAGCAACCTGTTTATCATAGTGTACCTATGTGTTATATCATATTTTGAGAGCAAAGAAGACTACAACAATAAAATTGTCAGTTATCAAAAACCCATTAGGTATATTTTATTGCACTTTGAACCTAACTACAAATAATTTTTAATCCATTGCCGTATTTGGCTGGCCTAGGCCCTTGGCCCTTCGCTGGCTGTTGAACCACAGCTGTCGCTTCTAAATGAAATTTGATGGGAGTTATCGCACTAATGCCGTGTCAAGCCATCTCTTTAAGAGCAATTAAGAGCCTCTTGGTCTGCTGCTTCTCAGAGATGATAAAGCATATACATTGTACATAATTTTCCTTTCAAGATATTTTCCGATTTCTCTTCAAAGGAGGTACAGGTTATTATTGCATAATCCATCTCTAATATGTTTTGCTTTGTATAATGCTTTTGAGTTATTACGAGTATTTGGGCCGTCCGCTAACAGGGCGATGTTACAGCGATACGACATCCCCTCTCTATCGCTTCCTAAGGTAAAGGAGTACGGACGTGGGTACGGGCGCATCCATATCTGGAAGCGACCTATCAGCGATATACTCGTCGGGCGCAATGCGAGCAACATGGGCGACCTGCGTGACCTGTATTTCTTTGGCTGCGGCGAATAGCCTGATTGTATATTTTTTATTGTAAGGTAACTAATAAAATTGCTGTGGTTTCGTCTTCTTCTCGATAATATGTACTGATACAATCGCCAATATGGTATAGCGATAAATATCGTCTTCATATCGCCTTGTGTGAGGAAGTTTGAAGTTTACATGGTTTTTCATTGAATTTTTGGTTATCTCTTTCCCATTTTCACGTTTAAAAAAAACTCAGATCTTGTTCTTCGTATTTAACCATCATTCCCATGTGAACGTTAACGACTTTAAAAATACGGATGAAAGGAAGCTTAAATTCGTTATGGTTCATACCATCCTGATCATACCTTTAAATAGTAAACATTTTCTTTCACTCGGGAGGTCGGTTTTGTAAACAGATGCTCCCAGGAGTTTTATTTTAGTAAAAAGGTTCTTTGGTACCTGAGGGCATAAGGGATACACGTTTTACAAAGAGCATAAAACGATATCGTCTACCGAAAGCTGTTATACATTGTTGCGCCTTCTATTATAAAAGTGTCCATGATTTCGGAAGTTTATATGAAGGGGCACCTTTTATCATCTTGCTTTTATGCCAATCTGTGAAATAATCTAAATGTACTAACAACAAAAGGTGTCCCCTTTGGCTAAGCACTAAACGCAGTCCATTCCTCATGCCTAACTGAAGAATATAACTATCCATTTTCCATTACAAATATTTCGAAGTTTTAACCAACTAAATAAGTACATTATATTCCCCTATATAAAAAGCAAATTTAAACGACCTTTCAATTAAATGCGAAATTTCCAGTTGGGTTATCCGCAATTCACTGAATTATCCGTGAACAATGCGTGTAAATATTAGCTGCTCCTTTTTTTAAGAAAATTACATATCAATTTTGGTATGTTATTGTTATTTATTATTATTATGAATAACTTCCCAATGTTCAGTATAACAGCTGAGTTAGTTGTTACTTATAAAAATGAATTTCTTTGAATTATTCTTTAATATAAAATTAATTGCTTTTAATTGTAACCAGATCATTTTTCTTAATTAATTCTGCTTGGGTTTAATTAACTATTACGTAATGATAGTCGATTTATCATTATTACCTGTATCAATGTATAAGCAGTCTGATTACTCGGGCATTTTACGATCCATGTCCTGTCAATTCTGCTCAATTAAATTCTCTTGTTTTTATATGTAAATGTATTTATTTTTTAGAGTATTAAATTAATATTATATATTGAGAGTATTAATATACAGTATACATAAATATACGTCTATAGAACAGTTTGTCTTCAAAAACAACAGTATTTCGGTTGTTCATTGAAAAATTCACTAAAACAGTAAAAACCCGCTGTGTATGAAATATTATTATACAAATAAGATACTTTTCTGTTGAATATCTTTGAATTGAATCATTAAATTCGTTTTAGAAGGACAGTAAACCCTTTTTAATTAAAAATCAAAACCTACCGTCGGTGTATATCGCGGTGCAAAGTTCTTATATAATATATCCTAAAATGTTTTATGTTACCAAAAGATTTCAATAATTAGGACCAATTTTGAGTTTGGTTATGCATAAGTTTTAGGCATTTTGGTATTCTTTTAACAGACTCGTTTTCCTATGACATTTAATATGAAGATTTTCTAAAAACAGGTTTATTTTGAATTTTTGACAGGTAAATTAAAATAGGCAATGGTTCCAATTGTACCTTTATAATTAAAGATTGTTTTAGCGATTTTAAGGATGCTTTTGATATTAAGTATTTTGATGTAATAGAAAGATGCCTAGAATATAGAAGTAATTCTAGAAATTAATAGTTCTAGTAATACTAGTAATAGACGGAAATTAATAGCCTCCTTTTGCTAATATTTAATTTTTAATTAGAAAAGTGGTGTTGCACATTAAGACCAGGGAAAAAACTGAAATAAATGTATAAACTGTACCAAAACTGTGAAAATATCTCTGGGTATTACATTTACAGATTTCTTTTTCACGTTTTGTTTTTTAAACGTGTCATTTACATATTTTGTATTCATACGAATTAGTATCATTAGGGAAATTAAAATATAACCTGAATTAAATAAAGGCCAGTAGCGGGGAAAAAATCTTTAAATATTCGTCCCTGGGAGATCTTCCCATTTGACGGACATTTTTTTGTGCAAAGGGTTTCCGTAAAGTAAACTTTTATTTTATTTCAGTTTCTTTTTTTTGTGTCCAAATTACAAATGCAAATTTTTATTATTTGTAAAATAGTAAAAACAGTTTTTATTATAACAAGATATGTTTTTCCCAGAGATAGGAATAAAAAAAGGAATGAAAGAGACCTCTTGCACTGCAGTTCTGGGTTGTAAACTGAATCTATTCATTCTTCGAGTCTAAGTCGTCAAAATCTCAGACGTAACAACTTATGCTCTCAAAAATTCAATTTTACTTTTTTCCCCCAAACATTATGTCGTAGGGAATGGGAAGATACTCTACATTTTTTTTCTGCTATAAAACAATAGTTATTTATGTAACTAAGCAGCAAAATGGAATTTTATTGACGAGTGATGAGTTTAGCCTCTGGCCTCTGAGCTAAAGGTGAGGATAGGCTATGAATATTAACTGCCTAAGCGAAGCTGAGGCAGGTAATTTACCTAATTGACAAGGCAATGATTTACACGTGGCAGAAATGTTTCCTTTGCTGCCTTATAACATTTCCTTATTAATATTTTATTTACCGGTGTCAGGAAAATGAAACTGTTAAAATACAATTTTATTATATTTGATAACTATGTATATAATAAGATAATAACATATTAACTAAAATAATTTTTTTTATTCAAAATAAGAAGCTTTGGAATAATAACAAAGCAAACTGAATCTATAAAACGAATGAATCAACAACAAAACACGCATTTATAACAAACAAAATGTCTATATGAATTAAGGCATAAAACAATTAAACTATTTATTTATAATAAATAAATAATTTATTTACTTATTTAGTATCTAGCAAAATGTTAATAAATTAAAGAAAGAATTAATAGGATAAATTAAGAAATGCTCCTGGTCTAGTCTAGAATGGCGGCTTCAATTATAAATATTCACTTGAAGCTGAAGCTGCAGGGTTGCCAGTTACTCCTCAGATTTTTTTATTCTTTCTAATTGAAGACCTATTATATTATTTTTTTAACTTATTAAACAGAAATAATAATGGCGAAGCCAGCTAATAATTGATTTAGTATTTTTATATTTATTTACACTTGCTTAAAGTGATTTATTTATTTTTATTATAATAATTTTTCAGTCGAATTATAGATTCAAACCCGTTAACATTTGTTTTTTCTAGAGTGGTGACCCCGACGTGATTAATAAATTAAATATAAATATAAACAAATTATTATATAAATAAAAAGGTTATTAATTAAAGTGCACTTATTAATGTATAATATTATATAATACTAGTACGCATGATAGTATAGGGGATAAAGATAATATTATATAAACTGTTATTGCCAACATTATAACAGTAAAAATGTTGCTGCCTACGGGTAAAATTTATTTGATTTATACTGTCTAGCTATGGTGTAGTGTTATCTGCCATTTTTATTTTTGTTTTATTTATGCATTTGTGATCATTTTTATCAATTAATGTTACCAAATGTTACTAGTCTTTTTTTCTCGTGATGTGTATATATATTGTTATTTTACCTCATTTATATTTGGATCTTAAATAGATGCTGGATTCGGAATATACCAGACGATGGAACCTTATTATGTAGTTCCTATTTCATTGTAATTTTATGACACTGCCTAAATTGTAAAATTATTTCGGTAATTCTACTAATCCTAAATTATGTCCTCTAGGTGTGAATGTTATTTTTTTTTTAGCGTGACTCTGATTAAATAAATTCTGCTGTTTCGGCTTTAAAATGGCCGGGTAGCCCGAGACGTTACCGAACACGTAATGAAGTCAACTTTTTTTGCCTATACCCTGTAGGATCCATTACCATTAATTAAGAATTGATTTTTCTACTAGCCTAGGGCCTAGCCTAGACTTACAAAATAGAGTAGATTTTGTTGCAGTACTTTCTTTAGAGACTGACTGTCTTCATTTGCTGATTTAAAAAAGCGGAAATGCACAGATTAGAGACAAAAAGTGTAATTTCACGCAAAGCTGTCAATTGTGTCAAAACATTAAACTTTTTTTTGTTGAACATTGACATATGTCACTGCTTGAAATAGTGTTTTCTTCTTTCTTTCATAAAGTTTCGTTCGTTGTGAGTGTCGATTAACGAATGCGGGACTGTCGGTCTCCGTTTAAAAATTGTTAGTTTAAAGATCAAAATTTCGTACTGCGTATAGTTTGGGATGTAAATAATATTTGTTTTGATTGATGTTCGGTATAAATCAAGTTGCAGATACTATTTTAGTTACAGTTAGATATCTTTGTCCATCAGCTTTTTATGCTGCTCTGTTGCTTTGCCTTTTCTTTAAGAAGGAAGTTAGTTTATGTTAGAGTTTGTAACGACAAGCATATGTCGGTTTTTTTTAAGCCTGTATTATAGCGTGACCCAATTATTCATTAAGTTTCTCACGCGGTCTCTACGCCACTACTGTACATGCCCACTACTCTTATGCCTGCGTCATTCATTGCCTCCACTTCAATTAACCAGCAGTTATTAGTTAATTATAATATCATCACAAAAATAATGTTGTGCAATCATTTATCTTTATTGTTTTAGTGGAATTAGAGTTGGTGAATTTTGTGTTTTTAACCTTTTGTTTCGTGCTATTGCTAAAACTATTAGTCTGTCTTTTGGGATTTGGGAGACATTTTTTTAATTTTCTTTAATGACATTGTATTTAATTTAACAAGCTGGGTATGATTGGCTAGTTATTTAGGTATTCTATTTAGGTTTTAAAATGTTCTTTTAACTTTTGAAGAACATTTTATCTGAATTGGTCACATTGCCTTCACAAAAGTGGGTACGTGTTCGCTAACCACAGTTCGACAAACAAATGTTCTTTAGTACAACTGTTTTAAAATGTTCTTTAAACTTTTGAAGAACATTTTATCTGAATTGGCCCCATTGCCTTCACAAAAGTGGGTACGTGTTCGCTAACCACAGTTCGACAAACAAATTTTCTTTAGTACAACTGTTTTAAAATGTTCTTTAAACTTTTGAAGATATATATTAAAACAGTTGTACTAAAGGAAATTTGTTTGTCGAACTGTGGTAAGCGAACGCGAACATGTACCCACATTTGTGAAGGCTATGTGACCAATTCAGAGGCTTGGGCTTTTTAAAGTTTGTGTGTTTGTTTATCTAACTATAGCTGGCGTAAAAAAATACTAATTTTCATCTCAGGATTTCTGATAACTGTATATATGTAGTGTTTTTTTTTTTTTTTTTTTTTTTTTTTTAAACAAACATTTTATAACATATAACCATATAAACCTGCAACTAAACGTTTTAACATAAGAGATTTGAATGTTCTCGGTGTGGAATTTAATGTTGAATACCTTACATACCTCTTGGTATTGAGGGTTTAGTTGCAGGTTTATATTGTTATAATAGGTATGTTATAACATTTTTATGTTTGTTTTTTTTATATTTACTCATGTCACTGTGTAATGTTTAGTTATTAAAATTGTTTTCTTTATATTAAACATAATCTTTTAAATTAAATTATAGACAAGTATTTACGCTCTCTTATATGGATACAGATTATGAAATTGTTTTAAGAAATTTTAACTACTGCATAACACTACACTGTATGTAAGTATTTTGAATATATATTTAAAAAATCTTAAATTTTAGTAAAGTTTCACATAATATATTAGGCACCATGTGATTAGGATTTTTTTTTAATTAACTGATTAAATTATTTTATGAATTTATAAATAAAAACTGAGAATGACCTTAAAAAGGGTCGAAACGTCTCAAGGAAAAATGGAGTAATTCGTTATAATTTTTGCACCTTATCATCCATCCACCATACCAACAATTAAACTCTTTTCTTATCGGGTTTAAAAATCTTTTGTCAAGATAAATCTTCTACTATAAACTCAAAATATTGTATTTCGACAATATCCTCATCGACTCTGGCACTTTTTTACTTTAGCACCCCTCTTGGTTCTAAACAATAGTCTGCCCTACAATAGTCTCAAAGGTTTGTGTGTTTGTCTCCGCAAGACACTGAGACTCCTGGGGCAGTTTTATATTTAATAGTTTATCAGACTAAGGGATATGATAACAATTATATACACAAGTGTGATATTCCTTTATCCTAAGGTACATTAGAATAAATATCCCTTCGTCTTAATAGTAATTTAGACTAAGGAATATATGCTACTCTGTATATATATTCCTTTGTCTAAATAACAATTAACACAAAGGGATATAGGGGGGTGCTAAAGTAAAAAAGTTACTCTTTTAATTATACTGTTAAATCCTCACAAATGTTATTAAACCAGCCTCCGCTCGTCCAATAACAGAGCCCTTGCTCTTAAGGGCTCTGTTTCAATTCTACTCTCGACCGTTTTGGCATTTCGTGTGTGCCATCTGTAAATTTCTTTGTTACGCTCTCACTAACAAACGCGTTGTTCTATTTTCTTTAAATTTATTTAGTTCATAAGGCTTCAGCGTTTACAATTAGAATGAAGTTCTAGATCTTCCGGTGGTGACCGCGTTTCGAAGGTGGTATGTTTCACTCCTAATGCTAGATGCATCTTCAGAGGTGTTCATGGTGTCCTTAGTTTAAGAAAAAAAGAAGTTCACACCTGTCTTAAGCTAAGGACACTATGATCATAACTGAAGATAGGAGAGGCTTCCTGTTCACAGAACTAATAGTTATTAACTTACTTATATTATTTAGTGTTTTATGTACTCAATAAATTTACTGGTTGTCCACTTAATAATAATTCAATTTAATTATAGTCCACAGGCCACCATAAGAAGTGAGTCGCTGATTGATAAAGTTTTCTTACCTTATGGAATCGCTTATTTATGCCGTGTCCACCGATGAATTGGGTATATGGCAACTGGGCGCTGGGCCATTTATTTTTTGTTGACATGCCAAACTTGCCCTTCTGCGGGAACATTGAAAAGAGATAGATAAAGTTTTGATTTTCACAGGATCGTTTAATTAAATTATTTCAAAAACAGTGGTAAAGGTGGCCATCGATACGAGTGGGACGTTTTCTTTTCAAAGTCCCCACAGAGAGATATGTTTGGGGCGGTGGCCACCCAAAACGGCCCACTTGTATCGGTGGCCACCTTTACCACTGTTTTTGAAATCATTTAATTAAACGATCCTGTGAAAATCAAAACTTTATCTATCTCTTTTCAATGTTCCCGCAGAAGGGCAAGTTTGGCATGTCAACAAAAAATAAATGGCCCAGCGCCCAGTTGCCATATACCCAATTCATCGGTGGACACTGCATAAATAAGCCATTCCATAAGGTAAGAAAACTTTATCAATCAGCGACTCACTTCTTATGGTGGCCTGTGGACTATTAACCTTAATTAAATTATTTTATCTACGATTGATACGAAATATAAACATTGTATCTCTGTTTAGATGCGTAGAAAGTGATTCTTTACGTACTTGTATTCATTGCGCATGCGCGTCTCATAGTTCTGAAGCATTCCTCTTCTTTACCACCCTAGGGCGGTAGAGAATAGGAATTCTTCAGCATTACGCACGATTAGCGAGTTTGTTTACATTTAACAAAACTAATTTGCTGTTCTTTTATTAAAGTAACTGTTTATATCGAGTTTTTAGTAAAAACAATGAGTGAATCAAGTGACTTTGACGAAAATGTGGAGAATAATACTCCTCCAGAAATAATTTTCGGCAAAAAATACAACTCAAGAATTAATGCCACCTTTATCAAGAGAGAGAGATACGAACTTACATACAGCAAGTTTATTTTTTTCTAAACTAATTTGCTGTTTGTTTAATTAAAGTAACTGTTATTTTCTGTATTTATTATTTAAATCTAACAATCGTAGATAAAGTACGGTACGCAACTCGTGCGAAAACGGCATTTTGCATTGCTCGTGTGGTTTTACAACCCTCGCTATCGCTCGGGTGCAAACTCCACACTCGCATGCAAAATGCTACTTCCCGCACTAGACACGTAATGTACTATTATTTAATGAAGATGGGAACCTTACATTTCTGGTATCTTTCGTCTCATTCTCTCTTTCAAATTATGCTCGAAACTAATGTATTATTTTATGGCTTCTGCAAAAATAAAATCCTTGATAACATTTTTAAATGTTTCTCTCTTTTACTGAGAGACTCTGCTAATAAATAAGATTAAAGCTTTATCAAAAGTTCTTATTGAAATATTTTATGAGTTGATTATTTTTAATTAACTAGCCGGATAAATCTGTCATTCTAATGGTCTATCGTCATTATTTTTTCTCTATTTAAAAATATTTATGTATAAGTTCAGAATAAATATTTTTATCTACGATTGATACGAAATATAAACATTATATCTTTGTTTAGATGCGTAGAAAGTGATTATTTACGTACTTGTATTCATTTCGCATGTGCGTCTCATAGTTCTGAATAATTCCTCTTCTTTACCACGCTAGTGCGGTAAAGAAGAGGAATTCTTCAGCTTTACGCACGATTAGTGAGTTTGTTTACATTTAACAAAACTAATTTGGTGTTCTTTTATTAAAGTAACTGTTTATATCGAGTTTTTAGTGAAAAACAATGAGTGAATCAAGTGACTTTGACGAAAATGTGGAGAATAATAATCCTCCAGAAATAATTAATTCGGCAAAAAATACAACTAACGAATTAATGCCATCTTTATCAAGAGAGAGATACGAACTTACATACAGCAAGTTTATTTGTTTCTGTATTTATTATTTAAATCTAACAATCGTAGATAAAGTACGGTACGCAACTCGTGCGAAAACGGCATTTTGCATTGCTCGTGTGGTAAAACCACACGAAATAAAATCTAGTTAAAACATGACGCATAATAATAATAATAGTACATTACGCGTCGAGTGCGGAAAGTAGCATTTTGCATACTTTCCGCACTCGACGCGTAATGTACTATTATTATTATTATGCGTCATGTTTTAACTAGATTTTATTAGAGTATTTATTAAAATATTATTTACATATTTGTTTTTGCTTTTAAATTTGTATTGTATTTCCCCTCTAACTATAACGATCTTTAAAATGCTCAGCGTGCTTCCAACTAACGGTGTCGGTAAATAGTATTGGACTTAATCGGTTTCCTTGTGTTGGTTTCTATATATTTCTGATTTTCCCAAGACTAAACCTTTATTTTTAAATAAATATTTCATTTTTTATTGTGCAATATGAGTTAAGCAAGAGGTCGCATTGATTTTATCATTGCAGCTTATTGATCGTGAGTTCATTTTCGTTCTTTTACCATTAATTATCTTTAAAATATATAAAAGGGCAAATCTCTGTGGCCAAAGGACCTCGCCAAAACCTTTTCTAAGCTTTGTCATCGATATGCCCCCGTGTAGGGGACGGTGAGAGAAGTGTGGGAATGATGAGTTTGAGGGTCTTCCTTTCGAGCGCCATTTATATATATTATTATTGAAATAGGATTATGATTATTATATAATTGTTTATTTTATTCATTGTTGTTATACCGAATATTACTTCGTTGACTGTTATAAAAGTGATAAAATAAAAACAGCTTTGCTATTTACCAAATAGCGTCAATATTTCAATAAGGCTGGTGGGCGGATTCTGGCACCTTCTTCTTTTTTTTGGTTTTCTCTCCAGATTTCTCGCCTATATCTCTTCTTTTGGTGGTTTCCAACCAACTTTTTCATCGAGGAAAGCCAAGTACAGTCGATTTACTGCCTTGATTAATGGTAAAACTTTTAATGTTTACATCCAAATACAAGTAAATATCAAGAAACCTATAAAAAATATGTTTTCCCGTTCCTCTCATAAACAACGCAAGACCATTTCAACTTTTTCTGTGAATTGATAGGACATGAAGGAGTTTCGTACGGGTACATACAAATTCATGTATCATCTTATTAATTTATCTGTTTTTGTTGTATTATTGGTTAAATTCAAGTTTAGTAGAGATAGAAGGGAGTTTGAATAAGACGTACTTTTGATTGTGGTGATTCTTCAATTTTAACGTCATTTCAAAATGTCTTATGACTTCTTGGTGTTCAGTTCATGGTTATTCTTAGTTATAGCCAGCTGTATAAAGATAAAGATTTTAGTATACTTTGTTATTTGTGGGTCGATTAAGGGTAATTGATTAAGCAATTCAACTAAGGTGAATCTTTAAATTTGGCTATATTTAAAACCGATTTTTTAAAAAATAAAACAATGTAGTATACAAAATAAAATGCAAAGATTGTGACAAAGTATACATCGGGGAAACGATGCAACAGTTAGATAGCTGAATAATACAACATAATATGTATGACATACAAGCTAAAAATGGGAAAAACAGCTATTGCCAATCATACTAGTAATAAAAACCACCAAATCGACAAACTTAATGCTAAAATACTAGGTACATAAAAAAATGAATCAAGAAGGAATTATCTAGAAGCAGCATTCATAGCCATAACAATAAATTTTATCAATTACAAATCCGACGCTAAAGATTTAAACAAATATAGTTCAGCCGTGTTAAATTTCAAATAGTGACTACAAATCAATTTTGCCGCCAAATTAGTTATGCTCTTATCACTTCTCAACATATATCTATAACCCTTATAATTATTAAAATAAATAAGTATACAATATTTCTAGTACAAATAGTTAACCAGAGAACTCAAATTTTTCTTTCACGTTAATTGATAAAACGGAAGGTTACCTTAGGTTACTTCTAGTCAAAATCTTTACCATGTTTTGTGTTAATTTTTATTTTTATCTGTTTTCGCCCTAGTTTTTAATGTTTTAACTTTTATAGTTGTTAACTAAATTATGACAATGATATGACGGAACCACTATGTGGTCAAAAAATTGTTCTTCTTTTTTAAAATTTGTCTAAAACGTTTCCTAACGTCTGAAGATAAGGTAAGAAATGAGTCCTTGCCTTTTAGTTATGTGATAGTTTTATTTTTTTTTGTCGAGTTTATGTATCTAGATTGTTTAGAACAAATTGTAATGAAGTTTTTTCGATGTTTTTAGACATGAATATGCCCCGGAGAGGGGTGAAATATTTCCAAATTTATAGATTCACCTTTGTTGAATTTCTTAATAAATTACCCTTAATCGACCCTCAAATAACGAAGTACACTAAAATCTTTATACAGTTGGCTATAACTAAGAATAACCATCATAAAGTCGGTGAGAATGAAAGGGAAGTAATAAGATGTGTGAATCAAGTAAGGAATCTGATAAGTATTGAGCTATCTCACTCACTGTTTCCATATATCACTTTTAAATAGTGATATGGAAACTGGAAATACCATCAAGAAGAGGATAAATTTTATCCTCTTCTTGATGGTATTTGCTCTTTTATGCCGCTGATAATGACCATTTGTGATTAAAATAAGACAATTTTTTAATAGAAAGGCCTTTAAAATTACCTAGTTAACTATTTTAGTATATTTTATTTTAAATTTTTATTATACTCTCCAAAATTAGAAAAAAAAAAAAATAAGAGAAATACTCTGCCAATTAGTGTAGCACATATAGCTTTCTCGCGTCAAAATTGTTTTTATTTTTTTTATGATTTAAAGTATCAATTTAGCAATATTTAAAGCGCGCAGACAGTTGAAATTGATATGAGACCAACAATGGGCTAATTTTAACCTACCATACAAATTTCATTAAAAACGGACCAGTAGTTTTTAAGATTTTTGTTGGTTCGCAAAACTTGAGTGACAAATAGACCGACAGACAGACACTGAACCAAAAATGTTCCCTGATGTCTGAAACGGATTTCTGTATTGAAATTGGAGACATAAAAAAATGTCGCTCTTCAGAACGATTACGTAGCTTCCGTTTCTCTCGGTAAGTTCGGAAGCAAAAACTAGATGTTTTTAATGACACCAAACTAAAAGCTTTTAATGTGCCGACATTTTAACAAAGAAATATTTGAACAATTGTTTATACTCGTATATTAATATGATGAATATTAAACTTTTTCCTGGCTTTATTTAAATTCAGTTCTCCTTTATAATTTTAAAATTTATTTAATTCTGGTGTAAAAACATCTTTTAGTTAAAACAAAATAACTTTGTGGTCATAAAGTAATTATTGGCTTTGTATTCTCTATGTCTTCTCTCTTATTGATTCAGCCGTTCTTTGTTAATAATATTAATTTTAATTGAGATGCAAACTAAATATAGAAATGACAATTCAATCGTTTTGCGTTGTTCTTTATTAATTTATTTTAAATATTATTATATGATACTGTGTTATTTGACATCTAAATTTAATTCGTAAGGACAAACAATTATTGTAGGAATAGTAAATGAACCGCAAATTAATATTTGCTATATGATTTTGGTATTACGTTTATTGTATTTATTATTCAATTAGGGAAGTTATAATACCTTTTACATGGCGTGCTGAACACGATTAGCTTTATCTTTGTCCAAATCAATTAAAAATATTTTTTTTAACTATAATAGTCTGCAAAACAATTTTCGGATCGGAAATACTATTAAAACCGGTTCCCTAGATTAAGCTTCACTGATTCTTGTTACTTTTTTATTCTTCCATCATTTAAAGCCGATTTTAATGAAATTTTCATGGTAGCTTACCGAAGGTAACGGAAGCTATGTGATCGTTATGAAGAACGAAAAA
Source organism: Gerris lacustris (assembly GCA_951217055.1). Lineage (NCBI taxonomy): Eukaryota > Metazoa > Arthropoda > Insecta > Hemiptera > Gerridae > Gerris > Gerris lacustris. The sequence continues at coordinate 48,479,148 of OX578281.1, forward strand.
TATTTAAGTTTTCGATTTCAAAAATTCCAAGACAGAAATAAGAGGCGAGAATCTATGTGCCGAACTAATTGGCAGAGTATCTTCCAAAGCACTCATCTGATTTTTATATTTTAATAGTTTGTCGAAAGTAGACCGCGAAGAGCACCAGATTCATTTCAACCGTCTTTAACTTAACTTAATTAACTGCGGTCTTTACATTTTGCTTAATTGATACTTTAATTCATTTAAAAAATCAAAATAATTTTGATATATTATAAAAACGGGGGAACCAATTACATGAATTAGACAATAGTGGATTGTAAAAGCATAAAATCAATAAAGTACGTGATCGAATGCGAGGAAGCTATGTGCCACACTATTGGTAGTCGATTTTAAATATATCCGTTAATCTTAGACGTTGTACTTTGTTATTTGTTTTGATTATTTGAATAAATGTTTTCGCTTTCTAATAAAAAAAAACCTAGTTTACACGATCTAAGAATACTTGGTCCACACTTAGATCAAATCCACTGTGTTTGTGGAACTTTGATGTAAGGTTTACACGATCAAAGTGTACTTGGTCCAAGTAGTGGAACTTTGATACACTATAAACTAGAGGTTAAGATAGATTGTGTGAAATGTGTGTCCCTCTAGAACGTTCCAGTTAAATTGTATTTATTAAGTTTTAAAATTGTGGTGATACATCACCTTTTGGTTTACAAAACCCAGCTCAACCTCACAACTATCATTTTATGACTGCTCGTTCTCATAATTTGTCAGGTGGGCGCCATATTTGTTTTTATCAAAGTCTAATTTGATGGAACCAATCCAACTCAACTTTGGATGTCCAAGTTTACTTAGATACACTGTCTCAATTCAAGCAGCGTAAAATTAGAGTCAAAACTGACTTTGTCCAAGTATACTTGGATCGTGTAAACCCGACTTAAGTCTATTGAATGCAATTGAATTCACTGATCTTAACTGTTGTTTTGAAGGTAATAAAAAAAAAAAAAATAAATCTAAGATTTGCGTTGAATATCTGTTCAGTACGCTTGTCGGACGCATTTATCACTAGATATTTTCTATTAAAGAGAAAAAATATTAATAGAAAAAAGGATAAGATTCTATCTTATAGATTTTTCTCTTTGTTTTTTTGGAATAGGAAGTGATGGGATATGGTAATAAATGGGTGTTTTAATAGGTCGATCCTTGGACCCCCTCGATAACCTTTGATTTCCCAATTATGTCAGTTCAGTTGTTTTATAAATTATTGTCCTAGGTGTTAATTTTGATTCACTACTGTAATGAATAATTTAACAGTTAAATCCCGAACACCCAGGAATTCACGGTTTTATGGTTCCATGTTTGTTTTATTAATTCAGTCGATACAAAAGGAGGGAGTTTGTATTTGTTTATTGTTGTCAACGATAGTTTGAATAATGGTAGTCGGTAGATCTTTTAATCAGATTGTTTAAGATATTTTTGTCATGCCTGTACGGGGCTGAGCTACGTTCGTTGCATATGGATTCCTAAACGAGTGCCAAAGCCAAACATAGAACCCTAGCTTACAGTCTCGCATCGGTTCATCTTATATTAGTCCCAGACTCATTCTTTATTTCCTATAATATCCAAACCTTTCCTGTCAAAAACGTCCCCCCCCCCCCAAAGTTACTGTTTTCACATCAAAAGCATATCTTTTTATATGACTTTTTATTTCTATTAATATTGGTGCCTTAGATAAACATATTACCCTCTTAATATATAGTTTTTATTAATTTCAAAATAGATGTCTTGATACTTCCGGATTTTTTTTTTCTTGTATTTTTATTAAAAAAATTAAAAACATTAACTACTAAATTATATTAAGAATTCTGAAAATAGAATACTTCTCACCTGTTCCGTTTCTTGTGATTGATTAGTCTAGAACTACAGTACGTCGTCAAAGCTTTTAGAAACATTGGTAAGTTTAATTCTAAATGTGGTTAAGAAAAGGTGTTCTATTAGTTTTATAACTATGTTTCGCTTTATGAAGCCAGAAGTTAACTCTAACTGACACATTCAACTAATATAATTATGTATGCTGTTAGTATGCTTATATAACATCAAGGGGTTAGAGAACAATGTATTACATATTTGCCAATATTGTTGTATTATCTTATTATTAAAATCTGGCACAAAATAGACGTAAGAATCTTATAATATATTAGCAGATTGTTCCTTGTAGTTATCAGTTCTTGAGTAGATGTTTAACAGCCGTAAAGTTAAAAACTTAAAGAAAATAAAAGCCTCACTTTTGCGATATTTCGATCCTCCTTGGATTATTCTCAAGCTAAAATCATAATTTATTTTAATATTAAAATATAAAAAAATATAACTGCTGAACAGAACATTTAAAATTTATTTTCATTTATTGGTAAACATTAGAAACTTGCACCCTTACTAACCTGACTGACTAGACGATTACATTGTAATGGTTATTGTTTTATGTAAAAATGTTATTGTATTTAAATCTTACTGATTCTCGTCAATTCACCCTAAATTCAGAGAACATAATATAATACATATAAGTATATGGGCGTTCGTACAACATACTACAATAAAACGAGAAACTATGTTGGACTTTAAATTCGATAATCGGGATGAAGCGAGAGTAACCGAAATATCTTGTCTTGCCCGAATCTAGAGTAACCATACCACATATAAAACAAGTAATAATTTATATTATAATCGAATGCCCCGTCGACGGTGACGACGCACCTCGAAAGGAAACCACATTTATTCAATGAAAATAAATGTTGGTTTTGATTTGTTGGTCTTCAAACAGATATAATAACTTATCTAAATTAATTTGCTTAATTTTAATTTTTTTTATTGGTCATTATTATTGACCATTTCATCAAAAATTATCATTAAAATAACCTCCTGGGTGGGGAATCGAACCCGGGTTCTCTCCGTCCACGTTTTATGGTATTTTCTCTGGACCAAGATTTTTTCCGAGAAAACTGCTTATATCGTTAGATTCGTATTTTAATGGACTAAATTTCAGAATTTTTTAATCAAACTCGTCGGAACCCTTTTCGAGAAATATTTTTTTGAACGTTTTTTCAGAGTTTTTGGTGGGTGGCGCCCCCAAATTTGGAGCTAAAATTCATTTCTCGATTTTACTTCGGGGTATGATTTTTCTGAACATGTATGCCAAATCGGCCCAGTAGTTTAGGCTCCAGGCGTCTGCACAGACAGACGACAGACAATGTTTTTGGAAAAACCACTTTTTTGGACTCAGGGGACCTCAAAACGTGTAAATCCATCAAAATCGAATTTTCGCGCCATCACAATACTTTCTCTTAAAATTAAGGGATACATTTTTTTTTTTCTGGAGACCGTGTGGGTTATCATAATGATAGGGTACGTCGCGCTGATTACAAAAATACATAATTTTATGGTTATAACTTGATGGGGCGAGAGTAGGCGAGTTTAAAATTGGTGAGAAAAGTTCCCCCTCCCCTCTTCTATGTCGCTTATGTAAAGTGCGAAACTTCTAAGAAAAAATTCTAAACATTCTTCGACCTAATGTAAAGATACCACTCATTGGAAATTTCGAAAAATACATATTTTGTTTTCATTGGCAAAATACTTCTCTTTTTTTTATAATTTTGCTCTTTTGTTATATTGTTTATAGTCCAGTTCACTGGCAAAAAATTCTTCATCAGAAGTTTGTTTATGTGTTTTGAGAATATCAGATTATTTAGCATTTTAAAAAGCTACATCAATAGGTACTGCTTAAACAATACAGTGTTGCCTACGGACCCTCGCTGTGTGCTGACTAGTATTCACTTGACCTTTTTATTTTAAATCTAATTAAAATACCTTATTATTTACTTTAGACAAAGGGATACCATATTATCCTATATTGTATGTAATAAATATATAATATATATTTTATTAATTAGCTTATTTGTACTTACTAACTATACGCTTATTTGTACTTACTATACTATACTTACTAACTATATATTGTATATACTAATTATATATATTAACAATTACGTTTCAAATAATTCTCTCTTGTGTTATTTTATTAATTCATGGATGAAATAACTTACTTTCTTCTACGTTTTTTTAAAAAAATAAAATAAAATTATATGTCATATAAGCTTTACATTGTCGAGGTATTTTAGTGAAAATAATTTATTTAAAAAGTTCATTAACAGATAATAACTCTGTTTTGAATTGATCTCGATACTTATGAAATCTAAATTTAAAGATTCATTTCTATTAATATTTCAATGTATCTGTGAGGATGTTGGCACCAGTGTATTTGAATTGACGCGCCCAGTTGTAATTCATTCCTCACCCTCATCTCCTCATTCTACCAAGTACATTAACTATTTTGGCTGTGTTCCCAAGTCGGTCGGATAGAACAATCCTAGCATATAATGTGTCTGGAGTTCACCCCCTTTTTGCAATCCTTTCTGAAGGAGTCAGTCCATAAAAATAACGAGTTACCACTTCTTTTTTTTGTTATATTTATCTATTGTCGAATTCTTTACTACTTCAACTGCCTTACAAAGTTCCTTGGGTAATAGAGAGGTTTTTTTTCTGTAGTCGGTTATGGCTGAATTCATACGAAAGAAGATACGAGAAAAAAATCCTTCTAAATCCAGTTGTAAATAATGGACTTGACGTAACTTTTTGTTGTTACTTTTGCTTAAAATACTTGATTTTTTCTCCTTTTATGGTTCTTATCTTAAGTTCTTTCAAGACACGTTTTTAATCACCTTTTGTATCTTAAGAAAGTCCGATTCTTTCAGAAATTTTACACTGGGGAGGTATATGTATGTATCTTGGGGTGTTTTACACTTATTAGGATAAAGTCTAAGTATAAATTTAAACTTTAATGACTTTGATCTTTTATTAGATAGTAGTATACTGTAAACTGCACCCAGCGAATATAATTTCTGCAATTTTATTATAGTATATAGTTTTTATTTTTAAATCGTATTCAGAATTTTGAACACAATGATAAAATTAATATATAATTAGCCGTGTCTTACTGATATCTTATATTAAATTTATTCGATGTACATATTATAAATTATTGTCAAATATACATAAATTATGTACATATAAGTCAGAACCTTTTTGCTTGGTTGTATGAATAAAATTGATCTATTTTAAAGTTCCTTCCACTTTATACTTAGTATTTAGGTTTGACAATGAATTTAGGAACTACCCTGATCACTTTACTCAATGTCTAAATATCAGGAGAGCTGCTGCTAATTACAAAAAATACAAAATACTGACACCAGAGTATGCAGTTTAACAAGAAAATCTAAAAAGATCTAGAATTAAGCATGAAAACACTACTTTAAATATATCCATCGCCTTTTTACATACGAATAAATACTTCTTATTTCTTTTACCACTAACAAGATACCAGCAATTGAGGTGGTGTGCAGTAGATTAATCCTCCACTATTTATTTGCTATTGCTAAAATTTTTGTTTGGTTGCTTGAAGAAGATAAAATAGTGCAGCTTAGCGGGGATAGAATAGTGGGCTAGACAGTCATCAGTCTACAGTCTTCGCACAACTAGAGTCGACGCGTTGATAGCGCGGGAAAAAGTAGCAAAAGGGGGGACGAGTCAATGAGAGCTTGAGATTTTCCCGGACAAAAGGTCGGGCCAACTAGGCAAAGATAAATGTCTCTAGTGGAGGGGAGAGGCCCTCTGGATAACAGTATAAGAAGGCTTCGTAGTGGCTTTATTTTTTCCCCCAGAAATTAACTAGAATTTCTGCCAACCAGAGGTTGGCCAATCTGTGTGTCACTCAATTTCCCGCGCTGTCAACGCGTCGACTATAGTTGTGCGAAGACTGTAGTAATACAAGATAACCATTAGCCAATGTCATTTCCTTGTATATTACCATTTTGTAGGATAGCTTAGTCTCTAAGAAATCTTGGTCTTAACCCATTTACTATTTAAACGATTTAGTATTACTATTAAATTTTACTTGTACTAGTCGTTTTTTTTAAAAATTCGTTTAATTTTCAAAATTAAAATACTTATTCCCATTATAATAAAACTACTTATTTCCATTTCAGTCAATGGTGACTGTGGATTACCTCTGATCTGCCAGTTGCATATTTTTATTGCTAGTAGCCCATTCAAGTCTATGGTAGCAGTGGATTAACTCTGATCAACCAGCTGCATACTTTTATTACTGGCAACCCATTAAAGTCAATGGTAACTGTGAATTAACTCTGATCTGTCAGCTGCATATTTTTATTACTGGCAACCCATTAAAGTCAATGGTAACTGTGAATTAACTCTGATCTGCCAATTGCATATTTTTATTATTTTATACAATTTGATTATATTTGCCATATTTTATTCTTTCGTTACTCCTTCTCTTTTATTTCCTTTCAGTTAGCACATGCTTATTATTATTTTCTCGTACGATTCTTTCTAGGAATTTCTTTGTATTACCGTCTGATGTCCCCTTCAAACGAAGTTAGCTCTGGTACATATTTCTTTTTCATACTCGTATCATTTTTGTCGTTTTATACGCATATTTTTCTCTATTTCTTTTCAGTCTTTGACTGAATTCGAGACATACCTTTACACTTTAATAGCTCAGTGAAATATCTATATTTCATATATAACATACCGCAGTTATATTTAGTGACAGATGTATTTGACACAAGATTTGAACTTAAAATATACAAAATTTAATATTGTACCAATTTATTTATTTTATTTAACACATCAACATCTGTTTCTTTTTATTTATAGTTAAACTTTTTATTTAAGTTAAACTTGTTGGATTCAATTTCTATGTTCTGCCCTAATAATCACAAAAAGATAGTCATCATCATTCTGCATGTGAGCGGTAAGCGTATTAAGTGGTTGATCATGACATTTTAATAATGAATTAAGATGCTGTTAAAAAATATGCATGTGCGCAGTAAATGTATTAAGTGGCTGATCGCTGATCATGACATTTTATTAAAGAATTATGATGCTGTTGATCAGGAAATGTAAACAAAAATAATGAAAAGCGGAAAGCCTCTCCCCAAAATGAATGATAAAAAACGGACCGAGAGAGTCCATTTTTTGTCTCTCATGTGACTCAACGTCGTGTTTTTTCCTTACCTTTTACCGGCAATGATAATGGCCGGGAGGCCGATAACTAGTTTTGAGAAATAAACATTCATTTTGTGGAGAGGCTTTCCGTTTTTCAGTATTCTACTGACATCAACTCCACTTGTGCTCTTTATCTTCGAATGTAAGCAAATTGCATATTATAAAATTTCTCACACGATAAGCAAATTATTATATCTAATAACTATTTCCTATAATATATATATATATTTTATTTTACCTACACGAATTTTTGAATCGTTTGATAACATAAGCTCCATAATAACTTTGGGAAAGATACATGATGTACAGGAAAGGCAGGCAAAAAATGGCTTACCACTAACTCAGGATATATAGACATAAAAAGAGAATGTGCCCAACAGGAAGTAGAACTGGGGTGGCTATGTAGGAAACAAAATGAGGAAAACTGAAAACAAACTGCCGAGACTCTGGGGCAACAGAAGACAACGAGAGAGACCGGAAAAAACTGGAATGAAGATGTGTGAAAAACATGTGGTGGGACAACCTGGGCCCGAGTTGCTGCACACAAGGAAGAGTGAAATTGGCTGGGAAGAGCTCATTATAAGGTTTACCTCCAAGTAAAAGCCCATATCAAGATTGCACAAATTGCACAAAGATTGAAAATAAAAATAATTAAGTAAGAATTAAACAAATAAACAACATAACTATAGAAAAATTAACAATGAAAATAGACTGCTAATTGGTGTGGCACAATGCTTCCTCGCATCCTATAACGTAATTCATTGATTTTATGCTTTTACAAGCCATTTTTGTCTAATTTGTTGATTTGTTTCCCTCGTTTTTTTTTAATTTTAAAGTTGTTTAGATTTTTTATATGAATTAAAGTATAAATTTAGCAAAAGTTAAAAAGCGCAGATGGTTCAAATTAATCTGGGGCAATCTGCGGATTACATTCGATAAACTATTAAAATGTCATTCAAATCAGATAAGTACTTTTGAAGCTATAGGTGCGTAAACAAATGTATGTTTGTGCGCTTGTGGAAGAAAAACAAATAAGCGCTGAAGATTAAAAGTTATATGGGCTAATTATGATACCATACAAATTTTATTAAAATCGGACGTATAGTTTGTAAGATATGTTGGTTCCAAAAAATTGAGTGACAGACCGACAGACCTACAGCCCGACAGACAGACACGGAATTAAAAATGTTACCTGATTTTTTAAAGGGATTTCTGTCTTGGAAATCGGATACATAAAATATTTTCGTTTTTCAAAACGATCAGTTACCTTCGGTAAGCTAGGAAGAAAAAATAAATAAAAATATGGATCAAGAAGAAATATGTACTGAAATCTAAATAATCCTCAGCTAAATTTTTATTTAGTAAAAAAAAATAAGTAACTGTTCTTTTTATTTAAATTTTAATTTACTTTTACAAATAAAGGATTTTATTTAAGGATTCTATAACTTTGGAAATATTTAGTTCTTTACTTTTAGTTAATTCTTTAAAGTTAATAAGTTAATTCTTTAGTTCTTTCTTTAAATTTGGTTATATTCTTTAAATTTGGAATTAGGTTCGTTATCATACATCGACAGATTGCAACACCTCTTTAAGAAATAAATAGTCTAAAACAAATATATGAGTAGCTCGATTGCTTATTGATTAATTCTCTATTATTATTTTTATTTTTTTATTGAAATTAACCCTTAATGTCTGTTTTAAATATCACATAATTATCGATGATATAAAAGGTTAAGTCTCACTAGGTGCCCTGAAAAATAATAGAAAAGATAATTTAATTTTTTAAGAGCAATAACTTCAAAAAATAATCGTAAAATAATTTATTAGGAAAAATCTTGATTTAAGTTTCCAATAAGCAATAACATCATTAAATAAATCATTTTTAATTCTGTTAAAAACCACAGTAACCCATTTATATTGTGGCTTTAACCTTTACACTTTATCATCAGTGATAAAAGTTAAGAGAAATAAAAAAAGTAAATAAAAAATAAAGGTCCAGGTAACTACTCTTAACCTGTCTCTAATATCTGAAGTTAATGGAGCTTTTATCTTTTTTCATTCTTCGCCCCCCTTTCGGTAAAAATTCTTTCCCTGGGAGTAAAAATGAAATTTATTATTTTTCTATTAGAGTTAGTTGGTTTTGGAGTACGTGTTGTCCTCGTTGTTAACTAGTTTATCGTGTTGTTGGAAGAAGGGGAAGGGATTTTGGAAAGGAATTCCCAGCCCTTTCTAAAGTGTCTCCCTTTGCCTTCAATGCTTTCAGCAAAGCCCCTTCCCTCTTATAAGCTGAAATCAGTCCTTCTCCAACATAGTAATGGAATGAACCCCCCCCCCCTCTCCTGTTTACCTCCTTTCCACTTTAAACCTAGAGTAGTAACGATATTTTCTCCTCCACAATATTTCTTCCTTTTAAAAACAATCCTTGCACTGTTTTTTTTTTTTTTTTTTTTTTTTTTCCAAATTCTATTATCCTAAAAATCCAAACACTTTAAGAACAAGAAATATTTGTACAAATTCGTCTCTTTTATTTATCTTTTAATTGTATTGTCTATTTAACTACATAATAAAGTTGTTATTTTTCTAAAAATTCTTTTTAAGAACATGTTTTTAAAAAATATATTATACTAAAGTAGTAACTAAGATCAGATTCAATTTGTATAGTGTCTTCTCAACTTCTATTTTTAACTAGATAATAAAGTTTTATTTTTATTTTTTTTTAAAAAAGTTTTAAGGACTTATTTTTTTATCAAAATATATACTACCTAGTAACTAAGATTAAATAAGAAATATTTAATTCTTTATTTTTATGATGTAATAAATCATTGTTATTTTTCAAGACATATGCTTGCAATTTATTTATATATTTTTGAATAAAACAATAGGAATGTCTCTGCGTTCTAGTCCCCAGGGTTGTTTTTGAACAAATGACTTTGATTTTAGTAGTTCGGAATTTAGAAGACTTCATCTTATATGTATGTACATTCTTTGTAAGAGAAAGAATTAGACTGTTTAAGCCGTATCATAAAAAATGATAAAAAGGGAGAACATAAATACTGATATGATAAGAACGACAAAAGAATTTGTGGTTCTTTTTTTCATGTTATTTCATATATTTATTTATTTGTTTATTTTAGGCACAGAACTACATAGTTATTAGCGCCTATACAAGAGTTATATTTAAATGGCAGTCTTTAAAATATATTAATTATAACCTTATAGCATATAATTTTGTAAAAGTAAATAAAACATAATAAAAAATGTAAAATATAATATAATAAAAACTTCCCTCTTGTTGAGTCTACATACAATAAACTGCGATTCGCGGGGTATTTTACTTTTTATTGAGTAATGCGAATGATATAATATAATCCTGATTAGTTTTTATGAAGACTTTGAAAACGAAATTATTTTGTAATTTCATTTAATGGCTTGGCTTACATGATAATATACGTACTAGGTATTATAGCCACTAATTATTGTTTTGGTTTGACAATTTTACTTTTTGTTATTTATTTATATAACATTTTGATGGCTGTAGAAAAGTTATTTAGTTTACCCCCAGTAGGGAGAAAAAGTTATGATTTTGGATTAGTTTAGAGGGACTAAAGTAAGTCTTCCCTGCACTCAAAAGTAGGGGGGAAATGAAGGATTGCCAACTTAATTATTTTATAAATAGTAGAGAATGAATGGCTAATGTAATGAAGTGGTTGAAATCAGGTTGGCGACACTGCTTTTTCGACCTTGTTCATCATTGTTTATAACCTGAATCTAAATAACCTTCTATTTGAGTTAAATTCAAATTCTTATTTGTTTTTATTATTAAATCTCTTATATCTGCTATTAAAAGTGCTAACAATGATTTTTATTTATGAAAATAATAAATAATAACTGTGCTATGGATGAAAATGTGTATTTTCCTGTATTAATTTTAAAAAAATGTATTTTAGCTCTAAATCAGTGTTGCTTCTCCCTTAAAAACTGTATTTTGTGTGTTTAAACGTTTTCTACAAAAAAAGTGTTTGAATTACTAAAATAATAATTAAATAAATACATAAAATGAAAACATGTTGCTTCCCCTGTAAAATCTAAAATCAGAGGTAAATAAAAGCACCGGATGCTAGAAAATTGGAATAATTTTTATTTGTGTTATAAAGTTTGGATGTGTTGCCTCGGACCGATATTTTGTATATAAGTAAGCTCGGCAAAGGCTCAGCCCGACTACCTATTATACCTAATATTAATGTATACACATGAAATATATTTGATACAATTGATATCACAAGATCTTTCCTAATCCAATATAACATGCAGATTTTTGTTAATGGTATAACTCAACGGAAGTGCTGTAGATTTTCTTGTTTGTAGAAAATAGAGCAGGATGTAGATAGATGGAGAGAGCTGGTGGGAAAAATGCCACAATAACCTTATACTTCAAGTATACACATAAAAAAAAGAATAAAAAAAATAAGGAAAAAGGAGGAGGAAAAATCACTGTGGTAGATAAAAACAACCAAACGAAGACACTATTGCTGGTTTATCGCTGGCAGGAAAAACTGTAACCTTCCTCTCTTTTCACAACCGAACCTGACGACACTTCTGTCAAGTTTTCTTGTGCCATTTTAACGTTCTTGACTTTAGTTTATACCCACTGATCGTTATTTAAGTCGAAACGGTAAACGTTATACCTCTAGCTTTTCCGTAGAACATTAATTTTGCTTGTATGTATTATTAATATGCAGGGCCGGCGCAAGGGCCATGCGAGACATGCAGCCGCATGTGGCGCCGTCCGGGAGGTGGCGCTGGCGAAGCCACTTCTTCCCTAAAGATTTTTTAGGGATTAAAATTGATTATAATAAATAAATGTATTATATTTATTTATTATTATAATTATATATTCGGTATACCTACTAAAACGGACCCTGATAACATGGATACCTGTCATAACGAAAAAAAACTGCAGGAATATTTTCTTAAGGATTATACCTTGTGCAAAACGGAAACATGTATAGCGGGAACGGAAAGAAATTCTGGGCAGGAATATTTGAAGGAGCGTAGTTAGTTCTTCATTTAAAAAATTTGGGATTTGAAAAGTTTGTGTGTTTGTTTAGCTATAATAATAACTGGCGTAAAAATTGATCGATTTGATCGAAATTCGGCACACAGGCGCATCTCATAATTTGTGACAACTGCATAGCTTTTGAAACTTCCACACTGATTAAAATATAAATAAAAAATGGCCAGCATGACATGTTGTACATCGTTTCAAAGGTATTTAAGAGTAGGCAAAGAGTAAATAACTATTCAAATTTTCACTTTTAATATATTCAAGATGGCGACCAATTAGACAGAAAGCTAAAAGTAGGTTTTAATCGACGTGGCATGTTACACATAGTTTAAAAGGTCTTTAAGAATAGGAATAGAACTAGTAATCTGCAAAGCGCTTTGAAGCTAATTGAAAGTGTGAAGACATTTTTGGACAACGAGAGGTCGAAAAATGAACATCATAGTGTCATTACGCAAAAGAACTGAAAGAAAACGTAGGAATCAGTCCAGAACTCACTGATAAAGTTGTGGTGAGGCCAAGAAAGAGTAAACTACAAATTTCTTACAAGGGTAAAGATGAACCTGTGAAGTCTGGGAAGAAATCTTTTAAAGTTAATTTTTTTGTTGTCCTTGACACTGCAATAAATTCTTTGACAGAGAGGTTTGAACCAATGATAAACCAAAGCAAACATTTTAAATTTTTCTATGATATTTAACAATAAGAGAGATGTGAAAAAGGTGTAATCAGAGAACAATGCAGAAACCTACACAGTCAGTATTGACGGCAGATGAGAAGAGTGCTTGTGATATCTATGGGGGAAACTGCTGAGGGAAATCATAATTTTAGCTACAATGTTGTCCAAAGATAGTTGCCCTGAAATTACTTAGTTGCATTAACTTACTTAACAACTAAGAGTGTAATTTACATTTTTACCTGCGGTCACCATTTGTCAGGACCGACTAAGTGGTTTAGCAATGTTGACGCTTGAAAACCAACTTTTATTAAAAGACTTTCCCAAGCTAAAAGCTAGAAAAGTATATTTTTAAATGCTTCATATCATAGTAAATTTGTTAACAAATTTTTCTAAACACATCAGCAAAAAAGCAGTACATGTATAAATAATTAATTTGTTTATGTAATCCCCTTTTCGTATGTTTTCATCAAAAGTGTAAATATTGTATTGACTACATGTTTATGTTAGATATAGGTTCTTGTGAGGTTTATGTTTACAATTTATAGATATACTTCGGTGCATATTGGCGTCAAATCTAGATCTCGCATGTCCCGAAAAAAACCCTTGAACCGGCCCTGTTAATATGATTGCATTTCGCAGCAAATTTTAGGAAACACTTTGTGTTCATCTATTAATTTTTATTGTGATATTAGCCTTTAGAAGTCTACTCCAGGACTTTACTAGTGCAACTAACCTCAATTATTTGTCTACTAATTAAATTTCCAATTTCGGAACAATTATTGAACTAAGCCATTCATGTAATAATCTATTGTAACCTGATAAATGTCTAACTAGCTTCTAGATGCCCTTATTTGTATTAAATAAGGCCGCAAGTCGATAACTTCCTGCCATAACATTAATCACATTAGTCCCTTTGTTATGAAAGGTCTTTGTTCTTTAATAGATTTAAGTGGTTAGTGCGGTTAAAAGCCTCTAGCCTCTAAAACCGCTGGAATTAGACTTAAGTTTCTTATCTATTTTAACACAGGCTCGCCCACACCGGCTTAACAGCTTTCTTCACCTCTTCTCTTTTTTTACTATATCTTATCCTTTATTTACTTTATCTCTAGTGTTCTTTAATCATAAAATTGTTTCTAAAATCGAGGATGCTTTGCGTCTTAATTTAATTTTAAAAATTGAAAATAAGTGTGGTTTAAAATATCTTTTAACATTTTCTTTTAAAGTGAAGGAACTTCAAAATAATTATTGTAAAATTATTTAATTGAATTTACATTTTGTATTATAGTTTCCTTGTTTTATTTTTTATTTATGTAATTCAAACCTTGAAAGCCCATAACAATTAATTATAGTCCAGGAGAGAGCGTGCAAAAAAGTGTCTGGCAAACATCAAGCTAGAATTTTGTGTATAATTAAATGTTTTGGTGCCTTTTAAGAATATGTGGTCAGCTAAGTTCGTCTGCGGGACATAGCTTGGAAAAAACAAACCGGTGGAGAGCGGCCATGTCCTGCCCTTTTTGGTGGACAATGCGATTTTCATGATCCTGAGTACTAACTTAGTTAGTAGACCAAAAATCAAGTTGATGGTAGCCTGTCACTTAATAGGAGACCTATTTGATTTGGAGTAATATTTGACTAATTAACCTATTAAGTAACAAACTATCATCAACTTGATTTTTGGTCTACTAACTAATTTCGTACTCAGGATCATGATAATCGCACTGTCCACCAAAAAGGCAGGACATGGCCGCTCTCCACCGTTTTTTTTTTTTTTTTTTTTTTTTTTTTTCAAATGCCTATTGCCAAGCTATGTCCCGCAGACGAATTTAGCCGACCACATCTTCTTAAAAGGCACCAAAACATTCACTTATCCACAACATTCTAGCTTGATGTTAGTCAGACACTTTTTTGGACGCTATCTCCTGGACTATTATTGATTTCATAACTTTTACTAAAAGTCTAATCAATTAAATGATAAGTAAAAGATATTATTAAGTTTTTGTTCTAAGTTAACGAGAATATATAGGAGATCAACTGGATAAAAATTGTCCAAGCGATTTGGGGTATCTTTTTAGAACAAATTCCAAAAACACCAACACTTAATGAGTTTGATTTGCATCGATAGGTATATTTGTAACATGGCTTGCTTTTTGCTGTGGCCCCTTCCTTCCAAAAATCAGGACTCAAAGAAGGACAGATGTAAAAAGAAACTTATATTGGACATCTTAAAAAAAATCGTTCCCATAAATCGAGCAAAACTTTCTCATACAAATATGGATACTGTATTTTTATTTTTTATTTTTTTGGTGGGGGGGGGGGGGGGAGGGGGTTATAAACGGAGGTTAAACTTTTTTTTTTTAAATTAATATGTATTCAGAGTAATTGTTGTCTAGTTTTTAATTTGAAAGGTCTTGATTATATTTCGTATTTTGCTGAGAGTTTGATTGAGACTACTTTAAATATCTCTACCAAAGAAAATAAATAATATGTAAACTTCTGGTACACCCGGATTTGTTAAACTTTACTCTAGTATAGTTTTAGTTTAATCTCACCTCCCTAAATTTAAATGTTACTTTCGTATTTTAGAACTTGATGACTAAGGGAATTAGAAATGGTATGATGTAAAACTTTTAGTCATTTACAATTCTCAAAATGGATTAACCAGAGGAAGTTGCATCACAGTGTAATAATCTTGTTTTTCTATGTTAGACATTGTTTCTTTTTATCGAAGCCCATTTTCTATAAGGAAATAAACAGGTTTAGGAAACGGTAGACGATAAGAATTATTTGCTTAATAGAGTCATTAAGCTCCAGAAGCCACATAAAGAAGAATTGGAACTTTTCTTTACCAAGGAGTTTGGTACAGGGGTTCTACTAGCATTATAGAAGAAGGGGGGTAAGCTTTGAAGTATAAAGATACTGTTGTTGTTACCACACTAGTCTAGGGGTGGCGCCGTCCGGCGCCAACTACATCGATTTTTGAAAACTCCGTCGGGCGAGCAACTCTCACCCCCTTTACTTTTTCGCGACCCTTTATCATCCCCTCCTTCGGCGCTCTTGGAGAAAATAAAATGTAATAAACAGGGGAAAAAACTGGGTCTAGATATGAAAAAAAAAACATTTCTGTCACAAAGTTATTAAATTATTTATTTGAATTTATACACACAAACATATAAAATTGCCTGCCCATAGTGTGGCACAAAGCGTACTCGTGTTCTTATTGGTATGTTTCGATTCCCAGTCGGGTCAAATTTATTTTTATTCTTTATTGCATGGGCGCAGACGCTTGAAACAAAAATGGGACGATGTGTGAGCTACTTTCGAGAAACCACCTAAATTTATTAAAAATCGAATGAGTACTTTAGGGTAGAATGAGTAATAAGTGCTAGTGTAAAAAATCGGTCCGAGACAACTCAAACAAACTTTCTTATATATGAGTTCATAAAATTGCTTAGCCGAGTGTTCTCCTTTTGTTAGTTTTTGTGGGTACATTTAATTATTATTAAACATTATATCAAAATTTATCATAAAAATAATAATTTATCTTAATAATAACTTCTCTTCGGCGAAGAATCGACAGTCGACTGCCAGACGCCAGACAGATTTTTTAAAATCCACTCAGCGGACCTCAAAACGTATAAATCATCAAAATATCAAAATTGATTTTTCGTGCCTTCACAGTACTTTCTCTTTATATGAGAAAGTAAAAAGGTTCGTGCTCATGTAGATTAGAAATGAATTTACGCTGAAGACAACAATAGGCTCTAAATTGCATCAAATTTGGAACGCCCAGACGAACAGACAGACATAAAACCAAAAATTTACCTTGATGTCTGAATCGCGGATTTTTAGAAACGACTTCTAGGACATTTTGAATTTGGGGACCAAACCCAAGTTTTTTAGAATGATCACAATGGTTTCGTTACCTAAGGGTAAGCTAGGGAACAACATTTTAAAAATATCCTATATATTTATTTAAAAAAACATATCTTAACTACATTCAGGTAATGTACATTGGGTGTCCAACATTCGGCCATGGACCACAATTCGACTAGCTTATTTTACGGCCCTGGAGACTAGAAGAGTAGTATTTTAATAAAAGATAAGCCATTAGGAGAAATTGGGGATTCTATAAAATTGGTTCCACGAACTAACTATATGTTGTACAAACAAATTATACAATAAAGAAATAAAAAATGCTTTCAAATGTTTTTGTGGATACATTTTAATAAAGCATATTGCACTTACATAAACAAGTTGAATCAAATTATAATTATTATTAACTACGGGAATTTCTAATTGATTGTACGAGGTACAGGTACTAATTGGGTACTTTATAATTATAAGCGTTATTTCTCAGTCTGGTTCTTTGTCATTAATGTTGACTTCTCAGACTTGTGGAAAAATTGAAAGCTTTAAATTCGGGTCAAGGTATCATTAACGTCAGAGAAATTCATTCTCCTGCGTAGCTTAGTTGGTTAGAGCGCTATACTGGAAATATAGAGGCCGGTGGTTCAAATCCCCGCGCTGGAGTCTATTTTTCTCTGTCTGTTTCCCGTAGTTAATAATAATTATAATTTGATTTAAATTAAAATTTAATCGTTCCGTAGTATGAATACTACCAAAATCGTAAAATATGAATAAACAAGTTGTTAAATATGTCAAACCAACATTTGCTAATTATCAATTATTGTAATTTATCGTCTGCTATTAAAAGATCTAGAAGAAGAGATCTCAAAGTTTTAACTTATCGAAAGAAAAGAAAGATAAATCATTCCATCTCAATTGGTTTGGTTTATTTTTTAAACAAGATATAAGCAGACTGAATGCGGTATCTTGATTGTGACGTAATGTTCCAATTTCTATTTTTAAAAAAGATTTTCCATAATTAAAAAAATGATAAGAAAATTTATTTTTATTAGCATTGGGAAATATTTTTCACAACTTTTTCAATTAAGTTTAATATTATCCTTTTTTTATTAACAGATAAGCGAGGAAAATTAAATTTAGAAAAAATGTAATTTCGATTAGATTTCATGATTTTTTTTTTATACTTGTTGATCCCTTCTTTAAATTGTTATTCGAAGTATAATTTTTTTTTTTGGTTTAAATAATAAAAGTACTGTGCTAAAGTCCTATTAATCATATTATTTATCCTATATATATGTCAATATGTTGATTTTAAAAGAAGGTTTGACTCTAGTGCATGCCAAAGCCAAAAGACAATATTTATTAATTGTTATAGGCCTACTTCATATCGTTATATCAAATATACTGTCATTATACTATATCTATAATTACTATTAGTTGGTCGGTTAATCGCTTTGTGCTTTATTATATACTTTTCGGTGCAGTTGCGATCTTTCTTTGATCTTCCGCAATCTTACTTTCTCATATACACGTACGTATATGTAAAGAGAAATTATTATGATGGCGTAAACTTTTGATGACCCTGGTCGCACATTAAGACGCAGGGCAGTGAAGCACAGTTTTTTCAACCGCAGAAATATACGAGACCGCGCGAATTGAGACCAGAAGCCACTTGTGGTGCAGTACTGCCCTGCCCTGCTCTGCGTCTCAATTGGTGCGATTTCGTATTTACATCTGCGATAGAAAAAACGGTGATTTCCTGCCCTGTCCTGCTCTGCGTCTCAATTCGTGTGGTTTCGTATATATCTGCGATTGAAAACAGCGTTGCTGTCCTGCTTCTCAATGTGTGCCCGGATTTTGATGGATTTACACGTTGTGATGCCTCCTGAGTCCGAAAAAAGTTTTTTCTATTTTCTCTGTAGTCTGTGCAGACGTGTGAAGCCTAAACTACTGTGACTATTTGGATGAAATCTGGCATACATGTTCAGAATAATCATATCCTCGAATAGAATTGAGAAATGAATTTTAGCTCTTAATTTGGGGGCTCCACTTTTCTCTCCACACTCCCAAAAAAACTTTGAGGAGTAATATTTTTCGAAAATATGACACGATGATTTTGAAAAATATGACTTATGTAGTCCATTTATAAGAATCTAGCCAAACCATGTAAGTCGTTTTCCGGAGAAACATCTAGTTCTTGGAATAATTGCCATTAACGTGAATGGTGGGTTCGATTCCCCCCCCCTCCCAGGGAGGAGTTATTTTTGTGTTAAATTTTGTTAAAATGTTCAATAATAATTAAATATAACGCGCGAAAACTCGAAAAAACTGAATGGAAGACTTTGGACCAAGCAATCTAGTGTACTCTTATTTGAGGAGGTTATTAAAAGTTTTATTGGACAGATTGTATAATTAATAAATAGATTTTAAGATGGGATTTAAATTCAGTATTATACTTTAGTCGAGTTTGTTAGACCGATTTTTTTTATTAAATGTTTTATTTTAGAATTTTATACGGACATGGTAGGCTCAAACGAGGTAAGCTATGATTGAAAATCTTTTCCCTTCCTAGAGTGCTGTTAAACCTGTCCTAATTCCATCTAAAAACACTGCTTAAAGGTAGCTGGTTAATTAAATAAACCTAGTGTTTTTCTACGTTAAGCAGAACAGAAGTTAAAAGTGTATACCACAAGAAACAATGAAAGAATGACCAAAACAACCACCCCACATATAAACCAAGTAATCATTTACATAATATAGTCGCGTAATGTCCCGACGACGCACCTCCAAATGATTTGTTATTGGTAAGCTAAGGCAACCTAACTCCAATAAATACAAATGTTTGTTTCCATTTGTTGGTCTTTCAATAGATATAACTTATATAAATAGATATAATAACTTATCATTTATATAATCCAGTAGTGTCCCGACGACACACCTCGAAATGATTTGATTTTACATTGCCAAGCTAAGGCAACCATACTTTCTTTAGTGCTAGCATTAATGTTTCAAGATTTACTTACTTATGATTTTTATGTAATAATTATTTTGGTATAATTTATATCTATAATTATGATTTTATTTCGTCAGTAACTAATTGTATTTTACAATGTACATATATAACTTTACATATATAGTCTAATAAAGTTTTATAATCTCTTAATAGTTCGCTTGAAAAAAGTCTTTCATTTGTTTTCCAGATTTTTTTTTTCACTATGGTATAGTGTTCCTAATTATATTTAATAGTTAAATACTTTTCAGTCAGTTAATATAATACCCTTCCATTTAAAATTATTTAATGTAAAGCAATGAGACAGATATTAAAACATACATAAGAATTATAAATGTAGCATGATTGTCTGTAAACATTTCGCTCAATCTTCCCTTTGAGGTGCCAATGTCTATAAGTATAAAGAATAATAAGCCATATCTCGGGCTAATATAGATGACACGTTATTTAAATTTATAAAAACATTTAATAAATGTATACATATTCTGAAGAAATTAATAAACCTTTAGAATATTCGTGTAGGACTATGTACTATAATATAGTTTGATGGTTGATTATTTGCAGTGATGTTTGTTTGTAAGTCTTCACTTTGGTTTATATTTCTAGTGATAAGTATTCTCATGCAGTTCATTATGGAACACTAGGGACCAAATCTCTTGTGGTTTGGAAATAGACGTTGCACCTAATAAATAGTACCGTTATGTACATATTTATAACAAATAATCGATATCCGAGTGTTATATCGTTATTACTTTATGATGGGTGGTTCTTATTGGCTAGTTGATTAGCAAAAAAAGTTGACATTTTTTTAAGTTGTAGGCTACTAGAGCTACGGTGCATAAATAACTCGCCTAGATAAATTTGCATTTTTCTCTTATATCGGTCATACTTGTTTTCATTATGGCTACCAGAAAACATTTTCCGAGAAAAACGTATCATGTCAGCCATTTTTTTTTTTTTAAATGTTAAAATATAATTTTTTTAAATAAGTAATTATACTTAAACAATCTTTTCCTACTGTTAAGGCCTTTAAGACGATGTATAACATGTCATGCTAACTAAAAACTTTACCTTTAGCTATCCACCATTTGGCAACCATCTTTAAAATACTAAATTTGTAATTTTAATAATTAAATATAAATATTCTTTATCTACGATTGATACGAAATAAACATTTATCATTAACATTTTATCTCTATTTATAGATGCGTAGAAAGTGATTCTTTTCGTAGTTGTATTCAATGCGCATGCACGTTTCGTAATTCTTCTTTATTTCCGCACAAGTACGGAAATAAAGAAGAATTCTTCACCTTATCGCATTAGCGTGTTTGTTTACATTTATCAAAACTAATTTGCTGTTTGTTTAATTAAAGTAACTGTTTTTTTCTGTATTTATTATTAAGTACGGTACGCAACTCGTGCAAAAACTGCATTTTGCTTTGCTCGTGTGGTTTTACTACCCTCGCTGCTGTCGCTCGGGTGCAAACCCCACACTCGCATGCATAATGCTACTTCCTCACTAGACGCGTATAGTACTATTTCCTTCTCTTCAAGAGCTTTAAAATGATGTATTACATTTTATGCAGTCTAAAAACTTTTTAATCATCCTCACACAATATTGGCCGCCATTTTGAAAATTTTGAAAAGTGTAAAACTTCCAAAAACTAAATATTTTTCACTAATAATGAGATGCACCTGTGTGCCAAATTTAGTTCAAATCGGTTAATTGTTACGCCAGTCATCATTAGACAAACTTTTGAGAGCCCAAGTCTCTGAAATGAAGAATTCACAACGTTCGTTCAACAAGTTTACTGGAAAAAAGGTGGAAGTATGCAAGTTTTAGTCTACAATCTAAACGTTTTCTCTTTTTCTTAGTTTCAATATTCAAGTTTAACGGAGAAAAATGTTGGACGAAGGCAAGTTTTATGCTAACAGTTTACTAAAAGCAAATTATATTTGTTAAGAAAAATATAGTAGTTTTATGTTGCTTTTTGTTTTAAGTTCAGTTTTGACATGTATTGATCTAAAAATTACAATTGAAAAAAGTTATTCTTTGGCAACCTTCAAGGTGAAAATAGTTTGAGTAAATAGTAGCTATATTATCTTCAAGTTTATTAAAGAGCAGATCCTGTTATAACAGGTTATTGAGCTTCTGCTTCAGACTCTATTGAAGTTTGAGTAAAGTTTTTATTGAAAAACGTTCTTCATGTCAATCATTATTTATAAGTTAACGAAAAAAGTTTCGTCTTTTGCTATATTATCTTTAAGTTCAAGTTATTGAAGAAATGGTTTACCTAAAATAATAATACCGAATAGTATTTACCTAAAATATTTGGTTAAAAAGGGGATTCTATTTGACATTAATTTAAAGTAAAAGTGGTTAAACTATCGTCCTTATAGTATGTCCTAGGTACGGAGTGTGTTATTACTTAATTCGATAGGTTTATAAACTACCGTTGAGAAGCCTTAAACAAATTTCACTAAGCAAGAATATGTTGATGCCACGGAGTTCTCGCCTCTCCGTATTTCTACATCCCCCACTTCTTCCCTTGAATTAATTACAATTTTAATTTGCAAAAATCCCTAATTAGTATTTGTTTCCTTCTACTGAAGGAGCATTTTATATGTTAATTTTCACGGAATAGCACTGGTCTTTTCCTTTATATTCCTTTTTTATTTTAAGTAAATGTATATACTTATATCCTAAAGAGAAGTATTTTCTTAAGTTTTAACTTCAAAATTTCAGAAGGTTCGTCTGGGCTCAATTTCCCCCTTTTTTTTTACTTTTCACCCATAGGATGAAAATAAAAATCCCTATTGGCAGATATTAATATTAATTTAAAAATTGTCATTCTTCATACGTATTATTATAGCGTTTTAAAGAAGTGGTGGTAAAAGAGGCCATGGCATGCAAAAGTACACAGCCGCCATCTTTAAACAAAATTGACAATAGTCGGCATCTTGATTTATTATGGCGGATTAAAAAAAAAATATAATAAAAGCCTAGAAACAAATAGAAACCTACGTAAACAATTTCAATGTTCTTGTGAAACTGGTTCCAGACAAATCGCTTTGATAAATTTTGCATATAAATGGTTGCTATCTTGATCAAAATGTCCGATTGGAATCTCTTTTCACAAAAGTTTTTATGTCATAAAAGGAAGCTAACTTCAGAATTTTCATATATATTAATTTTTATTTAAGATGAATTTTCGAGGTGTTTGACTGAATTAAATGCACAGTTTTTAATTTTATTTTGTGCGAGACGTTTCGACCCTGGTTTTTAAGGTCATACTCACATCACCATTCTTTTCTTTTCTAAAAATTACAAACAATATTTAGAATTTTTTAACAATCAAATTTTCTCATACATACTACATACTATTAAATGTACATAAGTTACTTACGTTATTTTTGTTACATTGATTTTAAAATTATTACCGAGAACCTTGGGTTATTTTATTCGTTAGATTTTTATTGTAATTATGTACTTTTAAAAATTAAAAACTGTGAATTTATTCAGTCAAACACCTCGAAAATACATCTATAAATAATAAATATATATTCAAATTATAAGAAGGTGTATACGTTAAACAACGTTATTAAAATAAGAAAAATTCAGAATTTCCTTTAATCAAGAAGGCGCAGGCGTAACGTAAAAATATGTCTTAGCGAGCACCTAGAGAGTTGAGGTACTTTTAAGCTCCCCCTTAATTTTTAACCCCAGATGTCAAAATATGTGTAATAAAAGCCTATAGTACAAAGAGGAACCTACGTAATTTGCAATGTTCTAGTGAAACTGGTTCCAAAAATATATGGTATATATATATTTTTTTTGTTTTTGTGTAAAAAAAAAAAAAAAATCATTAACCGCCGTTATTATGGAACATTTCAAAGCGTGCGTTGTTTTAAAATTATTTTATTATTGGAAAATAGATAATTTGTTAATAGACAGACTAGCTAGACTGAAGTGATATTACTTACAATCACAATAATAATATATTTTTAGCAAACGTCTTTCTTAATTGAATAACATCTACATAGAATAAAATGTCTCTGCTTAAACTTTAATCTTCATTCTCTGACATTAATACTTAAACTGCCAACTGCAACTTAAACTATTCAAATGCTAACTACGCTCAATATATTTGCTAAAAATAAAATGCTGGCTGTAAAAAGGAATTAGTACATAGACAATGCAACATCTTACTTATTTGCATAAACTCGTCTATGCAAATTGGTAATTTGCAAAGTCTCTTGGAAGTATCTCAACATTAGTATTTACATTTTTATAACTTTATAATTGATCTTGTTAGTGTATTCAATGAATGGAAATAATTCTTATGAGTTATATTTAAATTATTGCATAACATACATTTTATTTATAATAAATGACAATAAGTCTTATAAACTTAACATAATATTTATTTGTAGTGAATAAAATCGACTGGAGAACAAAATGAAAATAAACAGCAACAAATAAAAATGTTAGTACTGATGACGATTGACTAATCATTGAATCCAGCAAGAATTATGATACATATCCCCGTCTTAGGTTGATTTGTCCTTGGCATAAGGCATTTTAAAGCAGGCCCTACACTATCAATCCGCTTGATCAAAACAGCGCGTCTAGCTGATTGACACATGTTTCAAGCAGCCTTGGGGCGCATAAAGCAAAGCATCAATCTTTTCATCTACACTCATTTGTAGTGGAGTTTTCGACTAGTGAACTGCTCCTCCTGGACTGTAGTGAATCAGTATTGTGTTCGACAATTATGGTTTCTAATCAGGATTTGGGGTTTCTCATCTTGACAGTTGTTGCTCTCAAGCGGAAAAAAAAATATTCAGAGGAAACGACGTTGGTCGAAGGAGTGGAACTTTCCACAACTCCGGACAATCCCGATATAAATCAGTGAGGAGGCTAATAAATAGATCGGCATTATTATCTACGATGTCCGAACCTTCGGAAGTGAGCGGACGGTCCTCCATCGCTGGTGTCGATGTCAAGCAGGTGACTGACGGGATGCTTGGTCAAAATTTCTAGACTACCAAGCGCACAGTCCAGCCGCTTGACTCATTCAAACTTTCCATTAATCACCGTCAAGGCTTGTCTCAAGCGTCAAACAGGTTCCTAACTATCAATCACGCTTGACGTGCTGTTTTGAGCAAGCGGATTGATAGTTAGGCCCTGCTTGACAACAAAACATTAGAAATTTAAGAGTATATTAAAATTAATTTTAATAAACGTTAAGCTCCTTTTCATTGACTTGTACCTAAAAAATGAGTTTATTACGACATGACGCAAAACTCATGTTAAGGTCTCAAGTTTAAAATTACTAATTAAAATAAACTTAACTAACATCCTGTGGAGGGCTTATGCCTGCCAAAAGGCTCATACAACTATATGTAATGGATGCCACGGGGTTAGTGAGTCGATTTATCAGCTACACAAGATTTACAATTGTCAAACGCAACCAATTAGTCGCCACTTCACTTTACTTTCAAGTAGCTACCCATTTACGTGGTGCGTTTGGGGCCCGGTCTGGGAACTGAACGCAGATTTGTGGTCTTAGAAATCTGGAACCAGTGTCACTAGAACATTGAACTTTTTTTACGTAGGCTCTTTGTTTCTAGGCTTTTATTAATAAAAATTTGAATCTGCCGTACTAAATCAAGACTATTGGACGATATTTCCGGAACGCATCCAAGTTATGACCTCGCCCGATGCTGTCAACCTTAATGATAAGAGCCAACTGTTCTGCAATACGAGCTACCAAGGCCTTTAAATATAATCTTAAAGTTAAAAAAAAATTGGATTGGCAATCTGTACTTCTTGTAAATACTACTCTCTTGACTAAAATTAGAATTCTATTTAAAAGTAACACTCTTATTTTTTTATTTTAAAATAACTGCGCGTTTACCCATTATTGATTTATTTTGGAGAGATGCAAACTTAATGTGGAAGTAAAAGGAGCAGGGATGCCTGAAGCCAAGAATTTTTGCAAATTTTTATTATCAAAGTGAATCAATCGTCTATAAAGACGGTAAGGTGATTGAAGCGAGCGTAAGCGAGCTTCTTACATTCAACGAAATATGCTTCTTGTCTGTCTGTCTGTCAGTAACATTTACGCGTGTGACGATAACTTGAGTAAAAGTTGACCGATTTAGTTGAAATTTGGTATACATGTTCCTCTTTCTAATACTCAGGCTAAGTTCGTTGGACAGCGTGATCCGTCCAAGAGTTCGCGCGCAACGCTCGCGTAAACGAGAGGTACAAAAATTAAATTGGAATTTCAGGACGGGAAAAGATTCTATCATCATCTATTCGATGAGACGAACATTTTTTGCAAATAACATTTTTTACTAAAACCAACAGCGACACCGCTATGACTTAATAAAGATCGCTAAAACTATTAAAGCGGATCTAAACGTTTAAAATAGAGAAAACAACCTTTTTACCGATATCTTACGTTCTAACGTAACGATTTTAATAAAACTTCATAGACACCATCTGATGCACAATTCAAACAGGCATGCAAAATTTCAATTTGATACATGCAGTAGTTTGTTTGTAGCAAAGAGATACAAATTATAAATATTGAAATGGAGATGTGTGGTTAGAGGAATAGTAAGAATGCGGGGTGGTTCCCTTACTACTAGCCGCTGTACTACTACCAGACCCATTATCTATCAACTCATCATGATTCACGATAATCTATTTTTTCAATATTCAATACATATTTATTACAGTACGCTCGCTTCAATGATAGAGCCACGCGATGCCTAGTTTAGTAAAGCTATAACAGGACCAAATGGAAATTAGATTGACCTGAGGTCTTCAGGTGACAAAAATGTAGTTTTTGTCACCTGAGTTAATTCTATTTTTTTGAAGCGAGCATAAGCGAGCTTCTTACATTCAACGAAATATGCTTCTTGTCTGTCTGTCTGTCTGTCTGTCAGTAACGTTTACGCGTGTGACGATAACTTGAGTAAAAGTTGACCAATTTAGTTGAAATTTGGTATACATGATCCACTTACTAATACTCAGGCTAAGTTCGTTGGACAGCGTGATCCGTCCAAGAGTTCGCGCGCAACGCTCGGAATTTCAGGACGGGAAAAGATTCTATCATCATCTATTCGATGAGACGAACATTTTTTAGTAAAACCAACATCGACACCGCTATCAATTAGTAAAGATCACTAAAACTATTAAAACGGACCTAAACGTTTATAATAGAGAAAACCATCTTTTTACCAATATCTTACGTTCTAACGTAACGATTTTAATAAAACTTCATTTACACCATTAAATAGACAATTGAAGCAGGCATGAAAAATTTCAATTTGATACATGCAGTAGTTTTTTTGTAGCAAAGAAATACATTTTATAATAATTGAAAAGGAGATGTTTGGTTAGAGGAATTGTAAGAATGCAGGGGCGTTCCCTTACTAATAGCCGCTGTACTACTATCATACTCTAGATCTATCAACTCATCATGATTCATGATTATCTATTTTTTCAATATTCAATACATATTTATTACTATACGCTCGCTTCAATGATAGAGCCACGCGATGCCTAGTATATAACACCATCTAATGCACAATTGACACAGGCATGCAAAATTTCAATTTGATACATGCAGTAGTTTTTTTGTAGCAAAAAGATACATTTTATAATAATTGAAAAGGAGATGTGTGGTTAGAGGAATAGTAAGAATGTGGGTGGTCCCCTTACTACTAGCCGCTGTACTACTACGATTCCCATTATCTATTAACTCATCATGATTCATGGTTATCTATTTTTTCAATATTCAATACATATTTATTACTCTACGCTCGCTTCAATGATAGAGCCACGCGATGCCTAGTTTATTGTTATATTAACATTAACGTTATATTACTTTATTGTTTATTGAGTAATCACTAATAAAAGTTTTTACCGATGTTTAACACTTTATAGCGGTGTCGCTGTTGGTTTTACTAAAAAAATGTATTTGTAAAAAGTGTTTGTCTCATTGAATAGATGAAGTTTGATTTTTTTCCGTACCTAAAATTCCAATTATAAATTTAAAGTTCACGTTTAAGCGAGCGTTGCGCGTGAGCGCTTGAACGAATAACGTTGTCCAACGAACTCGACCTGAGCATTGGTAAAATGAACATGTCTAACAAATTTAATCAAAATCGGTCGACATTTACTCAAGTTATCGTCGCACGTTTACAGACCGACAGACAGACAGACAGAAAGACAGACAGACACGGAACCAAAAATTTTCCCTGATGTCTAAAACGGATTTCTGTCTTGGAATTTTTAAAATCGGAGACAATACTTTTTCGTTCTCAAAAGTGAACACAATGCTTCCTTTACCTCCGGTAAGCTCGGAAGCAATAAAGGGGTCCCAGGTATGAAGTGTGTTTCTGTTTCTTATCAGTTTTACGTAGTAGAGTTTGAACAAGTTAGCTTGTTGTAATCTAGTCTATATATATATAAATAGGATATAAATGATGCAATGTTTGTTTATTTTCATACTGATAGTATTTAGTCAAACAGCTTTCTTAAAAAGCTGTTGTACGGGTAGTACAGTGAAGTCCTGGAATATTTGCTTAGAGGGGTATCTTTTTGGTTTTCTCAATGCTATTTTAAAAATATAATAGTTTTTTGCACTATTTCAACGGTGTATAAGTCCGAGCTCGCTGCGCTTCCCACACCAAAATACAATAGCTTACAACTGATTCCGTAAGAGCGTAATACATCATTTTTAAAATGGGTTCACTAGAAAAGTCCCTGATTCTGATAAACATATACATAGTTTTCCTTATTCTTTTGATTATTTCTTTAATGTGTTCTTTCCAATTTAAATTTTCGTCCACAATTACTCCTAAATATTTAATTTTGAGTTTTCTTTCTTCTAGTCCCTAATGTACAACACTTATTTGGAGTAGTTGGGTCTTTTAGGGTATAATAAGTACAAATTTACTTTTCAATTATGGCTATATTTCGACCTACTTGGTCATCTTCAGGCCTAGATTGAAAATGTAAAAAATTTTGTTTTTGCGTCATAAGTTGGAAAGAAAGTTATTATCACCATTAAAAATTAAATGGTGATAATAACTTTCTTTCCAACATATGACGCAAAAACAAAATTTTTTACATTTTCAATCTAGGCCTGAAGATGACCAAGTAGGTCGAAATATAGCCATAATTGAAAAGTAAATTTGTGCTTATTATACCCTAAAAGACCCAACTACTCCAAATAAATATTTAATTTTTTTCACTCGCTCTATTTTAGTGCATAAACAGTCGGTGCTTAGTATGCTGTTGGTATAACTTGACGATAGTGTTAGTGTGGTGGAGAGTGTTTAATTTCTAACATTTTGTGGCTGGGTAGTTGCTACATTTTCTTTGAATTAGAAGCGCTGTCAAAACGTAAAAAGCAATTATAGGCAAATTGACTTAGCGATTCACAATATTCTCTAAATAGCATTTAGTACAATGCTATGTAGTAATAGTTATTATACATTATACATCTATTGATTTTTTGTATATATAATTGATTTTTTCGTTTTGACACCGCTTCTAATTTAATGATAATGTAGCAAATACCCACCCAAAAATATTAGAAATTTAACCTTCTCCTATAAAATTTATAAAAACGTAGGTTTGGAGTATAAGATTACTAGAAGATAAGCCGATTATATTTGGAGATGCCAGCTTAAAACTGCTTTGCCTTTGTATATCATAAGTGTCAACACTATTTACAGGACCTAATAGCAACTGTGAACGTTTTATTATGAAGCTAATAAAAAGATTTAGATAATTTTAATACTACTTAGACCGTTAGAGAACCCTCTCCGAGTACGCCGTACGTATAGCCTCTATGAATCTCTTAAACTAAACTTAACAATTAAGTACTCTTTTAAAGAATTTTCAGTTGTCATGTTATAAAAATAAATTCAAAAAAGTGATGTATTCTTTACTTCTTTCCTGTTGTCTATTCTTTAAAGTTTAAACTATACAAAGAAAAAGGAATCTGTTCTAACTACACCTTCCTGACTACTTGACGAGGTATTGTGTCGGTAAGACAAAGTATTTCCTAGAGAGAAAAAAATAGTTATGAATAGGAAGTCCCATTGTATCAAAGGAGAAGAAGAAATAGTATGAAAATGACGCTAACTAGTATTTTTTTTTTTTTTTTTTCATTTTTCTATTTTTCTAGTTTTTATTTCTACCTTCCTGACACTCATTTATGCATTGTCAATTAACATCCCAAGGTTTGTTTGTTCATTTTAGAGCATTGTTTTATTGCTCCGCTACTATGGAATCACAGTGTACACATACTAGATAATTCACTCAGATGAAACTAGTAATGTTAAAGTGCTGATTTTGTAAAAACATTTCTGATCTAATTTTCAACTTCAAATAACTTTTTACGATGGAGAGTTTCATATTATTGGTTTTCCCAGTTACGCTGTAAGCTTATTATTATTATTATTATTGATTATACAGTTTGAAATTATGAGCAAATAAAAACTACCCAATTCTGATTACTCATGTAATATCAATATTAGTTCATACACAAAGGATAGATACGAAGCAATATCAAGTTATTAGTTTATTTCATTTTCTTTTTTCTCTTCCTATAAAAACCTCCAATATCTAGTTTGTTCTAATAATATCCTTATTTTCTTCCCAGAACTCACTTTGTTGACCCAATAAATCTTTAATATCTAAAAGAGTTTTGAAAGTTTTGAAGGGGAAATGTGTTTTTCTGCTGGTTCTTTATTTATCGCTTGAAGAGTTAAAACAAATAATTTTTGCATTTTAGAAAATTTTATTGCTTCCCCTAGCAAAGATAATTTTTATTGTCAGGGATTGTATTATGAAATTAAATACTGCTCACACTGTTTTTTACTCCTCGTTCGTTGATTTGTTTTCAACATCTTGTCTATTTCTGTATTATTTTGTCTATCAATTACAATAATTTTGAGGTCCAGTTAAATCCGTAAGTGTTCGTTGTAACTCTTTGAATAATCGAAGAATTACATCGAATACACTTACGACAGTCGAATACACTTAAGTCAACAGATTATGGTTTCGATTGGAATATGAAATAATTAATCGAAAGAAAAAAATTGCAAGCCCCACAGAAAAACGTGGAAAATATTTTTGAAAACGTTTCCATGATTTTGATTAAAATAGACTGCCAATTAGTGTGGCACGTAGCTTCCTCGTATTCTACCTGGTACTTTATTTATTTTATGCTTTTACTAACCATTATTGACTAATTTATTTAATTGTTCCCCCCGTTTTTTTCAATTTGTCAAAATTGTTTTGATTTTTTACATGAATTAAAGATCAATTAAGCAAAAGTTAAAGAGCGCAGACGGTTGAAATTAATCTGGGACTATTTGCGGTCTATTTTCGACAAACCATCCACAATTTATAAAAATCAGATGAGTACTTTGGAAGTCATAGGTGTAAATAAATGTATATTTGTGCGCATGTCGAAGAAAAACAAATAGGCGCAAATAGTTGAAACTTATATGGGACCAACAATGGGCTAATTATGACCTACCAAACAAATTTCATTATAATCGGATGTGTTGTTTTTGAGATATGTGTTTTATAATACTAATTATGGAATAAAATGTCTTCGTTGTTTTAATAGTAGTTATAACACAAGCACAACAACTCTTTATTAATATTTCACATTATCTGCTAAACAATGAAACTCAGGTTTATTTACATTTGTCATTAAGGCGGAAATACACATGCTAGTAAAAAAGCATGCTAGTGGCGAGGTACTAGCACGTCAGTAGCTGGCATGCTGCAGACGCTGTGTACATTTGCCAGTGAAACAGCATGCTAGTATCATCCGGATGATAGGTCTTGTGCGAGCTACTAGCACATGACGATACACATTCCAGTCACAGTTCTAGTTTTGAAATAGGCAATCGTTTCTTGCCTTCTTTTGGCCGGAATAAATTATGAAATTATTGAATTTGATTTAATTAATTTTGATAGTTTTATTAATTGTTTCAATGTACCTTATGAATGTATCGGTGCGGAATGAAATTAACCAGATTGTTCTGTTACCTGCAAAGAACTGTGTTTTAAAACATTTGAAAATTAATAAAAAAACACGAAGAGTGTGGGTAAAGATTGGATAGCTAGGAGGGAATTAGGTACATGGAGCGAGTCAGTGCCTACTAAATGAAATGCGGTTCGGGGACGTTAATGGTTTTAGGCATCAATTGCGATGCTTCCGGAGAAAGTTGATGAGTTGTTGTCAGATACCCGCGAAAGGAAGGAACGCAACTGAAGTACTGAAGGGCTGAGGGAGACTCGTGCTAGCTACTAGCAACCTTGAGCTGCAGGCCTGTTTACACGTGCCTTATCAGTTCCCCCACCCCTAGACTTGTGCCACTGGCAAGACAAAAATCAAACCCCGTGCGATTTACTTGCATTATTTTCACTAGCATGCTATTTGATGTATACGCATGCCAGTAGCTCTCCTCTGCGAGCTACTCGTATGTTTTTGTGCGAGTAACTAGCATGTGTATTTCCACCTTTACGTAGTAAAGCCGGCTTGTTTACATATAATAAATTATAATTAATACATACTGTCAATACCATCTAAAAATATGTGTTGATTCACAAAAATTAAGCGACAGACAGACAGACATGGAACCAAAAATGTTGCCTGATGTCTGAAACGAACTCTGTCTTGAAGACATAATATATGTTCGCACTACAGAACGATCACATAGCTTCCGTTACCTTTGGTAAGCTCGGAAGCAAAATTCTAAAATCTAGTCCACTTGAATACGAATATAACAATTTAAGTGATTTTCCCGGAAGTCTAGTTCCTGTGTAACTAGCTTCAAATGTGGACGGTGAGAGACCAGGTTCGGTTCCCCGCCGGAGTGAAGTTATTGGTCAATTTTGATGAAATAATAAATAATAATTAATGTAACTACGAATACTCGAAACAACTAATTATGTTCTTACATATGAACAACTTTGTCTCAGTTGTTGCAATAGTTTTTACTGAGCGTATACTTTAGTTAAAACTAGTCATTTATTGAACATGATCAAATCTTTTTTTAGTTTCCTGAAAAGGAGTGATTTTGGCATTTGATAATAATTTGTTGAATATTTTATCAATAGGTCAATTGCTACAAATAGAGGATATTTTCTTCATCAAACCTTTTGAATAGAAGGTTATAAATAATATAATTTATTCAGAAGTAAATTTGCAGTCTTTTATAAATTTTTAAAATCAATTTCTTAGAAAAAATAAGGCAGGAAGAAATGAATAAGGTATAGGTTTTAAAAATCTTTACTATGCTTAGTGTTTTATTTTTTTTTTTTTAACTATATATCTGCTATAGACATAGAAACGAATATAGAACCTTATAATAAGAAAAAAAAGAAAAAACGAGAAATTTAAAAAGAGATGTTATTTTGAAGCGGAAGTCGATTAACTTTTTATGTTAGCTAAATTCTAGGAAACAACTGCCTCTTCATTATTTCGACAAAAACTTCCTCGAAACATGTCTGTCATTAAAAATAAAATTATTTATCTCACAATACATATCTGCATGTTTACTTATAATTTAATTAAAATCCTCTATCTTCTTTTAAAACTGTTTCTTATTCTCATAGAGAATAACATTTAAAAAAGACAAAATTAAAAAAAGCTTGAAAAGTGTTTGTACAATTAATTTAAAGTACAATAATTATAAACTAGTGATGCGGTGCATACAGAACTCTCGTAGAATGGTTCTTTTATATCAGCCATACTATGCTCTCAATAATGATATCAGGATAATATTTCAGTAAAACCTGACATTCTTATTCAACGTGAAACGAGCATTAAAATTATTTTGTCCATTCTCATGATTTATTAATATTAACGCAGGCTCGCTACGCTCGCCTCTTTATTCAGAATTTGTAATAATATTTATTAATTACGGTTATTGCAGGCTCGCTGCGCTCGCCTGTTTATATATAGTAAATATAGTTATTATTTAATGAAAAGAAGGCTCGCTACGCTCGCCTGTTTGATTCAGAATTTGTAGTAAATATTTATTAAATAAATTTATTGTAGGCTCGCTACGCTCGCCTGTTTGATTCAGAATTTGTAGTAAATATTTATTAAATAAATTTATTGCAGGCTCGCTGCGCTTGCCTGTTGATTCAGAATTTGAAATAAATATTTATTAAATATAAGTTATTGTAGGCTCGCTACGCTCGCCTGTTTGATTCAGATTTTGTAGTAAATATTTATTAAATATAAGTTATTTTAGGCTCGCTACGCTCGCCTGTTTGATTCAGAATTTGTAGTAAATATTTATTAAATAAATTTATTGTAGGCTCGCTGCGCTCGCCTGTTGATTCAGAATTTGTAGTAAATATTTAATAAATAAATTTATTGCAGGCTCGCTACGCTCGCCTGTTTGATTCAGAATTTGTAGTAAATATTTATTAAATAAATTTATTGTAGGCTCGCTACGCTCGCCTGTTTATACAGTAAATATAGTAATTATTTAATCAAATTAAAGATGGCTCGCTACGCTCGCCTGTTTGATTCAGAATTTTGTAGTAAATATTTATTAAATAAAGTTATTGTAGGCTCGCTACGCTCGCCTATTTATACAGTATTTGAACTCTTTTCCTACTTTTATTGACCTTTACTTTTACTTATAGCATGCAATGCAGATTCATATTTTTTAATAGTCCGCCACATTTAAAATATTCTGTGTGAAATTTTATTAGTTACACATTCTTTTCCTTGTCTTAAAGACCTTAAAACGATGTATAACACATTATTCTGACTGAAACTTTTTATTTTAGTCGTCCGCCATTTTGGCCGCCATCTTGAAAACATGAAGTGTGAAATTTTATTAGTTACACATTCTTTTCCTTCTCTTAAAGACCTTTAAAACGATGTATAACACATTATTCTGACTGAAACTTTTTATTTTAGTCGTCCGCCATTTTGGCCGCCATCTTGAAAATATGAAGTGTAACATTTTATTAGTTACATATTCTGTTCCTTCTCTTAAAGACCTTCAAAGCTATGTATAACACATTATGCTGGCTAAAACTATTTTTTTTAGTCGTCCGCCATATTGGCCGCCATCTTGGAAACGTTTAGTGTGGAATTTCCAAAAACTATACAGTTCTCAAAAAATGCTGAGATGCATCTATGTGCCAAATTTCGTTGAAATTGATCAATTTTTACGCCAGTTATCGTTGGGCAAACAAACAAACACACAAACACACAAACTTTTCAAATCCCAAGTCTCTGAAATGAAGAACTCACTACGCTCGTTCAATAAGAATATCTAACCGGTTCTATGGTTTTTTTCAACATTATTTTAATTAGAAGGAAAAAATAGTTAAAATGTTTTATTTACATACTATATTATGTTTACTTGTTATTATTATAGTTCTATGCTTTGAATTTTGGTTTTAATTGTAGCTCTATTTAGCTTTGTGAAAAAGGAGTGATTGTGTAAATTATGATGGGAATATAAATAAACAAGTAAGGCGCGCTTCACGTAAATACGTAAGATGTAAGGTGATAATCGTCGGTCTCTGTATGACCTTTTTCTTTATTTTTCAATAAATTTTATCGTATTAATGTTACTTATCGGTTACTTACACATATGTCTCGTATCTTGGGTATTTCTTTATGTAATTTTCATGAAACATGATTTAAGACGGTTTCCGTGTCCTAGTAATATAAACATCGAATAAAAGCCGACATTATTCAGTATGAACTTCTTTTGCCGGTGTTTTCACCCATTTGAGTAAACATTTTGCGTTATTTCCGAAATATATTAAACTGTAAAAAATATCAAATCATCAGAGTTGAGCCGACATCGGGAAATTGCCCTGCCTATGCTCTCCTTTCAGTCCGTAGACCAGGGCGAGGAGTTAGGTCCCTTTGCCCAGACTTAAATGTAAGCCTACAATGGTTCGTAAACACTTGTCATGGAAGTGTAAAAATACCACTTTGACGTAGGTCCAAGTTGGAAAAAATAGCTCGTTGGAAATAGGCTCTAGTTTTGAGCCATGTCGTGTTGTTGGCAGCATAGGAGATTTCAATGTAGTCGCCCGCCATATTGGCTGCCATCTTGAAAATATTAAGTGTAAAATTTTAATAGTTGCATAATATTCTTATCCTACACTTCAAGACCTTTAAATTGATTTATAACATGTCATGGTGACTAAAAACTTTTTTTTATTGGCCTTTTTTTATATTGGCCGCCATCTTGGAAATATTAAGTGTGAAAACTCCAAAAAATGTACAGTTGTCACAAATGCCGAGATGCACTTGTGTGCCGAATTTCATATTCCTAGCTATAGCAGTTTATGAATTGAAACATCCAACGGACAGACAGACAGAGCCATTATATAAGGTTTCTTTTCGTACTTCGTTCAGAAACCTAAAAGGCTCTTCAAGAGCCGAGAGCATTGTTGAAAACTCTCCGTATTTTCTGGATGGAGCATATTTCGATTATTGTTAATTTACTCGATAGCATTTTTATCGAGATGTCTCGTTTAATAGTGATATTAAACAGAAAACACTTAATGCATTATATTCTATGCCTACTTTTTCAGTGAAACCCATAATTTCTATTGCTTAAAACATTACCAATCTCGAGGATAATTTTAAATTAAATATATACAGTACATTAATCAGTTTAGTGCGTGTGTCTAAAATATATTCTGCCAATTAGTGTTTAGAATCGATGTATGAAGTCGATTCGTCAGGGACAAGCGCAGAAATACGAAATCGAAATGGTGTGCCAATTAGTGTGGCAGATAGCTTCCTCGCATCCTATTTCTTATACTTAAATGATTTTAAATTTATTCGATTTCCTACCCGTTATTTAAACCTGTCAAAATTGTTTTGATTTTTAACATGAATTAAAGTATCAATTTGGGAAAATTTAAAGAGCGCAGGCTGTAGGAATTAATCTGGGCCTATCTCCTGGCTACTTTCGACAAACCATCAAAATTTCATAAAAATCAGATGAGTAATTTTGAAGATATAGATATAAATAAATGTATGATTGAGTGCATATAGAAGAGAAACAATTAGGCGCATAAGGTTGGAACTTTCAAGGGACCAACAATGGGTTAATTTTTACCTGCCATCAAAATTTCATTAAAATTGGACGAGTAGTTTTTGAGATATGTTGGTTCGCAAATATTTAGCGACTTAGCGACAGATAGACCGACAAACCGACAGACAGATACTGAACAAAACATGTTCCTTGATGTCTGAAACGGATTTCTGTCTTGGAATTTTTGAAATCGGAGACATAAAAATGTTTCGTCCTACAGAACGATCACACAGGTTCCGTTACTGTTAGTAAGCTCTGAAGCAAAATAGAGCATGTGTGACCTCATTGTTCCTCATTGAGGAGGAGTTAAATATGCAAACAATCCTTACTAATGTACATGTGTACCATTGTTATCAGTTATCACTTCTTATCTCCGTGCCTTTTATTTCTATTGTTGTCTGTTTTATATGTTAATGCTTCTTGAATGCTGTTTTTAATGTAACAAAAGCATATAAAACTACAAAACGCTTACTTTTTCAGAGACAATTTTCAATTGTTATTATTATTAGAAATAACAATTCAATAGTTTAATAAAGTAAAAGTAATAAATCATTTGGTGGCAAACAAGATAATAAAATTTAATATAATGCTGTTAGGTACATTATTATATCGTCGAAACTGTCCCAAAACAACGAATATATGAATTATGACCTTTATATCATGTAATAGGCAAAATCAGAGATTTACATTTCACAATTAGTTACAAATTCGCAGAAAATACGAATCTGCTGTAGAACATTCATTACCATTACTCTTCTCTAATTATATTAGTTCATGAAAACCACATTGTCCTCCGAAATGAGCGGAACGTGGCCGCTTTCCACCGTTTCATTTTTTTTCCAATGCCTATTGCCAAGCTATGCCCCGCAGATAAACTTAGCCGACCACATATTCTTAAAGACGACCAAAAGAATAACTTAAACAAATAATTCTAGCTTGATGTTTGTCAGGCACTTTTTGGCATGCTATCTCCTGAACTATTATAAGCATAAAAAATTAACAAAACTGTATTTTAAGAATTCGAGTGTGGATCTAATATTAGCGAGATGATAATAGGAATAAATGGTTGTTGTGGAAATGAAAGAAGTAGATACAAGGTGACCAATAAATAAAGATTTATTTATCTGAACTTTTTTTCAGAATTATCATTTGTGATCATTTAAGTGAGAGTATAATACGTATGTAATTATTATGTTGATCGACAAATTAAGAGAAATTACTACACAATTATCTTCAAGACGGAGTGAAAAACGTTAATTGAATGAATTAAATTAAAATATTATGTGACGTTATTTGAACATTAATGGTGCCCAGGATCATAGAGAGGATAAAACTGCAGTTAACCAGCCCCCTAGGAAAAGTCGTTAGAAAATTGGGGGGCCTCAATCGAATGTATTGTTCAGACAAAGGAATATCATGTCTAAAATTTATTAATTATATAGATATAATCTTTCAAAAGTATAAATCTTAAAAATTAACTTTTTTGACAAAGGGATATAATCTCTTAAAGTGAATAAATCGATTCTCGACTGTATGGATAACTGCAGATTAGCCCATAGGGAGAAAGATTTATTGAACGTTCCATCCAACCCGTCTTTTATACCTATATATAATAATTTGTAACGCATTTATAATCTACGTAAAAATATAATAATACTGTCATACTCTGATGCAATTGTCAATTAGTGTTGATTAGGAGGGTAACTGCGTAGTCTGATTGACAAGAATTAAGCGTTTGTATCTTTCACTACAGCACTACAGCCTTTCAATTTTTACTTATTTTTATTGCGCATTGGTGGTCACCCCGATGCATTCATTTTCTTGTTTTCTCTCTCTTATGATCTAACTGAGGGTTTAGGTCAAAAGTAAGAGTGTGGTACGCAATAAGTAATATAATACAGAAACAAAAATTAAGAAGAAAGAATTCTTTGACATTTGACTCGATTAACTAACAAAAGACTGATATGCTAAAACACAAAAGGAAATAGGAAACCTTAAAAGTTAACGAACCTAAACGATATAGAAGGTTACCAGCTAAGTTGTTAGACTTTATCGCGTATTATAACGTTATATTCGCCGTTCTGGAGAAACACCAGTGTAAGTGCAATGTTTTGTAAATTTGAGTTAGACACATGGGTATATATAAAAAAGTTCGTTCTATCCAATGCTTCAACGTCCGTTTTGAAATTGCCACTTTTAACCGATAAAGAGCTAAAAAGTCGTTGTGGACCTGCCAGGTTTTTGACTTATTTTTATAGATAACAACGTCGCATGGTTCAGTTTCGCGTTTGTTTTGAAAGAAAGTACTACCCATTTTATTATAAAAGTGACGCATTTGTACTATACCCCACGTGCTTAGCTATTTCTTATTTAATTACAGCGGCTATAGTTGTACTTCAAGTCAAAAATTCTTCAATTTTTAAGGACGAAAATGTACTTTAAGTCATTGTTCACTTTAATCAGGAGTTCTTTGTTTTGTGATACGTCACAATTATTAGACAATAACGAGTAAAAATCGACATTAAGTGCAGTTACGCCATTGACCAATGTAGAAATAAAGTTTACTCAATATTAGATTTTATTATTCAAGATAACCAACAAAATCACATTTAAAATAGCCATAAAATAGTTTTATCTCCAGTAGGGAAAAAAGTTATGATTTTGAATTAGTTTAGAGGGACTAAAACAGGTCTTTTCGTCCCTGACTCGAAAAGTAGGGCGAAAAAGTAAAGTTGGGCAAAAAAGTAAAGTTGGGCAAAAAAGTAAAGATTGCAACTTAATTATTTCATAAATAGTAGAAAATGTATGGGTAATGTAATGAAGTTGTTGAAATCAGGTTGGCGGCACTGCTCTTTTTTGACCATGTTTATCTTTGTTTACAACATTATAACCTGCATCTAAATAACCTTTTATTTGAGTTTAATTCCAATTCTTATTTGTTTTTAATATTGAATCTCTTATATCTACTATTAAAAGTTCTAATCATTATTGTTATTTATTAAAAAAATAAATAAAAACTGTGCTATGGACGAAAATGTGTATTTCCTTCCTACTGGAGATAAAATATTGTATGTACCTTGTACCTCGTGAGTAAAGTGCCATTATTCCCCTCGCGATAATTATCTCGCTGCGCCTCGGGAGCTAATTAGAGTTATTCCCTCGGCTGCGCCTCGGGATTTAGGGTCCATGGTTCCTTCGGCTTCGCCTCAAGAACCATCTTTTTCCCTCAGGGAATAATGGCTTACTTTACTTCCTAGGTGCATAAATAACTATTATGTTGTTAGTCGTTATAGAATTAAATATGTAATATTATGTTGTTACTATTGATTCAGAAACTATATCAATTCCTTTAAATTGATTAATTATTAAATTTATATTAAAACTTATAGATTCATAATATATAAAATGCTATATGGTGTAATTTTAACATATTAACTTCACTTACAATACCTAATTAATAAGTGTTGTGTACACTCTAAGGTCTCCAGAGCAACAATGACGTTTAAACAAAATTTAGGGGTAAATTGGGGCACATTATTTTTTGTAAATACTAACTAAAAGGGCCTTGGGTAAACTGTATATTGCCTGGTTTTCATATTGATTAAAAATATTTCCTTCTATTTATCACAAATTGTAGAAAATGTAGTTTGTTTTTCTGATCTCCTAAAAAATTACTACTTTTGCACTTACGTCCACATTTCTCTAGAACGACGATGTTATAACATTAATATATTTGGAGTTTTAGTAATTTGTACTCATCAAACAGTAGCGTAACAGCCCTTGCCGGGCGTATGCCTGCCAAGGGGCTTATAAAAGTTATATGTGATGGATAACACGGGTTAGTATGTCGCTCCACCAGCTGAATATTCCTTATAATTGGCATATGTAACCCGATAGATCCCATTCCACTTAAGCAGTAACTCATTTTTGGAAATGGGTGGACCATTCTTTTCAGATTTAAATGAAAATCGATAATTCATGAGATGATTATAAGACATTTCAACAAACTTTATGACCCCAAAAGTTAAAAATACTGATAGGCCTAAATATCTGAGCCACACTCTTAGTGAGGTGTGATGTTTCTCATTATTACCACATCGATTGGTTTAAATTTTTTATTGAACATCCTTCCAATAATGATGACTTTATACTCTGGTTTGTAAGAATGAAAATAAAGCAAAAAAATATTAGACTTTAAGAATAATTTGAAAATCCCAGGAAAAACACTTATGTTAAAAAATTAAGACAAGTCTCTCGTAAAAAGTTGTGAGATCATAGCAGTTCTTCTAGATATAATTTATCCAGTACAAGTAAATGATGTTGTTTGTCTGTCCCCTCTCACTATTCTCTGTCTCTCACAAACTCAAACCTTTTCTTTCTCAAATCACTCAAGACGTTGGTGTGATCTAATTTTTTAAAAACTAGTATGGTTTGTCGAAAGTACCCGAAGGCTACCACAGGTAGCCCCAGATTTATTTATTAACTTGATATTCTTATTGAAGTAAAAAATTTCATTTTCAGATTCAAGGCAAAATGTTTATGCGAATTACTAAAAATCTAGGTTGAAGACCCTCAATTCGTTTTGTAGTAGCATTAAATTTATTAAGCATTCACAGATAGTATGAG
The DNA here is from genome assembly GCA_951217055.1 of Gerris lacustris. Classification (NCBI taxonomy): domain Eukaryota; kingdom Metazoa; phylum Arthropoda; class Insecta; order Hemiptera; family Gerridae; genus Gerris; species Gerris lacustris. Next base: position 48,520,656 of record OX578281.1, read on the forward strand.
TTTCTAGACTAATTTCTCAATGAAGTGAAATGAATGCTTATAATTAACTATATATCCTAATATTTATTACACGAACCTCCTTCTTTTTCTCCAGTCATATACAATGAATTAGAAAACAAGATAGATATTAAAAAATATCTTAATAGTTAATAGCTACCCTTAAATCTTTTATATTTGTCATAAAACAGTATTAGACTAGAGTAAAAATTAAATTAAACATTCAAATAAATTGACTTTAATATTCATTCTATTTTTTTGATGTTTAGACTGACTACAATTTTTTTTTATGAATTGTAATTTGCCAATCTATACATTTAAGCTAGAAAACAATGGCTTTGTTCCAACGTTTACGTCAATTAGAAATGGTTTTTAGTATAGTAAATGCATAAGAAAAATAAAAATGGCAACAGGCTCTGCAACAATAATTCCTATCGATAAGATGTTATTTGTCGGTGTTGCAAAGATAAAATATGAGAGGGAATGTCGGGAGAACAAATGTTACAAGCAAAACTCATTTTGTTTGAATGGTGGAGGGGGTAGTTTAGGAATAAACTACTCAGAGGCAAGAACAAAAAATGGGAACAAAAACAAGGACATTCCCCCCCCCCCCAACAACTCTCTGATTTATGATGGACAGTATAGCCGATATAAAAAATAAACAGTGGTTGCAAAATTGATGTAGGTATTATATGATATGTCTCTTTTCAAAATTGTTGTTTGTCTGCCAACAAATGTGTTTGGATGGTAAAGAAAAATTAATAAAATAGACTAATATAAATTATAAGGATCAATGGAATACCCCCCCCCCCCCCCCAAAAAAAAAAAAAATAAACTAACGTTCTTCAATAGTAGGCAATTGACACGATTGACAAGTATGATTACTTACCAAGTCCAGAAGATAACAGAAGTATTGTGATCTTTCTAAAGAACGAAAATTTTTTGACTCCGATTTTTAGATTCCGAAATATTATCCTGGACAGAAATCGGTTTAAAACACCACGAAATATTTTTTTATGTATGTCTGTTTGTCAATGTCTCGTTCAACGTTTTTGCGAACACCATATCTTAAAATCTACTCGTCCGATTTTGTTGAAATTTGGCTGGTAAACAAAATTAGCCCATTGTTGTTCTCTTGTTAATTCCAACCTTTGTTTCTCTTTCACAAGTACACAAACTTTTTTTTTTACTACCCTATTGTTTTATATCTTTAAATGTACTCATCCGATTTTAAAGAAATTCGGATGGTTTGTCAAAAGTTGCCCACTGATGGTCCCTTATTAATTTTAACCGCCACATAAATATTCTTAATGATATTTTATTCATGTAAAAAAAACTTTGCCAAGTAGTGTGGCACATAGCTTCCTCCCGTTCTATTTTGTATACTTTAATGATTTTATACTAATGTTGCCAAATTTATTTAATTCCCTCCCCCCTTTTAAAAACTGTCAAAAGTGTTTTGATTTTTTACATTAATTAATGTATCAATCTAGCAAAAGTTACCAGGCTACTTTCGACAAACCATTCAAATTTCATAAAAATTAGATAGGTGCTTTTGATGATATAGGTGTAAATAAATGTATGTTTGTGCGCATGTGGACAAGGAACAAATAGGCACAGAAGGTTGAAACTTATATGGGACCAAATATGGGCTAATTTTGACCATCCAGCCAAATTTTAATAAAATCAAATGAGTAGTTTTTAAGATATGTTGGTGTATTTCTGTCATGGAATTTTTGAAATCGGAGACCTAAAACATTTTCGTTCTTCGTAACGATCATATAGCTTCCGTTACCTTCGGTAAGCTCGGAAGAAAAAAAAAACAATTTTGACAGATTTAAAGAGGGGGGGAGGGGGAATTACTTAATTAGAATATAATCGGTTGTTAAAGCTAAGCAAAGCAAAGTACGCGAGGAATCTATGAGCCACACTAACTGATGCTTAGCATACAGACATTTTAATGAAATGTTCAGTAATGAATAAATTGCGTTCACGCTGGAAAAAACGACATATTGACTCCGCTAAAATGTAGGTACCAATATATATAAGAAAGTTATTGATTTCAAATTTGTGTTTTCACGAGATACCGTACGTAATTCTACTGGCGCTTTCCTCATATTATGGTAATGCTTATAACAATGCTTTCCTCTTCATGCTTATAATGATGATTGCTGTATATGAGAAAATATTGTCGGAGTTTGTCGAGCCGATATTTTGGTAGAAGTAAAGGTATTCAACAAAACATAATATTAATCCTCTTGGTACACTGGAAGGTGGAAGAGAATGTGACTGGGTTAGTAAGTAAATGCGATATTCTCCGTCACTATTCTATTTCAACCTATGCAAATTAAACTTTTGGTATGCTAATATCACATTATGTGTCCCTATATCTTATCATCATATGTATGTATTTAAATAATCAATATATAAATTTGGGCCGTAGGCTGCCGCGGGTTGTATCGTAATTTCTCGTTTTTCCAGTTAAATCCGTGTCATGATAGGTTTGGAGAAAGTTTCACTTCCACTACTGGAACATCTTCAGGAGTGTGATGTAATATATAAAGTTAAATATGTAATATATTAAGTTAATATATGTAAGTTCAATATACAAATGTAAATCTAGTTCCATCGAGTTAACTTCTGAATGTATCATGCACCAAGTCCATCGTGATTCAAATTTAACAGTAAAACTAAGAAATGTAATACATACTTTATTTTCCCCGTCCATAAAGTATATTAGACTTAGTTTTCTATGAATACATAAAAACATATAATGTAAAAATTAAAGTAGACTATGCATAGCAATATGGTAAGACCATATTGACGTATAAGACCACATAATAAAGCTTATGTAATGCTATTTGTATTTTAACACCGTCAAGCGTTTATTTATTTAATCTCTCCAAAAGTAATCTCATCTTTATAAAAATAAAGTTTCTATTTTTTCATGTGGTTAAGCTACTTTTTTTTTAGTAAGGATTTCTAAAACAAACGTTTTATCAAGGTTGCATATTAAAATATCAAGGGGTATTGTTCCCTTAGAGTCAATTTTATCCCTACATATTTTGTAAAACTCTCATGGAAATCAGCGAGTCCTTTGGGACAGAAGGTTATGTTTAAAAAAAGGTTATTTTCTCCCCTTTTTTTTATTGCATAAAATAAAAAAAAGAGGGGAAAAGGTTTTCTTTGTCTAAAAAACTTTTTTGCTACCGAAATAAAGAAAGGAAAAAACTACATTGTTGAAACATGAATAAACTTAATCTAACAATGTTTCAATGTTAAATAGAGCCAGTTATACTTATAAAATTAGTTATTTTAAGTTTTCATATTAAAAAAGAAATAATTACATTATTACAATAATGTAAAACTCTTATTAATTAATTCTATAACTATTTGAAAATATGTTTTTGTAAACTTAGAGCCAAATGGAGAGCCTGTGTGGCCGTGTGGATTAAATTACTTACCACGTCTGCTCGTCCATCAATGAATCAAGGGTGGCACGAGGTTGTGTGTTCGATCCCTCGCTGTGATGCTCTGATTTATATGGTTCACTAATGATCATACCGTACTCGCTTCGTTGGCATGATCGGTGAAGTTGTGAAATTCGGGTATGATGTGTGAAATTGCTGGAACTCTCTACCATGGAGCTGGCCAAATGGATTTAAAATATGACTTAATTGCTAGGTTCGAACAAGTGGTTCGTCCTAATTGTCTAGTACTAACACTAGGGCCTTACTACTACCACTAGAGCCAAATGTCCTGTGAAAAAAATAAAACTATATTATGTATGGAGTTCTATTTATATTGTGTACTCTCGTTTCATTTAATCTGGTCTTTGAGTTTCCTCTATATTAATGGATTTCCAAAGTTACTGACCTGGGGAAAACATTAAACATAATTTGGTAGTTCTATTTGTAAACCAAGAAGCACAGGGAAAATACAAGTGGTATGAAATTAATGGTTCTTAATTAATTAATTAATTATTTTTCAAGATTCATTATTTTGGCTCTCATGCTTACCCAACATTTAACAATAATAATGAGAAAATATTAGTTGTAGATGGATAACATTGTCTCATGTAAGACCCCTGTCCGGTGACAAAGCTCATAATAATTGTAAATTTGTTTAAATTCAGACATTTTATTTAAATTAAGAATATGGATAGCGAGGATCAGTCAATTAAAATTGTTGATTCACCGTCGTTTCGAAATAATATATTTCCTACTTCAATATATAAACCAGAATGGCATATATCAGCCTTAATTGATTTTTTAATTTTTGACTGGTCCTCATTCTTTACAAATACTTATACAGTCTCAAATAAAATAGACAACCCTATAAGTTTAGTTAAAATGTTACGAGGCCATTGCCGCTTCAGGCGTCTGAAAGAGTTGTCAGAAATTATGACAAGAAAAAATGAACAAGAAGAATGATAAGTTACGATAAAGAATTTATCCAGTTGTGCAAAATACATTGATAACAAATAAATCAAATGGAGGGAAATAAAAAATGAATTAATACTTCGAAGAAATGTAATACAGTGGTGGCCACTTAATCTAATCATGTTAATATCAACCGCTTAGTTTGACTAGAGGTGCTTGGAACGGGGCCACCCAATACCAATGCACATAAAATTTTAGCAATATTTCGTTTTATTGCGATCAGAAGTCGAGAACTTTGTTTTTTTTTTAATCATTTTCGGGGAAACGATTAGAGCTGTGGCTCTGGAGTTTCGGTGAGCACCCTTTTTTCCTCAGAAACCTCACCTCACCTCCCCCTCTTACTACTAAGCACCCCAGTCAGATCTCAGAACTCAGAGTGTCTTAGTCTTTCAATGATTAGAAGTCTTTCAATGAAGTTAGAAGATGATTTGTATTGTTTTTAAGGTTAATTTTTAACCTTCTAAAAATGAGCCCTTCGAAACGCCGTGATCATGTACATTTAATTACATTACATATTTATGAATTAGTTTTGTCCCTTAAGATTTATTTCGTATTGTTTCTAAAAATAAAATTAAAATAAATGTTATGCAAAATTATGAATATTGCAATTCAAATATTATAATTTATTTTCTGATTTGTCATCTCATCACTAATTTTAGTTAATAAAGACACAGTCTTGTTCATAATTTTGTTTTGTATATTGAGTTTACCTTCCTCCTGGTGGTATATTTTCCTTATTATTATCAGTTGGTAAATGGTATCACTTTATCTGGGTCGTAAAGTGGCGTCTACTGTATATACTGGGTTGAAACTAAATAACTAACTCCATGTTGCTACGTGCTACAGTCCTTATACTGCGTTGAAACTAACCTACTAATTCTGTGCTGCAAAGTAATGCAGTCCTTATACTGCGTTGAAACTAACCAACTATCTCCGTGGTGCTAAATGATACAGTCCTTATACTGCGTTGAAACTAACCTACTAATTCTGTGCTGTAACGTGATACAGTCCTTATACTGCGTTGAAACTAACCAACTAACTCCGTGGTGCTACGTACTATATTCCTTATACCTCTAACTCAAGTGTAATTAAAGATATTCCACTAGTTGGAGGTAATCAGTTTTTCAGTAGTCTCAATCAAAGTGAATATTTACTTGTAATCATCCTTTAATTATTTCTTTATTTCTTTCTGTTTTCCAGATCACAAGTAATTTGATGCAAAATGAAGACAACTTTAGTAAAAACGATCTTTCGATGAGGCTCTTGGATTACTGCCCTTCACAGAATGTAAGTAATGATATAATGTTATTATTCTATATTTTTCTTTCTCTCTTATTTTTTTACTAAGAAAGATAAAAAATAGTAGAACCACGTCTAGACTTGAGTCTCGAGAAAATTTATTGTTTTATTTTAAGTTCTGTTGGGGAACTATTCTTAAAGAAGGAGAGGTTTCAGAGGGAGTGGTAAGGAGGGAATCAATTTTCCAAGAGAAGGGAATAACTATAGATCGATAATAAATTATGAATCCATAATAATAAACTAAATACATTTTTAAAAAAGTTCAGGTATACTATAAATTAAACTAAAAATTATTAAAAAGTTGGTATCGTGGTTTTTAAACTTGATGCTTTATTTGTTCATTAATTTCGATGAGCCATTGAAAGGTTTTAGTTAATTTTATCATGAGAGTCTAGTTTTAACCCATTAATGTTAATTGACAATCGCCAATAAGTTAATTAACGTTTACTGTAACACCATAATAGTTTGAAGAGGCATAATTGATTATAATCAGGAATAAAGATTTTCGTGGCTGAATTCATCTTAAGAATAATTTATCTTTTCCTGTTAAAATCTCTTGATAGATGCAATTCCGATATTTCGTTTATTTTACTAGAAGCATCAGAGGTGTTTAGCACCTTAATGCTAATGAGTTAAGGATATCTATGTTAAAATTTGCTGTCGTTTTGTGTCAACATAAAAGTACCCCACATTCCTAAACATACCTCCAACAGAGAAAATGAAATGTATACGACTTAACGTCATTTCATATTACTCTTTCCTAAAAAAATCTTTATTTGTATTAATCCTAACATTAAAATACCCCTTTGTAATTGAATATAAATTACTCTATTGTGGTTTAGATCTAAATTAATAATTTATTTGTGTTCTCGTTGAATTATTTTGACAAAATTACTAACCAACCAACTACCATACATTCAAATAATTTATATTGGTTTAACTGAAATACCTTTGAACATTGAAAGGAATATTTAAGTTAAGACAAGCCTGTCTTAAACATTCTACCTGTATTAGACTAAGACGAGTTTAATTAATAACTTTGATTGATGACACTAATCACTTATTCCTGGTTTCTTTCACCTAGTGGCGTAGACGTAAAGACATTCCATTAAATTTGGTTTTGTACCTCACTTATTTCTGGTTTCTTTTACCTCCATTAGACGTAGAGACAAGGAATTCCATTCAGTTCGGTTTTGGACCTCACTTATTCCTAGTTTCTTTTACCTCCATTAGACGTAGAGACAAGGAATTCCATTCAATTCGGTTTTGGACCTCACTTATTTCTGGTTTCTTTTACCTCCATTAGACGTAGAGACAAGAGATTCCATTCAATTCGGTTTTGGACCTCACTTATTCCTGGTTTCTTTTACCTCGAGTAGACGTAGAGACATGAAAAAGAATTCCATTCAATTCGGTTTTGGACCTCACTTATTCCTGGTTTCTTTTACCTCGAGTAGACGTAGAGACATGAAAAAGAATTCCATTCAATTTGGTTTTGGACCTCACTTATTCCTGGTTTTTTTTTACCTCGAGTAGACGTAGAGACATGAAAAAGAATTCCATTCAATTTGGTTTTGGACCTCACTTATTCCTGGTTTCTTTTACCTCGAGTAGACGTAGAGACATGAAAAAGAATTCCATTCAATTTGGTTTTGGACCTCACTTATTCCTGGTTTCTTTTACCTCGAGTAAACGTAGAGACATGACGAGGAATTCCATTCAATTCGGTTATGGACGATCGTCACTGATAAGGCCTATGGGGTTTTTTTTGTCATTGGGAACTACTAACCTCGCTTACTCTAGTCCAATATATTTACGTTGGAATGAAATTAAATATGAAGGGGAACCTGTATATTATCACGATTTTCTTAGAAATTTGATTAAGGTGTAATGAAAATTCTTCGCCAAGGAAGGAGCCTTTGTTATAGAGCCATTCTCCCCGAGAGAACTTACTTATTTAGTATTTGATTATACTAGGTGTAGGTGTAGGTCCAATGCTATATGTAAGCATTGGATTAAGTCTGTAATATGCATTAAGTCTGTAATATGCAGATACTAGGAAGTAAAACTAAGTAGCCTAACATAGCATTGCATCTAGTATAATCTTAAACAAAAAAGTAACTCTTTAATGAACTAACCAGTATTAATTATAAAAATCAATGCCAATGACCATAGTGATCTCTAATTTCTTTTATTTTTTTTTGGTAGAAACTCAATCTGCTAGATGATACTAATATGGTGCTATGCAACTTCTAATACATACGATGTACTTTTATACATCAAATTTTACATTTTTAAATAAAACTATAGATTCTAAATTATTTCTTGATTAATATTATTACTATTTTTTTCTCGATATGGTGCAACTGCGGAGTTGTTTTTTCCCTTAAGTATAAATTGGGTTATCGCGTGACAGCTGTGTAAATTATAATTATAAATAATATTTAATGTTATACATATTAAAATGTCCTTGTAATATATTTGTGTATTTAAAGTTCTTTTATAATTTTTGTTTGAAATAAAGAAAATTTCCGTTGAAATACATAATTCATCAGAATTTCCTTGCTTCATGAATAATAAATTATTATCTTTTATTTACTGTAAATATTTCGAGTCGAAATTTTCTCTTTTTGTTGTTAATTACTTTTCTTTATACTCAAATGCAGGACACACAAATGATAAAGAATTTGAGAAGTATTTTATTTTTAAATTCATTTTATAAATTATAGAAGTAGTTAAAACGTTGTTTCTAAAGTCGAGATATTCTAGTCCACAGCAGTAACGTTCTGAACTCATTAAAAACATAAAAAGAGTAATTTTTAGGGATCCTTAAATTTTGACCCTTTGCTTTTTTTTTAGTCCTTATTCCATTGCTCCAAAAAAAAGATTAGCACAAAAATATTTTGTCGAGTTGTAGAAATGTTTGAAAGCTGACTTTGTGAGTGGATAAAAAAGAACACTTTTTCTCAACATTATAATTATTTTTAAGAATCTTTTTAAATATTCTTTGAATTCGTTATTGTTAGACTTGACATCATCATGAGTTATTTCTATCGAGTATAAGTGCCTGGCTGAGCTCCGGGCCAGCCAAATTTATTTTTAATTACTATTTCCTCGAATAAAGTTCTTATTATCAGTTATTAGCAAGTAATAAGTAATTAGTGATTTGCATATAATGACCTTAAGTGTATAGTGTTTGTAGAGTTTCCAAACGTGTTTACACATTAGCCAAACGTGTTTACTCATTTGCCAAACGTGTTAGTGGTTTCTTGGCTTGAAGTTATAGTATTAGACCACTGCTATACTCGCACTTATCATTTCAAATGACACTAATCCACACTAATCACTTAAAGCGTCCGCTTTACACTTAGACCACTAAACACTTGAAATATGCATCTTCACATGCAACTAATCAAAGTGTAAATTGGCCTTTATGTAAACAAGTGACTAACTGGTTACTTATGTCAATTGTAACAGCTGATGGTGCTACACATAACCTACGTCATCCATTAAATATATATAGTTGTATAAGCCCTTTGACAGCCTTAATCCCTTTACAGGCTGTTGCGCTATGGAGTTAGTTAAAGCTTAATAGTATCTTTATCAATATATACTATACTGAACCCTATGTTTGATATATAATATTACATGAATGAAATATCTCTAACTTCGTTTAATTTAATAAATTACCCCTGAGGACCCATTGCATTAAAAATTTAATAAAGATTTTTATTTAAGATTTATGACCTAAGTAACATTTAATTTTTTTAATGTTCTTCAAAACCGTATATATATATATATATATATATATATATATATATATATATATATATATATATATATATATATTATTATTATTATTATTATTATTATTATTATTATTATTATTATTGTATGTAGAAAGTGGTTAAGGATCCACTTTCTACATAGAAGTATTTATTAACTGCTAATAGAGAAGGGCAAATGAACTGTGTGTATATAAGGGTTTCCTTCATTGCCATGAGAGAGTGATTTACTAAAAAGGTAATATCGAAGGTTAAAGTAGCAGCTAATGGAGAAGGATAAATGAACTGTAAATTATACTCGCGGTTTTTTGCGATTTTTTTTGGAACCGTTTTTTGGAAACCGACTAGAAAAATCTGAAAAGTCGAAAAAAATTATTTTTACCCCCCTTAAAAAAATAAAAACGGTGGACGCGAATTGAAGGGTTTCTTCGAAGGGCTATTGCGGGTAAACCGTAAGTCGTATCGAAAAGCGGATAGCACCAGCGGTGACTGATTTTAAAAGATCTACAACTTTGGTCTCTTGACTTTTTGTCGTACGATCAACGGTTCTACCTTAAATCGAGAAAATTTAATAATTTTTAGTAAATTTTTTGACTTTGAGCTCTCATGGCGTCCACGATTATTGGCCGATTTTATTTTCGATTGGGGTATTTAAACCCCACACTAATGCTCTTTAAAACGAGTATTTATTTTTCAAAATATTTGCATGTTTTGCCGAGAAAAATGAGTATTTATAAAGAAAAAACGGATTTTAAATTCCGTAAATAATGTCATGTTTACGTTATTAATAAATAACTTATTTTTATTATTATGTCATAGTTAAAAACAAGAATATATAAATATAAACAAATATTGAATAATAAAGTATGTTGTTCGATAGGTGAAAGATAATAAATACATTAGTTTCCCCGTAAACACACTTTGTAAACAAATGCTCCCTCTCTTTCTCCGTCACTCTCCCTCACTTCAGTCTTACGTGTCCAGCCGTGACGGGCACCTCTACTCCGGACATCTTTTGTCATACTACCGACATTTATTAAGGTATAATTTTATTCTTATTTATTTAATTGTTTTTATTACCATATTATTGTTACTAGAATTGTTTTTAATAGGTTGTTAAATTCTATATTAAGAAAATGTTTTAATTTATTTAAATAAATAGGTATTTTAGTTTATTTAAATGAATTATTTTCATTATTTTAATGAATATTTTACTTTATTTAAATGTATGTTTTACTTTATTTAAATTAATTATTATGTTTATTTAAATGATTTTTTTACTTTATTTAAATGAATTTTTATGTTTATTTAAATGATTTTTTTTACTTTATTTAAATTAATGTTTTATATACAAGTATTATTGAGTCGAAACGTCTCTTCACTAATGAAATAACTTCTAAGTTTAGTATCTTCTTACAACTCACCGTCCATCATAACTACGTATAATAAATGTTTTACTTTTTTTTTAATTGTTTTATTATCATATTACTAGAATGAACTGATTTATAGTTTGTTAAATTCTATATTAAGTTGATATATTTCAGTTTATTTAAATGAATGTTTTACTTTATTTAAATGAATGTTTAAGTTTATTTAGGGCAATTTATAGTTTAGTTGTGTGTATGGCAATTTATAGTTTAGTTGTGTGTATTATTTCGACGACATTGTTTTCATTTTTATATATGATGTAGCTAAATTTATATGTAGAATTATTATTTCTCCTTGACTTTAACTACTTATGTTTCAATTAATCTCGAGTACTAATAAATAATAAAATAAATTGACAAAGGTTCTATGTTTATTTTTATTATTCTGTAATAAAACTAATCAAATATAATGAAATTTATTTCATGACAGGGCCTACAGTTTACTCTAATATATTAACACTGTGACACAGCCAGCGATTCCTAGCATGAACCTCACTGTTACGACCATCGATTCTACTGCTTTTTCTCAGAAACATTACCGCTTTCCAACTATATAAATCATATTGGATGTTGTCAACCAAAATTTCGGGTCAAATTTTCCGGCCTAAATTTGATCCTTTTGAAATTCATTTTCCCCAAAAATGAACCAATTTCAAAGAAAATTTGTTTATATACGCTTTATTTAACATCAGAAAAAATAATGTGGACGAATTTTTGAAAAAATGAAGAATTAAACATTTCTTATACACGTAACACATATATTAGAAGGTTATTTTAGGTTTTAACCTTCTGCAGGATATTTTAATATTTTTTTAAATTACATAAATGTATGTGTCAGAAAATTGTTTTCATTACCTATCGGTGTAAACATTAATTAGCTGTAATTAATTAATTAGAGATTTATATTTGAGTTTGATCTATGTTGGAAAGTACTTATAGAGGTGCTTATGTGAGATCTTAGTAAAATTTTGAAAATATAGATTATTATTTGCATATTATTTCTGTATAGTGTAAAAGTAAATGTGTTTGATTGTAGAGTAGTAAATATATTTATTTTACACGTTTTAGTTTATTTAGCAAAATAAAGAATAAAGAAATAAAAAAATTAAAGATGGTGGCTCAATCTTAAAAAGAGTGAGACATTTTTTTAAAAAGCGGCGAATTAACACCTCTCATGGAGTTGCATATGTAACAGATTTAAATGACCTTATTGATTTCGTGTATCCTCCTGAAGTTCATTTTAATAGTGAGCAAGCAGCCAATGAGCGATATTAGTTAATTAGGCACAAATGAAAATGCAAATGAAATAAGTTAATAAATATTAAAAAAAATATGGATCACAAAGTGTATGTTACAGTTCGGATACAGAAGTTGATAGTGAAATTATCCTGGGGGGGGGGGGGAGGGGTCAATACATAGATGTGTCAATATTGAATTGTGTAAGCCATTCAGGTTTACCAGATCATAGGTTAACTTTTAAAGAGGGTGCAGATGTCATATTAATGAGAAATTTAAATTCCACTGATCAATTCATTAGTTAATGGAAAGAAACTATTATAGTTAAGAATTTGTCGTTTTTTCTGAGAAAAAGTAGTATTTATAAAGAACAAACAAATTTAAAATTTCATAAATAACTTCATTTTAACATTTTAACAAATGAATATTTTTATAAGCTTATATTCTACAGTTCAAAACAAGTATAAAGAAATATAAAAAATATTGAATTATAAAATTCGTTCTAATTGTATATAAATGATAAATTTAAATTTCATTAATCAATTCATTAGTTAATGGAACTAAACTAATCACAGTTAAGACATCTAAATATTTTTTTCAAGTTAGAAAACCGTCTTCGGAGAAACAATATTAATCCAAGAATAACTTTAAATTTTAAGTTGGAAATAGAGGTGTGGAAACTATGCGTAGACAGTTCCCTCTGAAATTAGCTTACTCGAAGACAGTAAATAAATCCCAGAGTCAAAAATTATCTTTAATTGGTGTGGATCTCAAAGTTTGTAGTATTATATTTGATGAAATGGCCTACTCAATTAACCAATATGATAGTAATAGGTATAATATAGTAATAATACAGCCACAGATTGAAAATTAAAGATGGTTGCTCAATCTTAAGAAAGAGGAAGAAATTGTATACGAAGTGACGTATTAATACCTCTTAATGGAATTGCATATGTAACAGATTTAAATGACCTTATTGATTTCGTGTATCCTCCTGAAGTACTTTTTAATAGCGAGCAATATCTCCAATATATTAAGGTATATCTCTAATATGTATCTAAATATTATTTTCAAGTTAAAAACCCATCTTTGTTATATATTATCAGAGTTCATAAGAAATAAATCCCAGGGTCAAACATTATCTTTTATTGGTGTGGATCTCAGAAAAATGTCTTTAGCGCCGGCCAATTTTACGTCATAGTAAGAAGTAGCTTCTTCATTCAAGTTTTGGTACCATGTGAGAGGGTTACAGATGGAATTGCTTATACACGGAACATTCTTTACTATCCATAACTACATAGTTAAAGTATTTTGTGTAATTATATTATAGTTTTGGGTGTGGCCTAGCTATATGTTTCCTCCGTTTGGCCAAGAAATTCCTATTAAGGGAGGCGGAGTTAAATGTTTTCCTTATTTTATTATCATTTTGGAAAAAGTCCTGAGATATTGTGGGAGGACCCATTTTCGAGTAATTTATTTTATTTTAATATTTAAGCCATTTTCACTTTCTATATTAAGCTAAACAAATAATGAAGTATAAAGTATTATATTCGATGAAATGGCCTACTCAATTAACCAATATGATGAACATATGAATACAGCCACTGATTGCAAGCATGAACCCCGCGCGAAGCGCGGGGCGAATGCTTGTAAATAAAATAAAGGTGTGCATAATTACCATCTAAGAGGGGTTTAATAAAATACTAATATCGAAAGTTAAAGTAGCAGCTAATAGAGAAGGATAAATGAGCTGTATGGACATACAGGTTTGCATAATTGCTAACTAAGAGGGGTTTACTAAAATGCTAATTTCAATGGTAAACGTAGCTATTAATAGAGAAGAATAACGAACTTTATATGTAAACACGGGTATGCTTGAAAGCCATCTGAGAGGTGTTTACTAAAATGCTAATATTTAAGGTCAAAATAGCTGCTACTAGAAAAGAATAAATTAATTTTGTGTACATTAATGTTCGCTTAGTGGCAATCTGAGGGTGCTTTACAAAAATGCTAAAATCGTAGGTTAAAGTAGCTGCTATAATAAAAAAGGGTGTAGTTAATTGCTGAACAGAAGGTTATTTACTAATTCTGCAGGATTTACTTAGTAGCTAATGAGCAAGGTATTAATGCAATTGCTAATAGAAGAGGGTTTCATAATTGGTAATATAGAATATTAAAATAGCTGCTAAGAATGAAAGGTTGAATTTATATAGTATAGTTGGTTAACTAAATTGCCAATACAGAAGAATTTACTTCATTAGTAAAGAAGAATATATTGAAGTTAAGACTGAAAGCTGCTTTAATAATACTAAAATGCTAATATTTAAAGTAAAAGTAGTTGCTAATAGAAAAGGATAAATTAATTTTGTGCACATTAGGGTTCACTTAGTTGCCATCTGAGAGGGCTTTACAAAAATGCTAAAATTGAAAGTTAAAGTAGCTGCTAATAAAAAAGGGTTTAGTTAATTGCTGAACAGAAGGTTATTTACTAATGCTGCAGGATTTACTTAGTAGCTAATGTGCAAGGTATTAATGCAATTGCAAATAGAAGAAGGTTTTATAATTGGTAATATAGAATATTAAAATAGCTGCTAAGAAAGAAAAGTTCAATTTATATAGATGGTTAACTAAATTGCCAGTACAGAAGAATTTACTTCATTGTAAAGAAGAATGTATTGTTAGTGAAGACTATATGCTGCTTTAATACATGAAATTTATTATGAGGAGACAGTTTGTTTACCGGATACTCAGCTTCTCTAGTTAAGGATCATTGGTATTAACTTTATATCATTAAGTATTAACTTCGATCTTCATCATGAGAGGTGAATAACTGGTATATTTATGTTAGTACGTAATAATACTAGTACCTTTAATGCTTATGATTTTGAGTATCGTGTTAACAGTAGTTAAAAATCGTGTCTATTTGACAATTATTTACAATTTAAATAATTTTTAAAAGAATAATAAATTTAAGATCAATAAAAAAAAAAAGTTCAAAAGAAAATGAGCAGGCATGCACAAATAGAAACGTGAGTAGAACTCTTATAAACAAAAAAATCATTAAAATGTTTTGTTGACATAGAAAGCCGACGTGAGAAAGTGCTGTTAGGCTTATACCTGCTCAAAGCCTATACTCTTGTGACTAGAATGTGTCCGAAATATAACAGACTTGGCAAGAAATCAAAAAGGTGAGGCATATGTGTTGGGGAGCCGGGAAGCCAGTTCCTCGAAAACGAAACGGCATCTGGGCGAGTAAAAAGAAAAACAAGCTAACACGTCTGAGTGTATGGTGACATCTACAGACATCGTCCAAACATGTACAGACAGTTCGATAGCAAGATAACAGTTTGAAGATGTGAGAATTAACTAAATACGTAATGGGTAGTAAAATGTTAAGAGATTCTAGCCTGATGAGTTAGGCTGTAAAACAAAACTTTTATTATTTTCGATAAACTTTACATATTTATTATTTTGTTTTTAAAATGTATAAAAACAAATGTTTGTAAAAAAAAAAAAAAAAATCGTAATAACAACATAGATATACAATTTGTTCAAGCTGCAGTGTTACATATATACTACTTGTTTATAGTTATCTATGTAACTAGGCAGCAAAATAGAATTTTACTGACGAGTGATTAAGTTAGCCTCCGAGCCGGAGGCGAGGACAGGCTAACTTGAATTAGGTAAATTACCTTGCCAATTAGGTACTGCCGAGGCAGAACTGTTTCCTTTGCTGCCTTGTTGCATACAATACTTTATTTATTCACGCTATTTAAATGGAAGCTTATTGGTAAACATATTAATGCATTAATAATATAACATTGCTTTGTAATAAAACAAGTATAAAACTAAATTTAAATTAAACAAATTAAAATAAAACTAAACACAAACAAAAACAGATGTTATGACACGCACTGGAAAATACTGTACTTTCTCTGCCTAGGCAGAGAAATATTTTCCTGACTGTTTTAACTACTTTTCTGCCTGTTTTTAATATTTTAATGACAAATCAACAAAATAGTACTTTCCAGCCTAAAAATAGTTAATTAATTCTTAATTTTGCTGCAGTGAGTAGATAAAAAATATTATTTAGTGTTATTAATTAATGTTTCATCACTTAAGTTGCAACACAATGTTTGCTTAGTCGCTTACACTCTCTTGATGTAGAGAAATGATGTAATAAGGAATAATAAATAAGTTGGTTTATATAAATTATTAATTTAATAAACAAATGAAATAAAAAAGAAATAATAATTAGAACCACCATAACTTAAACCTAAACCAAAAAACTATAAAAGAGCATAAAAATAAGTATAAAGAATGAATCAATAAACAAAAGAAAATCAATAAATAAGGTGCAAATTAATTCTAATAACCACACTTATTGCTAATATAAGTAAATTAATATTTGGAAAGATTTTTGTTTAATTATTGTTATTTGTTTTAAAAAATGCATTTTTTACTGTCGTGTTATATTATATATTAGTGTTAAGGAATAAACAAGATAAAAGTGTGACGTAATATTAGAGGCGGGGCCCTCTCTCTAGGTGTTTAACACTTACTTAGGGCCCTCATCAATTATTTTTATATTTATGTATTATTTCTGTTTGTTTGTTTTTTGTATGGTGGAAATATATATTATTATTATTATTATTATTATTATTAGTTTAAATTATTCAATGTGTTAAGTTTGTTCTACATATATTATTTTTAACAGTTTGGCTGGCAACAAAGACCGCTATCTACTGGAATCAAAATCTACTTGATACTAGAAATAGGTCAGTTGATAAAATATAAGAACTATTTTTAAAAGTCACTTAAGACAGACGCAATATCATGAACCCCACACACAGCGTTAAGAGGAGTTAATTAGGCGTTAGGAGTTAACGTCGCATATTCTACAAAGTAGTTTTGAATCAGCACAGAAAAGTATAGAATTATTAATAAACTACGAACAAATAGACAAGAAGTAGAATACAGAAGTAGTAGAAATTTACATACAACAAAGGTTAAACTAAAAGATTTTATTTAGGGACACGAAAAACTCAATTTCTAAGGTCATGGCACAAACATAAATTTTTAAAAAAACGTATCCAAAAAGGGCGTTCTCCTCTTTCATTTAACATCCAACATGACCCATTTCCTTTAAAAAAAAATTTGTCACCCCTTAAACTTCAACCCCTAGTTTTTGAGGGATGATTTTTTGGGGCTTCCCCATAATTTTCCTGTGTTATCTTCCTGGATTATTTTATTACACATAACATAACAAAAAAGTTTCAAATTAGTTTGTTGGGTAATTTCAGGGAACAGGTGTAAAGGGTCATCGATTTAGCCTATGGACCCTAATTAATAATTTTTGCATTAATTATATTAAGCGTTTATATTAGCATTAATAATAATAATAATATATTAGTTGTGATGCTAGGTGTACCCTGATATAATATTTGTATGTAGAAAGTGGATCCATAAAGGGTAAGAAGAAATAAAACACTACTACATGTTTTTATGTGGCGACGTTTCGGCTTTCCCAGCCATTTTCAAGCCTAAAAATAATCATAATTTATTGTAAGCATGACAGTTATAAATGGTTCAGCTAACATCAAACAAGTGTATGCATTAAGAATAAAAGATATTACCTAAACTCTCTACGTTAGCCCTTAAGCTAAACAGTTAAACATAGTAAGCAAAACTAGTCTCTTAGGGAACTGGTCGTTCACCACGTCAATCTCCTACAACCATTAAAACAAACAATTAATTAGCAGGTAGGCGTAACTTACATAACGTTAAAAATTGCACCAGATTTATCCCCCCCCCCCTTAGGGGAATTAAATCGCTCAAAAATACTAAAAATCTATGTGGTTTACCATGTATAAAAACGGAGTTGTGTCATACACATAAATACATACTGAAGTAACAGTCGCAAGCTAGCATAACATAACAATGATAACAACTTAACACTTAATTACTATAACAATATCACAGTGAGCATGACTAAAACTACAGCAAATAGAGTGAAATAGTTTATAAAGTTTGTGTCAAAAACTATTGATTGATAATGGACTCTGATAACATAGTTGTCTTATCAGTGGGTAAACATTACATTAAAAATAAAAAAACAAAAAACTACTAAATTAAATTAAAACCTACTATTAACGATAACATTATGTATAACAACTCATTCTACAATTGTTGTATACTTTACATTAAAATAATACTCATAATACTAATTCAAGATAAGCAATAGGAATAATTTAATTCTGTGTCGGATTCCGTGGCGGGAGTTTTGAATTTGAAAAATAGACTCCACTGTAAAACTTATTTAGTGATCTGGAATCTGTTTTTAAATTGACAGTTTTATCTAAATTAATGGCTATATTTAATGCTTCTTTTTTTTTTCTCCTATTGGTTTTAACTTCTCTCCCTATGATTCGTCCACAAGGGATCTGATACACGGTCCCTATTTAATGGTCGATAGGGATCTTATCTTTGAGATTGTGGTAAAGTTTCCCAGTTTTATTACCGGGTTTATGTCCTAATATAATATTTCCACAGTCAAATTTATTTATGAGTTTTTGTGTGGTTTCAGAGAGGCCTTTTATATAGGTTAATCTAACAAATTTATTATTTATGTTAGTAGCCTGAGTGTTACTAGTATTATGATTAACGTTCCGTTTAATATTCTTGTACCATAATTTTTTAATTACGAACACTGGGAAAAAGTTATCTTTAAGTTTCCTAAAAATCTTGGACCGGATACTGTTAATGTGGGTTTTGTCAGTCAAGGAAAGGGCTTTTAAGATTAAGTTGTTAGCACTATTTAAAATTTGGTGTTTGGGATGGCAAGAACGATAATTAATGAACCTATTGCTTTTAACGTCTTTCTCGTACCATGCTGTCATGATGTTTCCATCTTTACCTCTAAAGATAGTCATATCGAGATAATTGATGCTATTATTGCTTTCTAATTCAACTGTGAATTGAAGCCTCTCTTGGAATTGGTTCAGTTTGTCAAGGATGGAATCTACTTCGCATTTCTTCACTATCAAAAATAGATCATCAATATACTTAGTGATGATTACAGGTTTAAAATCTTTCAGGGTGTTGTTCAGAATATGGTTTAAAACTATCCCGCTGACATTTACAGACATAGCCCCGCCCATAGGTATCCCATGTTTTTGAGCATAGTACTGAGAGTTATATTTGAAGGTTCCATTGTTTAAGATAAGTTTTAAGCATTCAATGAATAAGTTTAAATCATTAATTGGTGTGTGCGGTAGAATACGTTCCCATTCTGATCTAACTATTTTGTAAAAAATATCTAAAGGTACATTCGTAAACAAGGCTGTAACATCTATAGAAATCATCATTTCATCTGGTTGAATATGCAGGTTGGATATTTTTTCTTTGAGTTGGTGAGAGTTGGTTATGTCATACGGGTTGCTATTGTTTAGGAAATTTAAATTGGGGTTGCAGAATTTGGCAAATTTTTCTAAGGGGGAGTTGATTTGGCTAATGATCGGTCTTAAAGGTAAATTCGGTTTATGTGTTTTGATGAGGCCATATATCCTGGGGCAATATGAGTTATTAGCATTAAGGGATGTTTTTTTCTGTTTATTAATGTAATTCTTATCACAAAGTTTGTTTAATAGAGCTTTGTATTGTTTAATTATATTTTCAGTGGGGTCAGTTCTAAGGCGTCTATAAGTATTTTTATCATTAAGTAGTTCTTCCATTTTAGACTGGTAAAGACTCTGTTCCATTATTACGGTGGTATTAGCTTTATCGGACTTAGTGATAATTATGTGGGGGTTATTGAGGAGGAAGCGTTTGGTTATGGTAATATCGGTTAAAATTTGTTTCTCCAGGCTACCATTAGGGTAGTGATGTTATGTCTATTCTGAAAACTAATTATTTTATTTATGATATGGCTCCTCAATACACTGTTAGCACTGTTAGCGTTAAAGTAGCACTGTTAGCTGCTACTTTAACTTTCGATATTAGTATTTTATTAAACCCCTCTTAGATGGTAATTATGCACACCTTTATTTTATTTATTTACAGTTCATTTATCCTTCTCCATTAGCTGCTACTTTAACCTTCGATATTACCTTTTTAGTAAATCACTCTCTCATGGCAATGAAGGAAACCCTTATATACACACAGTTCATTTGTCCTTCTCTATTAGCAGTTAATAAATACTTCTGTAAAATCAAAAAATTTAACATCGGTTAAATTAGCAGTTAATTAAACCCTTTAATGGTTAAAACCTTAACGTTTCAACTATGAATGGAATCGATGGAGGATAGCGTGCAAAAAAGTGTAACATCAGGCTATAATTTTGTGAACAAGTTAATCTATTGGTGCCTTTTAAGAGTCGGCTAGGTTTGACTGCGGGTCCATAGCTTGGCAATAGGCATTTGAAAAAAACAAACCAATGGAGAGCGGCCATGTCCTGTCTATAATGGTGGAAAATGTGATTTTCGTGATTCTAAGTACAAAATTCGTTAGTAGACCGAAAATTAAGATGATATTAGTTTGTCACTTGATAGGTGACCACTTTGATTTGGATTAATATTTGAGTAAAATTAACCTATCAAGAGCCCATACACCATTATTACATACATTATTTGGGTCTAGTTCATAAATCACTTATGTTTACCCTGGCCGTATATTCTATATCCGGGTTGCAACGGCCTAAGCCTAAAAGTAGCGCTACCCTTACTCAATACATGCGCCTCTATATTGAGCCCAGGAGACGTTAAAAATGTTCTCAAATATTGTATAGACGATTTGGAATCGCGTTATATTTTTATCTTAAAAATCAAGATTTATTCTTCTTTCAGAAAAAGGTACTTTAATATTTATAAAAATATTTTTAAATAAGTTGAAGTAAATCTAATGTCGCAATGGAGTAAAATCTGGGGTATACTGGTATTATGTTTTATTAATACATACTTAAAAAGGAATTCAGCTTTTACTAACAAATCAAATGACCGATCTTTTGTTTTGGAGGCAGGTAAGCTTTGATGACTTTATCATGTTCTATTGCTATTGCCTTCTTCAGAAGTTAGATAGCCTTCTGCCTTAAAGAACGCGCTAAAAAACTCAGAAAAAATAATCACATTACTATCAAACTACCGTAATTTTTTCCATTTTAGTTAACTAATGGGCCATTATCAATGAATTGAAACTACTTCGTTACTAAAAACGAAATAAAATGTTAAAATAATTCGTTTGACGTATTTAAGATATTAAGTGTGAAAATAGTTTTAAACTATACATTAAAAGGAGGATGTTGTATGTAGGAGATGTCTAGAAGAGGGGAAATGGTTATTTCCGTGTGTAGAGACCTCCTAGATACATGGTAGGAGTAGCTCGAGCCGAGGTGTGTATGGTGACAACCCAGTGACATGAGGGACTGACTGGAACCTACGTCTACATACGACAGCTGCTCTTAATAAGTGAGCTTCTAATGAACTAAGGACATGACAGACAGCCTCACTGCTTAACTATACAACTAACTGACACTAACTACTCCAACCACCGCGTATACCGAAAACCTTACTACTTTATTTCAATTTGGCTTAAACCTAAACTTGACAGAGCGTCAATTGGATCTGTAGCATAAAGATAATATAATAGGTAAAAAATTTGAGTTAATATTATTCACTTATAATTTTATGCTACAATGGCCAAAGCCAAAACTCCCCTTAAAATGAAGCTAGTCATGTGTAAAGTTGGTTAGCTTAGGGATTTGAAGTAGTATTGGATCATTGCTCAAATTAGGATATCTAGTTTTTATATCACACTGACTTTGTGTAACATTGTGGTCATTTTAAAAACGACATTGTTTATGTCTCTGAATTAAAAAAATCCTAGACAGAAATCAGGAATAGTTATTTACGCACCAAGGGAGCAAAGTAAGTAATTGCACCCTGAGCGTCAAGTGAACCATAACGTTTAATTATCGCGAGGGAGCAAGTGATTTTTACTCCCGAGGTATGTACTTACAAGGTTTTACCTCCAGAAGGAAGAAAAAAATATGAAAAGATTTTAATTTTAAATTATTTTATTCAACAAAAAATACACATTTTTATATTTATTTAAAACAAAAATAGACTGCCAATTAGTGTGGCACATAGCTTTCTCGCATCCTATCATGTACTTAAAAACTATTAATAGTAGTAGCCATCTTTAACACTTCATAGTGGTGTGTCTGTTGGTTTTACTAAAAAATTATATTAAAAAAAAAAAAATGTTTGTCTCATTGAATAGATGAAGTTAGAATTATTTCCCGACCTAAAATACCAATTTTAAATTTGAAGTTCACGTTTACGCGAGCGTTGCTCGTGAACGCTTAGACGGATAACGTTGTCCAACGAACTCGTCCTGGGCATTGGTAAAATGAACATGTCTACCAAATTACATCAAAATCGGACGACATTTACTCATGTTATCGTCACACGTTTCATAATTTGCGGACACACAGACAGACACGAGACCAAAAATGTTCCCTGATGTCTGAAACGGATTTCTGTCTTGGAATTTTATAAATCGGAGGCATCAAAGTTTTTCGTTCACGAAAGTGAACACAATGCTTCCGTTACCTTCGGTAAGCTCGCAAGCAATAAATAGTTAGTTATAATATTAACAATTCTCTAAATAAGTTTAATCACGTTAAAATTAAATTATAGATAGTAATTATTTGAATTTCAATGCTAAAATTAAATGGGAGAATCAGCTGAAAGCTGAGTCGTGTATTGAATGGTATATTGACAACTGATGTATTTACATGTAGATTTGTTTATCTATATTTAGAAATTATGATTTAACTTTTAACTTGTTTGTTTGTTTTACTGATGAATCGCTATAGCAACTGTTGTGGAGGTTACATGACATGTGTGAAGATGACATTACATATTTAGATATTAAACAAAAGTTAGTATATGAAATGTGTATTAGCACCAACCTTATTTACTTGTGCTTTATCTAGGGCAACACTGGAGGGAATCATGAGAGTTCATGATTCCCTTATTTTTCATTACTCCCTGTTTAACCCGACCGGGTGCAATGAGTAATTTCCCCTGTAAACTAGGGAGGAAAGTTCACTTTTTCTCCCCGCTGGAGGTAAAACCTATTTGGTCTCGTGTCTAAACCTATATACTTGTCTAATTTTATTGAAATTTGGATGGTGGGTCATAATAAGCTCACTGTTGGTCTTGTATTTAGTTTCAACCCTCTGCCTATATAGCCTTTTCATCTATCTTTATTGGTATTAACTTATTAACCCCCTGTATCCTAAAAAGTCTCATCTGATTTTCAATAAATTTGGATGGTTTGTCAAAGTAGCCTACATATGGTTTCTATATTAAGTTCAACTGTCTGGGCATATTTAATTTAGAATGAAAATGAATATGTGGGTTCCTATGTGACTACTAGTAAATATGACGAGAGGAATCTATGTGCCACAATAATTATCTTCTAGTGTATGTCATGTTTATCATTATTCTATGGAGACAAGAAGAATGTCTCAGACAGGAAGGAGAGGATCTCCTAAAATTATTAATCCTTCTCCTTTACATTATCACTCTGAGTCTAGACTAACTGATATACTTTGCTAACTTGATACTTTCAACCAATTTATTAGTAGAACTTAATCTTAACTTATCTCTAAGAACAGTGGAACTTATCTCTAAGAACAGTGTGAGTGTGGCCATTATGCCTATGCCCCACCTAAGAATGAATAGAAACCATGTCAATATCAATAACATATTTAACTAATAATGAAACTCCAAGAGTTAAAATTTAAAATCAATAATTGGAACTTTTTGAATAAAATTAATTTTCAACCAGTTTATAGTCAACATCAGTAGGTACTGTGTTGTTTTATATTGTTTTTTGGTTTTTTTTTTGGATCATTTTGACAAGAAATGCTGCATTTTGGTATATTTTTGTAACTTGGGTTTCCTGTTCGGCTATTCCTTTGTGAAGAGTTTGCTTGGCATCAGTTAAAAGGAAATAAATTGATTGACTACGCTGAGTCAATGAAAAATAAAAGAAACAAAAGTTTATTCTATCCTAATAGTCTTGTTTGTTCCTTTGACTGCAATAATATCGAGTTGATGTTAATGCCAACATCCACTATATTATTCTATATTCAACACTTTTGAATCAACTCAATCTGACTCTTTTTGTTCGTTTTAAAAATTGTAGTGGTAACAGGCAAAAAGTGTTGCAATGTTGTATCATAATCGAGAGCTCGGGTAAAAGCAATGATATATTCTGCTGATTTATCACTTTTTTCGATTTTAAGATAACGGCCTAAACAAACACTCTGGTTAATGAAGACCACTTTATGAGTACCAAATGCTTTATCCATTTTACATCTCCTTCTAATTGCTAACATGCCCCTAGTAAAAGCCATTGTGTTAGTACGTCACCGGTAAAGTGAACCTATAAACCATTTTTCAATAAAGTGGTATAAAG
Organism: Gerris lacustris; assembly: GCA_951217055.1. NCBI lineage: Eukaryota > Metazoa > Arthropoda > Insecta > Hemiptera > Gerridae > Gerris > Gerris lacustris. The sequence goes on from OX578281.1 coordinate 48,545,328, forward strand.
TAATTAAAAAAATCTCCACTTCATGGAAAAAACATTGAATCATAGATATCTTTTTGTGTTCGCTCCTGGTGGCGACATGTAGAACTAAACTGTAAAAACCAAACTACCCTCTGTTAGATTCTAACTTCCCTTACACTCTATTTAAAAGTTCGCTTTGGACGGCGAAATTTCGCCTTTAGGGTGGAAACTCGCTGTTACTGAGTGTCACGTTATCATGTACTTTTTGCGTGACGGAAATTAATTTTATCTACGATTGATACGAAATATCAACATTATATCTTTGTTTAGATGCGTAGAAAGTGATTCTTTACGTACTTGTATTCATTGCACATGCGCGTCTCATAGTTCTGAATAATTCCTCTTCTTTACCACACTAGTGCGGTAAAGAAGAGGAATTCTTCAGCTTTACGCACGATTAGCAAGTTTGTTTACATTTAACAAAACTAATTTGCTGTTCTTTTATTAAAGTAACTGTTTATAATCGAGTTTTTAGTGAAAAACAATGAGTGAATCAAGTGACTTTGACGAAAATGTGGAGTATAATACTCCTCCAGAAATAATTAATTCGGCAAAAAATACAACTAATGAATTAATGCCATCTTTATCAAGAGAGAGATACGAACGTACATACAGCAAGTTTATTTTTTTTCTGTATTTATTATTTAAATCTAACAATCGTAGATAAAGTACGGTATGCAACTCGTGCGAAAACGGCATTTTGCATTGCTCGTGTGGTTTTACCACCCTCGCTATCGCTCGGGTGCAAACTCCACACTCGCATGCAAAATGCTACTTTCCGCACTCGACGCGTAATGTACTATTAACCCTCAGTCCAAACGCATATCCATTTAATAATCGAATTAATATTTTGAAATAAAAATTACAGATTTCTCTTATACTTCATTTAACTGATTGTTTGTTCAAATTTTTTGAACTATTTGTTTTACTTATATATGTCTGTGGCTTTCCATGAATAATTTTTTTAAGAAATTCTAATTTAAAAATCCTATCTTCAGCTTTTTGCTATAGAGAGTCTGATCATTGATATTATTCTTTAATAAATTGCATGCATTCTCTTAGATTTTCTAATATAAAATATAGAGTAATTAAATATAAAAGTAAAATTGTCACTACATTAATAAATAGGCGAAATCTAGTACTGCTTGGAAACTTATTTTGTAGACTAAGCTAATTCCTAACTAAAGAACACTCCTAGATATTTAGAATATCAGTTGTTTAAAAGTTGTCTTTATTAGTTCTAAGCCGAATAACGCTTCCTTCTTTTTGGTAGGTGCTATAACAAACTTTCTACTGTTAATCATTATATTGTAACATTTTTAAAAATCTTGCTCTCAGTGTATCTCTACCTATTATAAATTCGAAACTGTGTTTAGGGTCTTTAAAGTTTTTAAGCTGAGACTTAACTTCAGTAACTTTTCTTCCACTCGAAGTAAGAGGGGGTCTATAACTAATGAAACGTCACTAAGACATCGACAGTACTTTTAACTTAATAGTACATTGTACATTACATGTCTAGTGCAAAAAGTAGCATTTTGCATGCGAGTGTGGAGTTTGCACCCGAGCGACAGCGTGGGTAATAATACCACACGAGCAAAGCAAAATTCAGTTTTCGCACGAGTTGCACACCGTATTTTATCTACGATTGTTGATTGTTGGATTTTAATAATAAATACTGAAAAAAAAAAAAAATAATAATAAACTTCCAGTATGTAAGTTCGTGTTTCTCTTTTGATAAAGATGACGCATTAATTCATCAGTTGTATTTTGTGCCGAATTAATTATTTCGGGAGGAGTATTTATTCTCCTAATTTTCGTTATAATCCCTTATATCACTTATTGATTTCACTAAAAACTCGATATAAACAGTTACTTTAATTAAACAAACTGCAAATCAGTTATGTTAAATGTATACAAATACGCTAATCGTGCGTTAAGGTGAAGAATTCTTCTGTTTTTCCGCACTAGGGCGGGAAAAAAGAAGAATTATGAACGCGCATGCGCAATGAATACAAGTACGAAAAGAATCACTTTCTACGCATCTGAACAGAGATGTAATGTTTATATTTCGTATCAATCGTAGATAAATAATCTTAAATACTCATTTAAAGTTAAAAAAATTATGATTCTGATATTTGAATGTTCTTGGTAATATTGTTTGCAAAGCTTTGCTATATAGTACCAATAATTTTTAACATCATATGTCGAATAACGGCTTTAACGGTAACTGCTTTAAGGTAAATTATAATTTGCTCCCCCTTATACTTCTTATCTTCCTATAACTCTCCCTTTTACTTCTTCTTTCAAACTGTAAAATACAATAATTGTTAATAATTATTTAATTACACTGACATAGTAGAAAGTTTCCTCGACATTTAAATACAAAAGTATTGTGATAAAAGAGATTTAAAAAAAAAAATTAACTATAACAAATAAGGGTACATACTGTCCTTAGTTACCTCTTTTTTAAAAGTTGTTGCCTTTTGCTCTTGTGAACATTTTAAGTTTGACTAATTAAACATGTTCACACAAGAATCCAATTACATCGAGGTGTTGATACAATTCTCATTCTTTGACTAGGAGATACAGAGCTTTCCTAAGTAAACACGTAGAATACCCCCACGACGTCAGGAGAAATTCTAGGCTCCATATTCTTGTCTGAGTAGATGTTTACATTCGTCCCGCTTTTACTCCACGAGACCCGTTGTTTACAATTGGCTAAAAACATTGGTTTAGAAATACAGTTCCCGCATCTTTTCTGCAAACAAGAGCTTTTGCTCTGAAATAGAACATTTCCCTCCTATCAAATTATTTATAAGCAAACAAAAATAGCGTTATTTGTAAAGTATCTTCTCTATTGGGATTCAATTTGAGCCTATGAAAAAAATTATATTGACTTTCAAAAACAATAATGTTAGGATAGTTAAGAATCATATAAGTAATGTTTTTAATTTAATAAACAGTATATATAGGTATTTTGTTTGTGCTAAAAATAATTAAAAGAAGACGAGAAATGGGTTAATCATTTTTCTCAAACATATTATGGTCTATTGTATACACTTATAATTAGTGTCTATAAATTTATAATTATCTATATGTACGTATAATTAGTTTATCTACGATTGATACGAAATATAAACATTGTATCTCTGTTTAGATGCGTAGAAAGTGATTCTTTACGTACTTATATTCATTGCGCATGCGCGTCTTATAGTTCTGAAGAATTCCTCTTCTTTACCACCCTAGGGCGGTAAAGAAGAGGAATTCTTCAGCTTTTCGCACGATTTGCGAGTTTGTTTACATTTAACAAAACTTAAGTTGCTGTTCTTTTATTAAAGTAACTGTTTATATCGATTTTTTAGTGAAAAACAATGAGTGAATCAAGTGACTTTGACGAAAATGTGGAGAATAATACTCCTCCAGAAATAATTAATTCGGCAAAAAATACAACTCAAGAATTAATGCTATCTTTATCAAGAGAGAGATACGAACCTACGTACAGCAAGTTTATTTATTTCTGTATTTATTATTTAAATCTAACAGTCGCAGATAAAGTACGGTACGCAACTCGTGCGAAAATGGCATTTTGCATTGCTCGTGTGGTATAACTACCCTCGCTATCGCTCGGGTGCAAACTCCACACTCGCATGCAAAATGCTACTTTCCGCACTCGACGCGTAATGTACTATTTCATCATCTCTAATCTATAATTATCTATATCGAATTCATTAACCATCGATGAAAGATTGACTGAATGGATTTATTTATTGCTGTTGTTATAAAAATAACTTTAGATTTTAGATAGAATCAATATCAGAATATAACTTAAATGCACTTGAAATAATTTTATTTGTTCAGATAATATAAAAAAATCATTAGATTATAATATAAATTAAGATTGAATAGTTTTTATTTTCTTATATACATGTTAATAATTTTGTTCTTATTGACAAGTGTTAATAATACTTTAAGAAGTTATCTTGTACTAATTTTGTTCCTCTTTGTTTGCTCCTACACTGATGATAAAATATGAGAGATTCTTTACTGTGTAAGATTCCACGTTTAGAGATTTTTTAATCCTTTACTATCTGAAACACTTGCAGGGATGATTTTTATTGGATTTGCTCTTTAGAGTTAACATCAACATCAATTTCTGATGATAATCATCATAAACAACTTTCTTGGTACTGATCAAGATTCACAAAATCTCTATGTGGTCTAAATCTCTAGGCTATTTGAGAAAGAGTTGGACATCTCAATCTATATATATTTTTTTTAATTTTCAGAGAGTTGAATCTTGGTACGAAAATCATTCCTTACATGTAGATGTGCCTCCCGGAAAATCATAAATTTTGGACGCCATTAACCCTTTTCCGAGTCTAATTAAAAAAAAATCGATTGCACTTAAATTTGCACTAATTGTACATTTTTTTTTTTAATAAGAAAATCATTTCCACTGAATTTTGTTGTGATATCTCCCATCCAGTTTTGAAAATATCAACTTTTGAACTTTAAAACTTTAACTAATTTCGGAATTATTTCGCCAATGGAGCTGTAATTCGCACCAATTATACCTTTCTATAAGATAAATTATTCCTCCATATTTCAACTTAATATCTGCCGCCATTTTGAAATTATTTGGTAAGGAAAATTTCCAAGACGTCTCACGTCCGTTTTCACTTTTAATTTTTCTTAATGATGACTATTTTATGGTTAATATTTAGTCCCGGTTACGTATAAAAGTGGAAGGAATACAACATATTTTCGTTTATCTTTCTTTTATTGATCACCGTTTCTTGGTTGAAATTTGGCTCCGGTAACTAATTCAGTTAATGGAGGGATAATATACATATTATGCATTTCCCTAAACCCTTTTTAATTGTACCACTCTAAGATATTATTAAAAACCGCTATTTCGAAATCGTTGTTAATCAGTTAAGTGCACTTAATGGTTTTAAAGCAGATTATTGATTCGACGTAGTTTTATTTTTTTTTTCTCCCTTACTGTTTCAAGTAAGTTGTTATGTAAGAGAGTTTTTACTTAAAAAGAACTTCTAATACTTTATTTACATTTATAGATTATTGACATGTTGTCAGTCACGTGGTGAATAAATACTGAATTGAGAGAGAGGCTCTATAGTTCCTTCATAATTTATTCTATTAAGACCCAAGAAAGAAATAACAATAATAAGTTATTACGTTTTTCGTTGTTTTCTTAAAAATAAATTTTGAACTAATAAAAGTATCAATAAAGTGAAACGAAGAATAATTATATGCTAAAATGAAAACGAAGTTTTAAATTTACAAAGAGATGTAAGTATATATGCGGTTACCAAGTTTGTTGTGCACAAACGAAATAATAAAGAGAATTCCCTTTTATTTGTTGAAGGAGCGTATATATGCAAAGCAAAATATGTGAACAGGTAAAGAATATATATTTCTTTTGAATTTGAATTTTAACAATCCGATTTCACTGTTCTTACAGAAACATACTTTTTTTTAAAAAAAAAAGCCTAGGAATCGAATAAATCAGATGATAAAGCCTCTAGGCTTTTTTGATTCTTGTTTGCTTCCGAGCTTACTAAATGTAACGGAAGCTATGTGATCGTTCTGAAGAACGACACATTTTTAGGTCTCCGATTTCAAAAATTCCAAGAAAGAAATCCGTTCTGAGCAATGTTCCCTGAAGACATCAGGAAACATTTTTGGTTCCGTGTCTGACTGTCGGTCTGTCGTTCAATTTTTGCGAATCAACATATCTTAAAAACTACACGTCTAATTTTAATGAAATTTGGATGGTAGGTCATAATTAGCCCATTGTTGGTCCTGTATAAGTTCCGCATACAGCTCCAGATTAATTTGAACTACCTGCGCTCTTTAACTTTTGCTAAATTGATACTTTAATTCATGTAAAAAATCAAAACAATTTCGACAGATTAAAATGACGGGGGAAACAATTAAACAAATTAGACAATAATGGCTTGTAAAAGCATACAATCAATAATGTACATGATAGGATGCGAGGAAGCTATGTGCTACACCATTTGGCAATCTATTTTTCCTTTTTGCATATTTTGTTGTGCCTAATTATGGTACTTTTTTAGATTGTTATGCCCCTATGTGTTATTTATTAGAATATAAAATGACTATAACTAAATAACTAAAGACAAAGTTTTTTTTAGTCCAATGTACTTTAGGATAAAGGAGTATCACGCACTTCCGTTTTTATAAGAGGAGTAACTGTCTAAAGAAGAACATTCAATACACCTTCATTAGATTGTTGCCCCTGTTTTCTTTATTAGGGGAGTAACAATCTAAAGAAGTGCCCTAATGGTATATTAATAATAACGATAAGTTATCGGAACAAAATAAATTTTATTACAATTTTTCTACAAATAAACCTAAACCTCTTCATTCGGTTATTAGTTGTTCGGATAATCGCATTTACAGTACCTACAGTAGCGTCTCCTTAATCTGGGTTTGACGGGACCGAACCATGTCCAGATCACCCAAATCCGGATTAAACGGAATCAGTTTTAAAATGTCTTTAAAACAAGTTTTAGCTGGGAAAAACTATTATTAATTGAATGTTTTTATTAATACGAAACAAAGATTGGAGTGTTTGCTCAATTATTGTTACAGTCAGTTTCTTACGTTTAGTTGTCTTTCATGTTAATCTTCTGTAATAAGCGTACATGAAACAACAAATACTGAATAAAAACACGATCGTAAAACGGACTGCTCTGTCACCAGTGCGAATATCAACTGTATTAATATAAAATGTAAAAGGACAATCTACTACTCTCGTAGATGGACTCACTTCCCTAGAAACAACCTGTGCACGATCAACTAAGCTTAATAATTTCACCTTAATTTAGGCGCACTATATAGTAGAACCCCGGAAATCCGATCTCCGATTTTCCGAAAACGTTTGGGAAAAAAGTTTAATCATTATACATTACCTGATTGTCGAAATATCCCGGGACAGCGTTGAGCCTGTGTTTCTTAAAAAACCTCACCTATTTCTCAGTCGGATATATATTATGTAATTGTATTTCAGAAATACACTCCTTTATATCTGGTGCTTTACATTTCTATAGAACCGAAAAAGATTTGAAGATGTTTTAACTTATTAAAATTTAGGTAAAACTGCAGAATATAATACGGTTTATAGAAAAGATGGCGGACTCTAACGTATTTTGACTCTAACATATTATTTTGACAAAGGGATATAAACCCTCCTATGAACAAATCATACATATATAATTTCTCAAATGTTTAAATCATTCAAATGTACTGTTTGACAAAGGAATATAATCTCTCAAGTGTATAAATTAAGCCAAGTTGTGCCGCCAAGCGATTCTCGACCGTATCATCTCCTTCAGTTCAGCCAAAATTTATTCTAAATATATTTTTTTAACAGAAATACCTGGTATTCCTTGTGCCAGAACGTAGAAATAGATTATACCTACGATCTACGATGTAAACTACCAGGAACAATTTTATAAATGTTAGTTGACAATAAAATGAGAAATCCCGATAATCTGAACAATCAGAAATCCGAACAGACTTTGGTTCCAATATTTTTAGATCCGGATGAAACGGATTAGTCCGGATTAAATGGATGACCGGATTTGAGAGACTCTACTGCACCTGCATGCATGTGCTCTATGTTTAAAAACTTGAATATGAGTTTTAATGGTTAAGGTGTTGGAACGATAATTCTATGAACGGATTATATATGTCATAAGAATGGTTGACAGATAGACCTTTATTTCTTTACGCTACTTGTAACAATATAACTGTCTGAATAACCATGTACAATAAATATACAAATTATTCATGTACACATTAGTATTTATATGAACATATAAATACAGTTTGTCAAATGACCCTTCATCTTCCTTCTCTTTATTTGACTATCTTAGTTTGAAATGATAACAGTGTATTAAACAGTAAGAAAGAGGAGAATATGAATCAAATGTTTGTTTTGTTCTGTCGCAACTCAGTTATAATTAGCTTATAAAACATCATTAACGCAAGGTCACATCGTATACATGTGCGTGAACAAGCTTTTAGAATATTCTTTTACAAAACTGTCAAACGTGTTCTATAGTTTTCATAGACTGTATTACGATTTGAATACTACTCATCACATTATCAAGGAAAAAACCCTTTGTACAATAACTATTCATTTAAAATTAGATCTATGTAACCTTGTGTATTTGTAAACTATTTCATTAACACTCATCTATTCTTTACGTTCCAATCGATAGGAATATTAACATTAACAAAACAATTTACATTACAAATTAACTTATACGATAATTAGTTTAAACATCACAGGTATGTTAGTATTTGTGGACTGTATTTCAGGAAATTACTCCTGCTAATGATAAATACTGATCTGTTGGATCCTATTCCTAAATATTGTCCGGAAAGGAAAAGTAATTAATTTCATATGGATCAACGCTTCATGAATTATGCTGACTTTTTATCTGCAAATATGTACACAAGTTTAGCCAATAGTCTACTTTTATCGGATGCATGCAAAGAATTACCCCGAGGTGATTTGGAAAAAAAATCTTTAGTCTAATACATCTACTCTCACTGTTCCTGCTCCGCCTGTTTTATTCTATTACGGAGAGATTGCAAATTTACCTAAGGGTAAACGTATTTATTTTCTCAGTAGATTAAGGCAAGGGAAATTATAGGTTATAGAATGGAAAATGGTAATTTTGTTGTTTATTTTACTTTTTTTTAATAAAACTTAAACATGGCTAAACCCTTAGATACAATTTATATTGCAATTCTAAAGAAAATAAAGAAAATTGATATTAAAAGCTCCTTAAAAAAAGTAAAAGAAAAAATAATTGGTTTAAACCATCTATCCCTTCCTTATTGGCCGTGATTTGTCTATTGCCGTTTTCGTCCTTTCACCAAGCAGACTTCCTGGTTATATGGGTTAGGGTTAGGAAAATAACAAAGAGAACGGTTCATGTGTAGTTCATTGAACGACCTATCTCTCTACCTCGGACATATTGATCCCAAACTACTAACTCAGTGGCGCAACAACCTTAGAAGGGCCTATGCCAGTCATTAGGCTTACACAACTATATGTATATACTGGATGACACGGGGGTATTATGCCACTCCATCAGCTGTATAAACTTGACAATTGGCTTAAACACAAATTAGTCACCACTTCGCAAAAGCAGATACCAATTTATATGGCGATGCTTTAATTCCATTCAAATTGAATAAGATTTTTAAAGTTATCGATTCTTTCCTCAGGCAGCACTTTTTGGAACGAAATTCCTTATGGCTCATTACATCGTCTGGAGCGCCCGGGAGTGAATCCGAAAAAACGACCGTCACAAAACCAAATCGACCGATGACGATAACTTGAGTAAAAGTTAACGATTTAGTTGAAATTTGGTATACATCTTCTTTACCAATTTTTTGAGTTTGTTGGACAACGTTATCCTTCCAAGCATTTGTGCGCAACGCTCGCATAAATGTAAGCTTCAAATGTAAAATTGGAATTTTAGGACAGGAAAAAATTCTAACTTCATCTATATATATGAGACAAACAACTTTTTTAAATAATATTTTTTAGTAAAACGAACACCGACACTGCTATGAAGTGATAGAGATAGTGAAAGATGGAGCAGAAGTTTTTGAGTAGTGAAGTGATATATTTTATAATATTTTAAATGGAGTCTGGCCGGCGCGGCGTAGTCTGAGGGAACAGTGCTGTTCGCTCACTACAACCATAAACTTCAGTTTTACTATTAACTCATCATGATTGACCTTTTTTTCAATATTAAATAGTTACATATATTTATTGCAAGACGCTCACTTCAATGATAAAAGAATACTTTTCTTTTATTTTTGCCTTAACTCCGCTAAGTACCAATTGTTAGGCTAGGCGCACACTGGGGGCAAAACAGTCTGCAGACTGTCTGCGGGCTGTCTGCCCCGGTGCAAAATTTGTCGCCGGCGACAAAAATGTTGCCGTCCAACAATCTTTTGCACCGGGAGACAGCTTCCGCAGACAGTCTGCAGACTGTTTTGCCCCCAGTGTACGCCTAGCCTGAGTTACTTTTAATTTTGTCTCTTTTCTTCATCGTATTCTTAGTAGTGTGATTTTATAATTTATACTTAATGAAAAGCGTAAGGAACTTCGTTCCTAACGGGTGACCCGTGACACCACACGTATTTAATGTAAATTTTGTTGACATATATATTGAGCTTATCTATTTGCACAATTGATCAAAATATGCCAAATTTTGGTTAAATCCAATTAGTGGTAATCAGCATAAGCAAAAAAAAAGTAAAAAGTAAGTAAGTAAAGTAAAGTTCAATTAGTGGTTCCTAAGTTAGACATTATATTTTGTAGAGTTATCTGCGAAGATAGTTGGAACCAATATGGAATGTGTAAATCCGTAGCATAAGCCATTGCATAAAATACTTTTTTAACAACCAAACCTTTCTTTAAATTTGTGTATATAAATTTACGCTTTTGCTTTGTATTATTTAAATTAAAGGTGATTTTACCTTTAAAATAAAAATGTTTATTAGAATTAATATGGGTCGAGTATTTTAAAAGTGAAACTAACTCGGTTGTTTAGTTGGTTCACATATGGTTGAGTTTAAAGAAGACTAGATTGACTGATTAGCTCTTATTACTCAGAACCATTCTGTTTAATATGTCTCCCGTTAGTTCTAGAACATTTAAGCATTTCTGCCAGTGTAATAACTCACAAGGAGTTGAATATATCGTCGAGTTTACTCAGTCAAGGACAAAACTCAATTGTTGGTTTTTTTACAATCTTAATTTCTTTACAGTTTTATAGTCTGTAAGACTCGTTTTAACCGCTGAAACCTATTTGAAATGGAGTTTAAATGAACTTGTAACAGAGGATATTTACAATACAATATAGTAATAGGATCTAAAAATACTTAATTAAAGGTTTTAGATAGTAAACTATTATTTAAAAGGTTAATTCTCAACCTTATGTTTTAATTGAAAGAATGAAAGAAAAAAAAAATCAATATCAATTAAAGACTTCATTTAACTTTTTTTTGTGGCTTCAATTAAGTGCCATTCGATGTGGTCATCCAATGGGTTACGCATTTATAAAAATACGTGACATGCCACACTGAGATAATTAGATTATTGATGCCTATGATAACATAGGCATCTATAATCTAATTATCTTATGGACAACATGAAATTTCATTCCAATGAATGGTTTATGTGTTAGTAACACATGCGCCGGCGATCACTCATTCATTCTTTTTATTCTTTGACTTATTTAGAGTAATTAATAAGTCCCACTAAATAATGGTACCAATTAAGAACTTGGATACTATAAACAAGACCGTCAAAACCAAAAGCTTTAAAAAAACAAAATACTAATACTAGTTTAATTAGTAGGTATATGTTTAAAAATGCTGGCTAGGAGGATGAATACTAACTATATGTATTTTTTTTAGCAAGATATAAATACGAGAAAATGAAGGAAGAATAAGAAGATGGAAGGCAGATGTCAATATTCAATGCAGATAAGATTGCAGTTAATAATTCAATGCAGTAATAGAAATTATCATTGATTGAGATTTTATGGTTTTTATTCATAATGAAGATAAACAGACGAAAGTATAGTTAAAAAATCGTTCCGAGGCAACTCAGACAAACTTTCTCTTAGCCTAATTACTTAGCCCTGTGTTTTCCAGTTATTAGTTTTCATGTTTTTGTAGGTACATTTAATTATTACTGAACATGTCATCAAAATTTATCATCAAAATAACTTCTCCTCAGCGGGGAATCGAACCCGGCCTCTCTCCATCCAGTTTAAAGCTATTTTCTCAGGAACAAAATTTTTTCCAGGAAAACGGCTTACCTACATTGTTAGATTTGTATTTAAATGGTCTACATTTTATTTTTTTTAAATTAAAATCGTTGGAACCGTTTTGGGAGGTAGTGCTCCCAAATTTGAAGCAATGAAATTAATTTTTTTATTTCGCCACGGGGTATGATTTTTCTGAACATGTATGCCAAATTTCGTCCAAATCGTAGTTTAGGCTCCAGGCGTCTGCACAGACGATAAACAGACTTAATGATTTTTAAAAACTACTTTTTTGGACTCAGAGGACCTCAAAACGTGTAAATTCATCAAAATCCCAAAAATGAATTTTCGCGCCATCACAATACTTTCTCTTTGTATATGAGTTAGTAAAACACACGAATATTAGTTCAATTAGAGGTATATCTTCATAAACAATAAATAAAATAGTAAATTACAAACCGATTTCAAACATACTGGGAACCGATTTATCGTCAGTGAAATCGAATCTGGTCTGAAATTTACAATTTTATTTGTGGTTTATGATATTATACCGACTAATTGAACAAATAATAGTATTTTTTAACTACCTTTATATCTGTTTACCTTTATTATGAATAAAAATTATAAAATCTCAATTAATCCTAATTCATATTATCTAAATATTAAGTTAAGATTGCAGTTATTAATTTTAATAACTGCAATCTTAACTTCGACGTCTCCTTTCCATCTTGCTATTTTCCCTTCATTCTCTGGTAATTATATCTTGATAAAAAAAAGTCACAATTGAAACTCCTAGCCAGAATTTTTTTAACAAATCATACTTTTGAGTTGTAAATATGAAATTTATTAATAGTAAAAAATAAATGTATGAATAGTATAAGTTGTTTCTCAAACTATTTATACCGAGACTTAAAATAAAAATGATTCGTAGTGAATAAAAGCAAACATTTTCATTATTTTATAATTTTTTTACTAAAAATCGTTTGATTTTCTCCAAACGTTACCGTGTAAAACATTTTAATTTATTATAATATTATATAAATATATATATATATATATATATATATATATATATATATATATATATATATATATATATATATATATATATATATATATTATATTAGGGTGTTTCTAGTTAGATGGGTTTGAAACCTTAAAACTTCAAATAGTCTTTAGACAGAGTCTGCTGAGAAGTTTTAGATTTATTATTTTTTTATCAGTCAAATAATTCTTTAAAATTTTATTTTAATAATTCATTTATTTTTTTTTTTTTTTTGGCATTCGAACTTTTGTTAAGTTATATTTTATTCCTGAATAATCAATAAAATAGCTGGAATGAGCAGAAAATACAAAAAGAAAAGAACTAAAGTGTAGAGAAGTGAATTTAACAAAATTGTTCTTTTCAGTTTTCCCTTTTTGTCTTCTTGTTCCTTTAACTTTGAATATGGATTACAAATTAAATATTTATAATGATCCAGTTTTCCTTTATAGGTTTGAAAAAGAGAAACTCTTTTGGTATTTTTTTCTTTTCCTTCTTACATTGTTGGGATCATGTATAAGAAGTGTATAAAACCCTTTTTCTTATTTTATGATATCCTTAGTGTAGCCTAGAAATGCCAGAAAATTAATTCTTTATTCATAAAAAAAGAAAAATTGCGGTAAAATTGATGAACTTTTTAATTTCAAGTTTTTAATATATTTTTTAAGTTTAAGTTTTTATGTTTTTTAAGCATGTTTTAAGTTTCTTTGAACATTATTTGGACTATTTCTAGCCTGGTTTATATGCCTGAATTAATGGGACTGTGTTTTAGGACCTAATATATTTATATATAGGACCTATGTATTTTTTATCATACATATATCCAAATTGAACATATTATATCAAACTGAGATATTTATCAAATTTATTGTTATATGTATACCGTACCTATTGTATCGAATATATAGACGCATCGCGATTTTCGAACCAAAATTTTGAAAATAACATTAATATATCAAATATGCATTAATAAAGATGCATTTATGCCCACCCTGTTTCAGAGGAAAAATCTTCCGTTCTCTTTTTACCATCTTGTTCAGACGTAAAATTTAGGCAGACTACCATGGACAATGTTGGAATATTGAGCCTTTATTTAGATTTAAGGCGCACTTAAATCTTTATTTAGTTGTAAGACACAACACCACAACAAACACCATGCTGGTAGAGAAATAATTTGATTTCGAAAAACATTTTTTGAAGGTGACAAGAAATAAATGGGTACAACGCTTGGGTACAACCCTTCTCCCCAAAATCTCATCATTAATTGAACACGTTAAAACTCCTGAAAATTAAAGAAAAGAGGAGGGCCCAATATTGATATCCGGAAAAAAACTAATTTTCTGTTTGTTTAATCAAAGTAACAAGTCAATATAATAGGAATAATTGTGCCATTACATGCTTTATGAAACAGCACTTTAGTATTCTATTTCTTCTGTTTAAATTGAACTATAGCTAATAGACTATGTACTTCTCTTTATGTAGATATAAATCAGGAAAATTTATTTATCTACGATTGATACGAAATATTAACATTATATCTCTGTTTAGATGCGTAGAAAGTGATTCATTACGTACTCGTATTCATTGCGCTTGCGCGTTTCATAATTCCTCTTTTTTCCGCCCTAGTGCGGTAAAAATGAAATAATTAATTCTAAATAATTAAAGTATACTTCTTCACCTTAACGCATGATTAGCAAGTTTGTTTACATTTAACAATAGTACATTACGCGTCGAGTGCGGAAAGTAGCATTTTGCATGCGACAATGCAAAATGCCGTTTTCGCTCGAGTTGCGTACCGTACTTTATCTACGATTGTTAGATTTAATTATATATACAGAAAAAAATAAACTTGCTGTATGTAAGTTCGTATCTCTCTCTTGATAAAGATGGCATTAATTCTTGAGTTGTATTTTTTGCCGAATTAATTATTTCTGGTGGAGTATTATTCTCCACATTTTCGTCAAAGTCACTTGATTCACTCATTGTTTTTCACTAAAAACTCGATATAAACAGCTACTTTAATAAAAGAACAGCAAATTAGTTTTGTTAAATGTAAACAAACTAGCTAATCGTGCGTAAAGCTGAAGAATTCCTCTTCTTTACCGCACTAGTGTGGTAAAGAAGAGGAATTCTTCAGAACTATGAGACGCGCATGCGCAATAAATACAAGTACGTAAATAATTACTTTCAACGCATCTAAACAGAGATATAATGTTTATATTTCTTATCAATCGTAGATAAAACTAATTTGCTGCTTGTTAATTAAAGTAACTGTTCATATAGAGGTTTTAGTGAAAAACAATGAGTGATTTAAGTGATTATGACAAAAATGAGGAGAATAATACTCCTTCCGAAATAATTAATTCGGCACAAAATACAACTAATGAATTAATGTCATCTTTATCAAAAGAGAAATTCGAACTACAGGAAGTTTATTACATTTTTTTTTTTTTTTTTTGTAGATAAAGTACGGTACGCAACTCGTGTGAAAACGGCATTTTGCTTTGCTTGTGTGGTTTTACTACCCTCGCTTTCACTCGGGTGCAAACTCCACACTCGCATGCAAAATGCTACTTTCCGCACTAGACGCGTAATGTACTATTTTATATGAAAATGTGATAGTTATTATCAAGTTGGCTCATATTTGTTAAAGTAAAAGCACCTGTTAATTCCGCAGTTAGAATTCATATCGACCCTTTAGCTGAGCTCGCTTCAGACCGATATAGATTCAAGGTAAGGTAGTGAACAAGGTTAGACTGTATACTTTGGGGTTTGAATGGACGCAGGTCATGCTATTGTATAAACTTGAACATCTACGTTCGAAACTATTTCTGACCTTTTCAAAGATTCTATTTTCCCCCTACAGAACTTAAAGCTTTAAAGGGCGTAATGCTTTAAAAGGTCGAATTGCTCGTAAAAATTAATAATCCATTGAGATGTAGGCAAATAGATTTTAAGATAAGTTGTATTAACCTAGTGACACATATTATATGTTTTTGTACGGAGGTGTTGATCTGCCATATTAGTTTCATAAAGTGAGTACTAGGCTCCGTTATTTTTTTAAATTTAATAGTGTAAATTGTGATATTTTTAAACTGTTTTTGCACCAAGTTATCTGGTAAGGTTCCGTTGAGCAGTGAGAGTGTTTTCTTTACGTGGGAGTAGATAATTATAATTAATTTTTATATTTTTAACTGAAAAGACTGAAACCATATGGTGTTACTATAAATGAAGGAATTTCTTTAATATACTAGATTTGTTTAGCCAGCCTAACAGCGCATCTTAAAGGTAGTACCCTAAACTAACTTTTTTTCGTAGAATATTTATAATTTTACTGTTTAAAAATACATTTAACATAGAAATAAAGAGTTGCTCATAACCTACTGGTTTGGTGTATTAAAGAATAATATAATTCAAATAATAGCGAAGGACATCAACCTTCAACTCCGGTCCAGTGGCGCAGTCGGTAAAGACACTGCATAGTCGAGTGCAATTTGAATCCGTTCAGTTGCATACACCGGTTCGATTCTCGCCGTAGGGGAATTAATTGTGGCATCGCATTTTCAGTTTTTCATCATTGATATATCCACTGTGCATTTTATTTTCTAAAGTAATATCTACCGTGAGTTCGAAACCCATCGAGAACAACTTCTCATTAGCTCGGAGTAATTTAGCCAAGCACCGAACTAAAGAAATTTATTAAATTATAATTACACTTAAATAATAATTAAAATGAATGAAGACAAACTAGTTCAACTATTAACAAGCTTTAAAAATGAAATGTGTGACAAAATTAAATCTTCAAATGAAAGTACAAAAAACGAAATAAATGAAAGTATCCAATCTTTAACATTAGAAATTAAAAATGAATTACATGAAGTAAAACAATGCCAAATCGAAAACCGTAACAAATCAGAGAAAAACGAAAAAAGAATATATTTTTTGGAAAAAGAAGTTCGTAAAAATAATATTATAATATTTGGTATTCATGAGGCAGTAAATGAAACAAATCAACAACTGGAAAATATCGTAAAGGAAATGCTCGAAGAAATAATGAATGTAACTTTACTAGAAACAGATATTGACTATGTGAAGAGAATCGGTAAACCTAACCAAGAAAAAAGACCGATTTGTTTAAAGTTGGTAAGATTCAAGAAAAAAATAGAAATATTAAATAATAAGAATAAACTAAAAAATACCAATGTGTTCATTGATGATGACTATCCAAAACATGTTCTCGAAATACGGAAATCACTGCGAAGAGAAATGGTCCAAGCTAGAGAACAAGGGAAATTTGCAACAATTAAATATGATAAACTGATCATAAAAGAACACGAAGGAAAAACATTAACTAGCAAAGGAAGCAAAAGACCCCTTGAAAAAACTCCGGATAAAATAGAAAATAGAAATAACAACGAAGGAAATCGGACAAGAAGAAAAATCAGTGGAGGAAAACAAATACAGCTTCCACAATATTTTACTAGTGAAGGGCAAAGGACATTTAAAGCTACAACTAGCCAACCAGATGAACATGAACATCCTAAGTCAAACCGTCAGCACACTAAATTTAATACCACCGAGGACACTGCCAATCCATAGCAAATAAAGAAACAAATACATATTAAAACAACTAATGCAAAGTGTAAAATAAAACAAAATAACCTACATAACATAATATTTACTTACAACTGCAGAACCTTAAGAAATAACAATAAGCTCTTTGAATTACTAAGCGAAATAGAAAAAACAGAATGGGACGTTATGGGCTTAGCCGAAGTAAGAAGAGATAAAGAAGTACTTATCAAACTTGATAACGATAGAGAAATTTATTTTAATGGAGATGGACCAACAGGAGGTACAGGGTTTATCATAAATAAGAGAAGTCAGAAAAATATACTATGCTACAAGTCGTATACAACAAGAATATCCAAGTTAATATGGAGCTTAGAAAAAATAGACGGAGGAGGAAGAATACAAATCATCCAAATTTATGCGCCCACTTCAGCAGCAGAAGACGACGAAGTAGAAGATTTCTACACTTCGCTTCAATATGCTCTAGACGACGATAAATGCAAATATACCTTAGTTATTGGAGATTTTAATGCAAAAGTTGGAAATCAACAGAATTATCATGCGGTAGGGAACTACGGGTATCGAGACAGAAACGAGCGAGGCGAGAGACTTCTAGAATTCGCCGTCGGAAACAACCTTTTCATCGCCAATACATTTTTCAAAAAAGTAGAAAGCAAAAAATGGACTTGGATAAGTCCAGATGGCGTAACAAAAAATGAAATAGACTACATTCTAGTAAACAAAAGAGAAATAGTTACCGACGTTGAAGCAGTAAGTTTTATTGATGTAGGGAGCGACCATAAACCAGTTCAAACAAAAATAAAATTTAACAAGAAAAATTATAAACCACAAATTAACAAAGATAATAAAATAACAAGGAATAGTAGACTAGAAAACGTAAATGTGGATGAATATGAAAAATTGTTAAAACAAGAGCTCAAAACATTAAATGATAATGGTATTGATACGAGTGAATTAAATAAGTATGAAACAAGTATTAGAAAAGCCATAGAAAATACAACTTTAAGGTTTACAAAGGAAAACTCAGGAACTAAAAATAAAATACCCAGGGAAATTAAAAAGATGTTAGAAATAAGGAGACGGATGAAAAGACAAGGAAAGGACAAAGTAGAAAGAGCCGAGCTCGCAAAATTAATACGAAGTAAGTTTAAAGAATGGAGCGATGGCAAGAAGATAAAAGAATTAGAAAAAACTATAGAGGAAGGAGGTAACTTAAAAAAATACTGGAAAAATATTAACTTAGGTAGAAACCAAATAATAGCAATGAAAGATAAAGATGGTAAAGAGAGGAGAGATAAAACAGAAATAATAAATATAATCAGAGATTTTTATAGCGAATTATATATGGGACAAAAGCATAAACAAACTGTAGCACCAAAAAGAGAAAATATCGATAAAGTAGACTTGACGATGCCTGACATAATGAAAGGAGAAGTAGAGTGGGCAGTAAGAAAGTTAAAAAAGGGTAAAGCGTGTGGAAAAGATGGAGTTTCAGGGGAAGAAATTAAAGCGGGAGGTGAAACCTTAGTCAAGGAACTGATGCGACTCTTCAACGATTGTCTGCAAAACAGAAAAGTGCCAGATGATTGGTTAATTTCGAAGCTAGTACTACTACACAAGAAAGGAGATCACCTTAATATAGAAAATTATCGCCCACTAAGTTTATTATCTATTATGTACAAATTATTTATGAGTATTATAGCTAGAAGAATAGACCGAACTCTTGACGAGAACATTAGCCCAACTCAAGTTGGTTTCAGAAAAAACATGTCAACGTTGGATAACATATTGTTTATCAAAATTTTAATTCAGAAAGCTCAAGAATACAGATTCCCTCTAGTTTTAATATTTGTAGATTTTAGAAAGGCTTTCGATTGTGTATACAAAGAATCTATAATAAATATGTTAAGAAATAGTGGAATAGACGAAGGGTATGTGCAAATCCTAGAACAGACATATAACGGGGCTACGCTGGAAGTAAATGTAGAGAAGGAAAGAAGAATTGTAGAAGTTAACAGAGGAATACGTCAGGGCGATGTACTTTCAGGTAAAATTTTCATAAAAGTCTTCGAAAATATATGCGATAAGTTATTCTGGAAAGATAAGGGAATATGCATAAACGGAACTAATGTGAACTGCATCAAGTTTGCAGATGATGTAGTTATTATAGGCAAAAGTTTAAAAGAAGCAAAAGACATGCTAAAAAACTTAGTTCAAGTAGCAGGTGAAGATGGGCTAGAAATAAACTTCACTAAAACTACAGTAATGGCAGTAAATCTAAACGAACCTATAGAGAAAATAAAAATTGGACAAGGCATAATTAAAAAAGAAGAGAGTGTAATCTACTTAGGAAGCCAAATAAGCTTAGATGATAAGGACGGAAGGAAAGAAGTGAGTCGACGTATTGCAATAGCCTGGAACATGTTTAACAAATATCGCCACCTCTTCAGATCAAATGTTGATATGGAAGCCAAGAAACGGCTATGGTCAATGTGTGTGCTGC
Organism: Gerris lacustris; assembly: GCA_951217055.1. Lineage (NCBI taxonomy): Eukaryota > Metazoa > Arthropoda > Insecta > Hemiptera > Gerridae > Gerris > Gerris lacustris. The sequence goes on from OX578281.1 coordinate 48,565,339, forward strand.
CAACGATGTTATACAGTTCAGAAACATGGGTGTTATCACCAAAAATAATAAAAAAGCTAAGAGTAGCACAAAGAGGTATGGAGAGATGTATGATAGGGATAACGAAACGGGATAAGAAAAGAAATACATGGATAAGGCACCAAACAGGACTAGAGGACATAGGAAAGATAGTGAGTGAAAGAAAATGGAACTGGGCAGGGCACTTAGCTAGGTGTAAGGACGGAAGATTGAGCAAAGAAATTATAGGATGGTATCCGAGAGATAAGAAAAGAGCCGTAGGGAGACCCTGCTCCAGATGGGATGATGAGATGAGAAAATCTTGCGGAGGAGAAACCTGGCAGCGAGTAGCTCAGGATAGGATGGAGTGGAGAAGGATGAAGCAGGTTGTCAGCAATACCTTGTAGACTAATTAAACGTAGCTCATGCAAAAAAAAAAAAAAAAAATAGGTCAGATGGTTCAAAACCAATCCCAGCGCCTTTACAAGGCGACTACCACGGCAAAATGCCGATTTGTAAACTAAAAAAAAAAAAAAAAAAAGAAATATATATATAAATAAATAAATAATAAAAAAACATCAGAAAAAATATTTTAAAAAAAGTCAAATGTATGTGTAATGTGTAAAAAAAAAAAAAAAAAAAAAAAAAAAAAATGTATATTCTTTTTATATTTGTTCATTTTATATTATATCTTATGTATATATTTGTAATGTGTATTTCAAGATATGTTTACAATAAATGGTTATTATTATTATTATTATTACGGAGGTGTTTAAAGAGATAAAAAAAAATTGAAGTGTAATTAAAAGAAACAAAAATAGCACGAAAAGTTCAGCTTTTATTTAGGAGTATGCTTTTTTAATGATTACCTACTTGCACGCCATGCAAGTTAAATTAAAACAAGGAGAAATCATCCCAAAATAAACGTTTAAATAATTAATTTCATTGTCTAGCTTGTAGCTAAAGAGCCTCAAAACCAAATTTTCTGTTGCATATACATATGTTTTGCAAGCACAAGTTCCTTAATTTTTCACTCATAACATAGAAACATCGTAATAGTGGACATGGAACAATTTTATCCATGATAAAACTATGATTCTTATTGTTTTAAACGAAAGAAAAATAAAAGTTGTTTAAGACAATCAATACACCTTTGGTGAATCACCAATTGTAGTTGTTGAAAGCTGTATTGAAAAAATTGATATTGAGGTCATCAATAAACTGATGTTTTTACTATTTGATATGTTTACACGTGGCTATTCCTTATGAAGACTATCATTGGAAGATTAGGACAGTGATAAAATAATATAGATTTATTTTACCTAATTAACATATTTATTTGTGAAATAAAAATTAACTCAGATACGCTCAAACATATGAATTATTATTGCCATTAATACATTTTTCTTTTCATTTAACTTTCAATTGGAAACTACAACTTTATAGATTATAATTTACTGAATTTATTTGGATGTCTTTATTCATTAGTAATTAATGAACTAGGTTTTTATTAATCATATCATGTATAAAAAATAATAATAATATTTTTTTTTTTTCAGATTCCTCTGTGGAGGTGTATAAATCAGACTGATGTACAAGGTAATCATTACTTTTGTTTTATATATATGATATATATGTAAATATACATTATACTAAGTAGTATATCTATATTGTTTATAGTATTTATATATACTGTTGACATTTAAGGCTCTACCGCCCTTTGAGGTTAGAAAAAAACCAGTAAAATTACAATTTTATTGGTTCTAAGCAAAATATCAAAAATCTAGGTACAGGCTTCATTCCCAATTTTAATTCTGCACAAGTTAAGCCCTATTTCAACTTCCTATGATAAATAGTACAGGCGCCATTTCAAAACAACGATAAAACTCGTTTTATTGAAATAGTTGTAGTATTTATTGTAGTTGGGAGTTGAAATAGGGCTCAAATTGTGCAGAATTAAAATTACGAATGAAGCCTGCCTGCACTTAGATTTTTGATATCTTGCTTAGAGGCAATAATATTTTCATTTTAATGACTTTTCTAACATCAAATGGCGGTAGAGTCTTAATTACTAAGTAGTTATTCCTCAAGTAGAAGAAAGACGGAGGTATGAAGATGGTTAGATTTGGTTTATAATGGTGAAACTAACCCACAAATTTTAGCATTTCTTGGAGAATACAGTGCAGTATACAAAACATCACTTTCTAGCTGTTATGTATTAATTTATTCTTTCCTCTTCACATTTAGCATGGTTACATTATTATTTTTAAGAGTAAGAACTACTTACTCTGTTTAAATTGTCACTTTATGACCCCACTAGTTGAAGTACATATATGTACTTCGCTTTTATGAATCTAGGTATGCAACAAATAGTTGTTGAAACAGAATTAGTTAAACTAAAGAGGTAAGTTTGCTATTGCTTAATGAGCGACTCTTTTTTGTGCAGTAAACTAATTTGCAACTTTTTAAAATCTCTATTTGACTTAATGCATTGCTTTCCTAGAAGAACTTGCCTTAAAACAATTATAAAGAAACTACATTTGGAAGTCCTTATTCTGGTCCATAGATGTTTTAAGCATTCAACTGAGTTTGTTCCTATCAATTATAACTTCTGAGAAACAAAATGATCATGTTGTCTTTCTGGCTTTTTTGTAAAAAGAATTGTAAATAGCATTTTTCAATCCTTACATAAGAGGGTTTACTTTAAGCAAATTGAGCTCCTTCAGACGTAGAAGTGACACATTTCAGTTGAAGCCAAACTAATCATAAGTGATAACTTAAATTGTAGTGCTATAAGTTAGATATAGCTTATATCATATGTTATATCAATCCCAACGAGGTCCAGGTTGACCCCTTGGAGGGTCTATGGAAATTTAAAAGGGGTTTATATTATTTCCAGGGGCCTATTTTGAGGGTCGATGATAAATTTAAAAGGTTTGAATATTGATTATTTCAAGAATCTAAAAGAAAAAATTGCGTATCGTTCTAAAGCAAAAAGTTAATAATTTCTGAAGCCGTCAACTTTTGTAAATAATGCTGGTGGATTAGAAGCCTCTTACAATATTTCTTTGTTTATTGCAAAAGCCGGATATCCGCATACCACTGGTGAAAAAATAATATCGCCCACCAGCAATAAAAGAGGTAATACAACTGTTATGAAAATGAACCCTGAATCAGTTTAAAAAGTATTCCGCACAGCAATTACTCCATACAACGTCGTATGGATGAAATGTCAAAAGATACTAAAATATCCTTAATTTGAGAATTGAGAATAAAAGAAAGTAAATTTTCTGTACATCTGGATGAATTCACTTTATCTAGAAACAGTATTTTCATGTTATATTATGTTCGATATTATAGCTCCAGATTAAGAGAAATGACAAAAGAATTTCTTTCAGTGAACTGTTACAAATGTACACTACAGGTGACCTTTTATGTGTTTTGACATTTTTTAAAAAATTACACTGAACACTTAAAACAAATAAAAGAAGATTTGTTATGTTAGCTATATGGACAATACGGTGATAGGTACTTCCAGGCCAAATATTAAAAAGAAAATATCAATATATCACACAATGACCAGATTAATAAATATCGAACTATTGTCCAATTACAACATCGATATATCTGAAATCAAGTTTCTATCTGTTATCTGAAATCTTGTATAAACCACTTTTTCTAATTTTTCGTCCAAGTTCTTAGCACAAATTGTTATCTTTAAGATTTTAAGTGCCATTATTATTTAGTATTCTGATTCTGCTAACGTTGTATGCTGTATATTAATGGAAAATGCAAAGGGTCGATGAAGAATATAATTTTTTTAAAAGGATTCGATAAAGGAAACAGGTTGGGAACCCCTGTAGTTGTATGAATGATAAGCTGGGGGGGGGGGGGGGTCTAGAGTTCATGGGAGGATTATATAAAATTGTTTCCATTCATATTTTTAAATTACATTTAAATTTAAAAAATAATCTCCACCTACTTCAGTATATTCATATTATTTTAGATAAATATGTTCTAATTTATATATTTTTTATTATTTATTCTTCTGTTAAACCCTTTATTTTTCCAATTTTTCTTTTCTTCTTAGTCCACAGGGATTATTATTTAAAAAAAACATTACTATTTTTTTTTAAAAAATAACTTTTTCTTTAATATGGTAACTTTTCACCTATACACATCAGGCCTTTATCTGAGTCTAAAGAGTGAAGTAAATCATCTGCTACCTACCCTTTTATCCTATTTATATAATATGAATTATATAAAAGGGAGCAACTGTCCACTATAAGCATTGATATAAGTTACACTAGAAACAGTATTTTTATGTTATATGTTCGATATTATAGCTCCAGATTAAGAGAAATTACAAAAGAATTTCTTTCAGTGAACTGTTACAAATGTACACTACAGGTGAACTATATAAGTAACTCTTTTTAGCTTAAACGGTTCGGGAGATATGAACCAGGGAGCGACGGACTGACAGACACATCACCCTCGGCATAAGGGTTTCGAGAAGGATCTATACGAAACCCTAAGAAACAGATCCTTGATTCGCCGCGCCTGCGGTTGTGACCATGAAATTGATTGTTGTAAAAGAGATCTCTCGACTTAAAACTTTACCCGTTGGCTATGACATTGACTGTTATTGTAGAAAAAGCCCTTTTGCCAGGTCTGTTTGAGACCATGACACTGTGGTTAAGATCTCCCTATTTAACAATCTATAACTTGTCCATGACAGTGAATGTTGTCAGCAGTGTAGGAACAAGACCATCTCAATTTACCACGCCTTGCATGGGTCACAACATTGGCTTTCTATATCATACTTACAAGGTAGAGAGGTATTAAATTGCCGTTTTATCTGTCTCTTGGATGGGCATCGACATTATTACAGTTATTGACTGATTAAAAAGGGTCCATTGATCTATATGTATATGTATGGTCTTATATTGAAGGAATCCTATCAATTTTATACATCTGGCATTGTTTGCATTAGTTATCCATGATCCATCGCATTCTACTGTGACCCAAACGTGGCAGTATTTATTGTCCCTTATTTTACTATAACGATTATCTGATCAAATGTATTCTTCTGACAAAGTAACTGTGATGTGAATGTGGTTTAAAGTTTAGTTGATCCAACAGTCCTCGAACAACTTCACGGAAAACTGGGCTCTTAAAATTCATAAACAATATGAAGGCATTACCTCATATGCATATAGATATGTTCATATGATGTATTGTTTAGATTTAAAGATATATTTTTCACTTTAGTCAAGGTGTGGTTTAAGTGAAACTCATTATGTGAAATATTAGTCTACATTACCTGTTATATTTTTATAAAACCGTCTAGTCGATAAAAATCTTTAATATCAAAAAGATAGTAAATTTTTCTCTCTCTTTGTAGAGAAAGTTTATTTGTATATTTTTCCCAGCTCTATTCTATTACATAAAACAATACAAGCACCTCGTTTTTTTTCTACATTCCCTTTGTCTTGACTATAAAAATGGGAGTAGTTTATTCTCCTTTCCTAGTACTCGTATATATATCTTATTTGAATAAATAGAAAACAACAATATGATTTGTTGCCTTTCTGATATTATGACTGTACAAAGCAGATTGCTTGTACTTATTTGTTACCTAATAAGAATAACAATAAGAAATAGTTCAATAATAATAAGATAAAAACTTTATGAATATTTCTAATGTGCCTAGTACCAATTTGATTCTCATAACTACTGCTACTCGCTACTAGCGATCCAAAATATTAATGCATACAATTTATTATTAATTAGTAGTCCAGGAGGTAGCGTGCAAAATAGTGTCTGACTAACATCAAGCTTGAATTTTGTGTATAAATAAATCTTTTGGCACCTTTTGGAAATATGTGGTCGGCTATGTTTATCTGCGGGACATAGCTATACATTTGGCATTTGAAAAAAACAAACCGGTGGAGAGCAGCCATGTCCCGTCCTTTTTGGTGGACAATGTAATTATATTGATCCTGCGTACAAAATTAGTTAGTGGACCAAATCAAGTTGATTGTAGTTTGTCACTTAATAGGTGACCTCTTTTGATTAGGAGTAATATTTAACTAACCTATTAAGTGACAAACTACCATCAACTTGATTATTGGTCTACTAACTAATTTTGTACGCAGGATCAAGAAAATTACATTGTCCACCAAAAAGGGTGGGGCATGGCCGCTCTCCACCGGTTTGTTTTTTTCAGATGCCTATTGCCAAGCTATGTCCCGCAGTCGAACTTAGCCGACCATAAATTCATAAAAGGCACCAAAAAGATTTACTTATACACAAAATTCTAGCTTGATGTTAGTCAGACACTTTTTTACACGCTGTCTCCTGGACTATAAATTAATAAAAGAATATTGTTTATTTTTAGCTGCATTGTTTTATTTAAAAGAATAGAAACCTCTTGAAATTATCCGGTAACCAGTTTGTGAAGTACCCAGTCAAATAGATCAGTAACCATGAACTTGTATATATATACTAATTCGTTGTTTCTATACTGAGATTATGTCGAACTAATTCTTACTAAATAAAATTAGTCATAAAAAAATCAAATTTAGTTAAAAGGTAAAAAATAAATGGTTAAAATGGTAAATGGTAAAATTGATGATACTATTCGCTGCAATGTTTTTTGACAGATGTTACTATATTCTTTCAGTTTTGTAACTTGGTAACAATTGCTGTGTCGATTAAGATTTAAATAAAAGAGTTTCATGCGGCATGCTGTAAGTTCCATTGATACAGAACCTGAGCCGGGAACGGACCGAGGACAACCAAATCAGTGGCAAAGCGATAGTGGCTGAGCCTCTACCGATAAATTGGACGGAAATCTGATCCAGTATGAATGTTTTAATAGATAACGCATCTTACTGATTTTCGAATGACTCGTTACTGGCTTGGTCGGATCTTGGTCTGTTGTCTGTTCCTTTATGCTTTGCACGTGTATCCTACACTCAATTTGATTACATCTATAGAACCAAATAATTAATGAATAGAAGATTGAAGCTTTCACGTCGAATATCCACGTGAATCATGCATCAAAGCTGCAAACGGCACATTCATGTACAAGCGGCATAGACTCTGATTCAATACGTATATTATGTATTTCCTAGCCCCCAGAATCAACAAATTAACAATAATAAATATTTAATAGTTTGATTATAGTGAATCCTTTTCGAAGACTTGAGTACATAATTTTCATTAAAAGGGGGAAAAGAGGAAGTTAAGCATTATAATCCCGTAACGATAATTTCACTAATGATTGTGATGTTCGTGTTCACTAGTAGGGAATAATAATAGTTGTGCAGCAAGCAGTGAAAATAATTTGAAGTGTTTGTTTGTCCAATTGTCAAGAGTGTTTGAATGCAAGGGAAAGAGGGGAAGACTGAATTGAGTTTAATTCATAGTTCTAATGAAGTACAGAGCAGGCGCCCAATTTGTTTCCTTCTTATCAACCATACCATCAAACCCATGGCTAATTCTTTCCATTCAAAGTGTGCCTGCATCCAGACAAAGAAACCAACTAAAACCTATTATCCATGGAAAACAATTATTTTTTCAACCACAAATCAAGTGATAATAGACATATTATTGGATCATTAAAAGGTAAAATTAACTATTAAGGATAAAATAATTAGATAGCTACAACTTTTAGTGGAATTTGTCCAGCGAAACACGGGTGATATGAGGATCATGTTTATATTATTTATACCACAGTTCACCATCATCCACTATGGTGCTGTCACCACCGGAAGACCTCCATTTTGGAACTAACCGCGGAAGCCTATGTATTAAGATCATTTATATTTAATTCACAATAAAAGCAAGGAATGCAATGAAGCTTATAAAGTCGAGCCTTTCTTTTAAATTTAAGTTAGGTTGGCAAAATGGTTTCGTTCATATTCTTGACCAATCTCATACTGGATGTACAATCAAGTTAACCCTTCTGTCGTACAATTCGCTGACTCGGGGACCTGCGTAGCCGAATGGTTAGCGATGCGCTGCCGCCTGAAACCTAGTTTGTCGGTGTTTAGACACCGACACATCTAGTATGTTGGATTCCCAGAGAGATGAGACATGTTTCACACTGACCATCAAATCGAGTAGATGAGTAAAGTGGCCAGATCCCTTTTACTGTTATAACCTAATCCTTGTGTTGACTGGGACGTAAAAGAAAGAGCGAACACTCCTAGTTCTGCCAGACATTTTCTCCCGGGCTGATTATAACAAGTTAACAATTTGTATTTAAAAGTCAGTTTTATCTTAAAGATATTAGAAGAGGCAGCTTCTTACTGCTTCATCTCAGTAATTACTAATTCTTAGAATAAATTTAAGGGTCAAATAAAAATAAACTATTGTATTAGTTTGTAAACTGCGCATTCCTATAGCTTAGGATTAGTAAAAATTACGCCAAAAATGTATGTGAGAGTCATAAACACGATTAGCGGTTAAGGATTTATGAGAAATAAACGGATCGATGTAACTGAACTTACTTTTGTGGACTCCAGATGTTTAATCTAGAAACGTACGTTTGTAGATGAGACATCGAAAGTAAAAGAGAAAAAGATTCCAAATCGTTAATATAATATTACTTATGCACAACATTTGAAACTACTAGTATTATCATTAATTAAGTTTTGAGCCCACCATCAGTTGTGATGAGGAAGTGAGTTTTTTAGTTCCCTCCCTCAAGGACCTTGGTGGCTTTCTTTATTTTTCCAATTGTGGAATATTTACAAGAGTTCTATAAATAGTATATGTAATTTTTAAAACAAACATAATGTAATGTTTGTTTTTCGTACTAACTGTCACTCTTTTTGATAATTGAAGTGGAGTAAAATAACTTTTCCTTTAGTTAGTTTATTTTTATTGTTGCACTAATCAAAGAATGACTTGACCAATGGATCAACCCATATAGTAAGTCAACCAGAGCAAAATGACATCATTTTTAATACATTTACGTCCACACTTTTATTGATGATTAACAACTAAAGTAATTGAATCTAGTTTTACATTAACTTTTCTATTGAATATTGCTTCCGAGCTTACCGAAGGTAACGGAAGTTATGTGATCGTTCTGACGAACGAAAAATTTTTAGGTCTCCGATTTCAAAAAATTCCAAGACAAAAATCCGTTGTCGTGAGTATGTGGCAACTCTGACTGCCGCGATGTTTTGACAGGACCGTGTCACCTCAAAGTAGATATATATAATTGTTTCATGTTTTTATTCAGGGGTATCCAACTCCAGTATTCTAGAGGTGTAAGAGCACTAGCGCTCCACGAGAATATGGTGGTTAAAATTGTAAACTACTTATGATCTTTTGACATTTGTACTATTTTGTAAATAAACAATACAAAAAAATAAACAGCCTCGGTGGCCGAATGAGATGCGCGATAGCTCAGAATGAGAAAGTTCCCGGGTTCGAATCTAGTAAATTGACAATTTAATTTATTTCTTTGAATTAAGAAGCTCGAAATCTTTTGAATGGTGTAAAAGATTTAGTTACAGTATTAACCGGAATTCCCGTGGAGCGCTAGTAGTCTAACACAGGTAGATAAAGAGGGGAGTTGGAAATCTTTCCGTTTAAGGATTCTATGATCGCTGTTTTTATTCTTGTATTAGGTGATATATTAAAAATGTATTGAATCGTTATCAAGTCTCTACACATACATTTATTTACACCTCTAGCTTCAAAGGTACTTATCTGATTTGTATGAAACTTTTATAGTTTATCGAAAGTACCACGCAGATAGCCTCAGATTAATTTGAACCCTCTGCGCTCTTTAACTTTTGCTTAATTGAGTCTTTAGTTCAAGTAAAAATCAAAACAATTTTGACAAATTAAAAAAACGGGGGAACAGTTAAACCAATTTGACAATAATGGCTTGTAAAAGCATAAAATCAATAAAGTACGTGATAGGATGCGAGGAAGCTATGTGCCACACCAATTGGCAGTATATTTTTATAACATTACTCCAATTTATAAATTAAGCCGAGCTTAAATTTAGATATACTGTTACCTTGTAAGAGTAAAAATATTTAATATTAAACGATGAAAATTAAAACTCCTATTGTAGTCAAATAAAATACAGAGTTGATCGAATATTAGAAATCAGATGAAACTCTATTTCATATTTCGGAAAAAACTAAACAATCTTTTGCCATGTAAATTTATGCGACTCAATAAGAACAAAAAATGTGAATTTACTATTTTGTTTGCATTTACTTAGTGATTCAGACATCAGAGAATAATTCTTCCGAACTTACTGAAGATAACGTAAGCATTTGTTTGCCTCCGAATTCAAAAATTTCAAGACAGAAATCCTTTTCAGAACTTTTTTGTTTACGTGTCTTTACGTCTGTCTGTCGTTCAACATTTTTGCGAACCCAGCATACTTAGTTTAAAATCTACTTTTATGATTTAAATGAAATTTGGATAGCTGGTGTTCATTGTTAATCCCATCTTATTTTAAGCTTATGCGCAATTTTTTCCACTAGAAATCAAAACAGACCCAATCTCATGAGACTATTCCTACAATAATTGGACGCGATAAAGCAATGTACCTCACAAATTGTCTTTTTTAATATTTAGTTTTTGTGAAACATAGACCTTTATCTATGTGAACAGTACGTTTTAATGTTTTAGGAGGAAGATGCTGCTAAATTTATGTAATTAGAGTTTTCAGTGGAAGGCAACAGGAAAAGGACGATGGCTATATGCAGATTTAACTTACAGGGATGCCTCTACAATAGTTTATGCACTTGAGAAACCCCAATAGCTTTATTCTCCTATATATTCTATTACCCTCTCCTATATACGTATTGATAATCTCTGGCTTATAACCTTTTTGGTCGACCGCAGCTTTTAACCAGTCCCGTTCGGAACGAAGATTATTTCAAGCTGCCTGGACACTAACCACAACCAACAGCCGGTCGACCTGTTAGTGATTTCGAGCGCACCATAGGCGAGAGGACCAACGTGGCGTTCTACACATAATACTGGCTCGAAACGAAAATTTGCTAATGGAATAATGGAATCCACTTCACTCCTTTATCCCATCCTTTTCCCCGTTCAGGGCTGACTGGGGCCGGTCTAGTGTACTCATCTCAATTCAATGTATTTAATTCCATTGGCAAAAATCCGAGTTGGTGTAGGCCGCTTACTGTAGGCACTCTCATTTAATTCCATCAGCAAACAACCAGACCGAGCCGGCAATCGGGCCAACTTGTGTACACACCTTCATTCAATTCAATAAATTTAATTTCATAGGCTAATATTTAAAGAAAATGCGAATGCTTAAAGTCATGTTTTTTTAATGTATTGAGATTCCATGTTATGTAATGATTTCGCCCCCCCCCCCCCCCCCCTGTTTACGCCATTGCAATAATGTTATGTGTTATTTATTGAATGTTTTAGATGAGAATGAAATCAAATGGGCTGGGAGAGTATGCTGTCACTTGGCTGAAACAGAACCTTGTCATCAAGCTTGCAAACATGCTGATCGTATTGAGGATATCTCAGGAAAATGCCGAATGTCAGATGAAATCACACTGTATGAGTGTGTTGAAAAGAAACAGGTTAGAAACGTTAAAACACTACGCAAATATTTCATTTTATTCTTTTTTTTTTTTTTATGTTATGGCAGATAACTATGGTTTACAATTACAACAGATGGTTTACGGTCATAAATCATAATTACCTTTAAATAGGTAATTATGATTTATGACTATAAACCATTATGGAATATTCAAAGTTAAAACTACTACAACAAGCATGTTCTAGAATAAATTTGAACTGAATTAAGCTATGAAAAGTTTATCGATCTAGTAATTCTGAAAACAAAGTAAGAAATTCGCCAGAATTCTCTTTTACTTAAAAAAATAATTTTTTGACCAAAAAAAGTTTTTAGTGAGCATGACATGCTGTACATTGTTTTGAAGGTCTTGAAGAGTGGGAAAAGAATGTGTAATTATTATGTGCGGGCATTTTGAAAACAAATATGACCGAAATGTGGGTTTAGAAAAAAAATTAATGCTTATACACCCAGGCCCCGGTTTACTAATGGGCAGACTGGGCAATTGCCCAGGGCGGCAATTTCTGGGGGGCGGAAAATGTTCGGGTAATTTTTTTAATTATTATTATTTAATGACACAACTAACTTGCGTAGGCCACGCATTTTTCCGAAGTTGTTACCGAGTTTGCTAAGAAAAAATAAAGAAAAAGGTACATCTAGTTATGTTAACTAAGAGTTTTCAAGAAAAATATAGAAAATTATTTATTACAGGCTATTCACTTACTGTTACTCATTTCATTAAAAAATTGACTTTTTCCTTAGTTTCAAAATGTTAATGTTTATTTCATACACGAGCTGTGGACAATTCCAAAGGTAATATTTTTCATTTTCATTTCTATAAGTATCTAAATCGTTTGTTTTCTCTTTGGAAACAAAAGTTATAACACAATTTTAATCCACGTGTTTATTTATCAAAAACAAATTGATTTTACACTTAAAAAAAAATTAGATATGCAACTGATACCATTAAAATTATGTTTGCAGTTTGCACTAAAAACGTAGTTATAAAAAATTAATATTATTTAAAAAAGAAATATAGCCCTACTAATGTTTTATCAACAGTACACACCATTACAGGTTAATACCTAATACGTCACTTTTACTACAGTATATGTTATCGCCACATTTGGCTAACCCTAAAATACTATTTAGTAATCACAGTCTCTCAGTCTTTTAATGGGGGGGGGGGGGGGGGGGGGGGGGCTACAAAAGGTTTTGCCTAGGGTGCAGCTTACCCTAAATCAGGGCCTGTATACACGATGACTCATACCACTTTAAAGTTCTTTTCAGGTAAATTATGAATATGTAAGGTTTCCCTCAAAAACGTTTCATGGTAGCCTTATTAAAACAAATATACCTGATTTCAAAATGTAATTTTTTCCTACGCGAGTTATTTTTTTCTTAGTAGCTATAGGCTTCATTTTATTACATGCTTTTATAAATTTAATTTACTTGAACTTAAGAAAATTTTAAATTATGATTTTTAAAAAAACAAAACTTTTTTAAATCTTTCATTATTTTTAATATAACTTTACTAGAATCCTTACCAATATTTAAAACCATTATTACTACATAAAACATACTTGTGCAATGTATTCGATTTGGCTAGTCACCTAAAGAAGCGTATTTAATTATTAACATATTGATCATAAATCATAAATATAATTTTGTTTATGAAGATATAGTTTAGTACGATAGACTATCGTACTAAACTATATAGATATAGATAAAACCTATCGTCAATAGTTTTTATCTCAGGCTATGGATGGAAGAAATGTTGTCTTATTATTGTTTAATTTTTGTTATAAAAACTCATTAATTAATCCTATTTTTTTATTATGGTTAATCTAGAAAGGAGAGGAATGTTGCAAAGCAGCAAGGAATTCGCACTGCCATAATCTCTGTCGCAAGTCTCTCGTTTCGAGAAGAGTCACTCGTCAACATATGGCAAATGCATGTGCTGGAGGTGTAAATGAATGCATGAATTCTCTTAATTCACAAACAACTTTCGTTATCTCTCAAAAGTGTAAGCTTATATATCATTTGATGATTACATATTTGTTCTAATGTATTTCAATTGAAGATAGGTACACCTTCTTTTTTTGATACCAGACTAGTAAAATTAGACAATCCCTGAATAAGACTTGAAGTATCTACCTCAATATGAAAATGTAGCTAAAGAAAATATCACATTAATGACAGGACAGTCAATTTTTTTGTTTTAAATCTGGAGGGATCACGCCCGAAGACATAGCAAACGAAGTGGGTCCTTTCAACAAACCCGAGTAGCCTAGTATCAATCCAGTACAGAATTGACCACACTCCACTCATGTATGAAGGGTCTGGTTGTCTGGTATTAATCCAGTATTGGTTTGTACCAGGCAACCAAGCCCTTCACACATGAGTGGAGTGTGATCAATCCAGTATTGGATTGATACCAGGCAACCAAGCCCTTCACACATGAGTGGAGTGTGATCAATCCAGTATTGGATTTATTCCAGGCAACCAGACCATTCATACATGAGTGAAGTGTTGGTCGGTAATCCATGTCTTCACAACTCTGGACTCGTTTGATTGATTTTTATCAAACTACCATGTGAGTGTCAACCATGGTTTTCCAAGCCACAACCTAGTAACCCTAAATCTTTCGACCAGCTTCCATTTATTTAAATAATGCTTGGTGGACATTATAAGGGAATCGAATCCAGAGCTATGTAGTCGGACGTGGTGGTCACCCATCCACTACTGATCACACCTGATGCTGGTTAATTTCAATGATTGAAAGCCATCTGCTCTCCTACTCGAGTTACCTTGAGTGCCTCCAACAGGATAAGAATAGACAAGTGGTTAACATACTGAAATCTATCATGATCAATTACTGACCTATCTGATGTTGGTTAAAATCCTAGGGTTAAGAAATGCTTTACACTGATGATCATATTGATTTGATCTATGAAGTGTCTTACCCCATCTTGTATTAATCTTATATTTTGTTGATCATTTTTGTTTTTACATTAAAACTAGTAGCATAATAATTAGGTAAACTTTGTTGCAGTGGGTCATTGTTGTGATATGAGCCAGAATGTGAATTGTCGAGAAAGGTGCAAACTTTTGGTAAGCAGTAGATCATCTGATTCTTCCATTGTAGAAGACATGCACATCAACAACTGTGGCATTGTGTCATTTAATCCTACTGATCCTAACACTGTGAGTTTTTTTATTTTAAATTATTTTTTTTGACAGGTAGTATCAAATTTAATAAGTAAAAAGTTCCATCTATTTGTATTTAATTATTTTACTATAGATTTTTTCCACTTTTTTTGTAAGAAATATCAATATTTTATTCTGTATTGCACAGTTATTGTTTGAACTTATGAAACTAGATTTTTGGAATGATCCATTAAGATAAGTTTGGAACTGACTCCATAGTGTTTCTTCAGGAGCAAATGTAAAATCTTTGGTATAGCAGCTAAAGCTTACTTTTTAAAATTATTAATATATAATTTTATTATTTTAGGATGAATTGTGGAAGTGTATCTTGACTGATCCAGAAATGCAAGGTGTTGGAGGAGGACCAGCAATGGGTGGAGGAAGCTTTCAAGGCGGGGTAAATACAGGAATGGGTATGCTGAATCCTGGAGGTTATGTACCTGAGTATGGAAGACCTAACAGGCGTCCAGTTCTACGTTTCACAACCGTTCGCCCATCCAATGATATACAAGACGTAAACAAATGTTTTTTTTATTTATTTCATTTGTGAACTCTCCTCTCTGACTTTTAATTAACTCAAACCAGCCGTATTTATCTCATATCTTGGAAGAACGCCTAATGCCTGGTTCAGACTCATCGACTATTAATAAATACCTCAGCCCTACAATATTAAGGATATATTTTATCTTGTGGAGTTAACTCAAATAAATAGGCTTTCTTCTATTCAAGAACGTGATTACCAATTCTTTAAAATTGGGTTTTTAATGGAAAATCTAGATTATTTTAATGATGACTCCAGTCATGGGAAACATAACTCTCGCCTCCTGGTTACTTTTTTTTATCATAGTCTTATTTTTTAAATATTTATCTTTCATTAAAAAAAAAAAATAATGCAATTAATTGTAAGACTGGAACTTATTAATCAACTAGGAAAGAGTTGTAAATGGTTGCAGAAAGTGGTGATTACCAAAGCAACCACCTTTTAATATACCATGATGAGTAACTTTTTTAATTTCTATATTTGAGACATCTCTCATAATGCATTGAATTTTAAATAAATTTATTTTAGGTTGGTTTGGATGTGACAAAAACATATTGTTGCAATAAAGCGACAACTCCTGGATGTCGGAATCTTTGTTTTAACTCATTCTCTTCAGATTGGCGGACACAGTATCCTGAATTTAATAAGAAGTGCCTCTCTGCACCTGAGCAGCGAGCCCTTAATCATTGTCTAGAAGATGGTAAAGTATTTAATTAAACATTGTTATGTTAAATTACTAAAGATATTTTTGCTTCCGAGCGTACTGGAGGTTATAGAAACATTGTGATCTTTTTTTATACCAACATTTTTGTCTCATGTTTGTCTGCCAGGCTGTCCTTAATTAATTAAATTTGTAGTGTAGGACATAATTAGTCTATTATTGGACCCATTTAAGATTCAAGCATTTGCTTCCATGGTTTCTCTTCTAAATCTACAAAAAGTTTTGTTTTAATAACACCTATATCTTTAAAAGTACTCATCTGATTTTTAAAAAAATTTAATGGTTTGTCCAATGTAGCCTACCGATGGTCAATAATAATTTTAAATGTCTGCGAACATTATATTTTGCCAAATTAATACTTTTATTCATGAAAAAAGTCAAAACAATTTTGACAGATTTAAACAAATGGGGGAAAATTAAATAAATTGAACATTAATGGGTTGTATGCATAACATGGGATACACAGTATAACATGGGATACACAGCATAACAACATTAAAGTACGTGATAGGACACGAAGAAGCTATGTGCCACATATGCTATACAAATAGGCAGTCTATTTTTATATTCTTCTAGCTCCCCCCCCCCCCCCAAAGGAAATTCTTTGCTAATAATTCTTGCTTTCCCCCCCAAGATAAAAATCCCCCCAAGGATCCGTAAAAATTTTAGGGATGAGGGAAAATGAGGTACAATTTTTTAACCTGTCACCACAAAGTGCTACTCTTCTTGTAAGAACTGATATTAGGCATTTTAAATCAAACTTTTTTTCTTTCCAGTTAATGAATCATGTGAGCTTGGATGCGAGGGCTTATCATTCTGTACAACTTTTAACCGCCGGCCAACACAACTGTTCCGCAGTTGCAATCGTTTGAATGACGAGGCAGCTGAAAAGGAGGTTACCCGATGGACTTTGACTGGTCTCATAGAAATCCCTTACTTGCACAGAGACTTCCAGCTATTCATAAAGAATATATCTCAATGTAATCCTCAAATATGGAAAATTATTGCGTGCACACTGATGATTAAACCTTGTACTCCTAAAACTCATAGCAATCGTATATGCAGGTAAAATTTTTGAATATATTTTTGTATATTAAGGACAATAAAATTATTAAAGGGAAGCATATTTTTTTTTTTAATTCTGGGGGGCTTTTTACACCCGAAGATGCAGGCCACTTAGGTGGGCCCATACATCTAACCCGGGTTAGGGACTGAAATTTTCGCACACTAGTGTGAAGATATGGTCGTTAACCATGACTCCCCTCCTAGTTGTATTACAACCTGGAGTGTCATCGTCATGGTTTCCAGGCCGAAACCTGGTGGCGCTACTCTTTCGAGGAGCTTCCCACTTGTTTAAACAATGCTGGATGGACATTGAATGGGGGGCTTGGTCCGGGAAGCATATTAAATTTAATAATTTCACTTTAAATGGTATTATAAAAAAAACAGTATATGCGTAAAGTAGCTCCAATAATAGAGTTGCTAATATAGTTTTTAGAACTTATTTTAAGGCAAAAATGTATATATTATTACAAATATAATTTGAATGCTTTTGGAAAAATGCTCTTTTGTCTACTAGAGTCAAAGGGTTAACTAACTTACACAATCAAAAAATAGCTCCGTTACTTTTAATTTAATGCATTGCTCTACTTTTTCTTTAAAATAAAATCATATGTAATATTTTTTCTTCTTCTTTTTTTAATTTGAATTTAATATTAAATTGTTTTTATTCTTACTTTCTCTATCTCTGAACACACTTATTGTTTATCCTCTTTTTAGGGGTTTTAAATCAAATAATTAGACAATTATTTTTTATAATTTTTGACCAAACAGGGGATAATTAATAAAAGGGACAAGAAAAACAACTTATACTCTTTATTATTATATTAACAGTCTTTGTCATTATTTTTAAAGATCAAATTGCTATGAAGTGCTGAATCCTTGTTTGGACTGGCAGAAGATGCATGGACATACGACAGCTGGAGAAATCTGCAACATTCTTTCACCTGATGATGATAGTGAGACTTGTATTAAATTAGAGGATTTCCTTGATGAGAAAAAACCTCTGAAAGTTACTCTTCTTAAGGTTTGTACCTTAAATTTGTATACATTTTGCAGTAAACAAATTTTAAAAATGGTAATACTTCCTGATTGATTGGTTCTTGAGGTGTAAAGTTTTATAACGTGAAATAGGGTAGTTCAGTCAATATTGGCTGGATATAAAACAAAGCTTTATAAAAAGCTATTAATTCACGAGATTTGTGTTCCAAATTGTCTTCTCCTGATTAGACTGCTGGCATTTCATCTTCAAATATTTGTTACGCTGTTACTACCAAAGGTATTATTAGATTTTCTTCAAATTTGGCATGGATGTGAAAAGAAAAAACATTTTTTTTTTTATTTCTTGAAATTTGAGATGGACGCTCCTTCAATACATTAAATCAATGTATCAATGTGTGTTAATTTTTGTTTGCTTTTTATTTGGAAGAGGGGTTACTCTTTACAGAACTGTTACAAAAATTAAACCAATTTCAAATTAAATTGTATTTATAGAAGTGAGACAGAACAAAGAAAAATATACAGGGGCTATTGCTTTAGACTCCGAAAATTTCTCTGGTAAAGCTTAATTAATTGTAGAGCATTGGACCGTTAATTCAAAGGTCTAGGTTCAAATTCCGGTATAATTCTAATATAATATTATATTATAGTAATGTGGTAATGTGGTTATTACTGACTAAAGGATTTTTAGCCATTTTTCTCATAAACCCTTTGGTTACAGCCACACTGGAGCTACAACGCTTGGAGCCTAGTGGCTTGGTGAGTCGCCAGGCGTGTAATCCATGTGATCCAACCTTCGAAAACATTCTAAACCGGCCACACCATGCGCTTGGTTACTAGGCAGGTTACCTAGCAGTTTGCTAGATGAACAGTCCATTCTATTCTATCTGGCCACTCGCCAAGCCACCAGGCTCCAAGCGAGGTAGCTCCAGTGTGGTCATAGCCTTATGATGTGGACCATAATTCCAGACAAGCTCTTTTATCCTCTTACACCCACTATTTCTCATATTACTTTTCTTTTTCAGAAAGACCGTGGGAAACATCTTACTACTTCAAGATACGATATGTCTATGAAAATGTCGCCCTGTAAGAATAGTACCTGTCAACCATTCACGGAAGTTTGTAATGTGAACCGTGCTTGTGCTAATAAAAATTGTGCTGACTACTCGTGTGATATTGGTAAAAACCTCTGATAATATATAATAATTAGTTGAAACCTCACTCTGCTCAGCTCCTCTAATCATAAATTGAACTTAAACTATTCAATTATTTTATTATTAAACTAATTTATCTTTTTTTCAGGATGTCGACTGGGAGTTATTTCATCTCACACAGTTCCTGTTGGTACATACACAAGGATTTTAACCAATGCTCAGAACAGTGATAAAATTTGTACTAAAATTTGTCAGTGTTCACCTCAAGGTATCTTCAACAACTGTCATCCTCCATATTGTACCAACCTTGATTTCTGTAAAAAGGACGATAGAATGATTGGTAAGTCAATGTACAGTATTTTCTACTTACATTCAACAAAATATGCATCTGGTCTGTCTGTTGGTAACATTACATGTCTGATAATAACTTGAGTAAAAGTTGACCGATTTAGTTGAAATGTTGTATACATGTTCCTTTTACTGATGCTCAGGCTAAGTTCGTTGGACAGCATTATCCACACAAGAGTTTTGAATGCAACACTTGCGTTAACGTGAAATTTAAATGTAAAATTGGAAGTTTAGGACAGGAAAATATTCTAACATCGTCTATTTTATGAAACAAACATTTCTTTCGAATATATTTTTTCAGTAAAGCCATCAGCGACACCGCTATGAAGTGATAAAGATTGCTAAAACCATTAAAGATAACCTGAAAGTTTAAAATTGAGAAAACAATGGTTTTACTAATAGGTTAAGCTTTAAATGATGAATTTTAATCAAACTTAATATACATCATCTGTCATTTTATGTCAGGTTTTTTAATCAGGCATGTAAAATTTCAACTTGATACAAGCAGAAGTTTTTGTGTAATGAAGTGATACATTTGTAATATTAGTTGGATTGAGCTGGGGGGCTAAGGGATGGGTTAGGAGGTCTATGGGTTAGGTTAAGGGGATGTAGTTATAGGATAATGTAGGAAGGCCGGAAGGCACATTCAACTACTCTCTCTCTATTACACCACTCATCATCTTCAACCATGCCACATTCTGTATGTATTGTGCTGGCTTCAATGATAGAGCTATGCGATGTCTAGTTTAAATATATATATATATATTTTAAAGCCAGTCAGTCATTATTTAAGTAACTCCATTATTGGATCTTATACATTAATCTAATATTTTCTAAATCTTACTGTACCAATATTGTTAATTTTTTCAGAGCATGGAACTGTACTGAATGGCACTTGCCCTAAGTGTTACTGTAATGCTGGAGAGCTGATTTGTAACAAGCATCAGTGTAACACTAATAAAGAAATGACAGAAGTAAACAAGTTCACTGGATTACCCTGCAACTGCACTCTTCATTATGTACCTGTCTGTGGATGGAATGGTGTTACTTTCCCTAACGAGTGCCTTGCCAAGTAATTGATTTAATCATTTATAAACTCTTAAAATTTTACCTTTTCTTGGTTTTCTAAAAAGAAAATTGTTTTTTAAAGTTTTCTTTTTACATCTTGGAATTAAAAGGTATGTGCTAATTTGATAACATCAAAAATATTTATTTTATATAATATTGTGAGCTAAAAATTTTGTATTTAATTTAACTCATTTTATGTATTTCCGATATTATTTAAAAACAAATGAAAAGCTAGGCACAATCTTTTCAATGTATTTGTTTTTATTTAAAAGAAAAACCTCAATTGCAATACATATTTTTTTTAAATTCTTTTAGATCCATTAAATATATTTCACAATGTAATTGAGCTAGGGAGTTTTAAATAGATTGGATAGCAATGTCTGAAATGGTTGATCAAACAATCATTGAAGGAGAGTAGTGAGTACTTCATTTCAGAGACTTGGGCTTTGAAAAGTTTATATGTATAATGATATCTCAAGTAAAATTGACTGATTTATATTTAATTCGGCACACAGCATCTTAGCATTTGTGAGAACTGTATAGTTTTTGGAATTTTACACAACATTTTTAAGATGCAGCCAATATGGCGGATGACTAGAATAAAAGTTTTAGACAGCATGTAATGATATTTATGATTTTAAAGATCTTGAAGAGTAAGAATATGAAGAGTAGCCCTTTATTTTAGTGAAAATGAAAACAAATAAATAAGTAAATAAGTAAATAAACAAACTAATTATAATTTAACTATATTCTTACAAAATAATAGGGCCGAGCATACTTTATTTATTTATTTTCACTCTAAATTGTTCTACTTATTGTACATTAAGGACAAGACTTATTCTCTTACTATTTTGGAATGTTTGTTTAGGTGCAATGGCTTGCATGAGGGGCTTTACCAAACAGGGAAATGTAGTGAACTCGATGCATGTAAACAGGAGAATCCTTGTTCACATAATGAAGAGTGTATTTGGACTCCTCAAGTTTGCCTCTTTTCACGACATTCCTCTGGAACACAATGCCCTCAATTTACCTGTGGTAATTATAATTTTATTAATACTTATAAAAATGACTTTTTAATTTTTGTATTTGTTTATATTGTACTGATTTAAATGATTAAAAATGCCCTGATTTGTTAATAAACTGATTTTAGTGAGAAAGGAAGATAGGTGTCCTACACCTCAATTAGGAGTTCCAACTCCGGTTTGCTCCAAAGCTGAAGAAGAATATAGGAGTTTGTGCGAATTGGTAAAAGCCAATGACAACTATGGCTACAAAGGACGATGCTTGGTAAATAATTGTATTCGCTACTACA
Source organism: Gerris lacustris (assembly GCA_951217055.1). Taxonomy (NCBI): domain Eukaryota; kingdom Metazoa; phylum Arthropoda; class Insecta; order Hemiptera; family Gerridae; genus Gerris; species Gerris lacustris. The sequence continues at coordinate 48,587,350 of OX578281.1, forward strand.
GTATGGGCGTTACGAGTTGTGACTTTTGACACTCAGATTGGCCAACCTAAATGAGGAAAAAAATAAAGCCACTAGGCCTGTGGGAGGGGTGGGGCCAATGACATTTTTGATTGCCTGGTTGGCCCGACCTTCTAGAATTCAAAATCCTGACCTCTCATTGGCTCCCCCCTAATTTTTTGCATTTTCCCGCATTATCAAAACTCACAACTGTAGAAAATTAAAATTTAAGGGCCTTCGTATAAGTAGCTCATTGCTATCTTTCATGCTTCGGAAACAGGAGGTTCTGGGATCAATTATGGGCTCCCATTTAGATCCTATTGTCAGTGTACAACTGTACACCCAGCATCTCAACATAAATGGATAGCTAACTTAAGTGAAGTGATGTCCATTCGTTTAGGAGAACATATTATGCAGTTTATACAGCTTACGAAGTAATGTAAGAGACACATGAAGCTATACTTTCTCTTGTCTTACAAGAAAGCAAATAGTTTATTTTATAGTTACACAGGGACCGCGGAACCTATTTCAAAGAGGGGGGGCAAAAACAAAATATGTTGTGCATTGTGGGTTTAGCATTTTGCTAATAATATTAAACATTTTTATATTACAAGCACCTCTAAACAATTTTTTTAAGAAAGAGGAGAGGGAAAAATCCAGACGACTACTGAACAGTTTGAAGATAAATGCTCAAGTAGTATGTTTTGGTTTGTTTATCGAGGCTAAATTTCTAAGGGAAAAGAAAAATTAATTAATTAATAATAAAATTTCCAAATGAAGCAACCCTTTAATAAGTTTTAGTTTTTTATAAAAAAGCGTAATGTTAAACATCGATATCTGTAGAGTATTTGTATTTAAATATATAATTTATGCGTTTATATAAATAATATTGTACTATACATGTAAATTATAGTAGAGATCAGTAAATGTACATGTTCAATGTTAGTTGTTCTTACTATTTTTTGAGTACAATAAATTTACAACAATTTAAGTCTAACGGCAACTTTGTACGTCCAAAAGTTCCCGAGATATGGCACATTAAAAATTGGACATTTTTTTCAAATAATGGAAATTTTAAGTATTGCTCTCGTTTTGGGCGAATATCGGCGAAAAATGTTAACCTACGAGAAATGTTATAAGGAATGAAGCTTTAGTAAATATAATTGGCTTCCTTTAAGGTCCAATGAAAACTATGTACGTCCATCGAACAACTAACATTGAGCAGCGCATAGTTTACAAGGTATCAACAACTGAAAAAAGTCGTTTAAAAAAGTCGATGTTATGCAGCTAGCACAGGTTTTTCGAAGCTGCAAAGTTAGGATCACACTAACCTAACTGGTCCGGACAACATATCAAAAAATCAGAACTACCTCAAGCTTTGCGAAATATATAAGTAGGTCTAATTTGACTGGCCTAATATTCCGTTTTTGTGTTTTTCACAATTTTAATTGAATTACAGGGCCTACCGACTTGGTTTTGCTCTTACTACATTTTAATTCCTTATGTCTTCTCGTAGGGGTTTTTTTTTATGCCAATATTCGGCCCGAAACGAGAGCAACACTATTTTTTGAAAAACATTGCCAATTTTCGAAGTATCACATCTTGGAACCTATTGATCGTAGAAAGCTCCGGTTGAGCCTATGGTGCTGCAAAGGTATTGTACTTTAAATAGAGTAATAACGCCTAACATAGTTTACAAGTTATATGGAAAAAACTAAAAAAAGTCTGAAAATGTTTCAGTTTTTCAGCTATTACGCAGCTAGCACAGGTTTTTCGAAGCTGCAAACTTAGGATCACATTACTCATTACTCTAAAACTTTAACTGGTCCGAAATACATACAACAAAAAATCAGAACTACATCACGCTTTGCGAATTTAATGTCTTATTTGACTGGCCTATACCTATATATTAATTTATTTATCTAGAATGAATAGGTAATTTTACAATAACAGAGGGGGGGCGTTGCCCCCCCACTGTGGGGGGGCGGCCGCCTCCCCTGCCCCCCCTGTTCCACGGTCCCTGTAGTTACATGAATCATTGAACAAAAGTTATTTATAAGATATTTCAAATAATTAATACATTTTATTTATTTTTATTAAAATGTGTAATTTTATTTTATTATTTTAGGGTGATTGTGATGAAGATTTCGAAGTATGTGGTATGGACGGCAGAACATACAAGTCTGAATGTACAGCTCATGCACATAAAGTTATGAAGGATTACTCTGGTGAATGTAGAGCCTTTGGCATTGGATCATTGAAACCCAGGTAAGATATTAAAAGGGTAATATATTAATATATACTCATTATATGTGATATGATACCTAACTGCAGATGCTTTCAGTATCACTACTTTTATTGGATTAAACTTGAAGAGCAAAATTGATCAGTATACTGTCAAGAATCGCAAAAGCTAATGCTGAATACAGTTTGAACTACTGGATTGCAGAATATTAGCTATTGTGTGGTCTATTTAAAATAAAATTATCAATTTTGTTCTTTAACTTATATTCACTAAAGTTAGTTTCTGATCTAGGACCCTTTTAAATATTTAGCTACTTTTGAGGGTTTTCATCCATCAAGATGTGGTCACTACTAGGGTTGGGACAACGATGTCAATGTATTGAAAAATATTGGCATGTCGGACCAAAAAATATTGATTTGATCTTTCGATACATCGACAACATCAATATTTTCCTGAAGAAACATCAAAAAGACGACTTTAGAACATAAACCCTCTCAGAAGACAAAAATGGCTCGACCTCTTTAGAAAAAAGTCAATCTTTTTTTTATTTTGGTCGTGGGGTTGGATTGGAGGTTTTCGATGTTGATATTTCGATATATTAAAGATATCGATATTTTCTTTTTATGTTTTGGCTAACATCAATATTTGTCTACTCGATGTTGATATATCGAAAATATCAATATTTTCTTTCGATATCCCAACCCTAGAAGAAGAATTAGAACTTACATAATATCACCATTAAGCTGACAGTTCATTCGCCATCAAGCTGATTCTCTGATAGTTTCTATTTAAAGTTTTTGATTATCCAGGCTGCATTAAACATTTGCTAATTTGACAACAAAGAAAGATATTTTTATTTGGCAAAGGAGGCCTATAAAATCCTATCTTTGAGTTAATTTAATTATATTTTTTTAGTTTTAATGATACTGATGATGAAGGAGCATTAGAATTGGATGAGCTTGTGGAATTTTATTCAGAAAAAGAATCAACAATTGTAGAGTCTGAAGGACATACTTCTCCTAAGTAAATATACCATGTTACGTTTGTAGGCTGCCAAGCTCCCTAGACCCTGAGCTATCCAGTAGAAAAAAGCTTGTTGCAAGTACAAGTGCAATATAGAAAATGTTCTATTATCTGTTACAAAAAATTAATGAGATAGGCTTCCTGTAATAAATGTTTAACTGCAAAATCTGTCAAAACTTACTTTATACTTTGGTGTAGATTGTTCTAAATAAAGTTAAGGGAAAAAAATAAAAGTAGGTTATTTTTAATTGGCAATATGCCCTATGTGTACTGTAAAATTAGTCATGTTTAAAAATAAGTTAGTGAATTCCCTCCAAAATAACTTAAATGATTTGATAGGGGACTTTAAGGGTTTGCCGATTGGATGCCTTACTAAATGCAGCCTTATTATAGTGAATAAATTAAAATAGATCAGTTTAATGAAAAACAAAAATATAATAATCTAGACTAGCTAATAGGACAATAAAAATGTAGATATCTATTTTATAATATAGACTAAGGACTGCTTTTTAATAAATGTCCTGTTATTGGACATTTAAACGTGGATTAGAAGAAATTAAAGAGGAAGAAAACAGGGGACCTAGGGATAATCAGAAATTAAGAATGCTGTGTTGAAAGCTTGGGCTGGTCTTAGTAGTCCTAGAATATCCTTGTAAAAGATGGTTGATACTAGACAACTTGGAGGAAGGAAACTGAGGGCTAGAAGGCATGTACAAAAATTGTCGAGGAGGGCAAGACTCTTCTTGGATTGAAGCACCACAGAGTTGAAGTAAACTCATCAAATCAATTACTTGGTTTTCTAGTGAATCCGTGTCACAAAGGGGTTGAAGTCCAACTTTTCGCTTCCACTACTGGAAGTATCTTCAGGGGTGTGGTGCATCGTGATGTTGACTCAAAGTAAACACAAGATTAACTGATTATTGGAGAGAAGAATAGCACATTTATACTAGTATGCGGATTTTACCTGGATTTCTTGGGGGTTCCTTCACTCGGGATAATCCTCTGTTGGGATGATGCAATCAGGCAAGTGCTGCCTTCGTTGGTCATCAAAGGATTACCCCAAGTAAAGAAACCCCTCGGAAATACAGGTACAATCTTCAGTCTAGAAAACTAGTATATATACGCCATTCTTCTCTCCAGTCGTAAGATGCACCAGATACACCCTGAAGATTCTTCCAGTAGTGGAAGCAAAACATTGGCAGAAAACCAAGTTATTGATTTTGAGTGAACCCGCAGAAGCCTACACACTAAGTCAAACTCATCAAAGTTCAGTTTTTAGGTTTTACTCAATAAGGAATTCAACAAAATATCAAAGTAATCAATTTAGTTTAGGTTTTGCCTTAAATAATTAAGTTTTGATAATTTTTTTGCAGCTATTAGTTAAAAGCTTGTGCTTAGTTAAGTCTCACTTTCCACATTTTATTTTCTTTTTTAATCACTCCATTCAAAATAAATAAATTTTTATAAGCAAAACAGTTTTTATGGCACTTCAATTTATGTCTGCACTGCCCAATTGGGCTGAATTTAAACCTATTTTGAGACAAAGTGACATTTTAAAAGGTGTTACAAAAGAGTTGTGTTTTTGTGTCGTTCATTCAACTATCTTCTGCCTCTGCATCACTTCAGATTTGAATAATTCTTTCACAAATATATTTCAGACAATTTTATCACTTTTCTATTATCTTTATTTTTTACTCACTAATATTATGTTTTTTTTTAAATGTTTGATTTACTTAAGTTTCCTTCATTTATCAAATATATGTCAAAATTATCCAAAAATTATGACTTTCAAGAATAACCAAGTGTTCCAAACTCTGGCCAGTTTTTGTCCAAAAAATTTCAAATGGAAATTACAAGACAATTATTTAATAATGCAACACACTATAACTGTCACATTATAACTGCAACACGGTAAACAGTAAAAGGTGATAATAATAGATACAATACTTAATCTAAGATGAACAGATTTTCTAGGTCAAAATATTATTTTTACAAACTAACTAGAATCTGGCAAGGGTGTATCTAGTAGTTATTAACATGAACTTTTGTAAACTCCTCCCAAATCTCTAGTTGATGCCAAACTGCAAATTGAGAATAGTAGGGATACATATCAAGGGAGGCCTAAAGTTTTATTATTTCAATAGGCCTCGCGCCGCTTTTTTTGGTCCCTAAACTTATGACAGCTATTATAAACCTCTACATGTGCTGCTAATATTAATAGTAAATAAGGTTAACATTCATTCAGATCCTGAATAACATACTCGCGTTTGATAAAAGTTTATGATTGTTATTAAGATTTATGATCTTTATCAATATTACTATTTTTTTTAGCTTAATTCTTATTTTTTCATTGCCTCTATGTTAAAGCATCAAGATCAATTTTTCTAAAAGCCTCCTCTTTCTATATTTGCAAAATGCGATTATGTTACATCCATCTAAGAAAAAATATTTAGGGTATTTGTTTTGCATTCTTTTTGCACCATAAATCATCTTTTTCTATTGCTCTTATTTATTTTATTTATCGCTTTTATGTGTTTTTTTATGTAATATATATTGATGAAAATCTCCATTGCCTTTATCTATATAATATAATTAGTGGTATGATTTTATTTATTTGTTATTCACTTTTTGATATCTAATAATGGTAATTGTTTACTTACACAAACTGTAAAGAATAGTTGATCTTTATATGGGTTGATATTTTTATACTCTAGGGATTACAGTATAAAAAATAAGTTTTCTGATACAAGCAATCATATTTTTAGTTTACAGTCGATTCTCTGCTTATGTAAGTTCTTAAACCATTCATGTAACTCTATATTTACATAAAGCCAGACAATACTTAACCCTATTTATCTCAGAGTTTTGTGTAAGAGCCCTTGACAAAGTTTAAAAAAAATCAGTCAATATTTTGTTATTATTATTATTTTATTTATTTATTTTTTACATGATTTTCCTCATTCTTGAATCAATATCTCAGATAACAGAATTTTTCTTGTGAAAATGGGACTTATCATAAGTACACTGATTCAATCTACTCATGTACCACACATAGCAATAGGCTATACATTTACATTTTATTTAAAATTCAAAATAAGAAATAACGTTTTTGAGAATTAAACCTATGACAAATGCACAGTTTTTAATAGATTTAAATAGGCCTGGAGCCTAAACTACTGAGCTGATTTTGACGAAATTTGGCATTCATGTTCAGAAAAATCATACCCCAAGAAGAAAATTGAGAAATGAATTTTAGCTCCAAATTTGGGGGCGCTATCCCCCAAAAACTTTGAAAAATGTGGAAAAAAAAATCTCGAAAACGGTTCCGATGATTTGATTAAAAAATTCTAAAATGTAGGCCATTTAAATACAAATCTAACGATATAAGCCTGGGTAATTATGAACTCGTATATGAGAAAGTTTGTCTGAGTTGTCTGGATTTTTATTTATTACTTTTAAAGGTTCGCCAGTTAATCTAAAACAAAAATAAGAAGTTGCTATGAATTCTCAGTTCTTCTTAGGCATCTATTCTGAATTCAAACCTCTAAGCCTTTTAAATAAATCTGTTATTACTTTATTTGATGTAATTTCTTTACATTGTGCTAAATCTTTGAGAAAAACTTTTTAGCACTATTTAATTAATTGAATATTTCAAATTATTACTGGATTCGTATTACTTTCTTTATAATAATGCTACTGAATTTTGTTTAGATGCTCATCAATAAGCTGTCCTAAATTGCCGAGGAAATCTTGTACTGGCTATGTACCTCCTGGTGCCTGCTGTCCTTATTGTGGTGCCGCATTAAGAGTATTGTTCAGGTACATATTGTTTTAATCTATTTAACTCAGCTAATGATAATTTTTAGGATTCAAATTACAATTAAACAATTTAGACCTACAGTGTTTTTGACCCTTTCATTGCTAAATTTGGGATAAGAACAAGAACTTACATCTTAATGTGTTTTTTTTAGTGTTTTGTTCTAATTTTATTTTAACTTTTTATGTTTACAGTCAGAGAGAATATGATAAAATCATGCAGAGTTTAGGAAGTAGGGCTGTACAAGTTTTCACTGTTGAGAGTGTTATATCTGCCCTTGAAAGACATGTCCAGGTTTGACATTTTGAATATTTATTTTTTGGTTACACATTAAATTTTGGAGAAATTTCTCACTGTATATCTCACTATATCTAGCACTAAATTTTATTAGATATATGCTCACTGTATAATATTTGTTATGAATTGAATAGGAAGATAAATTTAACAAAAATAAATAAATAATTACATATTGGCTTATTTATTCCTCTTGAACTCTCTCTCGTAAGCAGGATATGAGAACTCGTAGGGACTCTGAGTGCTGTCTATATTGTTTTAAATTTTAAACACCATATCTAGCTCTAAACGTTATTCACTCTAACAGATCAATAAAGTTGGATAATTTTATTCACTGTTAGGTCAGTTTGTGAAAATGCTGTTGAATAAAAATAAAAAGGACCATAAAATACTTGCCATGAAATACTTGCAAATACTTGCAATTTTTGATACTGCTTGTTTATGCCAGCTCATCCTAACATATGGTGCCCATAACACTAATGTCCTTTCAATCAATCCTCTATGATTGATAATTAAAGAAAAAGAAATGGTAATATGTAGTTAGTTTTCAAAATAATACGTTTCTTCATTTAAATATATCTGCATTTTGATTTTTCCCCAGTTTAACACTCCTGAACTAAAATATGTATATTTTGATTTTAGGATTGAATTTAAAAATAATTAAATCTAATAGTTCACTTCAGCGGTTTCTAAGATCTATTGCAGTGTAGCTTCTATTTAATCAAAACCACTCTAAAGAAACACAAAGTAACGACAATGCCCCTTCACACGCATCACTGAATGTGGTCAATCAGGATAAGCAAGTAGTAAATGCCTGGAACCTTTAGTCCAGTAAAGCTGCAGCCTTGTTGTTGCTGATATAATGGTCTCTAAGGGAGCCATCGTGGCCGAGGGGCTCTAGCTGCTAAAGATTACCCGCCCAGCTCTCAATAAGTCGAGGAGACTCGAGATTGTGGGTTCGATCCCGTGCCATAATACTCTGAATTGCATCTATGAATCACTGTTGGAGCAGGCCCAGACACCCCCTATGGGGCACTGGGGCACTCTTCCCCCACGCTATGATGTTGTGGGTTCGATCCATGTCATGATGATGGGGTTTGTATCTATGAATCGAGGACGGAGCAGGGCGAGGGACACCCCCTATGGGGGGTGTCCCTCCTATATAAGGTGTGTCCCCTATATAAGGGGGTGTCCCTCCTATATAAGGTGTCCCTTATATAGCTCACTAATGACCACACCATACTTGCTTTGGCGGTACAATGTACTAATGTAAGATGTGTGAAGTAGCTGGAACTCTTGACCACGGGGCTAATAAAATGGGCCTAAAAGATGGCCTAATTGCTAAGTTCTAACAAGTGGTTTGTCTTACCCGTCTAGTAGGAAGTACTAGATTACTACTACTAATTGTCTCTAAGTCCTCTAAATACTGGAGAGTTACATTTTTTCCTTAAGGATCAAAAAGAAGTCACACAGTGTTATCCAAGAGAGTAAAGGAGGCGGTAGGTGGTGGTAATTAACCTCTGAGCCAAAATACACACATTGACCGCAGTCAATCACCTTCACTGATCACCCAGCTTACCTGGTTTGGCACCACGTAACTTATTGTTATTCCCTCAGTGCTCTGGTATTTAGAGAACATAGAGACTATTAAACAAGTCCGCAGAGGCTGCTGATGGACCTTACTTTAGGGTACTTCCAGGGATGCTTCCAACAGTGGAAATGGAATTGGCAATAGTGCATAGCATCAGGGAGGAGAACTCCGAAGAAGACCATGTTGAGTTGGCTAATTAATTGTCCAATAAAAATTATATTTAATTGTGGCACATATTTTTGGATCAGCACACGTATAACTAGTAATCAGTTGTAAGCTTGGTAACACAACTAGCAGTATTATGATAATATCAATACTTGAAGTCATAGTAATATTCTTAGTATTTAATTTTTTTCTTTTCTACTTTACTTAGTTGATGAAAATCGTTTAAACTAGTAACTGATATTTTTTTCTAAATAATTTGTTTATACATATAAAGTATCATATCTTCATTATTTTATTTTGCAGGTGAAGAATTGTCGACTATTTGGACACTTATCGATCGAAAGTGACTTGATCATCATGGTGGTTCCTGTGAAAGAGAAAAGTGCAATCAGTGAAATTCAACTTTGCTTTCAAGAAGCGGAAAAACTTAAGGTATATATTTATTATTCATTATCTTCAACTATCCTTGTTCTTAGTAAATAAAACTCAAAGGGCAAAATAATCAGATCATTGTCGTGAAACAACATAAGCTAATATTTTGGTTAGTTATAGTTTCTTAATTTTTAGTCTTATATAAAAGAAGACTGGGCTTCATCTTCATTGGTTCCTAATCATCACATTTCAGAATTTGGGATTGCATTTTTCAAATATTTCAGGTTATCTCAGACAGTTTTTGGAGGGAATTTGCGCCATGGGCCTTGGGGGGATGGACATTCCTGCCCTCTAAAGTCCTTTAGATGAATCCTGCACAACTATTTGTAGTCTGTCTATGTTGTAGGTTGTATTCTATCCTCACTGACTGAAGTGCTGACAGCCTTTGTCCTTTTACAAACCACAATAATGTCTTGTTCCTTTCACTAAGCTGAGCTCCTGAATTCTATGGCATCTTCTAACATTTCTGTCTCTTACAGCTCAGTAAATCTTCTTCAAAGTTATTCTTTCATATATCTTAGGAGTATTGCTATTATCATAATATATTTAAAATCCTAAGTTGTATACATATATTTGCTTTTACCTGGGTCAGCACTAGCCCCACCTTCATAGTCATACTACTCCAGTCTAATGTAAAATTCTTTCAATACCCCTTTATTCCTGATCAATTAGAAATATCAGGATTAACACTTATAATCTTTTTTAGAACTTTCCATGATTGGCATAAACCGTTTACACATTTTGCATGTGCAGTAGGACCCCTTTAATCCATACACGCAGTAATCCATAACCCTCGGTAATCCTGACAATCCTTCACGGAGAGACACTGTAGCTGTTGACAATGAAAACTTGGAAATTGCACTGAAAAATGTAAATTTTATAAGATGTTGTGTTCATTATAGCTAACTGTAGGAAACTGATAAGAATGTACATATCGATAGTGTCAAGCTAAAAGGGAATAACCTACAGTAGAGTCTCGCTAATCTGGACCCCGCTAGTCCGGACATCCGTATAATCCGGACGGGCCAAAAATATGTACAGTTTGGAGCTAGGGTCTACTCAGATTTATGAATTGTTAAGATTATCGGGGTTTCTGCTTTTATTGTCTATTACCATTTATAAAATGGTTCCTAGTATAGTTTACAGGTGTACATTCCAACGTTCGACACGAGGAATACCCGGTATTTATGTTAAAAATAAACAGATTTAGAATAATTATGAATAAGTAAGCTCATCGATAAATCTGTTTGGATTCCATACAAATGTAGGGCGGAAGATATAGAAGTAGTGTATTCCAGGAAATACAATTATATATGACTGAGATGAGGAGAGGATTTAAAGAAAAACGTAGCGGCGGTTCCACGGAGTTCCGTGAAATGCTGCCAAGCCGCCAGTGTACAATGTCTTAACTTTTTGAGAAATGATTAGCCGGTGCTCGAATTTCATTTCGGAACACAGCTTGTTTCCCTGGAAGTCTCTTCTATACCTGCGCCTGCGTAATTTAATTTATTTGTTATTCGGAGTGGTGACAGAACAGTCTTTGAGACTATAGAGGTATTTTTAATCGTAAATCTCTTTTTTAATAGTAAATCTCGATTTTAATAGTTTTATACCCAACTAAAACTTGTTTTACAGACATTTAAAAACTGATTCCGTTTAATCCGGATTTTCGGTAATCCGGATTGGATCCGGTCCCGTCTAACCCGGTTTTTAGTTTTTTGAATAGCCCAAAGGGTTACTATTAACCCTTCGATGGTCGCACGGCGTACTGAGTTCGCCAATCCAACTTTTCACAGTTATTAGGGACTAAATCTGAGTTACAGCGAGTCGAGGCTCCACCTAACCTTCTATTAGCGTATTTTTTACAGAAATATACCACCATCTCCTCTATTCAATTAATTTGTCTGTGTGATCTGAGATGTTTAACGAGTTAACTGCTATCAGGCGTACCCAGTACGCCGCGCGTCTAATTGTCCTATACCCCCCTTTTTTCTATAATTATAATAATTAAATTTTAATCTATACTTATATTTTTTAAGCACTTATAGTGATAAAGGAATTTAAAAAAACAAATACTGTTTTAACAGTGTTTTATGTAACTTATTTGATACCGTCTCTGATTTAAGCTATTTTCATTTTGATTATGTATATATCTTTTTAACATGGGTTTTTTTAGTTTAATTTTTTCTCCAAACATATAAAGTAGAGTAATATTTAATATATATTTGAATAGAACATCGTGCATAGCTAAATATAATAGCGGCACATATAAGAAGTTGGTGGCGTACGGAGTACGCCGTGCGACCATTCTATTGACATTTTTGTGCGCGACTGTCGAAGGGTTAAATAAAAATTAATAAGATCAGTGCTGAATTTAATGAAATATCTATTTGCATGAAAATATTAAAGTGATATGTTGGTTATTCCCTTTCAGTGATTCATTTCATAACCCTAATGATGGTTATTCCCCAAAATCTCACAGCTATTCCCTTCAGTTATTCATTTCATAGAGGCATTTTTTCATCACTCATGTTGGTTATTACCTTTTTGCAAAGCAATATAGGTGACTCATGTTGGTTATTCCCTAAAAAAATGCAATAATTCTTAATTATTTATCTTAATATTGCGATTTCAGTTATATCCTTTTAGCATTTGATTTTAAATATCCTCTGTTATTATGGGAAGGTAATAAGTGATTTTCCAAAAAAATGTTGGTTATTCCCTTTTAGCTTGACACCATCGATATGTATGTTCATTCACATACATAATATGTAATTGCATATTAAGTTCATGTTGTACATTTAATCTACTCACACTTATGTTAATACAAATACAGTACTTACAATTTTTTATAAAGTGCTTTATGATACTTCTTTAAAATCCTCGTTAAAAGAAGTAGTGAAATCCCACTAATCCGGACGACCCTGAGCCTAAATTCATCTGGATTAACGGAGTCCTACTGTACTTTGTAACTCTTTAGGAACTCAGATTATTTCTTTGATATTTGTAGATGAGCTTTTCATTTTTTTACTCCTCTGCAACTTTATCTTTGGAGTGTAATTTCGTTCTTGTTGAATATTTTACGTTGATTATCATCTTCTCTTACCACATAGAGCAAAATTAGATAAACAGAGAGGCAGAGAAATCATCTCTTTTACCCTGGTATTGAAGAAGAAGATCAATTGGCTTACTACCAATTTTTATTGTGGTATAAAAAAATTATTGGATGAAATTAAATTTCTTTAGAAACAAACTACAAGTTAAATTGTTACGCCCAAAAATGGTTAAATTTCTTTACCAAACTATTAACCTATATTTATTATATGCAGAATTCTTCAGTTGAAATTTCACAAATGATAAATTGAGCTGTTAAATATTTCCTGCATCAAGCACATCCTCCCTGCTGTTATGGAAGGTTATGAGGAGCCTAGTATCAAAGACGGACATTCGACAGTTTTTCCGAATTTCAGTTATCAATTGTTTCTTATACATTTTTGGCTGCTGCATCAGATTCTGCTATCCATTTGCATAAAAAACGACCAGAAAAGGGGTAAAAATGCAATAATATTTGTAGTTTTGTTTCAAATACGGACAAGTCAACACACGTTTTGCTTCAAAAGTGGACATAACCAAAATAGCCAATCAGGAGGCTGCATTTTACTAACTCGGTCCTATGATGCACTGCCGGCTTTAGCATCTGAATACCTACTCCTACCATTTTGTCATACATGTTTAGAAAAATGATACCCCGAGGGGATCTCCAATATTATTATTCTAACCATTATTTTCAACATCATTTTGCTTCAAAAACGGACAAAACCTTGTTTTTGTTTCAAAAGCGGACAACTCCACGTTTTAACTCCATTTAACAGCTAAAATATCAAAGAAATCCACGTTTTCAGTCCTTCTAACTAGAAAAAATAATATCATTGCTCTAGCACCTGTAGAATTTGAGCTACAGTTTTTCGGCTCTCCTGTAAAATTTTGAAATGTGCTCTTGTCCGTCTTTGATACTAAGCTCCTCATAATATATACCTTTGTTCACTTAATAATAAAACCAGGCAACTACATGTTATTATTTATATTTATTTATTTAATGATTTGATTTTTTAGGTAATGATCAACTTAAGAAATCCTAGATTTTTGAGTGAATCTACATTGAGTCCTCTTCTATATGCCAGAGCTGTTCATTACCAAGTCTCCTCAGGTAGCTTGTTGTCCTTCTTCCCACTGATGTCTCTACTTCCACTAATAACATATTTGTTCCGATGAACTTCTTAACTTATTTTTATTGCACAGATAAATAAATATTAAGTAAATATAGTATCACAATACAAAACTTGAAAAACTGTCCTTTTTCCGGTTTTTCAACAATTATTATATAATAAGTATAATAATAAACTTTATTTTTATTTATTTATTATTGTTATTTTTAATTAATTTAGTTTTTTTTGTTAATTTGTGCTACAAGCAGAACTGGTGATTTTTAAAACTATCTTTCAATTATTATAGATGCTGAACCATTTTTTTTTTTTTTTTTTTTTTTTAATTTTTAATTTTTTTATTATTATTTTATATTAAACAATTTAGCCATCTATTTTTCCTTATCAATTTAATTATTTTATTTTAATTTAATATAATATATATATTTTTTTTTATTTTTTTTTTATCTATTTATTTTTATTTTATTTTTTTTTTTTTTACTTAATAAATATATTTTGTGTGATATATTATAAAATAATTTCTGTATAATAATATATTTTCTTATAAAATTTGGCTTAAAAGGGGAAAAATAAACAGATATAATAATGTAATAAATACATAGGGAAAAAGAATGTTATTATGTATAGTTTTGAAGTTTTATAACACATAAAGGTGGCTATGAATTAGCACAAGGTAAAACAGTTATTTGGATAGAATGAGTTGGTAAAGAACTAGTTTTTAGAAAATATTCGTAACTTAAGTTGTAAATTATTGACTACACTACACTGTGTAATGTGCAATAATACTGAAGATTGTGTGAAAAATAACAATGAGGTAGATGTAAAATCAGTTGATAAATTTGTATAAACCATGGACAATCTGGGAAATGGTTGTTTATTGATTTTTTAAAAATTTTTTGGTGTATAGAATTTTTTATTTTTTAGTCATTTTATTAACATGTTTGCCTGGAGATAAAGGTTTTAGGTCTAAGTAATTAATTTTTTATGATTATTTTCATAAAACTATTTCTATTAAATATAATTTATTTTGCATTAATAACACCATCAACTTGGTAAACCAATGTTTATTCTTTTGGGAAAAATTAAGATCTAAGATTAAATAATTCTTACTGAGTTTATATGTAGCATTTCACCTTTAAAATTTTGAATCTAATGACTGATTTTTTTAGCTGCTTTTTTGATTGATGTTGTCCGCTGTTACATTTTGGGCTCTGAAACCTTTTCTCAGCAGTATCTTCAAAATACTCCTCCATGTGTTTAATCTTTAGAAATATTTTAATTGTGAGGTGAATTTTCCATCTACCTAATATTCCTGAGGGTCTCAGAATTAATGTCCAATATCAAATTTGTTATAAATCAAAATTAATAAAAGTGCAGAAAGGGGAACGATTTGTGGTGATTTGTAAAACACCGTCTGATTGATTTCATTGATTCTGATTGATTTGTCCTAGGGTGTGTATTTCTTACTGGAATCAAAGTCTAAACACCCAAGTATCTTGTTCAATTCTCAGTGAAGTAAGACTTTTTATGCACAGAGTAGATAGTTGCGTAAAGTGTTTAATAATTTATTTATATATATATATTTTTTTTCTTTCCAAATTTGAAGCAATATTCTGATAAATAAGTAAGTAATGTATAATGAATGCATCAGGAGAATTGATCTTATAATCTACTTTCTAACTAATCTTTTTTTTATAAATTATAGGCTACTCTAGTAAATTATATTTTATTTGTTTAAAATAAAATGTTAGAAGAATTAATTTTATTGAAGAAAAGAGGTAGTAACATTTTATTGTGATTTTTTTTTTTTTTTTTTTTTCAAAGTTTTTTAAAGATATAGGTAAATGTTGATGTAATTAGTTAGGGTGAGACACCTGGGGTTTTTTTTTTTTTAAAAAAAAGAAAGTATTAAAGATAAAAATATATAAAGAAAAGTGCCTGATTTTATGCAAAATAAGTTAACATTTTAGCCAATTAAAATAACCATAATAAATTTATTGATATCTATAATGCTGCTGTAAGTGAATTTGTAAAAATAAATATATATATATTTATGTATACATAGCTGTTGGATAATATTCTTAAAAGGTTTTCTATTAATTTTTGATGTAACTTCATATTTAAAGATTCCAGCCTAAATTATGTTTAATTTTTTTTTTCAACACCCATTGATTTAAAATAATCCAATTTGTCATTGACGAACTAATATTTTTATTATGTAGGATTATTGCAGAGTGGTTAATCCCTTTATTCTTTAATGGCCTAAGTATTGTGTTGATCAATAAAAAAGTTTTGCTATTTACATATTCACTTACAGCTGCGCTATAATAAAAAATTGAATGTTGTTATTGTTTTTTTGAAGGAGATTAAAAATATTTATTATTATATAAAAAAAAAATTTAACAAATTGCATTTATATAAATGATATATAAAAAAAGAAATAAAAAAAATATTGTAAAACTTGAATAAATAAATTAGTGTATATTATTAAACAAAGTTATATATATATATATATATATATATATATATATATATATATATATATATATATATATATATATATATATATATATATATAATATATAATTTTTGAGTAATTAAAGAATATCTATTCTCACTTTCTTGAGGATATCATTATATTTTTATAATTTTTTTTTCTTAATCAATTACGTATTATAATACAATAATAGGCTACCATTAATTCTTGCAGAAATTATAAGAAAAGCAAATGTACATTGATTAAATTATTAAAATGCTGCAACGTTTGTTGTTATAACATAGATTACTTTTTTAACAGGACTTTATTTGTAAATTGCATCAGGTTTTATGAGATACTGTGATAGGGTTGATGATATTACGAGAAATTTTCCAGTAAATAGCATATATTATTTTATCTTAAATATTAAATAAATAATATAAAAACAAAAAATTATATGAGCTGAAAATAAAAATTGCTAAATAATAATGCTGTAAGCTTTATTTTCTACCAATATTACAAGTTATCAGATACCATCATATAAATGATTAATCAATACGTTAAACAAACTTGTATAAGCTGGAAATACGTTATTTTTGTATTACATACAACTACGTCTTTTGTACTGAAATATTTTAAAAGATTTTAACAATTTTTAAATTAAATGGTATAAGAAAGTTCTTGTAGCAGCATAATTGCTGAAAAATTAAGATCAAGCTTGGAAAACAAAAACATAATAAATTCACTCCAGCTGCAGGGATTGCACACTCTTTTAAGTAGGATTATTTGAATTTGGATGAAATTGAGAATTATTAGAAAAGTAATATCTTAATAACTATTTAAAAGTCAAGTCGTGCAATGTATATTAACACTTCAGACCACACGTTGTCGAATTCTCAGTAATTCTAAATCCCACCTTATCCTCTTCTAATGAATATCTTTTGGAAGAGCATATGATTGGAAACTAAGGCCTCAGTGATCCCAATACACAGTGATTCTCAATCTCACCTTATTCAATCTTCTGATGAATATCTTTTGGAAGAGCATATGATTGGAAACTAAGGCCTCAGTGATCCCCAATACACAGTGATTCTTAATCCCACCTTACTCAATCTTCCGATGAATATCATTTGGAAGAGCATATGATTGGGAAATGAGGCCTCAGTGGTCCAAAACATAGCGATTCTCAATCCTACCTTACTCAATCCACTGATATGTCTCAGTGGCAAGTGCATATAAGTTGAAAATGAGGGTTCAGTGATCCAATTCTCAGCAATTCTAAATCCTTCTATTTCTGGGAAAACAGATGGCTCGGTACTCTAATTCTCAATTTTACTTATTCCTCTGATGTAGCTCAGAAGTTAGAGGAACCTCATGGAAAACAAGGGATCGGTGATTTAATTATTGTGGTAGGTTTATTTTTTCTTTAATAAGTTATCACAGGTGTGGTTTGAATTTATCTTGAATTTCTTAATTTATAGCATCCTGTCAAATGATGATGAATACTTATTACACTGTTAGGATGATTTTTTTTTGTTAAGAGGTTGGTAGCCTATCATTAATAAAATCAAAATATGAAATTTAAATCTTTTTTATGGTGAACTATTAAATAACCTTTAAATAGACATCAAACGGTCATTTTATTAAATTATTCAAAATAAAAATAGTAATTACATATATAGTGGTTTTATAATCTGTGTGTGTCATAGAAATTAATATTTAGCTTTTAACTATTCTATCAATTTAGCTATTGTTATTATAAAATTAAAGTATTTATTTATAATTAATATTGTATTGGGGTTGAAAGTTAATCATACAAATATTGTGTGTCTAGGTTTAGTTAATATTATAAAACATTTATTTTATTTTTATTATTTCTTAAATATATTTTATTTTCGGTCATATTAACTAACATTTGTAAATGAAACATGTTATTTTTAGTCTTTCTTTATTATTTATTTTTCATTATTATTATCTTGTAATTTTTCTATTTTCTGTAATATTACAAAGAAATTATATTACTTTTAATAAGAGAAATTATAATAATTTGATTATAAATTTTTTTCTATTTTTAGATTCATAAAAATATATGGTTTTCTGAGTAATAATATCACTTAATTGTCAAATAAAATAATTAATATAATGTTTGCATATTTTAAATTTTAATTAAGTTATTATTAATGATAGTTGTAATTTACTTTTTGTTTTGTTGGTAACACATTAAATAATGTTAAATTTTCTTTTCACATAATAATTATAGAAATGCTAGTCACCTTAAATGCCTTAATGTAAAAATTACTAACATAACTGTTACCAAATTAAAATACCATTTTGATTTGTTTTTCTTGTATTAAATAAAACTTAATAATTAAAATTTAAAAAAAAAAATTGTAAATATAAAAATTAAAATTTTTAATCTTCTAGTCTGAGTATTAGGTTCTGTTTATATGCTACTGATTCACTATATTTGCTAATCCAAACAAAATAAAGCCAAATGATTGAAACCAAAAGTTTGATATTTTTATTGCTTTTGATTGTGTATATGCTGTGATAATTATTCTATTATTGTTATCAACACACATCCAAATAAATAAATAAAATAATGTATACTTAAAGATGTTCTAAAATAATGGCTTAGATCTTTATGTTTCATTTAGTGAGTACCTTTTATTGGTTTATTAGGTTTTATGGGAAATGACAGTAGTAACATCGATTAAATATTTTTAAAGTTGTGTTTAAAATAAAAACCTAGGTTATGAAGTGTAACGTTAGGGCTTTAGGTTCTAAAATCTAAATAACGTTTACAACAATTAAAGTTTTAGTATTAATTTAATTATTCTATTTTAGGAAATAGTTTTGATTATAATTTATATTGAATAGGATTAATAAATAATAAGACAAGCCTAGAGGTATCATTGATTGGCGGCCTTTGAATGTTGAGAGATGAATGAACCAGATTAAAAGGTATTAGTAAATCATTCGCCTTGGCCATATGTGGTAAAGAAAGAATGAAAAATTTAGCATTTGGTAAGGGGAGCTCCCTATTTTAGGAGGGCCCAAACTGTCTTTATTTAGTTTAAAAAAAAAAATATGTGTGAGACTCTCACGCATTACAAGTGAAACTTAAGTTCTAGAAACAGTTGATTTTATGCATTGCTCTCTTTGCATTTGTTGACAATTTTATTATTTCAGGATTAAGAAATGGGTTATGTGGAATTTAATTGAAAAATGAAATATTTTCATAACATTTTAGCAAATAATGAAAAAAAAAAAAAAAAAAAAAAAAAAACATGAAAACAACATGAATTTAATATATTATATTATTACGCTTAAATATAAATGTTGTGTATTGAAAAATCATCTACCTCCATGGGGTAATGGTTAGAACATATACCTTCTGAATTAGAGGTCGGTGGATCGAGATAGTCTAAGTGAAAGATTTTTTACAGGTAAATCAACTTCCGACTTAAGCTGGCAGTTGATTTACCTATAAAAATCTTTCACTTAGACGAGTCTTGAATCACTAACTTCGTTACATGCAATTTTGTTTCACCAAAGCCAATTTATACCGCGCTAAAGAAGTTTCACTTCAATATTACGTCAAGATATTATGGGTGTAAATAAAGATTATTAATGAACTCCGATCTTTAAACTCAGGCTGCTCTACTTTAGATCTGTTACATCAGGTTATTATTTCATCAATACTTTTTGCTCAGGGATCCTGATTATTCTCATTCATTTATACTGTTAAGAACTAAAGATATGGTTAACTAAGAATTATATAATAATTTCTGATAGTGTGAATAAAATAATAATAATAACTATACAGGAGAGCTGAATGTTTATTTCTTATTCTATGGAAGTTACATAAAATAGTTTTGTATTGTTAATTTTGTGGAGGTGGTGGTAATAAAACACTTATCAGAGCATCCAAGGGACTCAGAGGGACGCGTTCATTTTTTATGGTTGAATTTTTAGACGCTTTCATTTTTTTATGATGGAATTCACAAAAAAAACAACTACTTTATTATTTGATTGTGGTTAAAAATAAGTTTAACTTTGTTGTTTATTATTTCTTCACATTATTTTGACTAGAATATAGGTATTGATGGATTGGTTTATCAAACATCCACCAGATTATCCCCTCATCCCCTCATAAAGATAAGAAGAACGGTACTTACCATAGAAATACCAAAATTAGCTTTATTCACTTATTTTGGAACATCTCTTTAATTTTTCATTATTTACACAGAAAGTTTCTTAAAAAATTGTAAGTTAAAAAAAGCTAAAATATATGTGTGTGTAAAAAAAAAAAAAAAAAAATTATTGATAAATGTATAAAAATATTTGTTTAGAATTGTGGTTTTCTTTTATTGCATCATGCATAAATTAGTCTAAAACAAAACAAATAAATTGTTAATCATACAAAAAGTTTGCATGTTATTTCATTTATGATAATATAAAAATGTAAAAACAATGTTGATAACAATTTTATTTTCCCTATCCTTAAAAATGGCGAAGAAACAAAAAAATGACAGTGAGTCTGAATTGCTACTAACTCCGGAATATAAGTCAATTATGTAAGTGTTGATGGTGGCTGTCTTAAACAATTCAATGAAACTGTCTCTCCCCAAAAAAAGTATTACTTGTCTAATTTATTAATAAAGCTTTCAGTCTTTATATGGCCACAAGCAGAGTGTAAAAAATGCAGTTATTAAATAATTAATGTGAGAGAGAGCCACATCCCATGAAATTTAATGTCTTATTGCTTCCAAGCTTACCGAAGGTAATGGCAGCTATGTGGTTGTTTGAAAACGTTTTTTTGGTCTCTGATCTCAAATATTCCAAGACAGAAATCCTTATCAGACATCTAGGATAGCCCTGTATTTTCTATTTTTATTTCTATAATTTTTTATTAAATATAATGGAAAAGCCATGGGTTTGCCTAAAAAAATATCAAAAAATGGATAAAAACCTGTATTAAGACAGGTTTAAGAAAAATCGTAAAAGTCTAAACACCTCCTATTCATTGCTATATTCCGGATACAAATTGGTATTTCGATATTCACAAAATCCTTAAAAAATTCCCTTAAAATTCCTTGGTTATATTACACCCGCAATACACATATTTTTCCTTGGAGAAAATTGTCATTATGTATCCGAAATATAGCAAGACAGAGGAGGTAGTTCGATTTTTAAACTCAAGAAAAATACAGGTTTTTATCCATTTTTGGATATTTTTACGGGAAAACCCATGGTTATTCCTTTATACTAAATAAAATTGACAAAAATATAAAGAGGCATTACTTGGCTTATTTTATCATCCTTTAAGAACAGACTCCTTAACTCCATTTATACCTTTCTTTTGGCCCTAAAACGTCTCTTAGAGAGAGGGCATCCTAGTTTCACAGCTTAGCAAGCGTTCTTTGGAACCTAAAAAAACTTGTGATCAGCACTATTATCACTACAAAATTAACTGTGCCGGATTTAAGACTTTTCAGGCCCTAGGCCTAATGTTACTAGGGCCCACCCCCACATGGTTTTTTCAGCCTAGTTTTTATGAACTATAGAAGTTCTATAATTGGGTTTTCCTTAAATAATGTGATTTTCATGATCCTGAGACTCAGGACCTGAGTAAATAATTAGTTAGTAGACTATAAATCAAGTTGATGTTAGCTTGTCACTTGATAGGGTACCACTCTTAAGGCCAGGCCACACCTGTCCGCACAGTGCCCGCACCGTATGACCCCAACACACGCCCATGTGTTGGGCATCATACGGTGGCGATGAAGGGAGGCCACACATGTACACACCACACCGGTGCGTATAAGGGCCGTGCTTTCTATCTCAACTCAGAGATAGTATATTTTTTTATGCTCACGTAGCAGTTTCATTACAACAAAATGTTAAAAAGTTTAACAAATAGTGAATTAGGGATGGTAGCACTTGCCTTAGAGGAAGAACATTATAATTGGAGAAGAATTCAACGCAGAAGTCGAAGAAGAATGTGGGTTCACAGCATTTGGAAGAAAAGATCGGTTGAAGCAAGTTTACAAATATTTTAAAATGCCGATGTCCACATTCAAACAACAAGCAATTCAAACAACAAGCAATTCAAAACAACAAGCAAAACCTTCCAAACACGTTTAGTCTCTGCATTTTTATACTTTTCACTCGAATGATCACACAAGACTGGTAGGCCAGTACAAATAAGCAAAAAAGGGGGGAAAAATTAAATACTAAACTTTCTTTACACCATCGTTTAGAAGGGGTTTAGGGAAGCATTTTCCATATTATCATATCGAGTGCCACCGCTTGCTTCCCCCACCACCCCCTATTGAAGACCCAAATTTGGCCTATTCACTGTAACGCCAATATCTCCGGAACAAAGAGTGATAACGATGTGCGGTGTTTTTTAAAGTCTTCTATACACTGTCCTCTTTAATTTGATACCCATATCAATATGCTTTTCGCAGTCAAAGTGTACCAAAAGTTATAAAATATGGTAAAAAATCGACATTTCTTTTTTCTACTCTGAACAATTTTGATAATAACTTTTTTCCACGGGGTCGGCACTAAAAATGTGGTGAAATAAAACGTGTAGATTATTTTATTACCATTAATTCGATGTATAATATGTCGTAGCAACTCTAATGCAAGAGGTGGAAAAAAGCGGAAATAGCGGATGCGTGTAGTATGGAAAGCTGCTAATAGTGTTGACTGTGAACTCTATTTAGTCCAGGAAAATAAGGAATAATAGTGTTTCGGCCCATAGGAGACGTGCTCTGATATGGGTGACGAATAGGGAACCAAAGTTCTCCAGAGGAGAGAATCCCTGTAGAAAGCTATAGCCGGGAGAAAATAAGGCGTGTAAATAAACTGATAAATGAATAACAATAAATACAATGTAAAATATATATAATTGAAGTAAGCAGGCAGGCAATTGTTAAGGCAAATATGTTAAGATTAAATAATTACTATATATATATGTATGATAAATTTTAACAATGAATAAATATATATATATGTGTAACAATAACAATCTGTATAATCAACAATAAGCTTTAACAATATAATAATAAACTAATTAATAAATAAATAAAAGGCAGTTAGTAAAAGACAAGCACAAGCGGTTAGTAAGCGGATAAGAGGGGGTTAGCTAATAAGTTAGGGACGGGACTTACCTTGGCTGGCTGGACACGTACATAAACAAAAGGCAACAGGACTTCGCCAGTCAGGAACAAGGGACCTAGGTAAGATAATAATTAGTTAAAACAAATAATTAAAGCAGACGCACAACACGGAGGTAACTAATGATAAATGGTAACAAACAATAGCTGTAAAAAGTGAGCGACGGGCCAGGTCGCTACACCACTACTTAAACTTAAACTAAATGGTGAAGTAGTTTAGTGAAATGAGCCGAGTTGAAGAAGGCAGAGAGTCCACTGTCTCGAAAACGGGCCTGGGCACGGTGCCGTAACTCCGGGACGCCGAAACTCCACTCAGATAAGGCTAAAACGGTAGAAATCCGTGCTGCACGTCTAGCTCCGTAAATTCTGCGAGGGCAGGTTGCTTGATATGGCCAAATTAATAATAAACTAATATATAAATGATAAAATAGCTAACTGGAATTACTCACGCTGCCGGCATTTTTATGGTAACCCCCTGGGTAGGTTTTAGCTGGTCTGCCTTAGCTAAATCGGCTAAATCGGCGCTGAAACCGAGCGCTTGAGAGCCGCTAGGGTTGCTGAGCCCTGATTGAAGCGGTGTGGTGGGGATTATGCCTGGTGGACCGAGGATGGATTGCGTGCTGGAGTAAACCTATTTGCAACCTTCCCGTTTCTTGTTTTGTTATCATTTGAAAACACGGCGAACGGCGAATCGAGCTCCAGATAAACATATCTTTTCCCTCGGCCTGCAGATTGTGTGCGAAGTGTTGTGTACAGTGTTTAATAATGTGTGTAAAGCTAGTTTTAAGTAATATTTACAAGGTATGTTAAATAAGTTATAAGATAAATAGTAATAATTAAACATGCAAACAAAAGGTTATGAAAGTTGAACATGCAAAATTAGGCGAAGCCTAAACAAATAGGGTAAATAATTTATAAAGGCTAAATCGGATTGTACGTGACCTAGAAATTTCTAGTACTTTTTCCTGCAGGGTGGGGAGAAGCGGAGCGTGAGAGTGGGGAGTCTCATATCGAAATGCTACTATTAGTACGGTGCAATTAGACCAAAACCCTAACATCCAAAGTAAAAGTTTCCCTCCAACTCCAAATTGTTCTATGCAGCCCACATATTGTTTGGTAAAAAGTTACACCATTTTAAGCGTCGGGTTTGGCGGGGAGGGGGGGTCAAAGTTGGAAAATTAGTAGTTTTACCCGTTTTTCTTAAATATTTCGAAAACTATGCGTTTTAGAGCAAAAAGAGCTATATACAAAAATAATCTACATTAAATTTTGAGCAAAAATGGTCTAGTGCATAATCTTCCCAAAGTAAATGGTTCCAAAGTTACGGAGAGTGTAAAAAAAGACATTTTTCGTATTTTTTAGATGTTTGGCAAAAAAAATGAATTTAAAGTGATAACCACTTAGTTCAACAGTATATTAAAGACGTACACTAATAAAAATAGCAGCACAACTTCACTAGAAATAACACTCACAAACGCATTTAACGGATCTCCGAATACAGCTAATGGAAAATATATATAAATAAAATATACATTTCTTAATTTCAAGATATAGAAATAATAAATTTAAATCAAAAAAGATAGATATGGAACTCTGAAGTATTATATAAAAAAATAGATAAAATTATTATTATATAATATAGTTAAATAAATAAAATATTATATATATATTAATTTGAAGATATAGTAATTACAAATTTAAATCAGAAAAAATAGATATGGAACTCTGAAGTATTATATAAAAAATAAATCAAACAATAAATAAAATTATTATTATATATGTATAGTCCAGGAGATAGCGTGCAAAAAAAATGTCTGACTAACATCAAGCTAGAATTTTGTATACAAGTCAATCTTTTAGCGCCTTTTAAGAATATGTGGTCGGCTAAGTTCGTCTGTGGGACATAGCTTGGCAATAGGCGTTTGAAAGAAACAAACCGGTGGAGAGCGGCCATGTCTCACAACTTATGGTGGACAATGTAATTTTCATGATCCTGAGTACAGAATTAGTTAGTAGACCAAAAATAAAGTCGATATTATTTTCACATTTGATAGGTTAGTTGTTAGTTATTCAAATATTACTAAAAATCAACGTGGTCACCTGTCAAGGGACAAACTAACATCAACTTGATTTTCGGTCTACTAACTAATTCTGTACTCAGGATCACGAAAATCACATTGTCCACCATTAGGGGTGAGACATGGCCGCTCTCCACACGTTTGTTTTTTTCAAACGCCTATTGCCAAGCTATATATAAAGAATATATATATTTATTTGAAGATATTATAGAAATAATAAATTTAAATCGGAAAAAAATAGATATGGAACAGGGGAATTGTAAGTGTAAGAACTTAGAACCGTTTAACGAGAGCTGTTAACAATAGAGAACTGTGTGACAAGACAATCGGAAAGGAACTGTTTTGGGGGAGTTCTTTAATATTAGGATTAGAAGGGGAAGGGACTAGTAGGCTAGGGCTAGCCTGAGTTGTGTTTGTGTATGTGTTTAATTTCAATATTACAAAATAGGGTCCCGTGGTTCAAATCCCGGCGCTGGAGTGTATTTTTCTCTGTCTGTTTCCCGTAGTTAAAAATAATTATAATTTGATTTAAATTAAAATTTAATCTTTCCGTAGTATGAATACTACCAAAATCGTAAAATATGAATATTATAATAGTAATAGTTTAAATAAGTGTGAGTGGATATTTGCGCGCGCAATAAACTCACACATGTACAGCATAGTAGTATAGTATAGAACACTCAAACATATACATACTGACTGGGCATAAAAATGACTTGCACATTTACATGGTAAGGTCCCCTGCCCCACACACTCGCACTACTACTATACTACATTATATTATTCCACCTTCAATCTCTACTCTCAACCTCAACTACTTCCTTCCCTTAAAAATAAAAACTCTGTTGTCATTCCAATTCCAACCAGTTCTTAAAGAACTGCTTAAACTAAAGTACGATTCTTTTGGGAACGAAAATTCTTTGGGGATTAAATACTGATGAATCATTTCAAAAGCTGCTGTTTTAAAAATATTAAGATTAAAAATTATACAATTAGATATCATAATTATCACATAGAAAATATTATTATATTTGAAAGTCATTTATGTTGGAAAGATATTTATAGTCCAGAGAAAGTTCAGAGTGGGTTTCTCCGTACCACAGGTTTACATGGCCTAGGCCTGTCGAAGCCTCTTTTCCCTTAAAAAGTAGCGCCCCCTGAGATGGTGGTGAGTGGTGAGGTTGTCGTTCCTTCAAGGGCTAATCACTAACATACCACCGGCCACTAAATTGCAATTTGCTTTTACAATTTTTTTCAAACCTGTAAAAAAAAATTAGTTCCCTTAGGGAAAGTTTCATTTTTTTGCCAAAATTCCAAAAAATACGAAAAATGTCTATTTTTACACTCTTCGTAACTTTGGAACCATTTACTTTGGGAAGATTATGCACTAGACCATTTTTGTTCAAAATTTAATGTAGATTATTTTTGTATATAGCTCTTTTTGCTCTAAAACGCATAGTTTTCGAAATATTTAAGAAAAACGGGTAAAACTACTAATTTACCAACTTTGCCCCCCCCTCCCCGCCAAACCCGACGCTTAAAATGGTGTAACTTTTTACCAAACAATATGTGGACTGCATAGAACAATTTGGAGTTGGAGGGAAACTTTTACTTTGGATGTTAGGGTTTGGCCGTTTTTTGGACTAATTGCACCGTACTATATCGATATACACCGCTTGGCTCCACCCACCCCCCTCGAACTTTGAAATAACGAACTTTTTAACTCCCGCCTATCTTATCGGTCAATGCCCTTCAGTGCGCGTTTTTCTCTTCAGGTGCTTAGATCGCGAGTGATTTTTTTTGTTTTTGTTTTTCACTTCCTACTTTCATCAGCCATGGAGGGTGAACTGGTTTTAAATAACGGGTTTTTTTATCGATTACGACAATCAGGGGCAGATAAAGTTGTTGAGTTTTGCACGAATGCGGGTTTAATTAGTCCTTCCTATAAATGCCCTACTTGTGGTAGGGCCATGCTTTTGGTTAAAAGGGGTGATGTGTCTGATGGTTTACAGTGGAGGTGTAAACCTGATTGTAGCCACGATATCCGTCGTTCTATACGCCGGGGATCGTGGTTTAGTATGAGTCGATTGAGCATGATTGAGGTTTTATTAATTACCCAATATTGGATTTATAAGATGCCCGCCGAGTCTATTTGTGTCGAACTTAATGTTTCGGCCAATACAGTCACGGACTGGATGAGTTTTTGCCGCGAAGTGTGTATGATGGCATGTTTGAACGATTGTAACGTAATTGGGGGGGAGGGAAAGATTGTCGAAATCGATGAATCGAAATTTGGAAAGAGGAAGTTTAACCGGGGTAAGCGAGTCGAAGGAAAGTGGGTGTTCGGTGGGATCGAAAGAGGATCCGATAACTGCTTTTTCAGGGTCGTTGAAGACAGAGGAAGGAGCACTTTGCTGGCAATCATAAAGGAGTACATCAGGCCCGGGACAACAATAATCTCGGACTGTTGGAAAGCTTATGATTGTCTGCAAGACGAAGGTTACCAACACTTGAGTGTGAACCATTCTCTGCACTTTAAGGACCCTGAGAGTGGAGCTCACACGAACACAATCGAAGGCACCTGGGGAGCAATTAAGCGCCAACTCACGTCGCGTCGGTGTAAGGGCTTCGATGAGTACCTTTACGAGTATATTTGGAGGAAAAAAATGAGTACTCAGAAGGAGCACATGATGGCCGCCTTCCTCCAAGCCATCAGGCAGATTTATCCCCCTGACACCGGCGATGTTCTCGATGAGTAGGCAGGAAAAACTGTAAGTACTAATTCATTTAATTCTTCCGAGTTTTATATTTTCGAGTTGAACCTCTACCTGGTCTATACACAGGAGGGTTGTTTTTCTTCAGAAAATGAGCGGAGCACCGCGAAGCGGTGCGAAGCGGCGATTGAGTTTCTATATTTTTCGTGATTTTATATTTCCGTGATTTTTATATTTTTGAGTTGGACCTCTACCTGGTTTATACACAGGAGGGTTGTTTTTCTTCAGAAAATGAGCGAAGCACCGCGTAGCGGTGCGCAGCGGTGGTTTAATTTCTATTTATTGCCGTGATATTAAAGTTTCCATGCTTGATTTTCACCGCTACATTCGTATTTCTGGTTTTTGGCGCTACTTTCGTATTTCTGGTTTTTGGCGCCATTTTGATAGAACCCGCCACCTGCCTCTGTTAGGCCCCACCCTCCCGAGAGTATCGATACTCTCCTGCAGTGAGGGTGGGGGTCTAGCAGTGGCAGGTGGTGGGGACTTTCTAATTCTGACAGGGCACGTACAATCCGATTTTACCATTTATAAAGTATTGAAACTTTGCGAAAAAACTCTTAAGGGTGTAGTAGTAAGAAACAGTAAAGTTCCCACCTCTTGAGGGCGGGGGGGGGGGAGTGGCCCCCTCCCTCCTCCATAAAATCTAAAAAAAAAATTTTTTTTAACCTTTTCTCGCAAAACAGTTTATTTTTTGAAGAGAAATGTTTTTGACAAAAATATTTTTCCATAATTCTGCATAAAAAAGGTCCTATGCATGTTTAAAGTGAGACAAACCGAGATATTGTAGTTGGAAAAAGATAAAAAATTGTAAACCGCATTTCTGCGAACCAACATATCTTAAAAACTACTCTTCCGATTTTAATGAAATTTAAATCGTAGGTCACCATTAGGCAATTGATGGTCCCAAATAAGTTTCAACCTTATTTACACCTATATCTTCAAAAGTACTAAAATTTTAAACTTTGCACATCAACATTCTTTTAACTGTGATACTTTTGTGTGTAATTAAGTTTGTACATAAGTGCCTGTATTAATTTGAATATTTTTCCGTTCATGTTATTGTTACTAACTTGTTTTTACTACGCCTACAGCAACTTCTAATTGCTGTAAATTTTATTATTTATCTCTCCGTCATTGTTGTTATCGATATGTATTGCGGAATCCGGTCTACTGTCCGGTAGCTCAAATATTTAAACTCAAAATCTAAAATTTAAATTCTATTAAAACTAAATAAATTTACTCAGGGCGACCAGCTAAGTGGTCCAAAGAAGTACACTACAATTTCAAAAATAAATTATTTTTTTTTTATTAAAAAAAATTATATATATTTTTTTTAATTTTGGACTAATACCAAAAATACATTTTTTACATTTACATTCATTTTTTGATATCTGGCGAGCATTAGGCTTTTAATATAACAAAAACTCATAAGAAATGGTCTAGCTGACCCATATGATTACTGGCTAAGATTTCAACAATCCAAGTTAAAATTAAAATTTGATAAATAGAACCTTTTATAACTTACAATTATGTCAAAAATATATATATATATGTAATAAAGAGTTTATCAATTATGTATTTTTTTACAGTGTCGTATGTTTAACCCTCTACTGAACACTTAAACAAAAAAATGTGCTTCACATAAATGCACGTGTTTTCAATATGAGAGAAAACTGAAATTAAAATCAGTAAATTTTCCTTTTTTACATTAATTTGTAAATTAATTAATTACTTTAATTAATTCAAAATATTAAACATCATGTTGGAGTTTGTTTTTTTGAAGTGACAGGAAGATTTTTTTCAGAAAACTTCAAGAAAAAAGAAAACTTTAAAGCTACGTAAGTTTACTTTTGCTTAATACTTTTAAGCCCTTTCCAATCCAGGGTACAGCCCACATATCCCTGAGGCAATGATTCATGCAAGACCTCCAGATCCTGGAGGGTCACTCGAGCATCTATTTTTACAGCCTTCAAGAAGTGACAATCTGTCAAAACATTCAATTTCACGAAATGTTACAAACAAATTAGACGAGACTAGAGATAGTCCGAAACAAAAGCGTTTAAGGCCCAATTCCCCTTTAACTTTAAGTTGTGAGCCACCGAAAAGATGCTTGAAATTTCTAGTAGTCAAACGTCAAAATTCAGAGTCAATGGCAAATGTTTCCCCTTTTTTGATTGAAAAACTATTAACACAGGCTATCGGGTCTGGCGGAGTAAAAAATGCCAAAAAACTTAAAGATGGGTCACTACTGGTTGAAACATTTACAAACGAACAAGCCGAAAAATTAATTAAACATCTTCCTGAAAACCAAATTATGCCCTTAATTGTGGAACCCCATAAAACGCTTAACACGGTAAAAGGTGTAATTACATGTTCTGATTTAGATTGTGTACCTTTAGAAGAAATTAAGGAGCAGATGAAGGATCAAGGAGTTACCGACATCTATAGAATAAATAGGAGAATAAACATGGAAACTATACCCACAAATAGTTATATAATAACATTGAGTGTCCCGACATTACCAAATAAATTAAAAGTAGGCTACCTCGTAGTCTCTATTAGACCATATATTCCCCTCCCTATGAGATGTTTCCTTTGCCATAAATTTAACCACGGACAGGCTTTCTGTAAGACAGGGCCGGTGTGCCCTCAATGTAGCGAGCAATCCCATGAAGGTAGACCTTGTACAAAACCAATCCAATGTGTTAATTGCAAAGGACCACATTCGGCTAAAGATAAAAACTGCCCTCGGTGGTTATTAGAGAAAAAAATTACTGAGACTAAAGTATTGGAGAAACTCTCATATGCTGATGCCAAGAAAAAAGTCGTCTCAACGCAACCATCATCATACCTACCTTTTTCGCAATTATTTAACAAACAGAATAAAAATCACTGCCAAGTATGTTCGGCAAAAGAAGTAACAACCAAAGATCAGGGAGTACAATGCGACGACCCTTCGAACATGAAGGTAAGTAATAACCAAAGTTCCAACACTAGCCAAACTCAAAACGTAATTAACAGTAAAGCAAAATCATTACCTCAGACAACCATTGTGCCAAAACCCAAACCAATAGAAAACCTCAATAAAACTGACGAGACCAAAAAATCCACTGATGTAACCCAAATCGAAACTTCACAAAAACAACTAAAATTTGACAATCAAACTGAACATGAAATGTATTGGACCAATCAGTGGGATCCTGATTCCACTGATTCGGTGTCAAGCAAAGACACGGAAGGAAAATCTGGAAATAATTTAAAACAAAATACCAACACCACTAAGAAGAGTACGAAAAATAAGAAGTCTAGTTCTAAACGATAGTAATATAAAACCTACCACAGATAAAACAGAAAACCAAACATCCAAAGAACAATGAAAATAAAAAGCTATAATAAAAACATTAATAATAATTAATAATATAGAATATAAACACAAATTATGGGCAAAAATATAAAGTGCCTTAGTTGGAACTGCAAAGGATTTAGGGCTCGTAGTGAAGATATAAGGCTGCTTCTAAGAGACGAAAAACCTCATGTGCTTCTACTTCAGGAAACTCATTTGCCATCGATAAATACGATTAAAATACCTGGATACAATATTTATAGAAGGGACCCTCCACCAGGGGTAAGACAAGGAGGTCTAGCGACTATAGTATCCCAGGACATACCGTGCAGGGAAGTTAATATCAATACAAACCTACAAATATTGGTTACTACTGTAGGAGGAGCATACCCTGTGACAATAACTAACGTTTACTTAGAATGTGATCGGGACTTAGACCAAACCCAATTAGACAGTTTAATACCTCAATTACAGACCCCCTTCATCCTGGCAGGGGATTTTAATGCCCATAATACGTTTTGGGGTTCTCATAAATGTGACCGAAGAGGACGTGTGCTGGAATCTTTTATTCAAGACTGGGGCCTATACCTGCATAATAACAACGTGCCAACATTTATGGATTCCAGAACTGGCAAACTAGATGTTATAGATCTAATCATTTCCTCCATCTCGCTATCCCGAAATTCTAAATTTAGAGTGGTTCCTGATTTGTACGGCAGTGACCATTTCCCCCTTGGTATATCTTTATTCCCTAACTGCCTTCCTACAACCCCGGCTAGGCGATGGTCGTTTAAAAAAGCTGACTGGGCAGCATTTAGCAAATGGCTATCTGAAGTACCACGATTTGTACAAACCGAGATTGACCGTGCAGATGAACTGCTGAATTTCATAACCACATCTATATTGTCAGCAGCCCATTTCGCCATTCCTCTAGTTTCATGTGAGAGAAATCGACCGTTAATGCCGTGGTGGAATAACAACTGCAAATCAGCATTAAAAGAAAGACGCAAAGCCCTCAGACTGTTTAAGAAAAATTCAAACCAAGAAAATTTGATTAATTATAAAAAAGCGAGAGCGAAATGTAAATACATCATCAATGAGGCAAAAAAGTCGGCCTGGAGGAACTATATCTCCTCGATGAATCAATTTACACCGTCGTCAGAAATATGGAAAAAGGTCAAGACTCTCAAGGGAACCAGAAGAAATACGTTGCCCATTCTAAAGGTAGCCAATAACTATGTGTCCGATCCACAACAAGTTGCAGATATATTAGCATCACATTTTGCCAGGGTTAGTTCTAGCGAATCATATCCTCTGGGTTTTCAAATAAGGAAAAGAGAAGCCGAGGAAAAAGATATAGTCTTTAACACCAATGAAGCCAATGACTACAAGTACAACAAGGAGTTTAGCCTCTGGGAATTAAATACTGCCATCAGCTCGTTAAAATTGACATCTCCGGGACCAGACCAAATTCATAATTCAATGATAAAACAATTACCAATATCCTTTAGAATATACCTACTTGAACTTTATAATTTACTTTGGAAGACACATAAATATCCAGACAGCTGGAGAGATGCAATGCTAATTCCCTTACCTAAACCAGGAAAAGACGGTACCGCTCCAGAGTCATACAGGCCTATCGCTATGACTAATACACTTGGCAAACTTCTTGAAAAAATGGTAAATGGGAGACTAATGTGGGAGCTAGAATCGAGAGATTTGCTTTCAAAATATCAAAGTGGGTTCAGAAAGAACAAATCTACACTGGACAACTTAGCTAGGCTGACAACCTACATCCAGAATGGATTTGTCCAAGGGATGGAGACTGTCGGAGTATTCTTTGACTGTGAAAAGGCTTACGACAAAACCTGGAGATATCTAATTTTAAAACAACTGGACAATTTTGGATTTAAAGGAAACCTACCCATTTTCATAAAAAACTTCCTGGCTGAACGAAGGTTTCGAGTAAAAGTAGGAGACAAATTATCAAGCACAAAGACCCAAGAAAACGGTGTCCCACAAGGGGCAGTACTTAGCGTTACCTTATTTATAGTGGCAGTAAATGAAGTAGCCTCGTCCATCCCCTCGTGCGTGGAACCTTTTCTTTTTGTTGATGATATGACCATTCTTTACAGGGGAAAAAATTGGTCTGCTGTTACCCCGTTGTTACAAATTAGTATAAATAGAATGAGTAAGTGGGCATCAAGAAATGGCTTTACGTTTTCACCAACAAAAACCCGTACTATAATATTCTCTAGGAAAAGGAAACCCCCACCACTGTTACCATTGACTCTGGAAGGACAAATTATCCCAACAGTACAGCAAATAAGATATCTCGGCCTTATTTTGGACAAGAACCTCAATTGGCAAGCCCATATAGACGCAACACGAACGAAATGTCTCAGTGATCTCAACCTACTACGAATGATTCAATCGCATAGATGGGGAGCTGACAGGTCAACCCTCCTTCGTATCTACCATCAAGTTACAAGGAGTAAAATTGACTATGGATGTGCTATATATGGATCAGCAAGGGAGGTCCATTTAAAGAAACTTGATACGGTCCACAACACCTTTATAAGACTGGCCACGGGAGCCTTTAGAACCAGCCCAATTGACAGTCTTCTTGTAGAAGCCAATGAACCATCACTGGCCTCTAGGCGAAATCTATTCCTACTTCGACTCGGTTTTAAATTTTTCCAATTTCCAGAAAACTCAGCGTCAAAATTTTTTCTCAATCCAAAATTCTGTGTACTTTATGAAAGAAAGCGAAATTTACCTAAACCTCCCGGACTGAGATTTAAAATGTTAGTAAATAATTCAGATCTTTCAGAACTACCACCACCATCTCCTTCTACACTCCCTAAATTACCCCCTTGGACAACAAACAGACCCAAAATTAAATATCTCTGTAAATCCCACATTAAATCTCAAACCTTAACAGAACAGTACCTTCAAGAATATCGAAAGCACAGGTCCACGCACTCACACATGGAAGCATTATTTACTGATGCATCTAAAGATTCATCAGGTACAGGTTGTGCATTTGTACACGAGGCAACATCAAAGCAGTTCTCTTGTAGTAAGTGGAGCTCTATAAGTTCTATTGAGTTGGAAGCCATCTACAACGCTCTGAAATACGCCGTTGAAAACCAAATGCGGAAAGTAGTAATATATACAGACTCCCGAAGTGCCCTACAAACCCTAGACAATTTATATTCTCAAAATGATATAATAGGAAAAATTCGGAGCTGTATCCATGAAGGAGCCTTGGATGTTCATTTCTGTTGGGTGCCAAGCCACACAGGCATACCTGGAAACGAGGAGGCAGACAAACTAGCCAAAACCGCCATCACATCAGGTGAACAGCTCAACACAATAGTAACTGCAAAAGACCTGGACAAAAGAATTAAACAGCAAGTTCTTCGGCAATGGCAACAAAGATGGACAGAAAGCAACAATAATAAGTTAAAATTTATCAAACCGACTTTATCAGACTGGAAAACTAGCAGCAGACGATGCCGACAAGAAGAAATTGTGCTCGCCAGACTAAGAATCGGACATACGAGACTGACTCACGAATACCTTATAACTAAGCAAGACAAACCTGTTTGTACGCTTTGTGGCCGAGAAATGACTGTGTACCACATCCTCTGTGACTGCCCGCAACTTGATAATATTCGACAACGACTCCAAATACCCAACAGCATTTCCGAAATTCTCCAAGACAACGAAATTACCACTGAAAGGCTATTCGACTACCTACACGAAATTGACATTATGAAAGAAATTTGAAACTTACCTAAACATATAAGGATGCTACAAAACATGAGTATGCGCTAATAGCCGAAGTTGTTAAGGCGCAAAAAAAAAAAAAAAAAAAAAAAAAAAAAAAAAAAAAAAAAAAAAAAAAAAAAAAAAAAAAAAAAAAAAAATAAACATCATGTTTAATTAATTTATTGTTAAGCGATTATATCAAATTGACTGATCAACCTTTTAGGTTAAGTCCAAACTCCATAAAGAGTGACTCTTAAATTTTTTTATAAGTTAAAATGTAGAATAAATGTGATAAAATAATTATCCAAAAATGGTGAAGGTTTTTATGAAGAATTCATGAGACGTATAATTTGATGATTCTGAAGTAGTTAGCGAAATTCTGGAACTGCAGCAATGGCCCTTTAAAAATTACCAAAAAAAAATGAGCCATGTGCCAAACTACTCAACTTTTAAAATTACAGAAATTAAATCAAATATATTTTTTTTATGAAAGTAATTATTACTTACATTTAGTCAAAATACAGATGGCCTTCCAAATTATGGTGAAGTGGAAAGTTATAAAGAAATTACATTAAATTGACCACATCGGCCTCAACTCACATAGCTCAAGCTATAATAAAAAAAAAACATTTTACGTCGCTGACGGATCTGTAGCCTACATCCGTCGTTCTCAGGAACTGGCATACGAATGGCTTCC
The DNA here is from genome assembly GCA_951217055.1 of Gerris lacustris. Taxonomy (NCBI): domain Eukaryota; kingdom Metazoa; phylum Arthropoda; class Insecta; order Hemiptera; family Gerridae; genus Gerris; species Gerris lacustris. The sequence continues at coordinate 48,623,475 of OX578281.1, forward strand.
CCACTCTTGCCTACCTCTATAGCAATTTCTACTTCGTACTATCTAGCCAATGCTAATTAGATTAACCTTTTTTAATTAAATTTAAAAAATAATTTTTTATCAATTTTACGTCAATAAAACTTTTTTATTTAAGATCAGAGCTAGAAAGAATTAAATTGACCTATACTTTTTTATAATTGAATTACATTAATCAATCAAATTATATTAATTGGATTAATTTGGTAACAATAAATGTATGTTTGGTAACAGTAATGTTGCGCAATATTTATGTTTTCTTAAATTCATCAACAAGCATCCTGAGCGCTACATGACTGGTTTATGCAAAGAATCGCCAAATCAATATTCAAAAACTCCACATTTAAATATGAAATATTACTTACTTTTAACTAAACTCATTTTTTTAATTACATAAATTATTAATTTTAATTAAATTACATTCAATATATATGTGTAAGTATCGCCAGATACCACAGTATGGTCCTACTTAAACCACTTTTAAATTTTATTGTGACCTATAACCGCATGTAGTACTAACTGTGAAGCATGCTATAATTTGATAACAAAAAAAAACTGACACTGACACTGACACTGACCACACCACAACCACAACTACAACCTCAACCACAACCATAACCACAACCACAACCACAACCATCACCACAATCACAACCATCACCACAACCAAAACCACAACCATAACAAATACCACAACCACAAAGAATACCACAACCACAACTACTACAAATACCACAACAACAACAAATACCACAACAACATCCACAACCACAATCACAACAAATACCAAAACCACAAAAAATACCACAACCACAACTACAACAAATACCACAACAACAAATACCACAACCACACAACTACAACAAATACCACAACAACAAATACCACAACCACAACAAATACCACAACCACAACCACAACAAATACCACACCACAACCACACAACTACAACAAATACCACAACAACAAATACCACAACCACAACAAATACCACAACCACAACAAATACCACACCACAACCACAACCACAACAAATTCCACAACCACAACAAATACCACAACCAGAACAAATACCACAACCACAACCATAACCACAACCACAACAAATACCACAACCACAACAAATACCACAACCACAACAAATACCACAACCACAAATACAACAAATACCACAACAACATCCACAACCACAACTACAACAAATACCACAAATACAACATCACAACCACAACTACAACAAATACCACAACAACATCCACAACCACAACTACAACAAATACCACAACCACAACAAATACAACATCACAACCACAAACATCACCACAACCACAACCATCACACAACTATCACCACAACTACAACAAATAGCACAACCACAACCACAACAACAACCACAACCACTACCACAACCACAACCACAACAAATACCACAACCATAAAAATACAACACCACAACCATCACCACAACCATCACCACAACCATCACCACAACCACAACCATCACACAACTATCACCACAACTACAACAAATAGCACAACCACAACCACAACAACAACCACAACCACTACCACAACCACAACCACAACAAATACCACAACCATAAAAATACAACACCACAACCATCACCACAACCACAACCGTCACACAACTATCACCACAACTACAACAAATACCACAACAACAACAAATAGCACAACCACAACCACAACCACTACCACAACCATAACCACAACCACAACCATAACAACAACAAATACCACAACCACAACCACAAAAAATACCACAACCACAGCCACAACTATAACCACAACCACAACCACAACCACAATCACAACAAATACCACAACCACAACTGCAACAAATACCACAACAACATCAACAACCACAACTACAACAAATACCACAACCACAAAATAATACCACAACCACAACTACAACAAATACCACAACAACAACAAATAGCAAAACCACTACCACAACCACAACAAATACCACAACCACAACTACAACAAATACCACAACAACATCCACAACCACAACTACAACAAATACAACATCACAACCACAAACATCACCACAACCACAACCATCACACAACTATCACCACAACTACAAAAAATACCACAACAACAACAAATAGCACAACCACTCCCACAACCGCAACCACCACCACAACCACCACCACAACCACAACAAATACCACAACCACAAAAATACAACTTTACAACCACAACCATCACCACAACCACAACCATCACACAACTATCACCACAACTACAACAAATACCACAACCACAAAAAATACCACAACCACAACTACAAAAAATACCACAACAACAACAAATAGCACAACCACTACCACAACCACAACAAATACCACAACCACAACTACAACAAATACCACAACAACATCCACAACCACAACTACAACAAATACCACAACCACAACAAATACAACATCACAACCACAAACATCACCACAACCACAACCATCACACAACTATCACCACAACTACAACAAATACCACAACAACAACAAATAGCACAACCACTACCATAACCACAACCATCACCACAACCACCACCACAACCACAACAAATACCACAACCACAAAAATACAACACCACAACCACAACCATCACCACAACCACAACCATCACACAACTATTACCACAACTACAACAAATACCACAACCACAAAAAAATACCACAACCACAACTACAACAAATACCACAACCACAAAAATACAACACCACAACCACAACCATCACCACAACCACAACCATCACACAACTATCACCACAACTACAAAAAATACCACAACAACAACAAATAGCACAACCACTCCCACAACCACAACCACCACCACAACCACCACCACAACCACAACAAATACCACAACCAAAAAAATACAACTTTACAACCACAACCATCACACAACTATCACCACAACTACAACAATTACCACAACCACAAAAAATACCACAACCACAACTACAAAAAATACCACAACAACAACAAATAGCACAACCACTACCACAACCACAACAAATACCACAACCACAACTACAACAAATACCACAACAACATCCACAACCACAACTACAACAAATACCACAACCACAACAAATACAACATCACAACCACAAACATCACCACAACCACAACCATCACACAACTATCACCACAACTACAACAAATACCACAACCACTACCATAACCACCACCATCACCACAACCACCACCACAACCACAACAAATACCACAACCACAAAAATACAACACCACAACCACAACCATCACCACAACCACAACCATCACACAACTATCACCACAACTACAACAAATACCACAACCACAAAAAATACCACAACCACAACTACAACAAATACCACAACCACAAAAATACAACACCACAACCACAACCATCACCACAACCATAACCATCACACAACTATCACCACAACTACAACAAATACCACAACAACAACAAATAGCACAATCACAACTACAACAACAACCACAACCACTACCACAACCATAACCACAACCACAACCATAACAACAACAAATACCACAACCACAACCATAACCACAACAAATACCACAACCACAACCTTAACCACAACAAATACCACATCCACAACAAATACCACAACCACAACTACAACAAGTACCACAACCACAACCACAAAAAATACACCAACCACAACTACAACCAATACCACAACCACAAAAATACAACACTACAACCACAACCCTCACCACAACCACAACCATCACACAACTATCACTACAACTACAACAAATACCTCAACCACAAAAAATACTACAACCACAACTACAACAAATACCACAACCACAAAAAATACTACAACCACAACTACAACAAATACCACAACCACAAAAATACGCCGCTGGTTAGACTTGTTTAATAATTTTTTTCTATAAAGCCTATATTGCTTTAAGGCTGATAATTATAGCCCAGTACCATCCATCACCATAACCACAACAAATACCATCACCACAACCATCACCACAACCACAACCATCACCACAACCACAACCATCCCACTACTATCACCACAACTACAACAAATACCACAACAACAACAAATAGCACAACCACAACCACAACCACAACCACCAGCACAACCACAACAAATACCTCAACCACAACCACAACAAATACCACACCACAACCACAACTATAACCACAACCACAACCACAACAAATACCATAACCACACCACACCCACAACCACAACCACAACAAATGCAACAACCACAACCATAACCACAACAAATACCACAACTTACAAATACAAATAATAAAATTATTAAGAAATACGGAAATAGAATTGAATTATGAAATACATCTTTCATCTCGTCCTAGGTCCTATAGGACCTACGACCTAGGACCTATAGGACTTATAGGTCTAAGGTCCTATATTACCTAGGACCTATAGGACCTAGGACCTATAGGACCTAGGACCTATAGGACCTAGGACCTAAAGCTATAGGTCCTTGGTCCAAGGACCTAAGACCTATAGGTTAGTGGTAATCTTAATGGTCTGTTAAAGGTTATTTTAGTGGGCAGAGGTTTTGTTAGTTGTTATTTTAGTGGTTACTTTAGTAGTTACTTTAGTGGTTATTTTAGTGGTTATTTTAGTGGGTACTTTAGTGGTTACTTTAGTGGTTATTTTAGTGGTTAGTGGTTTTTTAGTGGTAACTTTAGTGGTTAGTGGTTACTTAAGTGGTTATTTTAGTGGTTAGTGGTTTTGTTAGTGGTAACTTTAGTGGTTACTTTAGTGGTTAGTGGTAACTTTTGTGGTTACTTTAGTGGTTACTTTAGTGGTTAGTGGTTACTTTAGTGGTTACTTAAGTGGTTACTTTAGTGGTTACTTTAGTGGTTACTTTAGTGGTTAGTGGTTACTTTAGTGGTTTTTAGTGGTTACTTTAGTGGTTACTTTAGTGGTTACTTTAGTGGTTACTTTAGTGGTTAGTGGTTACTTTAGTGGTTACTTTAGTGGTTATTTTAGTGGTTAGTGGTAACTTTAGTGGTAACTTTAGTAGTTAGTGGTTACTTTAGTGGTTTCTTTAGTGGTTAGTGGTTTTTTTGGGGGTTAACTTTAGTGGTTACTTTAGTGGTTAGTGGTTACTTTAGTGGTTACTTAAGTGGTTAGTGGTAACTTTAGTGGTTAGTGGTTTTTTGGGGGTTAACTTTAGTGGTTACTTTAGTGGTTAGTGGTTACTTTAGTGGTTACTTTAGTGGTTAGTGGTAACTTTAGTGGTTACTTTAGTGGTTACTTTAGTGGTTAGTGGTTACTTTAGTGGTTATTTTAGTGGTTACTTTAGTGGTTAGTGGTTACTTTTGTGGTTACTTTAGTGGTTAGTGGTAACTTTAGTGGTTACTTTAGTGGTTACTTTAGTGGTTAGTGGTAACTTTAGTGGTTACTTTAGTGGTTACTTTAGTGGTTACTTTAGTGGTTAGTGGTTACTTTAGTGGTTATTTTAGTGGTTACTTTAGTTGTTACTTTAGTGGTTACTTTAGTGGTTATTTTAGTGGCTACTTTAGTGGTTAGTGGTAACTTGAGTAGTTACTTTAGTGGTTTTGTTAGTGGTTATTTTAGTGGTTACTTTAATGGTTACTTTAGTGGTTTGTGGTTACTTTAGTGGTTACTTAAGTGGTTAGTGGTAACTTTAGTGGTTACTTTAGTGGTTACTACTATTTTAGTGGTTAGTGGTTTTGTTAGTGGTAACTATAATGGTTACTTTAGTGGTTAGTGGTTACTTTAGTGGTAAGTGGTTACTTTAGTGGTTATTTTAGTGGTTAGTGGTTACTTTAGTGGTTACTTTAGTGGTAACTTTAGTGGTAACTTTAGTGGTAACTTTAGTGGTTACTTTAGTGGTTACTTTAGTGGTTACTTTAGTGGTTTTTTTAGCGGTTACTTTAGTGGTTACTTTAGTGGTTAGTGGTTTTTTTTTTGGGGGTTAACTTTAGTGGTTACTTTAGTGGTTAGTGGTAACTTTAGTGGTTACTTTAGTGGTTACTTTAGTGGTTACTTTAGTGGTTACTTTAGTGGTTATTTTAGTGGTTAGTGGTAACTTTAGTGGTTAGTGGTAACTTTAGTGGTTACTTTAGTGGTTAGTGGTAACTTTAGTGGTTACTTTAGTGGTTAGTGGTATCTTTAGTGGTTACTTTAGTGGTTACTTTAGTGGTTAGTGGTTACTTTAGTGGTTATTTTAGTGGTTACTTTAGTGGTTACTTTAGTGGTAACTTTAGTGGTTAGTGGTTACTTTAGTGGTTACTTTAGTGGTTAGTGGTTACTTTAGTGGTTACTTCAGTGGTTACTTTAGTGGTTAGTGGGTTTTTGGGGGTTAACTTTAGTGGTTACTTTAGTGGTTAGTGGTTACTTTAGTGGTTACTTTAGTGGTTAGTGGTAACTTTAATGGTTACTTTAGTGGTTACTACTATTTTAGTGGTTAGTGGTTTTGTTAGTGGTAACTATAGTGGTTACTTTAGTGGTAACTTTAGTGGTAACTTTAGTGGTAACTTTAGTGGTTACTTTAGTGGTTACTTTAGTGGTTAGTGGTTACTTTAGTGGTTTCTTTAGTGGTTAGTGGTTACTTTAGTGGTTTTTAGTGGTTACTTTAGTGGTTACTTTAGTGGTTACTTTAGTGGTTACTTTAGTGGTTATTTTAGTGGTTACTTTAGTGGTTACTTTAGTGGTTATTTTAGTGGCTACTTTAGTGGTTAGTGGTAACTTGAGTAGTTACTTTAGTGGTTTTGTTAGTGGTTATTTTAGTGGTTACTTTAATGGTTACTTTAGTGGTTAGTGGTTACTTTAGTGGTTACTTAAGTGGTTAGTGGTAACTTTAGTGGTTACTTTAGTGGTTACTACTATTTTAGTGGTTAGTGGTTTTGTTAGTGGTAACTATAGTGGTAACTTTAGTGGTAACTTTAGTGGTTAGTGGTTACTTTAGTGGTTACTTTAGTGGTTAGTGGTTACTTTAGTGGTTATTTTAGTGGTTACTTTAGTGGTTACTACTATTTTAGTGGTTAGTGGTTTTGTTAGTGGTAACTATAGTGGTAACTTTAGTGGTAACTTTAGTGGTAACTTTAGTGGTAACTTTAGTGGTAACTTTAGTGGTAACTTTAGTGGTTAGTGGTTTTTTTTGGGGGGTTAACTTTAGTGGTTACTTTAGTGGTTAGTGGTAACTTTAGTGGTTACTTTAGTGGTTACTTTAGTGGTTAGTGGTTACTTTAGTGGTTACTTTAGTGGTTACTTTAGTAGTTACTTTAGTGGTTATTTTAGTGGTTACTTTAGTGGTTAGTGGTTACTTTAGTGGTTATTTTAGTGGTTACTTTAGTGGTTACTTTAGTGGTTACTACTATTTTAGTGGTTAGTGGTTTTGTTAGTGGTAACTATAGTGGTAACTTTAGTGGTAACTTTAGTGGTTAGTGGTTACTTTAGTGGTTACTTTAGTGGTTAGTGGTTACTTTAGTGGTTTTTTAGTGGTTACTTCAGTGGTTACTTTAGTGGTTAGTGGTTACTTTAGTGGTTATTTTAGTGGTTACTTTAGTGGTTACTTTAGTGGTTTGTGGTTACTTTAGTGGTTAGTGGTAACTTTAGTGGTTACTTTAGTGGTTACTTTAGTGGTTAGTGGTTACTTTAGTGGTTATTTTAGTGGTTACTTTAGTGGTTACTTTAGTGGTTATTTTAGTGGTTACTTTAGTGGTTACTACTATTTTAGTGGTTAGTGGTTTTGTTAGTGGTAACTATAGTGGTAACTTTAGTGGTAACTTTAGTGGTTAGTGGTAACTTTAGTGGTTACTTTAGTGGTTACTTTAGTGGTTAGTGGTTACTTTAGTGGTTATTTTAGTGGTTACTTTAGTGGTTAGTGGTTACTTTAGTGGTTATTTTAGTGGTTACTTTAGTGGTTAGTGGTTACTTTAGTGGTTACTTTAGTGGTTAGTGGTAACTTTAATGGTTACTTTAGTGGTTACTACTATTTTAGTGGTTAGTGGTTTTGTTAGTGGTAACTATAGTGGTTACTTTAGTGGTAACTTTAGTGGTAACTTTAGTGGTAACTTTAGTGGTTACTTTAGTGGTTACTTTAGTGGTTAGTGGTTACTTTAGTGGTTTCTTTAGTGGTTAGTGGTTACTTTAGTGGTTTTTAGTGGTTACTTTAGTGGTTACTTTAGTGGTTACTTTAGTGGTTACTTTAGTGGTTATTTTAGTGGTTACTTTAGTGGTTACTTTAGTGGTTATTTTAGTGGCTACTTTAGTGGTTAGTGGTAACTTGAGTAGTTACTTTAGTGGTTTTGTTAGTGGTTATTTTAGTGGTTACTTTAATGGTTACTTTAGTGGTTAGTGGTTACTTTAGTGGTTACTTAAGTGGTTAGTGGTAACTTTAGTGGTTACTTTAGTGGTTACTACTATTTTAGTGGTTAGTGGTTTTGTTAGTGGTAACTATAGTGGTAACTTTAGTGGTAACTTTAGTGGTTAGTGGTTACTTTAGTGGTTACTTTAGTGGTTAGTGGTTACTTTAGTGGTTATTTTAGTGGTTACTTTAGTGGTTACTACTATTTTAGTGGTTAGTGGTTTTGTTAGTGGTAACTATAGTGGTAACTTTAGTGGTAACTTTAGTGGTAACTTTAGTGGTAACTTTAGTGGTAACTTTAGTGGTAACTTTAGTGGTTAGTGGTTTTTTTGGGGGGTTAACTTTAGTGGTTACTTTAGTGGTTAGTGGTAACTTTAGTGGTTACTTTAGTGGTTACTTTAGTGGTTAGTGGTTACTTTAGTGGTTACTTTAGTGGTTACTTTAGTAGTTACTTTAGTGGTTATTTTAGTGGTTACTTTAGTGGTTAGTGGTTACTTTAGTGGTTATTTTAGTGGTTACTTTAGTGGTTACTTTAGTGGTTACTACTATTTTAGTGGTTAGTGGTTTTGTTAGTGGTAACTATAGTGGTAACTTTAGTGGTAACTTTAGTGGTTAGTGGTTACTTTAGTGGTTACTTTAGTGGTTAGTGGTTACTTTAGTGGTTTTTTAGTGGTTACTTCAGTGGTTACTTTAGTGGTTAGTGGTTACTTTAGTGGTTATTTTAGTGGTTACTTTAGTGGTTACTTTAGTGGTTTGTGGTTACTTTAGTGGTTAGTGGTAACTTTAGTGGTTACTTTAGTGGTTACTTTAGTGGTTACTTTAGTGGTTAGTGGTTACTTTAGTGGTTATTTTAGTGGTTACTTTAGTGGTTACTTTAGTGGTTATTTTAGTGGTTACTTTAGTGGTTACTTTAGTGGTTACTTTAGTGGTTACTTTAGTGGTTACTTTAGTGGTTACTACTATTTTAGTGGTTAGTGGTTTTGTTAGTGGTAACTATAGTGGTTACTTTAGTGGTTAGTGGTTACTTTAGTGGTAAGTGGTTACTTTAGTGGTTGCTTTAGTGGTTTTGTTAGTGGTTATTTTAGTGGTTACTTTAGTGGTTAGTGGTTACTTTAGTGGTTATTTTAGTGGTTACTTTAGTGGTTACTTTAGTGGTTTGTGGTTACTTTAGTGGTTAGTGGTAACTTTAGTGGTTACTTTAGTGGTTACTTTAGTGGTTACTTTAGTGGTTACTTTAGTGGTTAGTGGTTACTTTAGTGGTTATTTTAGTGGTTACTTTAGTGGTTACTTTAGTGGTTATTTTAGTGGTTACTTTAGTGGTTACTTTAGTGGTTACTTTAGTGGTTACTTTAGTGGTTACTTTAGTGGTTACTTTAGTGGTTACTTTAGTGGTTACTACTATTTTAGTGGTTAGTGGTTTTGTTAGTGGTAACTATAGTGGTTACTTTAGTGGTTAGTGGTTACTTTAGTGGTAAGTGGTTACTTTAGTGGTTGCTTTAGTGGTTTTGTTAGTGGTTATTTTAGTGGTTACTTTAATGGTTACTTTAGTGGTTAGTGGTTACTTTAGTGGTTACTTAAGTGGTTAGTGGTAACTTTAGTGGTTACTTTAGTGGTTACTACTATTTTAGTGGTTAGTGGTTTTGTTAGTGGTAACTATAGTGGTTACTTTAGTGGTTAGTGGTTACTTTAGTGGTAAGTGGTTACTTTAGTGGTTACTTTAGTGGTTTTGTTAGTGGTTATTTTAGTGGTTACTTTAATGGTTACTTTAGTGGTTAGTGGTTACTTTAGTGGTTACTTAAGTGGTTAGTGGTAACTTTAGTGGTTACTTTAGTGGTTACTACTATTTTAGTGGTTAGTGGTTTTGTTAGTGGTAACTATAGTGGTAACTTTAGTGGTTAGTGGTTACTTTAGTGGTTACTTTAGTGGTTAGTGGTTACTTTAGTGGTTTTTTAGTGGTTACTTCAGTGGTTACTTTAGTGGTTATTTTAGTGGTTACTTTAGTGGTTACTTTAGTGGTTAGTGGTTATTTTAGTGGTTACTTTAGTGGTTACTTTAGTGGTTACTACTATTTTAGTGGTTAGTGGTTTTGTTAGTGGTAACTATAGTGGTAACTTTAGTGGTAACTTTAGTGGTTAGTGGTTACTTTAGTGGTTACTTTAGTGGTTAGTGGTTACTTTAGTGGTTTTTTTTTAGTGGTTACTTCAGTGGTTACTTTAGTGGTTAGTGGTTACTTTAGTGGTTACTTCAGTGGTTACTTTAGTGGTTAGTGGTTTTTTGGGGGTTAACTTTAGTGGTTACTTTAGTGGTTAGTGGTTACTTTAGTGGTTACTTTAGTGGTTAGTGGTAACTTTAATGGTTACTTTAGTGGTTACTACTATTTTAGTGGTTAGTGGTTTTGTTAGTGGTAACTATAGTGGTTACTTTAGTGATAACTTTAGTGGTAACTTTAGTGGTAACTTTAGTGGTTACTTTAGTGGTTACTTTAGTGGTTAGTGGTTACTTTAGTGGTTATTTTAGTGGTTACTTTAGTGGTTACTTTAGTGGTTACTTTAGTGGTTAGTGGTTACTTTAGTGGTTATTTTAGTGGTTATTTTAGTGGTTACTTTAGTGGTTACTTTAGTGGTTACTTTAGTGGTTATTTTAGTGGCTACTTTAGTGGTTAGTGGTAACTTGAGTAGTTACTTTAGTGGTTTTGTTAGTGGTTATTTTAGTGGTTACTTTAATGGTTACTTTAGTGGTTAGTGGTTACTTTAGTGGTTACTTAAGTGGTTAGTGGTAACTTTAGTGGTTACTTTAGTGGTTACTACTATTTTAGTGGTTAGTGGTTTTGTTAGTGGTAACTATAGTGGTAACTTTAGTGGTAACTTTAGTGGTAACTTTAGTGGTAACTTTAGTGGTAACTTTAGTGGTTAGTGGTTTTTTTTGGGGGGTTAACTTTAGTGGTTACTTTAGTGGTTACTTTAGTGGTTAGTGGTTACTTTAGTGGTTACTTTAGTGGTTACTTTAGTGGTTACTTTAGTGGTTATTTTAGTGGTTACTTTAGTGGTTAGTGGTTACTTTAGTGGTTATTTTAGTGGTTACTTTAGTGGTTACTTTAGTGGTTACTACTATTTTAGTGGTTAGTGGTTTTGTTAGTGGTAACTATAGTGGTAACTTTAGTGGTAACTTTAGTGGTTAGTGGTTACTTTAGTGGTAACTTTAGTGGTAACTTTAGTGGTAACTTTAGTGGTTACTTTAGTGGTTACTTTAGTGGTTAGTGGTTACTTTAGTGGTTTCTTTAGTGGTTAGTGGTTACTTTAGTGGTTTTTAGTGGTTACTTTAGTGGTTACTTTAGTGGTTACTTTAGTGGTTACTTTAGTGGTTATTTTAGTGGTTACTTTAGTGGTTACTTTAGTGGTTATTTTAGTGGCTACTTTAGTGGTTAGTGGTAACTTGAGTAGTTACTTTAGTGGTTTTGTTAGTGGTTATTTTAGTGGTTACTTTAATGGTTACTTTAGTGGTTAGTGGTTACTTTAGTGGTTACTTAAGTGGTTAGTGGTAACTTTAGTGGTTACTTTAGTGGTTACTACTATTTTAGTGGTTAGTGGTTTTGTTAGTGGTAACTATAGTGGTAACTTTAGTGGTAACTTTAGTGGTTAGTGGTTACTTTAGTGGTTACTTTAGTGGTTAGTGGTTACTTTAGTGGTTATTTTAGTGGTTACTTTAGTGGTTACTACTATTTTAGTGGTTAGTGGTTTTGTTAGTGGTAACTATAGTGGTAACTTTAGTGGTAACTTTAGTGGTAACTTTAGTGGTAACTTTAGTGGTAACTTTAGTGGTAACTTTAGTGGTTAGTGGTTTTTTTTGGGGGGTTAACTTTAGTGGTTACTTTAGTGGTTAGTGGTAACTTTAGTGGTTACTTTAGTGGTTACTTTAGTGGTTAGTGGTTACTTTAGTGGTTACTTTAGTGGTTACTTTAATGGTTACTTTAGTGGTTAGTGGTTACTTTAGTGGTTACTTAAGTGGTTAGTGGTAACTTTAGTGGTTACTTTAGTGGTTACTACTATTTTAGTGGTTAGTGGTTTTGTTAGTGGTAACTATAGTGGTAACTTTAGTGGTAACTTTAGTGGTTAGTGGTTACTTTAGTGGTTACTTTAGTGGTTAGTGGTTACTTTAGTGGTTATTTTAGTGGTTACTTTAGTGGTTACTACTATTTTAGTGGTTAGTGGTTTTGTTAGTGGTAACTATAGTGGTAACTTTAGTGGTAACTTTAGTGGTAACTTTAGTGGTAACTTTAGTGGTAACTTTAGTGGTAACTTTAGTGGTTAGTGGTTTTTTTTGGGGGGTTAACTTTAGTGGTTACTTTAGTGGTTAGTGGTAACTTTAGTGGTTACTTTAGTGGTTACTTTAGTGGTTAGTGGTTACTTTAGTGGTTACTTTAGTGGTTACTTTAGTAGTTACTTTAGTGGTTATTTTAGTGGTTACTTTAGTGGTTAGTGGTTACTTTAGTGGTTATTTTAGTGGTTACTTTAGTGGTTACTTTAGTGGTTACTACTATTTTAGTGGTTAGTGGTTTTGTTAGTGGTAACTATAGTGGTAACTTTAGTGGTAACTTTAGTGGTTAGTGGTTACTTTAGTGGTTACTTTAGTGGTTAGTGGTTACTTTAGTGGTTTTTTAGTGGTTACTTCAGTGGTTACTTTAGTGGTTAGTGGTTACTTTAGTGGTTATTTTAGTGGTTACTTTAGTGGTTACTTTAGTGGTTTGTGGTTACTTTAGTGGTTAGTGGTAACTTTAGTGGTTACTTTAGTGGTTACTTTAGTGGTTACTTTAGTGGTTAGTGGTTACTTTAGTGGTTATTTTAGTGGTTACTTTAGTGGTTACTTTAGTGGTTATTTTAGTGGTTACTTTAGTGGTTACTTTAGTGGTTACTTTAGTGGTTACTTTAGTGGTTACTTTAGTGGTTACTTTAGTGGTTACTACTATTTTAGTGGTTAGTGGTTTTGTTAGTGGTAACTATAGTGGTTACTTTAGTGGTTAGTGGTTACTTTAGTGGTAAGTGGTTACTTTAGTGGTTGCTTTAGTGGTTTTGTTAGTGGTTATTTTAGTGGTTACTTTAGTGGTTAGTGGTTACTTTAGTGGTTATTTTAGTGGTTACTTTAGTGGTTACTTTAGTGGTTTGTGGTTACTTTAGTGGTTAGTGGTAACTTTAGTGGTTACTTTAGTGGTTACTTTAGTGGTTACTTTAGTGGTTACTTTAGTGGTTACTTTAGTGGTTAGTGGTTACTTTAGTGGTTATTTTAGTGGTTACTTTAGTGGTTACTTTAGTGGTTATTTTAGTGGTTACTTTAGTGGTTACTTTAGTGGTTACTTTAGTGGTTACTTTAGTGGTTACTTTAGTGGTTACTTTAGTGGTTACTTTAGTGGTTACTTTAGTGGTTACTACTATTTTAGTGGTTAGTGGTTTTGTTAGTGGTAACTATAGTGGTTACTTTAGTGGTTAGTGGTTACTTTAGTGGTAAGTGGTTACTTTAGTGGTTGCTTTAGTGGTTTTGTTAGTGGTTATTTTAGTGGTTACTTTAATGGTTACTTTAGTGGTTAGTGGTTACTTTAGTGGTTACTTAAGTGGTTAGTGGTAACTTTAGTGGTTACTTTAGTGGTTACTACTATTTTAGTGGTTAGTGGTTTTGTTAGTGGTAACTATAGTGGTTACTTTAGTGGTTAGTGGTTACTTTAGTGGTAAGTGGTTACTTTAGTGGTTACTTTAGTGGTTTTGTTAGTGGTTATTTTAGTGGTTACTTTAATGGTTACTTTAGTGGTTAGTGGTTACTTTAGTGGTTACTTAAGTGGTTAGTGGTAACTTTAGTGGTTACTTTAGTGGTTACTACTATTTTAGTGGTTAGTGGTTTTGTTAGTGGTAACTATAGTGGTAACTTTAGTGGTTAGTGGTTACTTTAGTGGTTACTTTAGTGGTTAGTGGTTACTTTAGTGGTTTTTTAGTGGTTACTTCAGTGGTTACTTTAGTGGTTATTTTAGTGGTTACTTTAGTGGTTACTTTAGTGGTTAGTGGTTATTTTAGTGGTTACTTTAGTGGTTACTTTAGTGGTTACTACTATTTTAGTGGTTAGTGGTTTTGTTAGTGGTAACTATAGTGGTAACTTTAGTGGTAACTTTAGTGGTTAGTGGTTACTTTAGTGGTTACTTTAGTGGTTAGTGGTTACTTTAGTGGTTTTTTTTTAGTGGTTACTTCAGTGGTTACTTTAGTGGTTAGTGGTTACTTTAGTGGTTACTTCAGTGGTTACTTTAGTGGTTAGTGGTTTTTTGGGGGTTAACTTTAGTGGTTACTTTAGTGGTTAGTGGTTACTTTAGTGGTTACTTTAGTGGTTAGTGGTAACTTTAATGGTTACTTTAGTGGTTACTACTATTTTAGTGGTTAGTGGTTTTGTTAGTGGTAACTATAGTGGTTACTTTAGTGATAACTTTAGTGGTAACTTTAGTGGTAACTTTAGTGGTTACTTTAGTGGTTACTTTAGTGGTTAGTGGTTACTTTAGTGGTTATTTTAGTGGTTACTTTAGTGGTTACTTTAGTGGTTACTTTAGTGGTTAGTGGTTACTTTAGTGGTTATTTTAGTGGTTATTTTAGTGGTTACTTTAGTGGTTACTTTAGTGGTTACTTTAGTGGTTATTTTAGTGGCTACTTTAGTGGTTAGTGGTAACTTGAGTAGTTACTTTAGTGGTTTTGTTAGTGGTTATTTTAGTGGTTACTTTAATGGTTACTTTAGTGGTTAGTGGTTACTTTAGTGGTTACTTAAGTGGTTAGTGGTAACTTTAGTGGTTACTTTAGTGGTTACTACTATTTTAGTGGTTAGTGGTTTTGTTAGTGGTAACTATAGTGGTAACTTTAGTGGTAACTTTAGTGGTAACTTTAGTGGTAACTTTAGTGGTAACTTTAGTGGTTAGTGGTTTTTTTTGGGGGGTTAACTTTAGTGGTTACTTTAGTGGTTACTTTAGTGGTTAGTGGTTACTTTAGTGGTTACTTTAGTGGTTACTTTAGTGGTTACTTTAGTGGTTATTTTAGTGGTTACTTTAGTGGTTAGTGGTTACTTTAGTGGTTATTTTAGTGGTTACTTTAGTGGTTACTTTAGTGGTTACTTTAGTGGTTACTTTAGTGGTTACTACTATTTTAGTGGTTAGTGGTTTTGTTAGTGGTAACTATAGTGGTAACTTTAGTGGTAACTTTAGTGGTTAGTGGTTACTTTAGTGGTAACTTTAGTGGTAACTTTAGTGGTAACTTTAGTGGTTACTTTAGTGGTTACTTTAGTGGTTAGTGGTTACTTTAGTGGTTTCTTTAGTGGTTAGTGGTTACTTTAGTGGTTTTTAGTGGTTACTTTAGTGGTTACTTTAGTGGTTACTTTAGTGGTTACTTTAGTGGTTATTTTAGTGGTTACTTTAGTGGTTACTTTAGTGGTTATTTTAGTGGCTACTTTAGTGGTTAGTGGTAACTTGAGTAGTTACTTTAGTGGTTTTGTTAGTGGTTATTTTAGTGGTTACTTTAATGGTTACTTTAGTGGTTAGTGGTTACTTTAGTGGTTACTTAAGTGGTTAGTGGTAACTTTAGTGGTTACTTTAGTGGTTACTACTATTTTAGTGGTTAGTGGTTTTGTTAGTGGTAACTATAGTGGTAACTTTAGTGGTAACTTTAGTGGTTAGTGGTTACTTTAGTGGTTACTTTAGTGGTTAGTGGTTACTTTAGTGGTTATTTTAGTGGTTACTTTAGTGGTTACTACTATTTTAGTGGTTAGTGGTTTTGTTAGTGGTAACTATAGTGGTAACTTTAGTGGTAACTTTAGTGGTAACTTTAGTGGTAACTTTAGTGGTAACTTTAGTGGTTAGTGGTTTTTTTTGGGGGGTTAACTTTAGTGGTTACTTTAGTGGTTAGTGGTAACTTTAGTGGTTACTTTAGTGGTTACTTTAGTGGTTAGTGGTTACTTTAGTGGTTACTTTAGTGGTTACTTTAGTAGTTACTTTAGTGGTTATTTTAGTGGTTACTTTAGTGGTTAGTGGTTACTTTAGTGGTTATTTTAGTGGTTACTTTAGTGGTTACTTTAGTGGTTACTACTATTTTAGTGGTTAGTGGTTTTGTTAGTGGTAACTATAGTGGTAACTTTAGTGGTAACTTTAGTGGTTAGTGGTTACTTTAGTGGTTACTTTAGTGGTTAGTGGTTACTTTAGTGGTTTTTTAGTGGTTACTTCAGTGGTTACTTTAGTGGTTAGTGGTTACTTTAGTGGTTATTTTAGTGGTTACTTTAGTGGTTACTTTAGTGGTTTGTGGTTACTTTAGTGGTTAGTGGTTACTTTAGTGGTTATTTTAGTGGTTACTTTAGTGGTTACTTTAGTGGTTATTTTAGTGGTTACTTTAGTGGTTACTTTAGTGGTTACTTTAGTGGTTACTACTATTTTAGTGGTTAGTGGTTTTGTTAGTGGTAACTATAGTGGTAACTTTAGTGGTAACTTTAGTGGTTAGTGGTTACTTTAGTGGTTACTTTAGTGGTTAGTGGTTACTTTAGTGGTTATTTTAGTGGTTACTTTAGTGGTTATTTTAGTGGTTACTTTAGTGGTTACTTTAGTGGTTATTTTAGTGGCTACTTTAGTGGTTAGTGGTAACTTGAGTAGTTACTTTAGTGGTTTTGTTAGTGGTTATTTTAGTGGTTACTTTAATGGTTACTTTAGTGGTTGGTGGTTACTTAAGTGGTTAGTGGTAACTTTAGTGGTTACTTTAGTGGTTACTTTAGTGGTTAGTGGTTACTTTAGTGGTTACTTCAGTGGTTACTTTAGTGGTTAGTGGTTTTTTGGGGGTTAACTTTAGTGGTTACTTTAGTGGTTAGTGGTTACTTTAGTGGTTACTTTAGTGGTTAGTGGTAACTTTAATGGTTACTTTAGTGGTTACTACTATTTTAGTGGTTAGTGGTTTTGTTAGTGGTAACTATAGTGGTAACTTTAGTGGTAACTTTAGTGGTAACTTTAGTGGTAACTTTAGTGGTAACTTTAGTGGTTAGTGGTTTTTTTTGGGGGGGTTAACTTTAGTGGTTACTTTAGTGGTTACTTTAGTGGTTAGTGGTTACTTTAGTGGTTACTTTAGTGGTTACTTTAGTGGTTACTTTAGTGGTTATTTTAGTGGTTACTTTAGTGGTTAGTGGTTACTTTAGTGGTTACTTTAGTGGTTACTTTAGTGGTTAGTGGTTACTTTAGTGGTTAGTGGTTACTTTAGTGGGTTTTTAGTGGTTACTTCAGTGGTTACTTTAGTGGTTAGTGGTTACTTTAGTGGTTATTTTAGTGGTTACTTTAGTGGTTAGTGGTTACTTTAGTGGTTACTTTAGTGGTTAGTGGTTACTTTAGTGGGTTTTTAGTGGTTACTTCAGTGGTTACTTTAGTGGTTAGTGGTTACTTTAGTGGTTACTTAAGTGGTTACTTTAGTGGTTACTTTAGTGGTTACTTTAGTGGTTAGTGGCTACTTTAGTGGTTAGTGGTAACTTGAGTAGTTACTTTAGTGGTTTTGTTAGTGGTTATTTTAGTGGTTACTTTAATGGTTACTTTAGTGGTTTGTGGTTACTTTAGTGGTTACTTAAGTGGTTAGTGGTAACTTTAGTGGTTACTTTAGTGGTTACTACTATTTTAGTGGTTAGTGGTTTTGTTAGTGGTAACTATAATGGTTACTTTAGTGGTTAGTGGTTACTTTAGTGGTAAGTGGTTACTTTAGTGGTTATTTTAGTGGTTAGTGGTTACTTTAGTGGTTACTTTAGTGGTAACTTTAGTGGTAACTTTAGTGGTAACTTTAGTGGTTACTTTAGTGGTTACTTTAGTGGTTACTTTAGTGGTTTTTTTAGCGGTTACTTTAGTGGTTACTTTAGTGGTTAGTGGTTTTTTTTTTGGGGGTTAACTTTAGTGGTTACTTTAGTGGTTAGTGGTAACTTTAGTGGTTACTTTAGTGGTTACTTTAGTGGTTACTTTAGTGGTTACTTTAGTGGTTATTTTAGTGGTTAGTGGTAACTTTAGTGGTTAGTGGTAACTTTAGTGGTTACTTTAGTGGTTAGTGGTAACTTTAGTGGTTACTTTAGTGGTTAGTGGTATCTTTAGTGGTTACTTTAGTGGTTACTTTAGTGGTTAGTGGTTACTTTAGTGGTTATTTTAGTGGTTACTTTAGTGGTTACTTTAGTGGTAACTTTAGTGGTTAGTGGTTACTTTAGTGGTTACTTTAGTGGTTAGTGGTTACTTTAGTGGTTACTTCAGTGGTTACTTTAGTGGTTAGTGGGTTTTTGGGGGTTAACTTTAGTGGTTACTTTAGTGGTTAGTGGTTACTTTAGTGGTTACTTTAGTGGTTAGTGGTAACTTTAATGGTTACTTTAGTGGTTACTACTATTTTAGTGGTTAGTGGTTTTGTTAGTGGTAACTATAGTGGTTACTTTAGTGGTAACTTTAGTGGTAACTTTAGTGGTAACTTTAGTGGTTACTTTAGTGGTTACTTTAGTGGTTAGTGGTTACTTTAGTGGTTTCTTTAGTGGTTAGTGGTTACTTTAGTGGTTTTTAGTGGTTACTTTAGTGGTTACTTTAGTGGTTACTTTAGTGGTTACTTTAGTGGTTATTTTAGTGGTTACTTTAGTGGTTACTTTAGTGGTTATTTTAGTGGCTACTTTAGTGGTTAGTGGTAACTTGAGTAGTTACTTTAGTGGTTTTGTTAGTGGTTATTTTAGTGGTTACTTTAATGGTTACTTTAGTGGTTAGTGGTTACTTTAGTGGTTACTTAAGTGGTTAGTGGTAACTTTAGTGGTTACTTTAGTGGTTACTACTATTTTAGTGGTTAGTGGTTTTGTTAGTGGTAACTATAGTGGTAACTTTAGTGGTAACTTTAGTGGTTAGTGGTTACTTTAGTGGTTACTTTAGTGGTTAGTGGTTACTTTAGTGGTTATTTTAGTGGTTACTTTAGTGGTTACTACTATTTTAGTGGTTAGTGGTTTTGTTAGTGGTAACTATAGTGGTAACTTTAGTGGTAACTTTAGTGGTAACTTTAGTGGTAACTTTAGTGGTAACTTTAGTGGTAACTTTAGTGGTTAGTGGTTTTTTTGGGGGGTTAACTTTAGTGGTTACTTTAGTGGTTAGTGGTAACTTTAGTGGTTACTTTAGTGGTTACTTTAGTGGTTAGTGGTTACTTTAGTGGTTACTTTAGTGGTTACTTTAGTAGTTACTTTAGTGGTTATTTTAGTGGTTACTTTAGTGGTTAGTGGTTACTTTAGTGGTTATTTTAGTGGTTACTTTAGTGGTTACTTTAGTGGTTACTACTATTTTAGTGGTTAGTGGTTTTGTTAGTGGTAACTATAGTGGTAACTTTAGTGGTAACTTTAGTGGTTAGTGGTTACTTTAGTGGTTACTTTAGTGGTTAGTGGTTACTTTAGTGGTTTTTTAGTGGTTACTTCAGTGGTTACTTTAGTGGTTAGTGGTTACTTTAGTGGTTATTTTAGTGGTTACTTTAGTGGTTACTTTAGTGGTTTGTGGTTACTTTAGTGGTTAGTGGTAACTTTAGTGGTTACTTTAGTGGTTACTTTAGTGGTTACTTTAGTGGTTAGTGGTTACTTTAGTGGTTATTTTAGTGGTTACTTTAGTGGTTACTTTAGTGGTTATTTTAGTGGTTACTTTAGTGGTTACTTTAGTGGTTACTTTAGTGGTTACTTTAGTGGTTACTTTAGTGGTTACTACTATTTTAGTGGTTAGTGGTTTTGTTAGTGGTAACTATAGTGGTTACTTTAGTGGTTAGTGGTTACTTTAGTGGTAAGTGGTTACTTTAGTGGTTGCTTTAGTGGTTTTGTTAGTGGTTATTTTAGTGGTTACTTTAGTGGTTAGTGGTTACTTTAGTGGTTATTTTAGTGGTTACTTTAGTGGTTACTTTAGTGGTTTGTGGTTACTTTAGTGGTTAGTGGTAACTTTAGTGGTTACTTTAGTGGTTACTTTAGTGGTTACTTTAGTGGTTACTTTAGTGGTTAGTGGTTACTTTAGTGGTTATTTTAGTGGTTACTTTAGTGGTTACTTTAGTGGTTATTTTAGTGGTTACTTTAGTGGTTACTTTAGTGGTTACTTTAGTGGTTACTTTAGTGGTTACTTTAGTGGTTACTTTAGTGGTTACTTTAGTGGTTACTACTATTTTAGTGGTTAGTGGTTTTGTTAGTGGTAACTATAGTGGTTACTTTAGTGGTTAGTGGTTACTTTAGTGGTAAGTGGTTACTTTAGTGGTTGCTTTAGTGGTTTTGTTAGTGGTTATTTTAGTGGTTACTTTAATGGTTACTTTAGTGGTTAGTGGTTACTTTAGTGGTTACTTAAGTGGTTAGTGGTAACTTTAGTGGTTACTTTAGTGGTTACTACTATTTTAGTGGTTAGTGGTTTTGTTAGTGGTAACTATAGTGGTTACTTTAGTGGTTAGTGGTTACTTTAGTGGTAAGTGGTTACTTTAGTGGTTACTTTAGTGGTTTTGTTAGTGGTTATTTTAGTGGTTACTTTAATGGTTACTTTAGTGGTTAGTGGTTACTTTAGTGGTTACTTAAGTGGTTAGTGGTAACTTTAGTGGTTACTTTAGTGGTTACTACTATTTTAGTGGTTAGTGGTTTTGTTAGTGGTAACTATAGTGGTAACTTTAGTGGTTAGTGGTTACTTTAGTGGTTACTTTAGTGGTTAGTGGTTACTTTAGTGGTTTTTTAGTGGTTACTTCAGTGGTTACTTTAGTGGTTATTTTAGTGGTTACTTTAGTGGTTACTTTAGTGGTTAGTGGTTATTTTAGTGGTTACTTTAGTGGTTACTTTAGTGGTTACTACTATTTTAGTGGTTAGTGGTTTTGTTAGTGGTAACTATAGTGGTAACTTTAGTGGTAACTTTAGTGGTTAGTGGTTACTTTAGTGGTTACTTTAGTGGTTAGTGGTTACTTTAGTGGTTACTTTAGTGGTTAGTGGTTACTTTAGTGGTTACTTCAGTGGTTACTTTAGTGGTTAGTGGTTTTTTGGGGGTTAACTTTAGTGGTTACTTTAGTGGTTAGTGGTTACTTTAGTGGTTACTTTAGTGGTTAGTGGTAACTTTAATGGTTACTTTAGTGGTTACTACTATTTTAGTGGTTAGTGGTTTTGTTAGTGGTAACTATAGTGGTTACTTTAGTGATAACTTTAGTGGTAACTTTAGTGGTAACTTTAGTGGTTACTTTAGTGGTTACTTTAGTGGTTAGTGGTTACTTTAGTGGTTATTTTAGTGGTTACTTTAGTGGTTACTTTAGTGGTTACTTTAGTGGTTAGTGGTTACTTTAGTGGTTATTTTAGTGGTTACTTTAGTGGTTATTTTAGTGGTTACTTTAGTGGTTACTTTAGTGGTTATTTTAGTGGCTACTTTAGTGGTTAGTGGTAACTTGAGTAGTTACTTTAGTGGTTTTGTTAGTGGTTATTTTAGTGGTTACTTTAATGGTTACTTTAGTGGTTGGTGGTTACTTAAGTGGTTAGTGGTAACTTTAGTGGTTACTTTAGTGGTTACTTTAGTGGTTAGTGGTTACTTTAGTGGTTACTTCAGTGGTTACTTTAGTGGTTAGTGGTTTTTTGGGGGTTAACTTTAGTGGTTACTTTAGTGGTTAGTGGTTACTTTAGTGGTTACTTTAGTGGTTAGTGGTAACTTTAATGGTTACTTTAGTGGTTACTACTATTTTAGTGGTTAGTGGTTTTGTTAGTGGTAACTATAGTGGTAACTTTAGTGGTAACTTTAGTGGTAACTTTAGTGGTAACTTTAGTGGTAACTTTAGTGGTTAGTGGTTTTTTTTGGGGGGGTTAACTTTAGTGGTTACTTTAGTGGTTACTTTAGTGGTTAGTGGTTACTTTAGTGGTTACTTTAGTGGTTACTTTAGTGGTTACTTTAGTGGTTATTTTAGTGGTTACTTTAGTGGTTAGTGGTTACTTTAGTGGTTACTTTAGTGGTTACTTTAGTGGTTAGTGGTTACTTTAGTGGTTAGTGGTTACTTTAGTGGGTTTTTAGTGGTTACTTCAGTGGTTACTTTAGTGGTTAGTGGTTACTTTAGTGGTTATTTTAGTGGTTACTTTAGTGGTTAGTGGTTACTTTAGTGGTTACTTTAGTGGTTAGTGGTTACTTTAGTGGGTTTTTAGTGGTTACTTCAGTGGTTACTTTAGTGGTTAGTGGTTACTTTAGTGGTTATTTTAGTGGTTACTTTAGTGGTTAGTGGTTACTTTAGTGGGTTTTTAGTGGTTACTTCAGTGGTTACTTTAGTGGTTAGTGGTTACTTTAGTGGTTATTTTAGTGGTTACTTTAGTGGTTAGTGGTTACTTTAGTGGTTACTTTAGTGGTTACTTTAGTGGTTACTTTAGTGGTTATTTTAGTGGTTACTTTAGTGGTTAGTGGTTACTTTAGTGGTTACTTTAGTGGTTACTTTAGTGGTTAGTGGTTACTTTAGTGGTTAGTGGTTACTTTAGTGGGTTTTTAGTGGTTACTTCAGTGGTTACTTTAGTGGTTAGTGGTTACTTTAGTGGTTATTTTAGTGGTTACTTTAGTGGTTAGTGGTTACTTTAGTGGTTACTTTAGTGGTTACTTTAGTGGTTACTTTAGTGGTTATTTTAATGGTTACTTTAGTGGTTGGTGGTTACTTAAGTGGTTAGTGGTAACTTTAGTGGTTACTTTAGTGGTTACTTTAGTGGTTAGTGGTTACTTTAGTGGTTACTTCAGTGGTTACTTTAGTGGTTAGTGGTTTTTTGGGGGTTAACTTTAGTGGTTACTTTAGTGGTTAGTGGTTACTTTAGTGGTTACTTTAGTGGTTAGTGGTAACTTTAATGGTTACTTTAGTGGTTACTACTATTTTAGTGGTTAGTGGTTTTGTTAGTGGTAACTATAGTGGTAACTTTAGTGGTAACTTTAGTGGTAACTTTAGTGGTAACTTTAGTGGTAACTTTAGTGGTTAGTGGTTTTTTTTGGGGGGGTTAACTTTAGTGGTTACTTTAGTGGTTACTTTAGTGGTTAGTGGTTACTTTAGTGGTTACTTTAGTGGTTACTTTAGTGGTTACTTTAGTGGTTATTTTAGTGGTTACTTTAGTGGTTAGTGGTTACTTTAGTGGTTACTTTAGTGGTTACTTTAGTGGTTAGTGGTTACTTTAGTGGTTAGTGGTTACTTTAGTGGGTTTTTAGTGGTTACTTCAGTGGTTACTTTAGTGGTTAGTGGTTACTTTAGTGGTTATTTTAGTGGTTACTTTAGTGGTTAGTGGTTACTTTAGTGGTTACTTTAGTGGTTAGTGGTTACTTTAGTGGGTTTTTAGTGGTTACTTCAGTGGTTACTTTAGTGGTTAGTGGTTACTTTAGTGGTTATTTTAGTGGTTACTTTAGTGGTTAGTGGTTACTTTAGTGGGTTTTTAGTGGTTACTTCAGTGGTTACTTTAGTGGTTAGTGGTTACTTTAGTGGTTATTTTAGTGGTTACTTTAGTGGTTAGTGGTTACTTTAGTGGTTACTTTAGTGGTTAGTGGTTACTTTAGTGGTTTTTTAGTGGTTACTTCAGTGGTTACTTTAGTGGTTAGTGGTTACTTTAGTGGTTATTTTAGTGGTTACTTTAGTGGTTACTTTAGTGGTTTGTGGTTACTTTAGTGGTTAGTGGTTACTTTAGTGGTTATTTTAGTGGTTACTTTAGTGGTTACTTTAGTGGTTATTTTAGTGGTTACTTTAGTGGTTACTTTAGTGGTTACTTTAGTGGTTACTACTATTTTAGTGGTTAGTGGTTTTGTTAGTGGTAACTATAGTGGTAACTTTAGTGGTAACTTTAGTGGTTAGTGGTTACTTTAGTGGTTACTTTAGTGGTTAGTGGTTACTTTAGTGGTTATTTTAGTGGTTACTTTAGTGGTTATTTTAGTGGTTACTTTAGTGGTTACTTTAGTGGTTATTTTAGTGGCTACTTTAGTGGTTAGTGGTAACTTGAGTAGTTACTTTAGTGGTTTTGTTAGTGGTTATTTTAGTGGTTACTTTAGTGGTTGGTGGTTACTTAAGTGGTTAGTGGTAACTTTAGTGGTTACTTTAGTGGTTACTTTAGTGGTTAGTGGTTACTTTAGTGGTTACTTCAGTGGTTACTTTAGTGGTTAGTGGTTTTTTGGGGGTTAACTTTAGTGGTTACTTTAGTGGTTAGTGGTTACTTTAGTGGTTACTTTAGTGGTTAGTGGTAACTTTAATGGTTACTTTAGTGGTTACTACTATTTTAGTGGTTAGTGGTTTTGTTAGTGGTAACTATAGTGGTAACTTTAGTGGTAACTTTAGTGGTAACTTTAGTGGTAACTTTAGTGGTAACTTTAGTGGTTAGTGGTTTTTTTTGGGGGGGTTAACTTTAGTGGTTACTTTAGTGGTTACTTTAGTGGTTAGTGGTTACTTTAGTGGTTACTTTAGTGGTTACTTTAGTGGTTACTTTAGTGGTTATTTTAGTGGTTACTTTAGTGGTTAGTGGTTACTTTAGTGGTTACTTTAGTGGTTACTTTAGTGGTTAGTGGTTACTTTAGTGGTTAGTGGTTACTTTAGTGGGTTTTTAGTGGTTACTTCAGTGGTTACTTTAGTGGTTAGTGGTTACTTTAGTGGTTATTTTAGTGGTTACTTTAGTGGTTAGTGGTTACTTTAGTGGTTACTTTAGTGGTTAGTGGTTACTTTAGTGGGTTTTTAGTGGTTACTTCAGTGGTTACTTTAGTGGTTACTTTAGTGGTTAGTGGTTACTTTAGTGGGTTTTTAGTGGTTACTTCAGTGGTTACTTTAGTGGTTAGTGGTTACTTTAGTGGTTATTTTAGTGGTTACTTTAGTGGTTAGTGGTTACTTTAGTGGGTTTTTAGTGGTTACTTCAGTGGTTACTTTAGTGGTTAGTGGTTACTTTAGTGGTTATTTTAGTGGTTACTTTAGTGGTTAGTGGTTACTTTAGTGGTTACTTTAGTGGTTACTTTAGTGGTTACTTTAGTGGTTATTTTAGTGGTTACTTTAGTGGTTAGTGGTTACTTTAGTGGTTACTTTAGTGGTTAGTGGTTACTTTAGTGGTTACTTTAGTGGTTACTTTAGTGGTTAGTGGTTACTTTAGTGGTTATTTTAGTGGTTACTTTAGTGGTTAGTGGTTACTTTAGTGGTTACTTTAGTGGTTACTTTAGTGGTTACTTTAGTGGTTATTTTAGTGGTTACTTTAGTGGTTAGTGGTTACTTTAGTGGTTACTTTAGTGGTTACTTTAGTGGTTAGTGGTAACTTTAGTGGTTACTTTAGTGGTTACTTTAGTGGTTAGTGGTTACTTTAGTGGGTTTTTAGTGGTTACTTCAGTGGTTACTTTAGTGGTTAGTGGTTACTTTAGTGGTTATTTTAGTGGTTACTTTAGTGGTTAGTGGTTACTTTAGTGGTTACTTTAGTGGTTAGTGGTTACTTTAGTGGTTAGTGGTTACTTTAGTGGGTTTTTAGTGGTTACTTCAGTGGTTACTTTAGTGGTTAGTGGTTACTTTAGTGGTTATTTTAGTGGTTACTTTAGTGGTTAGTGGTTACTTTAGTGGTTACTTTAGTGGTTAGTGGTTACTTTAGTGGGTTTTTAGTGGTTACTTCAGTGGTTACTTTAGTGGTTACTTTAGTGGTTAGTGGTTACTTTAGTGGGTTTTTAGTGGTTACTTCAGTGGTTACTTTAGTGGTTAGTGGTTACTTTAGTGGTTATTTTAGTGGTTACTTTAGTGGTTAGTGGTTACTTTAGTGGGTTTTTAGTGGTTACTTCAGTGGTTACTTTAGTGGTTAGTGGTTACTTTAGTGGTTATTTTAGTGGTTACTTTAGTGGTTAGTGGTTACTTTAGTGGTTACTTTAGTGGTTACTTTAGTGGTTACTTTAGTGGTTATTTTAGTGGTTACTTTAGTGGTTAGTGGTTACTTTAGTGGTTATTTTAGTGGTTACTTTAGTGGTTAGTGGTTACTTTAGTGGTTACTTTAGTGGTTACTTTAGTGGTTAGTGGTTACTTTAGTGGTTAGTGGTTACTTTAGTGGGTTTTTAGTGGTTACTTCAGTGGTTACTTTAGTGGTTAGTGGTTACTTTAGTGGTTATTTTAGTGGTTACTTTAGTGGTTAGTGGTTACTTTAGTGGTTACTTTAGTGGTTACTTTAGTGGTTACTTTAGTGGTTATTTTAGTGGTTACTTTAGTGGTTAGTGGTTACTTTAGTGGTTACTTTAGTGGTTACTTTAGTGGTTAGTGGTTACTTTAGTGGTTATTTTAGTGGTTACTTTAGTGGTTAGTGGTTACTTTAGTGGTTACTTTAGTGGTTACTTTAGTGGTTACTTTAGTGGTTATTTTAGTGGTTACTTTAGTGGTTAGTGGTTACTTTAGTGGTTACTTTAGTGGTTACTTTAGTGGTTAGTGGTTACTTTAGTGGTTAGTGGTTACTTTAGTGGTTACTTTAGTGGTTACTACTATTTTAGTGGTTAGTGGTTTTGTTAGTGGTAACTATAGTGGTAACTTTAGTGGTAACTTTAGTGGTAACTTTAGTGGTAACTTTAGTGGTAACTTTAGTGGTTAGTGGTTTTTTTTGGGGGGGTTAACTTTAGTGGTTACTTTAGTGGTTACTTTAGTGGTTAGTGGTTACTTTAGTGGTTACTTTAGTGGTTACTTTAGTGGTTACTTTAGTGGTTACTTTAGTGGTTAGTGGTTACTTTAGTGGTTACTTTAGTGGTTACTTTAGTGGTTAGTGGTTACTTTAGTGGTTATTTTAGTGGTTACTTTAGTGGTTAGTGGTTACTTTAGTGGTTACTTTAGTGGTTATTTTAGTGGTTACTTTAGTGGTTAGTGGTTACTTTAGTGGTTACTTTAGTGGTTAGTGGTTACTTTAGTGGTTATTTTAGTGGTTACTTTAGTGGTTAGTGGTTACTTTAGTGGTTACTTTAGTGGTTACTTTAGTGGTTAGTGGTTACTTTAGTGGTTAGTGGTTACTTTAGTGGGTTTTTAGTGGTTACTTCAGTGGTTACTTTAGTGGTTAGTGGTTACTTTAGTGGTTATTTTAGTGGTTACTTTAGTGGTTAGTGGTTACTTTAGTGGTTACTTTAGTGGTTACTTTAGTGGTTACTTTAGTGGTTATTTTAGTGGTTACTTTAGTGGTTAGTGGTTACTTTAGTGGTTACTTTAGTGGTTACTTTAGTGGTTAGTGGTTACTTTAGTGGTTATTTTAGTGGTTACTTTAGTGGTTAGTGGTTACTTTAGTGGTTACTTTAGTGGTTACTTTAGTGGTTACTTTAGTGGTTATTTTAGTGGTTACTTTAGTGGTTAGTGGTTACTTTAGTGGTTACTTTAGTGGTTACTTTAGTGGTTAGTGGTTACTTTAGTGGTTAGTGGTTACTTTAGTGGTTACTTTAGTGGTTACTACTATTTTAGTGGTTAGTGGTTTTGTTAGTGGTAACTATAGTGGTAACTTTAGTGGTAACTTTAGTGGTAACTTTAGTGGTAACTTTAGTGGTAACTTTA
This sequence comes from Gerris lacustris, assembly GCA_951217055.1. Lineage (NCBI taxonomy): Eukaryota > Metazoa > Arthropoda > Insecta > Hemiptera > Gerridae > Gerris > Gerris lacustris. The sequence goes on from OX578281.1 coordinate 48,651,365, forward strand.
GTGGTTAGTGGTTTTTTTTGGGGGGGTTAACTTTAGTGGTTACTTTAGTGGTTACTTTAGTGGTTAGTGGTTACTTTAGTGGTTACTTTAGTGGTTACTTTAGTGGTTACTTTAGTGGTTATTTTAGTGGTTACTTTAGTGGTTAGTGGTTACTTTAGTGGTTACTTTAGTGGTTACTTTAGTGGTTAGTGGTTACTTTAGTGGTTAGTGGTTACTTTAGTGGGTTTTTAGTGGTTACTTCAGTGGTTACTTTAGTGGTTAGTGGTTACTTTAGTGGTTATTTTAGTGGTTACTTTAGTGGTTAGTGGTTACTTTAGTGGTTACTTTAGTGGTTAGTGGTTACTTTAGTGGGTTTTTAGTGGTTACTTCAGTGGTTACTTTAGTGGTTACTTTAGTGGTTAGTGGTTACTTTAGTGGGTTTTTAGTGGTTACTTCAGTGGTTACTTTAGTGGTTAGTGGTTACTTTAGTGGTTATTTTAGTGGTTACTTTAGTGGTTAGTGGTTACTTTAGTGGGTTTTTAGTGGTTACTTCAGTGGTTACTTTAGTGGTTAGTGGTTACTTTAGTGGTTATTTTAGTGGTTACTTTAGTGGTTAGTGGTTACTTTAGTGGTTACTTTAGTGGTTACTTTAGTGGTTACTTTAGTGGTTATTTTAGTGGTTACTTTAGTGGTTAGTGGTTACTTTAGTGGTTACTTTAGTGGTTAGTGGTTACTTTAGTGGTTACTTTAGTGGTTACTTTAGTGGTTACTTTAGTGGTTAGTGGTTACTTTAATGGTTACTTTAGTGGTTAGTGGTTACTTTAGTGGTTATTTTAGTGGTTACTTTAGTGGTTACTTTAGTGGTTACTTTAGTGGTTAGTGGTTATTTTAGTGGTTACTTTAATGGTTACTTTAGTGGTTAGTGGTTACTTTAGTGGTTACTTAAGTGGTTAGTGGTAACTTTAGTGGTTACTTAAGTGGTTACTACTATTTTAGTGGTTAGTGGTTTTGTTAGTGGTAACTATAGTGGTAACTTTAGTGGTAACTTTAGTGGTTAGTGGTTACTTTAGTGGTTACTTTAGTGGTTAGTGGTTACTTTAGTGGTTTTTTAGTGGTTACTTTAGTGGTTACTTTAGTGGTTATTTTAGTGGTTATTTTAGTGGTTACTTTAGTGGTTACTTTAGTGGTTACTACTATTTTAGTGGTTAGTGGTTTTGTTAGTGGTAACTATAGTGGTAACTTTAGTGGTAACTTTAGTGGTTAGTGGTTACTTTAGTGGTTACTTTAGTGGTTAGTGGTTACTTTAGTGGTTTTTTAGTGGTTACTTCAGTGGTTACTTTAGTGGTTAGTGGTTACTTTAGTGGTTATTTTAGTGGTTACTTTAGTGGTTACTTTAGTGGTTAGTGGTTACTTTAGTGGTTATTTTAGTGGTTTACTTTAGTGGTTACTTTAGTGGTTACTACTATTTTAGTGGTTAGTGGTTTTGTTAGTGGTAACTATAGTGGTAACTTTAGTGGTAACTTTAGTGGTTACTTTAGTGGTTACTTTAGTGGTTAGTGGTTACTTTAGTGGTTTTTTAGTGGTTACTTCAGTGGTTAGTGGTTACTTTAGTGGTTATTTTAGTGGTTACTTTAGTGGTTACTTTAGTGGTTACTTTAGTGGTTACTTTAGTGGTTAGTGGTTACTTTAGTGGTTATTTTAGTGGTTACTTTAGTGGTTATTTTAGTGGTTACTTTAGTGGTTACTTTAGTGGTTATTTTAGTGGCTACTTTAGTGGTTAGTGGTAACTTGAGTAGTTACTTTAGTGGTTTTGTTAGTGGTTATTTTAGTGGTTACTTTAATGGTTACTTTAGTGGTTGGTGGTTACTTAAGTGGTTAGTGGTAACTTTAGTGGTTACTTTAGTGGTTACTTAAGTGGTTAGTGGTAACTTTAGTGGTTACTACTATTTTAGTGGTTAGTGGTTTTGTTAGTGGTAACTATAGTGGTTACTTTAGTGGTAACTTTAGTGGTAACTTTAGTGGTAACTTTAGTGGTTACTTTAGTGGTTAGTGGTTTTTTTTGGGGGGTTAACTTTAGTGGTTACTTTAGTGGTTAGTGGTAACTTTAGTGGTTACTTTAGTGGTTATTTTGAGTGGCTACTTTAGTGGTTAGTGGTAACTTGAGTAGTTACTTTAGTGGTTTTGTTAGTGGTTATTTTAGTGGTTACTTTAATGGTTACTTTAGTGGTTGGTGGTTACTTAAGTGGTTAGTGGTAACTTTAGTGGTTACTTTAGTGGTTACTTAAGTGGTTAGTGGTAACTTTAGTGGTTACTACTATTTTAGTGGTTAGTGGTTTTGTTAGTGGTAACTATAGTGGTTACTTTAGTGGTAACTTTAGTGGTAACTTTAGTGGTAACTTTAGTGGTTACTTTAGTGGTTAGTGGTTTTTTTTGGGGGGTTAACTTTAGTGGTTACTTTAGTGGTTAGTGGTAACTTTAGTGGTTACTTTAGTGGTTACTTTAGTGGTAAGTGGTTACTTTAGTGGTTATTTTAGTGGTTACTTTAGTGGTTACTTCAGTGGTTACTTTAGTGGTTAGTGGTTACTTTAGTGGTTATTTTAGTGGTTACTTTAGTGGTTAGTGGTTACTTTAGTGGTTAGTGGTAACTTTAGTGGTTACTTTAGTGGTTACTTTAGTGGTTATTTTAGTGGTTACTTTAGTGCTTTCTAAAAATTGGTGGATGCCTCCGACATCCGGTAAGCTTTCGAACTCTTCCAGTTTTAGTAAAGTTGTCGATTTTGGGTGAATAATTAGATATTGAGATTTTTTCTTAATGGTAAAGTGGGACACGTTATATAATAGATATTGGTTAATGATTTTTACATATTTAAAAATTGTTTGACTTTTTGGAAGTTCTAAATCCATACAATTTTCATTATTGTCTCTTAAAATTAGATCATATATACATGCGTTAGTTATTTTCTTAGTGTTTATACAATAATAAGTATTAAAAATTAAACTACAAGAACCAGAATATAACTCTAAGTCTTTTATCACCATTGCAGGGTGAACATTCAGGGTCTTAATTTTATTTTGAGAAGTTATGTAAGGATAGGATAAAAGGAAGTAGGTTTCCGTGATGTGGGTTTGAAGAGGGAATTGAATGAAATACAGAATGAAGGAATCTGTTAAGGAACAGCTCACTTTTCCTACTCGCCAAAGGATTAGGTTTACATCATCTAAGTTATTTAAATCATTAATTGAGATTATACTATCATGATCATGTAATGTTTAATTTACAAAACTCTATCGATATAACGATATGATTTACTTTATTAACAAAAAAACAATAGGTTAGAAAATAAATACATTGAACATGTATTCACGTTCAAAAACTAATTTCTTATCGATTGTGTTCAATAGAACTGAAGAAATTCTTTGAGTATTGGTTCGAACAATTCTGATATCCATATTATATTCTTCAATATTCAATATTAATATTACCTATTATATTACATATTATTATTATTACATTATTTTTATATTACTTATTTTTGTTTAATTCAATATTAATATTACCTTATTAAATTCTTCAATATTATATTACATATTACATTATATTACATTGTTTTAATATATTACTTATTTTTATGTTTGTCAGACCGGTATATCCCATAAGTTGTGTTGGGCTTTAGATATTCTATACGAAGTTCCTTTAGGTTATCAGAATGTACGTGGTTGGTGAACCAAAAATATATTTTTTTGTTAGAATTAATTATGTTTTTGATACTATCGAGGGGGTCTCTATTTAAAATTATTTTATCATTTTCTACATTTATTATCTTCTTAGGATCATTGACAAGGAAGATTTGGTTGTTTAAACTCTCTTGGGAATGTATGGTTATTAAACTTTCATTGTCAGTATTATCTGTGTTTCGAACGGGTGTGGGAATTTTACTTGAGGTAAAGGGTAAAAGGATTTTCTCTAGGTCAGGAGATAAATGGTTATCTTTATTTGGAATTTGTTTTAATGTTTTTGCAATCTTTGAGGGGTTGTTTTTCTTATTTTTAGGCCTATTTAATCTCTGTTTAGTTTTGTGATGTGTACTAACATTTAGTTCGTGGGAGTTTATTTCGATTAGATTTACATTATACTTTGTCTGTGGTTCATGGAATTCGAAGTCATTATCTATATCTATAATTTCGGGGGTAATGTCTTTTCCATGGGTGTTTTGATACAAAGCAGCGTCAATTCGTAGCGGAATATGAATATCCGTTTTAATTGGTATGTTAAGGATATCGGATTCTAGGATGTTATTTTTAAAATTAATCTTTATATCTTGATCTTTCATAGTGTTATGACCTAACAGTATGTCGTAATTTTCGGAAAATTTAAACAAATAGGCTTTCATTAACGAGGGGCGTTTGAACAGTCGCGTTGTATTTATTATTATAAATTCCGATCCGTTTTTAGTTCCTGCGGGGGTGGTGACTTTAAAGTTTTCTTTATACCTCTTTACTTTATCGTTTACTATATCGGGGTTGACATAATTTTTTTCCGATCCTGTATCGATTAACCATGTCCTATTCTTATAATCTAAAATGTAGGGGAGAGATATGTTAACTAGATTTAGATTGAAGCTTTGAGTTTGGTTTGTTTTACACCAAACATCTTGGTTAAAGAAGGAATCATTATTTTGGTTTTCGTCTTCCGATTGATCATAGTCGAGTGGCGGGAAAAAATAATCGTTAATTTGGTTTTCGATTTCTGGAATATGGCAGTTGAGTGACTGGGATTGGTTTTGCCTTAATTGTTGTATTTCTTCCAGTAGTTGCCTTATTATTTCGTCTTTGTCACACTCGACATGCATTAACTGTTGGGGGTTTGCTTTTGGTGTTCGGGTAAAATTGCTAACAGTTCTCATGGATACTGTAGTGGGACCTTGTTGGTTATTACTAGTTTGGAGTTGATTTGGTTCGTAAAAGGGATTAGCGGGAATAGTCGTATTGGGTCTTTCGCGATTATATGATTGTTCGGGAATAAAATGTTTATTTCTAAAATTACCTGAATTAGTACGGTAATATTGGCGATATTCGGGCTCAGGATGTTGCGAAGTCGAGGAAAAATTATAAGAATAATGTTGAGGAGGATAAGCAGGTGCGTAGTTAGGAGCTCTAGTGAATCGTTCCTTATTTCTATTAATTAGTTCTAATACAAATTGACATTTAGTGAACAAAATTTTTCTAAAGTCTTCTAAGTTTTCTGGGTTTTGGGTAATTATAAAATTTGAGAGTTGGGGGTCAAATTGATGGTATAATTGGAAGATTATTTCCTTTTCTGTTTGTCTCATTAACTCGGTGACTACAGCGGCGTCAATGCCTTCTATGGTATATCGATTTTTAATTAAGTTTTTTAGGTTTTCTAGCTTATTTAAGAAATCAAAGGGTGACTCGTTGGGGCTGATTTTAGTTTGGTAAATCTCTAATTTTAACGATTCTATAATCCTGGTGTCTGCAAACTGTATTTTTAGTAAGTCTAGTATTTCCGGTATTGTTGTTACGTCTTGTGACAATATTAATGATTCTGCAGACCCTTCTAATCTGGATTTAATTTTATTTAAGAGTTTGTGGTGATTTGCTGCAAGACTAGTATTTCTTGCTTCGCATACTAAATTGTAGACTGATTCTACACACTTAACAAAACTTATTAGTTCAATGGGGTTGCCGTCGTAATGGGGGATATGATCGTAATCTTCACGGGTTATATTATATTCAGGGGTTATATTTAGTATGTGTATTCGGCCATTGTTTTATCTAAAACTAAATTGGAAGGTTTTTATTTTAGGGAAATTTTGAACTATTAAATTTGGACTTATTATTATTATTATTTATTTATTTATTTATTTATTTATTTATTTATTTATTTTTTTTTAAATTAATATGGGTAAGTTTGGACAGTTTTGGACTAATGGGGTAATTTTGGACTATTTGAGTAAGTTACGCTTAGTTTAGTTTTTTTTATAGGATTTTAATTTTTTTATGGTTCGAAATAGATTATTCGGGGACGAGAGTAATTTAAAGGAATTGAAGAATTTTTACAATAAATAAACTTACGACTAGTGACAATTGAGTAGTTCCTGTAGACCGGGGAATTGACCACGACTGCAGGGCGACTTGACGGGTTGGTTCTTCTCTCGATGGGGTAAACAGCCACAGCGAAGGTGAAGAGTGTTGAGTACTTGAAATTCTCCTGTGTCCGCAGAGTTCGGCCGCAAAGAAGGATGATTCTAACTAGAAATTTGGGGCAACTGGCCACAAATCTCAAGTTCTTGAGTCCTTTAGATGAGTTCAGCCGCGAGTGAAGAATAAATATTCAAACCAGAGAATTGGGACAAATGGTCACAAGTCTCAAGCTCTCACGGTCCTCTATGCCCGGGCGCCAGTTAAATAAGTAGTCGAACTCAATAAGACTTAAAGTATATTTTTATAGACTAAATACAAAAGAATTACAAATAGGGTCTTATTACTATATTACGTCGAAGTCTGGCTACTCAAGTGTCTCCTTGTTGCAGGGTAGGTCGTTTTATATGGTCTAGGGTCAAGATAGTGAAGATAGCTGGGTCACATATCTTTAGATGATTCACATGTCGTGTATCTTTGTGTGAGTTTCCCGTGTGACACATGTAGATATGACAGTGTGACTCATATAGATATAACTCAAGTACCGGTATCTGATTTGGCAAAACCCATAATTCACAAAGTCCGACCGGTTCCATTAGCACTCAAACCATCAGTGGAGGCTGAGCTTACGAGATTAAATGAATGCGGCGTGTTAGAACCTGTAGATCCTACAGTAAGACCTCTTAAATGGGCATCCCCTATCGTTACCGTGGTTAAACCTATAGGGAAAGTCAGAATTTGCGGGGATTTCAAAGTTTCCATTAACCCATACATTGTTTTAGAGAAATACCCCCTACCAAAATTTGAAGATATCACAGCAAAAATAAGTGGTGGTAAATTTTACTCGACAATTGACTTGAAAGACGCATACTTGCAGTTGTTGATAGACGAAGACAGTCGGGATTTTCTAACTATTGCGACACATATAGGATATTTCCGCTACAAAAGGCTTCCATTTGGGGTATGTTTTGCACCGTCTCTGTTTCAGCATACGATGGACAAGATTTTGAGGGTATAATGGGAATAGCTTGTTTTTTGGACGACATTATTATTCAAGGGAAAACTATTGAAGAGCATAATGAAAGATTGATTTCAGTGTTAGAAAGATTGAAGACTAGCGGTATAAAAATACAAGGAAGTAAATATCGTTGGTTGCAACCAGATGTTACGTACTTGGGCCACAAAATTGACAAAAATGGCATTCATCCGACATCAGATCATATAACGGCGATAAAAAATTTAAAAACCCCAACAAACGTGACTGAATTAAAATCATTTTTAGGTTCTATAAATTATTACGGCAGGTTTGTTCCACATCTTCAAAGTATTTGTGCCCCTTTGCATTATCTTACAAAGAAAAACGTTAAATGGATGTGGACAAGTAAGGAAGACAAAATTTTGGAAAATTTAAAAAATTGTTTATCTTCATCTCAAACATTAGTGCATTACAATCCGGAGTTACCTTTAATTTTAAGTTGCGATGCTAGTGGAGTAGGGTTAGGGGCGGTTCTTTTTCACAGGTTCGGAGACAACACAGAAAGACCTATAGCATATGCATCTAGAAAGTTAACCGAAGCAGAAACTAAATACGCGACAATTGAAAGAGAGGCTTTGGCTATCGTATTTGGGCTGTCGAAATTTAATCATTATTTGTTTGGCAATAAATTCACTATTAAGACTGATCATAGACCATTAGAGTTTATTCTCGGACCAACAAAGGAAATAACTAAAACATCGGCAAACAGGATTTCTAGATGGGCTCTTTTACTGTCAGCATATTCATACAACATTGAACACACAAAGGGAAAGGATAACATGCCAGCCGATGCGTTATCAAGATTACCAGAGAATAGGAGTGAGATTTCAGACATGGAGAGGTTTGGAGAACTTCAAGGAGGACATCTATTTAACTTAAGGCTAGCCGATTTAGTCGTTACAGAAAAACAGTTACAGGCAGCTACAAAAAAAGACAAGGTTCTTAATCAAGTGATTAAGTATATTGAAACAGGCTGGCCATCTTCTAAAGCTACGTTGGGTGCAAGGTTATGCACATATTATGAAAAGCGAGAAGAGCTGTCTTTTGAACAGGGTATTCTAATGTGGCTGGGCAGGATAATTGTTCCGGAGCAATTGCATTCTGCTATTCTCAAGATATTGCATGAGGGCCATCCTGGTATTACCAATATGAAATCGGCAGCTAAGTTCTACGTTTGGTGGCCGGGTATAGGCCAAGCTATAGAGTCATGGGTAAAACAATGCACATCTTGTCAAAAGATTAGACCAAGGGAAATGGAATGCCCTTTATTTTCTTGGGCACCTCCTGCAAGACCATGGATGCGAGTTCATGTAGATTATGCTGTACCATTTCAGGGCAAATACTGGCTTATAATCGTTGATGCATACTCGAAATGGCTAGAGATATTACCGACATCTGGTACTTCAGCAAGCCAAACGGTTCGGTTAATTCGCGAAGTATTCAGTAGGTTTGGTGTGCCAGCTAAGTTGGTCTCAGACAATGGACCCCAATTTACGGCCATGGAGTTCAAACAGTTTTGTGAAGGAAACGGAATTCTACATATTAGATCAACACCATATCATCCCCGAACTAATGGACTTGCGGAAAGGTTCGTAAGAACGTTTAGACCGTATGAAAGCCGCAAAAAATTCGGGATTGGACCATAGTACTGCTTTACAGCAATTTCTATTGTCATACCGAAATTCGCCAAACCGTGCTACAGGCAGAACACCTTCAGAATTATTATTAGGACGAAGGTTGACAACAAGATTGGATCTTTTAAAACCGGATGTGTCTAGAAATTTGGATAACGAGCAAGTAAAGCAAAAATTCAACATGATCGTAAAACGCGGAGTAGGGAATTTTCGGAGGGAGATAAAGTATGGGTGTTGACTCGAGATGGAAAGGCGTACGAAGAAGGTGTTGTATCCCGGCGAAGTGGAGAACTTTCTTACAGAGTTCACATTAACGGAAAGGAGGAAAGACGTCATGCAGACCATATGAGCCTAGAGACGTTCCCCATTGAGCTTTCGAAGAAAGGGGGGAAATATGTAGTATTTAGAGTATTTGTTGTTTAAAGTATTGTGATGTCAATTGTCACTAGATGTATATAAGGATTATTCTTCTTGTGTTTCGAACAAACATTCATGTTAATGCCTAACTCGGCTATTATATAATATTCATGTAGACGTAAGAATACTACAGGAACAAGGAGCAAGGTTAAAATAGATGGTTGTTTATCGCCCTCCTTTGAGGTTAGAAGAGGGCTGAGGCAGGGAGATGTTCTGTCAGCAACTCTTTTTAACCTTGTGCTGGAAAGAGCTGTCAGGAAAATACCTGGCAACCCAGGAGGAACCTTGTTCAACCGGCAAACCCAATGTCTTGCGTATGCAGATGACGTTGGACTCTTGGCAAGATCTAAAAGAGCCTTGGAGGAGGCTTACATGCCATTGAAGCAAGAATCTGCTGATCTGGGACTAAATATTAACAAAAATAAAACAGAATATATGCTAATGACTCGCAGAGAAGGAAGAGAACCTCTGGAAGATGTGTTGTTAGGAGGTGATTTATTTAAGTCAACTAACAACTTCAAATATTTAGGAACCCAAATCACTAATGACAACACCGTATCGGAGGAAGTAAGAGCTAGACTAACGGCAGGAAATAGATGCTACTTCTCCTTGATGAGGATACTAAAAAGTAGACTCTTAAGTCGAGACTTGAAGATCAAAGTTTATCTAACTGTCATCCGGCCTGTTGTATTATATGGATCAGAGGCCTGGACTCTTACCAACTCTGATGAAAGCTGCTTACGGCGTTGGGAGAGAAAACTATTGAGAAGAATCTTTGGCCCTGTGAACGAGGATGGAAGATGGAGACTTAGGCACAATGATGAGCTACATATTCTCTACGGCAAACCGGACCTGGTGGCTGAGATTAAGAAAAATAGGCTGCGATGGCTAGGTCACGTTGAGAGAATGCCAGAGAATAGGGCGGCTAAAAAGTTGTATGATGGTAAACCTGGCGGAAAAAGACTTAGAGGGCGTCCAAGACTGAGATGGCTAGATCAGGTGGAGAACGATCTGAGGAGGATAGGAGTGAGGAGGTGGAGGGCTGTTGCACAACAGCGGGAACTCTGGAGGAGCGAAGTGTTGCAGGCCCAGGCTCTTCGAGAGCTGTAGTGATGATGATGATGATGATTATTCCTTATTTTCCTGGACTAAATAGAGTTCACAGTTGACTCTATTAGCAGCTTTTCTTACTACACGCATCTGCTACTTACCCCTCCTGCATTAGAGTTGCTATGACATATTATACATCGAATTATAGGTAAAAAAATAAGCTACACGTTTTATTTCACCACATTTTTAGTGCCAACCCCGTGGAAAAAAGTTATTATCAAAATTGTTCAGAGTAGAAAAAAGAAATGTCGATTTTTTACCATATTTTATTAATTTTTGGTACATTTTTACTGCAAAAAGCATGTTGATATGGGTATCAAATTAAAGAGGACAGTGTATAGAAGACTTTAAAAAACACCCCACGTCGTTATCACTCTTTGTTCCGGAGATATTGGCGTTACAGTGAATAGGCCAAATTTGGGTCATCAATAGGGGGTGGCGGGGGAAGCAAGTGGTGGCACTCGATATGATAATATGGAAAATGCTTCTCTAAACACCTTCTAAACGATGGCGTAAAGAAAGTTTAGTATTTAATTTTTCCCCCCTTTAGGCCCTTTTTATGTCTATTTGTACTGGGCTATGGGTATTTTCTAATTAATTCAATTAATTTTTTGACCTCTATTTTGAGTAGAAAAGTAAAATAAATGTATAAAGTTATGTAATGCAATTAATAAAGTTCTAAAAATTTAAATAGAATAATTATAACAAAGAAAGTTGAAAATATAGATAAAGTATTTAAAAGGACAACCCTCACCGTGTCCGTCAAAAAGTAAACAAAACTAATCAAAGTGTCGGTGAAGAGGTGGTGTGGAGATGTGGGGACTTCACCTAACATTTCCTTAGGTTTATTCCTTACCGAGTGTTGTCCAACATACGGCCTACACACAGCCATCATATGGTGTGGGCACGGTGCGGACAGGTGTGGCCCGGCCTTTATTCGGAGTCATAAGGTAACCTATCACTAAGTGACAAACTAAAATAAACTTGATATTTGGTCTACTAAAGCCTCGTTTCCATTATTAGTGTCAGGATTTTGTTGAAATGGAAACAGTCTGCAACATGTTGGGGACAAGTGCCGGGGACAAAAATGTGGCAAGCGACTGTGGGACACAACATGTGCCGAAACTTGTGCCCCGGGCAATGGAAACAAACTACAACATGTCCCCGGACACGCGCAGGCGGAGTACAGACTATATGCTCTGTCTAAACCATAAAAAAAACCTCATACGTGCTCTCTTGTTTGTAGTTATATATATTTTAAGGTATAATTTCAGTTTAGTGTCAGTGCTAGTAATGGTTTTGTGGTGGAGTGGTCTAAATGTAAAATGTCTTTTCACTAAAATACTCCTAATCCTCCATCTCGGTTGTTTTCGTCTTTTTTTTAAAAAAAATAAAAAATAAAGTTCATAGTATGCACCTGCCATTACCACAAAAGCTAAAGTAGCTGAGTTGTTCATATACTCTCAACTTAACAAATCACTCAAGAAACACTGGGAATCACTGTACAAACTGTACTGAAGTCTTGCACTCCAGGCCTCCGTCTATACAAATGTTGCAGATGTAGCAGGGAATAGGAAACAGTTCCGCAACATGTGCCAGGCACATGTTGCGGAACTGTTTCCAAATAACACATGTCCCTCAACATGTGCCTGGAACTTGTTAGAATGGAAACGGGGCTTAACTAACTTAGTACTCTGGATCATACTCAAATTCAAGAAATACTCCATGCATTATACTGTGTCAAAGGCGCTTAGCGGCAAGGCATATCAGTGTATTGCCCATATCTGAGACCGCTCCTAAGCATGTGGCCCTAGGCCGCGGCGTGGTCGGCCAAGTGGTAAATCTGGCACTGGTAATGATAAACTGCCACATTTGCTGTATTGTTTTTATTCATTATATACAAGTATTAATCACACCCAAATTGCTCATTACCCATTTTACTCTTGATTAACAATTGGGAATTCGTTATAGTATATTATCAATCAGGTATACATCGAGGGATATATCAATTAAGGAATTAAATGAACTCATTTAAATCTTTGTGCTATGTATATTTTTATTTATTTATTTTATGTTTATTAATTAATATAAAGTAATTTACAATAAGAAATTAAAAACAGATAAGCATAAAGAGATTTCAACCAAATAACAACAATTTCTTTTTTAATATTTTTATTTTACAATTAATCTATTTAATTAATTCTTATATATTTATGTACTATTTAATCAATATACTTTCACATCAGCTTTTTGTTTGAATTTAAGTAAATATCATTATTTTAAATTACAAAAACACATTTTTACAATTAACATCATCAAGGGAAAATAATGTACAATTTTTGGAGGAACTATAATCTATGAACATATAGATATTCAAATTTTTCATGTTAATATTTATTTTCAATAGAAAATTAATAATATTATTCAAGACAATACCCTGTATTAAGGCTATTTACATAATAAATTAATCATAAACAACAATTTAATAAGATATACTAATATTATACAGTAGAACCTCGATAAGAAGTGTCTCAAGGGGATTAGGGAAACAGTCTTGTTATCGAGGTGCTCTTTTTGTTGAGGCTCGAGTTATCAAGATTATTTTGGCTATCAGTCGTGTTATCGAGGTTAATGGGCGGGGTTTTCAAGTCTAGACTTGTTCAAGGTCGACCCATTCCTGTATAGAGCGTTATAGAGGTTGACTTCTTAAAACGACTTGTTATAGAGGTTCTGAGTTACGTTGTGAATTGGAAAAAATCCGTGTTAAAAAAGTTGTTTGGATAATAATAGTCGCGTTATAGAGGGAAATTTAACATTATGTGTTATGGCAATCTCAAGGGGATATGAAAATTGCACTTGTAATTGATGTTGTCGTGTTAATGAGGGTCGTGTAAGTGAGGTTCTACTGTATTATTCTAATTATTTAAGTAATCAGCCCATTTTATCTGAATGAACTCTTTTTTTGTTTTAAAACTTTGATATTAAAATAGTTAGAATCTGACTAACATAAAGTTTCTTTATTATTCTGTGAGTTGTTTTAGAGGTTGCTTACTCCATGAATTATTCATGCTTAAAACTCCCTTACACTTCTTAAGTACATTTAAATCTCCTAACTCAACTTTCTTTTCACGTTTTTAACTCTCAGAGTTTTTTTTAAAGATTCGATTGCTATTTATTTAATCCTTTTGTTTTATTACTTGGCCAAGGAGATATTACTTGATCAAATGGAGTTTAGCTTTAATACAGTAAAGCTATAATATGAAATGCACTGTTATAGCCTAAAAAAAAAACAACGATAAGCTATAATAGTTTAGTTCATCATTGCATTTTATCATTGAAAAGTGCCTGTTTCATATTATTTATGATTCTATTTTACATTATTCTCTGAATACTAAGCTGAATCATGGAATCATTAATAGTAATTAATTGAACTTAAATTTTTAAATAAGGACATATATCATTAAATTAAGGTTTTCACCAAGCAGAAATAGCTAAAACAAATTAGGAACAATGCTTTTTGTCTTATTTTAAAATATCTTAACAAATTTGAAAAACATTTAATAATATTTGTTTCATTAGTACTCATTTTGATTAAGATATAATTAAAATATAATAACTAAGATAATAAAATAAACCCTACCTAAATTGTGTTTGATATATAGTTAATTTTTATACATAAACATTCACATAGGAGGTATGGAAAATTTTAGTGGATTTATTTGCTAAGAAGGTATTATTTTATTTTTAAATACTATCTTTTATTAATAATCTGTACATTTTTATTTTTTAATTTAGAAAATCCTTTAAAATGTTATATTTACATTGAAACTAAATTCATTCTCTTGAATGCCTAATTACTTAATATAATACTAATATTTTAATAACACTAATATTGTTAATAAAATATTAATTGATATAATCGTTGTTTTCCCCTTTAATGAAATATAATATTATATACATTACTTAAATATTAACAATTCAACCAAAAATCAAAATGCTAAGAAAGTAATATTTTTTTTCAGCATTAAGATGAACATAAAATAAATAATAGTAATAATAAATATAAAAAAAAGCCTCTTCACGGAAAATAATACTTTAGTCCAGGCAAATTAGTAAAAAATACAGCAAATAGAGGAAATAATTGATAAAGTTTTGAAACTTTGTGAAAACACTTTTAAGGGGGGTAGTAGTAAGAAACAGTAAAGTTCCCCCCTCTTGAGGGGGCGCGTCCCCCCCTCCCCCCTCCATAAAGTTCAAAATTTACTTATTTTTCACTTTTTACGCAAAACCGTTTATTTTTTGAAGAGAAGTGTTATTACCAAAAATATTCCTCACATAATTCTGCACAAAAAAGGTCCTATGCATTTTTGAAGTGAGACATACCATTTTCGAGATATTGTAGTTGGAAAGAGATAAAACGTATTTTTGCGAACCAAGATATCTAAAAAACAACACTTCCGATTTTAATGAAATTGTGATGGTAGGTTATACTTAGCCCATTGTTGATGCCATATAAGTTTCAACCTTCTGCACCCATTATTTTATGCTCCATATGCGCACAAACATACATTTATTTAGACCTATATCTTCAAAAGTACTCAACAGATTATTATGAAATTTGGATGGTTTGTCGAAAGTAACCCGCAGATAGCCTCAAATTAATTTCAACCGTCTGCGCTCTTTAAATTTTCTAAATTGGTTCCCTTTCTGTCTGTCTGTTGATCAATTTTTTGTCTGTCTGTTATAAATTAAAGTATCAATTTATCAAAATGCAAAGAGCCCAGACGGTTGAAATTAATTTGGGGATATTTGCGGATGTGGAGGATTAATTAATGTGGAGGATAAAATAATGGGCGCAGAAGGTTGAAACTTTAATGGGATCAACAATGGGCTAGGTATAACCAACCATCCCAATTTCATTAAAATCTGTTGTTTTTTAGATATCTTGGTTCGCAAAAATACGTTTTATCTCTTTCCAACTACAATATCTCGAAAACGGTATATCTCACTTCAAACATGCATAGGTCCTTTTTTGTGCAGAATTGTGAGGAATAATTTTTGTAATAACACTTCTCTTAAAAAATAAACCGTTTTGCGTAAAAAGTGAAAAATAAGCAAATTTTGAACTTTATGGAGGGGGGAGTGGGGACGCGCCCACTCAAGAGGGGGGAACTTTACTATTTCTTACTACTAAACCCCATAAAAGTGTTTTCACAAAGTTTCAAAACTTTATAAATTATTTCCCCTCTTATTCCTTATTTTCCTGGACTACTTGCTTTTTTATCAAAGCAGCTTTTGGCTTTTATAAAGCCATCATCAGCTTGATAAATAAACAAATAATATCATTCCATTCGAAATAAACAAATATTATCTTTCGTGGAGAGACTGTTTCTTTATATTTATTATGATGACCTCCATCAACACTCTTATTTCTCAAGTATAGATATTTAATTCATAGTATTTAATAACACATTTAATATAATTATAATGTTTAAATGAGTAAATAAAGAAGGCAAAAAATGGAATGGTAAGAAGATGTATTTTTTTAAATGTTTCAATGGTTTTCAGTTAAAATATATAAGAAGAAAAAAAAAAAAAAAATGGGTGAAACTCTCACACATTAGAAGTGAAACTTAAGTTCTATAAAAAGTTGCTTTTATGTTCCCTCCCACATATTAATATAATATAATTATATAAATATGTCATATATATAATTCAGAGTTTAAATCGCTCCTAGAATAAGTAAAGCACGCAACTCAATGTTACTCGTATGTAAAAAAACATATATAAATCATTTAATTTATTAAATACACAACATACATATTTATTATCAAGAGTTTACAATGCCGCCACAGTCAGATAATTTCTCAAAGAAACGTAATTTAAATTTATAAAATATTTTCATAAAATGCTAGCGAATATTGAAGAAAAAACATAAAAACAACATTTATATAATATATTGATTATCAAAATGTATGTACTCGTAATAATACGCTTGTTAAAGATTACGTATCTACAGGGTGGTCCAAAAGTCTCCCCCCCCCCCCACTTATTAACTTTTGAACGATTTGAGATAAATTAATGAAACTTGGGGGATCTCTACCATACAAAGGGAAGTTTGTTTTCATGCAATCACCCAGTAGGGGCAACCACCCACTTTGCCCCCAGGCCACCCAACTTCATAATTTCAAATTGGAGTGTATATTTTTGATAGCACATTTGGATTCTACAGTGAAAAATAATAAACTTTTACTTGAAACTATTTTTTCTATTTCCAATATTTGCCCCCTACAGGGGGGCAAAGATAGCAAAATTACCCTTCAGAAATAGTAAAAAAAATAACACTTTGATCGTTATAAAATCTAAACGGTTTGAAATAAAGTAATGGAATTTGGGGGGATCTGTACCATGTAAAAGGAAGTGTGTACCATCCACTCGCGTACTAGGGGCAACCACTATTTTGCCCCCAGGCGCTGAAATCTACCATTTTTATACCTTTGCCCTGTATAAGGGGCAAAATATTGGAGATAGAAAAAAAAGTTTGAAGTAAAATATTTTTGTTTTTTGCCGTAGAATCTAAATCTGCAATAAAAAGTATACATTCCAGGTTAAAATTTTGAAGTTAGGTGGTCTGGGGGCAAAATGGGAGGTTGCCCCTATTGCGTGATAGCATGAAAACAGACTTTCCTTTACATGGTACGGATCCCCTAAGTTTCATTAATTTATCTCTAACCGTTTAGATTTTACAACGTATTATCGGAAGGGTTATTTTGCTATCTTTGCCCACCTATTGGGGGCAAAATATTGAAAATAGAAAAAATAGTTTAAAGTAAAAGTTTATTATTTTTCACTGTAGAATCCAAATGTGCTATCAAAAATATACACTCCAATTTGAAATTATGAAGTTGGGTGGCCTGGGGGCAAAGTGGGTGGTTGTCCCTACTGGGTGATTGCATGAAAACAAACTTCCCTTTGTATGGTAGAGATCCCCCAAGTTTCATTAATTTATCTCAAACCGTTCAAAAGTTAATAGGGGGGGGGGGGGGGGGGGACTTTTGGACCACCCTGTATACTATAATCAATTAACTCATTACATTAATCTACACAGTTAAAGTTAACACACCAAAACGAACTAACTATATTTTCCCAGAAATGCAAAGTTTTTACATTGTCATGTCAAATAAAATAAGTAATAAACTATAAAATATTGAGGCGAGCTACGCTGCCTCCAAGAGCTTATATATCAATTCTGTGATATGCACAAATGGTATAGTGTTTATCATATCTGATAGCTGGCTGAGAGGTTGGAGGTTCGAGACTCGTCTAGGTGAAAGATTTTTTACAGGTAAATCAATTGCCAACTTAGACAGGCAGTTAATAAAAAATCTCTCACGTGGTCGAGTCTCAAAACCAAAAACTTACAATTTCGTTAATTTCAATTCAAAATATTTCACTTGCACGAGTCTTGAAACGCGAACTTCGTCTCTCGACGTCAATTTCATCCAAGCCAATTTATTCTACTGAAGTTTCACTTCAAAAACTTTAGCTTTTTTCACTCATGGATTATGGATTAGCAATGAATTATTAAATGTGATTTTTTATGAAATCATTATATCCTACTTTACCTGATGATTAAGTAGAAAATTGAAGTTAGCATTGTAAATGCGTAAATTATATACGTAATTTGTGTCGAATTACATTATCTATTAATCATGGAGTTCTACACAATCTACAAGTTTGAGTCTTGAATACACCATTGAAAATTGAGGTAATTTATAGGTTTTAGAGTTGAAAACACATTTGAGGAATCTAAACCTTCGACAAAAGGGACAAAGAAGGTTTTAGTTAGTTAGCATTGAGTTTCCCCATCATGAAGAAATAGTTCCATTCCGTACAAACACAAACTTAAGGAAGAAGTTCTAGATTTACTTTTTGGTAGGACCAAGACAAAAATATCAGTTACAATTAATTATTTTACAAGGACCTCCAGTATTGTAATGTCGGTACTTCTTTAGACTGTTACTCCCCTTATAAAAAACAGAAGGTAGTGTTAGTAACAATCTAAAGAAGGTATACGGAATGTTCTTCTTTATAGACTGTTACTTTACTTATAAAATGTAGTCTGATATTCCTTTGTCCTAAAGTACATTAGACTAAACATCCCTCTGTCTAATAGTTATTTAGACAAAGGAATGTATAATAAATAAATATATCCATTTATATTCTAAAAAACATAGGGGAGTAACAATCTAAAAAAGTACCGTAATGTCTTTATCGAATCCAATATACACTATTATTTTTAGAAATATTCCTAACATTTTACATTTATTGAAGTAAGAATAAAAGATAACACATAATTTTAATAATTACAAAATCAACATGATCAGAAAACATACATTTATATATGTTCATAATATAATATTAGCTAATAAAATAAAATAAATGAGTATAACAATGTAAATATTTGACTAGTATAAATTCTTAATAAATATAACAATTTAACTATGAAAACATATTTTACACAGTACTAATAATATCAAAGAATTCAAGATACCTGAGAACTATTACAAATTTTCTGATTTTAAAAGAATTTGGTACACAAAATTTGTTCAAAATCGAATATAGAATGAAATGATGAATATGAAAATATACTAACTGAATAAGAAATATGTTTCAAAATAATAATTACTTATTGCATGTACATACAATTTTATTTTACATTCTAACCATTTAATTTATTTAAAAAATAAATAATTGATATAATCACATGAGAATAAATGAGTAAAATGTAACAATTAAGTGTACTTTTGTAACAGATATGACATTTAATAATATATTAATAATTACAATATTTGTTTCTTATAAAAACATGGGAACTTTTGTCATTGCAAGTACATCATGACTCTGAGAATTCTTTTTTTACATTTGAAGAATTTAGGAGAAAACAAACAAAAGTCCAATTTCTGTTATTTTTATATTAGGCAATTCTTTAGACTGTTACTCCCCTTATAAAAAACAGAAGGGAGTAACAATCTAAAGAAGGTGTACAGAATGTTCTTCTTTAGACTCTATACTCCCCTTATAAAAACAGAAGAGTGATATTCCTTTGTCCCAAAGTACATTGAACTAAACATTGAAACATCCCTTTGTCTTAATTCTTAATAGGCATTTAAACAAAGGAATGATCTATTTATATTAAAAAAAACAGGGGAGTAACAATCTAAAGAAGTGCTCATTATTATTATGAGGTACTGCGGCTTACTGGTACTACTAGCCAATGAGGCAGTCAAAAAGTTCTGTGTTCAACTGCTTATTATAGGGATTTATTAAATCACCAACGAAATTAAAGACAACATTCATAATGAAATTGGCTTTTATGATTTTCAGAACTGAGAAAGAATCAACAAGGTTCACATACGAATTTAATATTCTCTATTCTAATTTGTGACCTGGAATTTTTTTCTCCCTAACCCAAAAAAATTCTATACTGAAAACTTTATCTTAATCTTGGTATTAAATACTAAAATCAGAAAATTCTGAAAATACGATGAATTTCATAGTTTAAAAGTATATACAGACAAATAAGGGACCAGGAATGATATAAATATGTGGTAAGACATTCAAGATAGAAAATATTTACTAAGTTTATTTTATACTACTTTATAACTTACACGGGTGAAAAAGCAGACTAGACAGCGATCCAAGATTCATAATCGATTCATTTATTCGTTAAGTGGTATATTATTGTTCTTTATTACTATTATAATATTGATTTAAGTATATTGTTAGATGAATATAGTAAAGTTATCAAACATTTCCTTTTCACACACTTTGTGGATTATGTTCATATTTGTTTATAGTTTACTGGTATGGGTAATTGTATGTGATAAGTAAGCTGTATGGGTATGTAAGATGGTATGGGTACTCGTTTATAGTTTACTTGTATGGGTAATTGTATATGATAAGTAAGCTTTATGGGTATGTAAGATGGTATGGGTATTTGTTGTTTACTTGTATGGGTAATTGTATATGATAAGTAAGCTGTATGAGTATGTAAGATGGTATGGATATGTAAGATGGTATGGGTATTTGTTAATAGTTTACTGGTATCAGTACTTACATGGACTTACGTAAAGAAAGTGTAAATACTAACATAAAGACGGATGTAAAATCGACTCATAATTATTAGATTTAAGTAGCAAAAGTTGAAAATAAAACACCATTATGCTTAGATCTACATAACTTGAATATCCCATTACAATCTTTTATGTATAGTTTATCAAATATTACGGGTGATACTAATTAAAGTACTTAGGAATACTGATTAACTTCACTGGAGAATATTTATTATTTTCAAAATAAAAATATATTATTAATATATTTGCATATCAATCAATTATTGTATGCTAAATGTTTTACCTACTCTCGCTTACCTGCTTGCTTACTTACCTACTCGTTGCAGTTTTACCTGCTCTCATTATAAATAATTTTATTCATTAGATCATTATCAATTTCAAATATAGCTTTTAAAAGGTTATTTACCTTTAGAATCAAGCAGGTTGGTAAGACCTAGATTTTTTGGCAGAGTTAACACCATAGGTACGAGTAAACTACAAGTAAATTTATAAACATAAGAACATTAGATCTCGTCTTCCCTTCAAAAAAATAAAGTTAACATCAAATTAGCTGCTTCAAACGATAATTTGAGGGACTTATTCTCATTGAGTAAAACTCAAAATAATAAGCCTATTGTAAGAAACCGCAAAAGGGTTTTTTTTTTCTTTTTTTAAATACAGATGAAGTTTGTCAAATTTAGTTGGTTTTGTTTCCAAAATTGGTTTTAGCCATAAATATGCCGCATGCAAACTGAACATTTGTTGCCTTGAAGAACTTAAAAATTGAATAATAGTTAAATTCTATTAAGAGAGTTTTGAGGCAACTAAATTCAAGTTAAATCAGTAAACAATATAATATTTACTAGACAAGTGTTGCTCGGTGTGTAACTCAATATTTAATGCATTTTCAGCTATTTCAATAACATATTATTAATAAATGTTTTTAACTTGCTCTTTTCTAATCACAATTTCGACTAGCCAAAGAGTAGGTATTAAATCTTAAAATAACGATTCCTGTAATATTTGAAAGATACTTGCTACCATTACCTTCCAGCTACGAAAAAAATCTAATTAATTGATATATTATAAAAGTTCCTTCTCAGAAAAAAAACTAAGGCATTAAATAATATATTTTTAAATGTTTTGTTATTAAATTATTCATGTTTTCAAACGAGTAAGTTAACTCTAAAGTATTACGTTAAGTAGGTATTTCATGTTTCCAGTTCCAGGTGAAGTTGATTAAAAAATAACTTTATCTCATATAAATTGTTTTGAGTAGTTTATGATACAATTACATCCTCGTACAGTGTAATAAAATAGTTATTTTACACTAGCGATAATTATACTATTTTTTTTTTTAAGAAGTTCTCAATGATAAAATATGGAATGCAAAATATCTTCAATTGGTTAAACGTTAATCTAACTGCCGAATAAGCATTAAACTAAATACATATTTACATAATACAATTAAAATCTAACTTTATTTTTTCTTTTCCCATTGGTGAAGAGTGTCAATATATTTTTAAAAAGTAAAGGAGCCAGCCCTTTACTCTGCGATATTTCTCTAAAAAGGGAAGGATGCCGTAGTTAATAGTGAGATCACAGCCGAGCATCAAATTAGACATCGGTGACTCAGGAAACAGCCCTTGAGTCAAGAGGAATGGCAGTAGTAACCAATTTGTGCCCCCAGGGGGCACAGCACAGCGGTCGTCATGTCTTCTCATTATGGGTAACCATGTATCCGCTAGTGATGAGGGTTTCTTGTCTGACAGACCTTCGTGAGCTGCTCACATGTGTTAAAGCTAAATCCTCCCTTCTTGTCCTTCTGGTGCACCAGCAGAATAAGTATCGGTTGTAGTGCTTGCGAAATGCCTTGCTAACGAAATACAAGGCTATAGGATTGATGCAAGAGTTTATGAAACTTAGGCAGAATCCAATTATACGAAAGGAATGCCAAAACTCGTTGTACAGTTCTTGTGATCCCGGATGGAAATGGAACCACAGACTGAACACATGTAAAGGTAAGAAGCAAATTATAAAAATAATCACGAAAGCTAATACCATTTTCGCTACTTTCTTTCTGGCACGGATTTGTGTCGACTGCAAATGGGCTCTTTCACCCGGGATGTTCCTTGTACTCAAGACGAGATGCCGAGCCATCAAAACGTAAAAAGCCGCAATTATACAGAGTGGACAAGCGTAATACGCTAAAAATCTGAATAATACAATGGACTGTGTATAAGGAACTCCGAATTCCGGTGGAAAAGGGGAGCAGAAATCTATTGTGAGATTAGGACCGATGAAGCCTTTTTCAACATGAGAAAATATTGCAGCGGGCAACGCCAATAGACAGGAGAGAATCCAAATGGCCATAGTGGCAACTATCGTCATCGGTTTTGTTGAAATGTGACGCCTTATCGGATGAACTATTGCACAGTATCTTTCGGCACTTAATGCTGTTAATGTGAACACTGAAACACCTATAGATACATCCTTGGTTGCTTCGGAGAGCTTGCATATAGAGGAGCCGTAAGGCCAAGACTCAATTGTATAGAGTGTAGAAGTAAAAGGAACAGCAGCTACGATAACCAGAAGATCACCCAGAGCAAGACTGAGAATATAGATGTTAGGTACGTTCCTCATGGCTCTGTGACGCATCATAATAAGCACCAGCGTACCGTTACCGACGAATCCTGCTAGGAAGATGACAGTGAACAGAGCTGGCACCAGGTACGTTTCCAATCTTTCAGCATAAGGGATGTAGCCTGCTGAATCAGTCGAGTTGTCATCCAATAAAAAGCTATCATTCTCCATTATACCTGAAAACAAAAATAACACAAAAAATATAATTGATACCAAGTAAATAAAATATTTAGCCTTAATTAAAACAGCAAATTGCAAGCTATTTAGAACTAGCGATGAATTATCGGTGGGTTTATTGCATTCAGAAAAGGTATTCTTTTATAATAACGTGATATAACGTTTTAATCCTTCTTTTAGTACATCGACTTGGTAGAAAAAAAACATGTATAAATAATAACAACGGAAATAAAATATATCCCTTTGACAATATCGCTATATTGAATAAGTACTTGTGTGGAGTGTATACCTACAGAAATAATACGCGAATGTGTTATAGGTAATACCAGGTTTACTAATGTATCTGAGTTCGATTCCCAGAGAACAATGTCCACACAAAAAACCACTCCAATGCATTCATAAAGGGTACTTCTTTAGATTGTTACTCCCCTTATAAAAAACAGAGGAGAGTAACAATCTAAAGAAGGTGTGCGGAATGTTTTTCTTTAGACTGTTACACCCCTTATAAAAACAGAAGTGGGATATTCCTTTGTCCCAAAGTGCATTAGTCCATTGGACTCAACATCCCTTTGACTAAATAGCTATTTAGTCAAAGTAATTTATATTCTAAAAACACAGGGGAGTAACAATCTAAAGAAGTACCACATAAAGTATATGCAACGTCAGACCTGCGGCGTTCTTAACAGTATAATTACTCGCTAATTAAAATAAAATGAAAGTACATTTAAATGATACCTTTTTTTAATAGTTATTCCATCTAATTAGATGGAAGAAGATTTTAAACAAAACATATGTTTTTTTCTAAGCAATTACAAAACTGAGAGTTAACTATAAAATAAAATATTTATATAGGTATCTTAATGAAATAAATCATAACAGATTATGAATGTTACCGAATATTAAAAAGAGAAAAACGAAGTGAAATAGAAAAGAATAAATCATTTTGCATTGAGGATAAATTTAATCCTATCTTGCAAACTCCCTTGACTTCGGCCTAATAAATCAGGTCGAAGGACCTATTGGGTTCAACAAAATGAAATATTTAATTTATCGCTTCTATTGTTAAATCCAGTCAGATTTCTCAGAAGGTTATTTAGGGTAGAATTTTCAATGTTTTCAAGTAGTATATAGGCAATTTGTTTAAACCAGTTCATATATTTTGAATATAGTTCATATTTGAAATATAGAAATGCATGGATAAGGATATGTGTTTTTTTCAATTCTCTAATTCCCTTAAATAAATGGTTTTATCTTCAAAATTCAATAACTTTCAAGTATTATAAATAACGGCAAATCCATTAATAAATAAATAGAGCTCGAATAAATTTACCTTTGCAATCTAAAAAGATGGCAAGAATCTATAATTTGTAGATTAAATCGGAAAACAAAATGCCTGTGTTACTGAGAGGAAGTATATATTTATTTGCAAAGTTTTCGCAAACTTTCTCATATACTAGGAACGTCTCAAAAGTAAGTTACACTATTTTTTTTAGGGTTCGTAGGCAAAACGAAGGACCCTTATATATTCCTGCGTGTTTCGCCTGCTCTCACGGCTACACCTTTCGTCCGATCACTTTGGTATATATGTGTCTTTTACATACCCACACATTTTAAAAATATAGCGACTTAAAAAAAATATTTTTAAAAAAATTATGGTAAAAAAACTTAAGGGTTAACATTTTTTTTCGAAACCATGTGGGGTATTATGTGAAAGGGTATACGTCGAGCTTATAAAAATATATAATTTTTGGTTATAAGCTTGGATAGGGCAAGCTTAGACGAGTTTGAAGTGGGTGGGAAAAGTGTCTCCTCCCCCCTCTATCTCGCTTATGTGAAGTGCAAAACATTCCTGAACATTCTTCGATCAAAAGTAAAGATACTACTTTTTGGAAATTTCGAAAAAATATTATTTTATTTTTGATTGACAAAATACTTTTTTTTTATAATTATTGTCTTATCGATGTATTTATTAATATGTTTGTAGTCGGGTTCAGTGGCAAAAAAATACTTTATCAGAAGTTTGTTTATGTGTTTTGAGAATAACAGACCCATAGGATAGTTCAAAGTAAGCTTTTTAGCATTTTAAAAAACACCATCAATAGGAACACTTAAACAATACAGTGTGGCCTATACGGACCCTCGCTGTGTGCTGACTAGCACACGCACTTGACCTGTTTATTTAATATTAAAAAAATCAGAGTTTTGGGGGCAGCGCCTCCAAATTTTGAGTTAAATTCATTCTTTATTTTGCCTTAGGGATTCATCTGAAAATACATACCAAATTTAAATCGATCCAGAAGTTTAGGCTCCACGCGTCTGCACAGACAATAGACTATAGACTAAAGATTACAGACGACAAAATACACTTTTGGACTCAGGGGACCTCAACACGTGCAAACCCATCAAATCTCAAAATATAATTTTCATACCATCACAATACTTTCTCTCTATATATATACTAAGTATATGAGGAAGTAAACGTTATTAGCTCATTGATTTTTTCACAGTTACAAAAGAACTAATAAGAGCTTTTTAAGGAAGAGACCCTTCATTATTTTTATTAACCCCTTTATAGGTATATTAACCTTTAAAGAGAACCACATTTAAATAGCAATCTTTTCAATATTATTTTTTTTATTAGTATAAGGGCCACATATGAATAGCCCTTCTCTTCACATGAATGAGAACTAAAGTGTGAGGAATATTAGAAGCTCTTAAGGCACCTTTCCATTTTCCATTAGAAAATGAACTCAGTTTTAAAGTGTACTGCATTTTCTTCTTTTTTATTATACCTCATAATATTTAAATTTTTATCGTTTATACTTAATCCTTTTATTGTTTTACATTATTTTCCTTTTCTATTTTCCTCACCTTCTTCGAAGGAAAAATATTGTTTTCACCCAAAAAATCCGAACCCGAGGTTTCAGTGGATTTATCCGTTTTGGGTGTTTTTAAGACCACTTAAATAATTTTTAGCTGGATGTCAGTCTGTCTGTTTGTCTGTGTCACACATAACTCCCACAGTTTTAATGCTAAATACTTGAAACTAGGTACAAAAATCTGTCCTTACATGTAGTTGTGCTGCCTGGAAATTCAGAAATTTGTGATACTATTAACCCATTTTGTTAAGTCAGCAAAAATTCGTTAGAACTCGTAAATATTTCCGATTGAGCTGAAATTTGCACCGATTCTATCTCTTTATAAGACAAACATTTACACTGAATTTCGTTTTGTATCAGCAGTGATATTGAAAATATTGACTTTTGAACAACTGTGAAACTTTAACGCTAAATACTTTCGGAACTGTTTTACCAATATCAACAAATAAAGTATCGAAGAAACAACAATAAGTAAACAACAAATAAGTAACAAGAAGAAAGGGTAGAAACAATAAAGACTTTTAACCCTAAAATGACTAAACAAAAAATATATTTGTATAGATAATCCAAAAAATAATCCAGAATCGGACGCCAGGCGACGCCCGGCGGGCGTCTCAGAACTTTTCATTACCAAATAATTCCAAAATGATGGCAGATATTAAGTTTTAATATAGAGGGATTTTTTATCTCATAGAAAGGTATAATTGGTGCGAGTTTCAGCACAAACGACGTAATAGTTAATATTTTCAAAATGGCGGCAGATATCGAAACAAAATTCAGTGAAAATATTTGTCTTATAAAGAGGCACAATTGGTGCAAATTTCAGCGCAATCAGAAAATATTTTGATTTTCAACAAATTTTTTGAAAATTATGCGGACTCAGCAAAATGGCTTATTGACGTTACAAATTGATAATTTTCCTGGCAGCACAACTACAAGTAAGGACTAATTTTTGTACCGAGTTCCACCTCCCTAGCTAAAAAACTGTGCCAGTTAACTGTGGCCCAGACAAACAGATACACACTCAGACAGACAGACAGACATCCAGCTACAAACAAATCATATCATCTTAAAAACACCCAAAAAAGATAATTCCGTTGAAATGTTGAAATCTTGGTTTCGGATTTTTAGAGTGGAAACAATATTTTTCTTTTAATGGTAAGGAAAAGTAAGATGGGTTCATAAGCTAGAAAATTATTTTTCTGTAATCGTCTCATGGGATAAATTAAGTACTTGAGTCTTGAGAATTTTTTTTATTGTCAGAACCTAAATTATGTTTGAGTAGAGGTATTTGATTGTATCCTACAGTACCGTTTGATCAAGCCTAACTATTAAACATGAGTATAAATTATTATATTACTTGTTAATAGATTATATAATTGTTAATAGCCTCACATATTAAATAAAAAACTTTTTTAACGGGCCCAAAAAGTTTTTTTTATATACGTAGTTGGTTGTTTTTTGGAATTAAAGTCCTTTATTATATTTTATTCACACAAGCTTTCGTCCAGGGAACCTGGACTTCTTCAGGTTTTGGAAATACTGTAAATTTAGAGAAACAAATGGTCAAAATGAAAACGAATTTTGGAAATGAAAATCTTACCAAGTTAATTTTGATTGTTTTTATGTTTTTTTTTGAAAAGAATTAATTTTATTTTTTTAACTGATATTCCCGACCTAGATCCAAATGATTCCCTTATCTCACTTGATGTCCAATCTCTTTTTACATCGATTCCCCTGGACCTAGCTAAAGACCTCACTAAGTCCCTTTGGCCCAAAATTTTTACCCACACCCAAATTTCTAAACCACTTTTTTATGACATAGTAGATTTTTGCCTTGACTACACTTATTTCTCCCACAACAACGTCCTTTACTTACAAAAAGAAGGCCTCCCTATGGGTGACCCTTTATCACCTATTATTGCCGATATTGTCCTAGACAAATTATTCTTTGATGTCATACCCCAATTTAATTTCCACATTAAACTCTTCAAAAAATACGTTGATGATAGCTTTTTCATAATTAACAAAAACCACATACCCTCCCTTCTTAACAACTTCAATAACTACCACCCCAACCTCAAATTCACCATAGAATCTGAAGAAAACAATGCCCTTCCTTTTCTCAACATAAAAATAATAAAAACTAACGATAACAAACTAACATATAAACACTACACAAAACCCACTTATTCAGGCAGACTCCTCCATTTCTATTCACACCAACCATATTCTTACAAAATTAACTGTGCTAATAACTTCATTAATCAAATCCTTACCCTCTCTGATAAACAATTTCATAACGAAAACATATCATTTATAAAAGATACACTTAATAAAAATAATTACCCCAACAGAATAATTAATAAACTACTCCAAAAACACAATAACAACATTAACAATACCTCACAAAATACGACACCTCCCGTTTTAGCTAAATACTACACCCTGCCCTACATAAAACACACTACTGAACAAATTAAAAAATTGTTTCAACCTTATAATAATATCAAAATAGCTCAAACAAATGCCACCACCCTAAAATCAATTTTATACTCCAAACTCAAAGATTCTATTCCTCCTCTGCAACAAAGTAACATCGTATACCAAATTAACTGTAAACAATGCCCTGCAACATACATAGGAGAAACTTCACAACAATTCAAAAACAGATTTCATCAACATATTAAAGACATCTCAAATAACAACACTAACACAGCTATATCAGAACACGCACACAACACTAAACACACATTAGACACAGATAAATATAATATTCTACACACTGAAAAACACCACCAAAAACGACTTACACTGGAAATGTTATACATAAAATCAAATACTAACAACATAAACTTGAAACAAGACACCAATAAATTAAGCAACATTTACACAAATATTATATTTAATACAAATAAAAATAAATAATTCAAAATTTTTGATTAGGTATGTCAGTTAAAAAAATAAAATTAATTCTTTTAAAAAAAAACATAAAAACAATCAAAATTAACTTGGTAAGATTTTCATTTCCAAAATTCGTTTTCATTTTGACCATTTGTTTCTCTAAATTTACAGTATTTCCAAAACCTGAAGAAGTCCAGGTTCCCTGGACGAAAGCTTGTGTGAATAAAATATAATAAAGGACTTTAATTCCAAAAAACAACCAACTACGTATATAAAAAAAACCTCAAGTCCACAAAAGAAAAACTTCAAAAAGTTTTTGTTGTAAGTTCTGTTCTGTTGTATACAGGGTGCTCCATAAATTTACAACAAACTTTTAGAAGTGGTAGGAGACATAAAAAGAAACATTTTTTTCTTTATAAACGTACGTCCGAAAACACGTTTTTAAGATATAGTGTTTTTTATTTCCTTACTTTTCCTCACTACCTATGGTAGGAAAAGTACCTATTGTTTTCACCCTAAACATTTTTTTCAAAAATTCAACGGAATTATCCGTTTTGGGTGTTTTTAAGACCTCTTGAGTGGTTTTCAGCATGACTGTCAGCATGGTCTGTATGTATGTGTGTGTGAATGTATGTGTGTATGTTATCATCGTAGCGTCCAAGGTATTTAACCTATACTAGAGAGTTACTATACTATAGACTATAGAGTTACGAGAGTTATACTAGAGAGTTACTATACTAGAGAGTTCCGCCATTTTCAACCCAGTTTGCTGAGTCAGCAAAAATTTCGAAAATGGTCCTGATCGAGTTGAAATTTGGCACGAATGTATCTCTCTGTATGACAAACAAGCCCACAAAATTTAATTTAGATATTGGCCGCCATTTTGAAGTTATCAATTTTTGAATTTTGAAACTTTCACTGTTAATAATACCGAAAGTATAAATAAGTTTTTGACATATAGCATATCTTTGGAACCGGAAAAAAATAAGGAACAAATATAAAAAAAACTATGAAATTCCAATTATTAGTTTAAAAGTTATAAGCTAATATAATTATTTATTGATAATTGCGATGACGCCAAAGTTTGTTTACATACCTGTCAAAATACCGCTAAAATTCAAATAATTGAATTAATGAAATAAAATAAAAAAAATCGGTCCGAGACAACTCAGACAAACTTTCTCATATACGAGTTCATAATTATTTAGCCCAGTGTTTTCCATTTATTAGATTTTGTATGTAAATTTAATTATTATTGAGCATTTCATTAAAATTTATCATAAAAATAACTTCTCCCGGGCGGGGAATCGAACCCGGGCTCTCTCGGTCCGCGTTTTAAGCTTTTTTCTCAGGAACTAGATTTTTCCCGGAAAAACGGCTTATATCGTTGGATTCGTATTCAAATGGACTACATTTTAGAATTTTTTAGTCAAAATCGTCGGAACCGTTTTCGAGAAATAATTTTTTTTCATGTTTTTTCAGAGTTTTTGGAGGGTAGCGCCCCCAAATTTAGATCTAAAATTCATTTCTCGATTTCGCCTCGGGGTATGATTTTTCTGAACATGTATGCCAAATTTCGTCAAAATCGGCCCAGTAGTTTAGGCTCCAGGCGTCTGCACAGACGACAGACGACAGACGACAGACGACAGACGACGGACAGACATTTTTTAAAAACCTCTTTTTTGGACTCAGGGGACCTCAAAACGTGTAAATCCATCAAAATCTCAAAATCGAATTTTCGCGCCATCACAATACTTTCTCTTTATATGAGAAAGTAAAAATAATGTATACATTATTTAAAGAGGCCATTTTAGTAGCCTCCGAAGTGAGGAAAAGTTCCGAGGTACCCTGTACCCGATTTTATTTTTATTAACTTTATTGTATTTTAATGAAATTATGGTTTGCAATAACTGTTCAAAATGTTGAACATTTGCTTGAATACAAAGGTTGCACTGCCGGATCATTAACTCGCTCACCCCATAGGGTGCGCGAGTCAATTATCAAACTATCCCTGAAGTTGTCCATAGACACCTTCAGGGATAGCTTCTACAGGCCATCATTTTTGCAACAAGATCTTCCTCATTACAAATTGGTGTCTGGTAGACTAAAGATTTGAGATATCCAGAAATAAAGAAGCCCCCTAAAAGTTTGTCGGCATATTTATGGAACACCCAAAATGACAGTTTGTGCACAAGTAGAAGCTATCCCCTACCAGATGTCCCCTACCACCTCTAAAAGTTTGCCTGCATATTTATGGAACACCCTGTATGTAAGATCGTAAGTGTTCTTTTTAACTAGTTTTTGTGTCCTTCTAAGTATACTTGGTCACAGTCATTGCAGGTCAGTTTGTAAATTACACTATTGTCGTATATGTTGCTTTTAGTCCTTCGTATATACAACTTACGATCTTACATATAGAGTAGATCAGACTATAACCTCGCCAATCTCGTATGCACGGACATGAATCAACCACAATTGACAAAAAGGACTAAGATTCAATACACTTAAACAACTAAAAAAGAAATTTACAAATATAAATCGACTGCCAAGACTTTACGAACAATTACTTACTAATTCTGACCATATTTTCAGTACTTAAATCATTAACAAACAAGCGTAAACTAGATGTCGCCACTTTAACGGATACACGAACTAGAAGACCAAAATTACTATACTAAATCTGTTCGACTAATTCTTTCTTAAGCCTGGCCCACAATGAGAGACAAATATACCTAAAATTTTCAAAAAGAATATGATTATCTTTGACCTTTAGGTAATGCTTTTCAGTTTGATGATTCAAACTTTAAATAAAGTTATTTAATACCTCTAAACACATAATTAGTTTTGAATAACTTAAATCGAAGTTTAAATAAAATAATTTTGTTATTTACATTCTTTCAGTACTTCTCTTTTACTCCATTTTTTCAGCTACTTTTCAAGGATTTATTATTGTACAAAAACAAGGAAAACCATTATTAAGTTTTTCATCTCTTCCTTTCCCAGAATATAAACAATGAGTGAATAATTTATAAGACTTTGTGTTTGATTCTTTTTTTTCACTCTCCTCTTTTTTTCACTTCAAAATAAAAAAAATGAAAAGACAGAGATGAAAAAAAAGAAGAAAAAAGATGAAAGACTCTAAAACTTTAATGTAGGGTGAGATTCTAGGTTTACAAGTAATTCTTTGGTTTGAAGCCGTAATCAAAGTAGAAGGACAATATGAAATCCTATTCCCGCATGCCCGTTTTTTTATTCTGCTTTCATTCTTTTAATCAAGACACCTTTGGCAACTTCTAAGGACAGACCACAGAGGGGACACGATCTATATACTTCTCTAATTTAATTATCTGATAAAAATATTAAAGATGATATTTAAATAAAGATTTGATTTCTTTTCTCGGAGTCTTAATTTCAAATTTAACTTAAAAAATATTTTCTTACACAAAGTTGAAAACAGTAACAAAAACTCGGCAGTAGACAATAGTACATTACGCGTCGAGTGTAGAAAGTAGCATTTTGCATGCGAGTGTGGAGTTTGCACCCGAGCGACAGCGAGGGTAGTTAAACCACACGAGCAATGCAAAATGCGTTGCGTACCGTACTTTATCTACGATTGTTAGATTTAAATAATAAATACAGAAAAAAATAAACTTGCTGTATGTAAGTTCGTATCTCTTCTCTTGATAAAGATGGCATTAATCTTGAGTTGTATTTTTTGCCGAATTAATTATTTCTGGAGGAGTATTATTCCTCCTTGTGCACGCAAGGATACTATGTGCACATAGTATCCTTGCGTCCTATTTAGCATACTGTAATATTAATTGTATGCTTTTACAACCAATTATTATCAAATTTATTTAATCCCCCCCCCCGTTTTTTAAATTTCTCAAAATTGTTTTGATTATTTACATGAATTAAAGTATAAATTTAGCAAAGTTAATACGACAAAAACTTCATACAACTATCCAAATTTCATTAAAAACAGATGAGTACTTTCAAATACAGGAGTAAATAAATGTATGTTTGTGCGCGTGTGAACGAGAAACAAATGGGCGCAGAAGGTTGAAACTTATATGGGACTAACAATGCGGGCAATGGCTAATTATGACCTACCATCCAACGTTGTTAAAATCAGACGAGTAGTTTTTATGATATGTTGGTTCGCAAAAATTGCGCGGCAGACAGATAACAGACAGACCGACATGCAGACACGGAACAGAAAATATTCCCTGATGTCTGAAACGGATTTCTTTCTGTCTTAGATTTTTAGTTGAGACATCAAAAATTTTAGTTCTGCAGAACGATCATATAGCTTCCGTTACCTTTGGTAAGCTCGGAAGCAAAATAGTTTTATATTTTAAAGACAAGCTTTGAAAACTTTGATCACACACGTGGTTATTGACCTTTATTTACAATAAATAATGAAATATTATGTTTATGAAACATTATTTAGGAAGCGGGTATATGAAGATTTACGTACATGTTCAACCCTTAAATGCTAATGGTAATTGGATGGCTGGTATTACTAAACCTTCGTCGATTCGACTAACATATGCAAAAAATACATTTTTTGGGTTGAAACCACACTTTTATAAATAGAAAACTATTAAGAACTCATTATTAAATCTTTTAGTGAGATATAAAAACATTTGATGAAAAATAACTTAGTAGGAACATCAGAAATCAGAAGAATCTGAAATTGAGTGTACATTATAATGTAATAGGTCCCATGCCCCAGGCCAATAGCTCTAGGCATTTTGCTAAGTGCTCCAGGCCCCATATTATCTGGCATTGGTCTCTGGCCCAAGGCCAATTACCCTAGGCCCATTGCCCCTTACCCCTAGGTCTATTGCCTATTCCCCAGGCCCATTTTCCCAGGCTATAGGCTCATTCGACGACCAATTAATTCCCTACGTCTATTACTAAACGTTAGTCGAATCGACGAAGTAGCTTTGACAGGAATTTGCCAGAAAACGAGTGTATGCTCAAAAGGACTACTACCGCTACACTAGCAGGTGTGTTACTAACCAGTGCAAGCACTGCAGAAGAATGGGGTACCCATCACCATCGCATACGAGCGTAAAAGGTTAAGGTCCAAACTGTGCTCGCCGTTTCGACTACCATTAGCATTTAAGGGTTAAAGGTTAAGGTAAACTTGATGCGTTGATGAATATGTAAAGTTTTTAATATTTATACGCAGTTAGATTATTGATAAATCTTAATAAAAAATAATACCCAATTCTGAATAAACACTTTTATAATGCAACAACAATTCACAGGGCATTTTATCCTTAATAAAAAAAAATAAAAGAAATTACGTAATAAAATGAAAATGTATATTGCAGTTTTGATTTCTATGAAGGCTATGGAAACGAACCTATTTAGGTATTTTATTTAATCACTTGACCTGTTTAAAATGATAGAAAACAGCCACTGATTCCAAGCACGAGCCCCTCGAGGAGTGCGGGGTGAAGGCAAGTAATAAATAAATGTAGGGAAACACTTAAAATATAATACAATATATATGTATATTTGATGGTGGAAAAAATATATTTAGAGAAGAGGTAACGAATCGAGAAAGAAAATCTTGTTTCTTTTCAACGTTCCCTTATTTTATTTTCCAAAAATAGAAGTTTTACCTTGTTTATATCCAAGGTATTAAAAGGGGGGATTTCATTTAGTCTCCGAAAAAAATTATATATACAAAATGAGAGAGGGAGAGAGAGAGAGAGAGAGAGAGAGAGGGAAAAAGTCATCCTCTTGAGAGAAATTGATAATGGGAAAACGGAGTATCCAATTTTCATTATGAAAAATACATTTTTTACCCTCATTTTATAATAAGCTCTTTAGTGCCAGAAGAATAAATAATCCTTTATTTTCTCTAATTGACAGAGAAAAAGGCAAACTATTTTTGTTCCCTTATGAGAAAATAAATTTGAATTTAGCTATTTCTTTTTAAAATTAATAAAATATTTTAAACGTCTAGTTAATATCTCCAGATTATTTTACCTTATTTTTTCCCAGTTAAAAAGTTCAAGTTAAAAAAAAATAAAAAAATAATCATTTAGAATGTAGGTAATATACTACTTTTATATAATACTAATAACAATACTACTTTTGTATAAAAGAGTTGTGTCATAAAAGAGTAACAGAACTACTTTTGTTTATGTAAAAAAAAAAAAAAAAATAAAAAAAATAATAATAATAATTTATATGAAAATACTTTAAACAGTTCATCAGCAGTGCCAGAAAGTTTTGAAAGTGTACACGTATTTTTAAGTGAGTAGCTCTGATACTCGAGTCAATCTGCTGATGTCCTGTTAATAGGCTAAAACTAAGCACGTATACTAGTAGTGCAAATATGTACTTGTGGATTTTCATTGCGCTCAAAAATGTTGACCAAAAATTTTGGATGTGGAGGCATTTTTTATTTTATTTTTTGAAAAGCAAAATGATTTATTATGACCACAGTTGTACAGTACAAGTTTTAGTTTATTTTAAAATTTAATTACAGGACATTATAAAAGACAAAAGAAACATTTTTAATTAATTTTTCTTTTTAATATCACTAATTTTAGGTTTAATATTGGTTTCCTCAACTAAATTACCAAGGCAAGAAGAAGCGAGAAACGTATATACTTCCAAATTATTATTAATTAATCTTGGTCCTAAGCCCCAGACTAACTTTGATCTCATAGCAGGGCATGTAGTAGGAGAAAAGTTAAGCCTGGCTAAATTAGACTTTCAAATATACGCTAAAACCATTTAGGCAAAGAATATATCAGGGGTGTAGTCTAGAAAATGTTCACCGAGAATCTTATCTTAATATGAAAATTCAGTTATGATTAAGAAAATCAACAAATTGAGATCATAAAACTCGTTAATAATAAATGAAAATATAAGTTAAATACTTTTTGAAAATAACAAATTTTTACGAAATTTAAAAGTCAGAACCATGTTACTTGTTTTGACAGATACTTTGAGATATTTATATTCATCTAAACTTTTATTATATAATGTTGGTAATGTACTATTAATTAGTCCCACGGGACTAATTATTGTTGCTGTTACATCTATAATTGGTTTTGAAGCTAGGTTCGATATTTTTTAGTACTCATGCTTATATCATTTACTTTATATGTTTTAAAAAATAAATAATTTATTCTTTCACATATGTTGCATTATAATTACATTTGTATAGATAATTAAAAATTATACGGTAAAATGTATTTATTCTGTAATTAATTTATACATTTTAATTTGGGCCTGGACCAAAAGGTTCTACATATGTATAACGGCAAGCTATATAAGCTGTCTCCAGGTTCCAAATGACGCTAATTCTTCGACGCTGATAAAGCCATTTTGGGGAGTCAGTATTACTTGTACTTGCTATGTTTGTTATTGATTACTTTACCTTAATATATTAATCAGAAATCATTCTTAGTTAAATAGACGATAAATAGGGTAATAGGTAAAACAAAATTACATTTAAATGTCTCAATATAGTTTTCTCTATATTTTATTTTCTTCGTGTCTACAAGTTTTATATTATTTGAATCAAAATTAAAATTAAAAAAACTGGCTTTTGTGGTTGAAATTTGTTTGAATTTGGAGACATTAAAACTTTAGAATAAACACACAGCATACGATACCTTCTGTAAGCTCGGAAGCAAATTTATTTAGACGTATTGCTGCAATTATGTATTAATCATTGGGATAGCATTATTTTAGCTTTCCATTTCAGCGTAAACGTGGCTTTTAATCTGTAATAGATTTAAAAGTATTAATATGAGCGTGCTATATTCGTATTGGTACTTTAATAAAAAATAAACAGGTCAAGTGTGTGCTAGTCAGCACACAGCGAGGGTCCGTAGGCCACACTATATAGTGTTTAACTGTAAAGTGTATAAACAGTGTTTTTTTAAAATGCTAAAAAGCTTACTTTGAACCATTCTAAGGGTCTGATATTCTCAAAACACACTCTGATAAAGTATTTTTTTGCCACTGAACCGGACTACAACCATATAAATACATCGAAAAGACCATAATTATAAAAAAAACGTATTTTGTCAATAAAAAATAAAATAATATTTTTTTCGAATTTTCCAAAAAGTGGTATCTTTACTTTTGGTCGAAGAATGTTCAGGAATTTTTTCAGATTTTTTGCACTTCACATAAGCGTGATAGAGGGGGAGGACACGTTTCAAACTCGCTTACGCTCGCCCTATCAAAGTTATAACCAAAGAATTATATATTTTTGTAATCAGCTCGACGTACCCTTTCATATGATACCCCTCATGGTGTCGAAAAAAAATTTTAACCCTTAAGTTTTTTTACCCTAATTTTTTTGATATAATATTGCTTCCGAGCTTACCGAAGGTAACGGAAGCTATGTGATCGTTCTGAAGAACGAAAAAATTTTAGGTCTCCGATTTCAAAAATTCCAAGACAGAAATCCGTTTCAGACATCAGGGAACATTTTTGGTTCCGTGTCTGTCTGTCGGTCTGTCGGTCTGTCGGTCTGTCGGTCTGTCGGTCTGTCGGTCTGTCGTTCAATTTTTGCGAACCACCATATCTAAAAAACTACACGTCTAATTTTAATGAAATTTGGATGATAGGTCATAATTAGCCCATTGTTGGTCCCATATAAGTTTCAACCTTCTGCGTTTATTCGTTTACCATCCACATCCTCACAAACATACATTCATTTTCAGCCATATCTTTAAGAGTAATCATCTGATTTTTATGAAATTTTTATGGTTTGTCGAAAGTAGCCTGCAGATAACACCTGCCTAATTTCAACCTACTGCGCACTTTAAATCGTGCTAAATTAATATGTCTTGTATTATAATGCCGCATGGCTAACTGACTCACTGACTGACATTAATCTTTACCCACTTCCAGAAGAGCTAGAGACTTGTGGTTTGCGCCATTCGACGCGCAACGTCCATATTGTGCATCAAAATAATTATACAAAGTTTACTTTTCCCCCTCCTTCCCCCCTTAAAAAAATAAAAATGGGTGACTTGATTTTTAAGCTGGTTTGGGGGCTTATTGCGGCTAAACGGTAAGTCGTATTAGAAAATGGATAGCACAAGTGGTGACTGATTTTAAAAGATCTACAACTTTAGTCCTATGAGTTTTTGTCGTATCATCATCGGTTGTACCCTAGATGGTGATCATTTTGTTATTTTTTGGTTTTATTATTTTCCATTTTTGTCTTTGAATGGCCATAGTTTCTATAATAGTTGGCCGATTTTATTTCTGATTGCGGCGATTGAATCTCACACTAATCCTCTTTAAATTGAGTATATTTTATTTCATTAGTTCATCCTGCTTGCTGAGAACATGAGAGTAAACTTTTTCACGTGCGCCGTGTCACGTGACCACTTTTTTTTGTTTTTAATATTTTGTCGTATGTCATTTTAAAGGTCTTGATATGTACATTAAAGCTATTTTATTTGTTGATTTTTTAAAAATTTTGTACATATACTTTTGTACCAATTTATAATTTTGTTGTAGGTTAAAGGGTTTAAATACTTTTTGATATTAGGTTTTTAATTTATATGTATTTATTAGTTAAATGAATGCCCTTTTGTATTGTTTGTTTTTTTAAAAATATAACTGGTACCTCAGAGTACAGGGGTACAAATGTTAAAGTTGATCTTTTATAATATGATATATATCGTTGAAAAGCTTTTGCATAGTAGATTAATTTTTGTTATATTCTATTTTGTGTTATTTTTAGTTTTGAGGGTGATAAAATAAAAAAAACTGTTTATACAGCGGTTTCTACGATTCGGTGGCAGTTTTATATTGGTTTATTAAATTAATTATATATGCGCTAACTTTTGGTGCTTGTTGGAGGCTTTGTTTCTCCAACAAATGTTTAAATTTCTTCAACTTTATTAAATATTTACTGGAACAGTGCCCCGCCGTTCCAACTTTTTGATTATGTTTATCGAGGTATTTTTCTTAATTTGATCTTTTCTTTTGCGAGGAAGCTATGTGCCACATTAATTGGCAGAGTATTTTTTTTAAGTCGCTATATTTTTAAAATATGTGGGCAGGTATAATACACATACATGCCAAATTTCAAAGTGATGGGACGAAAGGTGTAGCCGTGAGAGCACGCGAGAGGACGGACGGACAGACACACGCAGGAAAATATAAGGGTCCTTGGTTTTGCCTACGGACCCTAAAAATTAAGTGTCAAGGCCCCCATACACGGTCAAAAAGTTTGCGCAAACATTTTGACCGTGTATGGAGCTGTTTGATGTTTGTGCAAACATGATGTTTGACGTGTATGGGGGCCTTTACCCAGCTAATCAAAAGTGATAAGATGTCACATTTCTGTTCTAAATCAACATTTTTGCAAGAACATGTATTATGTAATATTTAACGTATTTACCATTAACTAAATATGAAACTAAAATGAACTAAATTTAATTTTTTCGGTAAAACTGTTGATTTCATATTTAGAAGTAGTCTTATTCTGTAAATATCTGCTAATTTTGAAAAGAAATTCGTCGTTTGAAACAGTAAAAGTTAAGTTTTATATTGGAAAATAGAGAGGTATCGTCAGGTTATTAGATACTTTTATTCTCATTTTTATTAACCAAGAAAAATCAATTGTGTTAAATCAGGCGTGTCAAGCTCATTTCCTCTAGAGGTCCTACCTTTTTTGTTATTATTTCTCGCCAGACCTCATTCACCCGTAAAATAAATTTGTTAACCAGGAAAAACAAATTTAACAAAAGTTATAAATTAGATTAGATCATTTTCTATGAGAATTAGATATCGAGTGAATTCAATTGGAAAGAACCTGAGGGAGTCACCATTATGACCAATTAATAATTGCAAATGGAATTTATTATTAATTAGTGATAGAAGTTCTCAGTTCAGAATTAATTCAATTAAGTTAAAAAGGTAGGTAGAGATACACAAAGAAGACTTTAGTATTTAACTTTACGTAATTAATTCATTCGTTTGACAATATTAAATCATTAGAATCAAGTATTTAATATTTATAGTTCAATTCACTTAACACTAACAAAACTTAAAATACGTAAGTGATAAAAAATAAAAAAGTGAAGTAAAAGTGATTAAAATACTTAAGTGATGTTTATTGTCGGAACGAAAAATAATGATGGCTGAAAGACGACTTTAAAATTAAAGTTGTATACATTTGTACAAAGACGGTTTTCATAGGGTCAAGCGTAGCCGAGAGACTTGTGCACTCGCTAACTCAAGCCTGAAACCAAGGTAATATCAATATCCCTATGGTTCGAATCCTGGTGAGGAAAGACATTTTTTTTCATGACCACACAAAGTGCCTGATACCACCTATATTGACCCAATTTTACCTATCCCCGTAGTAGACAGTTCCATCCACTCCACATATCATACAGCTGACAGCTGTACATTGTGGTATGAATCGAGTATAATGCATGTTAATCTCCAAAGCGTGAGTATGCTGTGATCATTAGTGAGTCATGCAAATTAGAGCATCGTGGAGCGGGATCGAACCCACGACCTTGAGCTGCCCTCAATGCACTGATAGACGAGCATACGTGACAAGTGATATAATAAGCCACACGAACAACCTGGCGCCAACAACCTGGCACCCTCTTCTCTATGCTAATACTCTCTTCATTCTTCTATGAGTTTCACTAACACGTTTCATATCAGAGAGAAAAATTAATTTTCTTCCAAAGCACTTGAAAATTTGTGAAACTTACTCATGCTGCAGAAAAACTCGAGCAGTCTTATCGATATATTTTATGATTGGTATATATCGTTGGCTTGGTTGAAGATCTCATTATTATTACTATTTTAAAATGTTGAGAGATTTCCATGAACTTAAATCTTGTCATTAATTTTAGGGATGTTTGTCTTAGAATTATAAATAAATAATAAATAAATAAATAATAAATTATAAATAAAATAGTGAATAAAGTTATGAATCCTTTACCTTTTAACCACTCTTAGTTATTTTAGTCTCAATTGAAATGTTTTTTCCAAAGTTTGTTATAAAGAGATTCATGTTCAGAATAGATAAAATGAAGTCCTGCACCAAAGATTAAGCTGCTTTCAAAATAGACTGTGAAACTAAAGCTAGCAAAACACTGAAATCACTGTGTGTCGTAAACTCGATCAATGTATACAACACTGTTATGTTTGAGTTTCGAACCACGAGGACGAAGCTGTTACTACCTTAATTCAACTAGTTTTGAAGTACAATTGAATCCAAATTCTGAGTGGAAAAATCAATTGCTTACCCTCACCGAATAATCAAGTTCGGGGACGACCAGAACCGGAGGATTTCATTCAAATACGATTCTATTGTGTAATTCTCGCTACAATGCTAATATTGTCTGACTTATCAACTCACACGTGATTAACATTCGTTCACATCCTAACTAGAACAGTTAAATTAATTATTAAATTAACAATGGATTTAATTTAACTTCATTCAGGATTTTTGTTTTCTTTAGAAAGGGTTATCAAATAAAAATCCTTTTGAGAGGAAAATAAAAACATTAAAAAAAGACTCATAGTCAAACAATTAAAATCTCGTATATTTACTCAGTAAATTGGAATTATTTTTACTTCTTTTTAAGCTACTGATTTGAACATTGTTGTAAGCTCGTTGATAGAAAAACTCGAAGTTAAAGGTCACTAAAATACAATTTATCAATTCGTTTTGACTAGGTAAAACACACATTTATTTTGAATAGTGCACAATATTAATATACTTAGCAAAATAAAGACGTAGATTAGAGTTAAATATCACAACTTTAGTCTTACGGTCTTATAACTACTAAAATTCTAGATATCTTCTAATGACTTAGAATGGATTTACAGCTAATGCTCTAGATTCAGTGTAGATTCGCACTAGATTCAAAACAAATCTAGACCATTCGATGAAGACTTTTAAGTTTATGCGGATCTCGATGTCACGAACCCTGTCTTCTGCCTAATAAAAAGAACCTGGCGCTCAGATAGAAAAATATGTTTGTTCTTATTTATTGTAATTATTTTTTTAAAGTACGAAACACCCCTAACTACCAACTGCATTTTAAGTACAAAGATATATAACTAGAGGTGCTTACCACAAAAAACATTTGCATAAAAATGAGATGTGAAAACAATCGGAGAGTATTTGTTTTTATTTTTACAGATATTTTTGTTTTCATTTACAGATGTGCAGGCATAATTACTCGAACATTTGCATAAGTATTGCAATGGCAAAATGAAGGAAACACGCAAAAATCTATGCCGAGTCAACACCAACAAAAAATTGCGTTTTGCGGGCTGTGTGTTAAATGTGGTGTGGGTACGTGGCAGTGTAGACGCTTAGACACACAAATATAATCGCCATACAGCACGTACACGAACATCCAATGTCAGTTTTTTCGTAAGGAATTTGCAAAGGATCTTGCAAAGGAATTTGCAGGGCACAGGATTTGAGTGTGGACCATGTACGTGTACATGGTGAGCTTTGAGTTCACCGCACAGTAAATTCAACACACACACAATTTATTGGTGTGCACGTAGCTTTAAGTGTTCTGCTGGAATAATTTTCTTAAACCTTTATTTATATAAGTGACTATATTATTTATCATCAGTAGTTTTCAGTTAAAAAAATGGAAA
Organism: Gerris lacustris; assembly: GCA_951217055.1. NCBI lineage: Eukaryota > Metazoa > Arthropoda > Insecta > Hemiptera > Gerridae > Gerris > Gerris lacustris. The sequence goes on from OX578281.1 coordinate 48,694,074, forward strand.
TGCTTTACCAAGAGCAATTAATAACAGGCTACTATCCTTACAGTTGAGGTAGTACTTTTAAACTAAAAACTAAACAAGCAGCTGATTTCGCTAAGTACCATAATTCGGGCCTAACTTTAATTTATGTCAGTCAAAATTATAAACAACCAGTAAAGTTATAGTACACCTAGCAAATTAGTCCTGCTAATTTAATTAGAGTTTGCAAAGTTCTAGTTTAACAAACTTGAAAGTTTAGTTTATAAGTTAATTTTCAAAATATATTTAAAAGTAAATTTTACCTGAAGTTCAAACAGTAAGTCTTTAGATGATTTAACCTTTCTGAAGAAATTAAAATAATTATGCAACTCATTAACTTACAGGTAAAATAAATGACTGAAAGTGAGAAAAAGCTCGTTAATGCTAATTACTAGAGGACGTGCCTGGAAAAAAGGTGTTAGTAAAAGTTTCTTTTCTGGTTTGCACATCCGCATAAAATTCAAATAAAAAGTTAAAAAGGCTTAAAAGAAATTTTATTTTTTAAAACAAGTTTTAAGGATAAAATGCACAGAAAAACAGTATCTAGAGATATTGCAAAATAAAACACGATTTTAATGGATAAACTTTTTAAAGACAAACCCCTTTTCCGTGGGTTATATTTTTTATGCAACGTATTGGCCCTAGTTTTAGGTTTAGGTTTCTGTACAAAGTACAAAAATAAACCTTATATAACGGCTCTGTTTGTCTGTCTGTCCGTTGGTGTCAGTCCGTTGACTTGTTTCAATTCATAAACTACTATAGCTAGGAAAATGAGATTCGGCACTCAGGTGCATCTCGGCATTTGTGACAACTGAACTCATTTTGGAGTTTTTACACGTAATATTTTCAAGATGGCGGCCAATATGGTGGGTGACAAAAAAAGTTTTTAGTCACATGACATGTTATACATCAATTTAAAGGTCTTGAAGTGTAGAAAAAGAATATGCTACTATTACACTTAATAATTTTAACTTAATCGTACAGAAACCGGCAATTATCACCACACGTACTTACGTGAAGCGCGCCTTACTTGATTTTTTATGAACTTATACACTTTGAAAAGAATACCTACAGAATAACCCTTACATTTACAAGATGACAAAAAAAAAAAAAAAAAAAAAAAATATTCTAGGGCCTAGGGATCGGTGAACCCGAATGAATATCGCATTCACTCCGAATCACTGTCTAAATTCCAGTCATGTTTCGCACTAATGGTCACACCTAGTAGATATTATGTAAAGTAAAGTGACTCAGTTATGATATACCTATTACCTAGGTATAGATGTAATAAAATGCAAATTACATGAAAAAGGTGTATTACTTCACAAAGGATGGACTTTCGTTCTCAGTATTCGTTAAATTATCAAAGTAAAAAAAACAAAAACGGAAGGAAGATGTCTCGGAACATTTCCTTAGCAAGCATAAACCTATAAATGACAACAGATTTTTTATTTTAAGAATTATAATTTTGTTTAACCGTTAAAAGTTATGTTTAGTATAATATGGCCCTTAATAGTGAGGTATTTAAAAATGTAAACAAACACTTTCCTAATTAAAAATTAAAAGTCAATATTTTCAAAATGGCGGCAGGTATTAAGATAATAAATATAGGGAAAACATATTTATCTTATAGAAGGGTATCATTGGTACAAATTTCAGCTCAATCGGTAAAATAGTTCAGAAATAATTATGAGTTAAAGTTTCAAAGTTCAAAAGTCGATATTTTGAAAATGGCGGCATATATGAAATCGAAATTCAGTGGAAATGTTGTTAATAAAAATTGGTATAATTGGTGTAAATTTCAGCGCAAACAGAAAATTTTTCAATTTTGTAAGAATTTGCGCTGTTTCACTAAAATGGTATAATGACGGGTACTTCTTTAGATTGTTACTCCCCTTTTTTAGAATGTAAATGACTGACTAAATAACAATTAAGACAAAGGGATGTTTAGTCTAATATACCTACTTTGGGACAAAGGAATATCACACTTCTGTTTTTATAAGAGGAGTAACAGTCTAAAGAAGAACATTCCGTGTACCTTCTTTAGATTGTTACTCCCCTCTGTTTTATTTATAAGGGGAGTAACAATCTAAAGAAGTGCCTAATGAAGTCACAAAAGTTTAAATTCTCTATCTTAAAAATCGTGGGACTTATGCATGACATAGAGAGACAGACCTCTAGCTAAAAACCACTAAAATCGTCTTAAAATCGCCCAAATCGTATAATTCAGTTGAATCTCAAATTCGAATATTTTGTAAGGAAAAGTAAGAAGTCTAAGTTCATTTAATGTGCCATGAAAAGAGTTTTATAATGATATGAAAATGTCCAAGTCGTTCCGTCCGACAATGACCTAAAGACTAAATCTTGATGACTTGATCTATCATAGAATGCGGGTGAATGTAGTAAAATACCATCAAAAGACTCGACTAAATTAATGAAGTTTGAAGTTTGTTTATAGTGACTAAAACTTACTAAGTTGTTTTATAGTGACTAAAACTTACTAAGTTGTTTTATAGTGACTAAAACTTACTAAGTTGTTTTATAGTGACTAAAACTTACTAAGTTGTTTTATAGTGACTAAGTTGTTAAGAATAAAAATAAGTTCTCTTGATAGAACAAAAGTGTTTAGATTGAGAAAAACTACCAATTTACTTAAAGCATACTAGGATTTGTCTGTTTATTATAAAAGAGTAATAGTAATATCTAAATAATTGTTGGGTTTTCATCAATTTTAATTGTTTCAAATAGCTTATTATCAACTTGCATGGGCACTTCTTTAGATTGTTACTCCCCTTATAAAAAAAGAAGTGTGATATTCCTTTGTCTTTGGACTACATATCCTTTTGTCTTAATAGTTATTTAGTTCAAGTCATTTATATTCTAAAAAAAAAAAAAAAATGTATGGGAGTAACCACTTAAAAAAGTACCCTTGTATGAACTGAACATTTAATAAGTTAATATCATGTAAGGTTTTCAGCTTTACATTTTTTTTTTTACAGATAACGCATTCAAACCTATTTAATTTGCGTTTGAAGTTTGAAATCACATAAAATGACAATTCCATAATTTAAAGTCACTCGCTAATAGGGTTAAACAAAGGCCTGGTTCTAATTCTGTCTTGTTTAAGATTCACTAGACACAGCTGACACAACAAAGAAAAATTATTTTGTAGCTTAATAAAAGTGACGCAAATGTGTTTCTAAAAATAATTTGAAAAGAGAATAAACCTAAGGTCAAAGCAACTCGTAATGGATTGTCGGAAAAACAGCCCATGGAAATTCCTCACGTCCAACTTCTGTTTACAACTATTTTTTGTTTTTACATTAGACGTTGGCTCGCTTTTTTCGGGGGTGTTTTAGTGTTTCATGAACATTAGTCTTCAAAGACAAAGCCTTTTTCTTGTAATGAAATAATAAACTGAGCATTCGGTTTGGAAAATGTCTATTAGACCGGCTCTTCCAAGTAACAAAATAAACTAGTTAAGGAGGGAACTATACATTGTATTTTAGAGGAAGGAACATTGTGTTTTTTGAATAGCCAGTTCTGATAATTAGTCAGTTCGCATTAATTAACTGTAGCAACAAGTAAAATGAGTGTAATAATAATCTTTGTTGTAACAAGTAAAATTAGCGTTGGTACTGCAGAAAGATGAATCGGTATTGGCATTTTATAATAATAAAATTTATTCATTTGAAGCAACCAATAAATTTCTTATAAGCCTGATATAATAAAAAATATTAGAAGGAAAAGATGAATACAACCCATTAACATCTAATTTGATAACTGCAATTATATTGAGAGTAAAACACAATGAATTGACAATGTTAAATTATTTACTTTTAAACTCACGCTCCAAATTCTGTAAGAATTCAATAGCTATCACTAAATCCTTTTTTTCTTATTTCCTTTATCCGAAGAATTCAATAGTGAGATGTCGCAACTAAGAAATTCCTTCCGAACCCAGCTTGAATTTACTATATTCTTCCTCTGTATCGGTATTCCGGAAATTGAAAAGGACTCATGGTGGCCCAACCAAAATTTTGATAAGATTTCCTCCTTCCAGCCTGTCCCTTCTTTGGAGGAAGGGTGTTGTATAGATTCAGGCAATTTAGGAGGTGTGGATCGTAATTTTCTAGAGTTTAGGAAGGACCTAGAACTCAACTACGTCGAGCTTCCTTTCTTGCTCTTATGTAGCTATTTGATCTCTTCTCACGCTTTTTGGTTGAGCCTAAAGAAATCGAGTATAGGCTTACAGGCTTAAGCTAAACTCATTATCAGATCTTTTCCTCTTTCGCTTTCGTTTAAAATTATTCTTACGCTTATTAGTATGCATTACCTTTATATAAACTCTAATTAAAACCAAACTAAAATTAAAGGAAAAAATTACCAATTTAATGGGTTAGTACCCATTATTGGGGTTAATATTAAATTTAATTTCCATGACTACAAATTCCATGGGTTAATACCTATGAAATTTGTAGTTAATAGGGTTAATATCACTTTTTTAGTGTAATTTGGTTTTTAATTTTAATATTAATTAGGTTAATATCAAATATAATTTATATTTTAGATTTAATAATATTTGGGGCTTGGTAAATAATCACAAAGCATATCCGATTCGTATTACAGGCTTTAGAGATTCTATTCTATATTCTATATTATGTTCTTATTCAGGTGACACATTCAGATTCTTAACGTCTTCATATTGTACCAGACTATATACTGCTGTCTTCTATAATATTATATTCATAATGTATATGTATACAATAGCAAAAATAATTGTTTCTACAGAGATTTCCGGATCTCTGTAGAAACAATTATTTTTGCTATTGTAACATATACATTATGAATATAATATTATAGAAGACAACAGTATATAGTCTTGTACAGGGCATTCTGTAATGCCCAAAAAAATTCCAAGACAGAAATCCGTTTCAGGCATCAGGGAACATTTTTGGTCTCGTGTCTGCCTGTCGGTCTGTGAGTCCACGAACGGTGAAACGTGTGACGATAACTTGAGTAAAAGTGGACAGATTTTATTGAAATTTGGTAGATATGTTCATTTTACCAATGCCCAGGACGAGTCGTTGGTCATCGTTATCCGCCCAAGCGTTCGCCCGCAACCCTCGCGTAAACGTGAACTTCAAATTTAAAATTGGAATTTTAGGTCGGGAAAAAATCTAACTTCATCTATTTAATGAGACAAATATTTTTTCAAATACAATTTTTTTGATAAAACCACCATCGACACCGCTATGAAGTTTTAAAGATCGCAAAAACTAAATAGTTTTTATTATGGAGAGAACGCGGAGAGGGAGATAGACGAGGGGAATATGAGTATGGTTTGGTTCCTCCACCTCTCTATTTGACCTATCTCTTCAATAGCATAGCGAGCCTAGGGACCTCGAGACCAGGCGACAAGGCTTCATTCGGGGGGAAATTATAAATTTGACATTAATGGATTTTAATAGCCTAAAATCATTAAAGTATACGCAATAGGACGCGAGGAAGCTATGTGCCCCTCAAATTGACAGTGTCTTTTAAATCATACTTCTTGGGTCCTAAGCAAAAGAAGTTATAATCAAACATCAAATACATGATGGTAGAATATAGTATTTCATTTCACCTTGCATCAAATACACTTAAAGTAACAATGACCTCCTTTTCTATTAAAACAATTTCATGATTTTTTTATTCTTTTTTTTTTTAAAAGTAAATTAATTCAAGGACTACCAAAAAAAAGAGACGACAAATAGAGCTAGATTTTTTAGAGAATTTGACTTTTAAATATTTTTTTCGAATCCGCTTTCGATTCCAATGCAGATTATTCCTTTATTTATTTTTGTCTCTTAAATCTTATCTATTTCATGTTTTTTTTTTTAACATTCAAATAAACGTGTTACTGATACAACCTTATATTCTGTAGCTATTCTCAAGAAAAGTAACATTTTATTTTATTTATATACCCTAATATTTAAATTTCAGATTTTTTATTTTGGCCAAATCCGAAGAATAAAAAAAAAATATATGTGTGTATATAGTAAACGAAGGGCACTTTGAAAATCAATTTTCCTGCTGATACGAACAGCTGGCTCTTATCTAGAATTCAGAGGGATAATGCTTCGATATTAAAAAAAGGAGGAGAGAGCTTTTACTATTATTTGGAAATATAAAGAAATTCTTGAGCCGAACAATTATATTAAAGATAGTTTTTACCAAATAATATCATGGACGAATATAATTAAGTATATGTGTGTATATAGTAAACGAAGGGCACTTTGAAAATCAATTTTCCTGCTGATACGAACAGCTGGCTCTTATCCAGAATTCAGAGGGATAATGCTTCGATATTAAAAAAAGGAGGAGAGAGCTTTTACTATTATTTGGAAATATAAAGAAATTCTTGAGCCGAACAATTATATTAAAGATAGTTTTTACCAAATAATATCATGGACGAATATAATTAAGTACATCAGCCAGACCTCCTTGTAAAGAATTACTATACAATAAAAACCTCTATATAACGAATATTTAATATTTGTTATGTCCCCACGAATAATTTTGACGAAAATAATTTCTTTACAACAAACAAAATTCATACAAATAAGGACAAAGACCCGACCAATAAATTCTCTGTGAATAAAAATAGGTGGTGTGTTTGCATTCCTATTCTTAGGACCATTTTTAGGAGTTTCTCGCTCTAGAACTCTAATATTTTTGGGTATTTTTCCTCCATTAGTTTAAGTGAAATCGGGATCATCTTTACAAAAAATGAGAAATCTCTTAGTCTTAGTTTAGAATTAGTTTTTTTCGACTATTGACTTTTTACAGCGTAATTTACTCACTGTACATTATGTCTAAAAGAAAATCGTCACTTTCAAAAACATTAATCTATTCAAAGAGGTAGATAAAGGAATGAAGAACAAAGAAGTATCTCCGTATTCATCAGTGTCTACAATTTTGATGTAATATATAAATTTATGTTTGTGCGCATGTTGAAGAGAAAGAAATGAGTGCAGAAGGTTGAAACTTATATGGGACCAACAATGAGCTAATTATGACCTACCATACAAATTTCATTAAAATCGGACGCGTAGTTTTTATATGTTGGCTCGCAATATTGAGCGACAGACAGACACGGAACAAAATATTTTCCCAGATGTCGGAAACGAATTTCTGTCTGGGATTTTTTTAAATTGGAGACATAGAATATTTTCGTTCTTCGCTCAGAAGCAAAAAACAAAAATTCCCTGAACACATTTAATTTCAAGAAACTCATGTACATATTATAATAATATGTACTGACATTGTGTTGCTTTGTGTACTATTATCGTAAATATGAGATTTTTCTTTGAAAAGCGACAAATATGGCGTTCATTGATATTTAAATTGACTAAAGTTTATGAGGGACAAAAATGAGAGGCGGGAAGAACTTCAAAGTAGTGCTAAAATTAATGTCTCAATTTTCCAACGAGTTTATAACCCTACTGAATATGTAAACGAAATTTCATTGAAGTCGATTAAATAGTTAAAGCTTAACACGTCACCATAGACTTATAAGCTAGAGATGAATATAATAAATACTTTTAGAAATCAAGGGAAATCTGAAACACGTAAATTTTTCAAAACATCAATATCGAATTTTCACGTATAACAATGTAAATAGACATTCTTTTGTCCCCTAAATCAATTTTTAATAAAACCTTATTTATTTTTAATGAAATACTGAAAAGTAAAAAAAAGTTAAATGACACTACATATAGGTTTATTCATGTGCAATGATAATTCACTAACATACTTCCTGAATGATATTTTACCAGCACACTTCATCGGGCAAAATCGCATTTGTTTTAGTTCATTGGTTTTGTAAGATTCAAATTCACGAGAATGCAAATTTCAAATGCACTAGAATACCTACTAGATTTTACTGTAATACAGGTGAGTAGCATTTGTAGCAGAAGATGAGTAGTATTTGTTTGGGATCTCAGGTTATCTGGTTCCACGTGGATGCTGCTGTCTGAATGGCAATGATTGAGTCGAGTTTACTTTTAGTTCTCTTGTCCTCACTCAATCTCACCTTACCAGTAATATCCGGTCCTTGAATTGCAACCGCCCAATCCTCTCAGTCGAAATTCTCTTCGACAACTCTACATTTGAATATTATTACAAATACAGATTTTGCTCGTACTAAACGTTCTAATATAGATAATTACTTTATCCAGCGTTTTTCATTTTAGTTGTTTCGTGTTTTTGAGATTAATTTTAATTATAATTAAACATTTATAAAAATTTATAGTAAAACCCAAGTTTTCGCCCTTTGCAATTACCGGAAACATTGGTTTTTCAATATTAGCCCAGTCAAATTAGACCTAAAAAATTCTGTGCATCCGATTAATTCAGGCAAAGCTGAAAATAGTTGTAATGCACTTTGGGTATTCCAAATAAAAGTAATATAAGTTATCAAAGGCTTTTGCCGTGAGCTAAAATTTTCGGAGCCAAAAAAGCATTAATGTTTCTCAATTTTCTCAGTTTTTGGCTTATATGATCTAAGAGGGCCATCGAACGTCAAATTTTGTTAATACAAAAATTTAGGAATAATAAATTCTGCGTCAAATGGACTTCCTAAAATATTAAATGTGGTACAGCGGTTTAGTCAAAATCAAAAACACAATTTTCTACACCCTTCGGATGTTATAACCCAAAACTGACAAAAGTGGCCAAATTTTGCTGTTTTTCGCTCCCAAACGTTTAACTCACCTCAGAAACCGTTGCAAACTTTTATTACTCTTATTTGGGATGCGTCAAAGTGGCCTATAACTATTTCCAGCTTTGTCTGAATTAATTGACACCAAAAGTATAATATGACTATGATATAATAATAATTATATATATAACAGCAATGTAATACCGTGTTCGCACACTGCAAATGGCTACACAATTTGCGAGAGACACCAAGGGATGTGCCACGCAAGCGTGACACATTATCTGGTATAGGCCAAAGTTGGGTGGGCATCGTCGGGCCCCTGATGAGTCGGACGCGACGAAACGATGCAAGACATGGCGTAATGCCGAGCCAACATCTTAATGACGTAATATCTGATGTTGGAACCGTTCCTATGTGTCACGCATGCATGGCACATCCCATGGTGTTTCTCACAAATTTATATATATACAAGCATTCGCCCCGCGCTTCGCGCGGGGTTCATGCTTGCAATCAGTGGCTATATTATTACTATTTTATATCTATTACTATCATATTGGTTAATTGAGTAGGCCATTTCATCGAATTTAATACTTTATACTACATTATTTGTTTAGCTTAATATAGATAATGAAAATGGCTTAAATATTAAAATAAAATAAATTAATTGAAAATGGGTCCTCCCACAATATTGCAGGACTTTTTCCAAAATGATTATAAAATAAGGAAAAAATTTAACTCCGCCTCTCTTAATAGGAATTTCCTCGCCAACCGGAGGAAAAATATAGCTAGGCCACACCCAAAACTATAATATAATTACACAAAATACTTTAACTATGTAGTAATGGATAGTAAAGAACGTTGCGTGTATAAGCAATTCCTTCTTTAACCCTCTCACATGGTACCAAAACTTGAATGAAGAAGCTACTTCTTACTATGATGTAAAATTGGCCGGCGCTAAAAACATTTTTCTGAGATCCACACCAATAAAAGATAATGTTTGACCCTGGGATTTATTTCTAATGAACTCTGATAATATATAACAAAGATGGGTTTTTAACTTGAAAAAAATATTTAGATACATATTAGAGATATACCTTAAAATATTGGAGATATTGCTGGCTATTAAAAAGTACTTCAGGAGGATACACGAAATCAATAAGGTCATTTAAATCTGTTACATATGCAATTCTATTAAGAGGTATTAATACGTCACTTCGTAAAAAATTTCTTCCTCTTTCTTAAGATTGAGCAACCATCTTTAATTTTCAATCAGTGGCTGTATTATTACTATATTATACCTATTACTATCATATTGGTTAATTGAGAAGGCCATTTCATCAAATATAATACTACAAACTTAGAGATCCACACCAACTAATGATAATTTTTGACTCTGGGATTTATTTATTGTCATCGAGTAAGCTGCTTTCAGAGGGAACTGTCTACGCATAGTTTCCACACCTCTATTTCCAACTTAAAATTTAAAGTTATTCTTGGAATTAATATTGTTTCTCCGAAGACTGTTTTCTAACTTGAAAAAAATATTTAGATATCTTAACTATAATAGTTTCTTTCCATTAACTAATGAATTGATCAGTGGAATTTAAATTTCTCATTTATATGACATCTGCACCCTCTTTAAAAGTTAACCTATGATCTGGTAAACCTGAATGGCTTACACAATTCTATATTGACACATCTATGTATTGACCCCCCCCCCCCCCCCCGGGTTAATTTCACTATCAACTTCTGTATCCGAACTGTAACATACACTTTGTGATCCATTTAATTTTCTAATATTTATTTACTTATTTCATTTACATTTTCATTTGTGCCTACTAATATCGCTCATTGGCTGCTTGCTCACTATTAAAAAGAACTTCAGGAGGATACACGAAATCAATAAGGTCATTTAAATCTGTTACATATGCAACTCCATGAGATGTGTTAATTCGCCACTTTTTAAAAAAGTTTCTCACTCTTTTTAAGATTGAGCCACCATCTTTTATTTTTGATTACTATATTCTTTATTTTGCTAAATAAACTAAGACGTGTAAAATAAGTATATTTGCTACTCTACAATCAAACACATTTACTTTTACACTATACAGAAATATGCAAATAATAATCTATATTTTCAAAATTTTACTAAGATCTCACATAAGCACGCTATAAGTACTTTCCAACATGGATCAAACTCAAATATAAATCTCTAATTAATTAATTACAGCTAATTAATGTTTACACCGATAGGTAATGAAAACATTTTTCTGATCCAAACCATATATTGGGTGACACATAAATTTATGTAATTTAAAAAAATATTAAAATATCCTGCAGAAGGTTACAACCTAAAATAACCTTCTAATATATGTGTTACGTGTATATGAAATATTTAATTCTTTATTTTTTCAAAAATTCTTCCACATTATTTTTTCTGATGTTAAATAAAGCGTATATATACAAATTTTCTTTGAAATTGGTTCATTTTTGGGGAAAATGAATTTTAAAAGGATCAAATTTAGGCCGGAAAATTTGACCCAAAATTTTGGTTGACAACACCCAATATGATTTATATAGTTGGAAAGCGGTAATTTTTCTGAAAAAAAGCAGTAGAATCGATGGTCGTAACCGTGAGGTTCATGCTAGGAATCGCTGGCTGTGTCACAGTGTTAATATATTAGAGTAAACTGTAGGCCCTGTCATGAAATAAATTTCATTATATTTGATTAGTTTTATTACAGAATAATAAAAATAAACTTAGAACCTTTGTCAATTTATTTTATTATTGATTAGTACTCGAGATTAATTGAAACATAAGTAGTTAAAGTCAAGGAGAAATAATAATTCTATATATAAATTGAGCTACATCATATAAAAATCAAAACAATGTCGTCGAAATAATTTGCCATACACACAACTAAACTATAAATTGCCCTAAATAAACTTAAACATTCATTTAAATAAAGTAAAACATTAATTTAAATAAGCTGAAATATATCAACTTAATATAGAATTAAACAAACTAAAAATCAGTTCATTCTAGTAATAATAATAAAACAATTAAAAAAAAAAAATGACGGTGAGTTGTAAAATGATACTAAACTCAGAAGTTATTTCATTAGTGAAGAGACGTTTCGACTCTATAAAAAAAGTAAAACATTTATTTAAATAAAGTAAAAAAAATCATTTAAATAAACATAAAAATTAATTTTAATAAAGTAAAAAAATCATTTAAATAAACATAAAAATTCATTTAAATAAAATAAAACATACATTTAAATAAAGTAAAATATTTATTAAAATAATGTAAATAATTCATTTAAATAAACTAAAATATTCATTTAAATAAATTAAAACATTTTCTTAATATAAAATTTAACAACCTATTAAAAACAATTCTAGTAACTATAATATGGTAATAAAAACAATTAAATAAATAAGAATAAAATTATACCTTAATAAATGTCGGTAGTATAACAAAACATCTGGGGAATAGAAGTGCACACCACGGCTGGACACGTAAGACTGGTCAGGGAGACTGACGGAGAAAGAGAGGGGGCATTTGTTTACAAAGTGTGTTTACGGGGAAACTAATGTATTTATTATCTTTTACCTATCGAACAATATACTTTATTATTCAATATTTGTTTATATTTATATATTCTTGTTTTTAACTATAACATAATAATAAAAATAAGCTTATAAAAAGTATTATTTATTAAAAAAAAACGTAAACATTACGTTATTTACGGAATTTTAAACCCTACTTTTCTTTATAAATACTCATTTTTCACGGCAGAAAATACAAATAATTTAAATAATAAATACTCGTTTTAAAGAGCATTAGTGTAGGGTTTAAATACTCGAATCGAAAATTAAATCGGCCATTAATCGTTCACGCTATGAGAGCTCAAAGTACAAAATTTAACGAAAAATTATAATATTTTCTTGATTTAAGGTAGAACCGTTGGTCGTAGGACAAAAAGTCATAGGACCAAAATTGTAGATCTTTTAAAATCAGTTACCGCTGGTGCTATCCGCTTTTCGATACGACTAACCGTTTAGCCGCTATAGCAAGAATAGGGTTTCGAAGAAACCCTTCAATTCCCGTCCCCCGTTTTTATTTTTTTAAGGGGGGTAAAAATAATTTTTTTCGACTTTTCAGATTTTTCTAGTCGGTTAGGGCCGATTCTGGACCAAACGCAAAAAACCGCGAGTCTCTAGGTGGTCTGGAAGTGCCTAAACATTTTGATAACCCGATCAGCTGATTAGCCACTTTATATATATAATAAATAATATATAATATATATATATATATATATATATATATATATATATATATATATATATATATATATATATATATATATATATATATATATATATATATATATATATATATATATATATATACATATACATATATATACTAAATTTAGGGTCGGGATAAAAAAAATTGAATTTTTCTTTAAGGATTTTCTTCTACTCATTTTTGTGAATATTGAAACGATTCTATCTGAATTTTAGATGGAAGCCAGCTGTTCGTACCAGCAGTGGAATGGGTAATAAAAGTACCCTATGTATATATACTATATAAATATGAATATGCATCCTTATTTTACCTTTGTATTAGAAAGCAATTCTATATCAAATTTGAAAGAAATATTTAGCATTAAAATATCTGAAACAGGTAGCTCTAATTGTTTTCTTGTTTTTTAAACCTTGAATTAATTTAGTTAATTCTAAAAAAGTATATATACTAATAGGCACTTTTTTAGTCTGTTACTCCACTTATAAAAATAGAAGTATGATATTCCTTTGTCCCAAAGTACATTGGACTAAACATCCCTTTGTCTTAATAGTTTACCTAAAGAAGAGAGTTACAAAATATATTTAAACACAAAAATTTATAAATAATTATATCAATTTATATTCTAAAACAACAAAATTAATTAAACAAACAAATTAATTAGACAAAAATAATAAGTAAAAAAAATAAAATAAATATAATTGTTATTCTAAATATTGTTATTGAACTGATATGTTTAATGTTAACGCAACCCCCCTTTGTAAAATACCTTGTTAAGGTACCTCAGCATAATGCTGATTTGCATGTGATACCATTGTAAGAATTATTTTATTTATTATTGTAAATACTACCTACAAGCAATAAAAGGTTGATTGATTGATCTAAAACAACATAGGGGAGTAACAATCTAATGAAGTTCCCAATAATATTACAATTAGCAGTTACAGTAGAGAAATTCTTGATATTGAGAAATGTCAAGGTAACTTAATACAATTACTCCCACCTTTGACTATTAAAAGAACAAACTGATAATGAAAAATGTATTTACGCCTGAAAACTAGTCTATTAAGGGCCATTAAAACTATTGAAATCACAATGTGGCACGTGTGGCACATTTGCGATTTAATTTAATTTGAGGAATACTATTTGGGATTTTTTTTTAATTCCAGACAAGTCATCTCATTACTCAAATGTCATTTGAATCTGGACTGTTTAATCATCGGATTGAGAAGGTATCTGTATCCAATTTAATTGCAGACGGTTGTGGTTAAGCATGACTGAATTCCTGAGATGACATGACATCAGCTTCTGTTCCGTAGTTTATATATAGAGTTTCAACTTGTAGGTAGAGTAAGGAGCCAGGGGATTTCTCTTTGAAAACAAGGAATTTCAGTTGACATAGAGCCTTGTCAAGTAGAAAGGATGGAGGATATCTGCAAGCCTTCCCCCTAAAGACTCAAGTAAAGCAACTTTGTTAAAGCTTCCTTCAAGGGAGTAAGCTACTAGCGGTTCTCAACAGGCAATAACATTTACCGGGGTTACATGTTGATCTTCAAAGCCCCGATTCCCTGGCTTAAAATGTTAATCGAACAGGACCAACTCACCAGATACAGGATTTTCATTGAAAATCTATAGCCCTTGAACATTCTGCCATCAAAACTTTATTATCCTATCAATATACTCTTTAATGTTATCTTTAGACATCTTTCTAAAACTTAAAATATCATTCAGTTTTAATTTTCAATTTGAGAAACATTATAAATATAAGCTTAGTCAATTTTTTTTTCATATTTAGTTCGCTAGAAATTTTGATAAGTTTATAAATATACCTTTTGATTAATAGTACATTGAGATTGCTCCTAATACAACTGAATAGTCCAAAGAGAATTTGAAAAGTTCTAATTCCAACTGCTACCCTCAAAGTTCATAACTTATCTTATCACTAATGTTAAAGAATAACAGTTGGGTATCCTCAATCGTTCTTTTTCATCTTTACAAAGTTATAAAAACAATGTTTTTATTAATTAATAATTCCAAAGCATGAAGGTTTTTGTAGCACATAGCTTCCTCGCATCTTCCAATATATTTTATCTACGATTGATACGAAATATAAACATTATATCTCTGTTTAGATGCGTAGAAAGTGATTCTTTTCGTAGCTGTATTCATTGCGCATGCGCGTTCATAATTCTTTACCTTAACGCACGATTAGCGTGTTTGTTTACATTTAACAAAACTAATTTATTGTTTGTTTAATTAAAGTAACTGTTTATATCGAGTTTTTAGTGAAAAACAATGAGTGATTTAAGTGATTATGACAAAAATAATACTCCTCCTTGTTGAGAAGGTCTGGATAGCTTACCGAATTGAATCTTTTCCTTTTTAATAATATGTCATTTTAGACAGCCAATTAGTGTGGCACATAGCTTCCTCGCATTCACTCAAGTACTCTATTTTATGCTTTTACAAGCCATTATTGTTATTTATTCAATTGTTTCCCCTGTTTTTATTAAAGTATACATTTAGCAAAATTGAAAGAGGGCGGGCAGAAGGTTTAAATTAATTTGGTGCTATCTGCGGGATACTTTCTACACACCATCCAAATTTCATAAAAGTCAGATGAGTACTTTTGAAGATATAGGTGTAAATAAATGTATGTTTGTGCGCATGTTCAAAAGAAATAAATGGGCGCAGAAATTTGAAACTTATATGGGACCAACAATTGGCTAATTATGACCTAATATCCAAATTTCGATAATTCGAACGTGTAGTCTTTAGCTTACGTTACCTTCGGTAACCTCGTTGCAAAATGTAGTGGATCAAGAACTATATGAATTTATTTAAATATTTATAACAATAATTTATGTGTGACATAAGTAGTCATGTTAGTCAAGAAGAGTAAGCCACATATTTACAATTCAAGTAGATGATGTCATAAATAATGTTGCTAATAGTCATGAGTTATCGGGAACCCAGTAGATTGACTTTAGCACTAGAATGCTTTATGCTTCAAAATTAACATTAAGAGCTCCAAGTATGTTGACTTCTTCAAATAATGCGAATTACTGTACTCTTAGCTACACTTTATTTATTGCTCAAAATGAAATAAAGCATTAATTTGTGTTGACTTATCTTTCGATAAGTTGTATGACAAATATTCAAGAATAATTTTTTGTGTTCCAAGTATAAAGTATCAACCAAAGAGTGTTGTAGTAGTGTAAATAAAGCGGTTTCTAGTACCCTTAGTCACGTTTCTCCAAATTAAAAAAACATTTTTACGAACTACTGCTGGCTGGCTCTTAATAGCGGCTATCATTCTTTTTATGTTGGATATTGTGCTCTTTGTAGCTCAATTTGCTACACTCGGCCGGCTTCACATTTTAAAAGAAAGAATAAATAAATATTATTGCGTACTTAAACAGGATTCACCTTTAGCTACAATGCTTCAAGAAATGAAAAATTTAGAATGTTAACACAAATTGGAGCATTCGAAATATAATAAATTCTATTTGCGTGTTTTAAATCGAGCTCCAAGTACTGCTTTTTAAGGTACTCAGTCACGCATCTCCTGGTGACTTCAATTTCAATGGTTTATGCAGTCTCACAATAAAAGTCTCATAACACTCGACCTTTAAACAAATTTAGTTTATATTCTCTTAAAAGCTATAGTCCTCCAACTGTTTGGGTTATCAATTAGGAACGAGACCTCATTTTTATCTCACTTTTGTGCTCTTTACTGTTATTTTAATGTGTTTTTACTTTAAATAAGGATCTTCACATTTCACAGCCTGTGTTATATTACTACTTTAAGTGAGTTATTAGGATATAAATACTACTCTAGATTAAGCTAATAGTTAAGTTTCAAAACATGCAATTTTCGAGCCTAAGTTTTGCTGTAGATTCGATCGTATAATGTTTTAATTTATTTTGCTTTGTACTCGTTTTAATAGCCACTTAGATTAAACCAGTCCTATTATTAAGAACAAGCTATAAAAGTAGAACCTATAAAACTTTTTATACAACAGATGCATTAAAAATTCTACAGTAATTAAAATAAAAATTGACTATATTTGCATTTAATTTTCCAAAGAACCTTTTATTTACTAAAATGATACAGCGATGGTTAGTATTGAAGATTTATACGATTGAGGAGGTTAGTTAAGTATTTAACATTGATTTTTAAATTTTAATTAAGTATAAGTAATTTGTTCTTGATGGATTTTTAGGTGTAATTAAAAGTAATCAAAATTAATTAATTTTCATAACTTTGTTTGGGATGGTTAGTCGTAGTACCCTTTTTATTTCTAATGTATTTGTATAGGTGAATCCTCTTAAGGGTAAAATTCAAATAAACAGTTACATAAGCCTAGTCTACATTGGTCGAGTGCACTAGCTTGCTTTTTAGCACAAGGGACGGTCGAGTAAAATGGTGTGCTGTTTTTTGGTAGAGTGACTCTAAAGTCGTTCACACGTGCTTGAGATAGTAGCCTTAGTAAAGTGAGGTTATTACGTTTTTAGTTCCGAATAATCCCGCAATTAATATATAGATGAGGTATTCAATGTTAGGACGGACGTAAGGTGGGGGGTCTACTCGCCCGTCGGCGGGCGAGCTACTCTACCACTGCACTCGCTTGTTTACTCGACCAACTTTTATCCACTATCCTCGACCGTTTACTATCCGTATTGTTCACATTAGGCTAGTAGCTTGGTAGAGTGCTACTCGACCGTTTACTTGACCAATGTAGACTAGGCTAGGTGGCGACTTTTCGACCTGTCAGTTCATTATCAAGCCTGAATAAACGATATTTTATTTGAGCATTATGGAATCATGCATATTTGTGTGACGTTTCGACCCTTTGTGTAAGGTCATCTTCTTATCACATATTTCTTAAATTCAGTGTAGCATGCATGAGACTTATAATGGTTTAATTTTTTTCTTAAAATTGTTAAATCTCTTCCATGAGAGTTCGTCATGCTAATCATATAAAATTCCGCGAAATTTTTTAACAATAAAATAAAAATTAAAAATGATTAAAATTCAGTTGAAATGGTAACAAGTTACGACAGTAAAAAACACGTAATACATGACATTAAATAAATGTTAATATTCATTAACAATATGATGATAGCAAATTTGAGATCAAACAACATTTTTAAGAATAAACTAAAAAATAAACCATTATAAGTCTAATTTAATTTTCAACGTTTTTCATAAAAAAAAAATTTAATTAAGTTTTATATTAAGTAGTAGTTGAATAGTTATTTATGTAACAAGGCGGCAAAATGGAATTTTACTGACGAAGCGATTTAGCTGACGTTTTAACTGACTGTTTTGGGGGATAAGTTAGCCTCCGAGCCGGAGGCGAGGACAGACTATGAAAATGAGCTAATTATGACCTACTATATACATTTCAATAAAATCAGACGTGTAGTTTTTATGATATGTATTGGTTCGCAAAAACTGAGCGATAGACAGATACGACCAAAAATGTTCCCTGATGTATGAAACGGATTTTGTCTTGAAATTTTTGAAATCACAGACAATATATTTTTGTTCTGCAGAACGATCACTCAGCTTCCGTTACCTTTGGTAAGCTCGGAAGCAATAGATTACAATTCAAAGGATAAATTGTTGTAAAGTTTTGGTTGTAAAATCCCAATTATTACTTTCTATTGCTCCAATTTTGTTTTTAATGATATTCATAGCTGAAAATGTTTTTACAAGAAACTTTCTTTTACCAACTGTTTGAAAATGGACAACTGTTATAAACTTTTTACTCTGTGCTTTTTTAGCTGATCGATTCATGTTCATTCTCCTAACGGGTTTTTGATTGAGAATCATTCTTAGAATTCTTTATCTCGTTGGAAGTTGGAATGTTTTCTCCAATTTATTTAATGGTAAAAGTTGAAGATTTCTCTTTTGCGTTTCTGTTGGGATAATGTTCTATGAATTGTCCCATTTTAGGGGATAGAGTGCTTTATCGTCAATAATTAAATTTACTGTTCTCAGGAAATTTTTAAATTATATACTTATTGTAGATACAGAGTGAGATTAGCTATTCACTACCTTTATTAAAAAAATAAACTTCCTTCACTCTTTATTATATTTAAGACTCTTCGAGCAATAAGTCGATGTTATAGTCGGTATAGAAATTAGAGATTTATCACTGACTTGCACATTATACAGTGAACAAAGTAGGCCTATCGTAAACAGGTGTATTGCTATTTTAGGCAATCGAGTAAAAACCAGTCTTGTCACTATTTCCACTTAAGGATATTTTTATTATTATTGTTTATTAAAACATAATAACAAAAGCAATACAGATGTGTAGTGATTTTACCAGGATATACTAGGTGTGCAAGGCAGTTGTCAGCTTGCAATATTGAGCTGAGCGTGCATTTTAATCTTAAACAATATACATTTTTTTATAAACAGCTGAAATCGGATAAAAAATAGCAATATTTCTAATTTTTAATTAAAAATCATTTCTTTCCTATTTTTCTATTTTAACCCCCTCTTAAATGAAAATATGATAAAAGTGAACACAGCAACAATGTAACTGTACTCTTAAAGAGCTGTCCAACGACATGCATCATGAAGGGCATATACTATACTTTAACTTTTGTACCCCGTACCCCTGAGTACCAATTTGGACCATTTCAGATTTATACCTTCCTGTGGATGGTTACTATAACCGTACCGAATTTTGTGCTGATCGGTTCAGCCGTTCAGGAGGAGTATGTGTCCAACCAAATGCAAAGTGTAGTATAAGTGCTTCGCTTCGCTCAGCTCAATAAGCTATCGGTCGTGTCGTGACGTAGTTAAGATGATGAAAATTCTCAAAGTTAACTTTCTAAGAAAGGGTTTATATTTTTCACCTTTTTCGTATTTATACGAATTGACAATCACAATAACAAAATATAAAAAAAAACTTAAACCTAGTTTTTCATCTGCTTCCATGGAAACGCACAATGCTTTTTAAACTCAAACAAAAAAAATATAAAATATACCAAAAAAATCGCTTTCGCGACATTCCAAGGGAAGCGTTAAACATTAAGCTGGGTAATAATCCAAAATCGGAAATGCTGCGACTTGGTCAGCCCATTTTTTAATTTTGTCTCTTGCATGAGCCGCTGCTTGTCTTCTTGGTCTTTGTATCGATTGAAGGGGTTGCCCAGGTTGAGTTGTGTCCTTATCGTCAACAGTTGCTTGTAACTCAAGTGGGTACAAATGTCCAATAGATCTTGTAAGCAATTTTCCTTCAGCAAGTTTAATCTTGGCCGTCCGCACGGCCCCATCCCGGCCTTGAAACAATTAAATAATTTTACCTAGCTTCCACCGACTTCGTGGGTTATCACCTCTAACTTGGACAACATCACCAAGTTGCGGATCTCCGGCACGAATACGCCGGTTTATTTTAAACTGGTACCTTTCTCGTAAACTGGGTAGATAGATATCGGACCAAACTTTCCAAAAGTTATCAAGTAGGCTTTGATGGCGAAGTCAGAGATTTCGCACGTCTGCTTGACATAAAGTTGGTAATTCTAAGTCTTCTAGATCAACCTCTGGTTCCTCTTGATGTGGAATCAAAAAATGAGCTGGGGTCAGCGCCCGTTCGGAGTCACTGTCGCTAATATATGTAAGTGGACGCGAATTCACGATATTCTCTACCTCTGTAAGAACGGGTTCCAACTCACTAATAGTGAGCCTCACAAAACCAACGGTCCTTCTCAGGCAGTTTTTTACATTGGATATCAACCGCTCATAAAACCCACTCATCCAGGGGGAAAGTTCTGGGATGAATTTCCACATAATTTTGAAACAAGTTTTTTCAATGACCGAATTTACTGCTTTAAACTGGCTAGCGTTGTCAGATATCAACATATTAGGGTTCCCCCGGCATGCAATGAACCTTCGAAGTACAAGTGAAAATTGAACCACTGATAAATCCCTACGGACCTCAGATCTACCACCTATTACCCAGTATTCTTTTCTCACTTCAGCTAGAGTGTGATTGACTCCCGAATGATAACTAGTTTGATGTGCGTTCCTGATGACTGAATCAGTAAACCAATTTTTCCTAGGCAGTAATTTAGGGTGTTTAGCATCAAAACAGGAGTTTATATTAGTTAATTTACCACCACATCTAATAATTCCCTCATTATCGTAAAATAAATTAAGTTGTATTTTTGAGATGTTAGCGTTTAAATCTATGTAATAAGACTGTATATAAAGTTCCCACATTGTTTTGGCTCTTTTATAGTCTTTAGGAAAACCATGGGTCGAGCTTAATGCGCTTAAATTTACCAACTGCTCTGATACATAAAGATGTAACTTTTATTAATAGTTTATAATCAGAATAACGTTCAAAGTTAATACCAAATGGAGCTACTACATTATTTTGAGCTTTTCAACTGTTGCTAATGTCGGAGCCTCAGAAAAATGTTCTGTATCGTAAAAGAGGAAGTCGTCTTTTCTCAAATCAAATTTTGGCCACTGTTCAACAAGTTGGAGTAAAAATTCAGGTCCATGCCACCAAAGAGTGGAGGCTAGTATATTATTGACATTAAGTATCGGTTTAGTAACAAAATCGGCCGGATTTTGCTCCGATGGTGTATACCGGAAAACGTAATTCGATTTTGATTTTATTTCTTTTAGTCTGTTTCTTATGAAAATTGGTTGAACTTTCTCTGAATTAATCCAGTGCAGAGTGCATTTAGAATCTGTCCATACACTAATATGCTTAACAGTTAAGTCAATATTTAATAAAATGAATTTTAAATTTCTAACTCCTATCGTTACAGCTATCAATTCCATCCAAGATATGCTAATTTTATTCTTGTCTAAAGGAGCTAATCTATTTTTTGCATAAATCAGAGTACTACTAATTAAGCCTGAGGAAGATCTAGATAAAATATATATAAAACATGCGTATGCTTCCGCTGAAGCATCACAAAAGCAATGTATCTCATAATCTGCATCCTTGAGAGTCGAAAGTCTAATATAAAATTTAAAGTATGAATCCTTTCGAGTTGACATACTATATTTTCCCATAAAGAAGTATCTGAAAAAGTTTCGTCCCAGTTCTTTTGAGTGGCCCAAAGTTCTCTCAAAAATAGTTTTGCCTTCAAAAGAACAGGTAACATTAGACTTAAAGGATCAAATATGGAGGCGAGAAGTTTTAAAACTGATCTTTTACTCACTGTAGAAGATACTGTTTTTATATTATTTTTAAAGCCTAAACAGTCATTTTTTGTAAGTCCTAAGACATCCAGCTTAGTTTTAAACACCCGCTCATCTTCTGGAATTATCTTATTTAAGCCTTGCGAGATTAGAGTGATAATTTGAGTAGTTCTATAATAATTCTCTACAGCCTTATCTTCCACCTCTCTAAATGGTGGGTCCGTTATTCCTCTGTTTTCAAGAGCGATAGGATCTTTCAAACGCATTGATGGTAAAAGCTCATTATTAAGTATTGCGTAAGTAGCTACATTATGTGACGATGGAATTGTAAAAGGATGCCTTCCTGCTAAGATCCATCCTAATTTTGAATTAAATAAGTATAAACCGGACTTAATCTCGACTTTTTCTCCTGTTACTATATCCCAGTAATAGTCATTGCCAAGTATAATGTCTATTGGCATATCAGGGTTTTTGTCGGCTATTTTATAATTAGCGAACTTAATATCAATCTCTGTTGGGTGGTCGAAGGTATTGGTTTTAAAGTTGCCGGTTAAAACCGGAACAACATTAGCGTCGATATCTAATGTTTTATTATTGTTTAAACAAATTTTTAATTTTGTTAGAGTGCTTTTGATGTTATTGGCAGTGGAATTTCCAAAAGTAAACACGGAAAGATATTGAGTTTCTAATGCCGGTGCTCCTAATTTTTGTGCAAGTGCCTGGTTTATATAAGTTCGTTGGGCACCCCCGTCTAACAATATTCGAGTAGAAAAACTCCCCTTCGGCCCTTCGACGCATGCAGTTGCTGTTTGCATTACAACAGATTCCCCTCCCGATAAGAGCGAGACATCAGTTGCGTTGTTACTTTCCCTGACCTCAGTTACTTGTGCATGAACTTTGGGAAATTTAGTTGGGCACAAGCTTCTGTGATGATTGTGTTTCATATGACAGTGGGCACACGGCTTAAAGTTTTTACAATTAAATGTTTATTTAATTTTATTAAATGTTTTTGTAAACAAATAAAACATCGCCCTTTAATTCTTTCTTTTCTTTCATTTAGTGTTTTATAATTTTGACATTCATCACTCCAGTGGTCCGATTGACAATATAAACATTTTTTTAAAACCAGCTGAAATATTTTGATTAATTTGACATTTAGATTTATTTTTAAATTTTTCATTTGATTCTGATGCCGCAAGGGTTTTGGTTGTCAAGTGATATTGTTTGGTCACGTCACTGTCATAAATTTTATTTGTTATTGAAACATTAAAAAGGCCACTATTTCCACTATTTATTTCACACTCATTTTTTGTAAAATAATCTGCCTTTTCCCTCGCCTTAACTAATCCTAAAAGAGATTTCCTAAGGTCTTTCGTAGTTGAAATTTCCATTTCATTAATTTTTATTAAAATATCTGAGGGCAATTTACTATAAATTAATGAAACAAAAAGATTCCTATCAGTATTTTCACCTAAAGTGGTTAAAGTTCGTAAATGTAACTCTATTGTATCAATAGTTTGCTGTAAAGAGATAGTATTACTATCAGCTTTAGGTATATTTCTTAGAGCAGTATAATGCGCGTGTATATTCACGGATTTATCCCCATACCTATCTTTAAGGACGTCTACAACCGTATCATAGTTCTCGGGGCAGATTTTATAACCTTCAACACAACGTTTGGCTTCCCCTTTTAATAAACTCAATAAGTACGTTAGTTTGGTTATGTTTTCAAAATTTTGACCATGAACTGCGACTTCAAACGAGCCCCAGAATGACTCCCAGTCTAGGATAGACCCGCTAAAAATTGGAAGAGTTAATTTTGGTAACTTCGCAATGGGATTGGGTTTGCACTGAGAAGGACCCTCAGTAACCACGCTCTGCTACCAATTGTGTCGTGACGTAGATAAGATGATGAAAAATACACAAAGTTAACTCACTAAGAAAGGATTTATATTTTTCACCATTTTCGTATTTATACGAATTGACAATCACAATAACAAAATATCAAAAAAAAAACTTAAACCTAGTTTTTCATCTGCTTCCATGGAAACGCACAATGCTTTTTAAACTCAAAAAAAATATAAAATATACCAAAAAAAATCGCTTTCGCGACAGGTCGTGTGATAGCGCTTACTATAACTTTCCAAATTGTACTTTTAATAATAATAAACTATTTTCATGTAATTTAAAATACTGTTAAGAAAATAGTCATAATGAAACATAGAATTAAAGTAAAATTGAAAAATTCGCTTGTCTATAGGCATTGTCGCTTAGAAGTCGTAGAGGTTGACAACAATGCGTAAAGGAGATAATGTTAAGAAGATTATGTCTAATGGATGAGAATGAGAAAGGAAGAAGCAGTCAAAGGTTTTGTAACGGGTAAAAGCGGGGTCATGAACAAAAGAAACGCAGAAATCATTAAGGAAGATTAAATTTGACACATAAAAGGGAGCGTTAGAGACAGGTTTAGAATCTGGAACAGGAGGGATAAGGTGGTAGAAATTTGGAAGCTTGATGGAGTCCTATACTTCTTTATTGAATTAATTGCATGCTCACGAGGGTTTTTATCATGGTGTTGTAAACGATAAAAAATGATTGAGTTAGCGTTAAATAGCATCTGATAGTTAATAACATTTAATTTCAATTGTTACAAGGTTAGTTACTACCATCCTACTTCTTTTAACTTCGTCTATCAACTAGGAAATTGAGTTTCCTAGTAGATGGATAGATTTGCTGGTAGATAGAACTAACTGGTTAATTTTCATTGTTTTACTGCATGCTTTTCATAGTGTAATTTTATGAAAAAATATCATTCATCCTTATTTTAGAACAATTGCAATTAGAATACAGTTTATTAATCAGAATAGAGAACCTAGTTTAGTGATCTGGCTTAGGAATAATAAAGTACCTGGTTATGTAATCTGCTAAAATGATGCGCTCAGTCACTTTTCTACATTCTATCTGAATGAAGGGTACAGAGGAAAAAAGAAAAAGGGATTTCTTCGTTGGTATATTTTGATCCCTAAATTGTTTAAAATGGGAAATAGGAAAAAGAGCAAGGTTATTCTCTTACTTTACAATTAGCTATTTTATTTAAAGTTCGTACTTCAAATTCATCAAAAGATTTGGGTAATTTCAAAATTTCGGTGCATTTCAACCTTGGCAATTTTTCAAACAAAATTTGAAATTATTGTAGTTGTTTTCACTGCTACCATGTCTTTATGGCCTCCCTAGTAACTTCCCTTTGTATGCACGCATAATCACCATCATTTACATTAATATTGATTTTTAAAAATTCGCTTGAATCTAGGGAGTGAGATTCAAGTCTAGGTAATGAGAAGCTTAATTAATTAATTAATTAAATATTATTAAAAATATTAAATCTTAGTAAAATATTTGTTTAAAAACTAATATAAATGAGCTCTTTATGAAGCACAATAGAGTTGGTCCGTTTAAAAAATTAAAAATCTTGCTCACAAAAATAATTATTTTAAGTACATTACAAGTCAACATTTAGAGGAATTTGATAAGGAGTGGTCAC
Source organism: Gerris lacustris (assembly GCA_951217055.1). Lineage (NCBI taxonomy): Eukaryota > Metazoa > Arthropoda > Insecta > Hemiptera > Gerridae > Gerris > Gerris lacustris. The sequence continues at coordinate 48,719,830 of OX578281.1, forward strand.
GACTAGAAGTAAATCAACATAAAAAAATAAAAATTTATGAAATAAAATGTTAAATATGATTGTTTCATCAAGATTCTCACTCCCTAGGTGAATAGAATTTGACTATAAGACTAGGGAGTGAGAGGCTAGGGAGTGAGGTTTTAGTGCCAAATGAGATATTGTGAACAGGGATGACTCCAGGTTGATCCAGCTTATGTCCAAGACTGTATTCTAAAAACTGTACTATAAATTAAGAGCAATACTAAAAAAATCACTTTCTTTCATTCAATTATAATGTGCTAGGAGGGAGTGAGGATGAATAAAAATACTCGTTAACAATCAGTACTAAGCCACCATAAAAGATAAGAAGTCCTGGATTGTATCCTGATAAAACCTACTTCTATCCAGCATGTTGAATTAGTTTTGCCTCTTAATGAAGCTAGAGCAACAAATATTTCATCTCTACAAGTTTGGCGGTCATTTTTAAAAAGTTCTAGGGAGTGAGGTAGAAACCTTGTGACACATATAAAATGTGCTTTATAGTAAGCTAATAAGCAGAAATTAACCCTTTTGGATCACTATATGGAAAATACAGGTGAACTCTCACAACCTCTCGTATTGGTTAATTAAATTTTGGTTTCTTGATTAGTAAAAAAAATTAGGTGAACTTGGCCTCCCCATGCTTGCGACAGGCTAGGGAGTGAGAAAATAACATATATGTATATTTTCAATTCCCCTTATGTTCTTAGGTACTATTTAAAAAAAAAATCAAACTTTATGATAAACACTTTTCATTTTATGGCCCTGTGACACGAATTGTACCGAAATTTTGAAATGACCCATCTATATTAACCATGAACTTATAATAGCTTTAAAACAAATAAATAACTAATCAGCTGTGGCATAACATTTCGAGGAAACTGTTCAGGATTATATAATCCAGTTTCATCAAAGTACTAGTCTTACTAAATGTTTCCATAACATCATAGTAAGGATAAGCTGTCAAAATGTAGGTGGAAATCTGTCAACATAGAATATGATTTTCCTTTTTCCGGGAGTTAGAAACCCTAGGTAAGCTTGGTAATTATTATGATCAAAGGTATTAGAAGCTCCGTCGATGCAAGTATTGTTAACCGAACCTGACACAACTTAAAGGAAATCTCCATGTAGTCACATCATTGAAGAGATCTAGAGCTTGAAGAGCATTTAAATACACAGTTTAATCTCACTATTAGTAATAATAATAATAATAATAATAATAATAATAATAATAAATGATGTTTATTAAATTTACAATTAAAATATCTTATCCAGAAAAAAATACAGCATAAACATAAATGACATGGGCAGAGCCCGTGAGCCGAGTGTGTCCTTGATTATACAAAACAAAATATAAATTAAAATCAACTGCCAATAAAAAAATTTAAATAAAAGAAAAATAATAATATTGCGTAAGTACTTGTGAAAATTATGATTTTTTATCTATTTGAAAGAAAGAAAAGTTGAATAACATAATAAGCTAAATGAAAAAAGTAAACAAAATCGAGTGATCTAGAAATTAGAGTCATAAATTAATTCTCTTCTGTACAGGATAGCTTCTCTTACATAATTAACCAGCCTCGACCAATTTTTTCCGTTTAAGTAGTCTATGACTTCTTCTAGAGATAATTTAAATTTTCCTAACCACAGCAGTCTGATTTCTCCTAGAATTGAACATTTCCCCAAGAAATGAAAAAGCTTCTTCCTTGGGATTACAAAGGGAACACAACCTGTCTTTGGGGTCATTAATAGGTGAAATATTAAGGTACAGAAGATTACCTCTAACTCGAAATATCCAACAAAGTTTATTAAAATCTACGTTTTCTATTTTATATAACTACAATGGGAAGCTGACGAATTTAAAGAGCGAGTGGTATTTAGACTCGACTGTTTGTCTAAACAAGATGATCGTACCACTGTGTCCTAACTCTTGAGATAATTGCATTAATTGGTCATTAAGTCGTGTTGGTGACGATTCAACTAGATCCAGAGGAAGATTGTAGGCCTTAGACAAGTTTGTCCATTCACGTGCCCAAACACTATTCGTTTTTATAACCTCTAACGCTAATGCATGAGTAAGACGATGCAAGACGAGTATTAGATGCGGAAAGTACTTTAATAATATAGCTTGCGTGGAAATGAAAACATTTAACAAAGGTAGGGTCGAAGCCTGATTCTAGATATGCAATATAATTTGAAGCAAAACGTGGCAGTCGGAAAAGTTTTTTTAAAAAGAAGCAATCTAGCTTGTCGCATTGGTTGTGATGGATGAACCCCCAAATTTGTGCCCCATATGTAAACATTGATCTGAGAACTACTACCACTACTACTACTAACACTATTAGTAATTTCATTTTCAACCTAACCTCCAGAACATGTTGTGGGCTGGATGGGGTGTCCAGATACAGATTAAATATAAGTAAAAAAGAAAGGAACAAAAATTTGTTTTGAGTTGATGTCACAAACTAGACTGACATTTACTACATTCCAAGATACTGATTGAATACGGGTTGAATACAGTTTTAGGATCAAAAGTGTGTATAGAAACCTAGATTCAATACACTGGATTGAATAAGATTTAGATTCAGATATGATTCACTAAATTCTTGGATCGTATCTGGGCCGAGATTCATGAAAGCACCTGAACTCGATCCTGACATGCGCAGAGTGTGAGTGAGACTTCCCCTAGCGTGTTTCCATAAAGAATAGTCAAATTTATCAAAACACCACCCCTTTTTGTTTTAAAAACAAACATAAAAAAGGTTTTAAGGTTACAAAATGATTCATTATTATGATTGGTGTATTGAAAAAGTATTGAATACGTAAATTAAAAACACGTAAAGAACAAAAGGTTAACAATTAAAAAGAGAAAATAACAAGCTAAAAAGAAATACAAAATAATAAAATACGCGAAAATCAGTCGGAAAAGTAAAAACTAAATAAATAAATTATAAAGCGGGATACATCGAAAGTTAAAAACAAACTAATTAATTATAACAGCTTACCGATTGAGGAAGAAGTAAGTAAAATTAAAAAATAAGAAATTGATTTGTAAGAGGTGAGTCTATTTCATGTCGGAGATCGACATAAGACTAATTCTAGTAGAAACCGAAACCAGAGACCTCTCTCGTTGACTCTTTATTATTTCCAATTTCTCCAACGAATCTAGCTTACATCCTTTCTGTGCATAATGGAGGATCCGATTTCGTGCCTCGAGTGCATGTGATAATAATCGGAAGGTGCAGCTTAAATGTACTACTATTAGTACGTTGAAGGTGTTCCTTCGCTCGTATCTTAAAATTACGGGCCGTTTGACCAACGTATTCAGCGTCGCAGTCGCCGAAGATAATAACGCATACACCGCTTTATTTTTCATCGCTAGCTGGATCCTTCAATATACTAAATTGAGCTTGTAAAGACTTATACGTGCTGAAGCCTAAGTTGTATTCGTACCTAGCTAAGATTTTCGCAAGATGGTCGGAAATAGAGCCAAGATAAGGAATGGAGCACCATCTCCCTTCTCTCGGTTCATTTCCCGTAGATGCGCCCATAGCTTATGGCTTGTAATAATAACTTACGATTCTTATTTAGATCATTCTGTCAACTAGTCCGTCGTTATAGCCGTTATTGTTGGTATTAATTTGTTTTAATGTTATTAATTGGTAAACATAAACAACTGTATCTGATTTATTTGGTCACTGGCTCATCTAAAAACATTGTTAACATAATTATTTAGTTTGTCCCATTTATAAATAATATAGTTTGTTTCAACTAAAAATATAATGTTAAGTTAATATATTAATTACAAATCTTTAAGAAGACTAATTGAAAAAAAGTAATTTCATAGTTAAATGTTTAATACTAATTAAACTTTTGTTAGAACGAAAACTTTTAAATAAATAAAGATGCTGGGCATAGAATTGATTTGTGTATTTTTAATGTGAAAATTAAATATTAATGATGAGGTTTGTTTTGATGGTATTTAACAATTGTGTATTGGGATTGTGGAAAGAAGCAATCATGGTATTGACCGAAATTGACTGTCATAATGAGATTTTTCTATAATGAGGGAGTCTGAATCACCTGAAAAATTAATGAAAATCTGACTCCACTACAGTAATTAGTATCCTTTCTATAAAGGTTAAAAAGAGATTTATTAGTAAATTACATTACTAACGCGGACTATTATAAGTCCGTAGCTTCCAATTATAATGATATGGGTTTTCAAGAGATTAAATAATATTAATTTTACATCCACCAGTGGTTTTGGAATGTTCATGAAATTAACAATTTGCAACATAAAAAAAAAATGTGAAAATACGTCACTCTACATAATAATTGAATTGAGAAGTATGAGTCAAATATAGGCTAAATGTTTACATAATGAGGCGTGTAAAATCATATACCAGGAATGATTTTGGCTAAATGCCGTCATCAGCAGAATATTACTGAACTATATCTTTAATTCTAATAATCTTTATTCGGATATTTATGATGTTACTGTTACGTCATTGATGCAGACTTCTTGAGTTCACTTAGACCCTTATAGAGCTCTTTATTCTTCTGCTGAATTTTTAAGTGAATTCAATGAGTCTACATAAACCAGTGATCTCTTGATCTTCTTCTTATATTCTCCTGCTAACATTAATGATGGACTAGATTCAGCAAATAATCTAGTCCAATAATCTTCAGTACCTATCTGCAGGTATTTTCAGAAAGTACTTCTTCAAGTTTAATTATTATGTGTAATTAATTTCGATTAGAACAAAAAGAATACATCTCTAAGTAAATCATGACAAATCTTTGTTAGATTTTGAAAAATCATACATATTTCCTAAAAGTGTCTAGGTAGAGAACATAGGGTTGTCGGAAGAGGGTTTAGTCAATATGTCTTGGCACATTATTTAAGCAACGAAATATACTTTACCACGACCCAGAGAACTGAGCTATCTAGTTCAATTGAGGTAACAAGACATAACACATTTCTGGATTAATAACCCTTAAATGCTAATGTTAGTCGAATCGACGAGCACAGTTTGAACCTTAACCTTTTACGCTCGTATGTGATGGAGATGGGTCATCCTTATGCAGTGCTTGCACTGGTTAGTAGCACACCTGCTAGAGTAGCGGTAGTAGTCCTTTTGAGCATACACTCGTTTTCTGGCAAATTCCCGTCAAAGCTACTTCGTCGGTTCGACTAACGTTTAGTAATAGACGTAGGGAATTAATTGGTCGTCGAATGAGCCTATAGCCTGGGAAAATGGGCCTGGGGTAAGGGGCAATAGGCCTAGGGGTAAGGGGCAATGTGCCTAGGGTAATTGGCCTTGGGCTAGAGACCGATGGCCGATAATCTTGGGCCTGGAGCACTTAGCAAAGTGCCTAGGGCTTTTGGACTGGGGCATGGGACCTGGTGCATTAATGTTCACTCAATTTCAGATTCTTCTGATGTTCCTGCAAAGTTATTTGTCATCAAAAGTTTGTATATCTCACTAAAAGATTTAATAATGAGTTCTTAATAGTTTTCTCTTTATAAAAGTGTAGTTTCAACCCGAAAAATGTATTTTCTGCATATATGTTAGTCGAATCGACGAAGGTTTAGTAATACCAGCCATCCAATTACCATTAGCATTTAAGGGATAATAATAACTAACTGTGAGGGCCGGATTTAGAGAATGTGGGGCCCTGGGTGAATGATGTGGAGCGGGCCCCCCTCCCCCTAATTCTTAGCTAAGACCAAATATTTGGAGGTAAATTTTCTGGGGGTCTAAAAAGGGGGAGGGAAGAGGCCCTCCTTCGTGGTAATTTTAAGAAATCAAGACTTTGAGAGATAGGAGCTTCAAGAAATATTTAGTTTAATGTCTCCTAGCCAGAGACTCTCAAAATAAGAGTTATATGTATTAATAAGTTGGAACGGATAAGGAAGATTTACCTAAGAAAGTTATGCCGATAGAATTTTTATAAAATGTAATATAAAACCTTGTTTATTATTTTAGGTCTTACATAAGTTTTAAATAATTAAAAAGAAAAATCAAAGATGTAAATAATTTACAAATACTTAAAAAACATTCAATAAACTTTGTATTGCAAATCTGTTCAATAAAGTATTAAAAAAAAATGTTTTAAGCGTACAAGGTGTCAAGAAATCTTATCGACCTTTTTTTGTAGACAATTAAATAATCATTAATTGTGCAAAAAAAAAATATATATATATATATATATATTTTTCAGTGTGGTTGGTACATTTATGAAATTTTAGGATATTTGAGTAAAACATAAAAATTCAACCTATTTTTTAAGTATATATCAATATAAATACGTTATTATACTTAAATACGTTTTACAAGCTTACACTAGTTTGTGGTGCGAGCCCCTAGGCGGCCGGCTATATCGCCTATGCCTAAATCCAGCCCTTCAAACTGTTATTGGTAAAGCTGAAAAAAGGGAATAATTTTTAAAAACACAAAGGAATGTTAAACGGGAAATTTAGTAGAATTAACATGGCACATTGACATCACTTGTAGCATTACGTTTAGGTTGGCAATGAAATTAAATTGCAAAAAAAGACAATTTACAAATTCAAAATCTTCAAACAATAGGGTCTACTGAAACTAATAATTCATTCTCATCTAACAATATTAACGCAATTAAAATGACAATACAGTTAATAGTGAAAAGTTAGTCCGTAATTACTCAAGCTTCATGAATATGCATTTGCTATCTTGATGAATATCACAACGTTGATGAATAATTTATCACCTAAGGGCGATTTGTAAAATCGAAAAATGACATTCTAAAGTTAACTTACTTTTTCCCCCTTATGAAATAACACATGTTACATTTAATATATTATCTGATATAAATCAAATATTTGTAGTAGAACATGAGTTAAACCTAAATAAATCAACCTTATTTTGTTTTATAAAAATCACACAATTCTATACAATGAAAACACCTATATCCTATACAATTCTCCGGCAAAAAGTCTTTTTAATTATTAAGTATATTTTTAAGAATTCCTGTAATCCACTAAAGCAGTCCAGTGTCATGATCTTGGATCTTTGTTAGAATAAAAAATCGGTTACGGGGTACCTCGGAACTTTTCCTCACTTCAGAGGCCACTAAAGTAGCCTCTGCTGCTGTGAAGCAGCAGGAGGAAACAGCATTGGGTGGGGTCAGTACTTGATAGGGTGACCGTTTTGAACTGATTTTTTTATCAGTTTTCAAAAAAAAAAAAAAAAAAAAAAAAAATGATACCTACATTATTTTTATTTATTTTATTTCATTTATTTAATTATTTGAATTTTGGCGTAACTTGACGTTTAAAAGTGTAAAAGTATCGCACTAATTAATAATCATGTTTACTTTTTACTTTTTAAACTAATCAATAATAGAATTTCATCTTTTTTTTATATGTGTTCCTTATTTAATACCGGTTCCAACAATATGTGTCAAAAACGTAATTATTCTTTCGGTATTATTAACCACCTAAGTTTTAAAATTAAAAAATCGATAATTTCAAAATGGCGGCCTATTATCAAAATGAGATTTGGTGGATTTGTTTGTCATACAGAGAGGTACATTCGAGCCATGTTTGAACTCGATTGGACAACTTTTCGTTTTTTCAAGTTTTTGCTGACTCATAAAACTGGGGTCAAGATGGCGGAAAATGTTGATTTTCCGGGCGGCACAACTAGAAATAACGACTGATTTTTCTGCCAAGTTTCAACTCTTTATGGTTAAATACCCTGGGCGCTACGAAGATAACACACATACAGATGTCATGCTAATAACCACTCAGGAGGTCTAAATACACCCAAAATGGATAATTCAGTTGAAATCTAGAAAACAATTTTTTGGGTGAAAACAATACTTTTCCTATTGTGAGGAAAAGTAAAAATATATTCTTTAACTATTAAATATTTCCATTGGTATTAAATGTGCAACCACATTTTTATAAAATCATTAGCATTATTGTTACATATTTCTTATTGGAATTAACATAATAATAAATATTATTATTTATGAACTAAGAGATGATTTGTGTTACATATGATATGTTACAGTAATTAAAGATAGATGACCTTAATAAGGGTCGAAACGTTTCCAATGAAAAATTGAGTTTTTATTCTTTTCTTACACCTTTTAGCCATCTTACACTGCATTAATAATAATAAATATTATTTATGAACTAAGAGATATGACTTGCTTTAAGATCAGAAGAAATTAGAAACTCGAGAGATGTGGATAAGTGCTACGTTGTCCTATCTAATTTATTTATAATATGCATTTATAGTTACATATAAATTAGCAGTAATTAATTATTCATACTAAAAATAACTTACAAAAACATCTTAAGTCGTGATAAGTCTTAATTAATAAGACTTTTAAAATCTATAATATAAGTGGCAATGTCCTGATTGACTGACTGACTGACATAGAATCAACGCACAGCAAAATCTGCTTAACCGAGAGACTTGAAATTTTGAGGATATACTCGGTTCATATCATAGGCATCCACTAAGAAAGGATTTTGCGAAATTTTTATTTTTGTACCCAGGGGTACGGGGTACAAATGTCAAAGTAATGAATACTTTTAATGATGCATATCGTTGAAAAGCTCTTTAAAAGTACAGTAATTGTTGTTATGTACAGTTTTGTCATATTTTCATTTAGGGGGGGGGGGGGGGGTAAAATGGAAAAATATGTATAACTACATCTTATATAAATGAAGAGTGTCTATGAGTGTCTTTTATCATATATAAATGAAGTGTCTATGAGTGTACTGCTTACATGAGATTATAAAGTTAAAATGTTGGTACACAGGAGTACGGGGTACAAATGTCAAAGTAATTGATAGGTACCCTTCATGATGCATATCGTTGAAAGGCTCTTTAAGAGAAAAGTAATTGTAATGTACGTTTTTGTCATTATTTTCATTTAGGAGAGGGGTAAAAAGGAAATGTCAACGTAAGTGTGTGTGCGCGCGCGCGCGAACGGGCGCGTGTGTGTGTGTTCTTTATTCAAATCTACCGTTTTATTCCGATTTCAATGAAAATTTGCACACTTGACCTTCAAAGCAAGGGGAAAAGGGGAAGGTCACTGACTTCATGCATTTTCGAAATTTTGATTTTGGTACACAGGGGTACGGGGTACAAATGTCAAAGTAATGAAAACCTTTCACGATGCACTCCGTTGAAAAGCTCTTTAAGAGTGCTGTACAATTATTGTTATGTACATTTAGAGGGGTAAAATGGAAAAATATATCTATATCTATGTATAAAAAACTAATAATTGTTGTGTCTGTACATTGTACATTTATCCGATTGGGCTAAAATTTTGTATTTATTCATTTTTCTTTTTTTTTTAAATACCTTTATTGAATAAAACATATTAATACATAAATAATATTTTAGTACATAAATTTATCTATTTTACTGATTTTACATTTTAGCTCTACATAAGGTTATCTCTCCACTAGAGAACATGGAGGCCCGAGCTGTGGAGAGAGAATATGGGGTATTCCCACTGAATGAGTAGTCCTGACAACGAATTTAAGTTTAGAAAATTTTATATCTCTCTGTCTGTGCGTCAATCACGTCCAAATGGCTGAATAGATTTTGGAGGTTCTTGGATACAATGTTAAGCTTAATTCTGCGGGTGATAAAGGATATAAAACGATTTGGTAGCTTTATATGGAGCCGAGAACGGGGCTTCTAAATAGATTTCAAAATTCTTATTTCATTTTTCATAAAAAATGTATTTAACCAAAATTGCAGAAGAAGCTACTGACCATATTTTATGTTTTGTGGAAATTTCTGTAGGAAGAACAGTTAAAGAAATTACTTTTCAATCTCTGTCAAAAAATATTTAGATTTATATTTAGATATTAAGGCAATAATTAATAAATCACGCCTTACCGTGCCTAAACCTTTACTAACTTAATCATGACCACTTCTTTAAAATTCTAAAATAAAATCTACGAGTGTATACGTAGTATAATAATTTCTAAATTATATTGATATCTGCCAATAGAGATTTTCTAAAATTTTATCCCAAAGGGGAACATAGGGACAGAGTAAGAAAAGAAGGGGAATTGAGCCCAGACCGATCTTCAAAAGTTAGGAAGTTAATACTTGAAAAAGAGCTCTTATTTTGGATGTAAGCATGTATATTAATAAAAGATAATTCCAATTTCAACCAAGGGATGTAAAATGGAGAGGGGAGGGGGGGGGGTATAGAGGGAAAATACCACTGCTTTTCCTTTTTAAAAATTTAGTCGGAATGAATTACTAATTTGGGATATTAGCAAATTATCTTATCAAAGGGGAGGGGGTATAGAAATAAGGGGGAGGGATAGAATCTAGATATTCTCGCTTTGTAAAATAATTTAAATGTTTCTTGATGGTAGTTTATAAAATCCATTAAATTGAAAATAAAACACCCCGTAGCGAAGCACGGGTATTCAGCTAGTAGGTGTATACATAAATTCATACAGCGTAACATATCCTGGCATTTGAATAATATCGGCGTTCAGAAAAACATATCTAAATGTTTTCTGTAAGATCGTGACTGTTTCTAGACCTAAGATCTTCGAATAAATGGGTTTGCAGACCATAAAATTCTCTAAATGACGTTGTTGGACGAAAAGTTGAATAATAAATAAAATAATAGAAGAGATACTTTAGCGTTAGAATGATTTAAGAAATATCTTGATGTAGGGTTTAGAGTTTCCACAATTTGAAACGCATACATATTCTCAACAGCTTTCCATGTCTTCATGAAATTTATCTTCATTCTGATTTATTCATTCTACTGGATCCTGTCTTCTACTTCTCTTCTGAAAATGTCTTTCGTTGTATTAAAACAAATGACTTGTGCTGGCTAGCATGCGAGTATCCTTCTGAAAAAAGCTAGTGCTAGGGGCTTCTAGTTCTACGTCAGAGGCATGAACTTGTTCAATAATGTAAGCATTTTACCACTTCTCCATTCTTACATGGAGAAAGAAGGAAACAGAATATAGGCTCGCGGCCAACTCACTGACATGGACAAAAAAAGAATAGAAATTTATGTTTGGGTTCCAAACATCCAAACATGGACGCTGAATTTCCTTCCTGTCTTTTTTATTTTTTATTTTTAAAGATAGAACTTCTATTTTTATCCTCAATTTTTCCCCGCGTTTCATTAGATTCCAATCTAATCGAGTGAATTCAGTGTTTTTCTATTGGTGTTTTATTTTTATAGGCCTTCATCCACCGCGTATTTCTTCTAACGAAAGTCCGATCAAAAGTCAAAAAATGTTTATTTACGTTCTACGCAAGAAATAGTTTCTGGGTACAATTTACAGAATGCATAATAAGTTCTAAGTGTATTATTGTTTTTATAACAACACTAAGTGCATATAAAATGTTTTAAGGCAGATTCACACTTCAGGGTGGGGCCGATACTAGCGTCTATGTAGAAATGCTCAAAGATAAAATATATTTTATGCGTCCATCAGTTCATCGTCAAAAAAAGTCTATATTTAGATTAGATAAAATAAAAACATTTAAAGATGGCTTTAGGTTGGTAAAAATTTAAAAAGTTTATAAAGTGCTATTCTTCATGAAACTCTATTTTCTTCCATAAGAAAGCGCTTTTGCAGTATACTGTATAACATTTTATTTTAGAATCATGGATACTTTTATACCTAATATTGTAAAGTGTGGTGTCTGAATTCATTTTTACTAGTGACATCACAAATAGGAATTGCCAGCTGTATGTAGAGCATAAAGGTATATGCTATGTCCTTCTTACAACGGATACGCAAAAAGTTGGTTCCAAACCAACTTTTTTGCAGAGCCGCTTTAAAACCTGAATGAAACCTTCACTTCAAGTCCTCTACTAATTTTTATGTTTTTGTTTTAATTTTAAACCCATTCTTTTAATTGAATAAGTAATTATTGTATTTTAATAATTAGGTACATTGTATGTTATTAAATACACAGTTCTGCAAAAAAAGCTGCAGAATGAAAATGTCCTTTACTGAAGTATTTTTGTGTGCTGAATCCGAATCTGAAGTCAACATTTCTCCTATACGTACAGTTTTCCCGGAAAAATTCACCTTAAGTTCGGAAAAATTATGTTTTGTGGGGTTTTCGACCCAATTTTTCGGCCAAAAAATAAACCATGAAGAACACGAATCTGAAGTAAAAAAAAATCTGCTGACCTCACTTTTTTAAGAAAATTGAAAAATAAGAAAAAAAAAAAATCCATTTTCCGTACATTTAGTCTTTGTATTTCTATTATACTTTTTCAGTTGTACAAAAAGTATTTTGTGACTTTTACTGACATTATTCTATATTAAAATGTATGTGACCGATGGGCAAACAAGAAACATTTGGGGGGGGGGGGGTAAATTGTAATTTAGCATATCATATTTAATTGAAAAAAAGTACATACAAGTTGTGGTTTTGCCCAATTATTTTATATCCCCCCCCCCCCCCAATGTTTCTTGTACCCCCCTCGGTTAGATATATTATTATTCTCTAGAATAATGTCAGAATAAAGTCACAAAACATTTTTATATAACTGAAAAAGAAATAGAAATACAAATAAGGAAGAAACTAATTTTTTGTTTTTTATTTTTCAATTTGCTTAAAAAAGCAAGGTCAGCAGATTTTTTTTTACTTCAGATTCGTGTTCTTCATGGTTTGAAGATATTCAGACGCCCAATATATATATTTTTTTTATTACATTTTGTTTTGGGCGAAACATTGGGTTAAACAACCCCCAAAACACCGTTTTTCCGAACTTTAGGTGCATTTTCCGGGAAAACTGTATGTAAAGGAGAAATTTTTACTTCAGATTCGAATTTAGCAACCTCGAAAACATAAAGTTCAGGAAAAATTTTCTTGGGGCCCGAAAGTTCGTTAATTATGTTGTTGCAGAATTTAGTAAAGGAATAACTATGAACAACAGCCTTGATTGAACTGTTTAAAAAGTTTATTGTTAAATCACTAGAAAACGGTCAACGGAAATTATAACTAAACGAATCAGTTTTGTTTTGTTTATAACCTGACACCTGACTGAACGGCGTGGGGAAAACCAACGAATACGTCTCCACGAATATATTGTTAACTAAAACTATGTAGTTGGATACGCGACGAGATCCGCTACCTGTAAACGTACCTTAAGAAGAAAAACCTGAATTCACAAATTAATACTAACCTGGATAAACCTGATTAAAGAAAGTAAGCTCAATGCGCCAAGTGGCAATATCCTATTCCTATATTACGTTTATTTTTTTCTTCTGAAAGCGGGCCGTGTTCCATCAACTCTATGTGGCATGGGAATTTATTTCTGTCTCTCAAATAATTTTTTTCTTTACTTCCTTCAGTGAACCTTTTTTAATTGAGATTGAGGATGGTACAGATTTAGCAATCTTCGTTAGTTAAGTAATTAATAGTTTACCTTCATCAATGAAATCCAGAGGAAAAGGTCGTTTGAAACAAGCCAGATTAACAAACATTCTAGATTCAGAGTTTCTGTATTATTGTAAAAATGTGGTATTTTTAAGTTATGATCACACAGTTAAAGTGTATCTTCTTACTACGTACTAATAAACCTGATCAAAGTAACCACGTGACTATGATTATGATTTTCGGATTACCGTCAAATCTTGCATACAATGCTCAGTCGCCTGCAATACGCAGGGTGAATTTAGGGCTGAAATTTCAGAAAAGTAAAAAAATCGCAAATAATAAATAAGTATAAATATATATTTTATAATTCAACTTAAATAATATTGTTAAAATAAACACAAAATAATTATTTAAGCTGCTTCATTTCATTACTTAAGAGTAAAATAAAATAGAAATAATTAGATGAAATCAGGTGTGAAGAGTCATTTCATTTGTTAAAGGAAATGTATTTGTTCATAATTTTCTTAAAGGCAGACATTTGACAGTGTAGAAAGTATTATAGTAATTTTTTAATTATCTACCTTCAATGATGTTGGAAAAATCAGTAGGTAATTATTTTTACTCGTGTATAATAGGCACCCCTATTTTAGATGAAAGAAAGAGGTAATAACTGTACGCAAGATTTTACGGTAATCATTTTATAATCTCCAACTTTGATCACATTTCCAACTTTGACTCTTATGTCAGAATTAAGATAAGGAAGGCGAAAAGAAGCTCTTTATGCATCAATCCTTGTGATAAATGGTGCATGGATATCGACAAGGTAAAACATTTAGAACGGTTTTAAAATCAGTTGTAGCACAATGAAATAAAAGGAAACAAAGCTATCCACGCATTCCCCGTCACGTTTATGTCGACTGTGTACAAGCATAGAGCCGAAACTTCAGAACAGATTTAAATTACCTTCTCTATACTCAATATATATACATATATATATATATATATATATATATATATATATATATATATATATATATATATATATATATATATATATATATATATATGTGTGTGTGTGTGTGTGTGTGTGTGCGTATTTGTAGAGAAAGAATTGTTGCAGTTCTAAAATTCGATTTAAAATCCCCCGAGTTTACTTAAAAAATGGTATTGTTCATTCTCAATTCTATATTCTTTTTCCCTTCAGGAGAAAGACTGAAGATGGTATAATTGGTCTTATTAGCATTTGATTTAAGGCCCCAGTCAGTTAACCATTTTTCTATGGCATTTAGTGCTGTTTGTAGCCTGTATTTTGCAATATGGATTGATTCCTCTGCACATAAGAGAGCCATGTCATCTGCATATAAAGCGATTTTAACCCCTTTTGGTAATGTTTTTATTATGTCATTTATGAAGAGTAGAAACAGGGAAGGTGAGAGTACACTTCCTTGGGGTACGCCTATTTCCAGTTTGTACTTCTCACTTTTTAATCCTTCGTTACAGAGTACGCTAAAGAATCTGTTATCTAGAAAGCTTTTCGTCCATTTTATTTCACGTGGGCAGTTTTTAAAAATTCGTAGCAGCTTCAGCACAAGTCCCTCGTGCCAGATGCAATCAAAAGCCTTTTCTAAGCCCACCCATACAGAAACTACATTTTTCTTTGCTTCAAAGGCTTCTTCAATTTCTTGAACGATGTAAGTGGCTTGGTCTTATGTGGATCTGCATCGCCTAAAACCAGCTTGTTTTTTCACTAGCAATTCGTTCTTCTCTAGCCACCATCCTGGTGTGCATCATGCGTTCCATCAATCTGCCTATAAGCAACCCCTGAGTTTACAAAATGGTGTTTAAACATAAATGTTTGTCGTCTGCTCTGTCTCAAATGCGGAAAGCCTCCTAACATAGACACACCTTAAAACGATTTCAATTACTTGGATTATGTATATTATAAATGTAGTTGATGTAACAATTAATGTAAAAAAAAAATAGCCTTAAAATATAAATGAAAACAGTGACAAAGTCCTGAGAGAATGTATGACCCATTTCATCCTACAAACACGCAACAAATGAGACTAGACTAGAATGAAGCTGAAGCTTTTGTGAAACAATTATTACTTATACTAATGCGTGAATAAGGCTTGAATAAAGCATAAAGAAGTAATGAAGGTGAAAATTGAACAGAAGAAAGAAATCTCTTTTAGATTCAACTATAAAAAAATGTATATCAGCTGGAATTGGACTCATAAATAATTTAAGGCCTTTTTTGAAACGGTTAAACCTAAAGACAAATTTAATACAGCCCAGTTGAACTCTGAATCTGTCAATCTTAATAATTTAAGAGGAAATTGTATTTCCAAAAAAATCTGATAAAAGATTAAACCAAATTTTTTCGTCGTTATTTAGTTAAATTTTCTAGGCCCTTGAATATTTAAACCTTATTTTTTAATATTTCGGTCTAGATATTCACTAGAAAAACAATCTTTGCAATAAGAATAAAAATGATTTTACTTAGAATTCTATTTTTGACCTAAATAAAAGAAGTATTTAAATTCAGTTCAAAATGGACATTTAAAGTGGAAGGTAGGGGGAGGATAATTAAGTTCCCATTAGACATTTGAAGGCTTTAAGAGTCAGGGACATTCTAAATTTAAATTATAATTTCTCAATAACCTTCCCTGCAAACATAAAAAAACTTTAGATGAAATAAATCTAAGAATAATAACAAGATGCGAAAGAAATTACTTCAATCTGTTAAATCTATTCGCCGAGTTCGAGATAAAATCAATTAAATTATTCAAAAAAAGAAAACATGCGGTGATTTATTTGGTATAATGCTTATACCAAATAAAGAGATTTAGAGTACAAGTAGGGTCAAATTTATTTTTATGCAATATCAAATTTTCGCGGACGATTAAGGCTCTACCGCTCTTTGAGGTTAGGAAAAACAGTAAAATTACAATTATACTGGTTCTAAGCAAGATATCAAAAATCTAATCACAGGCTTCATTCCTAATTTTAACTCTGCACAATTTGAGCCCTATTTCAACTTTCTATGATAAATAGTACAGGCGGCATTTCAATACAACGAGTTTTATCGTTGTATCCAGTATAATTGTAATTTTACTGTTTTTCCTAACCTCAAAGAGCGGTAGAGCCTTAAGTTTTGGATTCTTCTCGAAAAAATCACCCAAAAAACTTCGAAATCGTTAGTTTTTTGGGTGGCTTTACGTTTGTAAAGGTGAAAATTTATATGGGGCCCAACAGTGGTCTAATAATTTCTTACTCTCCATATATCATCAAAACCAAATGATCAGTTATTTATATAAAGTGGTTTTCAAAGATGGTGATCATCAGACAGACCGACAAACGGGCACAAGATCAAAAATATCTGAAATGGATAACTGTAAAGCAAATTGTGAATTCTGAGACATAAAAGATTTAGTTATTGAGAATGATCAAAATAATGATTTACCGAAGGTAACTGAAGTAAATTAGAAAATTAATTTTAATTCAATACCTATAAAATTTACCTGTAAACACCAAAAATCTAAAATAAATAGAATTTCAGAACATTTTAATAAGTCAAACGACTTTAAATTACATTGCCCCATAGACGTACACAAAATTCAGAATTGGAAAAAAAGAGAGTTCTTTTGTATGAATTCCGCACCGAAACTGCTAAATTATACAACAAATAAACTTCTTCTGAATATTCCAGTTGTAAATTTAGTAAGATAAATGTAAAGAAGGGGTAAAAAAGAATCTGATAAACGAGATTGTACAAAGGTCATTTTTAAGAACCAGTGAGGAAACAGCTGCGATAAGATATACAAACGACTTGAACCATTTGTAAAATGAATTCTCAAGTCTTATCAAGTAGTATAAAAGGTTTTAGTTTTTTTTAGTTTACAACTAAAAGGGCTGGAAAAAATGGAAAAGTAGAGAAGAACAATAAATGTTTTCCTTTAAGTCAAATTTTTATAGAAATTTTATACAGTTTTATTTATTTTAAAAGTATTATTTTTTTCCTGTTACTAAAAGTCAACAAATTTATGTGTTGTTTTAGAATCGATATAAATTTATATTTAAATATATTTTAGCGGTATTGGAGTTATTTGAGTAATTATATTTTATTTTGATTAATTTAAAAACAAAACAAAACGACATAAAATCGGTAATTTATTCAAGTAATTGATAAAAGTAGATGGAAGATAATTTTTATTCTTATCTCCACACCAGCACTGCCGCGGCTTGATTACAAACGACTGAATTCAAAGGCGCCGGCCCGACTTCTACGAATTGTTAAAATGCCTTCATACTAGGTAGGCCGGGAGGGCTGAGAGTTGATGGCAAGCTCCTGTACTTTCCTAACTCCCTGTCACACGTATAAATCTTTTCGACTTTCTTCGGCCCTACGAAGCGCGGTAGGGGAAGAAGGCACTACAGCTGGAGACTGGATTACTAACCTCCTATACCTTTCTAACTCCCTGTTATACTTTTCTGAGTTTTTAAGCTAAAAGTAACGTAACGTTTTTGACTTATGTTCCATAGCCTAAACATGAAAATGTCAAAAATCTTACTAAATTTTTAATAAGCAAATACAAAGGTCTAGGGAATTTTGTATACAAGCTTGTCGAAGGTAAAGGGAGTTATGAAATCGTTTTGAAGAACTAACATTTTATTATGCCTCTAATTTAAAAAATTCCTGGACATAAAATTCGTTTCACACATGAGGGAACATTTTCGATCCTGAGTCTTCCTGTAAATTTAAAGATATAGGTATTAGTAAAAAAATTACTTGGTGTCTTTGTGGAAGTGAAACCAATGGACACAGAAGGTTGAAACTTATAAGATGGGACAAACAATGGGCTAATGACCTAACATCCAAATTTCATTAAAATTAGACGAAGTTAGTTTTTAAGACAGACATACACGAAACCAAAAATGTTCCCTGATGTCTGAAACGGATTTCTGTCACAAATTTTTTAAATTGTGTATCCATAAAAAGCAGAAAGGTTTTTTTCATTATTGGAACAAAACAGAATGTAATAATCTCACCAGAGACGCTTTATTTTTACTACGCTTTTATTAGCTTGCTTCCTTGTTTGCCTGTTTGTTTGAGTGCCCAGTACAAATCTTGCAATCGATTTTTAACTAACTTCCCGAGAAGCTAGACATTTGAAACTTTTTGAATATCTCAGAACGCGATGACAATGCATTATTTTAATACTTTTAGCCATATTTCAGCAGAATTTAATTCGTTTTCAGCAAATTTTACTGTATGGAAAGTTAGTTCGGAAAAAATCCGCAAGTTATTTTATTTGTTTTGACATGACCCATATTTACGATCTTTATGACAGAAAATGTAAAAACGTAGCATATAAAAAGTTATTTTTATCTTGTAATTATTACTACGTTTTTATTAGCATGCTTTCTTGTTTGTTTGTGTGTCCAGTAAAAATCTTGCAATCGATTTTTAACTAAGTTCCCGAGTAGCTAGACATTTGAAACATTTAGATTAGCTCAGGACACGATGACAATGCATTATTTTAATGCTTTTAGCCTTCTTTCAGCAGAATTTAATTTGTTTTCAGCAAATTTTGCTGTATTGAAAGTTAGTTCTGGAAAAATCCAAGTATGGAAAATTAGTTAAGTAAATAAGTATAGGAAATAAGTATTTTTTATTTGTTTTGACATGACCCATATTTATGATCTTCATTTTTACGGGTTTCAAATTTATGATTTTTTATTTTAGTACCTGGTATGGCTGATAAAATTGTTAAAATGTTCAAGAATGATTATATCAGGTCCTTTTGTTGTTATATGTATTTTTAAGAGATAAACTTTTGAATGGCATCGAAACAGGAAAAGTGAACAAAGAAATAAATTAATTGACGTGTGACAACCAGGTTTGTTTACACGTGTGTCCTAGGTATATTGGTTTAATTTTTCTGCATCTGTACTACTTTACTTGTACTCATTTTTCTTCTCTAACTGTCCCTTACACGGAGGCATATCGATGACACGGTTTAGATTCGGTGTTGGCGAGATCCGTTGTACAAAGATTTGCCCTTTTATAGATTTATGATCGGCTGTGTAGTTGGTTGTCATTTAAATGAAGTAAATAAATTCGGAACTATTTTTTTTTTTTCACTAACATTATATATAATAATTATATTATCAACACTACATATGATTCAACAGAAAATTTAAAAACGAAGTTATATAAAAAGTTATTTTTATCTTGTAATTATTATTATTTGTTATTGAAACTAAGTGGTGTAATCAATAAACATATTAATCGAGAAAATATCTGCTTAGACCAGAATAACAATATTCCAAATGTATAAGATAAAATGTAATAATTTATTTATAAGTTAAAGAGAAATGAAGAAAGAGAGGAAGACAAAAATATATTTACTCACAAATATCTTCAAAATGCTGAACTTGAAATATACAGACTTTTTTAAGTCCTGATTATTGTCATTAATATTAGCTTGACAGCTAAAACGAATGTTAGCTTTCGAGACAAGACCACTAAAGTTGTAACTATACTTACTATTCCGAGAAGAACAACACGACAAGCAAATAAAATTTGCAGAAGAAAGGAGATAAATAATAGATTTTTATCTTTTTCTCTTAACCCTATGATTTATATATTAAGTTATAGCTCTCTCTGTTAACTTTATTTTTTTGCAATTAATGTTTGTCCTCACTGGGGAACTAAGAAAGAAGAATACACTTAAAATTATCATTATTACTAGCTTGCCAAAATAAACTATTCAAGTAATGTTAGATATAGGAGCACCTATGGAGGTAATTTTAAAGGAATAACATATATTGCCTCTTCACGTAAACTGAAATTTATTTATTATACAAAGTAGCTTTCAGCTTTCATATGGCCATTATTAGTTCCAACTGTGGAAAAAATTTAGTTACATTAATAAAAAGAATTAGTGAGAGGTGAGTCTACTTCTTGTATACTTGACGCGAGACTTCCGTCTGTCTCCGACATGTAAACTCACCTCTCACTAATTGTTTTTATTAATGTAACTCTATCTTCCACAATCGGCACTGATGATGGCCTTATGAAAGCTGAAAGCTGCTTTGTATAATAAACCAATTACAATTTACGTGGAGAGAGAATGTATTATGTTATTCATTATTCAAGTAATATTTCAACCTCAAATGGGGCAAGTAACTGCTACCATTGACTTATCTATTTAATTATAGAAAGAGATGCATATAGCGCAATAAAGATATAAAAAACTATAATAAGTCGGAACATCATTAACATATATCAGAGGATAAGTTTATATATTTATGTATTTTAAAAGATATTTAAATTAAAACTGATATTTTTGTCCGGGAGACCTCGAACAAATCGCATAATAGTAGATACATTACGTTTCTAGTGCGGAAAAGTACCATTTTGAATCAGAGTATGGAGTTTGCACCCGAGCGACAACGAAGGTGGTAAAACCACACGAGCAAAGTAAAATGCAGTTTTCGCACGAGTTGGGTACCGTACTTTATCTACGATTGTTGGATTTTAATAATAAATACAGATAAAAAAATTAATAAACTTCCTGTATGTAAGTTCGTATTTCTAATATAATAAAGATGACATTAATTATTCATTAGTTTTATTTTGTGCCGAATTAATTATTTCGGGAGGCGTATTATTCTCCTCATTTTCGTCATAATGACATAAATCACTCATTTTTTTTCACTAAAAACTCGATATAAACATTTACTTTAATTAAACAAACAGCAAATGCGATTTGATAAATGTAAACAAACTCGCTAATCGAGCGTTAAGGTGAAGAATACTTTTTTTTTGCCGCAGTAGGGCGGAAAATAAGAGGAATTAGGAAATGCGCAATGAATACAAGTACGCAAAGAATCACTTTCTACGTATCTAAACAGAGATACAATGTTAATATTTCGTATCAATCGTAGATAAACATTTTTATTATTTTATAATTTACTTTTGAGTCATGAAAATATATAATGCATGGATGACATCATTGAAACTTTTTAATAGGAAAGTTTACCGCTAAATGGCATTGAGAAAAGTATATTATATTGATTTTTACTTTTATTACTTTTCTCCCACATTCTTTTAATTTTATATTATTATGGATAATAATATTTACTATAATAAAGTACACTTGGCTTGTTAAGTAGACGAGATCGTAAAAAAATCTATAAATTAAATCTGTTTTTTTCTGATGAATTTATACCGAAGGAAAATTCAATCCAGTATAAATTGAATAACTGGCTTGACAAGGAGCTTTTATCCCCTAGTTCCCCCCAAACCGTTGTTCATACTAACTAGGTTTCTTTACAACTGAAAAATAATCAACGTGGAGCAGAAAAAAGCAAATTACCTCAAGATTGATGCAAAATTTATATAAAAATTTAATTTAAAACTTTAATCAACCCTAGCTATGAATAATGCTATCAACCTTTGCCGGACATCGCAAACATATTTATAAAAAAGAACTTAAAAAATATATCCAGTCAATCTATAAAAAGCAAAAATCAAGATTTTTTTTTTTTTTTTTTTTTCAATATGGTCACGATTTTGGTCCTCCAAAACTACTTTATTGTTATAATCAACGTATTAATTAGATAATATTAAAGGCACTTCTTTAGATTGTTATTCCCCTTTAACAACTAACTACCCCATTTAATCTGCTTTAATTTGACATAGCATATGCCATACTTAACTTAAGAATAAGGCTCTACTGTTAAAAATAATTGAGAGTCGCTTAAAAATAAGTGCAAAAGTCATTGGAAACATGTTTTTTGAACGCGAAGGTTCTTTGAAAACTCAAGTCTATATATTGTTTTAAGACGATGGAACACACATAATAAAAATTTTATATATATATATATATATATATATGTGTGTAAGTTTGATTTTCTTTGAAAATGTTTTATCAGGTTACGAGTGTTGTGGCCATTAGAACTTTTATAAAAAGCTTTTATTTCTAATTTAAAATATTTTTCTAAGCCAAATAGTTCTGAGATACGTTTGTAACTAAAAAAAGATGATTTTTAATAGGCCTCTCGGGCTGCAATCGTAATACTTTAAGAGTTAGTATGAGAATGGAATCTTGGACCATTTTTTTACTAACAGTTAAGAAATGGTTTATAGCTGAACTTTAGTAAGAGGAGCACAACACTTTAGCTCTACGACATTCAAAATAGTCAAATAAAAGGGAAGAAAAACGTAATATGCAGGCTGATATAACAGCCTCAAAAATATTTAATTTTGTAAAGGGTTAAACCCAAAAGTAAACCATCTAAGATTACTTCCACATAAGGATAATAATAAAAAAAGGCTGAGATCTTTTATTTTTTATTTTCTTTATTAAAAGTCGGTATTTAGCAACAGTTCTTATTGTTACATAGGATTTTAATTTAAATAAAATAACAATAAATAATACCGCTTAGGGAAAAAATATTCCTAAATAGTATAAGAAGCGCGGAAAAAGGCTTAAAGGATTTTAATATAATAAAATATAAACAGGAAATCTAAGAAGAAAATGAAATAAATAAGAATTTTTAATAAAAACAACTTGAAATGTTTATTTAAATGTATTATATTAGAAATATTCACATTGCTGCTATATACTTTTCAAGTATTGTATACCATTTACTTACGAAAACATCTTATACTTAACATAAGATTTAACATAAGAGCATTTAATGCATCTAAATTAAAAATGTCACCTATAAAAAGGCAGACATAACAATATTACAACTTTACCCGTTATTAATTCTAGATTATAGATTCATTTTAGAAGTTTAAATACAAATTCAACTCCGCGAAGATTTAATTAGTTTCAACTTAAATTTATTTTCAGAACAATTATTTTATCAAGTAATTTTAATTCTATAAAGGTTTTTTTTTTTTTTTTTTTCATTATGTTAACAAACCAGGAAGTAAAAAAAAAAAAAAAAAAATTATATCAATAGGAATAAATAAAAATCACAGGGAAGTACATGCATCCAAGTACTTTTTAGGGTTTCGTAGATGATTAAGCATACCCGTTATATAATTATGTTTATATTCTTCGACCTCAAGGGTCCCTGGTTCCATCCCCAGTGGGGTCACAAAGTTTTTATCGGTAATAACGAAAAGATAAATTACATTTTTCAGGAAATTTTCATCGCCCCACCATAAGGTATAATCATGCATTATTTAGAAATTTTAGGACCAGCCGTTATATAGTGGTTGGGGGGGGGGGGGGGGGGATCTGTTCAGGTATATTTTGACTTATAACAATTTTAAAATGATATATATATTTCTTTATTCTACTCTTCAGCAGCTTTTATTTGATACCATTGATTCAACGACAAGGAGTTCCCTCTTGGGAAAAGCTAAAGTTTTAGAATTTTTCTTAGGCGGAAAAGCTACAATTTGAAATTTGAAAAAACATCAGTGGCCTTTCACATTATTATATAAAAAAAAAAAATCAATATAAAAGTTATTTTGTGTTATTCTCGAGACCTAGACTACCATAAACATTTTCGATTCATTACACCCCAATTATTGTGGTGTGCGGAAAATCTGTATGTTTTCCCTATTTCCCAGCTATCTCCTCTCTAATGAGAAATCAATTAAGTGGTTTAAGTACTTGACTAAGTGTACCAACAAATTAGATGGTAGAACGCCTACGCATGTAGCATGGCTTGATTGAATATTCAGCATTTCCTTGCAAATGAAGTCTCTCAGTTCTTCGATTTGCACTTTTAGTCGATTGAAGACAAACATGAACACCGCCTACACATGGAGGACCTCTTTGATTGAATATTCAACGTTTCTGTAAACGAATTTTCCTAATTCTTCGTATGGTTGATCGATACATGCCAACGTCAATGGCAAGTCAATTCATTGCCATTTATAGTCTCTATCAGCAGAGGCGTAGTGGAAAATTTCGAGGCCCCTCCACAAGTTGATGAAATGGGGCCCTAAACATGAGTCTATATTTTGTCAACTTTCGTCAAATTCTATATTCGACAAATTTTTATTTTATATGTGTATATATATATATATATATATA